>JBBBVM010001135.1:0-1330516 GCA_037355625.1 Petunia x hybrida | reverse complement strand
TAGCAAGTTTTGGAGGAGAGGGGAGGAGCCCAAGATGTCTTCGAAACAATTTCTTTCTCTCTTTCTCTTATTCTTCTCTTTAATTTATAGTTTGTTCGTTCTAAGGTTAGAGTAAATACATGAAGGTTGATGTTTGAAAGTTGGTTTCTATCTATTAATTTACCATTATAGATTGTTTATTCTTTCTTGATCCTAATTGTTTGGTTATTAAGGCCTGATAATTGAACACTATCTATGGTTTACAAGTTGAACTCGACAGAGGGAACTTGTGAATGCAAATAAGAAAGAGTAGGGCTAGATTGTGAACCTGGGCATCGGGGAACCAATTTGTGAGTAGGATAGACATATACTTGCTCGCCTAGCTTAACTAATCATAGAATTCGTTAATGCGTGCATGTGATTCAACCCATAGACATATAGGGATTGGAGTAGCTTGCATAGACCGTGAAAGAATCGAAAGGTTTTCACGGGTACAATTAACCTGTTAGTTAGCAATCTAGGAAATCAAGAAGTAGAATCAACTGGAAAACTCAACTGGATTGTTTGTAAACTCTGACCCTGGACCGTTTCTCTTTCATTGATAACAACTTAGAATTTGCTCTGTTACTTGATCTCAATTACTTGCTTTCGATTATTGCATTTAGTTAGTAAAATCTCAACCATTGGAAAAAGATCCCTGAATAGTTCTTAGGAAATTATTTGCAAGAATTCAGTCTGAATAGTCCTCGTGGAACGATATTCTACTTATCGCTTTATTACTTGTCGACCTCGTATACTTGCGTGTGCGATGGAGCAACAAGTTTTTGGCGACGTTGCCGGGGACTAAATAATTGACTGTTTTCTTTGAACAATTTATTATTTTCTATTCAGGTTTAATTTTTGTTTAGTTTAGTATTGTGTTACTTGTCTTATCATGGCATCTATTAATGAAAATTGGTCGAATGATGATTGCTCGAATTTTGATGATCTCTGTCTACTTTGCGGAGGAACCCTCTTGTGGGAAAATTTTCCAACTCTTTCAACCCTACGAGACTAGTTATGTGAATTTTCCACCACCTTTGATTGGAATTTTTGTAAATTGTGTGGTGGTCGGTGGAATGATTGTCCTAAGTGTCATGCTCCTTCTCCCAATAATTTTTGTGATGATTCTAATGATGTTTGTGAGTTTGACAGGAGCGATAAAGTGCAGGTTGTTAGCGAAACTTGGCTAATGGAGCAAGCCAAACTCTTAGAAGCTTATGGGGATTTCAGGAGTGAGCTTACAAATATGACGATGCAATTTATGGAAGAAAGAGCGGAGCTCGGACAAGAGATCGACCGATTTAGCTTGACTATTCACGACTTGGAGGCGAATTTGAGTGATATGGTTGAGGTGTCTAATGCCCAATTATCAGTTGTCGTGGATAGTAGATTTGAGATAGAAGAGCTTCGAAGCCAATTTGAGGAGCAAAAAGTGGAATTCCTACCATTCGACCCAATATTAGTTGGTGATGCCAAGGTTGAAAAAATTACATTAGAGTCAAGTGAGGAAATAGAAAATATCATATTTGAGGACTCTAGTGTTTGTGCAAGTGAGGGTGTCAAAAGTGACGCAATCTTAGAATTGAAGCGCATTGGACCTCAGTCCAATCATTTTTCAACATTGGGTTTGGATGGTGACATGAAAATTGAGCCACCCGAGCCTATGAAGAAACCAAGGGAGGAGGAACAAGGTGCCTATATTTTAAAGTTTATGATGCCGAGGAGAAAAAATGACATCCCTTATTTAAAGGCTAAGAAGTGCAAAATGCGGCATTGTTTACTTGGTCCTTTTGTATTTTTGCCACCACCCCAATACCATAGTCATAAACTTGAGGCAAAGTTGGAGATTCAATTCATAAGTTCAAGGTGGAGGAAAAAGTGATGAAGTTGTCTTCGTCGTGCCGCGACGTTTAATCAAGCGCTTCTTGGGAGGCAACCCAATTTTCTTGCTTTACTTTTATTTATTTTTATTTTATTATTATAGTTGTATATTACTTTGGGTGATTCTTTGGATTGCAAGTTTATGTAATATCGAGTTTAAGTGCGGGGTGTCCTCACCCCTGCCTAATATTGATGACCTGTTGGGGGAAGTCTGAGTACCTCATGTTATACGGAAGCTTGGAGGATGCTAGCACCACGGGCTAGGCCATTTGGCCTTCAGGGAAGTTCCTTTACCTCATGTATTCTATTTTTATAGCACTGAGGACATTGCTTGATTTAAGTGTGGGGTGAGGGAACTCCCCTTTATTTTTGAGGTTAGGGATGCATGTACCGTTAGGATTTTTCTTTTGTCACTTGATATTTTATTGTTCTTTTTAGTATTCGCTTTTGTTTTATTAGAAAAAAATACAAAAAGATTTTCTTTATAGGCTTTGTAGTGGTACATGTCCTCCACCCCGTGGTTTTTCTTATGGCCTCGGTTCTTTTCCACGGTGAGGCCTTTGAACCGGGTAGTTTTTTTATTTTCTTTCTTTGTAGGATTAGAGTAGTTAGTTGTTGGTGGCCCTAGACGAAGGAATAGGTAGAATGCTAGGTGCCTTTGATTTGTTTGATACCGGTGGACTTGAACTTGTTGCATGTGCTATTTATGGTGTCCTTTGGTTTTAAATTGAGATGCATGCCTAGAGAAAAAAAATGGAACGACCCCCTTGAGATGCTTGAGTCCACTCGCTTGGCTTTGTTGTGGACCTTTGTGCATTAGTGCTTAATTTTCCACAAGTTGCACTCTAATTGCTTGATTGAGAGTTGTGATGGAGCCTTTTTGTGTAGATTGTGTGCAATGTGTGGTGTGAGGCATATTCTTATTATACTCTATGTTTGCATATTGGTGTCTAGAACTTGCCCCGTGTGTGTGCAAAGCGAAATCATAGGTTTGCTCTAGTCGGGAAATGATATAGGCCTTCTTTTGATTTTCCTACCCTTATATATACACCTTGGACTTGATTGTTGTGACCTCTTTGACCCTTTTTGTTGGCACCCACACCGCGAGCCTACCCACTTGTTCTAAATTGCTTTCTTTTGGCCCTTTACTCCTTAAGCACTTTAATTGATAATATAATATTAATGTGCAGTTGTGGTTGAAATATTGGGAGGTTTTTGAGTGGAACCAATGAGGGAAATATGTAATGAATTGTGTAGTAGTTGATTACGAGCATTGGCAAGGTTTGGAAAGAAGTGAATAGAAGAAAGAAAGAAAAAACAAATGAAAAGAAAAAGAAAAAAAAAAGCTGAAGAAAAAATTGGAAAAAGAAATAAAGAGAGAAGAATATCCATCCTTGCTAGTGTGTGCTTAAAAAAATTGCTACTTGTTGAGAAGGTGTGTGTGAAAGTTGTTGATTGGGTGGCTTTGATGAGATTTGTGCTAAAATTAAGTGTGATATATTAAAGTGCTTAGGGAGGTAGTCACTATTACCCATATGTATCCTACCAGCCCCTTAGCCTACGTTACAACATTTTTAAAGTCCTAATTAATCCCGATTGGGGTGAGCTTACATTAGTGGAGTCCTACACTACGGGCAAGCCTATGGTACATCGTGTGTGACATGTGAGATTTTCATGAGAGTGAGTGAATTCTTTCTATGCTATTGTCCCCGTTCTATTCTTGATATTCATTGTTGTGTGTGATATTTGGGGGACACCCTCTTGCTTCATTTTGGTGAGGGCACATGGTTTGCATGAGATAGATGAAGTTGTGGCTTCTTGGTTGAGTTGATAGGTGTGACTTTGTGGGAGCATGGTTGCAATGAGTTGGGTTTGTGCATTTGAGTTATCTAGGGGTGGTTGTTCTCGTGTTTTTGATGTTTGATAAATTGTTGGCATGTTTGTTGGACCCATAGTAGTCGTGTGTGCATTTGTTCAATGATCGGTATCAATCATAGTCATATGCAGACCTGTTCTACCTAGGTTGGGAAGTTAGTTGTGACTTGCTCGAGGGCGAGCAAAGGTTCAAGTGTGGGGTGGTGATGTTTGGCATTTTATGTCTATATTTCCTTAATATTTCCTCACGTTTGAGTATTTTATTTGCCCATTTTTTAGTTAATGAATGTGATTTTGCACTAATATTGTGTCGTATTTGTGTAGGTCGTTATGAAGTGCAATTGGAGCTTTAAAGATCATGATCGAGCAAGAAAAGATTGGATGTTGATTGAGGATTGGATCGAGCACACGAAGGCATAACACGACGCGAGCTGCGGAGCAAGGAAAGCACAAATATGCCTGGTGCGTTGCTAGGCGCGCCACGACCCTAAGGCGCCCAGCCTTCTGGCGCGTTTCTCAGCGCGGGGCGTGGCTATGGCGCTTGGATTTCGACAGATACTGCTTTTGTGCACGCGTTCGGGGGCGCAGGGCGCCAGCTACAGCGCCCTTGGAGCGTTTTTTTGACTTCCTACTTCGTCTAGGCTTAGGTGTAACTTATTACCAGGCTTTGTAGACACTATAAATACTCTTTTACTTAGTTTTTGAAAGGGGGTTCAGACTTGGAGCAAGTTTTGGAGGAGAGGGGAGGAGCCCTAGATGTCTTCTAAACAAGTTCTTTCTCTCTTTCTCTTATTCTTCTCTTTAATTCTATAGTTTGTTCGTTCTAGGGTTAGAGTAAATACATGAAGGTTGATGTTTGAAAGTTGATTTCTATCTATTAATTTACCATTACAGATTGTTTATTCTTTCTTGATCCTAATTGTTTGGTTATTGAGACCTGATAATTGAACACTATCTATGGTTTACAAGTTGAACTCGACAGAGGGAACTTGTGAATGCAAATAAGAAAGAGTAGGGCTAGATTGTGAACCTGGGCATCGGGGAGCCAATTTGTGAGTAGGATAGACATATACTTGCTCGCCTAGCTTAACTAATCACAGAATTCGTTAATGCGCGCACGTGATTCAACCCATAGACATATAGGGATTGGAGTAGCTTGCATAGACCGTAAAGAATTGAAAGGTTTTCACGGGTACAATTAACCTGTTTGTTAGCAATCTAGGAAATCAAGAAGTAGAATCAACTGGAAAACTCAACTGGATTGTTTGTAACTCTGACCCTGGACCGTTTCTCTTTCATTGATAACAACTTATAATTTTCTCTGTTACTTGATCTCAATTACTTGCTTTCGATTATTGCATTTAGTTAGTAAAATCTCAACCATTGGAAAAAGATCCCTGAATAGTTCTTAGGAAATTGTTTGCTAGAATTCAGTCTGAATAGTCCTCGTGGAAACGATACTCTACTTATCACTTTATTACTTGTCGACCACGTATACTTGCGTGTGCGTTGGGAGCAACATTTTGGTAGCTCCTTCAATAGCACTGGGTTGAGGCTCTAGTGCCTGGCTCTGTTTCATGGAAGGCAAGAGGATATAGCTTCATGCCATCAGTCGCTTAATTTGTCACCAAGTTCTGAATCTGTTCATGATTCATGGCTTTCACCTTTTCGTCTGGTTCGACTAGATTGCAGTTGCAACGCCTCATCGGCCGCTGGTTATGGAATACCCGAGGGAAGAGTCTCTTATGTGGTAGGTTCCCAGCTCAAACCCTCCCGTCCTCAATAAGCTCCCAATTGCACTTGAAGATATGCGGGGCCGTGCACTCTCGTTTGATTAGTAGAGGTTGAAGCTAATCCTTGGGTGCACTCATCGTGCCAAAGAGGTTTCATCTGTGCTCAGACGCTTTCGAGGTCCTTTCTTGCTGGCAGGACGTCCAGGCCCTGGTTATATTAGTTACTATCCATCGAAGATTGCTCAGGCTGACATATCTCCTGATGCCTAGGAGAACTTCCGGTTGATTGTCAGCTTGTAGCTACAATCCAGATGAAGTGACTTTGGCCGTGCAAATTCGGAGGAACTTGCAGTTTTATCATTTTTAGTTTCTTAAGAACACATGTAGTGAACAGTATTGTATTTGAAAGAACTTAATTGTATATTATGAGCCTACCGGATATTGATATAATGAAACGATCGTTCATCAATGTTTTATGCGTACTTGTGTAGTTACTTGTAGTGTAGTCAAGCAGCATGTGTTTATGTGTCTTTCTGGGCTAGTGTCTTTTAAAGATGGGCGTGCGAATTGATGGGCGCTTCATTTGCATCAGTACATGATGGCTTATGTTGCTCCTGTGATAGACGGTTGTTTGCACCCGCAATGGGATGACTTTAGCCCGTGATAGGTAACGGAACATTTTTACGTTCCAAATAGAACGTCTGCGCTTGTTTACTCGAGTATTTAATATTTTATGGCACTATGCGAGCGGGCGTCCCCACTGACATATAGGTGCGATTTGTTGAATTGACGATTTAACCTTACAGATAATGCCTGGTGGCTGAACTAGATGTGATCTAGCTTTAAGCGAGTAGTTTACTCTACTTTTTGTAGTAAAAAGTGAGTGTATTACTTCAACTCAGGTCACGATAGGGCTATGAATATTTAGATTGTAGATTGATCTGATATTAAAAATTGACTAAATAGAATAGTAGTTTTATTGATGAAGGGGGCGCGGAGCCAAAAAGAAACTTAACAAAGGCAGGGGATATGTGTCAATTTAAAGTAATGATGAAACAAAGAACAAGAAAGAAGAAAATACATGTCTCGAGTATGTGGGTCCAGTCGACCTTTCAAGAGTAGTACTTCTTAAGCCGAATGATAGTTGTACCTTTATCGTCTTTGGGGGATTTTCCATGCTTGATGGAGAGTTAGTCTTCTGAAGGCCCGGGAGTGTTCTCCAAGGTCCTCTCACTGGCTGGTGCTGGATCTCGGCCTGTCACTTGAGGGCTATTAATCACTCGGTGATATACCTCTCCGTTATTCAAATAGTAGTGAACTGTATGTCTTCACAGCTGTCTACTTTTTACCTTGTCCTCAGAGAGTATTCCCTTGTCCAAGTTCTCCAACAGTGCAACACGCCAACTCGTAACAGATCCTGTGTTTGAAACTTCGAGGTTCATCAGGTCCGCGGGGGTCAACTCGATCTCTGTCAGCTGACTGCCCAAGCTGGTATCCGTATCTTCAGCTGTTTCATCGTCTTCTCGGACTTCCTCCCAGTAGATAAACTTCCATTTTTGAAAATTCTCTAGGAGAGCCTTTATCTTTGCTTGCTTGTCTGGCGTACAGACGTCTTCTATGATAAATATTTAGTTTACCCGATCGACCACCGATTGGGTTCCCCAATGCAGACTGACCTCCCGGGCCCCTAATATGTAGGCTAAGTCAAGAGCTTAAATTATGGCTTCATATTCTGCTTCGATACTTGAGCATTTTGCTGACTTGTGAAAGACCTTCTCGGTGGGTGTTTTGATCCATAAACCAAGTTTGGCCTCCTCTCCTTCGAGATCCACTCCCGTATGGACTACCCAGTGCCCAGTTCCGATCATTTATGCACTCTTTATTGACTCCTCCACCTCCGATGCTAATTCTGCAGTAAAATCTACGGCAAAGCCCTCTAAGGTTTACATTGTGGTTGCCGTTCACGGTCGGTAAATGATATCATACTCTCCTACTTCTTCGGCCCATTCCACTAACCTTTTGAAAACCTGAGTTTAGACAGAATGATCTGCAATGGTACTGAAGAAACCACGCTGACCGTATTACTAAAAAAGTATGGGCACAACTCCTGTATTTCTATGACTACGGCTGCCACAAACTGAATTGGTAGCGGGAGACGTCCATCTGCACCGAAGAGTCCTTTGTTGGGATATTATAAAGGGAGTTGCCTTCCCTTTTATTCTCATGCTAAGATGACATTCCATGTCACTTCTGAGATCGTGACATACAACAACAAATACTCTCCCTGAAATGGTTCAGTTATCGTTGGAAGTTGTAAGTGGTGTACCTATGCTTGAGCCAACACTAGATAACAATGTATCGGCCACCAGGGCTCTTCATGCTTTACCAATACTTCAGAAAGCTGGTAGCATAATTCTGCAGCCTTGGGGATCAAATGACTCATCCCTGATTTTCCTTCTCTCAATTCTCCAACCTCTATTCTGGCCCTCCGCCTAATGGATTCGTTCCACAACGGCTCTTCGTTGATCATATTCACCTCGACTTTTAGCCCTACATCAAGATTTCTCCCATTTGTTGTACATGCTACGGGCGAGGACAGCTCACTCCACAAGTCACTGAACCCGTATGAGGGTGGGTATCTGAAAACTTGGTAAAGTGTTGAGGGTACTCCCTTCACGTTATGTATCCATGACCGTCCAAGTATAACTTCATATGAGAGATCACAGGTCAGTATTTGAAAAGGTGTTTTTCTCGTCACACCTGGAATTTGGACCGACAGAGCTAGTTCTCCGACAGGTTTCACACAGATACTGATAACGCTAGCTATCCTGCAGGGACTTGGAATATTTGATGATGTTGGTATGACTTCTGCAATGCCTTCCATTGGATCACGTTGAGATTGCTCCCTGGGTCAATCAAAGCTCATTCAATCTGAAGGTCAAGCACCTGAATTGGAACTATGAGAGCGTCCACTTGTTCTCCTTCCCCTTCTATTAGACTAAAAGTAATCGGGCTAGTGAATAGTTCAGTCGCTTTAGTCCCACAACTTTTCGTTGATCCAAGCGCCGGAAAATTATTTTGATGCTTCGCTTATCGTTAGGGTCGGGCGTTCTTGAGCGCCTCGCTCCTTCTTCGATCAGGTCCTTGAGATGTCCTTCTTTTAACAAATGCTCAATTTCTAGCATCAGGGTCTTACAATCGCCTGTGGCGTCGCCATTACTTCGATGAAAATTATAGTAATTCGTAGAATTCCTTCCAGCCACAACTTTGATAGTAGGCAACCAACGAACCTTAGAGCCCAGTTTTCCAAAGTGATTGGCAACCAGTTCTACTGTGTTGACCCGCAACCCGAAGTCTATGAAACTGCGTGGCTCTGTGCTTTTCTCCTAGGACCCAGCTCCCTTAAGATTGCTTTTCATTCCTGATCCTACTTGATTCTGGACCATTCCTTTTGTTTTTCTTCCTTCGCCCTCTCTCTCCAGGGATGGACTGCCTGCTCGCTTCCTTCGGATGTCCCCGCTAGGATCCTGCGATTGTTCGAACTATAGACTCTATGATGTAAAGCATTCCATGTCGTCACCTGGTTCTGAGTGAGGCTCTACTATAACTCTCGTGTGGTCAATGAACCCCTACAGTTTAGAATTTTGCCAAAAGCTACGACAACGAAGTTGTCGAGAACTCGAGGAAGCTCCATGCATTCCCTCTAGAATTCCTCCAAGTAGTCTTTCAGCAACTCGTCGTCGCATTGTCGGATCTCAAAGCTCTCTTATGGGCTTCGGAATATGTTGTCTTGAACAAATATTGCATCTGGGTGAATGACTCGATTGAACCCATCAGCAGCTAAGTGTACCATGCGAGGGAACCTTTAGTCAAGGTCGAGTAGAACCTTTTAACCAGAGCAGATTGAGTCTCTTTTTCAGAAATCTCATTTCTTTTTACTGGTGTATAGTAAGATGCAATATGCTCATCCGAATCAGTGGTTCCGTCGTACTTAAGGTTATCCAGCAGGTAAAAATACTTTGGCACACAGATCGGTGCAGCACTTGCCTTATATGCATGTTTGTAGAACTTTTACTCATCTACGGTGGTAACCTAAAGTGGAGCACCCGGTATGTCACCGATTCGATCGTGGATGAGCCTGCGATTAGGAACGGATGCTGGTGACTCGTTTACGGGCGCTGGTCCTCACAGGGATGCTGGCCTCTTAGACGATCCAGCAGATATTGCTCCTAATTTTGGGTTATGCCTTCGACCATGTTGGCCGAGTTGTGCTCTGTCTGTTCTGATAGGGTTTTGACGAGATCAACAAGGAAATCTTTGAGCTCAGAATCACCTCTGTGTGGCTGATCGCATCACTGTCGCTGGCTACATGGACTTGTTCCTTGGCAAGGTCCTTTGATTGACCATTAGGATCACTTAGATCCTGTGCAGAATCGTCTGCCGAGTTGGTTGTGTTCCTCAGAACGTTGTCGTTGTCGTCTGACATGGCTGCGCCTTTTTCCTTGTAGAAACTTAAAATTGTCTTGGCTCCACAGTGGGCGCCTAAATTTGGCCGTTTGTCATACCCGATTTTGGACTCAACTCGAAGCGAGTCGGGTTTCGAATTTGACTGGGTGAACTCGTTTGAGTTTAGATGTTGGACTCGCCACCTAATATAATTTCTAAGGCGTATTAGGTCACCTATTGTATTTCTAGCTGATTTTACCATTCAGTCTACGAACCAGAAAATCTAGGTAAAAGGTTCAAGTTAACTCGAGAGGAAGGGGTTAGACACCTCTCGAGCTCCACCAAATGTGGTTACCGGCCGGACTTTTATAATTGGGATTCTAAGTAATTAATTAATTAAACTAACTAAGCAATAAAATATTTAGATATTTAAACTATGATATATAAATTTAAAGACTAATACTAAATATTAGTCTCTTCTAATAATCGAGCCTTGTGCCTGGCAAAAATAAACAAACGAGTTAGTAGGAGTTACAAATTGACACGACCCGAAATCCGGTTAGGCCGTGCGGGCACCCGACATCCTTCCCTAGACCCGTCGGGCGAACCCTTATTAATTAAATTAGGAAAATAAATATAATTCAATTTATATATTATAACAAGACTTAGAAAAAGTACAAACATAATGATACCTCTAAGCTGTAAAAAAAAAAAGAAATTACAGCTGACTACCCACATACTAGGTTTAGGGCTATCCAGACTAGACATCTAAGAGTACAAAAGAAGACAGATACCTCCTGAAGGGAGCAAAATGCAACTGAAATAATAACCAATAAACTGGTGGCCATCCGGAATAAAAGCTGGCTCACCCTGACAGCTGAAGTCGTCTTCGCTCCTTCGCAACGTGGCCAACTCAATCCTGGAGCGAACCTGCCGAAATAAGATAGATAGACAAGAAACAAACAACAAACAAGGGTGAGTCAAAAGGACTCAATAAGTGGGGCAGACTAGCCACCTCAAAGAATAGGATAGCTAGCCAGGGAGAAAAAAAACAAATAAACAAAATTCCTCTTATTTAAATTATAAAAAGGCAGAGCCAGATAATAACTAGAAACACGTATGGAATCACAAACTCATTAACGACCAGTAACGTAAGATAGCCAGAACATATAGGTATCCCGAATATATCAACAATCAGAAATACATCCTGTTGTGGCGTGCAACCCGATCCATATAAATATCCTGTTGCGGCGTGCAACTCGATCCATATATTCATACCGTCGCGGCGTGCAAACCGATCCATATATTTATACCGTCGCGGCGTACAACCCGATCCATATATTTATACTGTTGCGGCGTGCAACCCGATCCATATATTTATACCGTTGCGGCGTGCAACCCGATCCATATATTCATCCTGTTGCGGCGTGCAACCTGATCCCCGCAACTCAGAGTACGAGCTAGAAATATATAGGTAAACTGAGATATGTCCACGATATAGTCTACAAACCGCATACATAAAACACAACACAATACACACAATAGTCAGTATGCGGTGCAATGAGATGTGATGAATGCGGTACAATGCAATGCAGTCACATATGCCTGATACCTATCTCCGGCGCGGGACTCTTATCGTCTACCAGGAGATATATGTAAAGATGACCCTTCACCGGCTCGGGACTCTCATCGATTACCGGGAAGTATATGCAATGATGATCCTTCACCGGCTTGGGACTCTCATCGATTACCGGGAAGTATATGCAATAATGACACTTCACCGGTGCGGGACTCTCATCGCCAACCGGGAAGTATATGCAATGATGAACCTTCACCGGCTCGGGACTCTCATCGATTACCGGGAAGTATATGCAATAATGACCCTTCACCAGTGCGGGACTCTCATCGCCAACCGGGAAGTATATGCAATGCTCAAAACCAGAGTGCAATGCTCATATGCTCAATGCAATACCAACCACAGGGCATAACATATAATATACCATGTAAATTCAAAGCTAAGGCGTAATGAGTACGCCTATCGGCAGCTACACACGTAAGGAACACGTGGTAGAAAATCCACGAGGCCAGGTGCCTCCAAAGAAATGGATATAAACACTTACCTCTTCCAAAAGTTGGCATTGCTAATCAACAACCGCTTTATCCTTTGGTTTCATTGCCAAACGATCCCACTATATTCAATAAGCAGAAAAATATATCAAATTAGGCTAAAGGCTTCATCCCTCACATCTTAGGGCAATCCAGGTAGGAACCTGATACCCTATTCGCATACGCAATACGCAGGCCAGGCCTATATACAGGGTTTAAGGTCACATAACCAAACCCCAAATAAATTACATTTATATGTTGCCCATAACTCATTGAGTATGAATATATATTCAATTCTATTATCGGGGTCCATTTGACCCTTTAAACTATTAATTGAACTTATTAAAACGATGTCTAATATTCCAAGTTTTACCGTTTAAACATATTCAAATACACGTAATAAACTCAAATAATACATTAAGATCATTACCCGAATGTTTCGGGGTAAAAATTCTACTTTTCTCCGGCCCCTTTTCTTATTTTCTGGCATTTTTTTCTGTTGCGTTCTCAGCTTTCTGTTTCTATTTGCTTCTGTTTCGTTTCGCTGCTTTTTGATTTGGAAGATAAGGGATTAAGTTAATCCCTTTTGACCACCGATTCCCATTTTTATATTTTGTCTTTTCCCTTTTTTTTCTTTTTCCTTTAAAATTCGCTGCTACGGTAAAAATTAAAACGGTACCCTACAATATTCGAAATAATCCCAACTATTGCATAAAAGTTATACAAAATATATGTAACATACTGGCGAAGGCGGATCTCAAATTGGACTCCCGAAACTCAATATGCAAATTAAATGGAAAAAGATCAAATTATTTAACTTTCGGCATTTTAGCGAAAACAAGCCGAACAACATCGAAATTCACTTTGGAAAGTTCACAAAAGTCACAAATAATCATACAAACCTAACGGTGTTTTCGGATTTTGAATCGTAGCTCATTCGCAAAAACCGAGCTCGAAAATCTCTTTTTAATATTTATCGACAATAAAAACTGAAACATTCTTCCGATACGTACTAAACGATGTCTGATTTAGCTCAAATTTTACAAATAAGTCCCAATGGACCTTATGAATATTTTAAAATTATCGGCATACCAATCGGAGTCCGAACTTCCGAAACGACTGACTGAGGCCGTTTCATTCTCCTCCACTTAAACTCTCGTTCGTCCTCGAACGAGCCTAAGTCTAAAGCAAGATTCACGCAGATAACAAGAGAACTTGCACGACCTTCATGAGCTACTCCACGGGCATTATTTCCTGATTACAGGATCAGAATTATAACACGCATATCGAACTCTTGGATAACAACATAGCTGGATAATATCATAACGCCATTGCCCCGCTTATTCTGACTACACTGATCCTTCCTCGATCACGAGAGAAGAGTTCTACATTTTCGAAACAAAGATACACGCAATTCTTGATGTGCTAACATGATTCTACCAACGAATCACCTCGTCGATATACTTTCGATATAGAACAGGTCGATGAAACAAAGAATTAGCTTACGCTTCAGCAACGCCTTAGAGATTTAATATCATGATTCGGCATCAATTGGAGGAAGACTTCTCCACTTAGAGCATAAACTCATACAAATAATTTGAATAGAAATAATCATCCTCGCACAACCTGCTGGATTAAGGAAGACTTAGCTGAGTAGAGAACGCGGCTCAGACCTGAGCTACCAAATTACTCTCTCGAGTTGCCAAATAGCTCCAACTCTCGAGTTCACAACTCCATACATTTTCTATAAGCACCACCGCCTGATGGATCAAATCAAAGGTCAAATGACGCCTCTCATTACCCTTAGTAGCCTTGAAAAACAACCATGTACTTACCCTGCCACCTTGACACGCACTCTGGCTCAACACAGGGAACATCACAAGAGGCTACTGACCTCCTAAGCTTACCAGTGCCGAACAAAGAAGAGATGGAAACAGACTGAGGATAGAAATAATTAGAGCTATAGGAAGCTCTTCTTCTTATTTATTTGGCTACCAGAGCTAGACTATTTATGAGTCAGGCTAACCGAAGAATCGCAATTGAAGAAATAGACATTAAATGAGCTTTATAGAACATCATCTATGCCAATTTAATCTCCCAATAAGAAGGAAACTCTAAGAATTTACCAGAAAACCCTTTTATAACCGAAACAAGCTCATAGAATAACATGACTTTACTACCATTTTGCACCGGAAGAAACGATAACACTTTTAGATGGTGACGAATTAGGATCCCATCATCCTACCAACATTGAATTTCGAGGTAAGAGGTAAACTGAATTGACATAATAACAGAAGGTGGCGTAACAAGATGCCAAGCAGAAAAATACCGATACTCACTCACAAATCTCTCGCATTTAAACCAGATAAACTAGTAGGGTCATCATAAATTCCAGGAATAAATCATACAAAAAGCTCACCCCTCTACCGCAACAGATTCTTAATAGAAACGCCATCCCAGGAAACTATGGAAATATGATAAGACAATCATTTCCAAATCGATTGGAAGAATCAAATCCTACTCACATCTAACAGAAGAAGAAATATCAGGGCCTACTACATCGGATACCTCAGCATCCTGCCGACTGGTAGTTCATAAAACTGCCTCTGCAATTGAGTCGAGCCGCTACCCTGATAATTACTTCTAGAAGAACCACTACCACCACGCTCTCGACCTTTACTGGATGGTGGCATTTTTTTTGGTGATTGAGATCTAAATGAAATCCCTTGCGACTGCGCAGATGCCTGATGACGAGAGAAAAGACAACTGCCTACTTGTCGGAGTAAGGAAAAACTCCTCAAAGAATAGCCAGACTCACGACAATGATACCACCTTTTCGCTGAAAAATGGAGCTGGAAAGATTGTTGATAGTTGTAAAGAAAAGACTGAATCTGATCTTGACGAGCTACTGGCACACTCTAAGAATCACATGACACAAGATGAGATAACCTGGAAGGTGACCTCCCAAAATAATCAGAACTCTTACCTCCAACTGAGCCCACTAGAGCCACGGGATCTCTTGCTCTCCCGCTCTAACTCTTCCTGCTCTAACTTATGGTATGTCTCGTACCTCCGAGCAATATCAACAACAACATCAAATGAAATCCCGACCTCAATCTCTCGAGCCATCTGGGATCTCAAGGAAGGAGAAAGGTCATCAATAAATCTTTGAATCTCTCGAAAGGCTCATGGACTAGTTATAATTCATATCCAGCCATTCTATAGAATTCAATCTCATATTCTGAAACACCAACAGGCTAGCCGACAGGCTACCCTGCCCAATCTACTCAAACTGGAAACACTTTTCATTTCGTTCGCTACTCGAAAGGAATTTTTTTTCCACGATTCTAGAAGAAAAATCGAACCAAGTCAGCTAATAAGAGTGCGGTCCACCAATCCAGGGTTGGACCTTAAAACTGGAAAACAGAATAATCATCACCATACCACTCAATATAATCAAGAGCGTGAAGGATACAAATACCCTGACATTATTTTTTTTAAAAAAAATTCACGGGGTTTATCTGATGCATTGCTTAAGAATATCGGAAGGTTCAACCGCGTAAAATAATGCAACCTCTTTAGGCACTCGGACCAAACTGATACTTCGGCTGGCTAACCAGCCAGAACAATTAGAGGTACAACACGTGCTGTCTCCGGAACCTAATTCACTGCAGCAATATTAAGAACCGGAAAAGGAGCTTCTGGAGATCGAACGTCTGCACATGCGGCAACCTGATAGGCTGTCCAGAGAATAATAGGTTCTTGCATTATCTACGTCGCCAAGTTTCTCATAAAAGCATCGTAGAGAGCCAAGGGAACCACAAGGCCCTGCTCCCTTGCCCATCGCAAGCTCGTACAGGTGGGACCTCCGTAACTAGATCGTCAGCACGATCAAAACACTCGGGGCTTCATCAGTACTAACCCCAGGCCAGACTGCTTCATCTTGAACTCATACCGTTTGCTGATTTGTCGCACGAGTGTTTCACAATTACCTCGAAAGATTAACGAAAATACTTTTGCATCCTAGACCGACGCACGCTAAAAATAAAAAGGAAGTGAAACTTCCTAAATGCCATCATAGCCTCTCGTAGATAAGTACGGACGTCTACGTACCTATCAGCGAGACTCTACTAGACACTGTCTTAGTCTAGATAGACTCAAAACTGGGCTCTGATACCAACTGACACGACCCGAAATCTGGTTAGGCCGTGCGGGCACCTGGCATCCTTCCCTAGACCCGTCGGGCGAACCCTTATTAATTAAATTAGGAAAATAAATATAATTCAATTTATAAATTATAACAAGACTTAGAAAAAGTACAAACATAATGATACCTCTAAGCTGTAAAAAAAAAAGAAATTAAAGCTGACTACCCACATATTAGATTTAGGGCTATCCAGACTAGACATCTAAGAGTACAAAAGAAGACAGATACCTCCTGAAGGGAGCAAAATACGACTGAAATAATAACCAATAAACTGGTGGTCATCCGGAATAAAAGCTGGCTCACCCTGATAGCTGAAGTCGTCTTCGCTCCTTCGCAACGTGGCCAACTCAATCCTGGAGCGAACCTGCCGAAATGAAATAGATAGACAAGAAACAAACAACAAAAAAGGGTGAATCAAAAGGACTCAATAAGTGGGGCAGACTAGCCACCTCAAAGAATAGGATAGCTAGCCAGGGAGAAAAGAAACAAATAAACAGAATTCCTCTTATTTAAATTATAAAAAGGCAGAGCCAGATAATAACTAGAAACACGTATGGAATCACAAACTCATTAACGACCAGTAACATAAGATAGCCAGAACATATAGGTATCCCGAATATATCAACAATCAGAAATACATCCTGTTGCGGCGTGCAACCCGATCCATATAATTATCCTGTTGCAGCGTGCAACCCGATCCATATATTCATACCGTCGCGGCGTGCAAACCGATCCATATATTTATACCGTCGCGGCGTACAACCCGATCCATATATTTATACTGTTGCGGCGTGCAACCCGATCCATATATTTATACCGTTGCGGCGTGCAACCCGATCCATATATTCATGCTATTGCGGCGTGCAACCCGATTCCCGCAACTCAGAATACGAGCTAGAAATATATAGGTAAACTGAGATATGTCCACGATATAGTCTACAAACCGCATACATAAAACACAACACAATACACACAATAGTTAGTATGCTGTGCAATGAGATGTGATGAATGCGGTACAAGGCAATGCAGTCACATATGCCTGATACCTATCTCCGGCGCGGGACTCTCATCGTCTACCAGGAGATATATGTATAGATTACCCTTCACCGGTTCGGAACTCTCATCGATTACCGAGAAGTATATGCAATGATGATCCTTCACCGGCTCGGGACTCTCATCGATTACCGGGAAGTATATGCAATGATGATCCTTCACCGGCTCGGGACTCTCATCGATTACCGGGAAGTATATGCAATAATGACCCTTCACCGGTGCGGGACTCTCATCGCCAACCGGGAAGTATATGCAATGATGAACCTTCACCGGCTCGGGACTCTCATCGATTACCGGGAAGTATATGCAATACTGACCCTTCACCAGTGCCCTCTCATTGCCAACCGTGAAGTATATGCAATGCTCAAAACCAGAGTGCAATGCTCATATGCTCAATGCAATACCAACCACAGGGCATAACATATAATATACAATGTAAATTCAAAGCTAAGGCGTAATGAGTACGCCTATCGGCAGCTACACACGTAAGGAACACGTGGTAGAAAATCCACGAGGCCAGGTGCCTCCAAAGAAATGGATATAAACACTTACCTCTTCTAAAAGTTGGCATTGCTAATCGACAACCGCTTTATCCTTTGGTTTCATTGCCAAACGATCCCACTCTATTCAATAAGCAGAAAAATATATCAAATTAGGCTAAAGGCTTCATCCCTCACATCTTAGGGCAATCCAGGTAGGAACCTGATACCCTATTCGCATACGCAATGCGCAGGCCAGGCCTATATACAGGGTTTAAGGTCACATAACCAAACCCCAAATAAATTACATTTATATGTTGCCCATAACTCACTGAGTATGAATATATAGTCAATTCCATTATCGGGGTCCATCTGACCCTTTAAACTATTAATTGAACTTATTAAAACGATGTCTAATATTCCAAGTTTTACCGTTAAAACATATTCAAACACACGTAATAAACTCAAATAATACATTAAGATCATTACCTGAATGTTTCTGGGTAAAAATTCTACTTTTCTCCGTCCCCTTTTCTTATTTTCTGGCATTTTTTTCTATTGCGTTCTCAGCTTTCTGTTTCCATTTGCTTCTGTTTCGTTTCGCTGATTTTTGATTTGGAAGATAAGGGATTAAGTTAATCCCTTTTGACCACCGATTCCCATTTTTATATTTTGTCTTTTCCCTTTTTTTTCCTTTTTCCTTTAAAATTTGCTGCTACGGTAAAAATTAAAACGGTACCCTACAATATTCGAAATAATTCCCAATTTTGCATACAAGCTATACAAAATATATGTAACATACTGGCGAAGGCGGATCTCAAATTGGACTCCCGAAACTCAATATGCAAATTAAATAAAAAAAGATCAAATTATTTAACTTTCAGCATTTTAGCGAAAACTAGCCGAACAACATCGAAATTCACTTTCGAAAGTTCACAAAAGTCACGAATAATCATACGAACCTAACGGCACTTTCGGATTTCGAATCGTAGCTCATTCGCCAAAACCGAGCTCGAAAATCACTTTTTAATATTTATCGACAATAAAAACTGAAACATTCTTCCGATACGTATCAAACGAGGTCTGATTTAGCTCAAATTTATAGATAAGTCCCAATGGATCTTATGAATATTTTAAAATTATCGGCATGCCAATCGGAGTTCTAACTTCCGAAACGACAGACCGAGGTCGTTTCACAAATAAAATTAATAGAACATAATTTAAATAAAGCTAATGAGTTTGTACATATTATCCTTTTTGAAAGAGTTGTCTTTTGGGTAATTCCACCATGATGTACCTCGCAAAAATTGTAAAGATATGAATTAGTATGACAATTAATAATAATAGTAATAATAATAGTTATGATAATAAATAATAATAATAATAATAATGAAAATGACAATAGTAACAGTAATAAAATAATAATAGTTTTAAAATTAAGGGAAAGGGATTTATGAAAGTGTCGGCTCAGGTTTGTTTGAGTCGACTAAGAGATTAGGGACGTCGTTACGGCTGCGAACACGCCGGCCGGTCGTGTTGCCATGCCAAGTGCCGGTCCCACCACTCTATAACGGCTCACACACGTCATCATAGCCTTTTGTTTTAAGGACGTGGGAATGGAATTTTTTATCAGTAGGCCTCAAATAAACAATTATTTTCCTTGGCCGTGATTAGTCCGTCAATTCATTGTATTTCCGTCAATTCCTTGTATAGGCCTCAATATATATAAAAATATATTTTTTCATTGGCCAGCAACTCAAACAGGACTTTGTTCAAATCGATAGAGTTTCCAAGATTTGTTTGATTCCAACACTGCATAAAAAAATATGGTAACCGAGTGTAGTCAAAGAAATGCCAGTGAGCAACAAAGAGTTAAAACTCCACAAAGTCCCCGCCAAGAAAATCCACTGCTTCACAAACAACAATAGTGAGCAAACACAAGTGGAATCATAAAAAATCTTGTAAAAACACTAAAAGTTTCAGCCCAAAACAGGAGCATTGCCAGCTAGAGCTCAACCAACAACACAGTGCAGTGACGAATTAATTACGCCGTTAAAGCGGCAAGGGCAACCGGCAATGAATAACGCCACCAGATTTCAAAGAAACCACGGAGCAACATCACCAGTAAAGGGAGGGGAGGAGCGACACCAGAGCGGCGTTACTACAACCCCACCATCGCCTTTCGATTCCGATCACAAATTAGCCAGAATCGAAGAGGACCCATAATCAAAATATCTATTTCCAGCCATAAATATAGAGAGCCAACGGAACAAGACCACCAGTAGTACAACAGAAACAACCAAGATAATTGGGTCTCCGGTGATGAGACCTTCCGTCGACGGTGGTGGTTTTAACAGCATCGACCCGTCTTCCCAACTCCCTTTTCCGATCTGTGAATCCCCACTCCCTCTGTTTTCGTTCAATTTCGTGTGTGGGTGGTATCGTTTTGGTGTTGTTGTGGATACACATAGATCTGTGTTGAGGAAGAAGATGGAGGTATGGGTGTGTATGTGTATGTATTGTGCATCGTGTGTGCCTAAGGAAGAAGAAGATAAAAAGAAGGTGGTGTCTGCTGATGGGAGGGTGTACTGTTCTTGTGTGTGCTGTATATTGTTACAGCGAAGGAGAAAAATCTCCTGTTCGTCTGGTGTTGTATGTGTGTTTATGGAAGAAGGTGGGTGAGGAAGACGATGTGAGGAGGGGTGAGTGTATATCACTCTGTTTTATGTTTCTGGTATGAAGCGTGAGGGAGTGATAATGATGGAGGTGGAGCCCGGGTGAGATGGGGGTACTGTGTATGTTGATATTGTCTATGGTAAAGTGGTGTGGGGGAAGATGAAGTGGGGTCCCTCGGGTATTGTCTGAAGTCAGTATGGGATTTGTGTAGTGTGTATATAGGATTAAGGAAGGTGATAGGGAGAGTAATTTTGGGGAGCTGATTTTGGAGGGATTTTTTAGAGTGATTTTTGGGGATAGGAGATTAGAAAGATTAGGGAGGGATTTTAGGTAGATTTGGATAATGATTTAGGAGAAGATTTGGGGGATGAACTTGGACATGGTTTTAAATAAAGAAACGAATGTGGACCACATTTGGTCTAGATTCAAGTAGGAATAGGAAGAGGATTTGGAAAAAGGATTAATTCAAAATAAAATAAGAGGAAAAGGAAATTTCAATATAATTATGAACGTACCTAGACGAACACTCGTCTAGGTTCAAAAGAAGAAATATAATTTAATAAATAAGATAAATATAAATAAATGAAGAATTTTGATAGGAATTATGGAAGAATAAAAATAAAAGGAATTTTGACATTTTTCTTTTAAATTGGCCAATGTTCAACTTAAAAGTGTAAATAAAAAATATAGATATACGTATTTTATAAAATGCACAAGTAATTATTAAATAAACACAAATAAAATTATTTAAATATATATAATCACAAATAATTACTAATTTGCACAAATAATCACAAATTGGAACAAAATTGACATGTAGCCTAAATGATGTAATTATATAATATAGCCACTAATATTATAAATGTACTAATTTCACAAATAGTCACAGTTTTGATAAATAGCCTAAATGATGCAAAAGTTACGTAATATAGCCGCACTTAAGTATATAATGTATAAATAGAGGATACCGCACGTAAATGAATGATTTCTAATGCAGATTTGCAGAAATGGTCACATTGCACCCTTAAGTTGAATTATGGTCAATTTTAGAAAAAGGAGGGACAAAATTGGGTGTCAACAGCTGCCCCTCTTTGCCCGGGGGATGATGAAAGAGTCTTCGGGCAAAGATAGTTGACGGAGTAACCAATTTTGTTACGACTGGAAGGCAAAAATGATTGAAGGGGGAATAGTAGTTTTGAGGTATTTTTGGCCGAACCCCGGTCTCTGAGTTGCCTACATATCTCGGGTTTCACGAGAATCAGGCCTTGTGTAGTTCTAGAATGGCATTTTGCCTATGTGGGAGATTTATGACGCACGATTTTAAATGTAAGGGCTAAACTTATCCAAGTATGTAAAGTTTAGGTTCATGTATGTTTTTGCTTTTTCGGCGGGATAAATGATGAAGTAAGGGTACTATCAAAGAAGAGATAACATCAGTAGACCGAGCGTAGGAAAAAAGGCTTATAATCATCCTTGTTATGAAAATGTGGCGCGCTGCACACCCATAAAGAGGAGTTTATATGTACATAGTTTCCACTTAATCTCGATAACTGAGTAAGCTCGCCTCCAATATTGCCTTGACTGAGCTGGAAAGAATTTGAGGAGCGAGTTTTAGAAGTGCCCACGACTCAAATAGATGGGCACGATTAAACACGAAAACACGCACGATTGACGCAGATAGGCTTGAATGGGAAAAGTAGGAAATGAGGAATGACATCCTAATTTGCAATAAAGGATTAGGCAGATTACTTGTGAGGGCGTAGAATTGTGGCTTGGAGCGCTTTGGAAGTTGGTGAATTAGGCAAATTGTGGGGTAGAGGAAGCATTGTCTGCAGGATTAGGCCTTTTGAATTGGGTCTTGGGATGATGCTTTGTGTGTGTATTTGAGGCTTTTGCGGTTGCATAATTGGTAGTGATTTTCGGAGTAGGTGTGAGAGCGGGACGTAGGAGTTTGTCGAGAGATCGATGAGTAAACTTCCCTGTTGAGTAAACTTCCCTGTTGAGTTGAGCTCTCCTTTGTCTGGTCCGCTTGCAGGTGCTCAGTGCTGGGGAATGCGTGCCTTTCCTTTGGGGGATATCTATTTGCTACGTTCTTCTTGTCAGGAGGTGATTACTTTGCTGTGCCAGGCTGCTGTTGAATCATCTTGCCAGTACCACGCCGGATTGTATGTCCATCGCTTTTGTCCTTTAAATGTATGCTTGTCACGTCGGGTTGTATACTCCTTTTGTATCGAGTTGTGTATCTTTCCATGCAGGGTTGCCTATCATTCTTTCATTTTTGTTGCACACCCTTTGTCATGTTGTCCTTTCAACGGGCTAACTACCCTCCAGGCTGTCTTCCTGATACAATGTCAAAATTTGCATCGGGCTGTGTACCTTCCGCGGTCTCAGATTCGACATCGGGCTGTGTACCCTCGGCTAATTTAAATGACAAATCGGTATCGGGCTGTGTACCCTCAACCGACGCTTCTGGCTGTGTACCCTCAGCTAATTTAAATGACAAATCGGTATCGGGCTGTGTACCCTCAACCGACGCTTCGGGCTGTGTACCCTCAGCTAATTTAAATGAAAAATCGGTATCGGGCTGTGTACCCTCAACCGACGCTTCGGGCTGTGTACCCTCAGCTAATTTAAATAACAAATCGGTATCGGGCTGTGTACCCTCAACCGATGCCTTGGGCTGTGTACCCTCAGCTAATTTAAATGACAAATCGGTATCGGGCTGTGTACCCTAAACCGACGCCTTGGGCTGTGTACCCTCAGCTAATGTAAATGACAAATCGATATCGGGCTGTGTACCCTCAATCGACGCTTCGGGCTGTGTACCCTCAGCTAATGTAAATGACAAATCGATATCGGGCTGTGTACCCTCAATCGACGCTTCGGGCTGTGTACCCTCAGCTAATCTAAATGACAAATCGACATCGGGTTGTGTACCCTCAGCTAATGTAAATGACAAACCTTTTGTTGAAGCATATCTGTCGACATGAATAAAATTCGACGTCGGGCTGTGTACCCTCTGTCGATGCATCAAGAGTAAAGCAAAGCGCAACAAGTAGAATGCTATTGTTATATCATGCGATGTGCTAAGAAGACTATCATGTCACTGTTGTAAGGACTTTTGGTGAAATTTTTGAGGGGATCTCAAAAATTTCTGCCCCAGTGTCAAATTTGCGTCTTTTGGAATTTTTGAGGGGATCCTAAAAAATTCTGCCCCAGTTTATTGTTTATGACAGATCACCGAGAAAAGATGACTACATTGCACTGAACACCAATGTATTGGCTAAAATCTGCATTCGCCTTTTAGTATGACGATTGGATATATTGATGACTATGAGTATGCGGATATTTTGCATACTCATAATGGGGTGTTATTTTTTGGATTTTGCCAGATTTTGAAGGTTGTCAGAATGGTATTTGTCTTAGGTTGTTCTTTCGAAAGTAATGGAGCTAACTCTGATAGAAAGGCCTTCGTAGAAGGTGTGTTTGTAGTTTGGGAGTTGCAGTTTCCCTTTGTTGGTTTTTTGTTGGACCTCCGTTTTGTTTTGGGTCAGTCAGACTTTGAACTTTGTCTTTCAATGCTGGATGTCTTGCGGTGTCATGGTATGTAATGTTTGAGTGTAAGTCTTGTTGGCTCAAAATTAGGAATGGGCATCTAGGGAGTAGTTTGTCTGCTGGTTGCAATATTTTTTGACTGAGCTAAGGAATAAAGACGTGAGGTTTTGTCTTTTTGTATGTCTTTGATGATGTTTAGCCCTGATAAGATTATGATTTGGAAGTCTTGACGGAGGGGAGGTTGTTTATTGTGTAAGTTGGGTACAGTGTAAGGTTGTGAGTTTTGCTAGCTTCGGTTGTATAGTGATTGGATTTCTTTGGTTGTGATTCTCGTGTAAGTATAATGCAAGTTGTACGGTGTTGGGATTGTCTGAATGCTCTTGGTGTTATATGTTGGTGGTTCGAAGGGCTTTGTTGCAGAGGAAAGTGTTTTTAGGCTGGCTTGCCATTTTGGCATTTTCACGAATGCAGATTCTTGACCGATTTCCGTGTTCAAACGCAAGGCAACCCTAGCAAAGTGGTGAAATGCACAAAAGAGTGTGGGCGTATTAGCAAAGACTTGAAGCAAAAATGACACGTGAGCTTAAGAGGATGCCTAGACCGTGGATGACGGATTAGCACTTGAGCTTGGGGGTTGCGATGGATCGTACAGATATCACAAGAGATCGCCTAAGTGCCTTATGTAGCAGTCAATGCGAGGATTTTGGTCAAACGACCGTCGCTTGTTTAAGCGGGAGAGGATTAGTTGAATGTCAATGAAAGGTGGCGAGGATGTTGTGTAAGGAATAGATTATGTTGTGTGATAGAGAGGGGAGGCTGGCTTTTGTCGAACACCAAGACCTTGACTGCACTTGTCGTCCTTTCTTGCAAATTTGCTGTCATGATGGCTATGTATCCTCGAACAGATACTTAGCGTCTTTCAGCACTTGTCAACCAACTGCTGCAATATAGTCACTACAAGAAAACTGTCTTTCTGTGGCGCCTAAAGTCGTCACTAAAAACTTTTAGTGGCGACCACAAGGTTGCTACGCTTCAAGTCGATACTGAATCTTTTAAGTGGTGACTTTCATTAGCTGCCACTAAAAGTCCACCTTTTGTGGCAATGTTTTTCGCCACAAAACCTGAACCTTGGCGCTACAAAAACAGAAATTACAAATTAAGTTTAGGCGGGTCGCCACTATAAAGTATGTTTTAGTGGCGAGTTACTTTCAGTGGCAACTTTTGGATCGCCACAATAGCCTTATTTTTAGTGGCCACCTTGGTTGCTCCAAATACTAATTATCGTTTGATAAATGCCACCAGGATTAAAGCCTATTTTTTCAATAGCTATTATAACATCTAATATATTTCTAAAAATCTATATTATAGTGACTTGTACTACTAAAATGTATACTTCATATACTACACACACATTAATACTTCATTGTTCATTGTATACTTATACATGATCTAAATACAAAACACCCTAAGGGGTCGTTCGGTTGCTGGATAAGCAACTTAATACCCGCACAAAACTCTGCGCTAATTTAGCGCAGCGTTCGGTTGGTTTTCTGTGAAATTTTAATACCCACATAAAATTAGTACAACGTTTGGTTGCATTTTTGTATATTCCGCATTATTAATACCCGCATTATTAATGCGGGAATCTATGTATTATTTTATGCGGAGTAGAAGGTGGTATTAATAATGTGGGTATTAATAACGCAGGTATTAAAATTTAAAATGACAAAAGTGACCCTCATTATGAGGATATTTTAAAATTTTATTTAAGGAGTAAATAAATATTTTAAATAATAATATTATTTGTTAATTTGTAATATATCAGTGATTCAAAAAATAATCCATGCGTTATAATATATGCATGGATAATACCCACATTACTAAACCCCGCGCTAACTAATACCCGTATTATTAATACCCACATTATTAATACACACATTACTAATACTCACATTACTAATACCCGCATTAATAGTTAATACCCGCGTAAACAATACCTTCAACCGAACGACCCCTAAGTGTCTTCAAGCTCCTTGGTCATTGAAATTTGTAGTCGTGTTAATAACTTTGTCCCTGCTATCATGACAAAATGACAAAAGATTACTTAAAAAATTATCATAATTAATACAAGTGAGTAAAATAGCTATTGGGGATATTATTTTATAACTAAAATCAGATCTCAACACTTTTCTTAAAAAAAATAGCCATTGATAACTCTTAAACTACTCAAAACAATATTTTACATAAAAACATTTCTACCTCAACTATAAGATCAAGTGTTGTACTTCATATCAGTACACATTACACCAATAAAAGCAAATTTCAGAAAGTTACATATAGCTTCATGCTCAGACTTAATAGAAATTAGAAACAAAGAGATTTACAATTCATAAATGTAAAAGAGGATAACATGTTAAACAAAATGTACTATGCTCCAACAAGAGAAACACTTGCATTATAAACATAACTAATGAGTTAGGTATAATAGATTAAGATTAAAAAGTTAGGCAACTTTTAAAACTTAAGCCCATGAGTTTTAGTTGATATAACCAAGAAGCAAACAAGAAATATTTCCTTAATTGTTTCTACAAAGTAATGACGTGGTCTAGTCATAAACTCTTAAGAAACTTAATTTGATTAGAGCCCTTCCTTAAGGCCCCAAATGCAGTTTCTCGTTATCAATCGACAAGGGAATAGGTGACTTAAGAAATTTTGAACAGTTAACATCATATTACTTACAAGGAGCAGAAGTAAATTAAGCGCCAGCTTTGTCTATCGAAAATATTAAAGAAAGACAAATTTCTTACACTGAAATTATAACAAGATAAATTATTAATATAACCAACCAGACCATGTATCATATATTTCTAGGCATAACAACTTTCTTATTGTATGTGGTCATAACAAAAAAGAATAACTTCATGGTATGGTCTAAGTTCAGAAAAAGAGTGTAAATTCATAAGTATACATACTATGGTCCAAGTTCAGCAACCGATGTCTTAGCAGGATTAAACACTCAAGACACTCCGCACTCAAACAGTAACGTCAAGTAAGCTATGGCAAGGCAGGCAATCACAAGTACATTAAACAGTTGAGAACCTACAAGGCACAATCAATTGTGGCAATTAAATATAGATAACTTTTCAAAATCCGAATCAAATTATAAATCAGGAGGCTACTTCGAACTAATGATATTTCCTCATTATAAAATCAAATAGAAGAAGAAAACAGGAGCACCTGTTGCATTTTTGGTCATGAAAACAGCTAGTTGTTCTTGTCCACTCTTAGCTAGGATCCTCTCGTCTACTTCTACGTTCACGTCTACACGCTTCTTGTTCAACTTCATTTGCAACTCTTCATCCATATTCTTTTCAACAATAACCACTAGTTCATGTTCTTCTAGAAACTCTTGACCCATCTTGGCTTGCATCTACACACAATTTCCACATTGGAAGAAATATAAACCTCTATTTTGCCTACTGCATCAAACTCTTATAATAAGTGATTTTTATGAACTTCATGTTGTCTCATATGTCTCCAGCAAAACACAGATAGTAATGAATAATAAATATATTAAAAGACAAGTTCTATGATAGTAATACAAATATATCAAGTAATTTTATCAACACTTTTGATAGATAAGGAAAAATATGCATACTTCGAGTTCCTTTTACATACTTCTTCTATGCAATTTTTTTTGCCAAAGTCACAATAAGACAACAACAGTGTCTCTGTTCATAATAGTGCACATTGACACCTACAAAAGTTCATTAACTACTACTATTTATCCAACTTAAACACTAAACATCTTGACATTTTTGTTATGCACATTATGAGCTCATAAACAAGAGTATAAGTAAGTTCGGTCAAACCAACTTGCTGCTTTAAAAGTCTAGCCGAAAGTTCAAAAAGCTCAAATTTTACCATTTTACTAATCTTCAAATAAACTTAAATAAATAAAATTCCAAAATGTAAATGCCAAATCTACCAAATGTCTTTTGACTTGAAGGCCATTTAAACTTAAAAAGATTATTTTTCTATCTTTTTTATTAACCTTAATATGGGCTAATAAACATGATGGTCTTATAGATATAATTGCTTGAACCATAACTAAATCAAACGAGCAGTAAATGCATCTTACTTTGAACTTCACAATTTTGTTCTTAGCCAAGATACATTAGCGAGAATACCGATTTCATGTAAGATACTGCAAATTTCACCATCAGGCAACACCCAAAATCCCTGATAGAAGATTTCATAGACAAGTTGTTCTACAATAATAATGAATATATTTGGAGACACTTTATCAACACTTTTGACAAGTTTTCTTTATGAAAGTTAGAAATTCTCCAACAATGAAAGGTAAATGACTTAAGTTAACTAAATCTATCCTTTTCCAAGCAAAACGTAAGATAAAATTACAGAATCAAGCCTTCAACCACAATAAATACACCAAATTTCTAGAATTTAATAAAGTACCTATTTGTTACTCTCGATTTTGCCGAAGAAAGAGATAGTACTACAACTTTGCCGGAGGACGGGACAAGTTGAGCGCCAAACATAAATCCAAGATTCTTCATTGCTCCTAACCACCTATTAAGGCTTGATATGAATGTTCATTTTCAATTTGGTCAGAAAAGCTGGAAGTGAGATCTAGGAATATGCTAAAATCAATGAGGGATTCTTTCTATTAGGACTAAAATCATCTGAAATTACGACTCTCGCTAAGTCCATAACTTGATGGACTCTTAACATATGCTAAAATCAGTGAGGGATTCTCGCTATTAGGGCATTTGGGTTACCTAATGAAGTAAGGGATTTTACGAGTAAACTCTCAAAGTTTGGTCTATGTTGTTTATAAAAGTGTTTAGGGAGTACTTTTTTATATCTTTTTACTTTATTTTTCAGCTAAGAAGTGGTAAAGAGTAAATCATTTTGCAGCGACAAGGTCGCCACAATATGTTTTTAGAGGCGACTAAATATTACTTGCCACTAAACCATTCGTGCCAAAATTTTGTGTTGGGCGGGATCTTGAATTTTTTGTGTATTAGTAGCGATTTGAAAAAAGTCGCCACTAAAAGATTATCGTCTGTGGCGAGTAAATGAGTCGCCACAAAATAGTATCTTTTTGTAGCAATATATTTAGTCGCCACTAAAACTGGCCACAAAAAGTCCGATTTCTTGTAGCGAGTCCTTGCACCAACTTTCCTTGTCGGATAATGTCTTATTGTTGAGCCGTTGAACTCAATGTAGGTTGGCTATGTATCATACTCACTCTTAGATTGTTTATTGTGGTCGTTGTCATGAGAATTCATATCACCCCAATAAAGCCTTCGACCACAATTGCTCCAAGAAGTCTGTTCGCCTGTGCCTTTGTATCAGCTCAACCCTTGCTATGGTAAGAGTCTCAAATAACTTCATCGCCTAGCTTTATCTTTGCTAGTGGATAAAAGTATGCTCCCAGATACTCCAGGGATCTCCAGGTTTGTCATATAATGATGGCTTTGTCATTATGTCTTTGCCTCTCATTTTCGAGTTGAATTGGTTTGCTTGTTTTGATTGTTGTGCACAAGTATTTGCTACACCTCTATCTTCCCAATATTATCTTTCGCTGGCCCTTTGAATGCTTGGACGAGTTGGAAAATGTATTGGGTCACAGTCATGTATTGTGAGTGGTGTGACTGTGTAGACAGGTGTAACAAAAATGATCCTTGGATGTTGGTGTCAAAATGTCTTAAGGCGAGTCATGTGTGCCTTCGAGTTCGACCAACATTCTCCTTGCTTTGTCAATTTTATCCATGTGCTTGGTGCTTGCTGGAACAATTTGAGGTACTGGGACAATAAGCCCTCCCAATCTCTCAAGCAATTGAGTATGGGATTCGGCTAGTGGATTGTAGTTTTTTTTGGTCTTTGGTTTGTATCAGGGCAAGGCCTATGAAGGTATGGTGGTACATTTAGGTAGTTGGGTTGAGTGTTTGCTGATATGGCGGATGATTTAGTGCTGAGATGTGGAATATATGTCGAGTGGGTTGAGCGAGATATTTTGGTGGTATATGAAGGTAGGGATAAAATGGTTGTGACAAAAGAGACTTCATCTTTCTTCTTTTGAAAAGGCTCGTATTGTCAGGCTTGCTAGCCTTATTTGTAGTTTTATGTGCAGTAAAGGTAATGTAGAGATAGGAGAGGGCTGGTGGGAGCTGCTGTGAAAGTTTCCTTATTTCGGAAAATCCCTGACAAGTGCACTCGCTTAACCATGTCTTTTGCCTTGGTATTCAACTCGAGCCAACCTTTTGGTGATAGACTTTGAGTTTGGAGAAAGAATTCCTTTAGATTCCTAGAGCAACAGACAAATTCATGCAATGCACACACATATCAAATAAGAAATGCATCCTACAATGCGAAAGACCGTTTTACGCACGATGGTTTGAAAAGTACTTTGTGCCACATGTATAATAGTTCATAAATAAGGACAAGACTTAAAAAAAAACACACAGACATATTGACACTTCTAAGCTGTACGAAAGAAAATTACAGCTAACTACCCAACATACTAAGTTTAGGGCTATCCAGACTAGACATCTAAGAGTACAAAAGAAGACAAATACCTCCTGAAGGGAGCAAAATGCAACTGAAATAATAACCAATAAACTGGTGGCCATCCGGAATAAAAGCTGGCTCCCCTGATAGCTGAAGTCGTCTTCGCTCCTTCACAACGTGGCAAACTCAATCCTGGAGCGAACCTGCCGAAACGAAATAGATAGACAAGAAACAAACAACAAACAAGGGTGAGTCAAAAGGACTCAATAAGTGGGGCAGACTAGCCACCTCAAAGGATAGGATAGCTAGCCAGGGAGAAGAAAAACAGATAAACTAAATCCATCTTATTTGAACTATAAACAGGCAAAGCCAAATAATAACTGAAAACACGTATGGAATCATAAACAGCCAGGGACATAAGGTAGACAGAACATATAGATAACCTGAACATGTCGACAATCAGAAATACATCCTGTTGCGGCGTGCAACCCGATCCATATATTCATACTGTTGCGGCGTGCAACCCGATTCATATATTTATACTGTTGCGGCGTGCAACCCGATCCGTATATTTATACTGTTCCGATCCGATCCGTATATTTATACTGTCGCGGCGTGCAACCCGGGATACGAGCCAGAAATATATAGGTAAACTGAGATACGGCATACATACCGCATATATAAAACACAACACGATAGTCACACAATAGTCAGCACGCAGTGCAATGAAATGGGATGAATGCAGTATGATGCAATGGTGTCACATGTGCCAAATAGATGGAGCGGAATCCTCCTGCTCCGGGGGCGGAATCCTCCTACCCTCAATATAATGCAATGGAGCGGAATCCTCCTGCTCCGAGGGCGGAATCCTCCTACCCTCAATATGATGCAATGGAGCGGAATCCTCCTGCTCCGAGGGCGGAATCCTCCTACCCTCAATATGATGCAATGGAGCGGAATCCTCCTGCTCCGAGGGCGGAATCCTCCTACCCTCAATATGATGCAATGTGCATATGAATGCAACATGATGCAATAATAACCCATCACCAGCGCGGGACTCTCATCGACAGCTGGAAAGTATATACCAACTCACAACCAAAGTACAATACTCAGATTCTCAATGCAATACCAATAACAGGACATAATATATAATATAGAATATAAATCCAAAGCTAAGGCGTAATGAGTACGCCTATCGGCAGCTACACACGTAAGGAACACGTGGTAGAAAATCAACGAGTCTAGGTGCCTCCAAAGAAATGGATATAAACACTTACCTCTTCCAAAAGTTGGCATTGCTAATCAACAACCGCTTCATCCTTTGGTTTCATTTCCAAACGATCCCACTCTATTCAATAAGCAGAAAAATATATCAAATTAGGTTAAAGGCTTCATTCCTCACATCTTAGGGCAATCCGGTTAGGAACCTGGTACCCTATTCGCATACGCAATACGCAGGCCAGGCCTATATACAGGGTTTAAGATCACATAACCAAACCCCAAATAATTTACATTTATATGTTGCCCATAACTCACTGAGTACGAATATATAATCAATTCCATCATCGGGGTCCATTTGACCCTTTAAACTATCAATTTACGTCATTAGGGCGATGTCTAATATCCCTATTTTTACCGTAAAAATATATTCAAACATATGTAATAAACTCAAATAATATATTAGGATCATTACCTGAATATTTCAGGGTGAAAATTCTACTTTTCTCCGGCTCTTTTTCTCATTTTCTGGCATTTTTTTCCTTTCTCTGCTGTTGTTCTCGTCTCTGTTCCATTTCTCGTTTTCTCTCCATTTCAGTTCATTTCGCTTATGTTTCTATCTACTACTAACATAACACCGCCTAACTTTTAACTTTTGTCTTTTTCTATTTTTTTTTTAATCTTATAAAATTCGCTGTTACGGTAAAAATTAAAACGGTATCCTACGATATTCCAAATAATTCCAACTTTTGCATACAAGTTATACAAAATATATGTAACATACTCGCGAAGGCGGATCTCAAATCGGACTCTCGAAACTCAAGATGCGAATTTAAATGAAAAGAAGTCAAATTATTTAACTTTCGGTATTTTAGCGGAAACTAGCCGAACAACATCGAAATTTACTTTCGAAAGTTTAAAAAAATCACAAATAATCATACGAACCTAACGGCGCTTTCGGATTTCGAATCGGAGCTCATTCGGCAAAACCGAGCTCGAAAATCTCTTTTTAATATTTATCGCCAATAAAACTGAAACCTTCTTCCGATGCCTACCAAACGAGGTCTGATTTAGCTCAAATTTTACAGACAGGTTCTAATGGATATTACGAATATTTTAAAATTATCGGCACGCCAATCGGAGTCCTAACTTCCGAAACGACTGACCGAGGTCGTTTCACTTGCCTCTGATGAGTATCCTTGGAAGATGATATTGTCTGCATCAGTTAAGAGCCGGGATATGTCAAATGTGAAGTTCTTCAACATTTCCCAAGCCTTTCATCCTTTCTTCTCTATTCCTTTATTTGCCACAGAGTTCATCCCCTCGCTAGCCCATACGCCGATAGACTCTATGCGTTTTGTCAGGAGTTCTGCCTTACTGTGCCATTTGCCTTTTTCTTCATTCTTTGCTTCGACCAAACATTGCTTTTTTGCTATTTTTCCCTGTGCCCTTGCCAGTTGTCTGCGTAACCTTTTGTACCCGGATTTCAACTCATCAGCGTTCCTTTTCCTTTTCGTTGTTGCACTTGGTTGAATTGCCCTTGCTATGTCTTTCCTAAGCCAGTCTGGATAGTCTTCATCATAGCTGGCGTCAAACCTGTCTCGTCCAATAGCCTCGGTTCCCATTCGTTGTCTTTCTTTCTAAAGTTCTATTATCTTATCTTTAAATGGTATCACTCCTCCGAGAATATTTGCTTTGAAACTTCTGATGTCTGCAATTTGGGGTACAGTCTACTTCCTCCCCGCTTGTCTAAGTGTCCTTAAAAGAGTGTACGAATAAACTACTCTAAAGGCCACTAAGATGAGAAATGAGTCTTTCTCAGACCGTGTAATTACTGTTGTGTTGGGAAAGTAATCAAACATCCATTGAATATTTTCAGGTATCAGTTAACAGAACATGTGGTGCCAACCATTGGTAGTTGTTGGTTGGTCCCATTTCTCAGGAGAGTTGTCCATGCGGGCGTATGAGTCAAGATGTAGTTTTCTCTTGGTATGGAATGGAAAGCTTGCTCTGTGCTATCCATCTTTTGCAAATGTTCCCTTAGAAAAATTTGTAACAGCAAATTGCAACCTTCGAAGAAACTAGCGCCCTTCTTGCATCTTTCTAAAGCTTGGTACATCTCTGCAACAATCATCGGTGCCAGAGTGTAGTTCTTGTTAGTGTCTTTGAGTAAGGCATCAGCAATTGTGACCATGCCAATATCAACTCGTCCTTTGTGTTGTGGAAAGATGACAGTCCCTAGAAAGCTGGTGACAAAAACAAGTACTCTCCGCTCTTGCCAATCTGCCTGGTTAATGCTGAAATAGTCTTCGGATTCTTGAAATGCCTCTCTATACCCAAATTTGATGTAGAGGGAAGTTGGAGAAATTCCCGATTGCCGTATACTATTTGTGCATAATTCGGGCTTAAACCCTACCATTTCGAAAAACTCCTCGGCTGTAGTGTCCTTAGGCATCAGGACTTCTTCACTTTCAAATGGCAGTTGAGTTAACCCGCCTATTTCCTCAAGTAGCAGTGTCAACTCTACACTCCCAAAGTGGAAAACTACTCGGTCTGCATCTCAATAATGTACTGCTGCTTCTATCATCCCTTCTACCACAGTGTGTTCCATTAATGAAATCATACTCCCCAACACTATTTTGGCTTGGTCCTGTTGACCTATGCTTAGGTTTCCCCACCAATCTCTAAGCAACTGAGGGGTCTCAACAACCATGTCAAATGTTCTAGTGGCCATGATCTTTTGGAAAAGGTGAAAGATGATAGGAAAATGGAGAAGAAAAGTGACTAAGGTTCGCTTCACTGTGAGCAAAATGATCAACGTATGGCACAAGTTTCTGAAAACAATGCGACAAAGGATATGAGGAGATGTGTCGTTGTAGGTTTAGAACCCTTTAGACACTTTAGAAGGAAATTGCTAATGGACTTGTGACATGCCAAGGATGTCAAGTCTTTATATAATGCTTAAAGGATAAATATGCGTTATATGTCATCTCGTCTATCAAGCGGTTATTTCTGCTTCAAATTGGGCCTTTAATGCCTCTTTGGTTACCATTTAATGCCTTTGAATAGCATTGAATACAAAATGATTCCAATTGTTTAAGAAATAAACGATCGTTTCTGATTCAATTTGGGCTTTTGACGCCTCATCGGTTACCTTCGTGCCTTTAAATGGCATTGAATACAGAATAACTCTGATTGTTTAAGCAATCACTTCTGATTCAATTCGAGCTTTCGACGCCTCTTGGGTAACCTTTGTGCCTTTGAATGGCATTGAATACAGAGTACCTCTGATTGTTCAAGCAACCATTTCTGATTCAATTCGGGCTTTTGACGCCTCTTGGGTTACCTTCACGCCTTCGACCGGCATTGAATACAGAATAATTCTCACTGTTTAAGCAATCATTTCTGATTCAATTCGGGCTTTTGACGCCTCTTGGGTAATCTTTGTGCCTTTGAATGGCATTGAATTCAGAGTAACTCCGACCGTGTAGGAATAAACAATTATTTCTGATTCACTTATGGCTTTTAAAGCCTCTTAGGTAACCTTTGTGCCTTTGAATGACACTGAATGCAGAACAATGTTAATAAACGGTCTATATTTGCACGTTTAATCCTTTAAGTAAATGCAAATGAATCATGTTCAACGCTCTTTGGGGGTTAAAAATCCGTTCAGATTGTTTGAACAAATTGGCCTATTGGACAGGAGAACAAGTCGACTAGTCATGATGCATGATTCCTAACACCGCTACTAAGGAATGGAGTTGACTAGACCGGATTTTATTATCCTCCCAGGCGGATGACTCGGGAGCGGGAACGTCTCGGATCAAATGGATTCCAAGCCGTTCCCCCTAAAGGAGTTTTTATGTGAGGGAAGAGGTGGTTGTAACCGCCGTATTTTCAACACACGATTTAGAAAGTCGCCAGGAGTGGATGAAGGTATGCATGATATGCATAAGTTCAAAATGCACAAGTTTTGAAATAAACGCACAAGTCAACCTCGGGAGTGAGAGTAGAACTAACACATAAAACAACAAGTCAAATAATAATACAAAGCAGATCAATACACATAATATGCATGCTAGGCGTCATATGATGACGCTTTTGGACAAGGTTGGCTAATGGGCTTTAACATGCCAAGGATGTTAAGCCTTCCTAATTTGATTATGGTATTTAAAATTGAACGTGTATTTTGTATCCTCCCAATTGTTCTCATAACCCAAATTAACAGAAAATATTTTTATAAAATAATTAACTTTATTGTATAAACGTAGAAATAATGTTTTTGCTTTAGGTAAATAATAATTGATCTTGTTACATAAAAAGTAGAAGAAATTAATTTAAAATCTATGATTTTATTTTCATAAAAGTAGAAAAAACTTAATTTCGCTCATAACTCAAAATAATTTTATAAAATAATTGGGTTTGTTTGAATGTAGAAATAACGATTTTAGAAATAAATAATTGATTTTGCTATGAGAACCCACTTTTATGTGAATAAATGGTCTACAGTAGACACGTTCAACTTTAAATAAATGCACACATAAAATATTCAAACATCCCTTAAGGTCGGAGACCCGTTTGGTTCGTTCAAATATGGTGAACTAATAGACTTAGACCTGAGGCGAAGTCAAAATTTTCCTAATTATGACACGCTGCATGGTCCTGGACAAGAGTCTCCACTAAGAGCTGGGTAATTCTAGACATGGTTCTCCAAGGCGGACGTCCAAGGAGTGGGATCATTTGAAGTTGTTGGTTGTACCACGGACCAACTATATTTCAAAATGTCCTCCTTAAAGGTTTTTTGTGGTGAAGCGGCCGTGGGATCCACGTAATCGCCGTGTGTATGTAAAGTGTCGTTTCCTAGGAGTGGGGGAAGTGTGAGTGATATGAACAATAATAAAAAAATATAATCAAACAATTAAGGAATAAAATACATAAAATTAAAAAATAAACCTTACTCCTGCAAAAAGAAAAAGAAGAAAAGTTAGTATTGAAATAAATGAAAAGAAAATAAAGCAAATAAAGAATCCCAATTTAAAGTCCGTTATGGTTTGAACCTTGATATCCCCAGCAGAGTTGCCATTCTGTCATACCCAATTTTGGACTCAACTCGAAGCGAGTCGGGTTTCAGATTTGACTGGGTGAACTCGTTTGAGTTTAGATGTTGGAGTCGCCACCTAATATAATTTCTAAGGCGTATTAGGTCACCTATTGTATTTGTAGCTGATTTTACTATTCAGTCTATGAACCAGAAAATCTAGGTTAAAGGTTCAAGTTAACTCGAGAGGAAGGCGTTAGGCACCTCTCGAGCTCCACCAAATGTGGTTACCGGCCGGACTTTTATAGTTGGGATTCTAAGTAATTAATTAATTAAACTAACTATGCAATAAAATATTTTGATATTTAAACTATGATATATAAATTTAAAGACTAATACTAAATATTAGTCTCTTCTAATAGTCGAGCCTTGTGCCTTGCAAAAATAAACAAACGAGTTAGTAGGAGTTACAAATAAAATTAATAGAACAAAATTTAAATAAAGCTAATGAGTTTGAATATGTTATATTTTTTGAAAGAGTTGTCTTTTGGGTAATTCCACCATGATGTACCTCGCAAAAATTGTAAAGATATGAATTAGTATGACAATTAATAATAATAGTAATAATAATAGTTATGATAAATAATAATAATAATAATAATAATAATGAAAATGACAATAGTAACAACAATAAAATAATAATAGTTTTAAAATTAAGGGGAAAGGGATTTTTGAAAGTGTCGGCTCAGGTTTGTATGAGTCGACTAAGAGATTAGGGACGTCGGTACGGCTGCGAACACGCCGGCCGGTAGTGTTGCCATGCCAAGTGCCGGTCCCACCACTCTATAATGGCTCACATACGTCATCATAGCCTTTTGTTTTAGGGACGTGGGAATGGGATTGTTTATCAATAGGCCTCAAATAAATAATTATTTTCCATGGCCGTGATTAGTCCGTCAATTCCTTGTGTAGGCCTCAATATATGTAAAAATATATTTTTCATTGGCCAGCAACTCAAACAGGACTTTGTTCAAATCGATAGAGTTTCCAAGATTTGTTTTATTCCAACACTGCATAAAAAGAAAATATGGTAACCGAGTGTAGTCAAAGAAATGCCAGTGAGCAACAAAGAGTTAAAACTCCACAAAATCCACGCCAAGAAAATCCACTGCTTCACAAACAACAATAGTTAGCAAACACAAGTGAAATCATAAAAAATCTTGTAAAAACACTAAAAGTTTCAGCCCAAAACAGGAGCATTGCCAGCTAGAGCTCAGCCAACAACACAGTGCAGTGACGAATTAATTACGCCGTCAAAGCAGCAAGGGCAACCGGAAATGAATAACGCCACCAGATTTCAAAGAAACGATGGAGCAACATCACTAGTAAAGGGAACTGAGGAGCGACACCAGAGCGGCATCACTACAACTCCACCATCGCCTTTCGATTCCGATCACAAATCAGCCAGAATAGAAGAGGACCCATAATCAAAATATCTATTTCCAGCCATAGATATAGAGAGCCAACGAAACAAGACCACCAGCAGTACAACAGAAACAACCAAGACAATTGGGACTCCGGCGATGAGACCTTCCGTCGACGGTGGTGGTTTTAACAGCATCGACCCGTCTTCCCAACTGCCTTATCCGATCTGCGAATCCCCACTCCCTCTATTTTCGTTCGATTTTGTGTGTGGGTGGTATCATTTTGGTGTTGTTATGGATACGCACAGATCTGTGTTGAGGAAGAAGATGGAGGTATGGGTGTGTATGTGTATGTACTGTGCATCATGCGTGCCTAAGGAAGAAGAAGATAAAAAGAAGGTGGTGTCTGCTGATGGGAGGGTGTACTGTTCATGTGTGTGTTGTATATTGTTACAGGGAAGGAGAAAAATCTCCTGTTCGTGTGGTGTTGTATGTGTGTTTAAGGAAGAAGGTGGGTAAGGAAGACGATCTGAGGAGGGGTGAGTGTATATCACTCTATTTTCTGTTTCTGGTATGAAGCGTGAGGGAGTGATAATGATGGAGGTGGAGCCCGGGTGAGATGGGGGTACTGTGTATGTTGATATTGTCTATGGTAAAGTGGTGTGGGGGAAGATGAAGTGGGGTCCCTCGGGTATTGTCTGAAGTCAGTATGGGATTTGTGTAGTGTGTATATAGGATTAAGGAAGGTGATAGGGAGAGTAATTTTGGGGAGCTGATTTTGGAGGGATTTTTTAGAGTGATTTTTGGGATAGGAGATTAGAAAAGATTAGGGAGGATTTTAGGTAGATTTGGATAATGATTTAGGAGAAGATTTGGGGGATGAACTTGGACATGGTTTTGAATAAAGAAACGAATGTGGACCACATTTGGTCTAGATTCAAGTAGGAATAGGAAGAAGATTTGGAAAAAGGATTAATTCAAAATAAAATAAGAGGAAAAGGAAATTTCAATGTAATTATGAACGTACTTAGACGAACACTCGTCTAGGTTCAAAAGAAGAAATATAATTTAATAAATAAGATAAATATAAATAAATGAAGAATTTTGATAGGAATTATGGAAGAATAAAAATAAAAGAAATTTGGACATTTTTCTTTTAAATTGGCCAATGTTCAACTTAAAAGTATAAATAAAAAATATAGATATACGTATTTTATAAAATGCAAAAGTAATTATTAAATAAACTCAAATAAAATTATTTAAATATATATAATCACAAATAATTACTAATTCGCACAAATAATTACAAATTGGAACAAACTTGACATGTAGCCTAAATGATGTAATTATATAATATAGCCACTAATATTATAAATGTACTAATTTCCCAAATAGTCACAGTTTTGACAAATAGCCTAAATGATGCAAAAGTTACGTAATATAGCCGCACTTAAGTATATAATGTATAAATATAGGATAACGCACGTAAATGCATGATTTCTAATGCACATTTGCACAAATGGTCACATTGCACCCTTAAGTTGAATTATGGCCAATTTTAGAAAAAGGAGGGACAAAATTGGGTGTCATCACCATTTAGGTAAAATAATTAAATTTATTAGAGGGTCACAAGAAACACGGTAAAATATGCAGGAAAAGTAAATAAAGCTGAGAGAAAAATAATAAGCAAGAAAGTAATAATCTTATTCCTTGAGAATAGCCGGATTCTGTGTGAATCACATGATCTAAAATACAATGAGAGGATGGGTATTTATAGTAGAGATTTACCCTGTTCTAACTATGGTAAAATACAGAGACTAATAAAGGCCATGGGCCTAAACTCAAGGCAGTGGTATATACGAAAACCTAAGTAGGAGACTTTAAACCTTAAGGCGGCTCAGATGTATACACTGCGTCCTATACCTGCACCAACTGAGCGGACATAGCCTAAGGAGCGCACATGTATCTTTTACAGTCGGTGATTTTTATACTAAGTCTAATCTCACCAGCTGGACTCGTATCCCCGTAATAATAGATGGCGTATTTTGCCCACACAAGCCTTTGGAAAAACATGACACCCATTGCTTTAAGCTCTTCTTGATTAGTTACCCAGTTACCCAAATCATCCTTCAATATTTCAATGTGATTCCTCTTTCTTTGTCCAACTGTTCTAAGATAAAAAAAAGGATGTATTCTTATCACCCCAAGCAATTCCTTCACTCCTTGACTTCTAATACCAAATAATCTCCTCCCTATGAAGGATATTCATCTAGCTCGTTTCGAAGTAACTTTTCAAGATTAATGAGATGATTGGAGTAATGACTCTCCAGTGCCTTTTGAATGCCGAAATTCTAGAAGGTTGGCCAAACATGCTCTTAGATTCTTATCGTTGACCTAACAGCTCTTTTTGACAAATCAACCAATTTTAGTGCCAAACCCTCTCAAAATTTGAAAAATATTGTCCCTATTAAAAAATTATAAATATTCTATCTTTTTATTATTCCACACAACTCTCTCAACAAGTTCTAATTCTTCTCTTCTCCCTGAAATTTCTATTAACAATCAAGCTCTCAATATATAGTTTTAATTTTACTTATCGTCATGAGTTAACTATCCATATCTCCATCACTTATTTGGAATCACTATGAAAAGTTTGAAAAACTGATGATGAATGATAGACTGTAAAATGCAATTACTATCTACGTGTTTTCTGTTACCCTTTGACATATGCTGGCATAGCGTACTTAATTAAACATGTTATTCGTTGTTTGAATGGCTAGGATCCTATAAAGATTGAGTACTTTTTGTGATCTCTTAAGTTACAAATTAAACTAACAATGTTTAGTAAAATTAACGGCAATTGAGCCTCTAAGACTATTTTCTTTTAAAGCTTGTGTGTAGTTGCATCTACAATATCCTCTTTAAGGTCTTCACTTTAGATATTTGAAATTGAAAATTTGATTATTTGAAGCTTGAACTTTAGATACAACATTTAAAGTACAAAATAAGGTATAGATTATCTGAAAAATAAATAATCGGGTATCTGACCCGGCCACCCCCTTAATGGGTAAGGACTTGGTGATCCCTTTCTTTCCATGGAATCCGTGTCCATCAAGGTCAACAGCTCACTTTACAATTATTATTTTACCGAAGGTTCCCCATTCTCAAAATTTGAACCTAATATATTAATATACTACTTCGTTCAGTTTTAGTTGTCGAATTACTAGAACAACTTTATTTTTACTTTCCACTTTTAGAAAATCAAGAGAAATACAATGATATTCTTTTAAATTTATCTTTATCATTGAAATAGGTTAATGTAGTATCTCTATTAAGAATTGAGGGATCGATAACTAATTCTAAACTACCCACCCCTCTTGATACATAGGGATTAACTATGTACATTCATAAGATGGTATTTTACCAACTTAAATGCTATTTTAGACTTCCGTTTTTTAATCCAAAAGCAACATTGTGTATTATTAATACCATGAATTGCTTAGTTTCAAGTTAGAATGAGTTTACAAGAGTCGTAGACTAAAGATTGAAGCTAAACAACAAAATTGGAGCCAAAGTGTGATGAATGCAACAGCTACAGATGAGGGCGCCCCGCCCTATAATCTGGGCGGACTGCCTTGGAAAGACTTGGGAACAATCAACTCAAGTGTAAGGTGGGTGCCCCAGCTTAAAGTCTAGGCGGTCCGCCTGATGAGAAACAGAAAGCTGAATAATTTGATGTTTAAATGGCCGCCCCGTTCTGAAGTCTAGGCGGACAGCCTCCTGAGAGACAGAGAGCTTGCAAGTCTTGAGGTACAAAGTGCGCCTTACCTCAAAGACTGGGCGGACAGGCCAAGCCTGAAGAAAAGAGTCAAATTTAGCTAAGTCCTCAAGGGCAGAACGCCCCTTGTCCTTTTGTGGGCTGCCTATGGTAATTTTGTAATTAATTCCAACATAGTATAAATAGAACAAGGCTAGGGTTTTAACATATTTTATTCCATATTTTCCAATACTACTCTTAAAGGCAAGGTTTGAAAAGGTTTCCTTTGATTTGTAAGCCTTATAACTTGTACTTTTGAATTCTTAATCTTATATCAATACATAATTCATGTTTGAATTCATTCCATCTTTTTATTATATGATTTTATCTTTTATTCAAACCCATAGTATGAGTAGTTAAATTCATAACTAGGGTGTAAGCATGCTAAAGTGGTGGAAAATCAATGGGTGTTGCTTAGGTTCACTAAACGTAACATGGGTAGTGATTATCTAACTCCTACAATATTAATATCAAAATCTTAATGAACATGATGTTAGGGTTTCATCTCTACTTTGCTAGTTAAAGACACGAAAACTATTAACTAGTGTAGATTAGTGGAGTTAACAAGGATTTGGATTTTGTTGGATAAAACTTAGCCTAACGCATCTAAAAGGGGTTACACTCGGAAGAGGCCCTCTTTTGTTGGGTCAACGAGTTAGTACTTTATGCGCCAAGCTATGGCTCTAGCGAGCTAGCTGTTGACACCCAATTTTGTCCAGAAAATTTCTTAAAATTAATGAATTGTTGTAATATTTTAACTAATGTTAATTTTAAAAATAAAATAAATAATAATAATAATTGAAAATTAATTGAAATTTCAAGGAAGCTGGTTAAATTTGCAATACATAGCCTAAAATCCTACCCATCCATGCAATCCTTAAATTTCCTATTTCATTCTAAATTAGGCTAAAAGCGTTCTTAAACTTAAATTTCAGCCCATTTCTGCAAACCTTCATATGTACACCACATCATTTCCCTCATTTCAGTCAACCCAATCCTCGACCCGCGAAATCCCTAACCCTTACCCGATTCCCCTTTCTTTCCCCCCAATTCTGATCGAAAACGCCAAATCCTTGTACCAAAATTGGTCCCCACACGTTTCCAGCTTGCAAATAGTACAAAGAGAGATCAAAGCCCTTCGATTTTGTCCTTGTTTTTCATGAGCGATCAAGATTAAACCAGCGAACAAGATTCAAAAGCGTAATGAGCATTTTGATTCAAAAAACAGAATCGAAAAGGAATATTCGGGGTTTTGGCTTGAATTTTATTTTTCTTTATTGATTTTTGTTTCAAAATAAAAGGGGAAAATCAAAGTTATAAAAAAGATCCGTTAAGGGGCCTTTTGGGGATTTGAAGGTATGAGATATAAACCCTAAGTTTTCTATATAAATAGGAGCTGAAGCTATTGTTTAGGGGGTTCTAGTTTTTTTATTGGTATTGAAAAAACGACAGAGCATAGGAATACATACATATGTTTCTTTTCCTTCCAGTTTAAAGATTTTTTTTAAGTTCATAGTGTTACTGATTCTGGTGAAAGCATTGTGTCGTCGCTTCGCTTTTCAAGTACCTCGTTCGAGTCGTTTATTCGAGTCGCATTCTTCGGATTCTCGCCCTTTTTCACTGCCCTACAAGAGGTAAAAACCTCCACTGGTAGAAATTTCTTTCATTTTTGTTTGTCAGCTTCTGATGGTATTTACCTAAAATATTAGCATGGTGATAGTAGTAAAGGAATGACTTTTAACATCGATGTCTTGTTAATATTTCTGTTTCCCTTTTATTATATCTTTGTCATTGTTATGTTCAAATGTCAAGCCATGAATTTACCCTTTCTGATGTGCAATGCTAAGTGATAAATGCTAAAAGTTTCATTCTTTGGCTTGTGAGTTGCTGCCTACTTGAGCTTTATGATTAACTTTTAATAAAAGGGGATGGTAAGCAGGCTGTTTAGGTGTTGTATAGGCAGTCTAGTTGGTGTTTAGAGGTGATATCGAGTTGAGGGATGTGAGATTGGTTCTGTTCCTATTTGAGAAAGTTTCAGGGAGCTTGAAAGAGTGGCTGGTTCTGTGTGGGGTTTTGCTTAAGTTGATCTCTGATGGATCTGTCAAAGTCATTGCTCTCAGTTCTTGTGTATGGGGTAGTGTGGCTGGTCTCTGTTAAAGGCTGGTCCTTGTTCTAGGCTCCTTTTGGTTCATGTGTATTGTTCCTGCTCCCTGGTTTGTTTGTGATGGTGTAAAGGGAGGTTCAGAGAGCTTGTGTGTGGGTTTTGGAGGTAGTATTCTGTCTTGTATTTGGCCTTTGTTTCTAGTGAAATGGGGGGGGGGGGGGGGAGTGCAGGAGCTATGAGATGATGAATTGGAGATCTGTGTGTATGCTGTGTAGGTGAAGGTATAAGGTTGGCCTCGTGAATATTTGTAGAGGGCCTAGTTCATGTGATCTGTAAGTTTGTGGGATCTGTAGGTGGCTGTTGTTAGTATAGGAGTGTGTCATGTGGATAGGTTGTTCCCAGGTGCTTCTGGTGGTTTTTGAAGCAGAAGAAGAGGATGTTCAGGTGTGTGTGTGTGTGTGTATGTAGTTTGGCCAGTATGTATATGCAGGAGGTCTCTGTGTGTGCGGAAGGTTGTGTGTGTGTGAGCAGGTGTTTTATGTGTGTGTTAGCAGGAGTTAGGAGTTGCATGTGCAGGTTGTTGTTAGGTGTTCTAGGTTGTCTCTTCAGGGTGTTTTGAGGCTGATTTGAGTTGGTTTAGGTGGTCTGCAGTTTAATGTAGGTTAGTCTATGAATGTGAATTATGTGTGTAGATGCTACCTTGTGTTCTGTGATAAAAGTTTTGCTAGGCTTGAATCAAACATCATTAAAATTGAAGCAAGCATGTTTTGGTATCTCTTTCAAGTTAAATGATCAAGTTGGTTAGTTTTTCTTGTCTAGTTGTCTTTGGGTGTTGTCTGCATTTTTCTTAAAAAAGGGTGTCTCTTAAATTTGGTTGTTCACATCGTTTAAACAAATCATAATTTATGAGTTTTGTTTATGCTGAGTAAAGGCTTGATTTAAATTCATTTGGCAAAACTGTCTTGTTAAGCTTGTAAAATTTGTACCTTTATGTTCAGATTAGCATAATGAGGTAGTATACTGCATGCATATGTTCTTGGGTTTATTGGCTTAGTTTTAGATTAAGTTCTCAAAGATTCGCATAGTTGAAATTGTTATGCATTTCTTTGGCTGTGCTTGAAGTCAGTTTTCCCTTTCTTCTATGCTAGTTATTGCAGTGTGATGTTAACCCGTGAGTATTTAGAATGCTTATATTATTTGGGATCCTGTTTCTAAGTTTGGTTTAAATAATATACTCATTTAATATTTGACTAAGCGCATATTCTTCTTTATATTCTTGGTTTGTTTTCAGCTAGTTCTTATTTTATAGTTTGAATTAAGATTAGATTCGGCTCACTTTCTTTTCTCCCTTAGTTCTGAAGTTAAAGCTTAATGTTTTGCCATAAGTTGAGTCCAAGGGTGAAGTATAGTCTGCTTTTGTTTTACTGATATAATTCATTTATCTCAATTAGCATTGGATACTTTTGTTTAGTAGAGACTGTTAGTTTATTAAGTTCATGTTGCTAATCCTTTCCTTTTCTTCTTTCTTCTTTGACATGAACTCTCTTGGGAACGAGTTGAATGAAACTCATAAACGGGGATGGCTGCATGCATTCAGAGTTGTTTGATCCGCTTCGCATTTTCGGGACTTGAGATCCCCGAAAAATGCTAAAATGCAAAAATGCAAAAAGTGAAAATTGTAAAATCCAAGGCTCAAATCATTGAGTTTGCTATCCGGGTTCTACCTTCTAAACTCCATCTTTTCCGCTCCCTTAGAAAATGCATGTTGTATAGGACTTCCCCATAGACTGGATTAGGAGCCCTGTAGGATAAAAATGGTAATTGAATTGTGAATAATTATTGTAAATTACTTAAATTTTTTTTATATGAATGCTTTGTATCATTTCTTTTCGAATCGCCGATTAATTTATGGATGTTTAGAATCATTTGTCAATTAATGAGTGCAAAATCAAATTCGACTAAAAATCGCACCCTCGTCATAATTCGCATTTGAATTGCTCCTTTATTTATTATATTAAATATTCAGTTATTTATTATGTCTAATCTAATTTATTTATCTAGTTAATCAATTAAATTTTAATCCTTTATTTATTTACTTAATCTAATTTATTTAATTTCAATTAATCATGTATTTAATCAATTATATATTTATTCATTTATTTATTTAATTAATCAATTATTATTCATTTACTCCTTTATTTAATTAAAATTGATAAGTATTCATTTATTTAATTAAGTTATTTTTTTGCTTATTTATTTATCTATTTATCCAATCAATTAATTAATCCTTCATTTAACCTTTACTTATTCTATTAATTAATCAATTGATCATTATTTCATTATCCATTTAATTAATCTCAAATTGGGTCATTTATTTATCTATGTATCGACATAATTAAAATCTTATCTTATTTATATTATTCATACTATCCTTATATAAAATTAGCTATATATACTTATTATCCTTAACAAATTCGTGAAAACCGCCGGATTAACCGCATTTAGCGGATTTTCGAAAGTGCTCCCGCTAGGGACCTTCTTTCTAATTTAATAGAACCACTTACCTAAGAATCTCTGATTTTAATAATTTCCTTTTAAATAGGGAATAAAATTGCACTCTTTAATTAACTTAGGTTCCTAATAATCCTTAAATTAGGTGGCGACTCCAAAGAAAGCCCTTTGGAGTCCCACTTTGTTGAAATTACATCCTGATGCATACTTGTGTGCATTTTTGGGAGGGTTCAACAGCGTGGCGACTCTGCTGGGGATAGCATTTGATGGTTCTAACCAAAAGGCTTTCACGAATTTGTTTGTTTGTATTGTTTGAATTGTATGTCGATATTAGTATGCGTAGCTTATTTAATTATTGTTGAAACTAGCATGATTATATCTATTGTTTATCTGCAAGCATGCTTAGATATATCTAATTGATTGTTGTGTGTCACGAAAGCATGTCACCACACCCTTATTTTGTGCACATATAAACTGGCATTCCGTTCATACTTCCCCCACTCCTGGGAACCTCTTGCATTTTCACCCCAAATATCCGCGAGGTGCACCCATGCTCACCCTGCACTTTCTTCTACTAAAGAACCCTATGACGAGTTGGTACACCGGCGGCCATCATAGGAGTAATTCGACTGCGAGACCGCTTGCCACTCACCTGTTAGCCTCAACCGTTAACCCACTCTTAGACGGAGCTTTTAGGAGCATGCATGCATTTACACCTTAGTCTGGACCCGGTCCTTGGTACCGCCTCCATAGTTAGGAAACCGCGCTTACGTCAACGGGTTTTTGAAACCCAACGACAATGCATATTATGTGCTATGTGATAACGAATCCTCAGTCCTAACCATGTTTTGAGCAAAATCAGATTTGGAATTTTGTCTCCTATGTTGTCTTTTAGGTCAGAAAATGGAAGAATTTAGCAGAATCTATGTGGTCATAGCAGTCCAAATAGAATTTGAGATCATAGACAGAATTGCAGTCCAGGGAAAGTTAGGCAGATTTGATTGGTTTGTATTTTAGAGATGGTATGGTGTAGTGAGATCTAAGAGGCGAAGCCCCTGGTGTCTTTAAAAGATCAGTGGGGTCCCTCTCGTGAATGGCTTTTGCGTGTGTGCAGGCCCATGCTAACTAACCAGGTGCAAATTCTTATGGAATGAAGTATGCTTGTCGCATACTAGGAGAGTGAAGCCCCTATGTCTATAAACGACCAATGGGGTCCCTCCTTGAAGACCAGTACGGTCTTGACTACCTAGGAACTGAGAGGCTTGATTAAAGCCGATGACCAGTGAGGAGCCCTATGAACAAGGTCTATGAGCCTTGCAAAACCTAGGAAGCTGAGAGGCTTGTCCAAAGCCAAGGAACAGTGAGGTTTTACTTGTAAAAGGTCAATTGGAACCTTTATGATTTGCAGTCTGGTATTGTGAAAGCAGTTGGAAATTTCACCCCTGGATGTTGTAAAATAATTAGGAGTTGTGCTTAGAGGAGTGTGGATATTTGCAAAGGTGTATGTGGGATTGTTTCAGGTTTTAGGCATTTGGGTTTAGAATTTTGTGCAGATGCTGTGAAGAGCATGAGCTGTGTTGGAATTTCTAGTTGATACCAACTTTTGGAAGATAGTTGGGATAACGGAGTTGTAATGTCAAGGCGGAGAGATGATTGTTATCAATTATTGTTATTATTTATCGCTTACTCTAAATCTGAATTGCTCAGAGCTGGCATGAACTATTTTTCGTTACTACTTATTTGCGCGATTAGGCTTACCTCTAGCACAAAGAGGCACCTTACAGGGTAGGACGCGTTTGTATTTTATCTACGCTCAATTACTTGTGTTTGCCACATGTCAAATTATCTGTCTAACACGCGATTGCTTGCTAATATGTGCTGCTTTCTTGAAATTTGTTGGCACTAATTGCACTATGATTGAATTTGTTCGGCAGTACAGTAAGATTAACGTTATGTTACTTCAATCTACTTTTCATAAAAGTTAACCGCTTTATGAAGTTGTCTATTCATCTATCATCTGAATTCATGCATACCATTATTTTAAAATTCCTTTCAAATATTATTTTGTTTATCTTAACCCCAGTCTTGTCATTTTGCAAAATATTGTTTAGCGTCATATTTTTAAGTATTCGCAAGTGTGTTACTTTTGAAAATAACTTCAGAGTTAAACAAGCGTTTCCGCATCTGGTTTGCTTTAACAAAATGAGTGTCTTGCTTAAAGTTTTGGGTCTTTCCAGTACGATCTCAATTTCTCCATTTTGGAATAAATTGACCCGTCAGTTTCATCTTTAATAAATTTTTTATTAAATTCGGTATGCGTTGCTAAAGGGTTAATTACTTGAACATCAAGATCAGGATCTATGGCTCGTCAAATTGCTGTGATTGACTTGACTGGAAATGATGAATCCCACCAAGACAAGGTTAACAAGCTTGAAGCAACCGTAGCAAGTTTGGAAAAGAGACTTGATAGCCTTACTGAATTGGTTGTCGCGCTCATGGATGCTCGCAACCCAGTGCGTAATGTGCCAAGCCCAGGACCAAGTGCTCCTGTTGCTCCTATTTATACTGTTGCACCTCCTATAATGCAAGTAGCTCCAGCATTTGAGTGTGATGCTCAACAGTTCCCTAACTTGCATGCATTCCTGTTGGAAAAGGAATTTGGTGGCTTCTCGTAAAAAATAAGCAATGAGAGAAGCAACGGGGAAGGGCTTCCCAATGCTAAAGAGAACAATGGCACAATGGTAGATGGGAAGGCTCTACCATCTCAAGCAGGCTTAGGTGAAGTAGAAAAGGAAAATGTGTTTCTTGATGTGGTTGATCCACCAGTGTATGATGAGATAGGAGATCCCCATGATCATTTGAAAGCATTCGCTGATTAGGTGGCAATATTTGGAAAAAGCAATGGAATCAAGCTGAGGTTATTTATTAAGACGCTCGCGGGGCCGGCTTTAACATAGTTTGCAATACAGGATCTTGGAAAGCGATTCACATGGGATGACTTAGCTCGTAACTTTGTCAAACAGTATGAGCTCCCAAACCTGACCTTTGCAAGGAGCAATCCACTGAAAAGAATGTCTGTAGAGCTTCAAGAAGAGCCAGCTGCAATAATTTCTGACAAGAGAAAATATGAATTGGTTGAGGCACAGTCCAAAGATAAAGGAAAAGCTGTTATGCCAAGTCCTTTGCCAGTCATAGCGGTGAGACCTAATGCAGTCAAGCAAACAGTTTTCAATCCAAGTTTGCAATCAAGACGCACCAAAAGATCTGCTTTTGCATTCACACCGATACCAGGATCTTATGCAAAACTGTTTGAACGACTTATGGGGACCGATTTGGTCCAACCTATAGCATCAAAGCCGTATGAACCACGCAAGCCTGAAAATTTGAGGAAATTTTGTGCTTACCATTCAGGGATGCAGGGGCATAGTATTGAAGAATGCACTTTATTTAAGAAGAAAGTGGAAAGTTTGATTAACTCTGGCCAGGTCAAAATTCTAGCTACAAACAGCATTGGCGAACCTTTTGTCGCAATCCTTCCATATGCAAAGGGAGATCCCTCGAAGAATGGCATTTAGACCCAATCAAGTTCCAGAAAAGCAGTAGAGTGGCAGAAGCAGAAGTTAGTTTATTTGCATTATTAGGAAGTAACTATTGTAATTTCCTTTTGTTAGTTTTGTTGAAAGAAAAGAAAAGAAAGAATATCAAATTATGAATGTTTGAATTTATTTCTACGTAAGCAAACTACTGTAACCGATTTCCCAAGGCGGGAAGCGTAGGCAACTCATATCGAGTTTCGGTTACGCCAGCATTTGGAAAATCTCTTCTATGTAAGCAGAACTACGCATGGTCTGATTCCCAAGGAGGGATACGTAGGCTCCTCCATCGGGCTCGACACTTTAGTATTTAAATTTTAATTTTCCCAAAGATAGAAACTGGGGCAAATTTTGCAAAGCAAGTAGAAGACGTGAGAGATTGCAACTGGGGCAGTTTTTGCAAAGTGATTTGAAGTATTGAAAGTCATAACTGGGGCAATTTTTGCAAAGCAAGTTGAAACGTTGAAGTCATAACTGGGGCAGGATTTTGCAAAAAGCAAGTTGAAGACATTGATGTTGATTTCATAGTTATCAGAAGCGGTTTTTCTATGAATTGGTGCAGATTTGTTTTTGCAAGGAAGAATTGATAGTCGAGCAAAGCATTGATGTCCAAAATAAGCCGACCATTTAGCAATTTGTGCCAAAATAGTCTAGCACGCATACTGATATAGTAAAAATTTCTAAATTATTTTCTCAACTCGTGTCTTGAAAGATCAAATTTTGTAAATCATTAAATTTCGCACTCTTAAATATTTTACTCCTTTGTGGAGTCGGAATTTTTGTCCCATCCACTCGGCCTAATGGCCTATTTTACATTTAAAATCCTATGCATGCATCACTATTTTACGTATTAACTTATTTTTGTTCAATGTGAAAAATTCATTTGTTAAAGGTTGGCTAGCATTGGACACTGAAATGGCTGAGAATCTGCATCAAGGACGAAGCAACATGGCAAAGCAACTTTAGGTAGCCAGTTCTGGTATGGGTATCTTGCAAGCGCAGAATGATGATGTTGAAGAACATGTGGTCCAAAGGAATAGGATCGTCAACTTTGTAAACACTAGCAAACCTTTGCCAAATACAAGCCTTACCTCCAATCCACCTTACTTAACAATGCCTAATTACCAATGCCTATACATACTATACATCCACAAATCCCACAAGAATATCTTACCAATCCAAATGCTTGGCTAGCTGCAACTTTATACCAACCACCGTTTATCACTATGCCTGCTGTAGGGAGTCAATCAAATCAATTGATAGTGCGTTCACCAGAATTGCCTGAGAAAGAAGTTGAGACAACTTATCCTCACAATATGGATGAACAGATTTTGAGAAAGATCATGGGAAAAGAATTGCGCTCTAGGAATATTCAGAGCTTATACTATGAAGACTTATGCATTCACCCGGACCTTGAGCTTCCAAGTGGGTACAAGATACCAAAATTTAACACTTTCAATGGAAAAGGGGACCCCTATGCACATCTTAAAGATTATTGCATCAGATTAGTTGGAATTGGCAAGGATGAAGCTTTGCGTATGAGATTGTTTATTCAGAGTTTATCAGGAATGGCACTTGCATGGTATACTAAGCAGGATTTTACCAAATGGCACACATGGGAAGACATGGCTCGAGACTTTGTGGAACACTACAAATTCAACATAGTAAGAGATCCTTATCTAATTGATATGCGTAAAATCAAGAAGATGCCGCATGAATCTGTTGCAGAATTTGCTGTGAGATGGAGGCTAGAGGCTTCTAAGATGCATCCTCCATTGCCTGAAGATGAGCTGATAGCAACTTTCATTGACCTTCAAGAGGGCATATTTTATGAAAAGCTACTTTTTGCTAATTTAAAGGATTTTCCTAGTTTAATCCGGTATGCGAAGATTTTGGAAGAAAAGTTTCAAATCGAAAGGTTGATTGACTATGACACTACAGTGCCAATCTTCAATTGTTCTGATGCACATAAAAATATTCAAGACTCCCAGCCTTCGCAAGTGCACTACAATCATGATATGCAGAATTCAAGTCGTCAGCATCGATCTTATCAGGCACCATCTGGTCGTCAAAGCAAGAAGAAGTTAAGACCTCGTACTTTCACTCCTCTATATGAATCATTGTCAGATATATTTGAGAGATTGAAAGTAGAAGGGCTATTGCAAGCAAAGAAGGGATGGATCCCAGAAAATCCGCCTCAAGGATTTAATTTATCAAAGAGGTGCGCATATCACTCAAATATTCAAGGCCATGACACAGAAGAATGCTTGGAACTTAAGCACAAAATCCAGAATATGATTGAAAATGGAAAGATAAGTGTGAAGCAAGGGCAAACAAGCAATTACGATCTTCCAGCAGCAAATGCAATTATCGTCAGAGGTGACTCATCAAAATTGGCACCAAGACATTTGAAAAGGAAGCGTGAAGCTTAGCAAGAAGATCAAATGACAATACTTTGTTTGTTGAAATGGCTTTATTGCCCGACTATCTTATGTTTTCCTACTCTTTTGAAGTTTTATATAATGAACTATCTTGTACCCTTTACTGGGTTTTAATCCCAAAATCAATGAAATTCCATTTTCCCAAATAAGCCAAGCCAAAGCAATTTTAGATGATATCTTTTGTACAAAGGAAGAATTTCAAGAGCATCAGACTCTCGCAGCAGTAATACATCTGATTTCCATACAAGAAGATGCAAATTTGAAGCCACATTAGGTGTTCAATCAAGCCAGCCACTATTTGTTCAAAAACTAACAGCTTTTTCTGTGAAAACAGGGGCAAATTCATTTTGGGTGCTACTGCAAAATTCAGCATAAAGACAGAAGGAGCAAAACAAAATGTCGAGGCTTTTGGGCCCATCCTTCAGAACTCACGATTTTTTCTTTGGATGCAGGAATTCCAAAAGCAGTAGAATGAGGAGAACTAGCAACCATCAATTTCTCAAAGATTATTCGCCTTGCCGCATATGCAGAGCAAATCCATTTCTTTCTTTTCCATTATAGCCTTTGCTTTATTGTTCACTCGTTTTCCAACGCATTTACTCTAAATTTTGCAGGAATTGAACATCGGTTTCACTATGGACCGAGGACAACATTCAACGCTTTACAGCACTATCAATACAAGCAACACGACCCAGCTCTGCTTATTTGTTTTTCATTATCTTACCTTAATTAATCCGATTTGCAACTTTATTTTGCAGGCTGCTATCAGATGCAGGCTCGTTCGCCTTATAAATGAACGTTTTAGGCTCTTTGCCTTATAAATGAACGTTTTAGGCTCGTTCGCCTTATAAATAAATGTTTTGGGCCTGTTAACCTTATAAATGAACAATTCATGTTAACCCACCCGTAAATGGGATATGCAGGTTTTCGAGTTGCGCTAGGACGTTGGATGCTTCGAGACCCGATGCCTCATTGCTTTATCAATCGAATGGAGCACATTCCGAGATTGCATTATATTTCTAAGTCTGACGAAGTACCTGCTTTAATGAGTTTTGCCTCTTTTGCTTGCCTTATGGTTTAGGCTCGTTCGCCTTATAATTGAACGTTTTAGTCTCGTTCACCTTATAATTGAATGTTTTAGACTCGTTCGCCTTATAATTGAACGTTTTAGGCTCGTTCGTCTTATAATTGAACGTTCCAGGCTCGTTTGCCTTATAATTGAACGTTTTAGGCTCGTTCGCCTTATAATTGAGCGTTGTAGGCTCGTTCGCCTTATAATTGAACGTTTTAGGCTCGTTTGCCTTATAAATAAATGTTATGTTATCTACGTAGGTTATAGATTAGCCAAGTCAACTTGAGGTATTATGTCTCGTTAGTCAATTTATTTTGTAATAGCCTTGTAATCTGCAATTCGTACCCGCTTTACTTATTATTTTGCTTTACTGTTTCAGAATAATGATCAGCCTAGAGGTTCCCCGGGCGGAGCGCCTCGTCAGTTGATCGAAAGAAGAACTTATTGATGATATCACAACCCGCATTTACAATTTTATGTTATCACTTTATTTATTCCTTATTCCAATTATTACCGTTTATTAGCAGTTGCTTGCTTACCGTTTATAAAGTTTATTACAGGATTTTAGCAGCACCGCAGCAGCATTTGGAGCATAACGTGGAACTCTTTCTTAACAGTGAACTGGGGCAATCGTTGATATGAGCTAGACTCGTCAACGAGGATCTGAAGAATCGCACTCGAACAAGCAAGTCTTACATAATCTTTCATTCTAGATTAGGGGTCAGTTTGAATTCTTTACTATTCGGGCGTCTTTTTCTGTCAATCGTGCAAGTCTCCATTTCCTCGAATCACGTCGAACTACATATGGCCTGATTCTCTTTCAGCCCGAGATATGTAGGCAACTCGAAAACCAGAGTTCGGCCATGTCCATAAACCTTGTACTTTGATCCTTGGAATCGAAGTCCTTGGTTTTATCGTGACAAAATTGGTTTCCCGTCAACTTCTTTACCCTAAAAACTCTTTCATTCTTTTTCGGGTAAAGAGGGGCAGCTGTTGACACCCAATTTTGTCCAGAAAATTTCTTAAAATTAATGAATTGTTGCAATATTTTATAACTAATGTTAATTTTGAAAATAAAATATATAATAATAATAATTGAAAATTAATTGAAATTTCAAGGAAGCTGGTTAAATTTGCAATACATAGCCTAAAATCCTACCCACCCATGCAATCCTTAAATTTCCTAATTCATTCTAAATTAGGCTAAAAGCGTTCTTAAACTTAAATTTCAGCCCATTTCTGCAAACCTTCATATGTACACCACATCATTTCCCTCATTTCAGTCTACCCAATCCCCGACCCGCGAAATCCCTAACCCTTACCCCCCCCTCCCCCAATTCTGATCGAAAACGCCAAATCCTTGTACCAAAATTGGTCCCCACACGTTTCCAGCTTGCAAATAGTACAAGGAGAGATCAAAGCCCTTCGATTTTGTCCTTGTTTTTCATGAGCGATCCAGATTAAACTAGCGAGCAAGATTCAAAAGCGTAATGAGCATTTTGATTCAAAAATCAGAATCGAAAAGGAATATTCGGGGTTTTTGGCCTGAATTTTGTTTTTCTTTATTGATTTTTGTTTCAAAATAAAAGGGGAAAATCAAAGTTTTATAAAAAAGATCCGTTAAGGGGCCTTTTGGGGATTTGAAGGTATGAGATATAAACCCTAAGTTTTCTATATAAATAGGAGCTGAAGCTATTATTTGGGGTGTTCTAGTTTTTTTATTGGTATTGAAAAAACGGCAGAGCATAGGAATACATACATATGTTTCTTTTCCTTCCAGTTTAAAGATTTTTTTTAAGTTCATAGTGTTACTGATTCTGGTGAAAGCATTGTGTCGTCGCTTCGCTTTTCAAGTACCTCGTTCGAGTCGTTTAGTCGAGTCGCATTCTTCAGATTCTCGCCCTTTTTCACTGCCCTGCAAGAGGTAAAAACCTCCAATGGTAGAAATTTCTTTCCTTTTTGTTTGTCAGCTTCTGATGGTATTTACCTAAAATATTAGCATGGTGATAGTAGTAAAGGAATGACTTTTAACATCGATGTCTTCTTAATATTCTGTTTCCCTTTTATTATATCTTTGTCATTGTTATGTTCAAATGTCAAGCCATGAATTTACCCTTTCTGATGTGCAATGCTAAGTGATAAATGCTAAAAGTTTCATTCTTTGGCTTGTGAGTTGCTGCCTACTTGGTGCAAGCAAACTCGAGGGAAATGCTAAACACGATGCGCTGAAGAAAACAACAAGGAAAGTAAAGATAGAAGCAAGACAAATCTTACTTCGATTCGAAAGAACAGTGAGGAACCTGTCTCAAAGCTCGATCGAAGGAAAATCAAGACGCACCTATACTATGCAACAATCCTCAAGAAAGACCCGCTTCTTTCAAATTGAATGATCAAGAAAAAATTGTTCAAACGAATAACACCGATTAACACAAGTTCTTTAAAAGCCCACGTCGGGGTTCGGCTCCATCGGAGACTCACAATAGCACTTGCTATATTTTTCATATACTAAAAACTGGATCCCCTACAATGAAATGAGAATAGAGTATTTATAGACTATGCTAAGGATAAAGTAGTAAATAGTCACAAGTGACTAATAAAAACAAGCCACGCAGGGCTGAGCTAAGTGTGTGTTCGGCAGCCTTGACTTCGGTGCACGGTTGCTTGCTCGAACTCATTGTTCTCGGGCGCTCACTTGTCTTCGAACACAATTTGTTGGTGTTCGGTCACTTTATCCTCGGGCTCAAATTTGAAGATGACGCCCTCAGTTCTTGAGCCCGGCCACTCAGCTTCGGAGTAATTGCTTTCCTTCGGCCAGGCCAAGTGAATGTGCACATCGTGCAGTAACTTGGCTTGGCTTCGTGTCATTGGTCTCCTCGGTGGATCGAACAGTTGATCATCACGTGTTCGGGCTGCATCATCCTCCCCTTCTTGAGAAGATTTCATCCTCGAAATCGAGCTCTCCTCGTCCTCCGAAGTTTGACCTACAACACAAGGAGCTAAGTCAGCAACATTAAAGGTGTTGGACACGGTATACTCACCAGGGAGGTCGATCACGTAAGCATTGTTGTTGATCTTGGTCAACACTTGAAATGGACCATCCCCTCGAGGGGCCAACTTTCCTTTTCTTTGGTTCGGGAAGCGTTCCTTTCGGAAGTGAACCCAAACCCAATCCCCCTTCTTTAATTCCAGCTTTTTACGTCCCTTGTTTTTCTTCAATGCAACCTTTGCATAAGCTTCCTCGAGGTTCTTCTTCACCTTTGCATGCAACTCGAGCAGGGCAGTGGCTCGCCGAGTACCTTCAAAATCAATAACAGAATCTCGAGGCAATGGGGTTAAATCAAGTGGAATCAAAAAATTAAAACCGTACACACATTCGAACGGGGTCATATTGATCATTCTATGCACCGTTCGATTGTATGCAGACTCCATCATGGGCAAACGATCAGCCCAGTTTCCAACCTTGCCTTTGGTCATTGCTCGAAGCAAGGATCCCAAGGTTCGGTTAACTACCTCGGTCTGTCCATCAGTCTGAGGATGGTGAGACATCGAGAATAGTAACTTGGTGCCGAGGGCACCCCACAAACATTTCCAAAAATGACTCAAGAATTTTGAGTCTCGATCACTCACAATAGTACGAGGCACACCATGCAATTTCAACACATTAGAAACAAACAATGTAGCTACATGTTGTGCATTATCACACTTTTTGCAAGGAATAAAGTGAGCCATTTTAGAAAAACAATCTACCACAAAAAAGATGCTATCATGTCCTTCCCCCGACCTCGGTAACCCCAACACAAAGTCCATGGATATATCAACCCAAGGTCGATCAGGCACAGGCAACGGGGTATACAAACCATGAGGGTTGGACTTCGATTTAGCTTTCTTGCAAACGAGACAAGCGTTGCAAAGCTTTTCCACATCTCGTCGCATTTTGGGCCAATGGAACTGCTCGGTTAAGATACCAAGAGTTTTGTCGACACCAAAGTGTCCCATCAGACCTCCGGAGTGAACTTCTCGAACTAAGAGCTCTCTCCACGATGACACTGGCACACAACCCTCCCATTCTTGAAGAGGTAGCCATCGTGCCACTGATATTTCTCAACCCTTCGGCCACTCAAGATTGCGTCACGAACGCATTTCAGCTTGGGATCATCTTCGTACATCGACTTGATGCTTTCAAACCCCATGAGACTAGAGGCGAGAGTGGTCGCTAAGGAAAATTTCCTTGATAGCGCATCGACCACAACATTGTCTTTACCCTTTTTGTAATGAATTACATAGGGAAAGCTTCCAATGAATTCGACCCACTTGGCATGCCGTCGGTTCAGTTTCTCCTGTCCTCGGAGATGCTTCAAAGATTCATGATCACTTTTAATCATAAACTCTCGAAGCCACAAATAATGCTGCCAATGGGCGAGTGCTCGAACGAGGGCATACAACTCCTTGTCATACGTTGAGTAGTTCAAGGTTGCACCCTTAAGCTTTTCGCTAAAGTAAGCGATTAGCTTTGATTCTTGCATCAGCACTCCTCCAATCCCAACTCCAGATGCATCATGCTCGAATTCGAATGCTTTGCCGAAGTCAGGGAGTTGCAACAACGGGGCAGAGCAAAGCCTCCATTTCAACTCTTGGAAAGCCCTTTCTTGGGACTCCCCCCACACAAATGGATGATCTTTCTTAACCAGCTCGGTTAAAGGAGCTGCCACGGTGCTAAAGTCACGAACAAACCTTCGGTAAAAGCTAGCTAAGCCATGAAAGCTACGAACTTGTGATACCGAGGTTGGAGTTGGCCAATCTTTGATGGCTTCGACTTTTGACTTGTCGACTTCGACACCATTAGCACTGACAACGAATTCTAGAAAGACCACACGCTCGACACAAAAGGCACACTTCTTCAAGTTAGCATATAACTTCTCTTCTCGAAGCTTATCAAGCACTAGCCTTAGGTGTTCGACATGTTCATCCACGGTTCTGCTATAAACAAGTATGTCATCGAAATAAACGACAACGAACTTGTTTATGAACGGTTTGAGCACATGGTTCATCAGTCGCATGAATGTGCTCGGGGAATTGGATAAGCCAAATAGCATTACCAACCATTCATAGAGATCGAATTTGGTCTTGAATGCAGTTTTCCACTCGTCTCCGGGTTTCATTCGGATCTGGTGGTAATCGGACCTGAGGTCAATCTTTGTAAAGCATGAAGAACCACTCAATTCATCTAGCATGTCATCTAGTCGAGGAATAGGATGATGATACTTTACCGTTATTTTGTTGACTGCTCGACAGTCAACGCACATCCGCCATGTTCCATCCTTCTTCGGGACAAGGATAACAGGAACGGCGCAAGGACTCAAGCTCTCTCGAACGAGGCCCTTGTTCAGCAGCTCATCAACCTGCCTTTGGAGCTCTTTGGTGTCTTCGGGGTTACACCGGTATGCAGGTTTGTTGGGGATTTGAGACCCCGGTACGAAGTCAATTTGGTGCTCGATTCCTCTCAACGGAGGTAATCCACCTGGCATTTCCTCGGGAAACATGTCTCCGAAGTCCTGCAAAACACTTTGTACAGCACTAGGCAAAGGGTTATCGTTAGAAAAATCATCATTAGAGTTTAGAAAGATACCCTTGTGTACGAGGCAAATCATCATCTGATCGTTGTCGTTGCCTCGTAGAAACTCACCCGGTTGCATGATTGCACAGATTCTTTTTACTTCGGGCAGTGAGTTTGTGTCTTCGGCCCCCAGTTTTGCTCCCATCGGAAGCTTAGCTTTGGCCGCCTCTTTCAATTCTTTCATCCGTTTATAGTCCTCGGTGACTTGCTTTGGAGACAAGGGTTTGAGTATGAAACTCTTCCCTTCGAGCCTTACAGTGTAAGTGTTGGATCTTCCATTGTGAACAACTGACCGGTCATACTGCCATGGTCTTCCCAATAGCAAATGACAAGCTTACATCGGCACCACATCGAATATTATTTCATCTTGATACTCGCCAATTTTAAACTTGATCCACACTTGTTTGACAACCCTCAATTCTCCACACTCGTTCAGCCATTGCAATTTGTAGGGGTGGGGATGCTTCAACGTAGATAGTCCCATTTGTGAAACCAAGGTTTGGCTCACCACATTTGCACAACTACCAGAGTCAATGATCATCGACCACACCTTTCCCCTCACTCGACATCGGGCATCGAAGAGATTTTCCCTTTGGTTGTCCTCTTCTTCAAGAGTCATGCAGCTCAAATTCCTTCGAACCACAAGAAACATCTCCGGATGATCAGCTTCATGATCATCATCACCTTCAGCTCGGTCAGCCTCCTCGATAAATTCCTCCTCGGTGTCACTCGCTTGCTCATGGACGGTTCCATCTTCGAGCAAAAGCATAACTTTGCGAGTTGGACACTTTTTGGCCATGTGATCATACCCTTTGCATTTGTGACACTGAATATTTAAAGCGCTAGGGGAGTTGAGTTGAACTTTACCTCCCATTTCTCTTGGCTGGTTAACGGTCACACCCCTCTCAAAGGGTCTCTTCGAATCTCGAGCAGTGTTGGCACTTGCTTGGTTAGGACTCTTCCATTCTTTGCCTCGGTTCAAAGAAGTAGAAGTACTGACTCCTCGATACCGGTTTGCCCTATCTTTCTTCACCAATTTCTCAGCTTCGGTAGCAGCTTCGAACAGATCTTCCAACGTGTGGTACACGTGTAGCCTCAATTGAGATGACACATCCCGAGCCAAGCTATTTTAGAATCGGATAGTGGCTTGCTCTTCATCTTCGACCAGATCAAGATTCAATCGAACTTTTTCGAACTTATCATGATACTCTTGGACAGACTTGGACCCTTGCTTTAGCTCATAGAGCTTTTGTAATTGAGTTTGCCTGTACTTAGCACTCAAATACTTAGCGTCCATTGCTCTCTTCAACTGTGGCCAAGTATTGACTTCGGGATAGGCATTCCTTCGTCTATGCCTTTTATCAGCTTCCTACCATGTAGATGTATAAGTTTTGAACGAAGCAATGGCATGGGCAGCTTTTCTCTCTTTGGTCATCTCATTGGTTTCGAAGATGCGCTCCATTTTAAGCTTCCATTCAAGATATTCATCTGGATCACTAGTTCCTTTAAAGGGTGGAATAGTGATCTTGACACTGCTCATGTTTGAGTCTCGAACACCACGAACCTGTTCAGGATACTCATCATAGCGATCATCAGCCTCACGCTCAACATGTCGTTCAACATTTGCGCCTCGGCCTCGACCTCGGAAATTTCCACGACCTCGGTGAGCTTGCCTTCGTTGAGCGAATGGCGGCTCATGCTCATATTCATCCTCGAAAAATTCCTCTTCATTAACCTCTTCGGCAACAGCTCCAAGATCTCTTCGGGCCTTTGGAAGTGGTATCCTCGCTCCTCGTGGAATGCCCAAGTTTTGATAGCCAGCTTGGGTATTGCCCAAGTTAAGTTCTCTTCGAATTGCTTCACTTGTCAACTGATGTTGTCGAACAAGCTTATATTATTGTGAAGTTTGTGGTTGAAGTATTGGGAGGTTTTTGAGTGGAACCAATGAGAGAAATACTTGATAAATTGTGAAGTAGTTGAAGGAGCATTGGCAAGGTTTGGAAAGAATTGAATAGAAAAAACAAATGAAAAAAAAGAGCTGAACAAAATTGAAAAAAAGAAAAAAGAAAAGAAATGAATATCCATCCTTGCTAGTATTGTGCTTAAAAGAAAAATTGCTACTTGTTGAAAAAGGTGTGTGAAATTTTTTGGGTGGTGAATTGGGTGGCTTTGATGAGATATGTGCTTAAATTGAATGTGATGTATTAAAGTACTTAGGGAGGTAGTCACTACTATCCATATGTATCCTACCAGCCCCTTAGCCTACATTACAACCCTTTAAAGTCCTAGTTAATCCCGATTGGAGTGAGCCTACATTAGTGGAGTCCTACACTACGGGTAAGCCTATGGTACATCGTGTGTGACATGGGAACTTTTCATGAGAGTGAAAGAATTCTTTCTATGCTATTGTCCCCATTCCATTCTTGATATTCATTTTTGTGTGTGATATTTGGGGGACACTCTCTTGCTTCATTATTGGTGAGGGCACACGTTTTACATGAGATAGGTGAAGTCGTGGCTTCTTGGTTGAGTAGGTAGGGGTGACTTTGTGGGAGCATGGTTGCAATGAGTCGAGTTTGTGCATTTGAGTTGTTTTGGGGTGGTTGTTCTCATGTTTTGATGTTTGATATATTATTGGCATGTTTGTTGGGCCCATAGTAGTCATGTGTGCACTCGTTCAATGGTCGGTATCAACCATAGTCATAGGCAGACCTGTTCTACCTAGGTTGGGAAGTTATTTGTGATTGCACGAGGGCGAGCAAAGGTTCAAGTGTGGGGTGGTGATGTTTGGCATTTTATGCCTATATTTCCTTAATATTTCATCACGTTTGAGTACTTTATTCGCCTGTTTTCTAGTTGACGAATATGATTTTGCACTGATTTTGTGTCGTGTGACTTGTAGGATGTTGTGAGGTACAATTGGAGCTTTGAAGAGCATAATCGAGCAAGAAAAGATTGAATTTGGATTGAGGATTGGATTGAGCATGCGAAGGCACGGCATATAGCTCAGGTTTCATCGGAGTGAAGCTACTCATTCCAGCGCCGGACCCATGCATGGCCACGGACGCGCTCCCTTGCTCGAGGTTAGCTACTCGAGCACTCACTCCTCTTACTTCGGCATTGATGCCTTGTATCGCAGCCATGAGATCAGCTAACGACACTTCGGGCTTTTCAATGCCTTTGCCATCGCCTCCATTCCCAGCCATGGTACCTGCACAAATCAAAGACCAAACAAATGTTAAGGTTAGAAATCACCTCACATACTCCCTCACCTTTGATGGGTGGCACTCGGGTCCACTCAATATATGAGTTTGGTTTTTGGTCACTCAAGAACTTGCAACCAATGGCTTCCTCGGTTGATCAACTTCTCTCAATTCCTTCGAATTTGACAAGTTACAATGTCTTACTTCGGGAAGAGTGAGTTGATTTGACTCAAAGGAACGGACATCTATTTACTCTTGCGCTTCGGAAGTCAAAGAAATTTCTACGAAGTTGGACTTCGGTCACCCCACGCACGAGTTCCTATAAGCTCAAACGAGTTAGTACGACCTCGAGTAGGAAGAATTACTCAAAAGATCCACTAACTAGAATTTCGGTCAGAAGAAAAGTGAGAACCTAGGAGAATCTACCCTTTGATTCCCTTTTGGAATCCTTTTCGAACACGCCAACTCTTGTCCGTACAAGAGTGGTCCCTCCTTGGTACGGATAGGGTTTTACCTTATCCAATTTCCCTTTTCAGCCGACAACTTTTTCACTTGGTTTTTGATCTTTACACTTTACCCCTTTCTTCTTCAATGGAACAGTGAAGATTTGCTCCGGCGTATGGACAAACTTAGCTTCGTTTACTAACCATGAATTTCAACAGACCTGGGTTGCTTCTTTCAACTCCGGTTCCAACAACAACGGAGGAATTTCAGTTCAAAGTTCTTGAGCTAAGATTCAGCTCCTTCGTGTCGTACACTGTTACAAATCGTAACAATTTTCCGGTGTACGGACAACGGATTCAAACACAGAACTTCAAATTTAAGTAATAAACAAACCCAAATCACTCAAGAACCACCAATCTTCATCGGTTTCAACCAAAACACGTTGGGGTTCAAAATCATTCACCACTGAAGCTCAAGACGGTCCAAAATTTCACCAAGAAACCCTAGTCACGAAAGTTGTACGTCGGGTACTTGTTGGAATCAGGAAACAATGGTGAACAAGAATCAATGGTTGTTTAATCAAAACAACCAACAATCAAACACAATTTTTGAATTTTTTTTTTTTTTTTTTTTTTTTTTTTGTAAACACCACAGCAACAACAATCAAACACAAGGAAGAAAGTTGAAATTGGAGACACAAGCATGAATATAATGAACAGGATTTGAGGTTGTAAGAACAAACTCAAACCTTACTCTGATACCAAGATGGTGCAAGCAAACCCGAGAGAAATGCTAAACACGATGCGCGGAAGAAAACGACAAGAAAAGTAAAGATAAAAGCAAGATAAATCTTGCTTCGATTCGAAAGAACAGTGAGGAACCTGTCTCAAAGCTCGATCGAAGGGAAATCAAGACGCACCTATACTATACAACAATCCTCAAGAAAGACCCGCTTCTTGCAAATTGAATGATCAAGAAAAAATTATTCAAACGAATAACACCGATTGACACAAGTTCTTTAAAAGCCCACGTCGGAGTTCGGCTCCATCGGAGACTCACAATAGCACTTGCTATGTTTTTCATATACTAAAAACTGGATCCCCTACAATGAAATGAGAATAGAGTATTTATAGACTATGCTAAGGATAAAGTAGTAAATAGTCACAAGTGACTAATAAAAACAAGCCACGCAGGGCTGAGCTAAGTGTGTGTTCGGCAGCCTTGACTTCGGTGCACGGTTGCTTGCTCGAACTCATTGTTCTCGGGCGCTCACTTGTCTTCGAACACAATTTGTTGGTGTTCGGTCACTTTGTCCTCTGGCTCAAATTTGAAGATGACGCCCTCGGTTCTTGAGTCCGGCCACTCAGCTTCGGAGCAATTGCTTTCCTTCGGCCAGGCCAAGTGAATGTGCACATCTTGCAGTAACTTGGCTTGGCTTCGTGTCATTGGTCTCCTCAGTGGATCGAACACTTGATCAGTACGTGTTCGGGCTGCATCACTACTTGAGCTTTATGATTAACTTTTAATAAAAGGGGATGGTAAGCAGGATGTTTAGGTGTTGTATAGGCAGCGTAGTTGGTGTTTAGAGGTGATATCGAGTTGAGGGATGTGAGATTGGTTCTGTTCTTGTTTGAGGAAGTTTCAGGGAGCTTGAAAGAGTGGCTGGTTCTGTGTGGGGTTTTGTTTGGTTGATCTCTGATGGATCTGTCAAAGTCATTGCTCTCAGTTCTTGTGTATGGGGTAGTGTGGCTGGTCTCTGTTAAAGGCTGGTCCTTGTTCTAAGCTCCTTTTGGTTCATGTGTATTGTTCTGCTCCCTGTTTTGTTTGTGATGGTGTAAAGGGAGGTTCAGAGAGTTTGTATGTGGGTTCTGGAGGTAGTATTCTGTTTTGTATTTGGCCTTTGTTTCTAGTGAAATGGGAGGGAAGTGCAGGAGCTATGAGATGATGAATTGGAGATCTGTGTGTATGCTGTGTAGGTGAAGGTATAAGGTTGGCCTCGTGAATGTTTGTAGAGGGCCTAGTTCATGTGATCTGTAAGTTTGTGGGATCTGTAGGTGGCTGTTGTTAGTATAGGAGTGTGTCATGTGGATAGGTTGTTCCCAGGTGTTCTGGTGGTTTTTGAAGTAGAAGAAGAGGAAGTTCAGGTGTGTGTGTGTGTGTGTGTGTGTGTAGTTTAGCCAGTGTGTATGTGCAGGAGGTCTCTGTGTATGCAGAAGGTTGTGTGTGTGTGAGCAGGTGTTTTGTGTGTGTGTTAGCAGGAGTTAGGAGTTGCATGTGCAAGTTGTTGTTAGGTGTTCCGGGTTGTCTCTTCAGGGTGTTTTGAGGCTGATTTGAGTTGGTTTAGGTGGTCTGCAGTTTAATGTAGGGTAGTCTATGAATGTGAATTATGTGTGTAGATGCTACCTTGTGTTCTGTGATAAAAGTTTTTCTAGGCTTGAATCAAACATCATTAAAATTAAAGCAAGCATGTTTTGGTATCTCTTTTCAAATTAAATGATCAAGTTGGTTAGTTTTTCTTGCCTAGTTGTCTTTGGGTGTTTTCTGCATTTTTCTTAAAAAAGGGTGTCTCTTAAATTTGATTGTTCACATTATTTAAACAAATCATAATTTATGAGTTTTGTTTATGCTAAGTAAAGGCTTGATTTAAATTCATTTGGCAAAACTGTCTTGTTAAGCTTGTAAAATTTGTACCTTTATGTTCAGATTAGCATAATGAGGTAGTATACTGCATGCATATGTTCTTGGGTTTATTGGCTTAAGTTTAGATTAAGTTCTCAAAGATTCGCATAGTTGAAATTGTTATGCATTTCTTTGGCTGTGCTTGAAGTCAGTTTTCCCTTTCTTCTATGCTAGTTATTGCAGTATGATGTTAACCCGTGAGTGTTTGGAATGCTTATATTATTTGGGATCCTGTTTCTAAGTTTGGTTTAAATAATATACTCATTTAATATTTGACTAAGCGCATATTCTTCTTTATATTCTTGGTTTGTTTTCAGCTAGTTCTTGTTTTATAGTTTGAATTAAAGATTAGATTCGGCTCACTTTCTTTTCTCCCTTAATTCTGAAGTTAAAGCTTAATGTTTTGCCATAAGTTGAGTCCAAGGGTGAAGTATAGTCTGCTTTTGTTTTACTGATATAATTCATTTATCTCAATTAGCATTGGATACTTTTGTTTAGTAGAGACTGTTAGTTTATTAAGTTCATGTTGCTAATCCTTTCCTTTTCTTCTTTCTTCTTTGACATGAACTCTCTTGGGAACGAGTTGAATGAAACTCATAAACGGGGATGGCTGCATGCATTCAGAGTTGTTTGATCCGCTTCGCATTTTCGGGACTTGAGATCCCCGAAAAATGCTAAAAAATGCAAATCCGGGTTCTACCTTCTAAACTCCATCCGGGTTCTACCTTCTAAAAATGCAAATCCGGGTTCTACCTTCTAAACTCCATCTTTCCCCGCTCCCTTAGAAAATGCATGTTGTATAGGACTTCCCCATAGACTGGATTAGGAGCCCTGTAGGATAAAAATAGTATTTGAATTGTGAATAATTATTGTAAATTACTTAAATTGTTTTTATATGAATGCTTTGTATCATTTCTTTTGAATCGCCGATTAATTTATGGATGTTCAGAATCATTTGTCAATTAATGAGTGCAAAATCAAATTCGACTAAAAATCGTACCCTCGTCATAATTCGCATTTGAATTGCTCCTTTATTTATTATATTAAATATTCAATTATTTATTTATCTAATCTAATTTATTTATCTAGTTAATCAATTAAATTTTAATCCTTTATTTATTTATTTACTTAATCTAATTTATTTAATTTCAATTAATCATGTATTCAATCAATAATATATTTATTCATTTATTTATTTAATTAATCAATTATTATTCATTTACTCCTTTATTTAATTAAAATTGATAAGTATTCATTTATTTAATTAAGTTATTTATTTGCTTATTTATTTATTTATTTATCTATTTATCCAATCAATTAATTAATCCTTCATTTAACCTTTACTTATTCTATTAATTAATCAATTGATCATTATTTCATTATCCATTTAATTAATCTCAAATTGGGTCATTTATTTATCTAAGTATCGGCATAATTAAAATCTTATCTTATTTATATTATTCATATTATCCTTATATAAAATTAGCTTTACATACTTATTATCCTTAACAAATTCGTGAAAACTGCCGTATTAACCGCATTTAGCGGATTTTCGAAAATACTCCCGCTAGGGACCTTCTTTCGAATTTAATAGAACCACTTACCTAAGAATCTCTGATTTTAATAATTTCCTTTTAAATAGGGAATAAAATTGCACTCTTTAATTAACTTAGGTTCCTAATAATCCTTAAATTAGGTGGCGACTCGAAAGAAAGCCCTTTGGAGTCCACTTTGTTGAAATTACATCCCGATGCATACTTGTGTGCATTTTTGGGAGGGTTCAACACTAGCGTAGCAAGGTAGATGCTTTTTAGGCCTGGCCGATTCTAGAGGTTACCTTAGATTGACTCGACCATATTCATACTCATGTTAGGTAGGTGAAAATACTATACCCATAGATCGGAAACCAATATTAGCCGCTTATGCCCCTAGGTTTCCATCAATATAACCAATTACTTATTTTTACAAAATTGCTTTTTAGTTATGATAAATTTACAACAAACACTCCTACTTTCTAGGACTCTTAACTAACATCAATTGATTGTCTATTTGCGACTCTCTTACTTGAACAAGCTAGTTCCCTTGGGAAAGCAACCTCGACTCATATCGGGTATATATCTTTGACAACCGAGCCTCACCATCAATTGTGTAGGATTAAGTGTGGATCAAATTTGGCGCCGTTGCCGGGGAACTACAGTTTCAATATTGAGTTGCATTAGTTAATCAAACTTGATTAGTTCGTAGATCCTAGCATTTTACTTTCTTTTTTTCCCTTGTGTAGGTGAAACATAGCATACATATGGAATCCTAATAGAGTGTTTCCATAATTATAATTATCAATATGGGGATCCGGAGGACTATAAAGAAGAGTATGATGAAGGATATGATAATGTGGAACTCAATGATGAGGGTCATCAATTTTATATTGAACAAGTAGATGATGATCCTAGACATAATGTAGTTGATCCTCAAGATGACAATGTGGCTCCAAATGTCAAAAACCACCCTTTTTCGGGTGTTCAAGCAAATGAATGAGTACAAGCAAATGTTAATGAGAATGTTGGCGTTGTGGGAAATGCTAATCCGGGTGGCAATAATGCTAACCAAGGTGGTAGGGGTGAAAATCAAGGTGCTCGAGGTGCAAACCATGGAGGTTGTGGTAATGTCAACCGAGGAGGCAATGTCCATAGAGTGAATATTTTCAATATCAAACTGAATCAAGGAAATGTGAGAAGTGGTTGGAACTACAATTAACTCGTACAAGACCTAGATGATGATGAGTCCGAGAAGGAGGTCGACATGGATAATTTTGCAAGTGCTATAGTTCCTCCACCCATTAATGGAAATGCTTCTTTCAACGCTCCAAATGTGATTCTACATGGGCTTGAACAAAAAAGCTTCTTTGGTGGAGGCAAACATGAAGAGGACAATGAACATTTGAGATATGGCACGTGTCACGGAGGAGTCTTTACGCCTAAGAGTCTTTCTTTACTCTCTAACCGGGAAAGCCAAGTTATGGCTGAACAAGTTGCCCAAGAATTCAATCTTTACATGGGGCGAACTAGTAAAAAAATTCTTGGCAAAGTTTTTTTTCCAAAAGGAAAGCAAGCTTCAATGAGGGACAACGTGTACATGTTCAAGCAACAGCCACCGGATTTATTGTCCGAGGCTTGGGAGAATTTTCAATTTATTTTGCTTCATTGTCCCACTCATGGCTTCCGTGATGATATGCTATTGTAGTGCTTCTATCAAGGGCTAAACAAGATGGACCAATCCACTGTGGATGCTCTTTGTGATGGTGCTATCAGGGAGAAGCCTTATGGAGAGGTTAAGGAGATTCTCTACAAGGTTGTCAAACAATCACAAGATTGGCAATCAAGAGCTCAAAATCTGGATGGAGAAAGTGGATTGGGTCATATGATGATGAAGTGGTTGAAGCTCAAGATGAGAAGATGACAAGAATCCTAACCTCCATGAACTCATTAGTCACAATTCCAAGGTAGAGAAAGAAGCCAACGAGAAGAAAGTCAACAAGGTAGAAAACTTTCAAGTAACAAATACCGGGCATCAAGTGGCTCCGATGGGTTATGTAACCCCAGGGGGTGTTCCTCTATCTCTTCTCCAACATTGGCAAGAGGGATACTACCCGGAATAATGTTTCAACATCCAAGAAGAAGAGGAAACATATTATGTGGCCAATTTCCAAGGCCAAAGAGGGTATGATCAAGGTGGTTATCAAAGACCTTATCAACATGGGCAATGAAGACTGAATCAAAGAGAAGCAATTAGAATAGCAATCATGAAGGGAGAGGAGCCAGTTCTTATATGTGCCAAGAACTCTATTTAAACAAAATGATCATGAAGAAAAATGTCCTTCAAAGTTAGAAGAGATGATGGATCAAATGCTCAAGAATAAACAAGGGAATATTGGAGATATGAGGCAAACCATGACATCTCATTCTACTTCAATCAAGGCTCTTGAATCTCAAATGAGTCAACTCTCATATCAAATAAATAAAAGGCCACAAGGGGCACTACCAAGTAAAGACAAAGTTATGGCGATTACAACAGGAAGTGGCAAAATATGAGATGACCCCAAAGCCAAGGGTGTGGATGATGATGTTGAGTTGAAAATTCATGATGATCATGTTGGTGGCGAGTTGGATGAAAATTAAGTTATTGAGGAAGATGTGTGCAAGAAGAAGTGGAGAGGCAAGATGATCTTGTTGTGAAAAAGAATGAGGGTGATGTTGAAGATATCTCTAAAAAGCCTACCCCTATGCCACCATTACTCAAATGGCCAAACTAAAGAAAATTCCACTTCCCAAAGAAAGTCTTCCCAAACCAAGCTCCATACCCAAAGTTCTACTTCTTTTCCTACAAATAAGTAACAAGCAAACAGAAGTGGCCCATGCCAAGATAATTTGGGAAAGAACAATAAAAAAATTTCATCAACCTCCATTTGGTTTATGCATTGGGACAAATGCCGAATGTTGCTAAGTTCATGAATGATCTAGTGACCATGAAGATGTATGGGGACTTTGAGACTATCAGGGTCACTCATCAATGTAGTTCAATCGTATCAAAGCATATGGCACAAAATTTGGATGATCCTAATTCTTTCACCATTTCATGCACTATTGGTGCGAGATATTTCATGAAGGCCTTGTGTGACCGTGGGTCGAGCAACAATTTGATGCCATATATGGTCTACAATACCTTGGATACCAATGAGACACCAAGATCAACAACAATGAATTTGCAAATTGGAGATAGTTCGATGAAAAGTCTTATTGGGGTTGTTGATGATTTGTTGGTAAAAGTCAAAAAATTCGTTTTCTCGGTAGATTTTGTCATTCTTGATTGTCCGGTAGACTTTAAAGTCCCAATCATCCTTGGGCGTCCATTATTGGCAACCAAAAGAGCACTGTGTGATGCAGAGAGATGAGAGCTCATTTTAAATACAATGGGGAGAAAGTGGCCTTCCATATTTGCAAGTCTTTAAGGCAGCCGATGGAAGAGGAGGCCACTTGCTCCTATGTTGACATGTGGTAGATGCGCTTGGGGAGAAAGAAAGTGTCTGGTTAGTCAAGAAGATGCTTTGGCGACGTTTGTGATTTGAAATATGGATGTGGGGAGTGAAGAAAGCGTGGCGGAGTGTGTAAAGGCATTAGAGGGCTTGGGATACAAACCACATGTACCTAAAAAGCTATCCTTAAACCTTAAAAACCGTGAAGCTCCACCTACCAAACCTTTCATAGAAGAACCACCCAAACTTGAATTAAAAGTCCTTCCAACCCACTTGAGATATACATTTCTTAGTCCAACCTCCACTTTACCCATAATCATTTCTTCCCACTTAACCAAAACCCAAGAAACAAAACTTGTTGAGGTGGTGAAATGGAAGGTAAAAGCAATCGGGTGGACCTTAGCGAATATAAAGGAGATTGACCCAGGGGGTGTGTACTCACAAGATTCTACTTGAAGAATGGTATAAACCTACAGTGGAACATCAAAGTATGGTGAAGAAAGAGATAATCAAGTGGCTAGATGCAGGGTGTCATTATTCCGTTGTCCGTAGCAAGTGGGTGTCATTGGTACAATGTGTGCTAAAGAAAGGAGGAATTAAGGTGATTCACAATAAAAAAGGGGAGTCCATAACTACTAGACCCGTGACCGAATGAAGAGTGTGTATGGACTACCGAGAGCTCAACACCGCAATAACAAAAGATCATTTCTGTTTGCCTTTCATTTATCAAATGCTTGATCAATTGGTAGGTCATGCCTATTATTGCTTTCTTGATGGATACCCGGGATTACAATCAAATATCTATAGCAGCGCAGGATTAAGACAAGACTACTTTTCACTTGTCCTTTATGGCACTTTTGCAAACCGCAAAATGTCATTTGGTTTACGTGATGTGCCCGCCACAGTTCAAAGATGTATGTTAGCACTTTTCCATGATATGGTGAAAACTTCCTTGAAGTCTTCATGGATGATTTCTCGATAGTTGCGGACTCGTTTGAAGATTTTTTATCAAACTTGGGGAAGGTGCTAGAAAGATGTGAAGAAACAACACTTGTACTCAATTGGAAAAAATGTCATTTCCTAGTACAAGAAGGAATTGTGTTGGGACATAAAGTGTCCAAAAATGGCATCGAGGTGGACCAAGCAAAAATTGAGGTGATCTCAAAGCTTCCACCTCTAACAACCATGAAAGGAGTAATGAACTTCTTAGGGCATGCGGGATTCTAGCGCCAGTTCATTAAAGTTTTCTCAAATGTTGTGAACCCCTTGTGCAAGCTCCTTGAAAAAGATGCCAAATTCGTGTTCGACAGAGCTTGTTTATGTTCTTTCTAAGAGGTGAAGAAGAGGTTGACTACCGCACCGGTTATTGTGAGCCCAAAATGGGAGCTCCCGTTCGAATTGATGTGTGATGCTAGTGATGTTGCCTTGGAGATCGTGCTACGTCAAAGAGTGGACAAGATGTTCCATCCCATCTACTATGCAAGCAAAACTAGGAATGGGGCCCAATTAAATTGCAAGGTGGCAGAAAAAGAACTCTTAGCTATTATGATTGCATTTGAAAAATTTCGGTCATACTTGGTGGGATCGAAGATCATTGTGCATACCGAGCACTCCGTTATCTGGTATTTGATAGAAAAATTTGAAGAAATAACTCATTCAGTGGGTGTTACTAATCCGAGAATTTGATATGGAGGTTCTTGATAGAAAGGGGACCGAAAATCAAGTGGCGGACCACTTGTCACGATTGGAAGAGGAGGGTCGCCCAAAAGAAGCTATTGATGTTGATGACTCGTTGATACGAGGCTAGATATTGCAATAATTTCTATACTTTTGCCTCGTGTTCATGCTTCGACTTGTGATACTTGTTGGTAATTTGAATGGAATTGATTTTAGTTGGTGTGTTTTATGTTATAGGGATTACATTGATGATATGAGGCGTTCATGGAGCGTAATTGGTGAAAATAAAGGGTTTTGAAGTTTGAGTAGAAGCCCGAGACTCGACCTGGAACCAAGGCATGGAGCAAAAATAATAAAAAAGTGAACTAGTAGTAAATTATGCCTGTCGCGCCGCGCTGTGCAATGCGCTATGCGGCGCCGTAGGCTTAAAATCCTGACATTCTCATTCCGACTTTAGTTTGGATTCCCGACTTGCGTGGGTCAATGGGGATGGTATAAAAGCCCTAAAACACGTCCTAAAATACATCTTTTGACCTGGGTAGGAGAAAAAGGAGGCTAGAGCTTTGGAGACTTCAAGAACACAAGATTGTTTCTTAAATTCTTCCTTTCTTTTTGTAATTTATTCATTTATGAATTATCTTGACATGATTGTGATAAATATGAGTGGCTAAGTTACCCATTCTAGGGTTGATTTAACCACTCCAATACTTATGTGTTACGAATTATTGCTTTAATGAATGAAACTTGTTAATCTTCCTATCTAAGTATTTATGATTTGTATGCTATTGATAGGTAGAGCTCCCAATTGATTATGCCCTTTATTCTTGTGCATTTAGGGATAGATTCATGAGTTAGGGTTAAACACTTAGCAATATTTCGACCTAAAACAAAGGAGATTACTTAGGTTGTCAAAAAGGTGATTTGTGACTATTGACCCTGATTGTGAACCATACTTGTAGTCCTACATTTCTTCATTAATTAATTGGGAAATTGGTTATTGAAAGTTACAATTATTACACGGGAGTGAATAGTTGTGAATTTGGAGCAAGTGTATAATAGGAAGAAGCAAGTTGAACCATTAATGCATTCTTCTAACGCATGAGTAGGAGTTGGGTAGATCAATCCTAGGCTTATAAATCCTTGATCTAATCTACTTCTTGCTCCTTTGCTATTTACTTTATGTTAATTAATTGTTACATTGAAACCATCATAAAAATATAGACTTTTAAAGTTAATTGATTAGATAAGTTAGTTAGATTAGCAACTAGATTTCGAGTGTTCTCTGTGGGATTCGACCTTGGGACTTTAAGTAACGAGCTATATTTGTCGCGACCGCTTAGTCCCTTTTATAGGGTGTAGTTAAGCGTGATCAAATTTTGCCACCATTGCCGGGGAGCACGGTGTTATTTAGTTGTTAAGATATCTATTTTATTTTTCTATTAACTTCACTCTTGTCATTTTGATCTCGTTTCTTTGGTGTTTATGATATAAAGTTCAGATCCAATGTTTTCGCGGAACCTGTGGCTGGGAATCTGGCGTCTGCTATTCTGCTCCCAACGTTTGAAGCAGAAAATTTTTATATCACCCAGACGATGGTGGCTTTGGTTGCTAATGCTGTTTTATTTGCATGTAGAACTGCTGATGATCCTCAAAAGCATTTGAAAAAGTTCATAAGGGTTTGTGAAACTCAAAAGTAGGCTCGAGTGCCAGCAGAGGTTGTGAAATTGATGTTGTTCCCGTTCTCTCTAACGGAAGATGCAAGTGATTGGTTGGAATCGTTGCCAGTTAATTCTATTACATCGTGGGATGACTTGGTGATAAAGTTCATGAAGAAATTCTTTCCACCCAATAAGACTTTCACGCTTGTTGATGAGATACTTATGTTTAGGCAGAACCCGCTAGAGACTTTGCCAAAAGCTTGGGAGAGATTTAAAAGTTATTTGAGAAAGTGTCCTCATCATGGTATTCCTGACCAAATATTGGGGCAAAAGATCTACATAGGCATGGGAGATCAAATTAAGGGCACTTTGGATGCAGCAGCTGGAGGAGCATTTTTTAGTAAAACATTTGCTGAAGCGAAGGCCCTGCTTGATGTGATAGGCTCAAAACTCAGGCTGGCTTAGAAGAGATGCATCTACTGGCCTAGGTACGGGGACTTTAGCTATTGGTACTACTTCTGCAATGGAAGAACAAATTTTAAAGTTGTACACTCGATATTGTGTCGAAACAACTAAACGAGAAGATGCTGAAACCGGTTAACAAAGTGGACTCATGGGCTCAGACTCAAGTCCTCGATCCTGGTAATTTTTCTGATGCTGATTTGCTTGCTGGTACTTGAAGATGTGAACTTCTTGAATTATGGGCAGCGCCAGCAACACAATCAACATGGTCAATTTATACCAGTTCAACAACAAACAACTTTACCCCTGCAGCAAGCAAATGGTATAGCTGAGATTAAGACTATGATGCAGGCTATGATGGGATTTAATAAGCAGCTTTAAGACAAAGTGACAGCACATGACATTGCAATAAAAGGTATAGAGACCAAGTTGGGACAATTTTCCCTAGCTTTACATAATGAACCTCAAGGTGCTTTGCCGGGCGACACTGTGGTAAATCCTAAGGATCCAATCCTTATCAATTAATAGCAGTCACTTTGAGGAATGGTAGATACTTGGACAAGGAGCAAGAATTAGCTAAAGGTGCACTACCCACTATGCCAAATATTGAGCATGTTGATGACTCTTCCGAACTGGCTGGCAATGATCATGCTGAGAAAGAGACTACTTCAAAACCTGTCCCTGGTACTGAGAAGGTAATTACTAAAGAACCTGATATAGAAGCCGAGAGGGTGGTTGAAAAAGTTAAAGTGTCAAGGGAGTAGAACTCCAAGGGAAAAACTCCACCACCTCCTTTTCCTCTAAGATTGGCAAGGCAACAAAAAGGTATGAAGTTTAATAAGCATTTTGATTTGTCGAAACAATTTAAGCTTACTATGCCTTTCATGGAGGTTATGCGAGAGGTTCTAGGATATGCAAAATTGTTAAAAGATATTTTGTCTAAGAAGGTTGACTTTAATGAGGTAGAGATGGTCCAGTTGAATAAGGTGTGTAGTGTTGTCATCACAAAGCCTGTAGCTAAAAAGAAGCAAGATCCTGGTAGTTTTACAGTCCCGTACTCTATTGGTGATCTCACAATTAGTACGGCCTTATGTGATTATAGTGCAAGCATTAATCTGATGCCGCTAGAAGTATACAATAAGCTGGGTTTGACTGGCATGAGAGAGACTTCAATGCGAATCCAGTTGGCAGATAGACAAAAGTACCACTGTTGGAATAGTTGAGGATGTACTTGTGCATGTGGGTAGTTTTATGTTTCCAGTAGATTTTGTGGTTCTTGACTGCCTCATTGATAAAGATGTTCCAATTATCTTAGGTCATCTGTTCTTGGCTACTGGTAGAGCAGTGATTGATGTTGATAAGGGGAAGATGACGTTGAAGCTGTATGATGAAGAAATAGCTGTTGACATTGGCAAAATGCAAGAAGGGACATTGTGATGATTGAATTGTTCATGTATGCATACATGCGAGCCTGGATGAGCCATGGGTTGAGCTGATTGAAGTCGTACCACGACTATAACTAAGGCGCTTCTCAGGAGGCAACTCGTGATTGTAATTGTATACAAGTTAAAAAATAAAAAATAAAAAAAAATACACAAAAAACAAATATCTTTTGAAGGATATTACTTGGTGAGTTTCTTTGTTTTGCAGGTTTTGACTGGTTCGAAGTCTAAGTAGTGGGGTGCTTGCAACCTCGCATGATTGGATGAGGATGTCCTGCTTGGGGAAAGTCTGAGTACCTTGTGCTCTAAGGAAGCTCACAAGGATGTTCTTCGCTAGAGCCCCAAGGAGTTTCTCTATCACCCTTAGTTTTAATTTTTAATGCATTGAGGACAATGCCTTATTTTAAGTGTGGGGTGAGAGTCTTCCTATTTGTGTTAATAATCCCCTTTGATTTTTCTTTGTGCAACGGTTCTTTTCCAAAGAAAGTAGTTTGAACCGGGTATAGATATATTTTTTTTTTTAGGATTAGAGTGTAGTAATTTGATGGGAGAGTCTTGGCTCTATGATTTGACTAGTTTTATATAGACACTTAATTTGGGGTATGTGAACTTCATGCATACATTCTATCATAATCCACTTGCCTTGAGAAACGTTGAGTGCATTCGTTGAAGCCTATGATCATGATGTTGACTCTATATTTGCTTGAGAGTTGCTTGTGTTTGCTTTGTTTAAGAGCACTAATTGAGCCGTCTTGAGTAGGTTATGTGCCATGTGTGAGTGAGAGTTTTGTTTTCTCCATGTTTAATACTTGATGTCTAGAACTTGCCCGGTGTGTGTGCAAAGCGAAATGAAAAGTTTGCTCGTTTAGGAAGTGATATAGGCGTTTCTTTCATAGCCAATTTATTTGAAGCGTCATAATTAGATATTTACTAGTGAAACTTTGACCCTAGCTAACCCTTTTGAGCCTGTAGCCTTTCTTTGATAGCCATTGGGATTCTTGTTTCTTGTTCTAAATACCTGTGAGTTGTACATGTGGTGTCATGAGCCTAAATGTCTAGTTAATGAAGTGAGAAATTGTGGTTGTCGGAGGAAGACAAAAGGTGCTTTAAGTGGAGGCTATGTGGAGGGATTTACTAAAAAAATAAAAGTGAAAGTGAAAGCTTGAAATATTGTGCAATAGCTGAGATATGAATAAAAATCATTGTTCGAAAGAAAGAAGAAAAAAATGAGTAGTCCCTATCATTAGCTCCTATCTTTAATTAAAGAAAAAGGTTGGTGAAAGTTGACTCGGTGATGGTAAAGAAAGATTAGTTGGGAGAAAAATATTTGAAATAATTGTGGTGTATTAAATTACTTGGGGTGGTTAGTCACTATTATTTATATGTATCTTACCCATCCCATTGCCTACATTACAACCAAAAGAAGTCCTAATTGATCTTAGCCGAGTAGATGGACATTAGTCGAGTCCTATACTAAGGGAAAGCTTATGGTATGTCTTGTGTTGCATGTGAGTTCTTTTCTAAGAGTGAGTGCTTCATCTTTATGTGAACTTTTGTTCATGATTCATTCTCTTCTGTGAATTTCTTCATTAAACTTTGATTTATTGTGAGGGCACATAATTTACGAGATGCGAGGAGCTCTTTTATTAGTCTCTTGAATAGAGTGAGCACTTGCATGACTTATTGAGTGAGTTTGGAGTTAATATGGGATTGGGAGGTTGATTGGTGCCCTTGATTGTTTTTAAATATTTTTGGCATGGATTTCGTGTGAATAAAGCAGAATAAGTGCGTATGCAACTTGTTAGTGCCTATATAAATCCAAGTTATTGTGTGAGTGGTTTTGATGTGTCTTGAGTTCAAGTTATAAGTTGCTCGAGGACGAGCAAAGATTTAAGTGTGGGGTGTTGATACGAGGCTAGATATTGCAATAATTTTTATACTTTTGCCTCGTGTTCATGCTTCGACTTGTGATATTTGTTGGTAGTTTGAACGAAATTGCTCTTATTTTGGTGTGTTTTATGTTGTAGGGATTACATTGATGATATGATGCGTTCATGGAGCATAATTGATGAAAATCAAGGGTTTTGAAGTTTGAGTAGAAGCCCGAGACTCGACTGGGAACCAAGGCGTGGAGGAAAAAATAATAAAAAAGTGAACAAGCAGTAAATTATGCCTGCGTGCCGCGATACGCGCTGCGCTACGCGATGTGACATGGGCGAGATCTAGAAAGTTGATATTTTCGAAAACCTACAGACATTCTCATTCCGACCTGGGAAGGAGCAAAATGAGGCTAGAGCTTTGGAGACTTCAAGAACACAAGAGTTTTTCTTAAATTCTTCCTTTCTTTTTGTAATTTATTCATTCATGAATTATCTTGACATGATTGTGATAAATATGAGTGGCTAAGTTACCCTATTCAAGGGTTGATTTAACCACTCCAATACTTATGTGTTACGAATTATTGCTTTAATGAATGAAACTTGTTAACCTTCCTATCTAAGTGTTTATAATTTGTATGCTATTGATAGGTAGAGTTCCCAATTGATTGTGCCCTTTATTCTTGTGCATTTAGGGATAGATTCATGAGTTAGGGTTAAATACTTAGCAATATTTCATCCTAAAACAAAGGCATTACTTAGGTTGCCAAAAAGGTGATTTGTGACCATTGACTCTGATTGTGTACCACACTTGTAGTCCTACATATCTTCATTAATTAATTGGGAAATTAGTTATTGAAAGTTACAATTATTACACGGAAGTGAATAGTTGTGAATTTGGAGCAAGTGTTCAATAGGAAGAAGCAAGTTGAACCATTAATGCATTGTTCTATCGCATGAGTAGGAGTTGGGTAGATCAATCCTAGGCTTCTAAATCCTTGATCTAATCTATTTCTTGCTACCTTGCTATTTACTTTATATGTTATTAACCATCATAAAAATATAAACTTTTGAACTTAATTGATTAGATAAGTTAGTTAGATTAGCAACTAGACTTCGAGTGTTCTCTGTGGGATTCGACCACGGGACTTTAAGTACCGAGGCTATATTTATCGCGACCGCTTAGTCCCTTTTATAGGGCATGGTTGGGCGTGATCACTCGTTCCTGGATGAAAGAATCTTGGTCGTATCTTAGGAAGTCACTCATTGGTTTAGAGATCTAGAAAATTTCGTTGTAGGTGTAGTGTATCCCGAAGACTTAACTTTTATCAAAAAAAGAAACTCGAGATTCTATTATTAGGATGAACCCTATCTCTTTAGGGTGTGTGTTGGTGGTATTATTCGGAGATACATTGCCGAGTCCAAGCAAGGAGTAATAATTGAAGGATGTTACTCTTCTCCTTCTGGAGGGCATCATGGTGGAGTGAGGACGACGAAAAAAGTCTTAGAATGTGGCTTCATTTGGCCAACCTTGTACAAAGATGCCCATGCTTGGGTGAAAAGTTGTGACCAATGCCAACGGATGGGTGGAATCTCAAGAAAGCATGAGATGCCACTCAATCCCATTGTTGAAGTTGAATTGTTCGATGTGTGGGGAACAGAATTCATAGGCCCTTTGTGAGTTCTTATGAAAACAAATACATCTTGATAGCCGTTGATTATGTTTCGAAGTGGGCGGAAGCGGCCGCACTCTCCAATAATGAAGCCAAAAGTGTGTTAGCTTTCTTGAAGAAGAACATCTTTTCAAGATTTGGGACTCCACGAGCTATTATAAGTGATGGTGGGAGTCATTTCTGCAACTGGGCCTTTAGAAATCTTCTCCAAAAATATGGAGTGAAGCATAAGGTTGCAACTCCCTACCATCCACAAATAAGTGGTCAAGTTGAAGTCTCCAATCAGGATATCAAAAGTATTTTACATTAGACGGTCAATGCTCATTGAACCGATTGGGCAAGAAAGCTTGATGATGTCTTGTGGGCATACCGGACCGCATACAAGACCCCAATTGGAATGTCCCCATTCAAGTTGGTATTTGGAAAAGCATGTCACTTGCTAATAGAGTTGGAACACAAAGCCCTATGGGCATTGAAGATGTTGAACATGAATTTGGAAGATGCCGCTAATGCAAGAGTCTCTCACTTGCATGAACTTGATGAATTCTGGTACTTGGCATATGAAAATTCTATATTATACAAAGAGAAAATAAAGATGTTGCATGATTCCAAGATTTGAAACCGGACTTTCAAGGTGGGAGACTTGGTGGTGTTTTTTGACACAAGGTTGAAGTTATTCCCCAGAAAACATAGATCAAAATGGACAGGTCCATTTAAGGTAGTTGGTATAACACCTATGGCTCGGTGGACTTGGAGTCCAAAGATGGTGGAAGAAGTTTTTGGGTGAATGGGCATAGAATAGAGCACCATTTGGGATGCAACGCCGATATTGGTGAAGTAGCGCGCATCTATCTTGACGATATTTGAAGGAATAACCAACACCGTAGTGCCGCGACGTTAAATTAGGCACTCTTGGGAGGCAACCCAAGTTTTTACTATGATTTATTGTTAATTGTGCAGGTCTCGGGATTCGAACAAAGATGAATGGCTGAGGTAACTCTGGAAAGTGTAGAAGCAGACCGCCCTAGTGAAGAGGTGGACCGCCTAATTCAATTCCAAATGAGGAACTGAGCTCCAAATTTGGAGACTCAGAAAAATGGCTAAGTGTTTGGTAAGGGCGCCCCGCCCGACTTTGTCGGCAGGCCGCCCTCAGGTTTGTGTGTTTCAATTGTCTAAGGGTAAAAAGTCGGGGCGGACCACCTGAAACAAAGAGGCGGACCGCCCTGACGAGTTGAACACCTGACCTAGTCATGATTTAAAAAGGGTGAGACACCATTTCTTTCCCTCTTTTCACATTCCAACAAATCCACCACCACCAAAACACTGAAAGACACACACGTCATCTATTTTCCTATCCCCATCACTACAACAAGCGGTAAACAATGCATAATCTATCCTCAAGCTTCAATCCTCACTTTGAATTTTTTGGGTATTTGCACATTCTTTAAATTTTGCTTTATATTTCCTTGATTCATAGTATAATTTGTATAATAGGAGTAGAATTTGTTTAGTTAGGATAATCAATTGATAGTTATAACTTTTCTTGGTGCGTAACCGTTGTTCTTGAATTTGAATTGTGAATTGAACCCATGACTTAATTCTCATGATTTAACTGCCTTGCACTATGTGAAATTGGAGAGAGCTTGGGTACTTGTTAAAAATGGAGTTTGGATGTGTTTAAACACTTTGCACACTTTAAAAGCATGGTGGACAGAGGTGGTGGGTCCATCTGAGACCACCATAGGAAGACGGCCTTGTCCTCAGGGTGGGCCGCCTACTCGTAACACCTTTAAAATATCTTAAGTGTTAAAAACACCCCTTTCTGAAGTTGAGAGGGCAGACCGCCTTGTTCTCAGGGTGGGCCGCCCATTCCCAAATGCCCAGAAACTCTCTAAGTATGAATTAAACAACATTGGTTCTGATTGGGCATACCGCCTTCCTTTGAGGGCGGGCCGCCCTGACCAAAATAGGTGCCAAATGTTGGCTAAGTATAGAAAATAAATCTCACTATCTCTGAAAGGACGGGCCACCTACACTTTTGGGTGGGCCGCCCTGACCAAACACTGTAAAATTCTTCTAAGTATGGGAAGAGTTGCTCTCTATAACTCAAAGGGCGGACCGCCTTTGCCCTTAGGGTGGGCCGCCCCTACACTTAACTTGTGCTAAATTTTTCTAAGTGTCACAAAAGAAACTCATTGATTCTGTGAAGACGGCCGGCCTCAACTTTTGGGCGGGCCACCCTTAGCCATCCTGGAGCTTATTTTGCTGTATATTCTCAAGGCGGGACCGCCCTTGTCTTAAGGCGGGCTGCCTACTGCATCTTGAAAGCATGTTTTTGACATTGCTTCATTTCCAAATTTAATTATGAAGGGCTATATCTAACAACTGTTTTTGAGTTGTTTTGCAAATATGATGGCTAGACTAAATGTATGGGCTAGAAAAGGAAAAGACCAGCAAAGGGAGAACCAACTCCTTTTTCTTCCGAATGGAGGTCTAGTGATGAAGAGCCATTAGCCAACTTGGCTAGGCAAATAATAGGTTGGGCAAGGAAAAAGCAGAAGCAAGACACTTCCAAAAAAAGGCCAATCCTTGAGGGAGCACAACTTGTGAGGCGAACCCTCATCTAGGGAAGAAGAGCAAGAGCAAAGCGGAAGTGGTAGTGAAAGTGGAAGTGAAAGTAAAGGAGAAGAACAACCTCCTCAAGTCCAAGAAAATTCAGGGAGGAGGATTTACCCGAAGATTGGGCAACACTCTTCAAGTCCAAATTGGCCTACAGAGATTACAAAAGGGGGTTGGTAAAGAGAAGTATCACTTATGAGAGGGTAATTGGCATGAAGAAGGTAGATCAACACAACCTTAATTTTTATGAAACCTTCATGAGCACTAGGTAGAAAGATATTCTTGGGGGGACTTTGAAGGAGGCCGACAATGAAATATTAGGGAGTTCTACGGCAATTTGGGTAAATGAGGAGAATGATCTAAAGGTATTTTGTTAGCACGTGAACAGTGGATGTGTCCACAAAAGCTCTAAACAACTACTTCAGACTCCACAATTTTCCTTCGAGAGATCATATGGAAAAGTTGGACTTGAGTGAAGAAGAACAACGAGAATGGGTTGTGCCAATAATTGGGAGAGAAAAAAATCCCCAATGGAAGAACAATCGGGTGCAAATTGTGAGATCGGATTTGAATTTCGAAGACAAGGTATGGCAATCTTTTTTCATTTCAAGGATCATCCCAACAGTGCAGGATAACAAGTTAACATTGAAGAGAGTCGTGTTGATTGGGTGTCCAATGTCCAGAATCCGAGTCAACTTAGGAGTGGAACTGATAAAGACTATGGTTGAGGATGCTACCTCTGCTAACAACAATCTACCTTCCCAAACACACTCATAAAGTACTTGATGAGTAAGGGTTATGAGGCTCGGCCATGTGATACCACTCATGTGCCCGTGGGTATGTTCAACTTGTATGCAATTAAAGATGTTGACAACCCGGTTAATCTAGCACCAGCTGCCCTGGCACCAGATTATCCTTCACTTGCTCCCTCAGGGACCTCTGCACCATTTGATATCCCTTCTAGTTCGGGAGAATATTTCCCCACTTTGAGTCTGGCCCCACTGGCACTGGTACTGGCACTATCCCTGAGGATCTGACTCGGGGACTACAAGATTTAAGTAACAAGTTGGACGAGATCAAAAATATTGTTTCCAACTTGCCCCAAGTACAGCCACCACCTCCACTTCCACCTCTAGCAATCACTGTTGAGCAATTTTCCAAGAAGGTGAAGGCAATAAATGCTTACACAACAGCCCTTGAGAATCACACCAAAGCCTTTGAGGAAAATACCAAGGCCATTGAGGGCTATAAAAGTGAAATTGAGGATATGAAGAAGGCTCTGCGGCTTATGGGTCATCACTTTAAAGAGATGGACAAGAAATTGAGTAAAGCCTTCAAGTTGCCCGAAGGGCTTACTCCACTGTCCAAGACTGCGCCGAAACAGCAAATGACTTTGGTACCGGTTGCTCCTACTATACCACCTCCTCCAGCCCCACCACAGGCATCCTCTCATGTCCCCAGTCCCTCCAGTTCTAAAGCTCATCCAACACTGTCCAAGAAAGCTCAACAAAAGGAAGTTGAAGACCTAAAGAATGATTTGGAGAGAACACAGGCTATGGAGTTTTATGAGGATGATGATGCTTCTACAGGTACTACTAATGATCCCATGGTTGTGGTGGGCACTCCACGGGCTGCCATACTTCCGGAGGATGTTCAGACACAGGTTGCTACGGAGTTGTCAATTGAAGAAGTTGTGAGAGCACGGGCCGAGCAGAAGAGAAAAGATGATGAGCCTCCACTTGCACCTGTGGAAGGCAAAGGCAAGCAAATTGCCTGAGATAGTGCCAGGGAGTCCTTTTCTACCCCTTTATCTTTACTTTATTTTATTTTACTTGGCATTCATGTATGATGCTAGAGTCTTTAGTTGGGGGAGGGGTTCGAATTCATATGTGTATTTTGGATTTGAAATGAAACTTGTGTTAAAATGACATCCATAATATGAACTATAACCATTTTGATGTGTATACACTTTCATGTTGATAGTTTAGCTTGTTCTTATGTTATGTTCAAAAAATTTTATTTTTTGAATAAGCTTCCGATTTTCTTTGCTTGGTTCTTTCCAGAAGTTCTTTTTTAACCAAGTATGTACATGATTTTTTTTTTTTTGAAATGTATTAGTGATTCATGTGGTACTACCTCATGTTACCGTATTTTTATGGCATATGACAAGTAAATATGTGTTTTGATTAACATGGCTTGAGTTGTAGACCGTAAGGGTCTTTTGTTGACTTATTGAGTTGTTGGCACGGTCCAATCTTGACCATTGCATACTTCGTGATTCAGTGCCATTGTTGTGTGTTTTGATTTTGCGCTTGAGAGATCACTTGCATGTGTTGTGAGATTTTTATATAACTAGCTCGTGTGTATGCCTCAACGGTTTAAAACTTGCCTATAGTGTGCTTTGAGATGAAATCCTAGGTAATACTTAACTTGAAAAGTGATTTTAGGCTTTCTTTGAACCACTAGAATTTTAAATGGCCTACCAGCACATTATGATCCTAGTTAACCCCTTTAAGCCTGTAACCGTTCATTTGGCAACCAAAAACTGAAACCCGGACCAATTCTTGTGTACTAAAGCACCAATCCTCTTTTGTCCCTAACATCCTTGTATGTATTGAAAAACGTACAACTTAGATTAACACCTAAATTTAGGGGAGATAGTGAGAGTCAGATAACCTTATGTGAATGTCAATGAAAAGAAAAAAATAAATAAAGAAAAGAAAAAGAAGAAAAGATGAATAAACGAGGGAAACGACTGGTACCATCTTCAAGAAAAAATGTAGAGTCAGCCAAGAAAAAAAGGAAGTTGCAATGAAAAAAGATTGAAGATAACGTAAGTTATAAGGAGGTGTAAGTCACTAATTAGCCAAATATACCACAACTTGAACCAAAAGCCTACATTACAATCTTATCAAGACCTAATTGATTTTGAGGCAAGTATTCCTACATTAGTGGAGAAGTATAAGAAGAGCAATTCTTTGAGTTCCTGGGAAGCATACATGAGCATTTCCTTGTGAGCGTGAGAGTTCGAATTGTTAGAGTCTAATTTTTGTTCGAAAATGTTTTTGTGAGTAAATGACTATATTCTTTCTCGTGAGGATAGGAAGTGACTCTTGAGTGTTAAGTTCAAGTGTATGGTGAGGTACATGAATGAGTGAAGTAAGTCGATGACCTTGAGGCAACTCTAGAGGCTCATGTGTTTTCTTTAGCCATGGTTTGATTGAGATAGATATTTTGCTTGTCAAGTGTCCGTGAAAGTAATTGTGACTAGTTGGTACCAACTGATTCATTAAGGCAAAATAATTTTTGTGACTTCAAAATATGGAACATGACCTGGTCTTGACCTTAAACTAGAACATGTTTTGGTCTCCTTTTTGAGTTGCTTGAGGAGAATCAAAGACTTAAGTTTGGGGAGTTGATAATTTGGTATTTTACCAATTTAAAGGCTACTGCAGACTTCCGTGTTTGAATCCAAAAGCAACATTGTGTGTTATTAATGCCATGAATTGCTTAGTTTCAAGTTACAATGAGTTTACAAGAGTCGTAGACTAAATATTGAAGCTAAAGAGCAAGAATTGGAGCCAAAGTGTGATGAATGCAACACCTCTAGATGAGGGCACCCCGCCATATGGTCTGGGCGAACCCCCTTGGGAAGACCTGGGAACAATCAACTCAGGTGTAAGGTGGGCAACCCGCCTTAAAGTCTAGGCGGACCGCCTGATGAGAAACACAAAACTGAAAAATCTGATGTTTGAAAGGGTGCCGCGCTCTGAAGTCTAGGCGGACCGCCTCCTGAGAGACAGAGAGCTTTTAAGTCTGGAGCTACAAAAGGTGCTCCGCCTCAAGAATTGGGCGGACCGCCCAAGCCTGCAGAAAGAGTCAAATTTTGCTAAGTCCTAGAATGGCGGACCATTCTTTGTCCTAGGCAGGCCGCCCATGGCAATATTGTAATTAATTCCTAGCATAGTATAAATAGAACAAGACTAGGGTTTTAACATATCCTGTTCCATATTTTCAAATACTACTCTATCAAGGTTTCTTTTGATTTGTAAGCCTTATAACATGTACATTTGAATTCTTATTCTTATATGAATACATAATTAATGTTTGAATCATTCCATCTTTTGATTATATGATTTCATCTTTGATTCAAACCCCTAGTATGAGTAGCTAAATTCATAACTAGGGGTGTAAGCATGCTATAAGTGGTAGAAAATCAATGTGTGCTGCTTAGTTTCACTAAACATAATATGGGTAGTGATTATCTAACTCCTATAATATTAATATCAAAATTTTAATGAACATGACATTAGGGTTTCATCTATACTGTGCTACTTACAAACTCGGGAGAGATTAGCTAGTGTAGATTAGCGGAGTTAGCAAGGATTTGGATTTTCTTTGCTAAAACTTAGCCTAACTCATCTAAAAAGGGGTTACACTCAAAATATGTCCTCTTTCCTTGGGTCGACGAGTTATTACTTTATGCGTCAAGCTATGATTCTGGCGAGCGTAGCAAGGTAGACCCCTCTTAGGCCTGGCAAATTCTAGAGATTATCTTAGATTGATTTGACCATATTCATACCCGATAGGTAGGTGAAAATACTATACCCATTAATTGGACACCACTACAAGCCGCTTACGCCCCTAGGTTTCCATCTTCAGAATCAATTACTTTTTTTTTTTTTTACTTAATTGCTTTGTAGTTTATGATAAATTTACAACAAACACTCCTACATTCTAGGACTATTAACTAACATTCTAGGACTATTAACTAGCATTAATTGATTGTCTATTTGCGACTCTCTTACTTGAACAAGTTAGTTCCCTTGGAAAATTGACCCCGACTCATATCGAGTATATATCTTTGACGAGCGCCCCTCACCATTAATGGTGTAGAATTGAGCGTGGATCATACATGGTTGCACATCGTTCTTGGATATCTGAGGACTGCTGCACTCGTGGGATTGATCACGCCTAACTATGTTTTCCAAAAATGACTAATCGATTTTTGTAAATATCACCCGATTTTAAAATTTGAGGTCGAATCCCAGAGAGAGCTACATTAATTTGTAATCTATCTTTCACTAGATTTTTGTTCAAACAACTTCAAGAATCAATTATAATGATTTTTGTATAAAAACTAAAAATGAATATCAAGCAACTTATGGCAAATAATAAAATAGTTAGAGAAGCTTTCAAGAATAAAAGACCTAGGACAATTACTTTCCTGATTGTCGGATGGTGTACCAATTATCTCGCTCTCAATCTCACTCAGTTATTCCTATGACATGAGATCCTACTTTGCCGCTAGTATTTTTCAATTACAAGCAACAACTATCTCAAACCACTTTTTCAACTCATCCAAAGATGATTGTATGGACGACTCACAAATATCACGATAAGAATAAATTATTCATGTGTCACTCCGTGAATCGGCCTAAATAAATTATTAGGTTAACCTGAAGTATTGTCATTCGACTAACCCTGTCTCGAAATTCTTTTTCAAGTTATCTCTAGAACAAAATGACACATTTAATTGAGAATTCTTCAACTAAAATCCATACAAAACGTAGTTGAATGAATAGAAACAGAATTCAAACTCGATTAAATCACAAAATAATCATATAATATCCTCCAATAATGGTTCCATCACAACCGTATATGGGGTAACCTAGCCGTTCATATTTAAAATATTCATATCATAAACAATCATGAAAGATAAATTGCAAGAATAAGAAAAATGTTTAGAAAAACTCGTAGAACTCGTGTCTCCAAAGCACTAGCCTCCTCTTGATCTTCTCAGGTCAAAGTTATCAAAAATAATATTCAGGGTGTATTTATACCGTGTAGAAACTCCTAGTACTGAACTTTCCTTAATAAAATCTCGGACAAACTCGGCACAAGAAATTTTGCCTACGATTGTTCATGGCGCGGCACGATGGGCTAAAATTACTGAGGCTTGCATTTTTGACCCAAATTGCTCCCTCTCTTGAATGTAACCCTACCCCGTCGCCCGGCATGGCGTACGGGGTGACACAACAGGGTAAATCCATTGTTATTTAATTTTTTTTTCTTCCTTCACCTTGATTTTCAGTGATCTCGAGTTTCTACTCAGACTTTGAAGCTCTATTTCTTCTCATTTTTAGCTCTAAACCACTCGGTTTGTTCTGCTATTGGTCTTAGCTATACCATCAAACACACATAAGAAGCTCAAAAAAATTAAAACTAGAATTTAAACATGTGTTTCTCGCTGAATATCAGGAATTACATTAGGTATGTTGTTGGTGTTCATGTTATTGTTGTTGTTTACATATGTCAATTAGCTGTTAGTCTGAGCTCGAATACCGATGATAGAAGTAATTATATGTGTGGGGTTGTTATTGGAATAATCACGAGGTTATGTTGTTTTAAAATCGTTTCAAGTTTTTTCTCGCCCCTAAAGAAATCAATAAACATTATGTATATTTTATTAAGTTACTTATGTTTAAAAAACATAGATTAACTCCTTCCTCTTAAATTACTATGCATTGGTAATCATTTTGACATGGGAAAAAGAGTTGAATCGTGAAGAAATGATGAGTTCGTATATTGTGAATGGTGTTAGCTCCCCAATGGGGTCACATTTCTTTTATCTTACTATTGAATTCTTTCTGAGAATTGATCATTATTAAAAGAATTATTTCTTTAATTTTAAAAGTATAGTTGAAAGAAAATAAATAAATAAATTTAGTTTTAAATTTCTAAAGCGATAATTATTTTAGAATGAATTTTTTGAATTAAAGTGATAACTAAAATTAGACGGAAGAAGTACATGTTTCTCTTGTCACTATGCTTTCTCTTTTCTTTCACCTTTGCTTTTTTGCTTTTAGCTTTTGGAATATACTACGAGCATAGTTTCCAGTTTCATCAACTAGGTGGATGCAGGTGGCCGAATATCTTGGTGGCCCATGTAATTGTAAATTCCAAATGTCCCACAGGAACTATTTGGTAGATATTTTACTAGGGTGACATAATTTGATGAATTAAGTATGTGAGACTTGAGTTTGAGACAAATATTTATGAGTGGCATCATTTGCAGATGTGATAAGATTTATTCGGTGCTTTTTTGGCTCTTTAACTTCAAAACCATTAGTCATTCGACATACTCATACGCACATCAAGCTTCTTGTTTTTCAAATTTCATTTCTTGGTGGCCACCATTATAGAATAAATTAACCTATGATTCGCCCACAGTAAAGATTTTGATTATGATTACCAGAATATTGACAAACGAGGTTGTCTGTGTTCCTTCATTTCCTCTCAGATGCCCCTCGTTACGTTAAAGTTAGTACTAGTACAAATTAAATAAGTGGTGCACTTCATTATAAGTAAAAAGAAAATGAGACAATGGATTATAGAGATAAGATAAACATAATTATCATATGCATCAGCACTTTGGTGAAAAGCACTTTGCAACTTAATTATTTACCTTGGAAAGAAGTTATTTACAAAATCAAAGACGATGAATTGTTAAATTAATTATTTAAATAATGAAGAGATTGTGGTTACTCTTTTTTAATTTTCGCTTTCTTTTTAAACACTAATGCCGAACCTACCACAATGATAAACCTAATCACTTTTCTTCTATTACAGCAAATTTTTTCGGGTATTTAACTTAAGTCAACCAGAACATTTCTTTTTGATACTTTACCATCTTTATTTTTTAACGAGGTTCATCAATAGGCTCTCAGCAAGTCTCAATCACACATAGTGAGCTCACCAAGTTTGGTGAAAATATATTAATTGCTGAGTGGTGACTGCCGACTGGCGACTGAGTTCGTTTCTTAGTCGCTTTATTTTACAACTTCTACAGTCAATCTGGCATGCACTTTGCATTTATTTAACTTATAGATTAGTTTATAATTGGAGCCTCCATTCTCTCTCATCCTTCTTTCTTTAACCTCGTATCTCCTCAAGTTGCAGAAGTGGTCCTGCTACCAAGAGCCCTTTCCCTGGTCAGAGGAGAAAAGTTAGAAATTTAGTTTATCTTCTTCTAAATATCTAATTTTCACTTGTGTTGACTAATGTGGGGTCACACTGGATAGGCCCATTATGAAGTAAAGAGCTTCCGTAAAAAAATTCTTTAATCTCGAATCAGAAGCTTTTAGTTAAAATTTAAGAGTGACGGAATCATATCCTAATCATCTCACCACACACATATTAGGACAACTCCATATCTGTTTGTCTATTTTTTATTTGATAATGAATATTATTTAAAGAATAAAAAATTCTCTAATTTTGACCGCAATCTTTTCTTGCATTCGGAAGATATTTCAAATAATAAAATAATAATGTAAACTAGGAGTACTTGTTAAGAGTACTGTATTCTGTAATATTCTAGTAGACTATTATATGGTGCAATTATAATAAATTAATATTTAGGAGTATTTTAGTGCTAATATAAGGTAACATATAATTAGTACTCTAGAATATTTACGTAATATCAATTTGAGATATATAGACATCAATGGTAGGATAATTAAATTCCTTTTAATCCTTATATCTAGTGTGTATAAATACGATGTATTCCCTTGTATTCAATAAATGAATTGAGTTATTCATTCTCCAATGTTTCTTGTGTTTCTAACACAACTTTTTACATAGTTTCTATTCTAAAAATTTAAGGGTCGATGTTCGTTTTGAGCTTATTGTTCGAACATCGTATTTGAACTCTTCACTCTTAATTTGAAACAGATTAAATACTTGCTTAGGACAAGGATCCAATGATAAATCAAACAAATTTTTTCATAACCTAAAAAGAAGAAAATGCTACATGATGCATAATCTCAATAACGTGTGTTATTGCCAAAAAAGTAAAAATGAAAACAAGAAAATTTTAGTATCAAGCGACCTATTTCATCTACACGACTGATAGTGTCTCTCTCCCATCATGTAATTTGAAAAACTTTGTAGTAACCTCGATCAAGCTGCAGAAAGATTGTCACATTCTTCATCACCTCATCATCAAGCTTACCATTCTCCAGAGAAAAGGTAAAAACAAAAAATAATAAGAAAACCTACAGTACTGAAAGAAGTGTTTTTGCTAATATTTAGCAGAGGCAGATTTAGGGGACCGTGGGTCAATCGAACGCATTGCTTTTGCCTTAAGCTATGTATACGTATGCACAAAAAAATAACACGTATACATATAATAAAGTCACACTCGTTTTAAAGCCAATGATTCTAGGCTGTGGATCCACCACTGCTAGTACTCGATTAGCTGCTTATGATGCCCCTGGTGGATTTTCGTGGCCCATACCAGGGCTATGTCCTGGACCCTTGTAATCAGCTCTTACTTCATACTTCTCGTAACGATTGAAGGAAAATATATCAGTAGAAGGAGGTTTTGGCTGCCTGTATTTCTCAACTTGAGGAGGTTGATAAAATTTCGTAAATACCCTTGATGCAGCTATCAACTCACACTGTTGTAGAACAAGTAAAAGAAACACATGACAAACAAGCATATAAATGCTTTTCTTATATGATGAAGCCGCCATAGAAAATTAAGACAGATTGTATCAGTATACTAGAGAGGAAATTGCACCTAGACTTAAAACCCTAGAATTGAACATGAAATGAAATTGATGCTAGCAATTAAGACGTACGGCTGCTATTTAAGCATGTTAGAAAGGTCCCACAACATGGCCAGGTTGGTTACTCAAGCAAGAAAATTACACTTATAGTGAAAATCGATGCACATGGTGGTGCAATTGTCAGATATTAATGTATTCAAAATTCTGAAAAAAAGATTAACGTGGGAATATTTCCATTTTTGGTAAAGATAACATTTCTTGACGAATACCATATTCAATCAGTTTTGTCGTAGCCACTCATTGAAATTCTAATAAACCTTTTATAGAAAGAGCATTAGCATTGGGCTTTGATTAGACAGTAGAAAAAGAACTACTACTACAACTTGCCTTGTATACTTTTTTCTGTTTTCCTAAAACTCAAAGTCTGCTGCAAGATAAACTAAGTAAACGGTTTGTAGAAAATGCTCCTTCCACTAAGCTTATTAAGGATTTGCTGTTTATGATATGACTATTTTTCTCATCATTTTCTTCTCCTCAACCCTAAGTTTCTGTATGTGTCGTTGTCTTAATTACATATCTACATTATATTTTCTTTCATCTGTCAATAAGTTATATATGTGCAAGCACTATGATCATACGTTGTCGTGCATTCTCGAGAAACAATTGTACATGGGTAGCATGTGTAACATGATGCATAGCAAAATATCAAAGCCTATACTGGAGTATATATTTTGGAGCATTAATTTGATAGACCACTTGGCGTTGTTTAGATCTACTCTATTTTCCACTAAGTTATTCAAAATCCTATAAAAATAAGCTTTGAAACTTGTGGCTTATACATATCATGTCATTCGTAGAAGGATATTAGGAACAGTAACTATTTACTATCAATGCGACAACCTATATATATATATATATATATATATATATATATATATATATATATATATATATATATATATATATATATTACATATACCAATTACTCAACAAATTTGATTGGTTGATACAAGTTGATTTCTTGTTATAATAAAATTAGAATTCCACAATTAAAAACTCACTAAATATAAAATGTGGCATTTTACGTGAAAATGCATTGAGAGAAAACTGCGATTGAATTGAGAGCAAAATCAATTTCATTATTCAACTGCTTTGCTTAATGAACAAGCTACCACTATGCTGACATGGAAATATCTAGAGTACAATACTATACAATAAATCAATGGACAGGATTAAAAGCTGAGTCACTTAAGTGACACCTTCAGATCTGAACACGTGGCTAGCTCAGTCAAAGAAACCCTTAACACTTCACCTTCAGTCAAACACCTCATTTCTCTTCTCCTCTTAACCCTAGTCGATGAAACCAAGGGAAAACCCTAACTGTGGCGACGCTCATCCTTTGTCATCATTATCCGGTGATCCATGGTTGTCAACACCCCCACCCCTCTCAAGTTGGAGGGGAGAAATGAACCCCCAGCTTGCCTAAAAGCTCACGATGCAAAGGACCAGAGAGAGATTTAGTGAAAAGATCAGCAAGTTGCTGATGAGGGGGGACGAAAGAATAGGAAATAAGCCTAGAGAGGAACTATTATCGCACAAAATGATAGTCTAGTTCCACATGTTTGGTTCTTTCATGGAAAATAGGGGTTTCTGTCGATGTGCATGACGGCTTAGCTATCGAAGTGAAGAGGAACAGGGAGAGATGAGGAAAAGGAAAAATTATCAAGGAGGCGAACCAACAAAGTAATTTCGGCAACAACTCGGTGCATGGAACGGTACTCAGCCTTGGCAGAATAGAGAGACACCGACGACCACTTCTTAGACTTCTAAGAGACAGGATACGAGCCAAAGCTAATGAAGAAGCCACTAATAGATCGGCAGGAGTCGGGACAAGAGCACCAATAAGAGTAAAAAAATGCCAAAAGATCCATAGACGGAGAAGCAGACATAAAAAGACCGAAACCAGAATCACGAAAAAGGTATCAAAGACAATGAAATGCAGCACTTAAGGGAGGCTCATATATTGAGTTTGCATATATTGACTTAAATGCTGCACGGTGAAGCAAATATCAGGACAGGTGTGGGTCAAAAAATTGAGTTTGCCCAACAAAAGTCGATACAAAGACGGATCAAGCAGAGGAGTGCCAACCCCAGCATGGAGTTTGCAAGATGGATCAAAGGGGAAGAAGTTAGAGCCAGACCAAGGCAGTCAAATTCACTTAAAAGTTCAAGATTGAATTTGTGCTGACTGAGAATGAGCCAACCATGGTCTTCACGAAGAACCTCCCTACCCAAAAAGTAAGCAACATTTCCTAAATCTTTTATTTTAAACTCTTGATCTAGAAAAGGCTTCAAATCTGTGAGTTCCTCCACATTGTTGCCAGTAAATAATATATCATCCACATAAACCGCAACCAAAGACATAGAATCACCACTTCTTTGATAGAAAATAGAGTAGTCATTGAGAGAGTGAGCAAAGCCTTTGAAATTAAGGCTGCAGTCAAGCGAGCGTACCACCGACGCGAGGCCTGACGCAGTCCATAGAGAGACTTTTTCAAATGGCAAACCATATTAGGAGCATGAGGATCTAAACCGGCAGGGAACCTCATATAGACCTCCTTATGGAGGTCACTATGTAAAAAAATATTGTTCGCATCCAACTAAAATAAAACACAATTTTTCTTTGATAGTGGTCATTTTGACCACAAGAGAGAAGGTCTCCCTAAAATCAATACCTTCACCTTCTCTCTGTACATCACCACGAATAACTAGACGTGCCTTGAGTCGTTCCACACTCCCATCAGACTTCAATTTCACTTTATAAACCCATTTTGATGATACGACTTTCTTACCAATAGGAAGGGGCACGACCTCCCAAGTCTGATTAGCCTTAAGTGCATCAAGTTCTTTTGTCATTGCTTCGTGCCAACCTGGGTGAATAGCTGCCTATTTATATGAAGTAGGTTCTTGAATGTGAGGTAGGGAAGCTACTAGGTGTTGGTTAGTGGGAGATAAGGTAGAAAAACTGAATTGGGGAGGAGAAACAGGGGCAAGGAAGGACAGATCACATTAGTAAGGTGTAGTGCACTGCAAATATAGTCACTCAAATATGAATGGGTTTTGAACTCCCTAAGAGACTAGCACAAGGCAGGTTGCATGTTAGGTGGATCATGATTTAAATGAGGAGTAGGTATAGGGGAAGGAGGATGTAGAGCTGGGACTGGAGAAGGGGCAGATGGTAGTGATGAGTCATTAGGATTAGAGAACGGGGGAATTGAAGCAGTAGAATCAAAACTGGTAGAATCAAGGGAACCAGCAGTAGGAGGAGTTAAGTATATGATGTCAGGGTAGAGAGGAAAAAGGAAAAATGAGTTCATGGAAGACAACATTTCTAGAAACAAATAATTCTTTAGTTTCATAAGCTTGTATCTCTTCTTGCCATAAGGATAACCTAGGAAGTCACAGGGAATAGCCCTGGGTCAAGCTTGCTTCTATACTGAGGTAGAGTAGAAGCAAAACATAGGCAACCAAAACACTATAGGAAAGAGTAACATGTGGTTTTTGAAACAAAACTTCATAGGGAGATTTGAAGTTTAATAGTTTGGTGGGAAATCTATTTACTAGGAAAGTAGCAGTTAAAAGGCATTCACCCCAATAGGAAATGGGAACCTTAGACTGAAATAGGAGAGCTCTGCAGGTTTCTAATAAATGCTTATATTTCCTCTCTACTATTCCATTTTATTGTAGAGTGGAGACACAGCTGGTTTGATGAATAATCCCCTAGCTGTGATGTTCTTCCCTAATTCCAAAGCATTGTAAGACCTGATCTTTTTAACAATAACCACAAACTCCCTCTCAACCATAGATATAAAGGATTGCAACATAGTGAAAGCATTGCCTTTGGTACTCAACAGATAGGTCCAAGTATCCCTACTATAGTCATCAACTATAGTGAGGAAATATTTGAAACCATCATCTGTAGGTACCTTGTAAGGACCCCACGTGTCTATGTTAATGAGTTCAAAAATAGTAGAAGTAGAACTAGTGCTAATAGTAAAAGGCAATTTATGTTGTCTAGCCAAAGGCAAAATACCACAGGGAGTTTCAACATGAGAAGAAGTAGAGGCAGGTAAAGAAGAAATATATCTCATACTTGAAAAACGCATATGGCCTAGTCTGACATGCCAGAGATTGTTACAAGAGGCAACAAAAGGCAAAGCATGTAAAAGAGTAGAACTATATGACATACTCCCTAGTACTGACACAGTTTTATTTATATACAGGGAATCAGGATAGCAATGAACTGAATGAAAGAGGTAAATTCCAGGTTGTGCTTTACCAAGAGCCAGAGGCCTCCTCAAGGAAGGGCCCTGCAATGATTAGGAAGTAGCAGAAAATGTAATGGTCAATTTAAATTGTGTGCAAAGTTTCTGGATAGATAAAAGATTAAACCTAAAGGATGGCACCAGAAAAACCCTTACCAAAGTTAGATCAAGATTAAGAACCACTTGACTTGCATGTGTGACCTGAACTTTTTGTGAATTAGGTAAATTAATAGTGACAGGATGATGCAAAGGTTCTATGTTAAACATAATGGAATTATCAAAGCACATATGTTCAGATGCCCCAAATTCTAAGATCCAAGTTTGATGCTTGGGAAAATGAATGGGCGTGGGTGACTTAGGTAGAATTATACCAGCACAATTGGTAGTCACATCAACTTCAGAACTTGATGCAGCTTGCTGACCAATCTTAACTTGTTGCAGGATATCCATAAGCTGGAAATCTGATCAGGATGGAGGCTGAAAGAGCTAGTTGAACTAGCTGGAGTACTCTGCCCATAAACATCACCTGAAGCAGCTGCATTACCTTGCACACCTCTAGGGTATCTTCCAGAATTATTTCCTTTCTTTGCATACTGTTGATTCCTCTTAAGTTTGTTGCAATAGTCTATGGTGTGCCCTGATTTCTTTCAATAGTTACACCACTGCTTGTTCCTAGTCTGAGTTTCTCTATTTGTAGTGTTAGTGTTGGAGCCAGTCTCATAACTTCCTTCACCTTGATTTGCCTTTGTCCTATTTGCAGGACCATTATAAGAACTGCTAGATCTAGCATACTAAGGATATTTGCCACCTGAAGCAGCAAAAGAGCTTGATGCACTAGGGTAATTCCCTAGGATCTAAATATTCCTCTGACTTTCTTTCTGAAGCAACAAGTAATATGCCCTATCAACTGATGGTGGAGGATCCATCATCATGATATTACCCCTGCAAACAGTGTAAGTTTCATTCAATCCAATTAAAAATTGCACCAATTTCTGTTTTTCCTCTAAAGCATAATTCTTCTCATTTGCTCCACAACTACAATTTGCACACATACACACACACACTGTTCTAGCATCGAAACTCTCAATCTCATCCAAAATAGCCTTCATCTTATTGAAGTAAACCGCTATGTTAGTAGAACCTTAAACTGTATCAATTAGTTCCTTATGTAGTTCAAAGGATTGTGCCAGATTTGATTGTCCGTATCTATCTTCAAGTTGCTTCCACAAAATTCTCGCAGATTTAGAGTGTATGACACTGCACTTGATCTCCTTAGAAAGGGAATTGATTAACCATGTGAATACCATATCATTGCAGCAGATCCACAAGCTGAGATCAGGATCATCATTTCCAGTTCGTTTCAAGGTATTATCGATAAAACCTAATTTATTTTTGGCTGACAAAGCCACTAGAACTGATTTCTTCAATGCTCCATATGCAGAACCATCAAAACCAGGTGTAACCAACACCATTCCAGGTGAAGCAGAAGAATGAATGTAGTAGGGATGGTTGCTATCCACTCGGGCCATTGTAAGCAAAATTCAAAAGATTTTACAGTAGAAACTAGCAGAAATACGAAATGTAAATCGGAGAATTATATGAAAAAAATGAAGAATTTTCTGTAGCGGGCTAAACCCAAGTAGCTCTGGCCCATGATCTCCGTGATTTGATACGAGAAACTTTTAGAAACAAACATAAATCAGTGATGAATCATGAAAAATCGGATCAAAATAGAGTCTAAGCTCTGATACCATGTTAAAGAAAATGGATATTGGGCCTAACTCAACTCCAAAAGCTAGCTCATACGATGAAGATTGCCCAAGACCATATAAAGTGGCCAAGAAAACTCACTCCCACCGATGTGGGACAAACTCAACATTTTATAAAAATAGACTAAAAAAAGTTGAGACAAAAATTGAATTGGGTGGAGTATTTTTCAGTTGGAACTTGTAACCTATATTTGATCCTGTAATCAACAACTATTGATCTCCACCTGATAAAATCTTTCTTTTTTGGACACTCAATAAGTTTGGAACAATATAGATCTTTTTTAAAAGAGATTATTTTCAACTTTAATAAGAATTCTCGGGGTCTAGATTTTACAAATGAAAGTTTATGGTAGGAAGAACTTTTTCTTATAGAAACTTTACGGAAAATTAGCTCGATCAGTTGGTAGGTAATGGGTATCGATTGAATGAGTTGATTAAAGGGAAAATAACATTACACAACTATCTTATCCCTTTTATATATTTTTTACCTTTTTAAAAATAACCCTAAATAGACACTCAACCACACATCCCTAATTTTTTTCTAACCACTGCCTCTATGGTTTGTAGCTTCCCCTTCTTCTTTTTCCCTTCTCTTCAGCGCCACCGCCTCTTCCTTTAGCCACTATCTTTGCTGCTCCAAGGTCTGCTTTCTCTTCATTGCTTCTGTTGTTGCATCTCCGGCGAAACTCCAGCTGCTGGTCTGCTGCTGCTCCTGAGATCTGCAAGGATTTGTAGCAGGTGCTTTGCCACTACTGCTTTAGCAAAACTATAGCCGCTAGTAATTGTTGCTCCGCCACTGCTGCTGCTGGTGGCCGAAACTATATATCTGTAGCTTCCTCTTCTTCTTCTTCAATTTTTTTCTTTTTGAAGATGGATGTGTACACAATTTATTGTATTAAAATGTACATATATTGTAAAAAAGTACATATACACTGAAAGAGTGAGTATATACATAGTGTATAATTAAAAAAACTCAATGTATACGCCATAAAATTGAATGTAGACACTATGTATATGTGAGTAGATCGTTTGTGTACAATATGACATTATTTGTATACATTGTATATTAATTTGATGTATACTGATTACAAAAGTAAGGTCTATTAACAAGTAAGAGAAGAGAGTTGATTGGTTATTCTTGTAATTCTCCCTTACAACTTATTTGATCTAAGGGAACACTTATCACTAAAGTTTTAAATTCTTAGCCTTTGAAAGAAAGAAAAAATATAGTAATAGTACAAGTGTACCTTTGAAATTTTAAAAAGTGCAATTGGTGAGCAAAACCTTCTTCGGAAACTCCTTTACAAGTTGACTATGGCTAGAAACCGAGGAGCCGCCCATACTCATCACGGCTTTTTTAGCGAAAGGGAAAAAAGTTCCCGTGTGCAGAAATACCTTTATCCTAGCCTACTAAAGCTTTAAACAATTAATTATTGCTACAATAGAAACAAAACGAACGGGATATTAAGTTACTTCACTTCTAAAAACACTTCAGTCAACATCAAGCAGCTCTAGGTTAAGGAAATCCTGATCCCACATCTGCTTGATTTATACGGTTAGATCACATATTAAGTACCATTCAAAAGTGACTACTCAAATTTATGCAGTATTACCAACGTAGATATTAATAATGTGGTTTTAGCAAGACGAATAGTGATAAGACGTGAATTAATAATGTGGTATTAGCTATATGAGATTTATAATGCATGGATAAATATGTATGAATTGTAATATAGCAATAATTTCTTGTTAAATACTATATATATATATATATATATATATATATATATTACAAATTAAATTAATATATAATGTATCAATTAAATATTTATTTATTCTATTCAAAAGAAAAATAACATTCCCACAGAGAACATTTAGTATCAACAGAATTAATATAACACAAATATTACTCCTTTGTTTTATTTTCGTACTAAAATATAAAACATAAGTTCTTAATAATTATTAACTTGAATAAGGAAATATTTATTAGGACTTAAACTTGACTAGGTACATAATAAAAATTCATGAAATTTACAACAAACATAATGCATTATGTATTAATGAAATAAAATTCAAATATCGGCGTAATCTCTGTTCGCTGTTTCTTGGAACCACAGAGTTCGTCTTCACTTTCCTCCAGCGAATGTGAACGGAAACCCACTAGGATATGTACGCCATTGTTTAGTATATTACTATATATCTAAAACTTTTCGCTCCTAGGTATTTTGATTCGTTGTGTTAGTAGAAATAAATCCTAAAATTGGATCTTCACTTTGTTTTTGTTTAGTTTCTTTATGTTCTTCTTGTCTTTTCCTTTTTATTTTCTTTTTCTTCCTTTTTTATATCACATGTCATCAACATGGAGTCTAGATATTTTCATGCATATGCTGACGTATGAGAAGAAGACATGCTTGCTGGATGAAAGGTAGTTCTTGGTCTTGAAGATTTAGCTCCCATATTTGGCCATAGATAATTTTTTTTTCCTTTTAGAAAAATTCAAAAACTCGTATAGCTAGAAAATTTGTGACATTTTAGAGACTTTTCAAAAAAAAAAATTAGAAAAAAAAATTAAAAGTGATTTTGGCCCATTTTCAAGTTATTCAAAAAAATAAATAAATTTTAGTAAAATACATATTTAAACACAATCAGAAAAGGACTTAAGATTTCTCTAGTTGTGTTTATCCCAAACTTCCACCATGTTGGTGGAAGTAAGAATTAATCTCCAAGCCTCCTTCCCCAATGTCCCTGTATCGCCCCATAAAAAAATACAACCAGAGGCGGCTCAAAAAATTTGATATCCTAAAGAAAAACTTCAATAAGAGACCTTAGTTAAACAAAAAGGAACCTCCATGAGCGTGTGCTTAGTGTGAGTGCATATATAATGTATGTGAAATGTTATTTTTTATTTGAGATGCACGGAAAAAAAAATTAGTAGCATTTTTTATTAATCGATTTTATTTTGATAATTTCTTTTATATTGTTAATATATAGCCAATCCATTTAAACTTGATTGAGAAATATATTTGACTGTAGGTAAGAAATTATAAAAAAGATAATATGTAGTTCTGTACCAAAGTAAAAATGTTAAGACATAACAAGTATTTGATCGAGAGAAAAGACAATTGATAGTTAGACAATAGAACTTGGTGTAAAAATATAATAACTTTATATCAAAACAAAATTTCAGAACTTCAATTTGCTTGTAGCACTACTTGAAATCTAAGAATGCACTAAGAGGAACATATAATTTACCATGTCGAATACATTATAGGCATGATTAATTAAAAGAATAATACTTAGCATAGAAACAAAATTTGGCTTTTCCCTTCCAAGTCAAATATATATGACCCGAAAATTTTAAGAATCTAAATGAGATATTCCCTATTACATGATATTTTCAGTAGTCTTATATATAAATCAGAATTCCAAAAATTTCTTTCCTTGTAAATTAAATTTTTGGACCTTTTTTGATAATTATTAAATGGAAAAAATAACATTTAGGAAATTGGGCCCAAGATTTTAGTACTTTTTAAAAAATATGTAGTTGTCACATTCAGTAATTGACACTGTGAACTTAATTATTCAGCAAATATGATCATAATATAGGTAAAATTAGATGGAGTTTGTAAAACAAATGAAAGATAGATAATCATAATGGTCGGTTACCACAAATTGAGTTGATATATAAACTATCAACTCAATGAATCAGCAATATATATACGGAGAATACAATACAATATCTCATTCTTGGTTATAGTAGTAAACCAAAAAAAATAAATGGACGTGCTAATATAATGTACTACTCAATTTAATTTATTTACACTCCTCAATCCCTATTCCCTATTCCCTAAAGTAATTTAATATTTTAATTTTCTTGTATATAAGGGTTGTGGACTCTGGACTCTAGTCACTCTTCAACCGCAAACTCGATGCCTTATCATGGAATTCCTTTTGCTTTATTTCATTTTTAAAGGAATTAAAGAATAGAAAATAGGAAAAATCATAAAGATATTTCAAGCTAACCAAGTGGAGTGGCGGCGCAAAGAGCGCACGCCGGACATTCACAGATGGAGTAGCACAACTTCCGTCTTTTGCTTTAGGCACATTCAATCTATAATTAAAAGGGTGTAGGTTCGAATTACAATAGAAGCGAGAAGTGATGGGCAGAGGCGAAGCCAGGATTTGAAGTTTTGGGATTCATATTTCTAATCATTTAAAGTTAGGGGTTCTAAATTAATAATCAATACATATTAATATTTTTTTCAAAGTAAATATACATGGTTTGACTAAAGCTACGGGGATCGGCCGAACCCCGAATCGTAAGGCTAGCTCCGCCCCTGGTGATGGGCATTATTTACTTCAAAAGAGAGGTAAGTGTGGGGATACAAAAAATATTTTAAAAAAAACTCCTATAGTTCACTTATGTCCTAATTACGCAACAAATTATTATTTAGAGAGCCAAAATATTATTTCTTTGATTATAATTTTATAAATACTTTTTAATTATTAATTATTATGATTTATAATATTTTTATGAAGTTTTAAAGTTCGTAAATTTTATTTTAAAACTTGAAGATCCTATGTCAGAATACGCGCTAAAAATAAGATTGTTTGACATATTAATTGCATATAAATCTGTTTACTTTTAAACAAGTCGTTAGATTTGTGTGGCTGTCATTTTTTATATTCCTGGCCTGTTATTTTATGTCTATGACTATAACAGATTTTTATTGATAATAAATTGAAAATTTACTTTGAATTGTTCTAAAATTTAAAAATACTAGTAATTCATTTTTTTTAAATGGGATTGAAAATCGAAATCGAACTAAAACAGGTGAATTTTGGGGATTTTTTGGAGCACTTTTTGGGGATTTTTTAGGGGAAATTTTGTTTGGACATACTTTTTGTTTAATTTTTGGTCAAGTTTTGAAAAGGAATTTTGAAAAATCAAGACCACTTTTTGGGAGTTTTTGGGAAAATTATCTTATCTTACCTACAAAACTTCAACTATTTTCAAGTAACTCTTATCTCCAAACACAACTTCAAGTTCCAAAAATTATTTTTCAACTCAAATTCCCAAGTTTCAACCAATCTATATCCAAACGATAGCTAAGTATTATAAGAAGTGGAAAAGGGTCAAATATACCCTTAAAATATGCGAAATTGAGAAGATATATCCTCCGTTACAAGTTCTGTCTAAACATGCCCCTGTCGTTAATGAAAGGGCTCAAAAATAACCTTAAAACAAACGCATGTACTAACCCAACTAATTAACTCTCTAATTTAGCATTTAATACCATATGCTGCCATGTGTCAACCAAGCGACCCCATATTTGAGATCAAAATAAACCCTTTCTCCTACCCACCCCTCTTAATCTTCACCCGCCCATCCTCTATAAATCTTTTCCCTCTCTCACCATGCCATCTTGTGACTCCCTCCTTATCCTCTTCGATATTGGCTTCGTTATATTAGCCCCAAAAATGAACTGTATCATCTTCCGACTTCGAGTCTATTTTTTAACTCAACTTTTGGGTTCAAATTCGAATCTGAAAATTTCAAAATAAAGGTGCTTTCTTTGTTTAAAGAAAAATATATATATCTGAGTGTTGCTATCTTATTTAGATTAAAAACGTGAGTAAATTTTTTGATTTCAAAGAGATTGGATGGAAAATTTGAAAACCTCCCTTGATAAGGTTTGAACAACAAAATGATTTTGCAAGTTGGTGATTGTTTAAACCAAAATTTTAGGTGCTTTATTGGACTGCTATTAAGGAGTGTGGATTAACTTTTCAACTTATTTGATAAAGGTTTAGACTAGAAGATTTGAAACATGTTAGTGGATTTGGGAAGCTTTAAGTTTATTCAACGGGGTCTGGTGAATCAATGAAGCGTGGTTTATAATTGTTATTGTGGTGTGTTCAGATAGCTTATTGGAGACTGGTTAAAATTCCACATCAATTGCTGGTTCTGAATGATTTTGATTGATATAAGCATGAGTATTGATGGTGAGATTTACTTGAATAGGATTATACAGTCCACTCAAGCTTGACATTTTCTTGTTAAAGAAAATTCTCATTTACTGCTTTATAAGTTATGAGAAAAGTACAATAGCTTGGTGATATACTTACCGTGAGTCTGAATAATCTTTGGTTCACCGTATATACTCGTGAATACAAATGTTTGAATTGTTAGCTAAAATAATGAAAGTAACTTAACATTGGAATTAAGGAGGAGAAATTGGTACAATGAAATGAATGAGCGGGGTGAAGAAAATTTTTTAGAAGAAGGAAGAAATTTTGGAAAGAAAGAAGAAGATGAGATAAACCAGGAGTAATTACTAGTTAGGTTAAATAATGCCACGTGGTGAGATTTAGTACTAACTAAGACAATTAGAGAGTTAATTAGTTAGGGTAGTGCATCTGTCTGCTTTAAGGGTATTTTTGAACCCTTACATTAACGGCAGGGGCATGTTTAGACGGAACTTGTAACGGAGGGCATATCTTCTCAATTTCGCATACTTTAAGGGTATATTTGACCCTTTTTCGTATAAGAAGTGGTTTACTTGACAGAGGTGAGCTCATCGAGTGTCAGTTACGCGGGATTTTTGGGTGAGAGAGACTCATAAGTCTTTAAATAGTTTTTTAGGACTCAAGTCTCAAAAAATAGGTAAAAGGGACACTTTTAAGATTAGTACTAATTAATAACATTTTAAAAGCCTCTTAAGTTTTTTTATTTACACAAAGCCCCCACCTCTCATCACCCACCCCCATCGACCCTTACCTCCTATCCGGCCCCCACCCCCATTACCCCCTCCCCCGCCCATCCACTATTCCACCACCACTCTCCACCACTCACCGCCATCTTCTACCACCTCCTACCACCCTCCACTACCCACCACCACCTTCTATTACCCTCCACCAGCAACCACCACCCTCCACTACCACCCCACCACCCTCCACCATTCCAATAAAAAGATGTGTAAATATATGTACACATATTATTGATATGTGTACACATATAATAATATGTGTACACATCTCATCTAATGTGTACGCATATTATTATATGTCTACGAGATATGTACATATATTATTATATGTGTGCACATATTAATAATATGTGTACACATCAGACGAGATGTGTACACATCTTTTCCAGTCGTGAAAACATCTCCAAAATTGTATAAACATACAGAAAATATGTTTACACATCCGAAAAGATGTGTAAAACGACTAGAATTAAAAAAAACATAAAAAAGAATGAAACGGGGATGAAGAGGAAGAAAACGGAGAAGAACAAATAAAAAATAAAATTGATACGAAGAACAAGAAAGAAAAAATAACGTGGATGGTGATGAAATAAAATTTGAAAAGAAATCGAGAAGAAAGAAGAAGAATGAAGAAGAAAAAAAGAGAGAGAAAGAAGAGAAGAGATAAAATTAAGTTTGAAATAATTTGAAATATGAGAGAGAGTGTGTAAAAGTAAGTGTGAAGGAAGGAGATTGAAAATTTGAAAATTGGGGTGTTTTTGTAATTCGAAAATATTTATTTTGCCCATAAATTTTTAATGACTACACTTCAGTCCTCACTTAAATTAATTAAACGTTGACTTGGTCTTGTCCCTTATTCTTATTTATAAACTTGACGGGTCTTTTCCCCTCTTTTCTCTCCAGTTACGCTGCCTTGTAGTTTCGATAGCGACAAAAACTGACAGGAAGGTACTTTGATATGTACTTATTTCTCTTGTGTTGCTTTCCAGCTCTGAGTCTTTTAGAAAGCATCAAACATCGTACAAAGTACAAACAAAGTCGCATGTGACCAAAACCACGCAACAAAGGAGTATATATCAATTATTTTGTCATTTGGTACTTTCAACTGCTCATTGACAGATTGAAAATGCATTTGCAACTTTTATTTGTGGAGAAGGACAAACTGACAATCAGTGCACCTAAGAACAGGGCGGATACAACTTAAGCTCTTGTTTGGACATACATATTTTTACTTTTTTCAAATATTTTGAAATTATTTTGTTCATAGAATGTGACAAGTTTTAGATAGTTTTTGAAAATAGATTTTTCAAATCTGAAAAAGTGGGTTGGACTAGCTTTTCAAGTCTTTAAAGTTCACTAACTGAACATCAACTTTTTTCAATATACATGTCCACATACAAATTCAATTTAAATATCATTTTTCAACTCAACTTCAAAAATTATTTTTTTCCAAATTCCAATTATATCTATGTCCAAACGCCCACAAAGTACTTCATTCAGACCTAATATATTTGATGGGAAACATCGCTATATATGTACGGATCCACTAAAATTTCTACAAATATTATATTTGAATCCATAACCTTAAAAATACAATAATGAGTTAAGCGTTAAAAGTCACATTCATTAAGTTTAAATCATTATCTGCATGTGACCTAAGATAAGATGTACATTAATCCCCCATTAAATAGTGTGTTTTTTTTTTTCTCTCATTAGAAGGTGTTAAGTTCAAGAATTTTAGAAGACAAGTATTTTTATGGTTAAATCATAAATTTATAATGGTTAGAAAAGTAATCAATAATAGTCAAATAAACCATTAACAAAAGGAATAAGACAGAAAAAAACCCATCAAGAGACTGTATAGTGGCAAGTAACTTATTTGAAAGTGATTTCGGTCCGACACCAATGCAAATCATCAACAGGCGATCGCTCCTCAAGGATTTTAATTTCACGGTACTTCTAAATATGTGCATACGTGGCCGAAAGTTTAGCAAATCTTTCATAAACAGTTATCCAGAACTTTGGAAAAGAAAACTGGAGAATGATAAAAGTAGGGGCGGACGTTCGCAATTTCGGTTTGGGTTCAATTTTTTTAAATTCGAAATTTTGGTTTTCGATTCTTAATTGTTGATACCAAATACCAAACCAAAATTTATTCGGTTTGGTTATTTCGGTTCGATTTTGATTTTATAATCTGATTTTTATTTCAATTTTATATCATTCAATTTATTTTATTTCAACAAAAAATATACAACTTTCATAAAACTAAAATTGTCATACATCTAAAGTAGGAAGTCAGAAGAAGAACTAAGTTATCTTGAATCACTAAGTTATTCATTACACGTTCCAATTTAACTTTTAAAAGAAGAACTTGACTAGCTAGTTTAACTTCTACGACAATAATGAACGAAATCCCTAAACTAGTAGCTACTTAGTTAACTCAACTACTACTTAGGTCTATAGCACTCCTGATTAAACTACTGAAACATGATCCTTGGCTTACGGCTTTGATCTAAAGAAAAATGTGAAGTAGCAGAAGACATCGACATTTCCATACTTTGACTAAATTGTACACAAAGAGTTGAGGAAAACCAGAGCTAAACCATGTTTATAACTAGTGTAATAACGAAAATAAAAAGACTATAGAGAATTGAACTTGGGTTTCGGTTTAGTAATTAGAATTTATATATTTTATATATACAGTAAAAAAAATCGGAATTTTGGTGTTCCGAAATTTGACACTTCAAAATTGAATTCCGAAAGAAATTCCAAAATACCGAAATTTTACACCGAATAGTATTCCAAATTATCGAAATTAAAAAATCGAAAAACCGAATTAATTTGGTCGGTTTTTTGATTTTCGGATATTATGTCCACCCCTAGATAAAAGAGAGAGGAGAGAATAATTTTATGTGTGTCATTCACCAATACTCGATTCGTTATATATAGGAAGTGTTAAAGAACTGTTACATAAATCAACGTTAATTATCTTATAGTTGTTTCAAATTAATTATCCAATTACTCGGGAATGAAGCTCAAAAGTTATAGGGGTTATAAAGAATTAATGCTCAACAATTATAAAGAGAGATTTTTATATAAAAGTACAAGTTTTAGAAGTTATTTACAAAACATAGCAATATTTTAGCAAAATTATCCATTATAGAGGAAAGGAAAAGTTAATTACAAAACATAGCAAAAACTAGCAATATTTTCTCATAACATAGCAAACCCTTATATACGTCCTCCTATTTCTCTCAATATCACTTTTCCTCCTCCCATTTTCCCTAATTTCACCTTTCCTCCCACCATTTCCGCCAATTTCACTTTTAATCCTCCCATTTTCCCCAATTTTACTTTTCCTCTCACTATTTCCCCCAATTTCACTTTTCCTCCTCCCAATTTCAGACTGTTTCAACATTGTATCTCGCTATTTTTAGCACTGTATCTACGATGTTTCAGGTTGTTTCAGCATTGTATCTAACTATTTCTGCACTGTTTTAGGTTGTTTTGTACCGTATCTAACTATTTCCAGACTGTATCTAGTTGTTTTTAGAATGTTTCAACATTGTTTCATCCCGTTTGTGCGTTGTTTTTCACTATTTCTAAGCTATTTCACCTTTTTTACGTTGTTTCACATTATTTTTTATATTTTGTTTCATACTTTTTCACCAACTGTTTCAGACTGTATCATATTGTTTCAATGTCGTTTCAGACTGTATCAGACGGTTTTAACAGCTGTTTCAGATAGTTTCAACGATGTTTCAGACTGTATCATACTGTTTCAGTGTTGTATCTGCACTATTTTTGCTCTGTATCGAACTGTAACTATGCTGTTTCAGGTTTTTTCAGCACTGTATCTAACTGTTTCTGCATCGTTTCAGTACTGTATCTGCACTGTTTCAAACTGTTTGTACATCGTTTCAGCATTGTATCTGCTCTATTTCATCTTGTTTGTGCATTGACAACTTTTTTAGAAAAAAGAAATTTCAAAAAGAATGATAAATTTAAAAATTCGAATAATTTAACTTAAAATTACAAAAATATTATGAAATATTTAATGATTTAAACTTGCCAAATAACTCCATCAACCCACAAAACTCACGCACTACAAGCGTTCACGGTTCAAAACTCACACCTTTTACTAATTTCCATAACTTCATCGAACACATCGTCAAAAAGCCATGACAACTCCTCGGAAACAGCCAATATCCGCCATGAACCACCGTAGAAGTTTTCTACGATCACCAAAATCCCTAGAAACCAACAGATTCCATCTTTACTACAATTTGTTGCTTCAATTTTTTATTGTAACTTCATCTAAAATCAGGTTCTGATTCAAAATCACTATCAGCTGGTGGAGCTACTACTGGATCTGGCTTTTGTACTATGGCAAGTCGCTTCGATTTCCTAGTAGCTGATGAAGACTCTGGATTTGACTCCGGTGAAGCTTTTACTAAAAATGATGAAATTCAACTCTTGAAACCCTTTTAAAATTCAACTTTTACTGGATATGGCTTTTGTTGATTTTCTCTTTCCGAATTTCGGGGAACCGATTTGGTCTTTTGGCTTCTGCCCGATTGGGGGTTCTGCAACGTCGATACAGCAGCATTGAACCTTGTGGGGGTGGGGGTGATGGCAGTGTCGGAGGAAGGGGGTGAGGAAGGAAGAGAGAGTAAAGTGAGAGATGTTGTAAATTGGGGAAATAAAAGTGAAATGTGTTGATTATTGTGAAATGTATTAGGAAAAATAATGTTATGTATTGTAATTTGAGAAATGTTGCTATTTATTTGTAATATAGTGGTGTAGGTTTGTGTATGTGTACATATATATATATATATATATATATATATATATATATATATATATATATATGTAAAAAATCCTTATAAAGAAACTTACTCGGCTGAATTGCAATAATATGACACGGGAAGCAATGGTTTGCCAAAATGCCCTCAATAACAGTGGTTTAGCAATACTGCCCTCCATTAGTTTAATGAAACTTATTCTAGACGAAAATACCCCTCACAACTAATAAAAAGACCCACACTATCCTCCCCTTCCTTTTCTCCATCCAAACAATCTCTAAACCCTAGAAACCTATAACTTTTACAGATTCCTCCATTGAAACGAAGTTTCAAGGTTAGATTCCTACAAATTCCTACTGTCTTACATTCATTTGGATAACCTTGTAGAAAATCTATGAAAATGGGTATCTCACACAGACTTCTTGGCAATGGCCACCTTACACAGACTTCTTGGCAATTGCGAAAACTTTAAACCCTGTTGCAATGGGCAACTTTTCTCTTCGAGACTTGGCTAAACAAAGAGTTTAAACTCTGATGCAATGGCACCTTACACAGACTTCCCTGGAAATTGCCAAGATTTCAAGCTTTATTGTAGTGGCCAACTTGCAAAAGAAAGTCCCTGCAAATCTTGGCTATTGCCAAGAGTTTAAGCTCTGGCGCAATGGGCACCTTACAAAGACATTCTGGCAATTTCCAAGACTTCAAGCCCTGTTGCAATGGCCAATTTGCAGATAAAATCTCTGCAACTCTTGGCTATTGCCAAGAGTTCAAGCTCTGGTGCAATAGGCACCTTGCACAGACTTCAAGCCCTGTTGCAGTGGGTAATTTGCATAGAAATTCTCTTCAAGTCTTGGCTATTGCAAAGAGTTCAAGCTTTGGTGGAATGGGCACCTTGCATAGACTTCTTGGCAATTGCCAAGATGACGAGCTCTGGGCATATATGATTTTATGCTCGTACTTTGTCAAATTATAGTATAGTTTAAGATATCGTCCCACAGAGATTGGAACCACCTAGGCTACAGATATATATTGTCTTTGTCACTATTTGAGACAATCAATTTGGTGATATGAGAATTGTTTAATAGTCCTAAAAATTAAATAACATTAGAGTAAATATTTTTTGAACTTTTTAAAAGATAAAGATAAAAATAAAGGTTGGGATACTTTGAATCAGCAAGATAAAACTATTATAACAAAATCAAGATTTCATTAATTATTTCTCTGTTTAATGACATGGTCGCTTATTTCTAATACAACCAAATCACATAAAAGTAACCAATTAATAACACCTCTTTCGATTAGTGTAGTTAATCGATTGACAGTGAAACAGAGACCTTGTTCAAATAATGATCATTTATTTCTAATACAACCACTTCACTTACCCACAATATATTAATAGTACCACTCGCGCTTATACTATTAATTTATTGATAGTCAATGACATTAAACAATAATTGATTAATAACACCTCTTTCGATTAGTGTAGTTAACCGACTAAAGTAATGATTTAAACAAGAAGTATCTTAGTTGAGTACACCAAGTGAGCAAAAACCTCTTTCGATTAGCTTTTACAAAATCAATAATCTTATTTGAGTCAACTCCTCCGTGAGAATTAGAATTGAAAGAAATAAAATAAAGATTATGGTTAATCCTGGTGTATAAAGATGATAAAGAGAAAACCTCAACATAAGAATATAATAAAATCAAGACTTCTATTATAAAAATTTTATCAAGCTTCAACTAATATCCCAACCAAAGAAAATTACTCCATTATGGAGAAAAGAAAATAATATTTCTACAAAGAAGAAACAACTTATAAAACTAAAATAAAACTAATAGAGAGGTGTTTATTTTTTACACAGAAGATGGGATACTTCTTCTCTACAAAAATGTCAGAGCTATTTATAGAGAAATTTTCCTGCGAAAGACTCCACTGATGCGAAACCACCGATGCCATGTATGGCATTTCTTTGTTATTTTCCCACAGATGCGAGCCAATGATGGCATTAGTGCACTTCTTTCCTTTTTTCCACTAATGCGAAGACATCACTAATGCCATTGGTGGCATTTCTTTTCTTTTGTCCCACGGATGCGAGCCACCGATACCATCTGTGTACTTCTCTTCCTTTTTACTACTAATGTGAAGTCATCACTAATGCCATTGGTGGCATTTCTTTTCTTTTGTCCCACGGATGCGAGCCACCGATGCCATCTGTGGCTTCTTTTCCATCTTTCTTGCTTTTGCGTTCTTTCCTTTCCTGAAAGGTTGTTTTTTGTATTTGCACATATTTGAAAATAATATCATATATTTTATATAAAAATATTAATATATATAATAATTTATGTATTTAAAAATATATAATATATATAACTATCAAATACCCCCACACTTAATTATTTGCTCGTCCTCGAGTAAAGGACACAATATAAAGTAGCAACTGAAAACATTATGAAGAATGAGAATTTTCGGCAAACAAGAATCAACTAAGACCAAACTTCAAGTTCAAATGATCTTTATCCGTATTCATGTTCACCGATTGAGAATTAAAATCACAATATTTTCTAATCCCAATGTGTCTCACCAAATGAAGAGAGATGCCCATGAATCACACATTATATAATATAAAAGAATAAGGGCATAGATAGAAAAATTCTCTCACTCTCAACAAAGAAGTATCTCTAGCTATTGAAAATTACCATAGGCTTGCATATCATGTGGCTCTCCACTAATGTAGGAATCTTTGAGTTGAGATCATGTAGGGCTTTTCTTTTGGTTGTAATGTAGGCTTAGGGACAGGTATGATATATATTAATATGAGTGACTCGAGTCCTTATAGACACCACAATACATTGACATTCAAGTATCACTTTGTCTTCCTTTTTCTAGAACAATCAACATTTTTTTTTCATATTTTTTTTTCTTTATCAGACCCCATATCTCTCCATTTTTTCCTCTTATTTTCTTTTCATGACTATCAGCACTTTTTTTTTCATTCTTTTTTTTTTTTTTTGAAGTGATTGCATTCTCAATAATGAATAAGCTAAGCAATAACAATTTTGCCTTATTTTTTCACAATTACTCCCTCATACTTTATTTTTGCATTTAAATATATATTCCTGATATTTTTTTTTTGTACGTGCCAAAAAGGGAATATGGTGAATAAATAGATATGACAACGAAAATTGGGCTAAGGGTTAAAGTTTGGTAATCAAGAAAAATAAGGGATAGTTCATTTAGGCTCAACGAGGCTGACTAGGGATAAAAATATTATGGTAGGTTAATTTTGGTCATGGTTTAGGAAGGAAGGCCTACTTTCATCTCACAACTCAAAAATCTACCTAGAATTTCGCCTCAAACCACATTCAAGGCAAGTTCTGGATTTCCAAATAAGCAAGAGAACTGATAATAACCTGACAACACAATACACTTGGGATTAGCAAAAATTATAATTTTAATCACCAATAAACAAAAATGAGTTTGGAAAGATATTCTTAGAATTCAAGAATGGTACCCAATCAAATCTGTTTTTCCAAAATCTCATTCTATGAAAAAAATCATGTTTTTAGCTGATTTATTTATTGAAAATCCTAAAAGATGTCCAGTTCAAAATATTACGACCATGGCAAAGAACTGAACAAAGAAATCCATGGAAGTATACGAAAGAAGTTATGCTAATTTTATTTTATTTTTTTACAAAAGAAAAACACATTAAAAAAAATAAAAAGATTATATATACAAATTTATATATAAAAAGTAAATCAATAAAAGGTTTAAAAGAAAAAAAACAAACAAAAAATTGAAAACACACACATATTTACACACACAAAAATATATATTCCTATACCCCCACACTTAAAATATTGTCAAATCCTCATGACAAATAATTTAAACGAAAAAAAGAGGTAAAGGGGCTCCCCAAATTTTTATTTCTTTTTTCGCCTGGAGCTTGTGAACTCCACACCCAATTTTGAATCAATTTTTCTTTTTCGCTCCATGGTGTTACTTTTGGAGCTCACTTGGCCAAGAACAACATAAAATAGTTTCTTTGTACGCACATCCCGCTCTTTCTTAGCCTTTTCTCGAGCGGGCACTTCTTCATACATGTGGACCCCAAATTGAATTTTGTATTTTTTGAGGGGATCACTCCATGTATTTTCCTGAAAATCTCCAACAACAAAATCCAAAGAATTGTAAGTAGAATAGGAAGATAAAGGAAAATGGTCAATTGTATATTTTGTTTCTTTTTGATAATCAAAGGCCATTTTTTCCTCAATCTCTTCTATAACATGTTGAGTTGGTAGACAATTGGAGGATATTGTGAACTCTTCTTCATTTAATCCAAAACCAGTCAAATCATTATCATTATCCATCTCCACTAGATTAAGTTTTTCTTCTTGAGTAGTAGATTCATTCTCACAAGGTTCATCTTTTTGAGTTGGTCCATCCTCACAAGATGTAATTCCATTTACAGGTTCACCACAAAAATCTAAGGAGATTGCCATATTTATTAATTGATTCACTTGCATTGTTAGGTTCGTAATGGCGGTTTGGTTCTATGTAAATTTCTCGTCAGTGATTTTCGTGAAATTATACACAGTTTCTTTTAAGCACTCGTTCTCCCTTTGTGGTGGTTGACACATGTTCCAGTTCTCACCAGAATATTGGTTACACTCTGGATTGTAACCATATTCATTCGAATCAATGTACCTGTGACTGTGAGGACTAGAAACAACGTAAGATTCTTCATAAGATGAACCAAAGAAATTAGAGTTTCCTGCTTCACATTCATGAATGAGGTGATTTCCACCGCAATATTCACAAGTAATAGACCTTTGGCTAACTTTATTAATTATTTGCTCAAGGTCTTTGATTCTCCCAAAATTTACATAGGTGAATGTGTTACTTGTTGGACATTCAAAGCTTTGGTGGTTGTCTCCACAATAGTCACAGATAATATCTTTCTGACAATATTTTTCTACCAACTCAACAAGACTTTCATTTGGCTGGTTAAAATTAATTTTTAGAGTGTTGGAAGAGAATTCATATAAACTTTTGTTTCCTAGCACTTGTCAGATACTAGGAAGCAAAATACTTGAAGAAAAAGAAAAAAAAAATCTCAAAGTAGTAATAACACAATTAATCTGAAGTAGATGCTTACAAATCCCCGGCAACGGCGCCAAAAATTTGACGAGCTCTGGGCATATATGATTTTATGCTCGTACTTTGTCAAATTATAGTATAGTTTAAGATATCGTCCCACAGAGATTGGAACCACCTAGGCTACAGATATATATTGTCTTTGTCACTATTTGAGACAATATATTTGGTGATATGATAATTGTTTAATAGTACTAAAAATTAAATAACATTAGAGTAAATATTTTTTGAACTTTTTAAAAGATAAAGATAAAAATAAAGGTTGTGATACTTTGAATCAGCAAGATAAAACTATTATAACAAAATCAAGATTTCATTAATTATTTCTCTGTTTAATGACATGGTCGCTTATTTCTAATACAACCAAATCACATAAAAGTAACTAATTAATAACACCTCTTTCGATTAGTGTAGTTAATCGATTGACAGTGAAACAGAGACCTTGTTCAAATAATGATCATTTATTTCTAATACAACCACTTCACTTACCCACAATATATTAATAGTACCACTCGCGCTTATACTATTAATTTATTGATAGTCAATGACATTAAACAATAATTGATTAATAACACCTCTTTCGATTAGTGTAGTTAACCGACTAAAGTAATGATTTAAACAAGAAGTATCTTAGTTGAGTACACCAAGTGAGCAAAAACCTCTTTCGATTAGCTTTTACAAAATCAATAATCTTATTTGAGTCAACTCCTCCGTGAGAATTAGAATTGAAAGAAATAAAATAAAGATTATGGTTAATCCTGGTGTATAAAGATGATAAAGAGAAAACCTCAACATAAGAATATAATAAAATCAAGACTTCCATTATAAAAATTTTATCAAACTTCAACTAATATCCCAACCAAAGAAAATTACTCCATTATGGAGAAAAGAAAATAATATTTCTACAAAGAAGAAACAACTTATAAAACTAAAATAAAACTAATAGAGAGGTGTTTATTTTTTACACAGAAGATGGGATACTTCTTCTCTACAAAAATGTCAGAGCTATTTATAGAGAAATTTTCCTGCGAAAGACTCCACTGATGCGAAACCACCGATGCCATGTATGGCATTTCTTTGTTGTTTTCCCACGGATGCGAGCCATTGATGGCATTAGTGCACTTCTTTCCTTTTTGCCACTAATGTGAAGACATCACTAATGCCATTGGTGGCATTTCTTTTCTTTTGTCCCACGGATGCGAGCCATCGATGCCATCTGTGTACTTCTCTTCCTTTTTACTACTAATGTGAAGTCATCACTAATGCCATTGGTGGCATTTCTTTTCTTTTGTCCCACGGATGCGAGCCACTGATGCCATCTGTCGCTTCTTTTCCATCTTTCTTGCTTTTGCGTTCTTTCCTTTCCTGAAAGGTTGTTTTGTGTATTTGCACATATTTGAAAATAATATCATATATTTTATATAAAAATATTAATATATATAATAATTTATGTATTTAAAATATATAATATATATAACTATCACAAGACTTCAAGCCTTGTTGCATTGGGTAATTTGCGAGAAAGTCTCCGCAAGTCTTAGTTATTGCCAAGAGTTCAAGCTCTGGTGCAATGGGCGCCTTAACTAGGAAATCAAAGTGGAATCTAACACAAGAAAAATAAAAATAAGAATGAATGAAAGTTACAAACATCGTCATTAAGGGTCAACTTATCACTTGACAAATCAAGAAACCAACTTCTTTTATCTATGGTAACACCACCCAAGTGATGTTACCAAATTCTCTGCAACTTTTGGCAATAGCCAACACTTTAAGGTCGTGTGGAAGGAGGCAACTTGTAGGGAAAGTCTCTGAAAGTATTGGCACTTGCCAATACTTTACGATCTGGTGCAATAGACAACCTGCAGACAAAGTCTCTGCAAGTATTGACAATAGCCAAGACTTTAAGATCTATGCAATAGGCAACTTGCAAAGAAAGTCTCTTCAAGTCTCCCTATATGTCTATGGGTTGAATCACGTGCACGCATTAACGAATTCTGTAATTAGTTAAACTAGGCGAGCAAGTATATGTCTATCCTACTCACAAATTGGTTCCCCGATGCCCGGGTTCACAAACTAGTCCTATTCTTTCTTATTACGTAGTTAAATTCCCTCTTTCGACTTCAATCTAAAAACCATAGATAATGCGTAATAATCGGGCCCTGACAATTACACAAGTGAAATCAAGAAAGAATAAGTAACCCGTTATGGGATTCAATTAATGGAATTCAATCTTCAAACATCAACTTTCATGAAATACTCTAACCCCAATAGCCAAGACTTTAATCTCTGTGCAATAGAGGCTACTTGTAGAGAAAGTCTCAGCATTAATGGCAATAGCCAAGACTTTAAGCTCTGTGCAATGAGCAACAACAATATCTAATTTCTATTGTAAAAAAGAACCTTAAAATCATCTTAATCAAACATAAGAAGTAAAAAAAATTCACAGGAACGTCAAATTTAATTCAACGATCATCAATGAAAATGGAAAAAACTTACAGATAAGTGTATAGATAATAATTACCAAAAATAAATACAGAAAAAAATAAATACAAATAAAGAATTAGGCAAAATAAAAATTATATTATAACACAAATTAAAGAAAAATAAATAAAACTTTTAAAGATTTCCTAAATCTCTATAGGACACAAAGAACAAAGAAGGAAATGAAGGAGGAAGGAGAGAAGGAAAGAAAAGAGGAAAGAGAGAATGAGACTGTTCCATGTGAATTGGGTTTAGGCAGGGGCAAAATAGTCCTTTCGCATAGTGAAGGATGATGTGGAGGGCATTTACTTAAAATATTTGAAAGTGGGGGAAAATTGGTAAGACCAGTGCTTATGGAGAGCACTGCGTGAAATTTTTTGCAGCTATTACAATAATTCATTTCGGGTGATTTACAAAAATATGACACTTCTAAGCCTCATTACATATTTGTCCCAATTAGGAAAAGTCTTACAGTTTTGGTTCCTATAAGAAAGTTCCTGGTGATCTCTAGATCTTCTTATTAGTAACGACTTGGCGACCAGCAGATCTTTTTATTAGTAAAGACCTGAGGATCACCAGGTGTTATCCTCTGGCTGTCGCAAGCAATTTTTTCTGATGGCAACCATATTTGTAAGACTTTGCTTACGTGGGTCAAAATTGTAACAACTGCGCCAGTTCTGACTATTTAAAAAACTTGATTCACTTTGGAGATTTAATTTGGAGCATTTGTTGGCGAGCTGTTGACACCCAATTTTGTCCCGAATTTTAATTAAATATATAATTATTTTAAATTAGTTCAATTTTGAAAATTGCAAGTAAATAATTGATTTTAAAGGGAAATGGCTAAAATTGTGAGACCTGCATTCAAATCCAACCTACTCGCGCAACCCTTATTCAATTATCCAAAGAGGCTAAAATCGTAAGACCTTACTAATTTCCAGCCTAGATATGCAAAAAATATACATTATACACTAAAACCCCAATTATCACATAAGCCCCAATTTCTGAAAATCCCTAAACCCCTAACCCGCGACCAATCCCCCAACCCGATTCCCATTCAATTTCCTCCTAAAATTCACACAATCCGCCAAAACCCTTGTACCCCACTGCCCCCCCCCCCCCCCCATATCCTCCACATCACCTTCCCCGTAAAAACTTCGTTGTTTTAATCCTAGCCGTGGGTTTGAACTCAAATTCGATCTGAGCCCTTGGCTTTGATCCTAACGGGAAATTTTCTTGTTTAGATGAGGATTAAAATCGTACTACCTTGAGGGTGAGACAATTTTAACCCTTATTTAACAAGAAATTACAAATTTGGGGACTTATTTTCAAAGGTTGGAGCCAAAATCTGAAACCCTAGCCTAGCAGGTATATATATGCTTATTTGTTCAGTTTTTTAAGGTCTTGGTCCTGGAGATGAAAAACGGCAGAGATAAAAAGGGAGGCAGAGGGAAAATAGAAAGACATTTTAGTTTAAGTTTTTTTTTCTTTTAAAATATACATGGCATCACTGTTTCTGGTTTGTTCGGAATTTTCGTTTGTCGCTTTGGTGTTCGAGGCGTCACTCGTCGTTTGTTCGAGTCGCTATTTTCGATCCCTCGCCCTCGTTCACTGCTCCAAGAAAGGTAATAAACCTCTCGACCTTATTTTTTTATCCTTTCTGTTAATGTGATCCTGTGATTATTTTGGTTATGTGATTAGCTTGTTTTAAGCTGGAATAACTGTTATTTCTCATTATGTTAAAGAAAGCAAAGACTTGATACATGTAAGGCTCAAAAGATGTGATCAAATAATGGTATATGCGAGTTCATGAAGTGTTATTCAAATAGTATCACCGAAGTTGTAAACGCTTTTCCTTGATTATTAAATATTATTTCTGGATCTCTGTTTCTTTTTAAAGGGGAATGCATTAGGTCCTGGTTCTTGGTAGTTTGTGAATGTGTCATGGGGTCTAGAGGTTTTCCTGGTGTTTGCAGGTTGCTTAGAATTGTTCCTGGAGGTTAGTAGGGATTTTAGAAAATTTGTTCTGGTGCTGCAGATTCAGGGTGTGTGGGGTGTTGTTCTTGCTTGTTTGAGGGAGGCTGCAGTCAGTGAGGGAGTGGTCTGGTGTAAGAGGAGTGTGGGGGTATTTTTTTAGGAGCTGCAGTTGTTTTAGGGGGTCTGTTGTTGTTGCTGCAGGTCTTAGGAAAAGGGTAGGGCGTGTTATTACGTTCCAGGTTTTTCTAAGGGAATCTGCAAATGGTTTCTGGAGAAGGCATTAAACTTTGAAAGAGTTCTAATGGTTCGGGAGGCTCAGATTGGTTTCTGGTGAGTTAGGGAGTAATAGGGAGAAGCTGCAGGCTCTTATTGGTATTCTTTGGTTTGTGTGTGGAGGATCTAGAAAGGGTTAGCTTGTTTGCAAGTAGTGCTGGTATTTGCAAGTTGATATTGGAAAGGTTTGTGAGGGTAAAGAGTTTCCAGGATGTTGCCGATTTTTAAGAGCTTGTTCTAGGTAGTATAGGAGTCCAGGAGAGGTCTAGTGTTGTCCTGGTAGTCCTGGTAAGCAGGGAGTATGCAGGGGAGAGCTTTCCAAGTTAGTTGTGTGTGCTGGTGGATGTTTCTGTTGCAGTTAATGTGTGTGTATTGGTTCAGCCTTGCTCCTGTTAGTGAATAGGTCCTGTCTTCATGTTAGGAGTTAGTTCAGGTTAGAGGAAAGCAATGGAGAGTGTGGTTTTTGTGCAGGTGGTCTGCTATGAGAGATGTGAAGGGGGTATAGGAGCATGTTAGTGTTCAGGGTGTTAGTGTAGTTGAGTGTGTTTGCAGGGCTATGAGGGATGTGCAGAGGAGAAAATGTTGGTCCTGATGAAGAGAAGGATCAGGGGTCAATCTGTGAGGGGATTCCGAGAGTGAAAGGGTGGTGTCAATGTCTTGCTTGATTGTTTTTGTTCTTCCAAGCCTTGAGTTCTTCTTTTAAGCTTCTTTGAGTAGGCTGTGAGTTAATTCACTTTTTCTGGTTCATGCCTGCTTCAACTTTATAAGACTTAAAACTTGAATATTAATCAGTCGACTGTTTTCAATGTCATCATGTGAACTTGTTTAATGTTTGAAGTTAGTTATGAATTGGTATTCTCCTAGAATGGGATCTGTCAAAAAAAAAATAAAGAGGCAGGTAGTTATTGGTTGTTTAATGGCCCTGATTCTGGAAATTAAGATTAGTGTTAAGTGAATTGATTTGCTATGGTCTGCTCATGTGTGCAATGGAAGTCCTGGTGTCAGTTTCCCTGGTCTGTCTGTATCTCGAAGTGTTATTATAGATGCTTATCAATTTCCATTTAATTCCTGATTGCTGCAAGTGTAGGATGATAGTTCTGGGTTGATTTCTAGTAGGTGTAGGATGCTGTTAATTTTCTGCAGATGCTTATGATGTGTTGCAGGGGTATGAAGTTGTTTATGCAGGGTGTAGTAGTAGTTTTTTTGGGTGTGATTTTGAGGGATGCAGGTATTGGTGGGTGCAGGTATGGATGTTGTTGGATTTTGCTGAATGGGTGATATAATGAAGTATGCAAGTTGCATACTAAGAGGTGAAGCCCCCTGATGTCTTTAAAAGATCAGTGGGGTCTTTCTTATAAGGACCTGTGTGTGTGCAGGCTTATGTTGCTTGACCAGCTACACTCTATGAAATTGAAGTATCCTTGTCGCATACTAGGAGAGTGAAGCCCCTGCGTCTTTGAATGACCAGTGGGGCCCCTCATTGAAGACCAATGAGGTCTTGGCTACCTAGGAAACTGAGAGGCTTGATTAAAGCCCAGGACCAATGAGGAGCCCTATGAGCAAGGTCTGTGAGCCTTGCAAAATCTAGGAAACTGAGAGGCTTGACCAAAGCCTAGGACCAGTGAGGTTTATTTGTGAAAGGTCAGTGGAACCTTTTGTGATTTGCAGCCTGGTATTGTGAAGATAGTTGGAAACTTCATCCCTTGATATTGTTAAAAATGATTGGGAGTTCTGTTTTGAGGAGTGTTGATGTTTGCAAAAAGGTGTGGAGAATGGTTTCAGGTTTTAGGCATTTGGGTTTAGAAGTTTGTGCATGTGTTGTGGAGTTTGTTTTGGTATCCCGCAAGTATAGCGGTTAGCTTATAGTTAATTTAGGAGTGGCCTGTTATGGCTTGTAAAGATTGTTTGGTGTAGGAGCTAGTTCCAGGGTGGTTCTATTTGTTTTAGGTGATAGGATAGAATAGTGTGGGAAGTCTATCGTAGGAGTCTATGAGGAAGCAAGTAAAATGTGTTGCATTTGGTGTGTGTTATTGCATTTATTTACGATTATTCTTGAATGAGTCATAATTCTTCATCTCTTGTTTTGTTTGCCATGTACACTCTCTTGGGGCGAGTTGATTAAAACTCACAAACTGGGATGGCTATTTCCATTGGAGTTGTTTGATTCACATCGCATTTTCGGGCTTGAGATCCCCGAAAAATGAAAACTTATAAAATTCACGGCTCAATTATTGAGTTTTCTATATCTGGGTTCTACCTTCTAAACTCCTTCTCTCCCGCCCCTTTAGAAAGCATGTTATAGGATCCCTGAAAACCGGACTAGGACTTTGCATGATAGAAGCCTGGTAGGATAGACGCTTTATATTTTAAAATTGTTATCTTATCGCATGATTAGAAATTGCTTTATGTAATTATTTATTCCCATTTCTTTGGGATTCGCCATTCAATTTAAGGTATTAAAAACCGTTTGTCAATTGATGAGTGCAAATTAAAATTCAATTAAATTTGTATCTTAATTTTATCATTATTTATTTATCAATTTACTTATTTTATTAAATATTCAGTTATTTACTTATTTATTATCTATTTACTTGTTTATTTATTTATTTGTTTACTTATTATTTACTTTATTTATTTATCCTATATTTTTTCTAAAATCTCTAAGTTATTCATTTTATTAAAATTCGTGAAAACCGCCGGATTAACCGCTTTTAGTGGATTTTCGAAAGTGCTCCCGCAATAGGGACCTTCTTTCGAATTTAAAAGAACCACTTACCTAGAATCTCTGAAAATATTTTTCCTTTTAAAATAAGGAAGAAATGTACTCATTAATTAACTCTTGGTTCCTGATAATCCTAAATTAGGTGGCGACTCCAAAGAAGCCCTTTGGAGTCCCAATTTGTTGAAAATACACCCAATGCATACTTGTATGTATTTTGGGGGGTTCAACAGCGTGGCGACTCTGTTGGGGATAAGCGAATGGTTCTAACCATAAGGTTTTAACGAATTAGCCTTGATTATGTGTTTGTATGCTGAAACTAGTATGACTAGCTTATTATTTTATTGTTTATATTCAAGCATGCTTAGTTAATTTAATTGATTATTTGCAAATTGTGTGTCACGAAAAGCATGTCACTACACCCTTATTTGTACACATATATAAACTGGCATTCCATTCATATTTCCCCCACTCCTGGGAACCTCTTGAATACTCACTCAAGTATCCGCGAGATGCGTCCATGCGCACCCGCACTTTCTTCCACTAAAGAACCCTATGAAGAGTTGGTATACCGGCGGTTGTCGTGGGAGTAATTCGACTGCGAGGCCGCTTGCCACTCACCTGTTAACCTCAACCGTTAACCCACTCTTAGAATGAGCTTTTAGGAGCATGCATGCATTTACAGCTTAGTCTGGACCGGTCCTTGGTACCGCCTCCATAGTTAGGAAACCGCCCTTACATCAACGGGTTCTCGAAACCCAACGACAATGCATATTATGTGCTATGTGGTAACGAATCCTCAGTCCTGGCCATGTTTTGAGCATAATCAGATTTAGAATTTTGTCTCCCATTTTGTCTTTTAGATTAGAAAATGGAAGAATTTAGCAGAATCTACATGGCCATAGCAGACAACAGAGAAGTTGAGATCATAGTGCAGAATTCTTGTGAACAAGACAGAATTGCAGTCCGGGGGAAAGTTAGGTAGATTGGTTGATTTGGTTCAAGTCCCTACAAAATGATCCGGTTCCTGCTCTTATCTACTTTGGGGTACCCAGCACGAGCTGTGTTAGAATTTTGAGTTGACCCTGACTTTGGAAAATATAACTGGGATAACATAGCTGCAGTGTCAAGACAGAGAAGTGATTCTCACTGATTGGAAAACTTGCAACCAGTAGAAGTGTCAATGGTGCGATAAAGCTGTACATCGGAATATTTTGCATTGATTAGAGGTTATCGAAGCTTAATTCCAGTTTACCAGAAAGAGTTGATTTTGAAGATACTGATATGACAAACAGGATAAACCAGTCAAGAGCAGATCCGGTCGTAGCAATACATCCACTTCAGCATGATGCAGTATTCAGCAAAACTTGCAGTTTCATTTTATCAAATGTATTTCAATTCTGTCTTTATTATATTGCATTTTCAAGAATGATGTATTGAAAAAGAAAAAGAAAAAAAAGAAAGAAAAAAAAGAAAGAAAGAAAAGAAGAATGATGTTATTTATGAAGGACTGATTTGTATCATTGTTATACATTATTGTTATTGATACTTACTCTAAATCTGAATGGCTCAAAACTGGCTTTGACTACTTTTTGTTACCACTTATTTGCCGATTAGGCTTACCTCTGGCACAAAAAAGGTACCTTACAGGGTAGGACGCGCCTGCATTTTATTTTACGCTCAAACTATTTGTGGTTGCCACATGATGGTTTGTTGTTATATCTTCCATGATCAAACTGTAAAGCGCTACGTGACGCACGCTACGTGATTGTGTGCAAACTCTCAAATAGCGTGCAAACTAACATAGTTACCTTTAAATTTTCTTTTTGTTGTTTTGATCACTCCTCCCCCCAGTAGAAGTTTTATTTGTGTTGACTTTGAAATGGCTGGATCTACAAAATCCAAAGCAAGAGCGGGAGATTCTCTTCCTACTATAGTCATAAAAGAGGAAAAGACAATGTCTGATCCAAATTTAGAAGAAACCATAAAGAATGATGGAAATATTCTCATTGATCTTACAAAGGAAAATGATCAATCAGAAATGGAACAGACATCCAATCTGAATGAGTGGCATCATTGGCAGAAGCAAGAGAATTCTAGCAGGCATCATGTGGCGAATTTGAAAAAGAAGCCGACTGAGACTTTTAAAGAATACGCAGTGCGTTGGACATCTAAAGCCTCTAGGGTCCTGCCTCCTGTCATACACGATTTTGGACTCAACTCGAAGCGAGTCGGGTTTCGGATTTGACTGGGTGAACTCGTTTGAGTTTAGATATTGGAGTCGCCACCACTTCAGTTGAGAACCTGGCTAACATGGTTGGACAAGTCATGGAGGCCAACCGAATTGCTTTTCACGGAGATGAGCTACCACCTGAAGGGTTGAATCACAACAAAGCTTTGCACGTCACTGTCAAGTGCAAAGACTGGTTCGTAGGAAGAGTTCTGATCGACGGAGGTTCCGATCTGAACATATGCCCGTTCATCACTCTAAAAAGAATTGGGATCGACCAAAGCAAGATAAGGGAGAGCGACATGAAAGTGAATGCGTTTGATGGGTCACAAAGAAGCACCATTGGGGAGATTGACCTAACTATCATGGTTGGCCCCGTGGAGTTCACTACTGAGTTCCACGTCATGGACATATCTGCTTCCTACAATCTGCTACTGGGGAGGCCTTGGATCTATATGGCTGGTGCGGTGCCTTCCACATTGCACCAGACCGTGAAGTTCGAATGGGATCACAAAGAGGTAGTAGTGTTCGGCGAAGGGAACAATTCTATCTATAATGAGCAAACCATACCAGCAATTGAAGGAGATACTCTTGATGGGCAGACATTCTATACTGTAGAACTTGTGGGAGCACTACAAGGCACTCAAGGAGGACGTCGCAAGAATTACAATTCAAGTTGGAATCCCACAAGCACGGTCCAAGGAGGCTATACCACACACTTTGCTCCCATGTTGGTCAACACACCGCCTGGGGATGAAGAAAGAAAGAGGAGTGTTTATAGCGCTTATTGGGATAGCCGAGGCAAAGGCTATGAAGGGAGGAATTTGGTCTGGGAACCAGTCATGTCTGATTGGGGAGTGCCCTCACGCGAATTTCGTGAGACCCTACCAGCTAAGATCGAGAAGCAACCAATGTACTCACCCAATGCTGGTCCCAATTGGAAGCGCATCTCTGAAGAAACAAAGGGAAAGCAAGTGTGGATACCCAAGGCACTCGAACCTATGGAGGTAGTGATCGAAAAGCCATATGTACTCCCACAACCTGCAAAATGGCCCGGAGATTGGGTTATAGGCATCATGATCAAGCAAGGCTATGAACCTGGCAAAGGTTTGGGCAAGAACTTGGATGGTATGGTCGAGCCAATCAGAATTGTGATGAGGCCCGACAACGAGAAGGCTGGCATAGGATATATTGTGACCTATGAAAAGAGCATGGAAGAAGCGTCATTGGATTTCAAGTTCTATAAGTAAAACACCAAGACTCTCTTGCATATCTTCGTCTCATCTGGATACTTGGATGGTCGAAAAGGGGAGGTGTCCGCAACACAAGGAGTGGAGCCGAAAGTAGCTGATGCTGAAGAGGATCTGCTGGCAGGAATGCATAATCTATTCATAGCTGATGAAGACTGTTGTGTGATCCTGGAAGAACATGTTGAACCTCCTGGACTGACAAAGGCTGGATCTGGAGCAGCGCTGAACAACTGGATCAGCAACCGGGCCCGAGCTTACCGTGGACCTTGGTAGAGCTGAGGGGATAAAAGTTATTTTTATATTTTCTAAAATAAAACCCGACTCTAAGTCGTGGAGTTTGCATTTCCTTTCCTATTGCACATGTCTCCCTATAAACTTTGTTTTGCAAGGATTCATAAATAAAATATCGCACCATTTCCTGTTTCATTTTTTGCTTTAATCTTTTAATTTTGCAATATTTTACTTGTTTCAGCATTCATACTAATAATCCCATTGAGTCCACAAACGCAACGTGTAACGAAACAATGGAGCTTGGGGAAGCTAGAGCTGATTATGATGATTTTGATTACACTACACAAGAAGAATTTGAAAGATTTGAAAACAAACCGAAGCCAAACCTTGAGGAGATTGAGGTGATAAACTTAGGAGATGAGAAAGTTGTGAAAGAGACAAGGATCAGTATGCATCTCAATGCCGAGGATAAAAAGCGATATACTGAGTTTCTTAAAGAATATGAGGACGTATTCGCCTGGTCGTACGATAACATGATTGGCATAAGCACGGATGTGGTAGCTCACAAATTACCTATCAATCCAGGCTTTCCGCCAGTCAAGCAAAAGGCTCGAACTTTCAAGTCATCAGTTCTGCTGAAAATTGGTGAAGAAGTAACTAAGCAACTCAATGCAGGGATTCTGAAAACAGTCAAGTATCCAACTTGGTTGGCTAATATTGTCCCAGTGCCGAAGAAAGATGGGAAAGTCCGAGTTTGCGTGGATTATAGGGATCTTAATAAAGCAAGTCCGAAGGATGATTTTCCTCTACCAAACATACACATCCTGATTGACAATTGCGCAAAACATGAACTGCAATCCTTCGTGGACTGTTTCGCTGGTTATCATCAAGTTCTCATGGATGAAGAGGATGCCGAGAAGATAGCCTTCACTACGTCTTGGGGAACTTATTGCTACAAAGTTATGCCATTCGGTTTGAAGAATGCTGGGGCAACTTATATGAGGGCTATGACAACTATGTTCCATGACCTAATGCACAAGGAGATTGAAGTCTATGTAGACGACGTGATCATCAAATCAAAGGAGAGTTCGGAGCATCTTGACAACTTGCGCAGGTTCTTTATCCGCTTGCGAAAGTACAATCTGAAGCTGAATCCGGTAAAGTGTGCTTTTGGCGTTCCGGCAGGGAAGCTCCTGGGTTTCATCGTCAGTAGAAGGGGTATCGAGCTGGATCCATCCAAGATCAAAGCCATCAAAGAATTTCCACCGCCAAAAAGAAAGAAAGAAGTTATGAGTTTCTTGGGGAGGCTCAATTACATCAGCCGTTTCATAGCACAATCCACTGTCATCTGTGAGCCAATCATCAAGCTGTTGAAGAAAGATGCAGTGATAGAATGGACAGAGGATTGCCAAAAAGAATTTCATCGGATAAAGGAGTACTTGTCCTGCCGGCCTGTACTGGTCCCACCTGAGCCTGGGCGACCTTTGATCTTGTACCTGTCCGTGGTAGACTAGGCCTTTTGTTGTGTATTGGGACAACATGACTCAACTGGGAGGAAGGAGCAAGCAATATACTATCAGAGCAAGCAATATACTATCTAAGCAAGAAGTTCACTCCTTATGAAGCCAAGTACACATTGCTGTAACGCATGTGCTGCGCACTGACATGGATAGCACAGAAGTTGAGACACTACTTGACATCCTACTCAACGTTGCTGATATCAAGGATGGACCCTCTCAAATACATTTTCCAAAAACCAATGCTTACTGGAAAACTGGCTAAATAGAAAATGCTGCTCAGCGAGTTCGACATCACATTTGTCACTCAAAAGGCGGTGAAAGCTCAAGCCTTGGCTGATCACATGGCCGACAATCCAGTGGGAGATGACTATGAACCTTTGCATACCTATTTCCCCGACGAAGAAGTCATGTTCGTAGGAGAAGATATCACCGAAGTGTATGACGGTTGGAGGCTATTCTTTGATGGAGTCAATTTCAAAGGAGTCGGCATTGGAGCGGTACTAGTTTCCGAGACTGGACAACACTATCCTGTCACGACCAAACTAAGGTTCCCTTGCACCAACAACATGGCGGAGTATGAAGCTTGTAATTTGGGTCTTAGATTGGTAGTAGACATGAACATACAAGAGCTATTAGCAATCGGGGACTCCAACCTACTGATTCACCAAGTTCGAGGAGAATGGACAGCAAAGAATTTGAAGATATTGCCATATCTGGGGTGCATAAAGGAGTTGAAGCAAAGATTCACCAAGATAGAATTCTGGCATGTACCCAGATTGCAAAATGAGTTCGCGGACGCTTTGGCTACCATATCTGCCATGATCAAGCATCCCGACAAGAACTACATTGATCCAATACCCGTGACAGTGAAGAAGCAACCAGCTTACTGCTATTACGTGGAAAAAGAGTCAGACGGACAGCCTTGGTTCTACGACATCAAAGGGTTCCTCAAGGACGACGGTTATCCAAAGAATGCAACAAGCCTCCAAAAGAAGACACTGAGGAGGTTAGCAAATGGCTTCTTTCTGAACGGAGAAGTTTTGTACAAAAGGACACCTGATCTAGGTTTGTTGCGATGTGTAGACGCAAAAGAAGCTGCTAAATTGTTAGAAAAGGTACACTCTGGGGCGTGTGGCCCACACATGAATGGTTTCGTACTTGCAAAGAAGATTTTGAGGGCTGGTTATTTCTGGATGACAATGAAATATGACTGCATAAAGCACGCGAAGAAATGCCATCAATGCTAAGTCCATGGAGATATGATTCGAGTGCTTCCCAATGAATTGAACATTATGGGATCGCCTTGGCCTTTAGCCGCCTAGGGGATGGATGTCATAGGACCTATTGAGCCAGTCACTTCCAATGGGCATCACTTCATACTAGTGGCCATTGACTATTTTACCAAATGGGTAGAAGCTGCATCATACACATATCAGTAACAAAGAAGGTGGTGTCGAACTTTGTCCGTGATAAGATAATCTGCCGATTTGGCATCCCTGAATCCATCATCACTGACAATGGGTCCAATCTCAACAGTTACCTAATGAAAGCAACCTGTGAGGTTTTCAAGATCAAGCATCGCAACTCTACTGCATACAGACCTCAAATGAATGGTGCGGTCCAGGCGGCCAATAAGAACATCAAGAGGATACTGCGCAAGATGACAGGCACTTCAAAACAATGGCATGAGAATCTACCCTATGCTCTGTTAGGGTATCGCACCACAATGAGAACATCAACAGGGGATACTCCTTATTTGTTGGTGTATGGCACCGAAGCAGTGATACCCGCGGAGGTCGAGATACCATCTTTGAGAATCATCCAAGAGACACAACTGAAAGATGCTGAATGGATCAAAGGGAGAATAGAGCAATTGGCCCTCATCGATGGCAAGAGATTGAATGCAATATGTCATGGGCAATTATATCAGAGGAGGATAGCTAAGGCATTTAGCAAGAAAAATCGAGAAAGATTCTTTGAACCCGGGCAGTTAGTACTGAAGAAGATATTTCCAAATCAAGAAGAAGCAAAAGGCAAGTTCGCACCAAACTGGCAAGGACTGTACATGGTTCACCGAGTTTTGAATGGAGGAGCATTGATACTGGCAGAAATGGTTGGAGAAGTCTGGCCAAAACCTATCAACTCAGATGCTGTTAAAAGATACTACGTATAGGAGTTCGTACTGATTAGTGATTCCTATAGAATACATTATGTAATCTGAACTACGTCACGACCTGGTTCCCTAAGTGGGATACGCAGGGAACCTATTCAAGGTTCGGTCGCATAAATACAAAAATTTTATTTTCCCCACAAAGCGAACACTGGGGCAGAATTTTTGAGGAACTCTCAAAAATTCCCAAAGGACAAACATAGTCGACACTAAGGCAAAAATTTTTGAGGACCTCTCAAAAATTTCAAATGCAAACTGGGGCAGAATTTTGAAGGCACCCTCAAAATTCGTTTGGAATAGCAGGAAGAATGACAACTTCGGCTTTACTCAATGCGGCTTGTGACTCAATGGGATAAAAATATTTTATTTCATTTTCTTTCTTATAAAAGTTTTTCAAAAATCATTTGCATTATATACTATTTTTATGCATATCCCTATCAGCTCGGCCAAGATCCCGACACTCGTGGACAGCGAACGCGAAAAAAGCCAAGAATGTACGAACCAAACCACCCCGTACAACTCACCAATCTTTCTTTGGATGCAGGCATGAAAGATACCTAAATAAACAATGCACAACAGAAGTGTTTCAACGAAAGGTTTGTCATTTAAATTAGCTGAGGGCACACAACTCGAAGCGTCGATTGAGGGTACACAGCCCGATATCAATTTGCATTTTAAATTAGCTGAGGGCACACAACCCGAAGCGTCGATTGAGGGTACACAGCCCGATATCGATTTGTCATTTTAAATTTGCTGAGGGCACACAACTCGAAGCGTCGATTGAGGGTACACAGCCCGATATCGATTTGCATTTTAAATTAGCTGAGGGCATACAACCCGAAGCGTCGATTGAGGGTACACAGCCCGATATCGATTTGTCATTTAAATTAGCTGAGGGCACACAACTCGAAGCGTCGATTGAGGGTACACAGCCCGATACCAATTTGCATTTTAAATTAGCTGAGAGCACACAACCCGAAGCGTCGATTGAGAGTACACAACCCGATATCGATTTGTCATTTTAAATTTGCTGAGGGCACACAACCCGAAGCGTCGATTGAGGGTACACAGCTCGATATCGATTTGAATTTTAAATTAGCTGAGGGCACACAACCTGAAGCGTCGATTGAGGGTACACAGCCCGATATCGATTTGTCATTTAAATTAGCTGAGGGCACACAACCCGAAGCGTCGATTGAGGGTACACAGCCCGATATCGATTTGTCATTTTAAATTAGCTGAGGGTACACAACCTGAAGCGTCGATTGAGGGTACACAGCCCGATATCGATTTGTCATTTAAATTAGCTGAGGGCACACAACCCGAAGCGTCGATTGAGGGTACACAGCCCGATATCAATTTGCATTTTAAATTAGCTGAGGGCACACAACCCGAAGCGTCGATTGAGGATACACAACCCAATATCGATTTATATTTTTAAATTAGCTGAGGGTACACAGCCCAAAGCATCGGTTGAGGGTACACAGCTCGATATCGATATGTCATTTTATTTCTTCGCGGAGGGTATACAGCCCAATGCACCGACGGAGGGCATACAACCCAATGTCGAATCTATCATTTGACAGCAAAAGACGAACCATCATGGCATAGCAAGCATAGCTATATGCAACCAGAATCCTGGAAAGACAATCCAGCCCGGCGGGAAGGTACGTTTTATATATATACATTATGTTGCAAGCACATTTCCATTGCCGGAAACACACCCCGAGCAAAGAAAGCATTTCAGCCTGACGCCCTACATCCTCTTAAGTCATAGGCTCTTCTATAGTCATGAAAAAATTGGCCGCATTGTCAACGTCTTTGCCTGAAGACTCTTTCATCATCCCCGGGCAAAGAGGGGTAGCTGTTGACACCCAATTTTGTCCCTCATATTTTCAAAATCAACAGTTCTTGAATTTTGCACACAATCGTGTATTCACTCTTGCCTTTCCATTTCTTTCAAATTATCTTCTCGTAATAGTCCGACAATTGAGGCCATTTTCAAAAAGTGTCGTCTCAACTCATAGCTATTTTTATAACCATTGCAATTACTCTTATTTTGACAAAATTATCCAAAATTATTTTAAGCCTCAAAATTACAATTTTATACGTTTCTTAGCCACCCCAACATTTTAAATTAATTTTCTAATTTTTCTATAATTTTTATACCCATTTTATACCCATTTTATACCATTGTATACCTATTTTATGCCTAATATACGCTAGATATACAATATATATACATAAATACATACACACACACACACACACACACAGATATATATATATATATATATATATATATATATATATATATATATATATATATATATATATATATATATATATATATATATATATATATATATATTACACTTCATATACACACATCAGCCACTTTTTACACGTCACCTGCCTACGTGGCTTAATCCTGGCCGTCCACGACATTAATACAACGGCCAGGATTCAAGTTTCCATTTTTATTACACACCCCCCCCAAACCCTATTTCCCCTTTTCATTTCTCCTTCTCCCTCAGCCGCGACTCTCCTCTCTCTCTCTCTCTCTCTCTCTCTCTCTCTCTCTCTCTCTCTCTCTCTCCTTGGCGATTCAAATCGCTACCCTCTTCAATCAACTTTTCGGCCATTTCCACCGGCAAAAATTGGGGAAAATGACATCGCCATGATCCTCGCAATGTCCGCTGCAAAACCTTGGTGCTATTTGGGTGTTTCGACGGAGGCCAAATTTGACCTCTCGTTGATGGGGGTTTCTGTCACCGGAAAAGGTACGTCGGTGGTCGATTTGCTAGAATTACATGACACCATCGTAGGGAAAGGGAAAATCCTTATGTATGACCGGAGTTGGGTCAATTCGAACCCGATTCCAAACCTAAATGGGTAATCTTCCTTCCTTTTCTTTTGACGTTTTGGACTTATGTGAATTCATGACTAAACTTGCCTACGTTTTCTGTGTACCAACATGTTATGTGTTACTTGCTAATTAACCAGTTAAAATTCACGCGCTTGTTATTCTTGTTAATTCACTGATTTAAGTTTAAACGTTGCCTTGAATTCTCTTCAGACTGAGCCATTGTGTTTGTGGTCTTTAAAACACGTGATTCAAGAGTCATTTTAATCAAAAATGCTTTCACCCATCTTGACAATGTCGGCAAATGTTGTTTCCCTCACAACTATAATTTGCTTACACATTTTCTCATAAAGCTCACCATCCAAAGATGCTACAAAAGAAGTAATTACTTCCTTTTCCGAGAGGGGCAGCTGTATTCACTCTTGCCTTGTCCATTTCTTTCAAATTATCTTCTCGTAATAGCCCGGCAATTGAGGACATTTTTAAAAAGTGTCGTCTCAACTCATAGCTATTTTTACAACCATTGCAATTACTCCTATTTTGACAAAATTATCCAAAATTGTTTTAAGCCTCAAAATTACAATTTTATACGTTTCTTAGCCACCCCAACATTTTAAATTAATTTCCTAATTTTTCTATAATTTTTATACGCATTTTATACCCATTTAATACCTATTTTATTACTGACCAAAGGGAGGAATTATATTTGTTAAAAGGTTTGATTTGCCTTAGGTTTAGGGTCTGATTGAGCTATACTTGGAAAGTCCACCTAAGTGGATCCTTTAATTATGGGAAAATGCAATCCCTTGCCTTTTGTGTCCTGTGTTTGAATTTGAACCCTTATTTCCCTCACCTATATAAACAGGCCCTATTAGTCAATACTCAATACAGACACAATTTTTGGCATCAATACCTGACATACTCACTACACTCGCACACTGAAAGCTTTGCAATACTCTTCACATACAGAAACATCTAGCACCCACTTTACTCTTTTCTGATTGACTTTCAACATCACTGGAAGACTCTTGCTTTGCTTGCTTTTCTGGTTTGGCTGCCTGCAAGTGTTAAACATTACTCACAACTCTATTTACTTGTTCCCTCACTACTGAAGGTATCTCTTTCTCTTTCTTCTTGACTGTATGTTGCCTTTAGTTTAAAAACCTGTCTTTAACCTTTGATTGTCCTTGTTTGAAACTATTTATGCAATTATCTTTTATGCTCTGTGTATACTTGTTGAGAGGCTGCATACTACCTTTATCAGTGTCTGTTCAGGGCCTTCCCTTTGCCCTTTTTGTAACCCCTTTATGCAGGAACTGTGAGGATATCCTCAAAGGTATGCCAAGGTTCTATTACAGGTTTTGGCTATTACAGAGACCCCAGTGAGGGGTTCTACTTGTCTGTGGGTTTCAGGCCATGTCAACCTTGCTTTGAGTCTTAAATTTAAACTGTTGATCTAGCTTATTAGCTGCATTATGTAATTCTTACTTAGGTGCAACTCGGGGAGTCCTGACTATGTTTAGAATAGCCCATTCTTTGCCTGGTGAACCATTTCCTTTAGAAACCGTCCCCTTGTGTATATTTATTAGGTTTCCTGTCTGTAGTTGCTTAAAATAGGGCACACAGTTGCTAGACTGTGTGAATGGCTACTCAGGGGCCTCTCCTTCTCCCTTACCTCCTTATGTGCTGCATTATCCATGTCTACAGCTTCTCCTTTTCGAAAACTGAGTGTTCTGAAAAGTTATATCACACCTTTAAAACCTGCATGTTTCCTAAACGATAATGCTACTGCCTATAATATGTCTCACAGGTTTTGATTACTTGAAAACATGTTTTATGATGATCAGACTGGAATTTCATTTTAAAATTAAGGCTATTTGTGAAAAGTATTAAAATCTGGTTTGTTACGCTAAGGCTAAACTGTTTCCGTTTGCACGAGTGGTCCAGGTCCAATAAACCTTTTCAAAAGTGGCCTGTATATGTATGAAAACGTTTTTAATTACTCTAACACTCTTATACACTAATCTAATAGTGTATAGGGGTGTATAAAGCTTTGGGGTCGTTTATACACTTTAAACCTATTTTCTTAAAGTTATAACTATGATTTGGACCATATATTTGCATGTATAATACCTATATGTATACTATTAAGTGTGACAGCCCCCTTTATCTGCATTGATTTGCTCTTCGTGAACCCATTTTTTAAAAAACAGCCTCTCTTCCTATATATATATTTCCAAAATCCGACCCCTACACAAAAAGGCCATTAAAATTAGGGCTCGACAATTAATGACGAGTCACACCGACCCTAAATGACAGACATTTTATTTTCAAAACAAACCCCTTTTGGTTACTTGCTAAAATCTGAATTTATTTACAAACATATACCATTTATGCCAATCTTTCTTGTGTAAGTTGCATATATAAGTTGAAGATTGAACACCCTTTGGTATATTGACAATTGTTTGTGATTAGGTGTTCAATATTAGAAGTCGTAATTATGATTAGGGTTAAATATAGGCCGAACATGAAAACTATTTGTGTGTGTATAGATATGCTACATCTTTAGTTAAAATTTTAAACTAAATCTCCAAGTTAGTACACCTAATGATATATACTCTTTTTATCCCAAAATTAAGACTCGGACGGTAACCACTTTTTATGGGACTCGGGGAAGTGCCTAACACCTTCTTCCCCGAGTCATTTGGACTTCTAACCCATATAGAATCTCTGATTTGACTAGTAGACCTATTTAACTTGACTTTAGAAATTAGGTGACCACTTCTTCCCTGGAACATGTGCTTCGTCCAACACCTTCATCAAAGCACTTCGGTGACTCTCCGACTTGAGGAATAGGGCCAAAATATAGATTTGTGCTGGAGTTTTGCCCAAGTGCTCAACCACGGAGTACTCCTTTGCTTGTATTTTCTTCCATAGTCCCTCGGACTCTTCCTCGCTAATACCTCGTCTATCTTGAACAAGATGCTCGGGAGTGTAGATTCTCCTACTCCTAGTCATCCCATGTGCGGCCACAGTCTCAACTACAGACTTGTTTTTCTTATCCTTTTCATAATCCCATGGCACCGCCTTGTCACTGTATGGGGGTACCACATCAACATAGAATTTGGGAGCCACTTCTACCTAATGGGCTCTGGTGCCGTAGCGGCTTGAGAAACTGAAGCGGTTGCTGGTACCTTTTCTTTTGCCTTAACGATAGTCCCTTCTAAGTTGCATTCCTCATCCAACTCGATTAGGTTCACCCTACTGTCTCCATGATGAGGCAAAGGATTGTTGTGCACATTCGGAGTCTTCAAGTGTATCACCTTTTGGTCGATCAAGTCTTGTATTTTGTCCCTCAAGGCGTAGCACTTTTCAGTATCGTGACTAGGTCCTCCAGAGTAATAGTCACAGGTTTTGGTTTGATCAAAATAGGGTGTCATCCTATCAGGCATTTTGAATGGCACAGGTTGTATGTGTCCAGCTGCTTTGAGTCTCTCGAACAACTGAGTGCGAGATTCAGCCAACGGGGTGTAGTTTCTTTTGGGTCTTGGGTTGTTATTGGCGTGAGGCCTTGGTGAATAGGTGTTGGTATTTCGGTAGTTGGGACTTTGTGGGTAGGTTGGTCTTTGTGGTGGTGGGTTTTGGTATATGGGCTGGGTGTTATAGACTGGGTAGGTGGACGTGGGTGGTATGTATGGATAGGATGGAGGAGGTGTTTGGTAGTAGTGGTTGTGAGTAGGGGAGTGGTCAAGTGATGCGGCCACGAAGGAGACGTCGTCCTTCTTCTTTCTTGAGGTAGTAGTGCTGCCAGCTTGTAGGGCTTTTTAGCGGCTTGTAATGCGACCATGCTAACAATAGTTCCAGTCTTCAGTCCATCTTCGACCATATCACCAATCTTGATCAACTCTCCAAACTTCTTATCTTGCAGATTCAACATTTTGTCAAAGTAGACATCTTCTTGTATGCGTATGAAAGTTGCCACTATCTCAGCGTCTTCCATGGGAGGTTGGACTTTGGCGGCTTCGGCTCTCCATCTAGTTGCAAACTCTCTAAAAGTCTCAGTGGGCTTCTTCTTCAGTTTCTCTAGGTAGAACCGGTCAGGCATAGCATCAGTGTTGTGCCCAAAACCATTGACAAAGTCTCCAGCCATTGCTTCCCAGTTCGTCCACCTCTTTGTTTGTTTCTTAGAGTACCATACTAGTGCAACTCTAGTTAGACTGCGGTTGAACAGCTGCATGCGGATCTTTTCGTCGTGTCCAACTCCAATCAGCTTGTCACAATAAGACCTTAAATGAGCCATTGGATCTCCACTACCGTCGAACATGTTGAATTTCGGTGTCGTGTAGCCTTCGGGTAGTTTCAAGTCAGGATACAAGCAGAGATCCTCATAGGCTAACCTTCGGGTTCCCTTAGTGTCTTGGAGTTGTTTGAACTTCTCAACCAACCATTGGACTTGCTCTTTGGTGCTGTCTGGGTCTTCCTTAGTCCATGCGTACATCTCATGGTCCTTGGTGACTGATGCAATGGTTTTGGTTTCAACAGTGAAGGCGGGTAAGTTGTTTTGTGGTGCTTTTGGTGGTACAGTATGAGTAGGGTAAGGAATGTCTCTTTCGGGGTAAAGTGGATCTTTGCCGTGAGGGCGAATAGTTTGGTTTGGTTCAGTGATCTCGTCGGTACGGGCCAAAAGGATCCTATTTTCCACTTCAAGCAACCTCTGTTCCAGCTTAGCATAATTTTCGTAGGCGACCATGCCTTGTTTCTCAGGAGTTCCAATCTTGTCAAACTCAGCCATGATATTTCGTCTCATCCTTGTCCTTGTAGGTAGAGGAAGAGGTGTTGGAATTGATCCTTTGGATCTCAACCGGTATTGCGGCGCGGCTAGAATGCACAAACTTATCAGGGACTTGGGAACTGACACATCAAAAACAAGAAGAGAAAGCGTGAGTATACGTTAGTTTGAATAAAATCGGGTCCTATCATGCATGGGACCTCTTTTGTGCCAGAGGTGGGCCTATCGCGGATTCGAAGTAACGTTTGCACCAAACACATCATTTCGTTTCAATAAACATGATCATCACCAGTCTAAAACCCAAAAATAACGAAATTTTATTTATTTTGCTTGGCTTTATTACAACCACTAATGACTCGATTAAGATGAAAACGACAATAAAGAAAGGACAAGACGACTTGACTCGATACGACTAGACTAGGTGCCAAGCAAAGAGACTCCAGGTTCAAACATCAGCTCCAGTGTCTTCCTTTTCCTTCTCCTCTTTGGCTTCCTCTTTGGGTTTGTGAGCCAGACTAATGAGCGGAGTATCAACAAATGTTTCAGCAAGTCTTTCCCAGCCTCCATGTCACCCAGAGCGTTCACGAGGAACTCACAGATTTTTAATCCTCTTGTTTCCTTCTCTTCCAGTAGTACAGACTTAAAATACCCTCCCCATCCTTTGAGCAAATCTTGTAAATTCCCAGCAGCTTGCCTTGCAGTCATGACCTTGCCGGTCCAATACTTGAGTTCGTCCCCTTTGATCTTCTCTTTGTATTGTCTCCTCATCTCTCACTCTTGTGTCACCCTTAACTCCTTCTTTCTTTGGTCAAACTCATGTTTCAGCTTTTTGTATTTTTCAGCAGCATTTAGAGCTTTGGCTTTCCTTTTCAGTGTAGTCTTAGATCGGTACTTTGCCTTACCTTTGTTGAGCCATTGAGGGTAAGCCAGGGTAGCTGTGGGGTTCACGCTATTGTCACGACCACGGCAAAACTGCATAGTAAGCCTTTTCTCCCACATTGTCAATATGGTGAGAACCATCGGATGCTCGATGTCTTTTATGTCAACGTTGAAACTTCTTCCCTCGATCAACTGTGGGGTTTGCTGTGTCATTCCCACTTGTCGAAGGATCCTTAGAGGAACATAGTGATGAGTTCCTCGGAATCCAATCAATGTCAAGAAAGTGATGTCTTCACTTTGTATGGAGACAATGAAGCCAGCACAATTTTCAATCACCCATTGCACCTCTTACAGTTCCTCGAGCTTGGTGTACCAACCTTCCACGTTTGCGGGGTATTCCCATGCCACTGTTCCAGCCATACGGGTGCTATGTGAGCGGATCCCTCCTTGCCAAGAGGTTTTGGTGCCATCGGACTGACGGGGACACTGTGCAAATGCTCTATCAACCATATTTGCAGCAACAGGTTACATCCTTCGAAGAAATATCCTCCCCTCCTACATTTAGTCAAAGACCTATAAACTTCTCCCAAAATTATGGGGATCAAACTCACTTGACGTTTGAAAGCCCCTTTTTGCAGCCCCCCTATTACTCTTCCTAGCCTTATGTCGATCTTTCCACCTTTCTCGGGGAAAACCATGCTTCCCAGAAAAGCAATGATGAAAGCATTGGATTCGGTCCACTCCCAATCTTGAACTTCCCACGCCCCATTCCATTCGTGTCTAAGTGTCGGATCTCCAAACCTAGAATGCAAGTATTCCAACGTGACCTTCCCATCTTGCACTCCCTCAACATATGGATCATAAGGGGCTCCCAACAATTCAATAAACTTCTTAGGCTCCACGTCTCGGGGGTAAATCATAGTCTCGGGTCCAGGCTCTAACCCTGCTAGCCCTCCAAATTCTTCTAACATTGGTGCCAACTCGAAACCATTGAAATGAAACACAGCCCTTTTGTAGTCCCAGAAATGTGTAGCAGCTTCAACAAAACCAGTCAAGGTACTGTAGTTCTTGAGAGCTACCAACTCTCCCAACATCTTTTGAACATGAGCTTTGCTGACAACGGCCAAATCTTCCCACCAAAGTCTGATCAAGTGAGGAGGTCGGGAAACGACCTCAAATTGGAGAGTACCCTTTGCAGCCATAGTCTGAAAACAAAACAAGAAAAGGTAAAGACAAACATTCTTATAGTTTTGATCATGTTTAAACAGACAATCAATGTTCTGTGCAAATGTTTCTTCGAATCAATGCAGAGATGATATTTGTCACTTTTCGGGTTAGAAACCCTCTTGACATTTGGCGTAGGTTTACTAATGGGCTATTACGTGCCAAGGACATATTAGCCTTCCTAGGTTTGTCATTATGCAAAGAAAATGAATACAGATTTTGTAGCCAATTATTCTCATAAATTCCCCAAAATTTGAAAATCAGTATATAATAACTTTTGAAAAAGTAAAGTACAAGAGAGAAAAATGAAAATGATACTTTGACTAGGCAGCACACTCCCTTTCCATCTTGGCCCTCTTTGCTTCTCGTGTAATCTCCTTGTCTGCTTCCATAGCTTTGGTCAAGTACCCTTTGGCTGCTACCAAGAGTAAGATATCTACCTCTGCACACTCTGAATTCCATTGCTCAAGTTTTGTTTCTAATGCCTCTATCTTTTCCTGTAGTTCTAATGTGCGCTTTTTCCACACTTCGATCTCTTCTTTGTTTTCCTTATCCATCTTGACAGCTTTCAACATGAACTCTCGGTACCGGATTTAAGCCTCTGCTTCACGATCTCTTATGTTGTTTCCACGACTTGGCCCTACCACCACATTTCCTTTTATACTAGAGCATAACCAGCTTTTGTTGTTTGGTTCGCATCCAGCGTTGTATCTATCAGGTGCTAGCGATGCTTCTTCTATGACTTGTCTTCCTACCCAAGATTTCCTAATGCTTTTGACCCTTGGAACAACATCTTCAATGTAGTCAAACTGATAATCTTTCGTGTCTGGTATCAATGGTATGATTTGCTTCCTCCCTGCTTGCCTCATTACTCTTAACGGTTGGTAAGGTTGGAGAGCTCTTAACCCCATAAGTATCACAAAGAATGCCTTCTCAGAACTAATGATGAAATCTGATGAAGGAAACCAAGTGAACATCCACTGAATTGAGTCCTCCGTTATATTTTCGAACAATTTTACCCATTTCTCTGTGCTGCTTGGCTGCTTGAGTTTTGAACCCCATACCGTTCCTCAATGAAGTAGTTTCAACCAGCTGGTTTGGACAATGCTTGCACACCTCTTGCTTTCCTTAGATGTTCTTTGAACCATGCTTGTAGTAGAAGATTACACCCTTGGAAGTATTTTGCTCCTTTCTTGCAACAACCCAAAGCTCGATAAATGTCCGCTACTATCATAGGAACTATGGTATAACGATAACCATCAATTTCGTTGAACACTGCATCGGCAACCATAACAAGTCTTGAACATATGTCATGATTTGAACTCTCGGGGAAAACCATCACTCCTAAGAAACAAACGGCAAATGCAAGTGCTCTAGCCCTCCTCCAATCACCATAGGACTCGAACTCCTTCTTATGACTATCATACGCCCTCAAATGCCCAAACCAAGTGTAAAAATAGGAAAAGGGGATCTTCTTTTGTCGTAAAAATCTCATGTCCACACTTGCTACCATCCCTAACTTCTTAAGAAACTCGTAAGCTGTGGGGACGCTAGGTGCTAGTATGCAACCTCCTTGCCAACGATGTTTGTCTAACCTCGAGTGTGACATAAACCCTCCTATTTCTTCCAACAAAGGTGTTAATTCGACATCCCCGAATCTAAACACGTTCAATTTTTCATCCCAAAACGATACTGATGCTTCGATCATCTCCCTACACGGTTCCATTTCTAGTAGTGAAACCAAATGACCCAAGTGTTGACGTACTTCGGTTTGCTCTCCCAGTGACAAATTATTCCACCAATTGGTTAACAAGGGAGGTGCACCCATAGTCATTCCAAAACGATGAAACTTTTGACTCATTGTGACCTATAAATAAAGAAGATATAAAACTTAAAACCCCGTTCCCTTTGGGAATAATTGAACAAATCAAAATGCGTTTTCATTCTTATCTCACTTTTTTTTCTTTTCTTTTCTCTCAAATGCACATAATCATATCCAAACGTCCCTTTGGGGTCGGAAAACCCGTTTAGGTAGTTTGGACAAGTTGAAAACTAGTCGGCTCACGGGGAGCCCCTTCTACGGCATAATGCGTGCTCATTACAATAGAAGAGTGGTGTAATTCTAGACACGGTTCCCCAAGGCGGACGGCCAAGGAGTGGGATAATTTGAAATTGTTGGTTGTACCACGGACCAACTATATTTCAACATGTCCCTCTTAAAAGGTGTTTTGGTGGTGAAGCGACCGTGGGATCCACGTAATCGCCATGTGCGTGTGAAGTGTTGTTTCCCAGGAGTGGGGGAGTATGAGTGAAGTAAGCAAAATGTCACATAAAGAACACAATAAATAAAGTAAAAGAAAGAAAAACAAAAAAGGAAACCAAGTTAGTACGACAATAATAATAATGAATAACAAGACAATAATTAAATAAATTCCAAAAGTAAAGAGTCGTTGTGGTTAGGACTTTGAGTATCCCCAGCAGAGTCGCCATTCTGTCATACCCGATTTTGGACTCAACTCGAAGCGAGTCGGGTTTTGGATTTGACTGGGTGAACTCATTTGTGTTTAGATGTTGGAGTCGCCACCTAATATAATTTCTAAGGCATATTAGGTCACCTAATGTCTAAAGTCAAGTTAAATAGGTCTACTAGTCAAAGCAGAGATTCTATATGGGTAAGAAGTCCAAATGACTTTGGGAAAAAGGTGTTAGGCACTTCCCCGAGTCCCACAAAAAGTGGTTACCGTCCGAGTCTTAATTTTGGGATAAAAAGAGTATATATCATCAGGTATACTAACTTAGAGATTTAGTTTAACATTTTAACTAAAGATGTAGCATATCTATACACACACAAAAATAGTTTTCATGTTCGGCCTACATTTAAGCCTAATCGTAATTACGACTTCCAATATTGAACGCCAAATCGCAAAAAATTGTCAATATACCAAAGGGTGTTCAATCTTCAACTTAAATATGCAACTTACACAAGAAAGATTGGCATAAATGGTTTATGTTTGTAAATAAATTCAGATTTTAGCAAGTAACCAAAAGGGGTTTGTTTTGAAAATAAAATGTCGGCCATTTAGGGTCGGTGTGACTCGTCATTAATTGTGGAGCCCTAACCTTAATGGACTTTTTGTTTGGGGGGGGGGGGGTCAGATTTTAGAAATATATATATAGGAAGAGAGGCTGTTTTTGAAAAATGGGTTCACGAAGAGCACATCAATGCAGATAAGGGGGGCTGTCACACTTAATAGTATAAATATAGGTATTATACATGCAAATATATGGTCCAAATTATAGTTATAACTTTAAGAAAATAGGTTGAAAGTGTATAAACGACCCCAAAGCTTTATACACCCCTATACACTATTAGATTAGTGTATAAGAGTGTTAGAGTAATTAAAAACGTTTTCATACATATACAGGCCACTTTTGAAAAAGTTTATTGGGCCTGGACCACTCGTGCAAACGGGAACAGTTTAGTCTTAGCGTAACAAACCAGATTTTAATACTTTTCACAAATAGCCTCAGTTTTAAAATGAAATTCCAGTCTGATCATCATAAAACATGTTTTCAAGTAATCAAAACCTGTGAGACATATTATAGGCGATCGTTTAGGAAACATGCAGGTTTTAAAGGTGTGATATAACTTATCAGAACACTCAGTTTTCGATAAGGAGAAGCTGTAGACATGGATGATGCAGCACATAAGGAGGTAAGGGAGAAGGAGAGGCCCCTGAGTAGCCATTCACACAGTCTAGCAACTGTGTGCCCTGTTTTAAGCAAATACAGACAGGAAACCTAATGAATATACACAAGGGGATAGTTTCTAAGAGGTATGGTTTACCAGGCAAAGAGTGGGCTATTCTAAACATAGTCAGGACTCCCAGAGTTGCACCTAAGTAAGCATTACATAATGCAGCTAATAAGCTAGATCAATAGTTTAAATTTAAAACTCAAAGCAAGGTTGACATGGCCTGAAACCCACAGACAAGTAGAACCCCTCACTGGGGTCTGTGTAATAGCCAAAACCTATAATAGAACCTTGGTATACCTTTGAGGATATCCTCACAGTTCCTGCATAAAGGGGTTAGCACAAAGGGCAAAGGGAAGGCCCTGAACAGATACTGATGAAGGTAGTATGCAGCCTCTAAACAAGTATACACAGAGCATAAAAGATAATTGCATAAACAGTTTCAAACAGAGTTGTGAGTAATGTTTAACACTTGCAGGCAGCCAAACCAGAAAAGCAAGCAAAGCAAGAGTCTTCCAGTGATGTTGAAAGACAATCATAAAAGAGTAAAGTAGGTGCTAGATGTTTCTATATGTGAAGAGTATTGCAAAGCTTTCAGTGTGTGAGTGTAGTGAGTATGCTGGGTATTGATGCCAAAAACTGGGTCTGTATTGACTAATAGGGCATGTTTATATAGGTGAGGGGAAATAAGGGTTCAAATTCAAACGGAGGACACAAAAGGCAAGGGATTGTGTTTTCCCATAATTAAAAGGATCCACTTAGGTGGACTTTCCAAGTATAGCTCAATCAGACCCTAAACCTAAGGCAAATCAAACCTTTTAACAAATATAATTCCTCCCTTTGGTCAGTAATACATCCAGATTCAAGCATAAGTGTGTAAGATTGTTCTAGACTCGTTTAGGCTTGAAAATCTCTTAATTACCCTAACAAATTTCCATCAAAAATTCTAATTGATACTATTCAATTTGCTAAACAAATTTCCATTAACATTTTCCATCACAGATTCAATTTCAAACAAATCTAGATTCTTCTAATCATGTAAAATAGGTCATCACCCAGACTTTGAACATAACCATGAGAATTATGCACTTTGACAGAGTAAGGGGCTGAATACATTGCAGCAAACAAGAATGAACATAGACGACTTATAAATGGCCCTTGGTTTTACATTCAGAAACTAACAAGGATAGCCTAAGGCATAAACGATGCGTATATTTCACCCAGACATGTGAGAATTCAAGGCAACGTTTAAACTTAAATCAGTGAATTAACAAGAATAACAAGCGCGTGAATTTTAACTGGTTAATTAGCAAGTAACACATAACATGTTGGTACACAGAAAACGTAGGCAAGTTTAGGCATGAATTCACATAAGTCCAAAATTTCAAAAGAAAAGGAAGGAAGATTACCCATTTAGGTTTGGAATCGGGTTCGAATTGACTCAACTCCGGTCATGCATAAGGGTTTTCCCTTTCCCTATGATGGTATCATGTAATTCTAGCAAATCGACCACCGACGTACCTTTTCCGGTGTCAGAAACCCTCATCAACGAGAGGTCAAATTTGGCCTCCGTTGAAAACACCCAAATAGCACCAAGGTTTTGCAGCGGACATTGCGAGGATCATGGCGATGTCATTTTCCCCAATTTTTGCCGGCAGAAATGGCCGGAAAGTTGATTGAAGAGGGTGGCGATTTGAATCGCCAAGGAGAGAGAGAGAGAGGAGAGTCGCGGCTGAGGGAGAAGGAGAAATAAAAGAGGAAATAGGGCTTGGGGGGTGTGTGTGTAATAAAAATGGAAACTTGAATCCTGGCCGTTGGATTAATGTCGTGGACGGCCAGGATTAAGCCACGTAGGCAGGTGACGTGTAAAAAATGGCTGATATATATATATATATATATATATATATATATATATATATATATATTGTATATCTAGCGTATATTAGGCATAAAATAGGTATAAAATGGGTATAAATTGGGTATAAAAATCATAGGAAAATTAGGAAATTAATTTAAAATGTTGGGGTGGCTAAGAAACGTATAAAATTGTAATTTTGAGGCTTAAAATAATTTTGGATAATTTTGTCAAAATAGGAGTAATTGCAATGGTTGTTAAAATAGCTATGAGTTGAGACGACACTTTTTAAAAATGGCCTCAATTGCCGGGCTATTACGAGAAGATAATTTGAAAGAAATGGACAAGGCAAGAGTGAATACACGATTGTGTGCAAAATTCAAGAACTGTTGATTTTGAAAATAGGAGGGACAAAATTGGGTGTCAACAGCTGCCCCTCTCGGAAAAGGAAGTAATTACTTCTTTTGTAGCATCTTTGGATGGTGAGCTTTATGAGAAAATGTGTAAGCAAATGATAGTTATGAGGGAAACAACATTTGCCGACATTGTCAAGATGGGTGAAAGCATTTTTGATTAAAATGACTCTTGAATCACGTGTTTTAAAGACCACAAACACAATGGCTCAGTCTAAAAAAGTAGACAAGTTAAAGAGGAAAGAGGTATTGACTGCGAAAGCATCAAAGGGCTACAATCCAAAGCATCCAAATCCCTCTTATCAATTTTCTGGCCAAAGCACATCTACCTATAACTATCCTTATCACTGCAAAGATTTTCTCACATCAAATTCTACTTTTAACCCTCCGTTAATGTTCCCTCGGTTAAATTATCGTCAATACAAAGTACATGTGTATCAGCCTTATCCACAACCATGGGTCTATCAACCACTCAAAAATTATCAACCATTTTCAAGTAATTAACCTAAAGCTTTTGTTCGTCAAGGTCGCCCAACTATAGTAAAACCCTGCAAAAAGACGGTCAAAACTTACATGCCTCTACTTGAGCCTACTGGCCAACTGTTTGAAAAATTGAAAGCTGCCGTGTTGATTCACCCTATTGCAGTAAACACACTTTATCCTCTCCATATTCGGTTTGATGCAACTAAGAATTGTGCTTATCATTCTGGAGCTCCAGGCCATGGCACTAAAAATTGTAATTCATTGAAGGAAAAGGTTGAAGCGTTGATCAAAGCAGAGGTGATTCAGATCCCAATGATTCCATCCCATCCACAACCTAGCCAAGAGCTTGAATTTGGCTCCAACCTCAATGAAAATCAAACCCGAAAGTTCACATTTCCAATTGAAGTCCAAGAGGGTTTATATGAAAATCTGATAAGGAAAGGACTTTTGAAGCCGCTTGTAGGAGAGAGAATCTTTAACCCGTCTTCGGAAAAAAGCAGTGGAGCCAATTATTGTGCTTATCATGCAGAGCATTCTCATCATGATACCAAGAGTTGCATTCCTTTAAGGCACAAGATTCAAGATTTGATCGAGGATGGGGTACTCCAGCTTGTTTATGAGGATGCCGCAGAAGTATGAAGATGATGATCTTCTAGATTCATGCTCTTTGAAAGGAACTTGGCAATTGAACTCAGCAGCATTATTCCGTATCACAATTCAAATTGAGGCCCTGCATTGTGGTTTTGCCTTTAGATTTATGTTGATTTGAAAATAACCTTTTAATTCCTGTCTTTGCATGTCTGTCATGTTATACCTCCTTAAGATAGGATTTGAATGAATTATACATTGCATTCTTATTATGTTATTATACCTTATTTACTTTATGGTACGCTTTTTGATTAAATATTCACTTCTATTTCAAATTTCAAATTTCAAATTTTAAATTATCAAACCTGCCAAAACATTACTTGTGACAAACAACGAAACAACTGAATAATTTGAGAATGATGCGCTGAAAAGCAATATTTTGCACACTTGAGGTGTCACACTATCGTTAGAACTTCAACTGGGGTAGATTTTTATTTGTTGGCATACGATGTGGAAGTAGTTTTATCTACATTCTTTCTTTGAGGACTGTTTAAAGTGATGAGTTGAAGATGCAGAATGCACGAAGTTGACAAAGTCTTTATATGGTTCATCGCGTCCTATTTGAAAGAACACAGGCGTTTATAAAGTGGATGTTCAAGTTTGGCCAAAAAGAATTGAACACAGATGTCATCACAATACACTATATTTGAAGCAGCCCCAAGTTAGCATTGTCTTGAATGTACTTTTTATGTACGCGGACTACGCGTTACCTGATTCCCAAGGCGGGATATGTAGGCAACTCACGTAGAGTTCGGTTGCACTAGCATAGAATTTCCCCAATATCCTCTTTGATGTATCTTGAACTACTTCCGACCTGATTCCTGTAATGGCAATAGGATAAGTAGGAAATCCCCATCGGATTCGATCAAAATATTGTAATACTTTAGGCTTGTTTATCTTTTATGATGTAATTCCGAACTATGCATCTAGGTAGATGTGTAGGTTTTCCAACTCGAATGTTGTTTCGTACTTAGGTTGCCATACTTCCCCAAAAATCTTTTTATAAGAAGAACAACGCACAGTCTGATTCCCGTGGAGGGATACGTAGGCCCTCTCAACGGGCTCGACTCTATAATATTAAAATTTCCAGTTTCCCCTAAAGTAAGTAATTGGGGCAAATTTTGCAAGATGAATTGAAGATATGAAAGATAATGACTGGGGAAAATTTTGCAAAGTAAGTTGAAGATTCAGAAGATCATAACTGGGGCAAATTTTGCGAGGCAAGTTGAAGATTTAAATGATCATAACTGGGGCAGAATTTTGCAAGAAACAGCGTTGACTATTAAAAGATGAATTGGAAAATCTCGAGAATTGGCTAAGTGAACAGTGTCAACTCTAAGATAAAGGATGTTCAGTTTGTTTTAGGATATGTCACAAGTTTAAGTCAAGGCAGAAATTTCATAAAATGCATCTTACTTTCATGAAATATTTGCATGGCTACTTTACTTACTTTATTACTAAAACTACCATTTACTTTGCCTCTATTATCAAAACATTCATGCTATTGAGTTCATGAGCCAAGTCTCTGAGTATGATTTACAAATCCAAGTACGAGAAAGACAGGGAAGCAGAAGCAACATCAAGAAGATCAAGATCAAGTCAGCACAAATCAAACGTTCCCCACTCCCTCCAAAAACTAACAATTTTTTCTTTGAGAGCAGGGACATTAACGCCGCATCAGAAGATAAACATCTTAGCAAGACAATCTTGAAGATCCTCATCGCTTGGATTGAAATGATATTTGGGATAAAGTTCGATGCTTTCTCACTTTGCCGAAAAGACGGCATTTCTAATTCCCATAACTTTTGCAAGTTGTTAAGCATATCTGTTTCATTTCTCTTTCTCCATATGAGAACACTTACTAAAGTTCTGTTTTGTAACTTACAGATATTGCCAAATCTGAGAGGTTCCCTTTGCATTGTGGCCAAGACCATTCCTCTGTAGAAGGACTCGGAGATATAAGCTTATTTGATAACGGGACTACTTTGGATGGGTTCTTGCCTTCTGGTTGGAGTACAACCCAAGACTGCATTGGAAACAGCCTTTTCATGATTTAGAGCATTATGCTTTATCGTGGTTTATTGCCGAATTGTGGAATTTCTATTTCCTTTAATCCTTGCAAATTGTAAAACATATCTGCTTCATTCATTTTCCTTTCACCTTATAAGAATGCTTACTAAATTTTATTTTGTGATTTGCAGGCATTAATAAATTTGGAGAAGTACTTGCTTTAATAAGTTTTGTATCTTTTGCTTTACCTTATGGTTTAGGCTCGTTCGCCTTATAATCGAACGTTTTAGGCTCGTTCGCCTTATAATCGAACGTTTTAACATCGTTCGCCCTATAAATGAACGTTTGTAGGCCCGTTCGCCTTATAAATGAACAATTCGGGTTCATCCACCCGTAAATGGGATATGCATGTTTATTTCAAATTGCATTGGAACGCTGAAGGTTTCGTGACCAAACGCCTCATTGGTTTTTATCAGTAGAATGCAGCGCAGTCAAAGATTGCGTTACAGACTACCTCTTCATGATTTAAAGCATCATGCTTTATCATGGTTTATTGTCGAAAGGCGGCATTTTTATTTCCTATATTTCTTGCAAATTGTTAAGCCTATCCATTTCATTTCTATTTCGCTTTATTGGGAACGTTTACTAAAATTCCATTTTGTGATTTGCAGATATTACTGAGTTTGAAGAAGTGCCCGCTTTGATGAGTTTTGTATCTTTTGCTTTACCTTATGGTTTAGGCTCGTTTGTCCTATAAACGAATGTTTGTAGGCCCGTTCACCTTATAAATGAAAAATTCGGGTCCTTCCACCCACAAATATGATATCTTGGATTTTTTTACCCACAAATAGGATATCTTCGGGTCCTTCCACCCACAAATAGGGTATCATCGGGTCCTTCCACCCACAAATAGGATATGTTTTTCCACCCACAAATAGGATATGCAGGTTTCTTTCAAGTTGCATTAAGACATTGGATGCTTTAAAATTGGATGTCTCTTTTTTTTTGTCAAGTGATTTAAACACAGTACAAGACTGCGTTGTAAACTGCCTCTTCATGATTAAAAGCATTATGTTTATTATGGTTTGTTGCCGAACAGGCGTCATTTCTATCTTTATGATTCTATTTTCAAGATAAGCGTTATTCTGAAGCCTGCTTTGAATCAGAAATAGACAAGTCGACTTGAGACACCACTTTCGGAGTGTCTCGCTAGTTGGTTGTTTTGCAATATCCACATAATATATTTGAATAGATTAAAAATAGACAAGTCGACTTGAGACACCACTTTCGGAGTGTCTCGCTAGTTGGTTGTCTTGCAATATTGGCATGATATATTTGAAGTATATGATAGAGATAGACAAGTCGACTTGAGACACCACTTTCGGATTGTCTCACTAGTTGGTTGTCTTGCAATATTGGCATGATATATTTGAAGTAGATGATAGAGATAGACAAGTCGACTTGAGACACCACTTTCGGAGTGTCTCGCTAGTTGGTTGTCTCGCAATATTAGCATGATATATTGAAGTAGATGATAGAGATAGACAAGTCGAATTGAGACACCACTTTCGGAGTGTCTCGCTAATTGGTTGTCTTGCAATATCCGCATAATATATTCGAATAGATAGAAATCGACAAGTCAACTTGAGAAACCACTTTGGAGTGTCTCGCTAGTTGATTGTCTCACAATATTAACATGATATATTTGAAATAGATGATAAAAAAAGACAAGTCGACTTGAGACATCGCTTTCGAAGTGTCTAGCTAGTCGGTTGTCTTGCAATATCCGCATGTTATATTTGGAAAGACTCTAGAGTAGTCAAATCAACTTGAGACATTATGTCTCATTAGTTGACTTATTTTATAATAACCTTGCATTCTGCAATTCGTACTCGCTTTACTTATTGTCTTATTTTATTTTTTCAGAATAATGATCAGCTTAGAGGTTCCCCGGGCGGAGCGCCTCGTCAGTTGATTGGAGAAAGAACTCATCGATGATATCGCAACCTGCATTTACAGTTCTATATTATCACTTTATTTTATTCCTTATTCCAATTATCAAAGTTTATTAACAGTTGTTCGCTTACCGTTTGTCAAGATTGTTACAGAATTTTAACAGTGCCGCAACAGCACATGGAGCAAAGCGTGGAACTTTCTCTTAGCAGTGAACTGGGGCAATCATTGATATGAGCTAGACTCATCAACGAGCATCTGAAGAATCGTACTCGAACAAGTTGTATACCCTAGAGGTCAGTCATGTGTCAACCCTAGAGGTCAGTCTTGTGTCAGCCTTTTTACGTCAGCTTTTTTTCTGTCAGTCTATTTTGTGTCACCCAAATAATTCCAGCTTAGGTCGTAACCTAGTCCGAAGTTTGAGATTGAAGACAAGATAGTCCTTGTTATCTCATTTTTTATTTCCTGAATCGCGTCGAACTCCATATGGCTTGATTCTTGTTTAGCCAAAGATATGTAGGCAACTCAGAGACCGGGGTTCGGCCATGCCTATAAGCCTCGGCTTTTGGTCCATGCAAAAGTCTTTGGCTTTATCGTGACAAAATTGGCTTTATGTCAACTTCTTTACCTTGAAAACTCTTTCATCCTTTTCAGGTAAAGAGGGGCAGCTGTAGACACCCAATTTTGTCCAGGATTTTAATTAAATATATAATAGTTTTAAATTAAGTTCAATTTTGAAAATTGCAAATAAATAATTGATTTTAAAGAGAAATGACCAAAATTGTAAGACTTGCATTCAAATCCTACCTACTCGCGCAACCCTTATTCAATTATTCTAAGAGGCTAAAATCGTAAAACCTAACTCATTTCAAGCCTAGATATGCAAAATATATAGATTATACACTACAACCTTAATTATCAGATAAGCCCCGATTTCTGAAAATCCCTAAACCCCTAACCCGCGACCAATCCCCCAACCCGATTCCCATTCAATTTCCTCCTAAAATTCACACAATCTGCCAAAAACCCTCGTACCTCACTGCCCCCTCCCCCATATCCTACACATCACCTTCCCCATACAAACTTATTTGTTTCAATCCCAGCCGTGGGTTTGATCTCAAATTCGATCCGAGCCCTTGGCTTTGATCCTAACGGGAAATTTTCTTGTTTAGATGAGGATTAAAATCGTACTACCTTGAGGGTGAGACAATTTTAACCCTTATCTAACAAGAAATTACAAATTTGGGGACTGATTTTCGAAGGTTGGAGCCAAAATCTGAAACCCTAGCCTAGTAGGTATATATATGCTTATTTGTTTAGTTTTTTAAGGTCTTGGTCCTAGAGGTGAAAAACGGCAGAGATAAAAAGCGAGGCAGAGGGAAAATAGAAAGAGATTTTAGTTTAAGTTTTTTTTCTTTTAAAATATACATGGCATCACTGTTTCTGGTTTGTTCGGAATTTTCGTTTGTCGCTTTGGTGTTCGAGTTGTCGCTCGTCGTTTGTTTGAGTCGCTATTTCCTATCCCTCGGCCTCGTTCACTGCTCTAAGAAAGGTAATAAACCTTGCGACCTCATTTTTTTTATCATTTCTGTTAATGTGATCCTATGATTATTTTGGTTATGTGATTAGCTTGTTTTAAGCTGGAATAACTGTTATTTCTGTTTATGTTAAAGAAAGCAAAGACTTGATACATGTAAGGCTCAAAAGATGTGATCAAATAATAGTATATGCGAGTTCATGAAGTTTTATTCGAATAGTATCACCGAAGTTGTAAACGCTTTTCCTTGATTATTAAAAACTGTTTCTGGATCTCTATTTTTTTTAAAGGGGAATGCATTAGGTCCTGATTTTGTTCTTGGTAGTTTGTAAAGGTGTTATGGGGTCTAGAGGTTTTCCTGGTGTTTGCAGGTTGCTCAGAATGGTTCCTGGAGGTTAGTAGGGATTTTAGAAAGTTTGTTCTGGTGCTGCAGATTCAGGGAGTGTAGGGTGTTGTCACTACAAGAAATCTGGTTTTCAGTTGCAACATTTTGTGGTGAGTCATGTAGTCGCCACAAAAGGTAATGATATTTGTGGCAACTATCTATAGTCGCAACAGAAAGTAATATTTTTAGTGGCGACCTACTAAGTCGCTACAAAATATATGAGTTTAGTGGCGACTTTTAAAATGCGCCACGAAAAGTTATTGTTTTAGTGGCGATTCTTGAATTGTCGCCACAATTGTCTAGTAGTTTTTCATTTTCAATGTGCCACAGGTTTCTTGTGGCGACTTAGTTGCCACAAAAATTTCAGTTTTTTTGTTTTAACTAATACCATTATTTAATTAGGCTTCAATCCCATAAATTTCTTATTTTAATAATATTTAATAAAAAAATTAAAAGTTAAGCTAATTATAAAATGAAAAAGTGACATTGAGTGACTCTCCAAATATTCTACCTAATAAACAATATCATTCCCGCAAACCCATTTTACACTAATCCGGATCTGCCTTCCCCAAATTCATCCAATAACGCAGACGGGCAATTGCACATCGCCGCTCCCTCTCGCGTCCATTTTTTCTCTTTATTATCTTCTCTCCATATTTATCGCTATAATCCATCCCTAATGTATCCAAGCCCCAATGATTAAGAATCATTGTAATGGTAATCTCAAAAGTTCAGATCTACAATTTTTTAAAAGTTGAAGGTATATCTGTTTGTGCTTTTTCTTCTTGATATTCTTGTTGATTTACATGTATGTTTTTGTGTTTTTGCTTCAATTATTGGTAGATGAAGCCTAGGAAATTATGGGATATTAGGAACATGGGTTTTGATTATTTCTGAATTGGTAAGAGATTATATTTTATGACAGTAGGGATAAACTATTTTGATGCTCTAGTTAGAACTGTTGATGTCACCAGAAGTTTAATCCCTAAATAATTTACTTTTACAGGTAGATGACTAGATGTATCATAGAATTGATTGCTTTGCTTACCCATTGTAAAACAAAAAAGAACATATTTTCTTATTTGGTATTTTGTATGTTCTCGTGTATTGTCCTTATGCCATTTTCTTTAGGACAAATTGTCTTAAGCCTCCATTTATTATAATTAATTAATTAACTAGTTCTGAATCTTAAAATCAAAGATATGTTTTATGAAGTAATTCTAGTGGTTAGAGGTGGATAGGTGGCTGCTATTATGGTTTAATAAGAAACTTTTCATTATTTTTTAATGTTATTCACTCATGTCATGCGCAGTAGCTCAATTGCTTTTAATGCTCATTTGAAAGTTTAGAATATTGTTAAGTTTTAAAGTTTGAATATTTGAATGTTGTTATAAGGGATATGTCGTTCCTTAAATCTCATTTTGTTATTAGGGATATGTTGTATGCAGTAATTAAGGCTCACTTGAAACATTATTTCATATTTGTGATCAGGTATATGAATTCCTTAAAATCTCATTTTGCTTTTGTGATTAGGGATATGCTGTTCTAGTACCCTTCTTGCATAACTCGATGCTGAAAGAGTTACAACATAATGGGGAAACTATTTGTATTGCAGTGCCAATATAAATGCTGAATACTAATCTTCGATTACTAGGTTTTCATGCAACTTGAGAACTTGAAAGGTTTGTTTTCCATCCATGTTGCTAATGTAGTTATCAGATATGTTTATGCTACCGAGCATGACTTAGTTTTTCTTTCGATGGCATAGTGTTATTATTAATTGGTCTTTTCTCTTTTTTCTCTTTTTTTTTCTGAGAAAGGTAACATTAATTGGTCTTTTCTCTTTCAAGAATCATTTATTTATTTCAGTAAATGATGTTCGACAGAGGAAATTAAGTCCCTAATATCTAACTTGATTATTGGTACAAATAAATCAAAGTAGACTAGTGTCTGAATCATAATGGATGCGACAAATTGTGTGCAAGTTTGGTCCTATGGAATTATCTATTCCTCAAAACTTTATTATTACATGAAATTTATTTATCTAGTTTTGAAACGATCTCGGTTAGTCGTTTCAAAAGTTAGGACTCTGATTGGCGTGCCGATAATTTTAAAATATTCGTAATATCCATTAGGACCTGTCTGTAAAATTTGAGCTAAATCAGACCTCGTTTGGTAGGCATCGGAAGAAGGTTTCAGTTTTTATTTTCGATAAATATTAAAAAGAGATTTTCGAGCTCGGTTTTGGCGAATGAGCTCCGATTCGAAATTCGAAAGCGTCGTTAGGTTCGTATGATTATTTGTGAATTTTGCGAACTTTCGAAAGTGAATTTCGATGTTGTTCGGCTAGTTTCCGCTAAGATGCCGAAAGTTAAATAATTTGACTTTTTCCTATTTAAATTCACATCTTGAGTTTCGGGAGCCCGATTTGAGATCCGCCTTCGCGAGTATGCTATATATATTTTATATAACTTGTATGCAAAAGTTGAAATTATTTAAAGTATAATAGGGTACCATTTTAATTTTCGAAAAGAAAAGAAATTGTAAAAAAAAAAAAAAAAAAAAAAGGAAAGGACAAAAAATTAGTCAAGTGGCGGTGGTCTAATAAGGATACTAATCCCTTAACATTTGTTAAAGGCAGTAAAAGGAAACAAGGACAGAAAGAGAAACGAGAGCATAACGAAATAGAAAAATGCTGGGGAAATGAGAAAAGAGCCGGAAAAAGATAGAATTTTTACCCCAAAACATTCAGGTAATGATCTTAATACATTATTTTAGTTTATTACGTGTGTTTAAATATATTTTGACGGTAAAAATTAGGATATTAGACATCGTTTTAATAAGTTCAACTGATAGTTTAAAGGGTCAATTGGACCCCGATAATGAAATTGATTATATATTCGTACTCAGTAAGTTATGGGCAACATATAAATATAATTTATTTAGGGTTTGGTTATGTGACCTTAAACTCCGTACATAGGCCTGGCCTGCGTATTGCGTATGCAAATAGGGTATCAGGTACCTAACCGGATTGCCCTAAGATGTGAGGAATGAAGCCTTTAGCCTAATTTGATATATTTTTCTGCTTATTGAATAGAGCGGGATCGTTTGGCAATGAAACCAAAAGATAAAGCGGTTGTTGATTAGCAGAGCTAACTTTTGAAAGAGGTAAGTGTTTGTATCCATTTCTTTGGAGGGGATTTTCTACCACGTGTTCCTTACGTGTGTAGCTGCCGATAGGCGTACTCATTACGCCTTAGCTTTGGATTTACATTATATATTATATGTTATGTCCTGTTGTTGGTATTGCACTGAGGATTTGAGCATTGTACTCTGGCTGTCAGTTGGCATCTACTTCCCGGCTGTCGATGAGAGTCTCGCGCCGGTGAAGGGTTATTATTGCATCACATTGCATTCATATGCATTATATGTCATTCATATGCATTGCATTGCATATCATATTGGGTGCAGGAGTATTCCGCCCCAGGAGCAGGAGTATTCCGCTCCATTGTATCATATTGAGGGTAGGAGGATTCCGCCCCAGGAGAGTGCAGGAGTATTCCGCCTTACCTTTACATTATATCGGGTGCAGGAGTAATCCGCCCCAAGAGAGTGCAGGAGTATTTCGCCTCTGGTTTATATTATATCGGGTGCAGGAGTATTCCGCCCTAGGAGCAAGAGTATTCCGCTCCAGTTGGTTATCAGATTGGATTCCCCTCGAATGAAGGAGTATTCTGCTTCGAGATGGGATGACGGGCATATGTGACCCTTGACATCAGATTTCATTTCATCTCATTTCATTTCATTTCATCTCATTTCATTTCATTTCTTTTAATACCATTGTATAGACTTGTGGTACATAACAACTGTTCTGCTTATACGTGCATTCCTTATTTGTTGATATGTTTCTGGCACGTATTCCTGGTTGAGTTTATGGTTTCATACGTGTTTCCGGTTATTATCTGGCTCCGCCTTTTTATAATTTAAATAAGAGGAATTTGGTTTATCTGTTTCTTCTCCCTGGCTAGCTATCCTATTCTTTGAGGTGGCTAGTCTGCCCTACTTATTGAGTCCTTTTGACTCACCCTTGTTTGTTGTTTGTTTCTTGTCTATCTATTTCGTTTCGGCAGGTTCGCTCTAGGATTGAGTTCGCCGCATTGTTCAGGATCGAAGACGACTTCAGCTGTCAGGGTGAGCCAGCTTTATTCCGGATGGCCACCAGTTTATTATTTATTATTTCAGTTGCTTTTTGCTCCCTTCAAGAGGTATCTGTTTTCTTTTGTACTCTTAGATGTCTAGTATGGATAACCCTAAACCTAGTATGTTGGGTAGTCAACTGTAATTTCTTTTGTACAGCTTAGAGGTATCAGTATGTCTGTGTTTTTTTAAGTCTTGTTCTTATTTATGAATTGAATTATATTTATTTTCCTAATTTAATTGGTAAGGGTTCGCCCGACAGGTCTAGGGGAGGATGTCGAGTGCCCGCACAGCCTAGTCGGATTCTGGGTCGTGTCAGTTGGTATCAGAGCCCAGTTTAGATTCTATCCAGGCTAAGACAGTGTCTAGTAGAGTCTCGCTGATGGGTACGTAGACATCCGTACTTATCTACGAGATGCTATGATGGCATTTAGGAAGTTTCACTTCTTTCATTTCTGATTGTGCATCGGTCTAGGATTCAAAAGTATTTTTGTTAATTCCTTCGTGGTAATTGTGAACCCTCGTGCGACAAATCAGCAAACGGTATGAGTTCAAGACGAAGCAGTCTGGCCTGGGGTTAGCACTGACGAAGCCCCGAGTGTTTTGATCGTGCTGACGATCTAGTTACGGAGGTCCCAATTGTACGAGCTCGCGATGGGTAAGGGAGCAGGGCCTTGTGGTTCCCTTGGCTCTCTACGGTGTTTTTACGAGAATCTTGGTGATGCAGATACCGCAAAAACCTATTATTCACTAGGTAGCTTATCAGGTTACCGCATGTGCAGACGTTCGATCCTACGGAGCTCCTTTTCTGCTTCTTAATATTGCTGCAGTAAATTATATTTCGGAGGTAGTATGTGTTGTACCTCTAATTGTTCTGGCTGGTTAGCCAGCCGAGATATCAGTTCGGTTCGAGTGCCTAAAGAGGTTGCATTATTTTACGCAGTTGAACCTTTCGATATTCTTAAGCAATGCATCTGATAAAACTCGTGAAATTTTTAAAATAAAATGATGTCAGCGTATCCTTCAGGCTCTGGATTATATCGAGCGGTATGGTGTTGATTATTCTGCTTTTCAGTTCCAGGGTCCAGCCTTGAATTGGTGGGCCGTTCTCTTATTAGCTAACTTGGTTCGGTTTTTTTCTTCTAGATTCATGGAAAAGTTCCTTTCGAGTAGCGAGCGAAATGAAAAGTATTGCCAGTTTTAGTGGATTGAACAGGGTAGCCTGTCGGTTAGCCTGTTAGTGTTTCAGAATATGAGATTGAATTCTCTAGAATGGTTAGGTATGCACTAGGACTAGTCCATGAGCCTTTCGAGAGATTCAAAGATTTATTGATGACCTTTCTCCTTCCTTGAGATCCCAGATGGCTCGAAAAATTGAGGTTGGGACTTCATTTGATGTCGCTGTTGATATTGCTGAAAGGTATTAGGCATACTATAAGTTAGAGAGGGAAGAATTAGAGCGGGAGAGCAAGAAATTCTGCGGCCCTGGTGGGCAACCATGGTACCTCATTTGGAAGTAAAAGTTTTGATTATTTTGGGAGGTCACCTTCCAGGTCATCTCAGCTTGTGTCACGTGATTCTTAGAGTGTGCCAGTAGCTCGTCAAGATCAGATTCAGTCTTTTCTTTACAGCTATCAACAATCTTTCCAGCTTCCATTTTTAGTCGAAAAGGTGTTATCATTGTTGTGAGTCTGGTTATCCTTTGAGTAGTTTTTCCTTACTTCGGTAAGTAGGCAGTCGTCCTTTCTCTTGTTATCAGGCACCTGCACAGTCGCAGGGGATTTCCTTTAGATCTCAATCAGCCAGTAAAATGCCACCATCCAGTAGAGGTTGAGAGCGTGGTGGCAGTGGTTCTTCAGAAGGTGATTATCAGTGTAGTGGCTCAGCTCAACTGCAGAGGCAGTTCTATGAATTGCCAGTTTGGCAGGATGCTGAGGCATCCGATGTAGTAGACCCTTGTATTTCTTCTTTCCTTAAATGTGAGTAAGATTTGATTCTTTCGATCGATCTGGAAATGGTGTGTCTTATCACGTTTTGATGGTTTCCTTGGATGTCATTTCTATTAAGAATTGGTTGCGGTAGAGGAGTGAGCTTCTGATATGATTTATTCCTGGCATTTATGATGACCCTACTAGTTTATCTGGTTTAAATGTGAGAGATTTGTGAGTGAGTATCGGTATTGTTTGCTTGGCATCTTGTTGTGCCTCATTCTGTTATAATGTCAAGTCAGTCTACCTCTCTTTGAAACTCAGTGTCGGTAGGATGATGGGATTCTTATTCGTCACAATCAGAAAGTGATATTATTTCTTCCGGTCCAAAGTGATTAGTAAGTAATATTTGATCTACGTATCTCCTCTTGGTTCAGAACGCTAGTAAAGTTATGTTATTCTATGAACTTGCTTCGGTTATAAAAGGGTTTCTGGTAAATTGTCAGAGTTTCCTTCTTATAGGAAGGTTAAATTGACATAGATGTTGTTCCATAAAGCTTATTTAATGTCTATCTCTTCAATTGTGATTCTTTGGTTAGCTTGACTCGGAAGTAGTGTAGCTCTGGGAGCCAAGCAAATAAAAAGATGAGCTTCTTGAAGCTCTAATTATTTCTATCCTCAGTCCATTGCCATCTCTTCTTTGTTCGGCACTGGTGAGCTTAGGCGGTCAGTAGCCTCTTATGATGTTCCCTGTGTGGAGCCAGAGTATGTGTCAAGGTAGCCGGGTATGCACATTGTTGTTTTTCAAGGCTACTAAGGGTAATGAGAGGCGTCATTTGACGTTTGATTTGATCCATCAGGCGGTGGTGCTTATAGAAAATGTATGGAGCTGTGAACTCGAGAGTTGTAGTTGTTTGGCAACTCGAGAGAGTAATTTGGTAGCTCAGGTTTGAGCCGCGTTCTCTATTTAGCTAAATTTTCTTTAGTCCAGCAGACTGTGCGGGGATGGGTATTCCTATTCAAATAGCTGCATGAGTTTGTGCTTTAAGTGGAGGAGTCTTCTCCCAAATACTGAATGGTAATACTAAATCTCTAAGGCGTTGATACCACTTTTGTCACGACCCAACCTAGGGTCACGACAGAAACCTACAATGAGTGTCGATCATTGCTAAACCCACTAATAATCTATTAATGATAGAGATAAGTTGGCAACCTGATCATATATACGTACCTATCTTCTGAAAGCATAAAGTCTGGAAAGATGACACGATTTTAACTTGCTGGAAATTAGAACACTGAGCCACAAATTTTGCTATGTCACACTACGTTCCGTCCCACCAATAAATCTTCTTAAGATCATGGTACATCTTAGTCGAACCTGGATGAACTGTGTATTCGGATTAATGTGCCTCTATCATAATCTGTCCACGTAAATCTGCAACATCAGGAACCCTAAAGTCTATCTTTATAAATGAGAACACCGTCAGTGGTAACCCTGTATTGTGACTCCGGTTTTCTTCTGGCTATCTGTCTGTATTCAACTAGAACTGGATCCTCATACTGACACTGTTTTACTTCATGAAAAATTTAGAGTTAAAGATCTAGTGCAGCTTGTCGTCCATCCATCATTGGCATATCTCCTTCACACCCCAACTCTTTGAGAAGTTACTTTAGCGTTATAAGTTCGTATGTAATCAACTTTGTTGTTGGTATTCTGCCTCAGCTGAAGATCCAACTACATGTCTCTTTTATATTTACTTTTTCAAGTCATAATAATTCTAATTCAAAGAAAATACCCAGAAGTAGATCAGTCTGGAGATCATTACTGGTCTGCATCATACTATCCAGTAGTATTTGCATGATCCTTATCCTTATATGATAGACCCTGTTCAGATGAACCTTTGACATACATTAGGATATGAGTAACTACATTCCCACAAGAAGCATGCAGAACAACACTAACATCAACTGGGATGTTGCATAGTGCGTTCGTAAAAAATAATATTGCTTGCATCAAATCTTCTATAGTGTGTAGTGACAAGGTACTTCAAAAGCTCCCCTATTGCATCAAGCGTAAGCTAATTCTTAGTTCCATCGACCTGTTCTATATCGAAAGGTATATCGAAGAGGTAATTATCGGCTGAATCATGTTAACCCATTCAAAGTTTCGTGTATCTTGGTTTCAAAAATGTAGAACTCTCTTATCGTGATCGAGGAAGGATCAGTGTAGTCAGAATAAGCTGGGCAATGGCGTTATGATATTATCCAGCTATATTTTTATCCAAGAGTTTGATATGCGTGTTACAATTCTGATCCTGTAATCAGGAAATAATGCCCGTGGAGTAGCTCATAAAAGTCATGCAAGTTCTTTTGTTATCCGTGCGAATTTTTCTTTAGACTTAGGCTCGTTCGAGGACGAACGAGAGTTTAAGTGGAGGAGAATGAAACGACCTCGGTTAGTCGTTTCGAAAGTTAGGACTCCGATTGGCGTGCCGATAATTTTAAAATATTCATAATATCCATTAGGACCTGTCTGTAAAATTTGAGCTAAATCAGACCTCGTTTGGTAGACATCGGAAGAAGGTTTCAGTTTTTATTGTCGATAAATATTAAAAAGAGATTTTCGAGCTCGGTTTTGGTGAATGAGCTCCGATTCGAAATTTGAAAGCGCCGTTAGGTTCGTATGATTATTTGTGACTTTTGTGAACTTTCGAAAATGAATTTCGATGTTGTTCGGCTAGTTTCCGCTTTAATACCGAAAGCTAAATAATTTGACTTTTTCCCATTTAAATTCGCATCTTGAGTTTCGGGAGCCCGATTTGAGATCCGCCCTCGTGAGTATGCTATATATATTTTATATAACTTGTATGCAAAATTTGAAATTATTTAGAGTATAATAAGGTACCATTTTAATTTTCGAAAAGAAAAGAAATTGTAAAACAAAAAAAAAAAAAAGGAAAGGACAAAAAAATTAGTCTAAGTGGCGGTGGTCTAATAGGGATACTAATCCCTTAGCATTTGCTAAAGGCAGTAAAAGGAAACAAGGACAGAAAGAGAAACGAGAGCATAACGAAATAGAAAAATGCCGGGGAAATGAGAAAAGAGCCGGAAAAAGATAGAATTTTTACCCCAAAACATTCAGGTAATGATCTTAATATATTATTTTAGTTTATTACGTGTGTTTAAATATATTTTGACGGTAAAAATTGGGATATTAGACATCATTTTAATAAGTTCAACTGATAGTTTAAAGGATCAATTGGACCCCGATAATGAAATTGATTATATATTCCTACTCAGTAAGTTATGGACAACATATAAATGTAATTTATTTAGGGTTTGGTTATGTGACCTTAAACCCCGTACATAGGCCTGGCCTGCGTATTGCGTATGCAAATAGGGTATCAGCTACCTAACCGGATTGCCCTAAGATGTGAGGAATGAAGCCTTTAGCCTAATTTGATATATTTTTCTGCTTATTGAATAGAGTGGGATCGTTTGGCAATGAAACCAAAAGATAAAGCGGTTGTTGATTAGCAGAGCTAACTTTTGGAAGAGGTAAGTGTTTGTATCCATTTCTTTGGAGGCACCTGGCCTCGTGGATTTTCTACCACGTGTTCCTTACGTGTGTAGCTGCCGATAGGCGTACTCATTACGCCTTAGCTTTGGATTTACATTGTATATTATATGTTATGTCCTGTTGTTGGTATTGTATTGAGGATTTGAGCATTGTACTCTGGCTGTGAGTTGGCATCTACTTTCCGGCTGTCGATGAGAGTCCCGCTCCGATGAAGGATTATTATTGCATCACATTGCATTCATATGCATTATATGTCATTCATATGCATTACATTGCATATCATAGTGGGTGCAGGAGTATTCCGCCCCAGGAGCAGGAGTATTCCGCTCCATTGTATCATATTGAGGGTAGAAGGATTCCGCCCCAGGAGAGTGCAGGAGTATTCCGCCTCAGCTTTACATTATATCGGGTGCAGGAGTATTCCGCCCCAAGAGAGTGCAGGAGTATTCCGCCTCTGGTTTATATTATATCAGGTGCAGGAGTATTCCGCCCCAGGAGCAGGAGTATCCCGCTCCAGTTGGTTATCAGATTGGATTCCCCTCGAATGCAGGAGTATTCCGCTTCGAGATGGGATGACGGGCACATGTGATCCTTGGCATCAGATTTCATTTCATCTCATTTCATTTCATTTCTTTTCATACCATTGTGTAGACTTGTGGTACATAACTACTGTTCTGCTTATACGTGCATTCCTTATTTGTTGATATGTTTCTGGCTCGTATTCATGGCTGAGTTTATGGTTTCATACGTGTTTCCGGTTATTATCTGGCTCCGCCTTTTTATAATTTAAACAAGAGGAATTTGGTTTATCTGTTTCTTCTCCCTGGCTAGCCATCCTATTCTTTGAGGTGGTTAGTCTGCCCCACTTATTGAGTCCTTTTGACTCACCCTTGTTTGTTGTTTGTTTCTTTTCTATCTATTTCATTTCGGCAGGTTCGCTCCAGGATTGAGTTCACCGCGTTGTTCAGGAGCGAAGACGACTTCAGCTGTCAGGGTGAGCCAGCTTTATTCCGGATGGCCACCAGTTTATTATTTATTATTTCAATTGTTTTTTGCTCCCTTCAAGAGGTATCTGTTTTCTCTTGTACTCTTAGATGTCTAGTCTGGATAATCTTAAACCTAGTATGTTGGGTAGTCAGCTGTAATTTCTTTTGTACAGCTTAGAGGTATCAGTATGTCTGTGTTATTTTTTAAGTCTTGTTCTTATTTATGAATTGAATTATAATTATTTTTCTAATTTAATTGGTAAGGGTTCGCCCGACAGGTCTAGAGGAGGATGTCGGGTACCCGCACGGCCTAGTCGGATTCCAGGTTGTGTCAAGTTTGTTGATATTTACTAGGTTGTTGATGCCTATGGTGGCCATGAACAAGCAATACAAGCCCGACGAATGCCTTTTTTTTAAGTAAGTTAACATCACGACGAATGCCTATTTACAGTAATGATTCCATTTTTAAAATTTTTGGATGTTTGATGCTAAGGCTTTGTTCTGCAACTTGCTGTGTGTGCACATGTCCACTGTATAAGTAGATAAATATGTGGTCATTACATCCTTGTTTTCAGTCCTGGTGTTAATATGTTTAGTGATGCTAACCATTTCCCACGTATTACAGACTACTTCTAACTTCTTAATTTTAAATTGAGTTGAAGAATTTTTTAATGTGTTGGTGAATGAAATTAGAGTTGCTTATTTTTCCTCTTCTTTTCGTTATACATTTTAGTTTGCATTTGAATTCTGCATGTCTTTTAGTTCCTTTTTATGCAAATTTTTGTTTTTATTCATTTTTATCCATGTATTAATAGCAAAATAAAGTTGCAAAGAGAACTTTTATTCATCTTAGAAGTTACAGATTTGAGAAAATGTCAGAGTACTCAAGACCTTAATGTCGATTAGTTTTTGAATTAGTTAGGATGCCACAGTAGTTACAAAAGTTGTTCAATCAATAATGTTATCTTGTGTACAGAGTAGATATGAACTTATGTTAGATGGATTTGATGTGAACTTCATATATTTGATCGAAAATTGCTGAAATTTATGTGTTATAAAAAAGTTTTGCTTTCTGTTGTGGTTATTACCGAAATGATCCCTTTATATTTTTTTTAAAGTAGCAGGGATTAGCCTCTTCAACAAGGGAAATGATGTTTGCCAATTAAGGAGAAGTTTGAAGACATTTTTTATTTTTTTCATGTTTATATGCATTTAGTATGTATCACGGGATGTTGTATACTATTGGATATACTATTTGGTAATGAAAATCTCCTATTTATTCAACTCTATTTGGTAATAGTGTTTGTTATTGGACGATTAGTAGGAATATACCTGCCCATTAAACAAATATTTTTTTTTAAATAAAAAAGAGAAGGTTTAGTGGCGACTCTAGTTGCCACAGATAATTAGTTTCTGTGGCGACGATCAATGTCACGAAAAAGTAAAATATTTTTTGTGGCAACACAGAATTCGCCATGAATAGTTATTTGTGGAAACTTTGTCGCTGGTAAAAGCATATACATCAGCGGCGACAATATTTGAAACGCTTTTGTGGGTAGTATTGGTGGCGGTAAAAGTTGCCACTAAAAAAAAATATTTAGTGGCGACTTTTTGAGGTTGTCACCGATAAGTATTAGCCACTTAGCATAGCCAACGACTACATAGTCGCCACTTAATATATTTTGTGACGACTTTTTGACTTTCTGTGGCGACTTTAGTCGCCACCAAAGGCCCCATTTCTTGTAGTGTGTTCTTGCTTGTTTGAGGGAGGCTGCAGTCAGTGAGGGAGTGGTCTGGTGTAAGAGGAGTGTGCGGGTGTTGTTTTAGGAGTTGCAGTTGTTTTAGGGGGTCTGTTGTTGTTGCTGCAGGTCTTAGGAAAAGGGTAGGGCCTGTTATTGGGTTCTAGGTTTTTCTAAGGGAATCTGCAGATGGTTTCTGGAGAAGGCATTAAACTTGGAAAGAGTTCTAATGGTTTAGGAGGCTCAGGTTTGTTTCCGGTGATTTAGCGAGTAATAGGGAGAAGTTGCAGGCTCTGATTGGTATTCTTTTCTGTGTGTTGAGGATCTAGAAAGGGTTAGTTTGTTTCCAAGTAGTGCTGGTATTTACAAGTTGATATTGGAAAGGTTTGTGAGGGTGAAGAGTATCCAGGATGTTGCAGATTTTTTAAGAGCTTGTTCTAGGTAGTATAGGTGTCCAGGAGATATCTAGTGTTGTACTTGTAGTCCTGGTAAGCACGGCGTATCCAGGGGAGAGCTTTCCATGTTAGTTGTGTGTGCTGGTGGATGTTTCTGTTGCTGTTAATGTGTGTGTTTTGGTTCAGCCTCTCTCCTGTTGGTGAATAGGTCCTGTCTTCATGTTAGGAGTTAGTTCAGGTTAGAGGAAAGCAAGGGAGAGCGTGTTATTGGTGCAGGTGGTCTGCTATGAGAGATATGAAGGGGTATAGGAGCTTGTTAGTGTTCAGGGTGTTAGTGTAGTTGAGTATGTTTGCAGGGCTATGAGGGATGTGCAGAGGAGAAAATGTTGGTCCGGATGAAGAGAAGGATCAGGGGTCAATCTGTGAGGGGATTCTGAGAGTGAAAGGGTGGTGTCACTGTCTTGCTTAATTGTTTTTGTTCTTCCAAGCCTTGAGTTCTTCTTTTAAGCTTCTTTGAGTAGGCTGTGAGTTAATTCACTTTTTCTGGTTCCTGCCTGCTTCAACTTTATAAGACTTAAAACTTGAATATTAATCAGTCGACTGTTTTCAATGTCATCATGTGAACTTGTTTAATGTTTGAAGTTAATTATGAATTGGTATTCCCCTAGAATGGGATCTGTCAAAAAAAGGCAGGTAGTTATTGGTTGTTTAATGGCCCTGATTCTTGAAATTAAGATTACTGTTAAGTGAATTGATTTACTATGGTCTGCTCATATGTGAAATGGAAGTCCTGGTGTCAGTTTCCCTAGTCTGTATGTATCTCAAAGTTTTATTGTAGATGCTTATCAATTTCCATTTAATTCCTGTTGCTGCAAGTGTAGGATGATAGTTCTGGGTTGATTTCTAGTAGGTGTAGGATGCTGTTAATTTTTTGCAGATGCTTGTGATGAGTTGCAGGGGTATGAAGTTGTTTATGCAGGGTGTAGTAGCAGTTTTTTAGGGTGTGATTTTAAGGGGTGCAGGTATTGGTGGGTGCAGGTATGGATGTTGTTGGATTTTGCTGAATGGGTGATATAATGAAGTATGCAACTGGTGAAGCCCCCTGATTTCTTTAAAAGATCAGTGGGATCTCTCTTATAAGGACCTGTGTGTGTGCAGGCTTATGTTGATTGACCAGCTGTACACTATGAAATTGAAGTATGCTTGTCGCATACTAGGAGAGTGAAGCCCCTGCATCTTTGAATGACCAGTGGGGCCCCTCATTGAAGACCAATGAGGTCTTGGCTACCTAGGAAACTGAGAGGCTTGACCAAAGCCCAGGACCAGTGAGGAGCCCTATGAGCAAGGTCTGTGAGCCTTGCAAAACCTAGGAAACTGAGAGGCTTGACCAAAGCCTAGGACCAGTGAGGTGCCTAGTATTGTGAAGATAGTTGGAAACTTCATCCCTTGATATTGTTAAAAATGATTGGGAGGTCTGTTTGGAGGAGTATCGATGTTTGTAAAACGGTGTGGAGAATAGTTTCAGGTTTTAGGCGTTTAGAAGTTTGTGCATGTATTGTGGAGTTTGTTTTGGTATCCCGCAAGTATAGCAATTAGCTTATAGTTAATTTAGGAGTGGCCTGTTATGGCTTGTAAGGATTGTTTGGTGTAGGAGCTAGTCCCAGGGTGGTTCTATTTATTTTAGGTAATAGGATAAAATAGTGTGGGAAGTCTATGGTAGGAGTCTATGAGGAAGCAAGTAAAATGTGTTGCATTTGGTGTGTGTTATTGCATTTATTTACGTTTGTTGTTGAATGAGTCCTAATTCTTCATCTCTTGTTTTCTTTGTCATGTACTCTCTCTTGGGGCGAGTTGATTAAAACTCACAAACTGAGATGGCTATTTGCATTGGAGTTGTTTGATTCACATCGCATTTTCGGGCTTGAGATCCCCGAAAAATGAAAACTAATAAAATTCAAGGCTCAGTTATGAGTTTGCTATATCCGGGTTGTAGCTTCTAAACTCCTTCTCTCCCGCCCCTTTAGAAAGCATGTTATAGGATCCCTGAAAACCGGACTTGGACTTTGCATGATAGAAGCCTGGTAGGATAGACGTTTTATATGGTAAAATTGTTATCTTATCACATGATTAGAATTGCTTTATGTAATTATTTATTCTCGTTTCTTTGGGATTCGCAATTCAATTTATGGTATTAATAAGCGTTTGTCAATTAATGAGTGCAAATTAAAATACAATTAAATTTGTATCTTTATTTTATCATTATTTATATTTAAATTATTTATTTATCAGTTTACTTATTTTATTAAATATTCAGTTATTTATTATTTATTTATTATCTATTTACTTATTTATGTATTTACTTATTATTTACTTCTTCATTTATTTATTTATCGTATATTTTTCTCAAATTCTCTAAGTTATTTATTTTATTAAAATTCGTAAAAACCGCCGGATTAACCGCTTTTAGCGGATTTTCGAAAGTGCTCCTATAATAGGGACCTTTTTTCGAATTTAAAAGAACCACTTACCTAGAATCTCTGAAAATATTTTTCCTTTTAAAATAAGGAAGAAATGCACTCATTAATTAACTCTTGGTTCCTAATAATCCTAAATTAGGTGGCGACTCTAAAGAAGCCCTTTGGAGTCCCAATTTGCTGAAAATACACCCGATGCATACTTGTATGTATTTTAGGGGGTTCAACACGAGCTATTGGATTATATATAATAGGGAAAGATACCTAAAACACCGTATATAAATATTTAATTTCTACTTTTAGTTAATAATATAATTGAATAACAAAAATACCATTTTCTTGAATTTTATACCGTACATAGAAATTTTAATTACAATAATACATCTTCTAGACATTTTCTTAAATCTAAGTTTTAAATATACTAAAGATCTCTCTCCTAAAATAGTGTAGTTATACAAAAACGTTCATCACTGAACAACATAATAATTATAGAGTTCTAAATCACTTGGGACTCTCTCTCATCCCACCTAAAGTTGCTTAAGAGAAACCTCGCAACTATCAGACTTTTTTCCATGGATTTGCTTTTTCAATCCAATCATCAGATTTGTATATATTGTTTTTTCTTGCCTCCAACCACTAATCTTATTAACATATTTCATTGTCCATCAAAAACTATGGAAAGGAAGTCTTTTGATTAAAAAATAAATAAAAAATTGTAGTACTGGAAAAGTAGCAGATTTGCATGAAGAAGTTTAATTTTTATCTGCTAAACTAATTTATTCTTTTTTCTAACTAACCATCACATATACCCTCCCAAGTCATTATTCATCGTCACCCAGCCCCTTTCCCAAATTGTTCCATAATTACTCAATGAAACACCAATATTCCAATAATATACTATATATCATATATCAAAATATAGTATATAAGAACGATTTAGTAAGAAATTAATGTGTTATGCTTTAATATAGTATATCAGAATGGTTTAGAATGGTGTAGTAAGAAATATTTTATATCAGAATGGAATGCTAATAATATACTACTATATAATGTATATCAGAATGGATATACCAATAATATACCACTATATAATGTATACCAATATATAGTATATCAAAATAAAAAAAAAATATTATATTAAGATTATGATATATACAAAATATGACATATAACAGTAATATACCAATTTAAATTTTAGAAAATAATTTTAATTATAAGTTAAGTTAATTCTAATGGAGAAGTAAAAATTTAATTTCGAAATAGCATGCCATTGTTGACATTTCCAAGTTTGAGCAGCACTTACATGCACGAAAAAATAGGAGATAGCCTTTCCTATTTATTCAGATTGGGAATTGTCCATGATATTTTTTTACTTTTTTTTTTTTTGGAATTTGCCAATGAATTTGCCCATGAATTTTTTTTGTGGTATATTTGTAATTTAAGAAGTGTACCATATATAAGTGGTACTCAATGAAAATAAATCTTATATATTAGGTAGTTATGAAAAAATCTTTCATTTCTAAAGCCCTTTTCTAAAATCAATTTGGGAAAAATCAAAAAAAATTATTCAAATCTACCCATTTAAGATTGATTTTCATTTTATGCCAATTCTGCCAACACTAATTACCCGCATGCCCATCAGGTCAACTTTATTTACCCACACGCTCATTTTAAATCCTTTCCTCTTTCTTTCACGTTTTCTAAGCCCTAGCTCAAATTCCCAAATACCAGTTACTTCATTCATTTCTCTATCCAGCACCTCTTCTTCTTAACCCAACTTATTTTTATCTTCTACCATAAATAAATACATAAATCTCTTCTCTTAAACCAAACCTGGTGTAGAGCTGATCATCTTCTATTTTTTTTTTTAAAGAAAGTTTTTTTACGATTATTTCTAAAAAATTTGTTGATATTAGCCAAAGGAAGCAATTAACTTTCCATTCTAAAAGTTGGAACAGTTTCAATCTCAATTGAGGAAGTATATATTTGGTTGTGTGATTTTTTTAATAATATTATCATATTTCTATTAATTTAAATTGAATATTTATTATTGTAATTTGTAAAATATTAAGAAAGAAAAGTTTTTAGATTCGATACGCTATAGAGGAAAGGGGAATGACAAATCCACTGCTGAAGGACCTTAAAGTTTGAAACTCAAAACATGATTTGTTCAATTTGAGTTCACTCTGCCATGTGCTCTTTAGCTTGATTCTTGGAACTATAACATTTTTCTAAACTAGTGGCATTTGAAATATAGATGTTCCACCTCCAGGTTGGGACTTGTAAATAATTGTGATCATATATGGCTTTGTTTGGATTTTGCTCAAGTTTTTTTCTTCTATATATCACTATTTGTTAATGAATTTTTTCTTTTGTTAGTTTTCCTTTTTAACAATCAGATGTTAGTGCCATTGCACTATTGTATTCGTCCTGGAAGAATTCCTTCTTATTTATCTAGACTAGACTTGTCCAAGACTGACTAAGGTTATTAAAGCCGAGCCAGAACTTTCTATGTATTTACATAAATATTGTTCTAGTTTCTGGTGAAATAAGGTGAATGCTTAAAAAGGGAATTGGATTTTCTTAAAATTTCACTTTGCTAAATGCGCTGATACCTTGTGTTATACCTTAAAGTGGATGTTTCATTCCCCCCGTCCCTCCCCCTCCCCACCTTAAACTCACAAAGTATACCTTTTTGGTATACCATATACTATTTTGGTATATCTTTTTGTGTTTGGATCAAAGTGTGCGGTGATATCGAGCAAATAAATATTCCAGTTTTTGTTGTTTTGAACAAAGTATACCTTTTTTGGTATATTGTATACGCTTTTGGTATACCTTGTTATATTCGGATCGAAAGTGCGAGATGTTACAGAACACATAGTATTTTATTTTTTATTATTTTTAAAGAAGTATACACTTTAGGTATATTGTATTCTCTTTTGGTATATCTTTTTGTGTTTGGATCAAAGTATGCGATGCTATTAAACAAATAAATATTTCAGTTTTTGTTGCTTTGAACAAAGTTTACCTTCTTGGTATACTGTATACTCTTTTGGTATACCTTGTTATGTTCGGATCGAAGTGCGAGATATTACCAAACACATAGATATTTTAATTTGTATTATTTTTTATGAAATATACCTTTTTGGTATATTGTATATTCTTTTGGTATGCGTTTTTGTGTTTGGATCAAAGTGTGTGATTCTATCGAGCAAATAAATATTTCGATTTTTGTTGTTTTGAACAAAGTATACCTTTTTAGTATACTGTATACTCTTTTGGTATATCTTGTTATATTCGAATCAAAGTGTGAGATGTTACAGAACACATAGATATTCTAATTTTTATTATTTTTGATAAAGTATACCTTTTTGATATATTGTATTCTCTTTTCGTATATCCTTTTGTGTTTGGATCAAAGTGTGCGATGCAATCGAACAAATAAATATTTTAATTTTTGTTGTCTTGAAAAAAGTATACCTTTTTGGTATATTGTATACTCTTTTGGTATACCTTGTTATGTTCAGATCAAAGTGCGAGATGTTACAGAACACATAAATATTTTAATTTTTATTATTTTTAAAGAAGTATACATTTTTGGTATATTGTATGCTATTTTGGATACTCTTTTGTGTTTGGATCAAAGTATCTGATGTTATCGAGCAAATAAATATTTCAGTTTTTGTTGTTTTGAAAAAAAATATACCTTTTTGGTATATTGTATACTCTCTCGGTATACCTTATTATGTTCAGTTAAAAGTGCGAGATGTTTCAAAACACATAGATTTTAATTTTTATTATTTTACAGAAGTATACTTTTTTTTGGTATATTGTATACTTTTATGGCATACCCTTTTGTGCTTGGATCAAAGTGTGCGATGCTACCGAGCAAAGAAATACTTTAATTTTTTTTGTTTAGAACAAAATATACCTTTTTTGTATACTGTATACTCCTATTGGTATACCTTGTTATGTTTTGTTCAAAGTACGAGATGTTACAAAACACATATATATTTTAATTTTTATTATTTTTTATGAAGTATATCTTTTTGGTACATTGTATACTCTTTTGATATACCTTTTTGTGTATGGATCAAAGTGTGTGATGCTATCGAGCAAATAAATATTTTAGTATTTGTTGTTTTGAATAAAGTATACCTTTTTGGTACACTGTATACTCTTTTGATATACCTTGTTATGTTCGGATCGAACTGCGAGATGCTATAGAATACATAGATATTTCAATTTTTATTGTTTTAAATCAATATAACTTTTTGGTATATTCTATACTCTTTTGGTATATCCTTTTATATTTGGATCAAAGTGTGTGATGCTATCGAGCAAATAAATACTTTAATTTTTGTTGTTTTGAACAAAGTATACCTTTTTGGTATACTGTATACTCTTTGGTATACTTGTTATGTTCGGATCAAAATGCGAGATGTTTCAAAATACATAGATATTTTAATTTTTATTATTATTAATGATATATACTTTTTTGATATATTGTATACTCTTTTGGTTTACCCTTTTGTGTTTGGATCAAAGTGTGAGATGCTATCAAGCAAATAAGTATTTTAGTTTTTGTGTTTTTGAACAAAGTATATATTTTTGGAGGAAAAAAATAAAAAATAAAACAATTTTTTTTAGTGTAATAAGATTACGGAGAAAGAAAATAAATAAATAAATAAAAATTGGGGAGACATGAATAGTGCTAGAACATGAGAAAAAATAAAGAAGAAGAAGAATGAAAATGGAGAAGGAGAAAAGAATAAAAGAATGACAAAAGAAAAAGGAAAGAAAATAATAATAAAAGATATGGGGAGAGAGAGGGACTTGCTCCTTGTTTTATGCCTCAAAATAGGAAGATAATTAGCTTATGGGTATAGCATGTAAATAAGTTATAGGTATTAATGTAATGGGTAGAGCAATGTAAATTAAATAACATAGGATGTATGTGTATTTTTGTAAATGTCTCTTTTTTAAAGTTCAAGGTGTGTATTTGAAAAACTGTCTTTGGTAATTTTTCCTCAGTTTTTCCTTACCCATGCCGCGGAAAGGGAAAAAAAGTGAAAAAGAAAAAGAAGAGAGGAAAACGACAGAAAAGCTCTTTCACAAAGTAGAAGCCCCAAAGCGCTTGAGCTTTTGGTTCCAAGTTCTAGTAAAGCTTCAATTAGGCACTATTCTTTGGCTTTGCAGTACAAATTAGGAATTAACTAGGGAAATTGACCGCGCTCGCGCGGTCGTATAATACTATTGAAAATTTATAATTTAAATACTCATGAATTCAGTCGTTTTTACTATGACTTTTTATTGCTTTGTATGATCTATATCAACAATAAATAGCACAATTTTTATTGAAGCAATAATAAGTAATATGTGGTATAGTGAAATCTTTCTATGGATGTGTAATGATGATAAGTACTTCAGTATGAGCAAAAAGTTTTAAATTTTCTATAGTAAAGGCAGCCTGTCAAGACTCTAATATTCTCGTGTTGTGCGAATGTTTGTTTGCAGCCTTGAAAATACTATCCAGGTCACTGCTTAAGTTCTTTCCAACTGTAGCGATTGGTGGTGATCAAGAACTTTTCCGTTTCGTTGTTGTCTAAGTTTGCAAAGGCAGTAACTTGGCACTGAATGGATGCCAAATAGTCCATTGTAGACCATAAAGCTCTTTGTCGTTACCTATTTATAAAAGGACCAAATTTTTCATATCATATATATCTGTATTTTCTGTTCTACATAATAAATGAAGTAATTTTATCTTATTTATTGTTGTGTGGCAGTTGTTCTTGTTGAAGCTTCACTCTTCCAATTGTTGTCTCTGTGCTCACCTGTGCAATGGGAAGAGTGAGTATATAATACGGATAATAATTTAAAAGAATATAGGGAATAATTGTTCATTTCCTGTATGGTAGGTGTTGTATGAAGAGGATAAATATTACATGATGATATATCCAATTGTTAATCCTATATCTTGTTGTTAAAGTATTGTTGAACCCCCAAAAAATTAATTAACCCCGAAAGGCTAAATTTTAGGAATATCAACTGAATGGACTAACTCTTTTGGAGTTTTTGGAGTCGCCACCCAATTTAAGGAAAAACAGGGAACCAAATAAGCAAATACGTGCAAAAACTCCATTTTTGGAAAAAGACGGTCTTTCAGAGATTCTAAGTAAGAGGTTTTGTTAATTTCGAAAGAAGGTTTTTAAGGCACTTTCGAAATTCCGTTAAAAACGGTTAATCCGACAGGTTTCCAAAATATTTGCAAGTGCTATTTATGCGCTTTTCTAAAAATAATTAATTGAACCATTAATTAGTTCAACTAATTAAATTTAGCAAGTTTTCAAAAGATTTATAATAAATTTAAAAGCTTTAATTATTTTCAAAATAAAATAAAATAAAATAAAAGCGCATTTTCTTTTAAAAAGGAACGATTTGATCGTCCTAATTTCATTGCCAACTTATATGTAATAGTGCATAAATGGCACTTGCTTAATTTCAACTTTAAAACCCGAGTTTCTCATCATAAGATGGAACTTAGGTTTCAAGTCGCTTTTTGCAAAGTTGTTTCGGACATTTAGAAGTTAATTAAAACTTCGTTATAAGTTTTGACTTTTATAAGGAAACTACTTCGTATCAATAAGATAGAAGTCTTTTCTTATAATCACTTATTAATCGTGGTTTTTGAAAATTTATGAAATTTTGCACGCATTAGCTTAAATGGCCTGATTTGCAATAAATTAAATAACGACTTCAAAATAAAAGTATTGAACATAAAGTAGATAAATAACTCAATCAATGAAATATTTGTTTATAAAATATAACTACATAATTATTCTATAAAATCAATAAGTTATTCTAATAAGTAACAAAATAAAAGATTGAGTTTCAAAAAGGTAGAACCCGGAAGCGGTCGAAGATACGAAATATGCAAGGAGGCTGAAACGAGAGTTCTCTTCTTATCTTTATTCTGGAGACGCAGCAACTTGAGAACAATTAATAGACTGATCTTGTTCTGGTAGAGAGGTCCTAACTAAATTGGACTGGGCAGTCGAGACTCAAGCCAGAAAATGCGGTTGCAACAGTGATTTCGTCTAGCAGGATGGACTTTGCTTCTTGAGTTCTTGTAATGAACTCACCCAGAATCGTTATCATGCAAGGAAGACATGAAAATAAGGATTAATATATGCTTCAGGATGACTTATCAAATAAATTGGCAATTTGAGCAAAATAACGAAATTAAAGAAGTACCTACGATAATTAAGAAAGAAACACAAACTTAAATGCATGATAATTACGAAAGGATAGGAAATGAAACATGGCATGACATTTGATATGCGACTAAACAAACAGTGAAGTTGATCTTCTATCCATCAAAACAAACTTTCATATGCAAATATTTTAAAACCATCAGACAGCACACCATTTGGAAAATATAAGCACACTTATACAAAAATTTTACAACTCAATTAACTGTAGATTAACAACCCAAATATCTACGCTATGTCACAAATAAAAGAGAGAAAAACAGGGTAATGCCTTTTAAACAGGGACCATAACATCAAATTTTACCTAAACCAATAAAAAAAACTGCATAGTTAGATTACATTAATTTCAAGAAATGCAGCTGCTATCTCATGTCATTTAGGCTAGACAAACTGATTCATTTAATCTATCACTTAACATGATTAAATTTTCTTCTTATGATTCAGTCAACAGTAGCCAAAACAGAACATGACAATACAATTTACTTAGACTAAATCTGCTATGGAATGAAGTAAATATATGAACAAATTAGACCACAAATAAAAGTCGGAATTTCAACTGTTAAAGAAAAAGGGGTAGCAAACAGGATTTTCCATCTTAATTCATAAAGAAAGCACTTCATTTACCTTTCCTATTGTACATTAACAGGTTGCTAAGGAAGACAATGGATGAGAATTTTGAACCTTAGCAAAATAAGATCTTCTCAATGATCCTAATCATTCAAATCCTTTTAAATTAGTCTAAGCAAACAGAAAACAGCAAAAGGGCTCGACATATATCTCCTTTTTCCAAAAGAAATAAATAGATAGCAGGGGCAACATGTTGTCATATGGTCAAGCTTATGAAATTTTCGTTGTTTAGATCTCAAGGAAATTGAGAGACAGAAATGGAGCAATATTTTCAGCTAAACATTCGAAAATAGCTACTGCAAGCTTTCATGCTAAAGACAGGGCAAGTTCAAACCTATGAAACTTTATTTATCCTCAAGTCACTCACATCTTAATCAAGATTATCAAGAACTGAACATTATAAAAGAACAAACCAAACATTTGAATTTATAGTTTAGGGAAAAAGCTAAGATCAAAAACCAGAACAGACTTCAAACCAAATCAGAGCAAAACAAGAAATATGGACCCTGCACACTTCACCAAACACCAGGGAACACTCCTCAACATCCAAGCCTAATTCCCTGCTCATTTCCTGAATCCCACAACTTCCAGGACACCTACGACCACACCAGACCAAACCAGCCCTGAAACAACTCTCACGAACATCAACCTGACTTACACTCATGCCTCTGAAAATACTTCACTGCCTAACACCCTGAACACTTCTTAACCACTTCTCTCACTCACAGACCTTCTACTACAAGCATCTTCTTAACCAGAAACAAACACACACCTTGCAGCACCTAGAATATATCCTCCATTCTCACCAAATAAACAACTAGGAACCTGGGGTAAACAGATTCATCCAGAAACAACCTCAGACCTGCATCTCAAACAACTGACTGCACATACACACCCTCTAACTACTGCACACCTACATAGCTTACTGAACAACCACAGGCACTAACTCTTTGAACTCCACACAGCCTGAAACAAGACCTGCAGCCTCCCTTTTCAAGCCCCTGCACCATCACAGCCTGAACAAACCTCACACTGCCTATTAACTCCCAGATTACCAACAATAATTCTCCAAACACCTGAACAAGAACCACCCTGAACTGCCCTGCATACTCCCTCCTCAACCTGCAACAAACCAGACATCTGACAACTATCTGCAGACTTCCATGGACACTGGCATAAACACCAAATCTGAAACAGACCCAAACAGCTCCTTCTCTACTTCTGCTTGCCTATGGACTGCACAAGTAAAAGAATCCAAGGGCCCTTCTACTCACACCAGAAACCCCTCAAACAGACAGATATCCAGAGATAAATAAGGGCAAAAACAGCATACTAGACAAAGATTTCATATTTTAGTTTAAACGGGTGACATTATGAGCTAAAAGAAATTGGACTCATATACGAGTAAAGATTCGAACTTTATGCTCATTTCTGGACAAAATATCAAAACGTACACCAACTGAATAAAGCCAGGAAACAAAGCTAAAGACATATACTTAGCTAAGGACAAGTTCAAACACCAATATCTCAAATACCGTAATATTCGCATACATACCTTCAAACTTCAAATAATTGTGCTATACTAATCCACATTGCTAAAACTGATATAGAAACAAAGAAAAGAAAGGAAAAGTTAAGATTTTTACCTGCTGTAGGGCAGTGAACGAGGGGCTATGAACTGAAGAATGCGACTCGAAACAAGTGCGACGAGTTGAACAAAGTCGATAGCTCGACTAATGAAGAAGCGATAACACGACTTGAAATCAATAGGAACAGAAAAATACTACTCCAGAAATCAAAATGAGAAGTCAAACTATAACCACTTTTTAGAAAGAAAGTCAGAGGACTGAAATAGAAATTGTGTCATAATTTTTTACTGCTGTTTTTCTCCATGTGAACTCCCTGAACCCCTACTGTCGCTGCTCTATCCACTCTCCAACGGCTCCCCCCTCTACATTCTGCCTCTCTATCAATTTCTGCTGCTCGAAGAAAAGAAAAACTATCAACTCTAGAACTTCAAACCTAGAACTCTCTGCCGCTCCGAAACCCCCTCTCCCTTCTTGTTGCCTTTTTTGCCGCAGCTGCTAAGAACTGGTTTTTATACCCCAAAAACCTTAGGGTTCCTCAAGGCCATCCCCAAATACCCAAAACGACACCAACGGCTCTTTGTTGTACGAAGATGAGCTGGAGAGAGAGAAGGGGGACCATTTGGATTTTTGGCATTTTTCATTCCTTTTGAATCTGGAGAAAACGGGTTGAAGAAAGGGATTTCGGGTCGCGGGTTCTTTGATCGAGTCATCATCTTGTTCGAGTGACATCGCTTCAGTTCATAGCCCCTCGTTCACTGCACGCAAAGAGGTGATCCTCTAAAACGATTGTAGTTTCTTTTACTCTTTGTCGTTTAAACTGTTTTCTTGTTAATAAGCATATGTGTGAGTTAAAATGACTTATTGTATGTTTACTTAAGTTGTTATATTGTTATAATCATGAAGCAACACATGAAAAGGGCTGTACATAGTATGGATTTTTAATCCATTTTGTATGTTGCTATAAGAACTAGCTTAAAAATCAAATCTTTGAAGGTATTTATCCAGTTTCAACTTCCTCAGATCTTTTCTTAGAAAACTGGACAGTTTGATACTTGTTATAGGAGTAAAGGAAACTGATCTGTGGGGTGAAGATCTAAAATGTTAAAGTGATAAAAGCTTGAGTCTTTGGCCTTTGTGTTTGTAGTTTGTGTGAGCCTCATGACTGATTTAAATCAAAGGTAAAGTTTGTGCCAGTTTCAAGTGTAGGTCCAGTTCTGGTTGCTTGCTTTCTGTTTCTCTTCAATCTGAATGTTCATTGTTTCTTTTTCTTGGCGATTGAAATATATTAAGTTTGGTGATGGGGTCTGTTATGAAGAGGTTGTTTTCAAGGGTGTGTGTATAAGGGAGTGCAGGTTCCTTTTAGTTCAGTTCAAGACATCTTTGATGTGTATGCAGTGTAAGGAGCATGTGAGGGGGTTGTCGCAGGTGTATTTGATTAGGTGAGAAGGTCTGAGGGTGTATTGAAAGTGTGCAGGATTGCTGTGTAGAAGTTGTAGTTGTTCTAGTAGGCTGTAAGTGTTTGCAGGTGGTTGTTCTTGGGTCTGAGGGTGTCTGGAGTTGTTTCAGGGGGCTGCAGATGTCCTGGTTGTTTCTTGGTTCTTGTTTTCTATGGGTTAGGTGAGTCAGGGCATTTCAGGGGTTCTGGGATGTAGTAGAGGGCTTGTAGGAGTGCAGTTTGGTCAGGGTAGAGTTTCAGGGGATGTTTTGATTAGTTTAGGGTCAGGTGAGGTTGTAGGTTGCTTCAGGTTGATGTTCTGGAGGAGTCTTTGGGTCTGGTTTATTTGCTAAAGGATAAAGGAGCCTCTGGTAGTTTGTAGTAGTAGCAGGGAATGCTAAGGAGTCCAGTTAGTAGTTAGTTTGGTATTAAAAGTGAGGGAGGTCTGATGTATGTGTAGCAGGTTGGCTTAGGGAGTCTAATTTAGTTCTTGTTTAGCTGTAAGTGATTGGGGAAGTTTATAGTGAGTTTGTTGTTATTTCTGGCTGCTTGAAGGGTGCTTCAAGGCCCCTGTTTGTTTGGAATTATCAGGGCATCTGTGGTGAGGTTTAGGGAGTGCAGTTCAGGTGAGGGTGCAGTTTGTTCAGGTTATTTCCTGGTTGTTCAGGGAGTATGCAGGTGAGTCTGGTTAGCTTGCAGGATGTTAGAGGCAGTCTTGATGGTTTGTTTTGGTTCAGTGAGGGAGTAGTAGAGGAGTTCAGGGTGGTCTGATGTGCAGGTGTAAGGTCAGTAAGGGTGTTCTTGGTGGTTATGAGATCTGTAAGTGTTCAGGGAGGGTGTTTCCTGATTTGCTTAGAGGGAATAGGAGCAGGGCTGCTTGTCCAGGTTTCTGCAGAAGTAATGGGAGGATGTCTCTGATTCCTTGTTTCCTGGTTCTTGCATTTCTGGGGGCTGTTTTGGTATTGGAGAAGGAGTCAAGGTTGTGCAGGAGAGGAAGTCAGGTTGAGTTTATTTCCGGTGTGTGAGGTATTGGTTCTGTTCTATATTTGGTTAGTTTAGGAGGTGAGTGAGAGAGTTTAGGTAGTGCAGGTGTTGTGTCAAGGGGTCATTAGTATATGCCTTGTCATATTCTGTCAAAGCGATTGGTAGTTGTTTGTCTCTGTTTGAATTTGATCTGGTTCATTTTCCATGAACACTTTGCCTTCTCTTCTACTTGAGGTTGTTCTGAAATTGGCTAAGCAAGTTTGAATGCTAAATGAAAGCCCTCTCATGATTTGGTCCGTTAACAATCTTTGTCCCTTTGGCCATTAAGGTCATATTTTCTTTAGTTTCATAGTTGCATTGTTTCCTGCTCATTCTACATTTAGTCTATGTTGAGTAATAATGGATCTCTAATCTTTATCTCCTCTTTCTTTGCATGAAAACACGCTTGGGACGAGTTGATCAAAACTCACAAAACTGGGAAGGCTACGTGCATTGGGAAGTTATTTGATCCACTTAGCATTTTCGGGACTTGATATCCCCGAAAATGTAAAAGAAAGAAAAAATGAAAATCACAAAGTCCAAGGCTCAATGATTGAGTTTGCGCTTCCGGGTTCTATCTTCTAAACTCCTTCTTTCCCGTCCCCTTTAGAAAAGCATGTTTTAGGAGCCCTGTAGAATAGAACTGGTATTTATTGTGAATAATTATTGTAAATTACTTAAATTGTTTTTTATATGAATGCTTTGTATCATTTCTTTGTGAATCGCCAATTAATTTATGGATGTTTAGAATCATTTGTCAATTAATGAGTGCAAAATCAAATTCGCTAAAAATCGTACCCTCGTCATAATTCGCATTTGAGTTGCTTCTTTATTTATTATATTAAATATTCAATTATTTATTTATCTAATCTAATTTATTTATTTAGGCAATCAATTAAATTTTAATTCTTTATTTATTTATTTACTTAATCTAATTTATTTAATCCATTAAATATTTATTTATTTATTTATTTATTATTTATTTAATCAATTATTATTCATTTACTCCTTTATTTAATTAAAATTGACAAGTATTCATTTATTTAATTAAGTTATTTATTTGCTTATTTATTTTTCTATTTATTCAATCAATTAATTAATCCCTTTATTACCATCCAATTATTTATCTAATGTATTTTATTTAATTATCTAACTTCATTTAACCTTTATTTATTCTATTGATTAATCAATTGATCATTATTTCATTATCCATTTAATTAATCTTAAATTGGGTCATCTATTTATTTAAGTATCGGCATAATTAAAATCTTATCTTATTTATATTATTCATATTATCTTTATATAAAATTAGCTTTATATACTTATTATTCTTAACAAATTCGTGAAAACCGCCGGATTAACCGCATTTAGCGGATTTTCGAAAGTGCTCCCGCTAGGGACCTTCTTTCGAATTTAATAGAACCTCTTACCTAAGAATCTCTGAATTATTTTCCTTTAAAGGAATAAATTGCACTCTTTAGTTAACTTAGGTTCCTAATAATTCTTAAATTAGGTGGGGACTCCAAAGAAACCCTTTGGAATCCCATTTTGTTGGAATATATCCGAAGCCTATCTTTTTTTAAAGAAAGGGTAATTTTTGGGGTTCAACAGCGTGGCGACTTTCGTCCCAAGATTTAATTAGCGGCTAAATTATTTAGATGAGAATCAATTATGAAAATAAAATTAAAATTAGAACTAGATAATTAAAATTATTTAGGTTGAGTTCAAATTAATCAAATTTAATTAAAGTAAATTAACTAATTTCAAAAGAAGGTTAATTTCGTTCAAAGTCCTAGAGATTTTCCTACCCGTGCAACATCCCTATCTTAATTCAATTTAACTTAAAAAGGGGCTAAATGTGCAAGCCCATGCAATTCCAGCCTACCCATGCAAGCAATATATATAACATAATATACACCTACACCCATTATCTTTCCCCAATTCAGAAAGAAAAAACTCGCGCCATTGTTGTCCCCTCCGTACAGCTCGATGTGCTGGACGAGTCATTCAGTTCCAGCTGGTATCTCCTCACTCTCTCTCCAAACAAACGGTCACAAAATCTGATCCACTCATTTTGAATCGAAGTAATCTCAGCCTTTGGATCTTTTCTTGGAGATAAGGATCCAAAGTGTACAATCCGAAAAGAATGGACACTTTAGACCCTTATCTTAGAAGAAATAGATCGAAAATGGCAAGGGTAACTCAGAGGTTTCATCCGAGGTAAACCCTAAAATTCTCCTATATATTTAGCATTTTTGTAAGGTTGAGGGGGTTCGGAAATTTTGGGGGGGGGGGTTCTGATTTGACAGACATAAAAAACGGCAGCATTTATCACACAGAGGGTTCCTTCTTTTTGAGTTCTTTTTACTGTTCCATTGCATCTTTGGGTGTTATCGCTTCATCGTTTTCGAGTCGCTTCTTCATTGCTCAAGTCATCATCTTGTTCGAGTGACATCGCTTCAGTTCATAGCCCCTCGTTCACTGCACGCAAAGAGGTGATCCTCTAAAACGATTGTAGTTTCTTTTACTCTTTGTCGTTTAAACTGTTTTCTTGTTAATAAGCATATGTGTGAGTTAAAATGACTTATTGTATGTTTACTTAAGTTGTTATATTGTTATAATTATGAAGCAACACATGAAAAGGGCTGTACATAGTATGGATTTTTAATCCATTTTGTATGTTGCTATAAGAACTAGCTTAAAAATCAAATCTTTAAAGGTATTTATCCAGTTTCAACTTCCTCAGATCTTTTCTTAGAAAACTGGACAGTTTGATACTTGTTATAGGAGTAAAGGAAACTGATCTGTGGGGTGAAGATCTAAAATGTTAAAGTGATAAAAGCTTGAGTCTTTGGCCTTTGTGTTTGTAGTTTGTGTGAGCCTCATGACTGATTTAAATCAAAGGTAAAGTTTGTGCCAGTTTCAAGTGTAGGTCCAGTTCTGGTTGCTTGCTTTCTGTTTCTCTTCAATCTGAATGTTCATTGTTTCTTTTTCTTGCCGATTGAAATATATTAAGTTTGGTGATGGGGTCTGTTATGAAGAGGTTGTTTTCAAGGGTGTGTGTATAAGGGAGTGCAGGTTCCTTTTAGTTCAGTTCAAGACATCTTTGATGTGTATGCAGTGTAAGGAGCATGTGAGGGGGTTGTCGCAGGTGTATTTGATTAGGTGAGAAGGTCTGAGGGTGTATTGAAAGTGTGCAGGATTGCTGTGTAGAAGTTGTAGTTGTTCTAGTAGGCTGTAAGTGTTTGCAGGTGGTTGTTCTTGGGTCTGAGGGTGTCTGGAGTTGTTTCAGGGGGCTGCAGATGTCCTGGTTGTTTCTTGGTTCTTGTTTTCTATGGGTTAGGTGAGTCAGGGCATTTCAGGGGTTCTGGGATGTAGTAGAGGGCTTGTAGGAGTGCAGTTTGGTCAGGGTAGAGTTTCAGGGGATGTTTTGATTAGTTTAGGGTCAGGTGAGGTTGTAGGTTGCTTCAGGTTGATGTTCTGGAGGAGTCTTTGGGTCTGGTTTATTTGCTAAAGGATAAAGGAGCCTCTGGTAGTTTGTAGTAGTAGCAGGGAATGCTAAGGAGTCCAGTTAGTAGTTAGTTTGGTATTAAAAGTGAGGGAGGTCTGATGTATGTGTAGCAGGTTGGCTTAGGAGTCTAATTTAGTTCTTGTTTAGCTGTAAGTGAGTGGGGAAGTTTATAGTGAGTTTGTTGTTATTTCTGGCTGCTTGAAGGGTGCTTCAAGGCCCCTGTTTGTTTGGAATTATCAGGGCATCTGTGGTGAGGTTTAGGGAGTGCAGTTCAGGTGAGGGTGCAGTTTGTTCAGGTTATTTCCTAGTTGTTCAGAGAGTATGAAGGTGAGTCTGGTTAGCTTGCAGGATGTTAAGGCAGTCTTGATGGTTTGTTTTGGTTCAGTGAGGGAGTAGTAGAGGAGTTCAGGGTGGTCTGATGTGCATGTGTAAGGTCAGTAAGGGTGTTCTTGGTGGTTATGAGATCTGTAAGTGTTCAGGGAGGGTGTTTCCTGATTTGCTTAGAGGGAATAGGAGCAGGGTTGCTTGTCCAGGTTTCTGCAGAAGTAATGGGAGGATGTCTCTGATTCTTTGTTTCCTGGTTCTTGCATTTCTGGGGGCTGTTTTGGTATTGGAGAAGGAGTCAAGGTTGTGCAGAAGAGGAAGTCAGGTTGAGTTTATTTCCGGTGTGTGAGGTATTGGTTCTGTTCTATATTTGGTTAGTTTAGGAGGTGAGTGAGAGAGTTTAGGTAGTGCAGGTGTTGTGTCAAGGGGTCATTAGTATATGCCTTGTCATATTCTATCAAAGCGATTGGTAGTTGTTTGTCTCTGTTTGAATTTGATCTGGTTCATTTTCCATGAACACTTTGCCTTCTCTTCTACTTGAGGTTGTTCTGAAATTGGCTAACCAAGTTTGAATGCTAAATGAAAGCCCTCTCATGATTTGGTCAGTTAACAATCTTTGTCCCTTTGGCCATTAAGGTCATATTTTCTTTAGTTTCATAGTTGCATTGTTTCCTGCTCATTCTACATTTAGTCTATGTTGAGTAATAATGGATCTCTAATCTTTATCTCCTCTTTCTTTGCATGAAAACACGCTTGGGACGAGTTGATCAAAACTCACAAAACTGGGAAGGCTACGTGCATTGGGAAGTTATTTGATCCACTTAGCATTTTCGGGACTTGATATCCCCGAAAATGTAAAAGAAAGAAAAAATGAAAATCACAAAGTCCAAGGCTCAATGATTGAGTTTGCGCTTCCGGGTTCTATCTTCTAAACTCCTTCTTTCCCGTCCCCTTTAGAAAAGCATGTTTTAGGAGCCCTGTAGAATAGAACTGGTATTTATTGTGAATAATTATTGTAAATTACTTAAATTTTTTTTTATATGAATGCTTTGTATCATTTCTTTGTGAATCGCCAATTAATTTTTGGATGTTTAGAATCATTTGTCAATTAATGAGTGCAAAATCAAATTCGCTAAAAAAATCGTACCCTCGTCATAATTCGCATTTGAGTTGCTTCTTTATTTATTATATTAAATATTCAATTATTTATTTATCTAATCTAATTTATTTATTTAAGGCAATCAATTAAATTTTAATTCTTTATTTATTTATTTACTTAATCTAATTTATTTAATCCATTAAATATTTATTTATTTATTTATTTAATCAATTATTATTCATTTACTCCTTTATTTAATTAAAATTGACAAGTATTCATTTATTTAATTAAGTTATTTATTTGCTTATTTATTTTTCTATTTATTCAATCAATTAATTAATCCCTTTATTACCATCCAATTATTTATCTAATGTGTTTTATTTAATTATCTAACTTCATTTAACCTTTATTTATTCTATTGATTAATCAATTGATCATTATTTCATTATCCATTTAATTAATCTTAAATTGGGTCATCTATTTATTTAAGTATCGGCATAATTAAAATCTTATCTTATTTATATTATTCATATTATCCTTATATAAAATTAGCTTTATATACTTATTATTCTTAACAAATTCGTGAAAACCGCCGGATTAACCGCATTTAGCAGATTTTCGAAAGTGCTCCCGCTAGGGACCTTCTTTCGAATTTAATAGAACCACTTACCTAATAATCTCTGAATTATTTTCCTTTAAAGGAATAAATTGCACTCTTTAGTTAACTTAGGTTCCTAATAATCCTTAAATTAGGTGGCGACTCCAAAGAAACCCTTTGGAATCCCATTTTGTTGGAATATACCCGAAGCCTATCTTTTCTTAAAGAAAGGGTAATTTTTGGGGTTCAACAGCGTGGCGACTCCGCTGGGGATACGCAAATGGTTCTAACCAAAAGGCTTTCATGAATTTGTTTATTTGTATTGTTTGAATTGTATGATATTAGTATGCGTAGCTTATGTAATCATTGTTGAAACTAGCATGATTATATCTGTTGTTTATTTGCAAGCATGCTTAGATTAATCTAATTGATTGCTGTGTGTCACGAAAGCATGTCACTACACCCCTATTTGTGCACATATAAACTGGCATTCCGTTCATAATTCCCCCACTCCTGGGAACCTCTTGCATTTTCACCCCAAATATCTGTGAGGTACGCTCATGCGTACCCGCACTTTCTTCCACTAAAGAACCCTGTGACGAGTTGGTACACCGGCGGCCATCGTAGGAGTAATTCGACTGCGAGACCGCTTGCCACTCACCTGTTAGTCTCAACCGTTAACCCACTCTTAGACGGAGCTTTTAGGAGCATGCATGCATTTACACCTTAGTCTGGACCCGGTCCTTGGTACCGCCTCCATAGTTAGGAACCGCCCATACGTCAACGGGTTTTTGAAATCCAATGACACTGCATATTATGTGCTATGTGATAACGAATCCTCAGTCCTAACCATGTTTTGAGCAAAATCAGATTTAGAATTTGTCTCCCATTTTGTCTTTTAGGTTAAAAATGGAAGAATTTAGCAGGATCTATGTGGTCATAGCAGCCCACAGAGAATTTGTGAGCAAGGCATAATTGCAGTCCGGGGAAGTTAGGCAGATTTGGTTGGTTTGTGTTTTGGAGATGGCCTGGTGTAGTGAGATCTAAGAGGCGAAGCCCCTGGTATCTTTAAAAGGATCAGTAGGGTCCCTCTCGTGAATGGCTTCGCGTGTGTGCAGGCCTATGTTGACTGTCCAGCTGCATTCATGATAATTGAAGTATGCTTGTCGCATACTAGGAGAGTGAAGCCCCTATGTCTATAAACGACCAATGGGGTCCCTCCTTGAAGACCAGTGTGGTCTTGGCTACCCAGGAAACTGAGAGGCTTGATCAAAGCTGAGGACCAGTGAGGAGCCCTATGAACAAGGTCTGTGAGCCTTGCGAAACCTAGGAAGCTGAAAGGCTTGTTCAAAGCCAAGGACCAGTGAGGTTTTATTTGTAAAAAGGTCAATTGGAACCTTTTATGATTTACAGTCTGGCATTATGAAGGCAGTTGGAAATTTCACTCCTGGATGTTGTAAAATAATTGGGAGTTGTACTTGGAGGAGCATTGATGTTTGCAAAATCTATGGAGGATTGTTTCAGGTTTTAGGCATTTGGGTTTAGAAGTTTGTTGCAGATATTGTGGAGATCATGAGCTGTGTTAGAATTTCAAGTTGATACCAATTTTTGGAAGTTAGTTGGGATAACAGAATTGCAATGTCGAGGCGGAGAGCTGATTGTTATAAATTATTGTTATTATTTATCACTTACTCTAAATCTGAATTGCTCAAAACTGGCATGAACTATTTTTCGTTACCACTTGTTTGCGCGTCTTAGGCCCACCTCTGGCACAAAGAGGCACCTTACAGGATAGGACGCATTCGCATTTTATTTACGCTCGATTACGTGTGATTGCCACATGCCGATTTATTGATTATATCTTCCATGTTCAAACTGCCAAAGCGCTACTTGACGCGCGCTATGTGCTTGTGTGCAACCTCGTAAATAACATGCAAACTAACATAGTTACCTTTGAACTTTTTGTTTTGTTGTGTTTACTCCCTTCCCCGCAGAAGTTTGATTTGTGTTGACTTTGAAATGGCTGACTTCGCAAAATCCAAAGCAAGAAAAGGAGATGCTCTTCCAGTCGCGATCATCAAAAAGGAAAAGACAGTGACTGGTCCAACTTTAGAAGAAAGCACGAAGAATGATGAAAAGACTCTCATTAATCTTACCATGGAAGATGAACAATCAGAAACAAAACAAACATCTAATCTGAATGAGTGGTACCATTGGCAAAAACAGGAGAAGTCTAACAGATATCAGGTGTCGAATTTGAAAAAGATGCCAACTGAGACCTTTAGGGAATATGCGGTACGTTGGACAGATGAAGCTGCTAAGGTCCAACCACCTTACACAGAAAATGAAGCAATTGCATGTTTCGTATCATCTCTGGACAGTGAGCTCTATTACCAAATCTGTCACCAGATAATGGACACATCGGAAACAATATTTGCCAATATTGTCAAGATGGGGGAAACCATTGAAATTAAAATGATGCTTGAATCAACTGCTCCAAAAGCCGCTAATGTAAAGGTCCAGTTTACCAATGATGAAAAGAAAGGAAAAGAAGTGCATGCCCTGAGTCATCCAAACCAACTTCATAAGCTTCCTAGCCAAAGCACATCAACTTCCAATCATAATAGTCACTACCAAGCTCCTATTGCACCAAAGCCTGATCTTAACCCTTCCTACAACACGCATGGTTTTCAGCCTTACCCACCACCGCATGTTTATCAGGCACCCCCAAGCTATTTACCCCCCTCAAAGTACTACCCATCTCCAAGTCATCAGCCTGAGACTTCTGCTCGCCAAAATCGCCCAATCATGGCAAGGTCCCACCCAAAAGTGGTCAAAACTTTCACACCTTTGCCTGAGCCTATTGGCCAATTATTTGAAAACCTTAAATTAGCTAGGTTGATCCATCCTATTGCGGATAGGACACCTTATCCTCGTCCTGCTTGGTTTGACATAACAAAGAATCGTGCGTATCATTCTGGAGCTCCAGGGCACGACACTGCAAATTGCCATTCGTTGAAGGAAAAAATTGAAGCATTGATCAAAGCAAGAGTGATTCAAATCCCAATGATTCCTCCCTATTCCCAATTTGTCAAAGGGATTGAATTTAACTCCAACAATCAAGAGGAGCAAACCCGAAAGTTCACATTTCCAATAGAATCTCAAGAGCATTTGTTTGAAAGGTTAAAAGGTGCAAAAGTTTTAAAGCCTTTGGTAGGAGATGGAACATCTGATCCTCCTCCAAGATTGATTCATGGGGTCAAATATTGTGCTTACCATGGAGAATATTGTCAACATGAAACTAAGAGCTGCATTACTCTGAGGCACAAAATTCAAGATTTGATTGATGATGGAGTGCTCCAGCTTGCTTATGACGATGCGACTCAAAATGAAGATGATGATCTCTGAGTTGATGCCCTTCTGAAAGGAACTTGGCAATTGAGCTCAATAGTTTCTTTGCATCACAATTCAAATTGAGGCCCTGAATTGTGTTTTGCCTTTAAATTATGTCTTTTGAGAATAACCTTTTAATTTCTGTCTTTGTATGTCTGTCGCGTTATGCCTCCTTGAGTTAGAATTTGAACAAATAATACATTGCATTCTCATTGTGTTATTATACTTTATTTACTTTATGGTATGCTTTTGACTAAATATTTCAATTTTATAATTATCAAACCTACCTAAGTATTGCTTGTGACTAACAACAAAACAACTGAACAATTTGGGAGTGATGCGCTGAAAAGCGATATTTTGCACCCTTGAGGTGTCAGACTGTCGTTAGAACTTCAATTGGGGCAGATCTTATTTGTTGGCATATGGCATGGAAGTAGTTTTTATCTACATTCTTTATTTGAGGATCGCTTAAAATGATGAGTTGAAGATGTAGAATTCATGAAGTTGACAAAGTCTACCTGGTTCATCGTGTCCTATTTGGAGGAACACTGGTGTTTACAAAGTGGATGTTCAAGTTTGGCTGAAAATTGAACACAAATGTCTTCACAAGCCGCTATATTTGAAGCAGCCGCAAGTTAGTATTATTGAATGTAATCTTTGATGTAATGCGAACTACGCGTAACCTGATTCCCGAGGTGGGATACGTAGGCAACTCATATAGAGTTCGGTTGCACTAGCACAGGAATCCCCTATCTCTTTTTTTTTATGTATTTTTTTTGAACTACTTCTGACGTGATTCCTGGAATGGCAACAGGATAAGTAGGCAATCCCCGTCGGATTCGGTCAAAATATTATAACGCTTTAGCCTTGTTTATCTTTTATGATGTAATGCCGAACTATGCATCTGGGCAGATGTGTGGATTTTCCAATTCGGATACGGCTTCGTACTTAGGTTGCCATACTTTCCCAAAAATCTTTATGTAAGCAGAACTACGCAAGGTCTGATTCCCATGGAGGGATACGTAGGCGCTCTTAATGGGCTCGACTCTATAATATTAAAATTTTTAGTTTTCCCTAAGGCAAGCAACTGGGGCAATTTTTGCAAGATGATTTGAAGATACGGAAGATGATAACTGGGGCAAATTTTGCAAAAAATAAGTTGAAGATTTAGATGGTCATGACTGGGGCAGAATTTTGCAAGAATCAACGTTGACTATCAAAAGACGCGTTGGGAAGATCTCGGGAATTGGCTAAAGTGAATAGTGCCAACTCTAAGAAAAGGATGTTCAGTTTGTTTTAAGATATGTCACAAGCTTAAGTCAAGGCAGAAATTTCACAAAATGCATCTTACTTTCATGAAATATTTGCATGGTTACTTTATTTACTTTATTACCAAACTACTTTTACTTTGCCTCTATTATCAAAAGATTCATGCTATTGAGTTCATAAGCCAAGTCTCCGAGTACAATTCACAAATCCAAGTCCGAGGAAGACATGGGAGCAGAAGCGACATCGAGAAGATCAAGATCAAGTCAGCACAAATCAAACGCTCCCCCTCCCTCCCAAAACTAACAATTTTTCTTTGAGAGCAGGGACATTAATGCCAGCATCAGAAGATAAACGTCTTAGCAAGAAAATCTTGAAGATTCTCATCGCTTGGATTGAAATGACATTTGGAATAAAGCTCGATGCTTTCTCGCTTTGCCGAAAAGGCGGCATTTCTATTTCCCATAACTTTTGCAAATTGTTAAGCATATCTGTTTCATTTCTACGTCTCCGTATGAGAACACTCACTAAAGTTCTGCTTTATAATTTACAGATATTTCAAAGTCTGGGAGGTTCACTTTGCATTACAGCCCAGATCATTCCTCCATAGAAGGATTCAGAGATATAAGCTTATTTGATAATAGGATTACTTGGGATGGGTTCCTACCTTCTGGTTGGAGCGCAATCCAAGATTGCATTGCAGACTACCTCTTCATGATTTAAAGCATTATGCTTTACCATTGGATTATTGCCGAGAAGGCGGCGCTTTTCTTTTCTCGAATCTTAACATTGTTATAGAATTTACTTCGCGATATTGATAGACAAGTCGGCTGAAACACCGCTTTCGGATTGTTTCGCGATGTTGGTTGTCTTACAATATTGACATTTATTGATAGTTTAAGACAAGTCGGCTGGAACACCGCTTTCGGAGTGTTTCGCGATGTCGGTTGTCTTGCAATATTGGCATTAGTGCTAGTTTAAGACAAGTCGGCTGGAACACCGCTTTCGGAGTGTTTCGCGATGTCGGTTGTCTTGCAATATTGGCATTAGTGATAGTTTAAGACAAGTCGGCTGGAACACCGCTTTCGGAGTGTTTCGCGATGTCGGTTGTCTTGCAATATTGGAATTTAGTGATAGTTTAAGACAAGTCGGCTGGAACACCACTTTCGGAGTGTTTCGCGATGTCGGTTGTCTTGCAATATTGGCATTAGTGGTAGTTTAAGACAAGTCGGCTGGAACACCGCTTTCGGAGTGTTTCGCGATGTCGGTTGTCTTGCAATATTGGAATTTAGTGATAGTTTAAGACAAGTCGGCTGGAACACCGCTTTTGGAGTGTTTCGCGATGTCGGTTGTCTTGCAATATTGGAATTTAGTGATAGTTTAAGACAAGTCGGCTGGAACACCGCTTTCGGAGTGTTTCGCGATGTCGGTTGTCTTGCAATATTGGAATTTAGTGGTAGTTTAAGACAAGTCGGCTGGAACACCGCTTTCGGAGTGTTTCGCGATGTTGGTTGTCTTGCAATATTGGCATTAGTGGTAGTTTAAGACAATTCGGCTGAAGCACCGCTTTCGGAGTGTTTCGTGATGTCGGTTGTCTTGCAATATTGGAATTTAGTGATAGTTTAAGACAAGTCGGCTGGAACACCGCTTTCAGAGTGTTTCGCGATGTCGGTTGTCTTGCAATATTGGCATTTGGTGATTAGTCTAATACAAGTCGGCTGGAACACCGCTTTCGGAGTGTTTCACGATATTGGTTGTCTTGCAATATTGGTATTTGGTGATTAGTCTAAGACAAGTCGACTGGAACACCGCTTTCGGAGTGTTTCGCGATGTCGGTTGTCTTGCGATATTGGCATGTTATAATTGAAGTAGTTGATAAAGATAGGCGATTCGACTTGAGACACCATGTCTCGTTAGTCAACTTATTTTATGAAAGCCTTGCATTTTACAAATTCGTTCCCATTTACTTATTGTTTCACTTTACCGTTTCAGAATAATGATCTGCCTAGAGGTTCCTCAGGCGGAGTCCCGCGTCAGTTGATCGAGAGAAGAACTTGTTGATAGCATCACAACCAGCATTTACAGTTTTATATTATCCCTTTATTTATTTCTTATTCTAATTATTATAGTTTATTAGCAGTTGCTCGCTTACCGTTTGTTAAGTCTTTACAGAATTTTGGCCATACCGCAGCAGCATTTGGAGCATAACGTGGAACTCTTTCTTAGCAGTGAACTGGGGAAATCGTTGATATGAGCTAGACTCGTCAACGAGGATCTGAAGAATCGCACTCGAACAAGCAAGTTTTACCTAATCTTTCATTTCAGATTAGGCGTCAGTTTGAATTCTTTCCTATTCGTGCGTCCTTTCTTTTGTCAATCGTGCGAGTCTTTGTATCTAAGTGTTGTCGAACTACATATGGCCTGATTCTCTTTCAGCCCGAGATATGTAGGCAACTCGAAAACCGGAGTTCGGCCATGTCCATAAGCCTCGTCTTTTGGTCCTTGGAAATCAAAATCTTGGTTTTTATCGGGACGAAATTGGTTTCTCGTCAACTTCTTTACCCTGAAAACTCTTTCATCCTTTTCCGGGTAAAGAGGGGCAGCTGTTGACACCCAATTTCGTCCCAAGATTTAATTAGCGGCTAAATTATTTAAATGAGAATCAATTATGAAAATAAAATTAAAATTAGTACTAGATAATTAAAATTATTTGGGTTGAGTTCAAATTAATCAAATTTAATTAAAGTAAATTAACTAATTTCAAAAGAAGGTTAATTTCGTTCAAAGTCCTAGAGATTTTCCTACCCGTGCAACATCCCTATCTTAATTCAATTTAACTTAAAAAGGGGCTAAATGTGCAAGCCCATGCAATTCCAGCCTACCCATGCAAGCAATATATATAACATAATATACACCTACACCCATTATCTTTCCCCAATTCAGAAAGAAAAACTCGCGCCATTGTTGTCCCCTCCGTACAGCTCGATGTGCTGGACGAGTCATTCAGTTCCAGCTGGTATCTCCTCACTCTCTCTCCAAACAAACGGTCACAAAATTTGATCCACTCATTTTGAATCGAAGTAATCTCAGCCTTTGGATCTTTTCTTGGAGATAAGGATCCAAAGTGTACAATCCGAAAACAACGGACACTTTAGACCCTTATCTTAGAAGAAATAGATCGAAAATGGCAAGGGTAATTCAGAGGTTTCATTCGAGGTAAACCCTAAAATTCTCCTATATATTTAGCATTTTTGTAAGGTTGAGGGGGTTCGGAAAATTTGGGGGGCGGTTCTGATTTGACAGACATAAAAAACGGCAGCATTTATCACACAGAGGGTTCCTTCTTTTTGAGTTCTTTTTATTTTTCCATTGCATCTTTGGGTGTTATCGCTTCATCGTTTTCGAGTCACTTCTTCATTGCTCAAGTCATCATCTTGTTCGAGTGACATCGCTTCAGTTCATAGCCCCTCGTTCACTGCACGCAAAGAGGTGATCCTCTAAAACGATTGTAGTTTCTTTTACTCTTTGTCGTTTAAACTGTTTTCTTGTTAATAAGCATATGTGTGAGTTAAAATGACTTATTGTATGTTTACTTAAGTTGTTATATTGTTATAATCATGAAGCAACACATGAAAAGGGCTGTACATAGTATGGATTTTTAATCCATTTTGTATGTTGCTATAAGAACTAGCTTAAAAATCAAATCTTTAAAGGTATTTATCCAGTTTCAACTTCCTCAGATCTTTTCTTAGAAAACTGGACAGTTTGATACTTGTTATAGGAGTAAAGGAAACTGATCTGTGGGGTGAAGATCTAAAATGTTAAAGTGATAAAAGCTTGAGTCTTTGGCCTTTGTGTTTGTAGTTTGTGTGAGCCTCATGACTGATTTAAATCAAAGGTAAAGTTTGTGCCAGTTTCAAGTGTAGGTCCAGTTCTGGTTGCTTGCTTTCTGTTTCTCTTCAATCTGAATGTTCATTGTTTCTTTTTCTTGGCGATTGAAATATATTAAGTTTGGTGATGGGGTCTGTTATGAAGAGGTTGTTTTCAAGGGTGTGTGTATAAGGGAGTGCAGGTTCCTTTTAGTTCAGTTCAAGACATCTTTGATGTGTATGCAGTGTAAGGAGCATGTGAGGGGGTTTTCGCAGGTGTATTTGATTAGGTGAGAAGGTCTGAGGGTGTATTGAAAGTGTGCAGGATTGTTGTGTAGAAGTTGTAGTTGTTCTAGTAGGCTGTAAGTGTTTGCAGGTGGTTGTTCTTGGGTCTGAGGGTGTCTGGAGTTGTTTCAGGGGGCTGCAGATAGGGGTGGGCATAAAGTCCGAAATACCGAATTCTGCACCAAATCGAATTAATTCGGAATTTCGGAATCGGTATTTCGGTATTCGGTACAGAATTCGGTATGAAATTTTGGTATTTCGGAATTTCAGTTCGGAATATGGTAAAAGGGTCTCGGAATTTCGGAATTCCGGAATTCCGAAGTTTTTTGGATATATTTTGTAATTTTTACAATACTAAGTTAATAACCCATCCAAGTTTGAATCTCCAGCCCAACGAAATGGCCCAATCCAACTAAAATTCAGCCTACCCATCTAACAAACTTCCACTTTTCATTTCCATTCAAACCCTAAATCACTTTTCTCTTTTCCATCAAAGCTGCTACCTCTCTCACCACTCACCCCGTCGTCACCCTCCAGTTTGCAGGTCGCCCGTCGCCGTCGTCACTTCTTCTCTTCACGGTAAGTTCTTTCTTCTTATCTTCTCTGAATGTGACTTTTATATACTCCTAATCTGGAATAGGAAGTTGTAGTAATAGACAGGTCTTCATCGATCAACTCTTTGGGTTTGTTTAAGTATTTTTAATTGTCAGGTGTTCTGCAGCATATTTTCAGAGCCTATATGAGCTGCGAATTCCAGAGAAAACATTTCCTGAAGTACTAGTTTGTGAAGAAGAGTATATGCATATTTATGTACATTAAGATTTGTACTTGTTTCTGCTGAAGCTATAAAGCATTGAAGTGTTATTATGATATATATAGTGACATTGTTGGAAATTTTTTAGAAATATTGTTGCTTGACGGCTTTGTGGTTGAGTTTTTTGTTGAGGAATGACTCCAATAGGAGAAGACAGAATTATCATCACAGCTTGCACGGGTCAACAACTAATGTTGTGTTACCCTTCAGATAGAAAAACTAGTGTAGGTAGGAATCCGAGCATGGAAGAAATTAATGTTTGGTATACCGAATACCACTCCGAATAAAACCGAACCGAAATACAAAATACCGAACCGTACTGAAGTAGTTTGGTATGGTATTTGGTATCCACCATTTGAGAACCGTATACCGAAATACTGAACCGTATTTGATAAAACCGTTCCGAAATACCGAACGCCCACCCCTAGCTGCAGATGTCCTGGTTGTTTCTTGGTTCTTGTTTTCTATGGGTTAGGTGAGTCAGGTCATTTCAGGGGTTCTGGGATGTAGTAGAGTGCTTGTAGGAGTGCAGTTTGGTCAGGGTAGAGGTTCAGGGGATGTTTTGATTAGTTTAGGGTCAGGTGAGGTTGTAGGTTGCTTCAAGTTGATGTTCTGGAGGAGTCTTTGGGTCTGGTTTATTTGCTAAAGGATAAAGGAGCCTCTGGTAGTTTGTAGTAGTAGCAGGGAATGCTAAGGAGTCCAGTTAGTAGTTAGTTTGGTATTAAAAGTGAGGGAGGTCTGATGTATGTGTAGCAGGTTGGCTTAGGGAGTCTAATTTAGTTCTTGTTTAGCTGTAAGTGAGTGGGGAAGTTTATAGTGAGTTTGTTGTTATTTCTGGCTGCTTGAAGGGTGCTTCAAGGCCCCTGTTTGTTTGGAATTCTCAGGGCATCTGTGGTGAGGTTTAGGGAGTGCAGTTCAGGTGAGGGTGCAGTTTGTTCAGGTTATTTCCTGGTTGTTCAGGGAGTATGCAGGTGAGTCTGGTTAGCTTGCAGGATGTTAGAGGCAGTCTTGATGGTTTGTTTTGGTTCAGTGAGGGAGTAGTAGAGGAGTTCAGGGTGGTCTGATGTGCAGGTGTAAGGTCAGTAAGGGTGTTCTTGGTGGTTATGAGATCTGTAAGTGTTCAGGGAGGGTGTTTCCTGATTTGCTTAGAGGGAATAGGAGCAGGGCTGCTTGTCCAGGTTTCTGCAGAAGTAATGGGAGGATGTCTCTGATTCCTTGTTTCCTGGTTCTTGCATTTCTGGGGGCTGTTTTGGTATTGGAGAAGGAGTCAAGGTTGTGCAGGAGAGGAAGTCAGGTTGAGTTTATTTCCGGTGTGTGAGGTATTGGTTCTGTTCTATATTTGGTTAGTTTAGGAGGTGAGTGAGAGAGTTTAGGTAGTGCAGGTGTTGTGTCAAGGGGTCATTAGGATATGCCTTGTCATATTCTGTCAAAGCGATTGGTAGTTGTTTGTCTCTGTTTGAATTTGATCTGGTTCATTTTCCATGAACACTTTGCCTTCTCTTCTACTTGAGGTTGTTCTGAAATTGGCTAAGCAAGTTTGAATGCTAAATGAAAGCCCTCTCATGATTTGGTCCGTTAACAATCTTTGTCCCTTTGGCCATTAAGGTCATATTTTCTTTAGTTTCATAGTTGCATTGTTTCCTGCTCATTCTACATTTAGTCTATGTTGAGTAATAATGGATCTCTAATCTTTATCTCCTCTTTCTTTGCATGAAAACACGCTTGGGACGAGTTGATCAAAACTCACAAAACTGGGAAGGCTACGTGCATTGGGAAGTTATTTGATCCACTTAGCATTTTCGGGACTTGATATCCCCGAAAATGTAAAAGAAAGAAAAAATGAAAATCACAAAGTCCAAGGCTCAATGATTGAGTTTGCGCTTCCGGGTTCTATCTTCTAAACTCCTTCTTTCCCGTCCCCTTTAGAAAAGCATGTTTTAGGAGCCCTGTAGAATAGAACTGGTATTTATTGTGAATAATTATTGTAAATTACTTAAATTGTTTTTTATATGAATGCTTTGTATCATTTCTTTGTGAATCGCCAATTAATTTATGGATGTTTAGAATCATTTGTCAATTAATGAGTGCAAAATCAAATTCGCTAAAAAATCGTACCCTCGTCATAATTCGCATTTGAGTTGCTTCTTTATTTATTATATTAAATATTTAATTATTTATTTATCTAATCTAATTTATTTATTTAGGCAATCAATTATATTTTAATTCTTTATTTATTTATTTACTTAATCTAATTTATTTAATCCATTAAATATTTATTTATTTATTTATTTAATCAATTATTATTCATTTACTCCTTTATTTAATTAAAATTGACAAGTATTCATTTATTTAATTAAGTTATTTATTTGCTTATTTATTTTTCTATTTATTCAATCAATTAATTAATCCCTTTATTACCATCCAATTATTTATCTAATGTGTTTATTTAATTATCTAACTTCATTTAACCTTTATTTATTCTATTGATTAATCAATTGATCATTATTTCATTATCCATATAATTAATCTTAAATTGGGTCATCTATTTATTTAAGTATCGGCATAATTAAAATCTTATCTTATTTATATTATTCATATTATCCTTATATAAAATTAGCTTTATATACTTATTCTTCTTAACAAATTCGTGAAAACCGCCGGATTAACCGCATTTAGCGAATTTTCGAAAGTGCTCCCGCTAGGGACCTTCTTTCGAATTTAATAGAACCACTTACCTAAGAATCTCTGAATTATTTTCCTTTAAAGGAATAAATTGCACTCTTTAGTTAACTTAGGTTCCTAATAATCCTTAAATTAGGTGGCGACTCCAAAGAAACCCTTTGGAATCCCATTTTGTTGGAATATACCCGAAGCCTATCTTTTCTTAAAGAAAGGATAATTTTTGGGGTTCAACAAGTATAGTATAGATGAATTGTATTTATGCAAATACAGTGTTAACCCCAATTATCTATACTATATGACGATGGTCACATCAATATGCGATTATATTTATTCTTCAACATGATGGAAATTAAAAAGGTTAATAGTGGTATAATTTAATATAATTATTACTCCCGCATCTGTTTAGAGTTTTACGTACCATGTGATGTATCATGCCTCCAGCTCTATCTTTCAAGCCTTAAATTATGTCCAGTATTCTATCTTCCAAAAAATGAATGTATTATAAGTTTTTATAATTCAACAAATAGACCTTGCTAACTTTTGGTTTAACTCTTTTTCTTCCTCATAACGATATCTATCGACGATATTAATACACTTCTACAAATTCTTGCGAAACATGATTTGTATTCTGACGTCTTTCTGTTATTGGTATAATATATGCAACTACTACCATGGACATCTTTTGTAGGTAGCTTTCGTGCAATACTTATGCATTATACATGTCACAAAATGGAAAAAATCACAAAAAATGAAACTAAAAAGAAATAGTTAAAAGCATAGAGCGTTGACTTTTATTTATTGCTAACTGCGACATACATCCGGAGTCTCATCCTCCTTTTCTGACATTATATCATAATTCTCCATAAATTTGAGATGTAATTTTTTTGACATTTTTCATAATTATGGATGAGGTTTCATGTCTATGTGATCTTCCTTATCATCAAACCAGAAAATTAGGTATGTTAGTAAGGATCGCTGAAAACACAAACATAAAGAAGTATATTAAAAAATTTGAGAACAAATTGAAGAACGGAGATCCCAACACAATTGCATCTTTAGTGATTCATGCCAAACATTACAAAATTACAATGTCAATTAGAAGCGGAGGTCGGCGTATAGGCTGCATTCTGATCTTCTCTAAATAAATAAGTCCCTCGTACAATACATACTACTTTCTGATCAAGAGGAAACGAATCATAGGAGCAATGAATATGAACAAATAAAAAAATGGAAAACAATTTTACTGAGCTGAATATGACAGTAATTTCTTCAAGTTTAGAGTAAAATAAGATCAAAACTTTGAATGATTCGCAAGAAAAATTCTTTATGTGTTGAGAAATTAAAAACCTGACCGAATTGAAGAAAAGTAACTCCTGCACCTGCTTATCACCATCTCGAGGCCTAACTGATACAATCCTACAAAATGACCGGAGGATAAATAATTTTTTTTTAAAAAAAAATTCAAATTAGATAAAGAATTGAACAAAAAGAACAGAAAAGATGGCTTTGGTGAGAAATTGCTCTTAAAGCAAAAGAATACATATATACAAAGAAAATAACGAAGCAGTTATCTAACAAAAAATGGGTTGTAAGTTGGGTGTGATGAGGAGCTGGATTTTATAAGCATGGTAAATCAAATAGGATTAGTAACATATTCTTAATAATTGGCATTAAGTAATTAATAGTAATAACACAATAAATTATGGTCTAATAATTAAATACTCCTTCCCATCTTTCAGTCTTCCACTTACATGAGAAATTAAAGAGCAACATGAAAGCTCTAATTCAATTTTAATATAAGCATTTTAACGTACTGTAACTCCCTTAATAATTTCCTTTTCTACATTTTGCTACCCCTCCCCCCTCCCCCTCCACCTCCACCTCCACCTTCTTCTTTTACTTATTGCACCAAATTAAACCTGTCTTGTAATTTAGCTCGGACTACAAAAAGCGTTATTGAAAAATTGAATTTAACACCAATTGAAGATCCGCAATTACTCCAACATTTATTCTTTACATTTACTCTTTGGAAAAAACCATTTACAGCACATAATTTATACAATAGAAAAATATGTGAAAAAGCCAAGAACATGGGAAACAAAGAAACCATTGTTTTCTACACATTTTTATGGAATGGTTGCCATAGAGGCATGCCACCTCACTTGCCTATAGTTCTCAATTAGAAGATATATAGATATAGATATAGATATAGATTTTCAACAATTACACCTTATGAACTTCCTATTTATAATAGAGGAAAAATATTGCCGGCGAAATCAGCTGACTTTCGGGAGATCACATTTTATATATCTCAGAGCATTAATAGGTTTTCCATCCTCCCTCATAAAAGAATTTGCAAAGGACTTCTCGATGTGTCAAGGTAAATTGGATAATGCAATCTTTAGTTTCTGATCATATTCTTGAAGGGGTATCAGGATGATCGACGCCAACTCTCACTCTCAGAGTCAAAGCTTTAACGTAAACTACCTAGATGCATTTAAAAAAAAAAAAAAAAAAAAAAAAAAAAAAAACCTACGGAGTTGCATGTTTTTTGTCCTAGACAACTGAATTTGCAAAGTACGTCTGAACTGTTGCACTCTGGATGATGTTTTGATGCTTTTAATAGGCTAAGAGAAATACAGTGCAGGTTCTCTTTTCATGTACTCATATTCGTACAATCTTGTTAAAGAGGTGCCAAAGATTTTCAGGTTTGACCTGTTTGCAAATTCATTTTGTTCCTTTCAATCTATTTATTATGTGTCATTAAGCACATATAATGATATAAATATGGTTATTTTCCCATTTACTTTAGTTTGGAGAAGACATGTGAATACTAAATAATAAGAAGGATTATCAAACTAAGCAAGGAATGGTCTTCTTTTTCTTTTTTTAATTGTTTTGGCGTATTGTTTAATATCCTTGACATTTGAAAACTTTTGTAGTTTAAAGATAAAATGGAGTTCAATAATTGTTTAATACTGATCGAGGTGCGAAATCTCAATTGTTGTACCTTTGCTTTCTATAATTAAATTCCCTACTATTGGATTCCTAATTCCGCCGATGTTTGTATGGGTATAATTTAACACAGATACATGTTGTACGGACACAGTGCCATGAAGGAAGGATTAAAGAGTCGTAGCTCCAAAAATAACTCATAAGGACGGAATAATTCTCGGAGGGTCTGCATACGGAAGGTTTTATAAGGAAGGCTCTGACCATACGTCTGTAAACACATACCGAACACATACGTCACAGAGTGTCCATAAAGACGAAGCTGATAAACTTCATATGTTCAACTACCCGCAATATTCAGGGATGGGGAGGGGGAGGGATTCACGTGCAACACGCACAATACCACGATCAAACGTTGGTAACATGCATCAAAAGTAGCACAACGTGGGGAACTTACATGCTCCAATGCAACGTGGAGAGTTACCTAGGCTTTCTTACTACTATAAATACCCACATTTCCCCCATTTGTAAGGGTAATATACTACTCGACATTCTGTCCAATTATTTTTTTATCTTGTAACAGCCTTGATATTAAAAGCAATAAAGCCTTCTAGTCGTGTTCTTGTTCATTGTTTGCTTGTGATGTGGTATTAATTCAATTTCATTCCAACTAGTGATTTGTCCTGATATAATTGATTGTTTGTAATTCAAGAAATACAAATTTAATTATTAACGGCAAAATGTCTAAATTTAACCCATACAATATTCACAGAGCTAATCGATATCTTCCATAACTTCCAAGTCTTTATATACGTGCATTCGACTTGGGATATTTTGAGCATTGACCTGATCAATCTCATTAGAAATAAGAATATGTGATAATTCCATATATGGACTTCTTCAACGGGATGGTTTAGCTGTCAAATTAGTTTGACCTATCACCAGGAGATCATATACAAAAAATATATATTAGTACATTATTTATATATAAAGAACCATCAAATTAGTTTGACCTATCACCAGAAGATCATATACAAACAATATATATTAGTACAATACTTATATATTGTTTATGCCTAATATTGGACGTCTAGGTTAAACACATAAATTTATGAATGGGTCACAAGCAATACAGTAAAATACGACGCAAATTCCCAAATTTAAATGGTAGGCCGAGGAAAAGCATTTCCGTAAAAGATTTCTCAATTATGCACGTAAAAATTTAGTCTCGTAGCTTGTTTGACTGCGCTAAATGAAAACTAGTAAGCGGTGCAAAATTCTTTGAAGACTAGTCAAATCCGAAAAAAATTCCAGTATTTTATATTGGGATTTGTGAACAAAATTTCAAAATCTCAGTATTTTATACTGGGATCACTTAAGTATGAATCCCAAAATACTGAGATTTTGAACATGTTAGTTCAAAGTCCCGGTATAAAATACTGGACTTTGTATATAAAACTTCGATTTTTGTCTGAAACTTTGAACAATTCTCTAGATTTTTTTACTGGAGTTTGGTTCAAAGTCTCAGATGTTTATACTGTGGCTAGTCTGGGTGTTGTTTAACGCCCAGAGGCTGTAAATGTGTGGGGGGATAAGTTGGTTGCTTCTCAATAAATTGTGAAATGGTGGAAGAAACTCACTTGAGGTGTCCAAAAATGGCTACTCATCAATTTTTCACATTATACGCCTCTTCTATAGCAATTTGTTAAAGGGTTTTATACATATATACAAACCTACACCTTATATTACAAAAAATAGCAATATTTTTCAAATTACAAGACATAGCATTATTTTTCCTAACACATTTCACAATAATCCATACAAATCACATTTCCCAAAACCAAATCCCATTTTCCTAAACCAAATCCCATTCCCGATATGAAAATCAGAGTTATGAAGAATCCCATCTGTACAAATCCAAAGAAGAAATGGAATCACTAGTCCTCAACAACACTGATTCATCCAACGGCTCTCATCCACTATCCTCTTCATCTATATCATTCGTTGAAATCCCTACCATTGATTCTCGAACCTTCTTGATATGCCGAAGCTATTTTCAGATCCTTTGACATTGATCATGTTCCTTCCGAAATAAAAGATCACGATCACTCTATTACTTCTCATCCGTCATCACCTCCGTCGTCCAATTCAGAGTTTTTTAGAATTACTGTTTCGGATCCGGTAAAAGAACAGGATATGCCCAATTCGCTTGTTACGGGCAGGACGACATACGTGACCTACTTAATTACTGCTCGGGCGAATTTATTAGACTTTGATGGAACTTATTTTAGTGTTAGGAGGAGGTTTAGGGATGTTGTGACGACGGTGGTATCTCCCCACTCCCGATCTCCCCTATTTATGGTCTTCTTTTTTGTTTTTGACCACAAGCGGTGGTATTGGGTTGTTGATGATGGTGTTGTATATGAATTTGTACCAATCTATATGGTGTATTTGTACGTGTATGTTCCAATGGATTGTTCTGTTGTTACTCCCCATTTTTTATACTTTTTTCGTCCTCTTTCCCGGTGGTGATGGTGTATTCTCTGTCTCAGTTTCTGCTTGTGTATGTGCCTTTTTTTTTCGATATGTATGGTGTGAACATCGCTGAAACAGTTTGAAACAGCTACAAAAGCGCTAAGACAGTTTTAAAAAGCTGCTGAAACAGTCTGAAATGATGCAGAAACGGTATGAAACGGTGCAGAAACAGTCTGAAATGGTGTTGAAACGGTCTGAAATAGTGTTGAAACAGTATAGACACAACTAGATACAGTCTAGAAACAGTTGGAAACGGAGCTGGAACAGTTTGAAACCGCGTAGATACAGCGAGATACAGTTTGATACGGAGAAAAAATAGTGCAGATACACTGAGATACAGCGCTGAAACAATGCTGAAACAACCTAGAAACAGCTAGATATAGTCTAGAAACACTTGGAAACGGAGCTGAAACTGTTTGAAACAGCGCAGACACAGCGAGATACAGTTTGATACGGCGCAAAAATAGTGCAAATACACTGAGATACAACATTGAAACAGTCTGAAACCGCTGGTGAAAAAGTCTGAAACAAAATGTAAAAAATAATGTGCAACAACACATAAAAGGTGAAATAATTTAGAAACAGTGAGAAACAACTCACAAAGGGGATGAAACGGTGCTGAAACAGTCTAGAAACGGCTAGATACGGTCTAGAAATAGTTAGACATGGTTAAAAACAACCTGAAACGGTGCTGAAACAATCTGAAACAATGCTGAAACAGCATAGATACAGCGAGATACAGTTTGATACATAGCAAAAATACTGCAGATATAGTGACATACAGAGCTGAAACAGATAGTGAAAAAGTCCGAAATAAAATATAAAGAATAATTTGAAACAATGCAAAAAAGGTGAAATAGTTTAGAAAGAGTGAGAAACAACGTACAAATGGGATGAAACAATACTGCAACAGTCTAGAAATAATTAATACGGTGCAAAACAATGTAGATACAGTGAGATACGGCAAGATACAACGAGATAGGAGGTGGTTGGTAGTTGAGAAACATCGAGATACAGTGAGGATGGGAGGAGAAAAGTGAAATTGGGAAAAATAAGAGGAGTAAAAGTGAAATTGGGGGAAATTGTGGGAGCAAAAGTGAAATGGGGGGAAAATGGGAAGAAGAATGTAAGGTTTTGCTATGTTATGGGAAAATATTGTTATGTTTTTGCTATGTTTTGTAATTAAATTTTTATTTTCTCTATATTGGGTAATTTTGCTGAAATATTGCTATGTTTTGTAAATAACTTCTAAAATTTGTACTTTTATGTAAAAATTCCTTGTTAAAAATTGTGAGACTCAGGCCCAAAATTCAACTAACTTATTAGTTCTAAAGAATTTTTATATAAAAGTACAAGTTTTAGAAGTTATTTACAAAACATAGCAATATTTCAGCAAAATTACCCATTATAGAGGAAAGGAAAAGTTAATTACAAAACATAGCAAAAACATAGCAATATTTTGCAATAACATAACAAACCCTTACATTCTTCCTCATATTTCCCCCAATATCACTTTTTCTCCTCCTATTTCCCCTTATTTCACTTTTCCTCCCACCATTTCCCCCAATTTCACTTTTACTCCTCCAATTTCCCCCAATTTCACTTTTCCTCATCCCATCCTTACTGTATCTCGTTGTATCTCATTGTATCTCACTGTATCTCAACTACCAACCACCTCGTACCTCGTTGTATCTTTCCGTATCTCACTGTATCTGCATTGTTTTGCACCGTATCTAACCATTTCTAGATTGTATCTAGCTGTTTCTAGACTGTTTTAGTAATTGTTTCATCCCGTTTGCGCGTTGTTTCTCATTGTTTCTAAACTATTCCACCTTTTTGTGTTGTTTCACATTATTTTTTACATTTTGTTTTGGACCTTTTCACTAGCTGTTTCTGATACGAAAATTAACAACACGAAAGCAAAATAACAAGAATTGAAAAGATGAAAGTAAGACCCATTTTTTATTAGAAAATATTAAAGAAGTAGATTAGGGAAAGATTAACCTAATCACCCCTCTAATCGTCCAACAAAAGGAACCTACACTATTTGATCCTCAATTGGATTAAGTCCAATTGCAAATCAAGGACATAATGTGCTTAAGTAAACTAGCTTAGCCAATAATCTCACAATATTCAAAGTCATCAAAATCTAATCTAGCAAATGAGGCTTAAAGGCCCTTAAATAGTGCTTCCTAAAAATGGCATAACATTGCCTTAATTGCCCCTAAAGTGGGCTGAAACAAAAGTCATTAACTCAAAGTGAGCTTCTGATCAATGTCTCAGCGCGATCGCACAGGAGCAGGCGCTATCGCGCTATGCAATAAATCAGAGCCTCGCGATCGCGGTGGTCACGCGATCGCGAAGGCATTGTCCTTCATCTGTTGTCAGCCTCTTGCGCGATCGCGTTTGAGGACACGCGATCGCGCAGATCTTCATTTCTTCCTTGCACGATCGCGGCTGATGGTGCGCGATCGCGATGGTCATATTTTTGGCCTTGCGCGATCGCGTCTGAAGACTCGCGATCGCGATGAACATTTTCAGATTCTGAGGCAGTAAGCATGCAGAAATGCCCTGAAACCTCCAGCACTTGCCCCAGCAGCTCCAGTTGTGCAAACATAGCCTACAACTGTTGCAACTCCCGTGCTTGGCTCCTTGTGAATGGCTTGCTCGTGCATCGGGTTGCATCATTCTCCCCGTCTTGAGAAGAATCCGTCCACGAATTCGCTTGTTCTTCGACTTTGAAGGGGGACAAGTCACACACGTTGAAAGTGTTGTGCACTTGGTAGTTTCTTAGCAAGTCCACCTTGTACGCGTTGTCGTTGAGGCGTTCAAGGATTTTAAATGGACCATCGCCTCTAGGCATCAATTTGCTCGCCCGCTTGTTGGGAAATCTATCCTTCCGGAAATGAACCCAAACCCAATCACCGGACTCGAAGATAACCTTCTTCCTTCCTTTGTTAGCTCTTTTGGCAACTTCTTGATTTTTCTTCCCGTTTACTTACTTGCTCGTAAAGTTGCTTCATCTCTTGAGCTCTCACCTTGGCATCACACGTTGAAAGTGTTGTGCACTTGGTAGTTTCTTAGCAAGTCCACCTTGTACGCGTTGTAGTTGAGGCGTTCAAGGATTTTAAATGGACCATCGCCTCTAGGCATCAATTTGCTCGCCCGCTTGTTGGGAAATCTATCCTTCCGGAAATGAACCCAAACCCAATCACCGGACTCGAAGATAACCTTCTTCCTTCCTTTGTTAGCTCTTTTGGCAACTTCTTGATTTTTCTTCCCGTTTACTTACTTGCTCGTAAAGTTGCTTCATCTCTTGAGCTCTCACCTTGGCATCTAAGCTTAAAACAACATCACTAGACAAAGGCGTAAGATCCAAGGGGTAAGGGGGTTAAAACCATACACAACCTCGAAAGGCGTCATGCAAGTAGAAGTATGCATGGTTCTATTATATGCAAACTCAATCAAAGGTAAATGTTCTTCCCAAGAAGCAAATTTCCCCTTAACCAATGCTCTAAGCATAGCACCCAAGGTTCTATTGACAACCTCGGTTTGGCCATCGGTTATGGGGTGGCAAGAAGTGGAGAATAACAACTTAGTGCCAAGCCTCCCTCATAGTTCTTTCCAAAAATGACTAAGGAACTTGGGATCCCTATCACTAACATTAGTTTTTGGGACCCCATGCAATTTGAGTACACGTTCAACAAACAAATTGGCTACATGGGATGCATCATCAATCTTATGACATGGAATGAAATGAGCCATTTTGGAAAATCTATCAACTACCACAAAGATGCTATATTTTCCCCTTTTGGTCCTAGGCAATCCAAGCACAAAGTCCATAGAAATGTCAAGCCAAGGACCTAAGGGAATGAGAAGGGGTGAGTAAAAACCATATGGAAGTAACTTTAACTTGGCTTGCCTACACTCCAAGCATTGGCCACACACCCTCACAACATCCACCCTCATCTTAGGCAAATAAAATTGCTCCTTAAGAATCTCCATGGTCTTGCCTACTCCAAAATGTCCCATTAGTCCCCCACTATGTGCCTCACTCACTAGCAACTCCCTCCAAGATGAACTAGGCACACACAACTTCCCATTCATAAACAAGAATCCATCAAACTTGTGAAACCTCTTTTTCTCCACATCACCACTAGGTTTCTCCTCACCACACATCCTATTGAGACTTCTCCCCCTTTCCTCTAATTCAAAATTAGCATAAAGTTTCCCAAACTCCGGATCATTGGCAAACATCTCCTTCATACTTTCAAAACCCATGAGTTTGGACCCCAAAGTATTCAACAACACTTATCTTCTTGATTGTAGCACAAACTTTCTTGACAAGGCATCCGCCACCACATTCTCTTTCCTCTTTTTGTAACGGATGACATAAGGAAAGGTTTCAAGGAACTCCACCCATTTGGCATGTCTCACATTCAATTTCTCTTGGGATTTGAGGTGTTTCAAAGATTGGTGGTCAGTTCTAATGACAAATTCTTTGGACCAAAGGTAATGTTGCCAATGAGCCAATGCCCTCACCAAAGCATACAACTCTTTATCATAAGTGGAATATTTAGTGGTTGCTCTCTTGAGTTTCTCATTAAAATAGGCAATTGTTGTAAAACTTATAGTAAAGTAGTGCAAGAACAAGATAAAATATATGAGATGAGAAGGAAGAACATGTATTATTCTCAAAGTGCTTCAAGTGTGTCTTTTATAGAGCCAAATGTGCTCTATTTATAGGATACAAATACATAGGTTACAAATCAATCCAAAGGTTACAAGAATTAAGTAGTGACTTAATAAGAAATTAGTGGTCACTTAGTGGGGTGGAATTAAGTAGGAGAAAGTGGGGTAGTAAACCATATGTTACAATTGAATAATGGTGAGTAGTGGTCATCCACACAAATAAATGAATTTATAACAGCAATGAGTTTTTGATCTTGCATCAACACGGCTCTAATTCCTACCCCACTAGCATCACACTCAATTTCAAAGGTTTTATCAAAGTTTGGCAATTGAAGGAGATGTGTGGAACTAAGCACTTCTTTCAATTTTGCAAAAGCCTCTTCTTGCTCCTTTCCCCAAACAAATGCCTTATCCTTCCTTATCACTTTGGTCAATGGTGCGGCTATAGTACTAAATCCCTTCACAAACCTCCTATAAAAGCTAGCCAATCCATGGAAACTTCTCACATCACCAATGCTTTTAGGAATGGGCCAATCCCTAATGGCTTCCACTTTAGCCTCATCTACTTCCACACCATTTGTACTTACCACAAAACCAGAAACACAACTTTTTCAACACAAAAATAACACTTTTTCAAATTAGCAAACAATTGTTCCTTTCTCAAAACACCAAACACTTGTTTTAAATGATTAGCAAGCTCATCAATGGATATTCTATAGATAAGAATGCCATCAAAGTAAACTACAACAAATTTTCCAATGAAAGCTTTGAGCACATGATTCATCAACCTCATGAAGATTGAAGGAGCATTAGACAAGCCAAAAGGCATGACAAGCCACTCATAAAGACCAAAGTTAGTCTTAAAGGCCGTCTTCCACTCATCACACGGTTTCATCCGGATTTGGTGGTATCCACTCCTCAAATCAATTTTAGAGAACGCACAAGATCCACACAACTCATCAAGCATATCATCTAACCTAGGAATAGGATGACGATACTTTACCGTGATCTTGTTGATGGCTCTACAATCCACACACATGCGCCAAGTCCCATCTTTCTTTGGAACTAGGATGACTGGGACCGTACATGGGCTCAAGCTTTCTTGCACAACTCCTCTTTCAAGCAACTCCTCCACTTGCTTTTGGAGCTCTTTAGTGGCCTCCAGGTTGCTTCTATAAGCGGCCTTGTTGGGAAATTAGGAGGCCGGAACAAGGTCAATTTGATGTTCAATGCCTCTTCGTGGTGGCAACCCACTAGGCAACTCCTCGGGAAAGATGTCTTCATAACCTTACAAAAGAGAAGAAATGGAACTAGGTAAAGAAGGGGTTAGTTCATTAGTAAGCAAAACATGGTCCTTGTGTAGGAGGAGAATCATGGGCATTCCCTCCTCCACATCTTTCAAACACTCCTTCTTAGACAAGAACAAGTTCACTCCCTCTTTTGTTTCCTCACTCTTTTGTGTGACAACTCCCACTCTCTTATCCCCTATAACTCCCTCTTTCTTTTCTTTCTCTCTTTTCAACTTCAACTCCCTCATCTTCCTATAGCCCTCACTCACTTGAGCCGGAGTCAATGGGTTGAGAATAAACTTCCAACCCTCCGATTCCAAGGCATACTTGTTAGTCTTTCCATCATGCTTTGCCAAACGGTCATATTGCCAAGGCTTACCAAGCAAAATGTGACAAGCTTGCATCGAACCACATCAAATAAAAACTCATCATGGTAGTCCCCAATCTTGAATTTGATCAATGCTTGCTTGGTAACCTTTAGCTCACCACACTCGTTCAACCATTGTAGCTTGTAATATTGTGGACGTTTCCTAGTGGGTAGTTTGAGTTGTTCAATCAAAGTGGTGCTCACCACATTGACACAACTACCACTATCAATAATTAGAGAGCAAGCAGTCCCTTGAACCTTACAAATGCATGGAACAAATTCTCCCTTTGACTCGACTCCTCCTTCACTTGCACCCCCATTATTCTCCTTACCACAAGAGTAGCGTAGTCTTCCTCTAATTTCTCACCTTCCACCTTGCCCCCGTCAAAATCATCATCACATGGCATATCCCCATCTATCTCCTCTACATCACTACCACTCGTTTCATAGCCCCCATCACCCAAAGCAACAATAGCTCTCCTATTTGGGCAATCTCTCATCATGTGGCCTCGACCATTACACTTATAACATTGAATGTTAGACAAGTTTTCAAGTTTAGCTTTGTTACCTCCCACCTTTGGCTCTTCTTTGGGCTTGGCTTTGTCAAATTGGCCTTTGAACTCTCGCTTGAGCTCCTTTGCTTTGTCCCATGGGGTATAAGCCTTCACATTATCCTTTCCTTTGTTCCAAGTGGAAGAGATGTTTTTGGACTTGTAGGACTTGTCCAATTTAAGCTCTTTCTCCACCTTAAGCGCCGCTTGAAAAGCATCATACAAGTATTCATATTGGTGCAATTCCATAGGAGAAGAGATTTCCCTATTCAAGCCTCCACAAAATTTTGGAATAAGGAATCAATTACCATCTTGAAAGTTGGCCCTTGTCCTTGTCTTCTCAAATTCATCAAAGTATTCCGGCACACTCTTGTTCCCTTGCCTCAAATTATAGAATTTCTTGATCAACTCATCTCCATATTTGGTGGGTAGAAATCGGGCTTCCATCATGGCTTTCAAAGCCGCCCATCCACCATTTGCGTTTAGCCCTTGAGTTTCCATTTACCTTCGTTTGGACTCCCACCAAGAAGAAGCATAATTCTCAAATTGAGTAATGGCATACTTGACCTTTATGGCTTCTTGAACATTGTTGGTTTGAAAGATCCTCTCTATCTTGAAAACCCACTCTAGATACTCCTCGGGATCACTTTCTCCTTTAAAAGTTGGTAGGTTGATCTTGATGGTGTTCAACCCTCTATCATCATCATGATGTCTCCGATGTCCACCATGACCCCCATAGTCATAGTAGTCCTCTTCACGTTCCGCTCTCCCTTGGTAACCTCTCCCACTTCGACCTCCTCGGCCCCTATTTCCCCTTTTTCTTACATCCTCTGTATGTGAAAAGGGTCATCATCATAGTTCTCGTGTGCATGAAAGGACTCATCATCATATGGGTGCTCATTTTGTAGAGGCACCCTTCCTTCACGTCTTGGAGTCTCATCCCTTGGTGGTTCATTTCTTAGAAGATCATGAGTAGGATCCTTTGCTTGTGGAGTGTCATTTGGAGAATAGATATCTTGGACCACTATGTGAGAATAGCGATCATTAGCTCGAGAGATCCGGCTAGGTCAATCACCCCGCACCCACACGGTTAGAGGTGTTTCAACCACTTGTTTTTCCATTTCCTAAAGCCTTTCTTTTCAGGATAGGTCATCAACCGTCTCCTTCATTCCCTTGAATTCATCTTGCATTGAATTAACACTCTCCACCAAGGCTTGCAACATGGTTTTGAGTTCCATGTCCGCCTCGACTTCCTTTTGAGCCATCGTACTTACAAACAAGTAAACAAACAAGGTTAGTAGAAAGAGTCCTCACCAAGTCTCTCCTTGAGTGTTTACACTCGATTTGATTGCACTCAATCCACTTGTGTTTACACTCAACGATTGGCTTTTACTCGCTCTAATACTCTCACCACACTTGCGTTTTTCCACTCTTTGGCTATTGCAAGTTTGTTCTTCGCATACAAGTCCGACTTGACAACCAAACTCAATCTAATTCGGGATGGAAAGGAATTTTTTAGACAAGAAATGGACAGTTGAAACTAACGGACGGAATTTAGAAAAAGTGAAATAAAGGAAAGAATAAAGGCACGAATCGAATTGGCACATTTGGATTAAATTTTGTTTATGATCTAGAAACTCACTGTATTTAATGCTGAAATTAAGTTCTGGTTGATTGGAGACTGTTCCGGGGCTGTTGCGAGCAATCTGTCTAAGAAACTGTTTTTTCGGAAAATTGTTGTTCAGTGCGATCGCATGAGACACGACGCGATCACGATGAGTAACCGGGTAGCTCTTGCACGATCGCGTAGGGCTTTTAATTCCTGCCCTGCGCTATCGCGCTTGGTGGCTCGCGATCACGTAGGCTTCTGGACCTGAAGTAGAACCCGATTTTCAAAGCCTCTTTTCCACTTGAATCTTCACAAACCACCATATTTTTGCTCCAAATTTGATATTTATATTCCTTGTTGGTCCGTGAAATAACCTCAGTAGTTGAATCTTCAATAGCAACAACCAATTTTAAAAAGCCCCAATTCTTGATGAAGAACCCTAATTTTTTTGAATCTTCAAATCAGCACCTCAAATGTTGTAGTTTGTTCAATTCCTTCAAGGAATAACTTCTAGGATCCGATATCATCAGTTGGTAACAAAAATTTCACCCAAAAGTAACCTAAACCTAAGGCTCTTTATTTTTTTTGGATTTTTGTATTTTTTGATTTTTTGATTTTTATTTTGTGGTTTTTCAGATTTGATTAACAAAAATTGGTTAGTGTTTGTGAGAACAAACACTAATCCAGCAATGATACCAAATGATACGAAATTAACAACACGAAAGCAAAATAACAAGAATTGAAAAGATGAAAGTAAGACCTACTTTTAATTAGAAAATATTAAAGAAGTAGATTAGGAAAAGATTAACCTAATCACTCCTCTAATCGTCCAAAAAAAGGAACCTACACTATTTGATCCTCAATTGGATTAAGTCCAATTGCAAATCAAGGACATAATGTGCTTAAGCAAACTAGCTTAGCCAATAATCTCACAATATTCAAAGTCATCAAAAGCTAACCAAGCAAATGAGGCTTAAAGGCCCTTAAATAGTGCATCCTAAAAATGGCATAACATTGCCTTAATTGCCCCTAAAGTGGGCTGAAACAAAAGTCATTAACTCAAAGTGGGCTTTTGATCAATGTCTCAGCGCGATCGCGCTGGAGCACGCGCTATCGCGCGGTGCAATAAATCAGAGACTCGCAATCGTGGCTATGGTCACGCGATCACGAAGGCATTGTCCTTCATCCGTTGTCAGCCTCTTGCGCGATTGCGTTTGAGGACACGCGATCGCGCAGATCTTCATTTCTTCCTTGCGCGATCACGGTTGATGGTGCGCGATCGCGATGGTCATCTTTTTGTCCTTGCGCGATCACGATGAACATTTCCAGATTCTGAGGCAGTAAGCATGCAGAAATGCGCTGAAACCCACAGCACTTTCCCCAGCAGCTCCAGTTGTGCAAACATAGCCTATAACTGTTGCAACTCCCGTACTTGGCTCCTTGTGAATGGCTTGCTCGTGCATCGGGTTGCATCAGTTTCAGACTGTTTCAACGTTGTATCTCATTGTATTTACACTATTTTTGTTCCGTATCAAACTGTATCTCACTGTATCTACATTTTTTCAGCATTGCTTCAGATTGTTTCAGCATCATTTCAGGTGGTTTTGCACTGTATCTAACTATTTCTAGACAGTATCTAGCTGTTTCTAGGCTGTTTTAGCATTTGTTTCATCACGTTTGTGCGTTGTTTCTCACTGTTTCTAAACTATTTCACCTTTTTTGCATTGCTTCATATTATTTTTTACATTTTGTTTCGGTCTTTTTCACTAGTAGTTTTAAACTGTTTCAGCACTATATCTCACTGTATCTGCACTATTTTTGCTCCGTATCAAATTATATCTCACTGTATCTATGTTATTTCAGCACTGTTTCAGATTCTTTCAGGTTGTTTTGCATTGTATCTAACTATTTCTGGACTGTATCTAGCTGTTTCTAGACTGTTTCAGTATTGTTTCATCTTGTTTCTCACTATTTCTAAGTTATTTCACATTTTCTGCGTTGTTTCACATTATTTTTTACATTTTGTTTCAGACTTTTTCACTAGCTGTTTTAGACTGTTTCAGCATTGTATCTGCACTATTTTTGGTCTGTATCGAACCGTATCTAACTATTTATGCACTGTTTCAGGTTGTGTTCAGCACTGTATCTAAATATTTCTGCACCGTTTCAGATTGCATTGTATCTAATTATTTCTGCACCATTTCAGTGCCGTTTCAGACCGTTTCAACGTTGTTTCAGACGGTTTCAGCTATGAGTGATGTTAATTAAAAGTCTACAACTGTTATTACCAAAGAATTAAGGAAAAATAACTTCTTTTTGAGGATAAAGTACGGAAAAAGCAACAACATTTCAAGAAAAGTCCTTTAAGTTACTTCTGCTTGGGTTGTGACTGATTATCCATTACATATCAGTAAAGTGGCATCAAAATCTACTTGAGAATCTAATCAAGTACACATGATTGATCTATGTTGTCTACAACATGGATTTACCTGAATGAAATTAATGAAGACATTCAAGATGGAAATCGACCTCTCTACCTTGTTGTAGGAACTGTTCCCAACAGTAACCAAGTCTAGTGATTTACCATTAGTCTGCTGATCAACAACACTATTATACGTAGCGAATACACTGACAAAGGCCTACCGGCGATTAGTCTGCTGATCAACACCATTAGTCTGCTAATCAACACCGACGATTTAGCTGAGCTGGATGATCTCGATTCATCGGCGGTTGAAATTTTCAGATCTGCTATCTCCGGCAAGCTAGCTGAGCTAGATCTACTATCACGGTGGTGGTGGTGGCTCTGGCACCGTCCCCAGCGGATGAAAAAGTCCTACCGGTATTCTCATCAATATATTCTTCCAAAATCTTATTCAATTCCATTGCCATATTATGAAAATAAAGCACAAACATTCAGGAACAAAACGTAGATTCGTTGATTCACCCCAAATTAAAAGGTAAAGCAACACGTAAAGCAACTCACGGCGGTGATCTGAGCTATTATGCCGGTCAGTAAGCCACAAATTTGATTTCAACCCAAGGAACGAGCACCATGACGTGTAGTTTTTCAACAGCTGACGTCGGAACCGGCAGAGTACGGCGGTGGTGTGGTGTTTCTACTGGTGTTTGGATCGGTGGTGGTGGTGGTAGAGTTGTATGTTTGAATCTGAGAGAACCAATAGGGGTGACGGGTGGAGTTGTATGTTTGAATCTCGCAGAACCAATGGGGCGACGGCTGGTTTGGTTGGGGGAAGTGGAGAAAGTATTTTAGGATTTGTAGGAGAGTGGGTAAAAGTATAATTATTAAAAATGAAATGTTGTAAACATGTGTGAGAAAAATATTATGATGTGCTGTAATTTGTAAAATATTGCTATTTTTGTGTAATATAGGGGTGTGATTTGTATAGATGTGTAAAAAACCCTAGTTATAATATATTCCAAACTGCTCGCGGTTTGTTCAATGTAATTAAACGGTCTCTGGATTAAGGTACTATATTCCACACAGGCAAAAGTCAAAAATCAAAATCGGACACATATATTGGGCATGCAACATGCCTAAGAGCCTGTTTGACTAAGCTGCCAAAAACTGCTTATTTTGAAAAGTACTTTTATCAGAAGTACTTTTCAGATAAGTACTTTTGAAGAATAAGCAGTTTGTGTTTGGCCAACTCATTTGAGAAATGCTTTTCTAAACAGTTTGGATAATCTTTATAAAAAGTACTTTTGAGTGTCAAATTACGAAAAAGTGCATTACTAAGATTTATTATGCGACTAATATTATTTAAACGTATCAAACATTTAAATAGTTTTTTAGTAACAGAGTTAATTTAATATTTTAATTTAAATATAAAATATAAAAAAATATATACTATGATTTTTAATCAATAGAAATAATGTTAAACCAAAAGATTGAAGCAGAAAACAAAATTTTATTTATATTTAAGAAATATATTGGTTAAAATAATTAAATATAGTATGATAAATAAATATTTTTGGTAAGAATATCTTTGTCTTAAAAAATTAATAAACTGCTTCTGCTTCTGGGGAGAAACAGAAATTTGTAGCTTTTCCACAACAACAGAAAAACTGCTTCTGCTTCTTCTCAAAAGTACTTTTTTTTTTTGGCCAAACACCTCAAAATTCTTCAAAAGCGCTTTTTTCTTGAAAAAAAAGGTACTTTTGGCTTCTGAGAAACTTGGCCAAACAGGCTATAAATCATGGTTAGATTTAACATGAAAAAGCGCAGAACGAGTCGGATAATTGAAAATTTCCAACTTTGTGTGTTATTAAGTAATTAATTTGTGTGAATTGGTGATGCGAACCTTTTTTTCTTAATAATATGATGTTGTTTTATATTTTTTTCCAAAAAAATATTTGTGTGTTTTAAGTTCATAATACACACATTACACGACGAGTAGGTTACCATGGTTCTATACTATTTATACGAGAAAGGAAAATAGTTATTACATATATTTGTGAGAGATACAGTCATTATTACTCGATAAGAAAATACTTTGTTACTTTCCCACTGAAAATTTTAATATTTAAAATTGTTTGAACTAATATTTGTTAGACTATTATGTAAGATCAAATGGACTTGCAAATATATAAATTCATAAATAATTAAATGTCAGTTGCTATCATTAAAAAGTTGGTCCAGATTAAACGTGATCTACTAAGGTTTAAATTATGTGGACCTATTTAGACACCTCGTAAAGTGTAGGGGCCTATGTATAGATACTCGGATGTAATTCTAGTTTAATGATGGGCTAAACTAGAATTACATAAACTATACTCTAGTATAAAAAGGGGTTATGGTCCCCAAATCAGACGTAGGTTTTATCAACTGATATCCATCATCAGTTGAATAGAGAGAACGGCTCACGTCTAGATTTGGAAGACCAAAACCAAGGCATTGAAGAATCACACCTGTTGCTATGGATTCAGGTACGCTTCCGCTTTCAGTTAATCTCTCTTGATGATTTGACATAGTAGATCCTGAGATAGTTGTAGTTTAATCTACAATTTAGTTTAAACAAGTAGTATCAAGAGCTTGTATTATGTTGAATCATTGAGATAATTTTTATAGATTAATTATGCGAAATAAGAGCACAACGGATTTGCTGCTTTTGTGGCATAAGTGATTGGTGGCTAGTTTAGAGCCGCTTATGCGGCGTAAGGATTTTGCCAGAAATTTTTTTTGTGCCACTGCCACCTTAAGGATTAATCTTGATCATGGTTTATTTAGAACAAAAAAAAAAAAAAAGTACTGGTGGCCCGCTTATGCGCGAAGGCAAGGTTATACTCTAATGGTATTGTTTAGATATAATTTTCTTTCTATATTAAATATTTGTTTTCTTAAATAAAGAAAAACAAAAGGAGATAAAATAGAAGGAAAATTAAGAAGTTGTAGTTGCTGCCCTCCAACGAAGTGATTCGTTTTAATGGGAGAATTGTAATTGGTTTGCTGCTTCTGCACCGTCAACCTTCTTAAAGAAAGGAGTGTTACCTCCCTTAAGAATCTGCTGTCAGAAAGGTTAATATAGTTATTTGAGTAAATTATTTTGGTTGAGTTAATATACAGATATTAATTAAAAGCAAATAGGCAGTTTTCTTTTTTGGGTTAATTCAGAAAGAGGGCCCACCAATAATTATTTTTGTTTGAGGAACTTATTATTCCTTTAGGTGAATTTAAATTTGGATATTGGTATGTTTATACATATTTTGAGATAAGCAAATTGAAACTTGACGTCACCAAAGTGACCTCTCTTGTGGAATTTTATTTGTTTTAAAATATAAAAGGTTGTGCGCTTGTAACCTATGTGAACGTTGATCGGCCCAAAGGAAGGTCAATGTTTAACAGAATTGCATGTGCATTCTTGTGGTAATAAATATGTGATGATTATTTAGTTGCGTGTGAATAACAAATCGGCCCAAAGGAAGATTTTTTATTTGACATGTTATTTTATTATCAATGTTTGATTACTACGACAAGATACCACTTACAAGTTAATATTTTATCCAAAGATGAAATATTAATGGAGTGCCCGGCATCTTGAGATGGGGTTTACCTTTATTCAAATTTATTTTCAGTTTTGGTGTAAATTTAGTGTGAGCTTATTTTGTTATTGTTCTCTGATTTAGCTGAAATTACTCCTGCAAGTATTACTGCCAACATCAATTCCATTCCTATGCTAAATGGCACTAACTTCAAATCGTGGCAAGAGAACCTCAACATAGTTCTCGGAGTCATGGATCTTGACCTTGCGTTAAGGGTTGATTCTCTACCACCTCTTACATATGACAGTACTTCTGAACAGAAGAAAGAGATGGAAAGGTGGGAGAGATCAAATCGCATGTGTATGATGATCATGAAGAAAGCCATTCCAGAAACTTTCAGGGGCACTATGTCTGATAAGGTGAATACGGCTAAGGAATTTATAGCTGAAATTGAAAAAGTATTTGTCAAGAGTGAAAAGGCTGAAATTGGTACACTTTTGACAAGTCTGATTTCAATGAGGTACCAAGGAAAAGGTAACATCAGGGAGTACATTATGCAAATGTCTCATCTTGCTTCAAAGTTGAAAGCACTTAAGTTGGAACTCTCTGAGGACTTGCTAGTGCATCTGGTTTTGATATCCCTTCCTCCACAGTTTAGCCAATTTAAGGTGAGCTATAACTGTCAGAAAGAGACTTGGTCTCTGAATGAACTCATCTCACACTGTGTTCAGGAAGAGGATAGACTGAAGCAAGAAAGGACAGAAAGTGCTCACTTAGCCGTTGTGCCAAAGGACAAAAGGAAAGACAAGAAAAGAAAGAATAAAGAAGCTGCGAATACGGCAACACAAAAGAAGCAACATAAGGAACCACCTAAGGATAATGATGGTTGTTACTTTTGTGGAGCTGCAGGGCATAAGAAGAAGCAGTGTACCAAAATCACGCTTGGCGTGCAAAGAAAGGTACGCTTCTTAATTTTGTTTGTTCAGAGGTTAATTTGACTTCAGTGCCAAGACACACGTGGTGGATAGATTCTGGTGCAACAACTCACATCAGTGTGTCTGTGCAGGGTTGCCTGAATTGCCGAAAGCCAAGTGATGGTGAAAGATACATCTACATAGGTGATGGCAAGATGGTGGAAGTCGAAGCAATTGGAACTTTTATATTATTGTTAAGAACTGGTTTTTATTTGGATTTGAATGAGACTTTTGTTGTACCGTCTTTTAGACGGAATTTGATTTCCATTTCAGCTTTGGACAAATTTGGTTATTGTTGTTCATTTGGAAATGAAAAATTTAGTCATTTTCATAATTCAAAATTGGTTGGATCTGGTTCTTTATCAGGTTACGATAATCTATATATACTAGACACAATTGCTTCGTATAATGAATCCTTGCATGTTAATATAATTGGTAAAAAGTGCAAATTAACCAGCGAGAATTCAGCTTCATTGTGGCACAAGAGATTAGGTCACATCTCCAAAAGGAGAATAGAGAGACTTGTGTCCGATGGTATTCTCGATCCCCTTGATTTTTCAGATTTTGATGTATGTGTGAATTGTATAAAGGGGAAACAAACAAATGTTAGGAGATTTGGAGCCAACAGGAAACTTGACGTCTTAGAACTAATACATACTGATATTTGTGGACCATTCCCTACAGCTTCTTGGAATGGTCAACAGTATTTCATAACGTTCATAGACGACTTTTCAAGATATAGCTACATATATCTCATTCATGAAAAATCGCAATCACTGGATGTGTTCAAAAATTTTAAGGCTGAAGTTGAAAATCAACTTGGCAAACATATTAAAAACGTTAGATCTGACCGTGGTGGTGAATACTATGGTAGATATGACGGATCAGGTGAACAACGTCCAGGACCATTTGCGAAATTCCTAGAGGAATGCGGTATCGTCCCACAGTACACTATGCCGGGTTCGCCCACTATGAATGGTGTTGCTGAAAGACGAAACAGAACGCTTAAATACATGGTGAGAAGTATGATTAGTCATTCTACCTTGCCTGAATCACTCTGGGGAGAAGCATTAAAGACCGCAGCATATATACTCAACAGAGTTCCAACTAAAGCAACTGATAAGACCCCTTATGAGCTTTGGACAGGCAAAAAGCCTAGCTTAAATCATTTGCACATTTGGGAATGTCCAGCTGAGGCAAGGCCTTATAGGCCAAATGAAAAGAAACTGGACTCAAGGACTATCAGTTGTTATTTTATTGGATACTCTGAAAGATCCAGGGGTTACAAATTTTATGATCCCACAACTAAGGCTATTTTTGAGACGAATAATGCGCGGTTCTTTGAGGATGTTGAGTTTGCGGGGAAAGAAAGAATAAATGACTTTGTCTTTGAAGAGGAGCATATTGATATTCCTCAAATTGCTATTGACAATGCTCAGGAACAGTCTCTTATACCTGACGTTGCTCGAGAAACAACTCCAGATCAAGACAATGTCATTGAACAAACTCTACAGCCTCAAGAGCCAATGTCATTAAGGAAATCCACTAGAGAGAAGAGAAATGCAATTCCAGACGATTATTTTGTGTTTCTCCAAGAACATGAAGATGACATTGGAATGACTGAAGCTGATCCAATCAGCTTCCGTCAAGCCATGAAAAGTTCTAACTCTCAAAAGTTGATTGATGCCATGAATGAGGAGATGAAGTCTTATGAACGACAATGACGTATGGGAGCTTGTCCAATTGCCTGAAGGTGCGAAACCCATTGGTTGCAAATGGATATTTAAAACTAAGAAGGATTCGAAGGGCAATGTGGAAAGGTACAAGGCACGTCTTGTTGCTAAAGGCTTCACCCAAAAAGAAGGCATCGATTATACAGAGACTTTCTCTCCGGTTTCATCGAAAGACTCTTTCAGGACTATAATGGCATTAGTCGCACATTTTGATCTTGAGCTACATCAGATGATGTTAAGACTGCGTTTCTCAATGGTGACATTGATGAGACAATTTATATGGTGCAACCTGAAAACTTTGTGTCTGGTGATGCAAAGTCTATGGTATGCAAAAATTAAAGAAATCCATCTATGGGCTTAAACAGGCGTCTCGTCAGTGGAATCATAAATTTCATCAAGTTATCACCTCATTCGGTTTCGAGATGAATCTTGTTGAAGATTGTGTATACCACAAGTTCAGTGGGAGTAAGCATATTTTTCTGGTTTTATATGTCGATGACATATTGCTTGCCACAAATGATATGGGCTTGTTGCATGATACCAAGAAATTTCTGAGAAAAAATTTTGAGATGAAAGATCTTAGTGATGCAAATTTTGTATTAGGGATTCAGATACATCGAGATCGCTCTCGAGGTATTCTTGGATTATGACAAAAGGCCTATATTGAAAAGATATTAAAGAGATTTGGCATGCAAGATTGTAAACCAGGTGATACCCCTATGGCTAAAGGAGACAAGTTCAGTCTTGAACAGTGCCCTAAGAATAAATTTGAGCATAAGGAAATAGAGATGATTCCCTATGCTTCAGCAGTAGGAAGTCTGATGTATGCTCAAGTTTGTACGCATCCGGATATTGCATTCATTGTTGGCATGTTGGGCAGATACCTAAGCAATCCGGGAATGGATTATTGGAAAGCAGCCAAACGAGTCTTACGGTATCTACAGAGAACAAAAGAGCACATGCTCACATACAGAAGGTCGGATAAGTTGGAGATCATTGGATATTCTGACTCCGACTATGCGGGATGCCAAGATAGTTTAAAATCTACTTCAGGCTACATATTTCTGCTTGCTGGAGGAGCTGTCTCTTGGAGAAGTGCTAAACAGTCACTCGTTACTCCGTCCACATTTGCAGCTGAATATGTAGCGTATTTTGAGGCATCTGAACGTGCATCATGGCTGCGAGATTTTGTCACTGGGCTGCAAATTGTAGATGAAATTAAAAGACCACTTAAGATATTCTGTGACAATGAAACAGCAGTCATGTTTGCTAATAACAACAAGAGGTCAAAGAAACACGTTGACATAAAGTTCTTGGTTGTTAAGTAAAAGGTTCAGGGAGGTGAGCTATCTACAGAGCATATTAGTACAAACTCCATGGTTGCGGATCCGCTTACTAAGGGACTACCACCCAATGTCTTTCATGAGCACACTGCTCGTATGGGTGTTATGTCATCTGAGGATATTCAGTTTTAATGGGAGTTTGTAACTTTTAATGTTCTATTCATAGACACAATTTGGTTTTCAGTTTTTTGGTTCAGGTTTATGGTTTTCAGTGTATGGATATTTTAAGAATATTTCTGCAGAAATAAAGTATTCAGTTTATTATCCTCCCTGACTTGTTTTTCGGTTGGACCAATTGGAAATAGGCATGTTTAGATCACATTACATGTAATTTCCATGCTACGCATCCATGCTTGATCTATGTCATTCGGTTATGTTGGTATACGTGATCAAGGAAGGTTTAGTTACGATATAAATGTAGCGAAAGCCGCGTTGGTTCTATGCTGGCATGATTGATGGACGAGATTGTTAAGAGGTACTCCAGTCTATGATAGCGAATATTTGGAGCTCATTAGGTGACATACAATTATAAGGTTATGTGAATGCATATATGTGTAGTCCAAGTGGGAGATTGTAAGATCATATGGACTTGCAAATATATAAATTCATAAATAATTAAATGTCAGTTTCTATCATTAAAAAGTTGGTCCAGATTAAACGTGATCTACCAAGGTTTAAATTATGTGGACCTATTTAGACACCTCGTAAAGTGTGGGGGCCTATGTGTAGATACTCGGATGTAATTCTAGTTTAATGATGGGCTAAACTAGAATTACATAAACTATACTCCAGTATAAAAAGGGGTTATGGTCCCCAAATCAGACGTAGATTTTATCAACTGATATCCCATTATCAGTTGGATAGAGAGAACGGCTCACGTCTAGATTTGGAAGACCAAAACTAAGGCATTGAAGAATCACACATGCTGCTATGGATTCAGGTACGCTTCCGCTTTCAGTTAATCTCTCTTATTTGACATAGTAGATGCTGAGGTAGTTGTAGTTTAATCTACAATTTAGTTTAAACATATTATTCATGGAACTGTATTGCTTTTGACCAAATTTCTTCACAATAATGCTGTGATTAGCAAATAATTCAGATCAGTTGAACCGGTTCAAAAGCAAAGAAAAGAAAAATAAAAATGAAAAAAGGGTATGTTGCACACAGGAAGCTAAAATATCAAATATATTCTAGGATATTGTAACAATTCTGCCATACAAACTCATGTGAATCTTAATGGTACTAAGGAATTTATATTATTATATTTATTTATTTGAGCCATATAAAGGGGACAATGACATTACTGTTCGTATCATCTGAGTTTGAAATATATTTCAATGTCATACTCTTAGAAAACACTTGGAAGCGCTTGTTTTTAAACAAATCACTACTTTAGTTGCGACTTGTGTACTTGTGTTTCATTCATAACAATTCGGTTTCATTTTTATTCCAGAATGCGTTGATAATCTTAATAGCTTGCATAAAACATTATTTTAAAAAGAGCATGAACTAAAAGATTATGAGCATGACATTAATTATGTTTGGTTAGTAGGATGTTTGCGAATCTCATTGTTAGACAGTAATCTTGAGAAAAATCTCATCAAACAGCTAGAAAAACTTACAATGTGCTGTCTGAGCCTTTAGGAGCTAGCGTTAGTAGGTCGCTCTCTTTTCATTCTCCTGCTCCGTCTTTTCAAAAAAGAAAAGAAAAAAAATATTATAACAGTGGTGTCAAACTGTCAGCGCCTCAATTAATGTTGGGAGGTTTACGAAAATACCCATCAAAATCGAAATATTTACCTACCTCTACCCATAAGTTTCATATTTACAAGCCCTACCCATAAACTATTTATATGTCCTACCCATCTAGACTTGTATATTATTATTTATGCAGTATACCTTAAAGGTATATACTCATATCTAGACTTGTATACTATTATTTATGCAGTATACCTTAAAGATATACACTCATAAGGTATAACAAAAGTATACAATAATAAATGGGTAGGTTGAGTAAATATTTTTAGTTTCATGGGTAGTGTAATTTTTAATGGGTATAACTTATAAATACTTTGAATTTTATGGGTATATAGTGTAAAAAACTCATTAATGTTGTTAATAGGATTTTTTACATAAAAGTACAAGTTTTAGAGCTTAATTACCAAACATAGCAACATTTTAGTAAAATTACCCTATATAGAGCAAAACACAAGATAATTACAAATATAGCAAAAACATAGCAATATTTTCCCATAACATACCAAACCCTTATATTTTTCCTTATATTTTCCCCACTATCACTTTTGCTCATCCTATTTCCCCCTATTTCACTTTTCCTCTCATCATTTCCCTCCAATTTCACTTTTACTCCTCTCATTTTCCCCAATTTCACTTTTCATCATCCATCCTCAATGTATCTCGTTGAATCTCACTATTTCTGCACCGTATCTAACTGTTTTTGCACCGTATCTAACTGTTTCTGCACCGTTTCAACTGTTTCTGCAGCACCGTATCTAACTGTTTCTGCACTGTTTCAACTGTTTCTGCAGCACCGTATCTAACTGTTTCTGCACCGTTTCAACTGTTTCTGCATCGTTTCAACTGTTTCTGCAGTACCGTATCTAACTGTTTCTGCACCGTTTCAACTGTTTCTGCACCACCGTTTCAACTGTTTCTGCAGCACCGTATCTAACTGTTTCTGCACCGTTTCAACTGTTTCTGCAGCACCGTATCTAACTGTTTCTGCACCGTTTCAACTGTTTCTGCGGCACCGTATCTAGTTAATACTTTTCCTTTTTATCTTTGTCCTTTATATTCCACTAATTATGATTATACCAATACAAAATCTCCAAAATTTCCTAGAGTATTCAAGCTCCTAAATATTTGTTAAAGATTTTCCCGTTTATCTGTCCTCTATATTAATTCTACTAATTATGATTTAACCATATACAAAAAAATCTCCTATAGTACTTTTCCTTTTTATCTTTTGTCCAATATATCCTACTAATTATGATGGTATCTCAAGAAACTATAATAAATACAGAGAGTCCAAACAAAAAGAAAGGCGCAATATAATTCTCAGAAGCTCGCCTCCACAATTTTCCTTCAAGTAAGCACCAGTAGTCATGCCTTGATATTTGTCACAAGATCTCAACGGTGGTAATTTATGGAATGTCATGGATTGCCCAGTGTTTTGCTTGCTCTGCTACCTATTCTTACTAGCAAAGTTTACTTGACTTCAAAAGTTGTCTAATATTTCGAACAAAATACGCACAGGTTGCCACAACGATTGTTCTTAATAAAAATTAGAGCTTTGCAGATGGAATTAGCTGGCGTCGGACCAGAGTCATCTGGCTCTACAACATTGTGGCATATATTCCACTAGATCTCATAAAGTTGTTCATCCGTTATGCTCTTAGTGGGAAGGGCTGGGAACTTTTTGTTGAGAAAAATGTATGATGCTTGGGGTGGTGGGGTGGGTGTGGGTGATGGGAGAAAGAGAGGTAAGTGAGAGAATTTTTAATTTGGGGATAATGAGAAGTGAAAGTGAAATGTATTAGATTATTGTTAAATGTGTTAGGAAAATAATGCTATGCATTGTAATTAGAAAAATATTGCTATTTTTTTGTAATTAAGGGTGAAAATTTGTATATTTGTGTAAAAAACCCTTGTTAATATGGGTCAGCCCGCATGAGCTTTGGAATTTGGCGGGCTAAGTCGACCCAACATTTAGATGGTCTTAAAATAGTCAACCCGGCCCTAATAGGGCCACAGGCTGAGTTGGGCCAGCCCATCATAATTTTAACCTAAAAATGCAAAAATATAAATATTTGTAAGATAATATTACATAATGTAGCTAACCAAGCATCAAGACCACAATTTAGTTATCCATTAAATAGTACGAATACTTACTAAGTACTAACATATTGTAATAAAATATTAAAATGACGATAATATTCCATTTCTATTCGGTAAAAATAAAAAGTAAAAAAACTCATCAAAAAGACTTCCATGACACTTATAATTACTTTCTTTCAACTTTTAAAAATTTAAATTAAATAATTATTCTTCTCATTTGGCTCATCGGCTGGCCTTAGAAATGGACTCCAAAATTTTAGTCCAACTCTATCAAATAACGGGTTGCCTAGCTGGTCAAGCCATGTTGATGACTCTAACCTCAATTGATCTTACATGATTTGTATTTTACTCAAAATATTATTTTTAAATTATTTTTGTTTCATATATACCTATTTTAACCTTATTTTTCAAACATGTGAAGCGCAATCTCTTTTTGGACACACCTAGACCTTTACTGGTGAAAACTATTCACCACTACCTAGACCATCAAGTCCTTAGGCTTTCGTTGTGTTAAGACCAATATCTCCCCCCACACTCAACCTAGCTAGTTGATCGGGTTGAGAAGCGGGGTGGGGTAGTACTCTTCAATTAGTTCATCTTAATCTGTATAAATACCTACTAGGTAATTACCTAGTAATGCACTTTGCATTCTCACAAGAAAGAACATTGAGAAAATGGATCATAAAAATGGTTGCATTTTCTCCAATGGCAATAGTACTACAGTTGTTCCAGAACCAGAAAATAACAATAACGTTCAGTTAGGCGCACTCTCTGTGTCCTCTAACCAATTAGACTCTCTTACTTCTATTTGTGACACTTTTTTACCTTCCATTGATCCTAATTTCTTTGCTCAAGAAGCCATTGATGATGATTCTTTCATCAAATTCCTTCAAACTTCAGCATCCATGACTGGAACTCCTAAACATGTAAGAGTGCTTTTTACACTTTTCATTACTTTTCCCAATTCCTTTTTGTTAGGTGGTAATGTTTTTATTACATGAGAAATTTTTTATTTTTACATATACAATAAAAATTAATGTTTTTTTCAGATTGCATGGATGATAAGCAACAGATTGCAACATCCAAGGATCAAATTGTGCATATTTGCACTATGGCTATTATCAACAAGGATAGGAACTTTCATACTTTGTGGAAAGGCAAGCTTGTCAAGCCAGTTCCCATACTTGCAGAATTTCTCAAGGATTTCACCAACCAAGAGGGAAGAGATCGTTCTATTATGGTCAACAAGCAGTTTCAAACTCCTACGGATTTTCTTTTGTGCCCTTAAAGTTCTGGTTATCCTAGTATTCTTCACTCAGGTATATACTTAAATTAGACATATTTAATTAAGCCAACTAAGTATATTTTTTCCATTTAAATAGTTAAGTCTAGTGTACTTTAATTTCATTAACTTTAGAGCTACCATCTTCTGTTTTTACTCCATCAGCTTTTTGCTGTAGTAAAAGGTACATTTCCCATGTATATTCACCAATCATTTTGTGGTGAATTAATTGCATTTACTCTTTCATGTGCTCTCAAACAGAAAATAGGCAAACATCATATATACACATGGCATGCATGCATACCTTATTTTTCTTCTTTCTCTTCTATTTATCTTTTTCTTAGATAGGAAGTTCGTGTTTGGACTTTTGCCAGACTGGATTGGGTAGAGTTTATTAGTATGATGATTAGTTCAAGTGAATAGAATAAGAAGAAATGAGCTATATATGTGTCACAAGTTTTAGATGTAATAGGTAGTTTCCGAAGAGTACGTGAATAAGTCGCAATTCAAGTTAAAGTTAAACTAACTAGGGACATTTGGTCAAAAGGGACACTCAAGAGTGAATATAGGTAAAAGGGACAAAGTCTTAATTAATGTAATAAAAGGGACACATCTAATTAATGCTCTTAAACATCAACTTTCCTCCACTCCCCTTCACCCCAAAGTTTCATTTCTTACACTTTGGTCCTCACGTATATAAAAAATAAAATTTGCCAAATTAGGGAAATATTTTTCCCTCCGTTTATTCCCTCCTTTCTCTCTCTCTCCTCTCTCCTCTTCTCCCTCCCGACCTGAAACACCATAGCTGCTGCGCATCTGCTTTCTTCAATCTCCATTCGTTTTCGCTATTATTCTTGCATTCCAACTGTCCCAAATGGAAAATATTGTCAGATCTAAAATCCATTTCGGTTAATTAGAGGTATTATTGACTCTAATTTAATAAATAATTTGGGAAAAATACGCTGCAATTCTTTGAATAACAATTTCTGGTTGGCATTACTTTTAACGCTGGGCATTACTTCAAACTGGAAAGCTTGACAACTCCCATATCTCCTGTAAGTGTAAATCTCCCTCTTGCTAATCTCTACTATTCTAATTTTTGTAAAAACCCTTTTAAACCAGTATGTTGCTGTTTTGAAACATCTTACCGTGACGATCGCAACATTATAAAGATTGTTCTACAAATACTCGTACAACGTATTCACAATTATGGAACATTGTATTAGATGCTCAGGATAATCCTTTTGATGTTCCTATTGTGCTAGTCAGAGTCACGGAACATAATTTTGGTTGCCCGAATAATCTTACAGCATGTTCAGTAAATGCTATTCATAATGTTGGAACATATTTGTAGATTGTCGGAACTGATGTATCGATGTTTCACATCAGTATGCTTGTATTCTTAAACATCCTTGGACATGTTCGGATCTGTTTTTCGATGTTCCAGTATCCTTTGCTACCTGGACCACATTTGATGAATGTTTATCCTACCTTGCAGATATCGTTAAAGTAATGGGGGACAACATACTACTAGGAGTTGATTTTCTCGGCGAATGGGTTGAGCGTTCGAAATGCTATGCTTGGATTCCTAAGGTGAAAGAGACAAGACCTATCCTTGTGAGTAGGAATATTACATATGATGAACTTGTCGACAAAATCATACGCAGTTGGGGGGTAAGTGATGATCCTAGGGATCTTTGCATTTCATATATGCTGAGTGTTGCCGCAAAGCAAAAGACTGCTCCATCTAAAATTAGGTCTGATGATGATGTTCAGCTTTATATGGCTGATGTAGACCCAGCTGGGGCTAGGCCAACACTAAGGGTTAGTGTGATTCCAAGGCCTGAAGGAATTTCAAGTTCGAATGAACAAGATATGCATGTTGAGATGGATGAAGATGAATTAAAACAAGGTGGAGAGGCAGACGAAGAAGGTGAAGAAGGTGGAGAAGCAGTTGGTAATCCTTCAGAAAGAGCACCATCATTGAGCAGCCGCAACGATTTTTTTGGAAAAGACGGCACAGGTTTTGTAAAGGGTATGACTTTCAAGAACAAGCGAGAATTAGTGGTGAAGTTGAGGCTTGCTGCAGTGAGGAAGCCTTTTTCTTTCAAAGCTGTGAAGAATACAAAAAGGTTGTTTTATGCCCGATGTGTTGATGCAAATTGCAGGTGGTGGCTTCGAGCATTGAGGTATCATAGTAGTGATACATTTTATATTACAATCTACAATGGCGAGCACACGTGCGGTGTGCAGCACCTGCAAAGCCACCATAAACATGCCACAGCTGATGTTGTTGGTGAATACATGAAAGATAGGTACATTGAGGGGAAAGGAATAACACCAAAAGACATCAGGGTTGCATTCAACAGAGAATTGGGATGCAACATTAGTTATTGGAAAAGTTTGAAGGGATGTGAGATTGCAAAGGCAATAGCAAGAGGGACACATGAACACAGTTATGAAATTTTAGAGGCATACAGTTATATGGTAAGGTCCCAAAATATTGGAAGCAAGACAGCTTTGAAGCTTGATAGTTGTGGGAGGTTTAAGTATTTTTTTATATCTTACGGATCTTGGATTAGGGGTTTTCTGTATATGAGGAAAGTCCTTGCTATTGATGGGACTCATTTGTCAGGCAAGTACGGCGGTGTGTTGTTGTCTGCCGTTGCCCAGGATGCAGAGAAGCACATATTCCCTGTTGCATTCTGCGTTGTGGACAAAGAATGTGATGCTTCCTATGATTTTTTTTTCGAACAATTGGTTGACATAGCCCAGTACAATGATGAGTTGAGCGTCATTTCAGACAGGCATAAAAGCATAGCAAAATCAGTTGCCAAGTGGTTCCCCCAAGCTCACTACGGAGTTTGCACGAGGCACCTTGCTGAAAATATCCGTACAAAGTTTCAGTTTGGAGACCACCTGGGGTCCTATTACTTGGCAGCAGATGCATATCGTGTGGAGGATTTCAGAACGCACTTTAAGCAAATCGAAGACAACGATCCAAGGGTTGCCAGATATCTTCAAGATGACGTGGGGTTCCATAAATGGAGCAGATGCTTTTTCCCTGGGCACAGGTACACGACTATGAACATTCATACCAAATGTTCTGAACGTTGCGTTGGAATGTTCTATATTTACATGTCAATTAAGTCGAGAACATTCTAATTGACGTTCAAAATAGTACCAATGATGTGTATGACGTAATTATTGATGTTCTGATCGCATGCTTAATGTTCGCACTTGGATTAGACGTATTTAGCATTAAGGTCTTTGTTTGTTTGTTACAATTTCAGATTTGCAGTGATGACATCGAACATTGCTGAGTCCACAAATGCAATGCTGAGGGATGAAAGAGAATATCCTATCGTTGCCCTATTAAATCATATCAATCGTACATTTGGCGAAAAATTCCATGTGAGAGCTACGGAGTTCCTCGAGGTTTCAACCATATGTGTCCCTTCAATTGAAGGAAAAATAAGATTCAACCTGGAGGAAGGGGGTAAGCTCGCAATTAGTCGAAAAGGTACGTATGGTTTCACCATCATCAGTCCAGGCCAGGGAGCAGAAGTCGATTTACTCAACAGAACTTGTACGTGCAGAGAGTATCAAATTGACTTAATACCCTGTAAACATGCTATGGCAGCTATCAGAATGCTGCGTCCAGACGACTATGGAGCGTGCGTCTATGACTTCACTTCTGCATATTACAAGTTAGAGTCATATATGCTTGCCTATGCAGAACCGATCAATGCTGTTCCGCCGGAAGAATTTTGGAATGTTCCTCCTGAGCTGCTTGAGAGACGAATATTGCCTCCTTTCATCGACGTGGGTAAGGGTAGACGAAGGAAAAAGCGGATACCATCAGTTGGTGAAGTATTTTCAAGTAGGAGAAACAAATGTAGCATCTGCAAAAGGTCAGGCCACAAAAGAACTACTTGCCCGAAACGAGTGGATAGTGGACAATCCTCCCAAACTCAAAGTGTTGCTTTTTGAATTTTAATCTTGACAATTTTATATATTTTTATATTTGAACTTTTAACTTAATGTTCCGAGCATTTATCAATGGCGTTCCAAATTCCTGTCATTTTTGTAGTATATAATTCAAATTGATCATCATACAGATGTTCTAATACTGCAAACGGGATGTTCAGTATAATGCAATAGTCATGCTGATTGATCAAGCGAAGGGTTGCCTCGTGCAATTAAAAGGTGTGAAAGCATCCCCCAACCTGCATACGAAAAAGGCATTAATTAATCCAGATACATCACCTAGAGAGTAGTGAACGACTTTTCAATGTTCATATCACGCCTTTTGGTGTTTTTTATGTTTTTTATCATCTATAAATACAAACATTTACTTGTCCCTCCATACACACAATTATCCTCCTACTTGAATTAGCAAAATTTCTTCATAGACAACAAATACAAATGGAAAATAACCAAAACGAAATTGTCGCTAATGGCCACTATGCCCCAGCCGACGAACCTGACCATAACGAATATTATGGAAACATCGCCTGGGATATTGCCGGTATACAAACTGACATCACTGCAATCAACCATTCTGTGGACCGCTTATCTGCTGATGTATGGAGCATAAGGCAAGTGTTAGTTCAGCGCTTGGAGCGTATTGAACGAATGCTTTTGGGACTCCTTATCCATCAAGGGATGAATCCGGAGCAGTTTGTTACTCCTCCAAATTCTCCCAATGCTGACAACTAGAACTCTTATTTAAGCATTATATCTAGTACTAGTACTTTTGTCTAAGCATTATATCTAGTACTTTTGTCAAGCAATATGTTGTACATGTATTTTGTTCCCTTAAGTATGAATGAAAATTATCAGATTATGTGTTAAGTTGATAATACTTCCACTACGTAAGTGAACGCCTAAACTTCATCAGCAACTTGAAACATTCTAACCCACGTTCCAAGCACCGTATGAAGATGTTTGACATCGATATTAACGTAAACATGCTAGCATATATTTTAACAACTCCCATCTAAAATGCATCAGCAAGTTGAAACATGCTAACAAAAGTTCTGAGCACAGTATGAAGATGTTTGACATAGCAGAAGGAGTTTGGCCTTAAAATTGTTATTAACACAAACATGCAAAAGCCGCTATTGTACAACAACAACAACAGTACACAGCACTATTTTGGGAGATTTGACGAAAAAATCAACAAAAAGCAGAGATTTTCACGAGAATTTCAGTCCAGAACCAGAAAGAAGGGGTAAAAACCCTAGCTTTATCGAAATAGGCAAATAGCAAAACAATAAACCCCGATTCACTTGAAAACATCAATATAGTAAAAAATTTACCTTTAGATGTTGCCGGAGAACATTATGTAGATGCCCGGCGACGAAATAGAAGACTCGAGAAGAGGACTCGAGAAGTGTGTAAGAGAAGAAAGGCGCGGGTGTTCGATGTTTGAAATGATTGAATTGATAAGACTGATCAGCCGCATTTTTAATTAAAACTTCACTTTTGGGGTTGTCATAATTGCCATTAAGGCCCCACCTTTTTGTTTGTTCCGATTTCCACGCGCGTCCCATTTTTGTATAAAATCCCATTTTTCTTTTTTGAGATATTAGAACGTTCTTCTGAACGTGCCAAACATAATAATCAATTAGGTAGTTCGTTAAAAATGAAACTCGTTTGCTCAAAATAAAAAGTACCTTTTACACGTTCAAAACATATCAAATGATGTTTGAACCCTAACCCTAACCCTGAACCCCAAAACATAACCCTAACCCTAACCCCAAACAGCAAAAATTCCTAACATTTAGAGAACATTCATTCTCGTGTTCTGAACCTTTTTTGAAACGTTCTTGAACGTCTCTAGTCTGTTCTGGATCTTTATACTGATGTTGTTTTTGTACCGTTGAGGATTAGTTGATAAATACTAATATAAGGATCATTTAAAATGCATAAACAATGAAGAGTAGTTTAGTAAGATTCCAAAACATGCTATGTGTAAGTAAACCAAAATATATGTCGTTAATTATACCAAAATGTAATTATTAGGTTGTTTGGATAAGGAGTGTAGGGTTGATTCTAGATCAATTAACAATTTTAAACATTAAGAAGTGTATTATAACGAATTGTAGAATAGATTGGACGTTATATCACTAGATAGACACATTAGTAATCTATTTGCTGATTTTGCAATCTATGTGTAGCTCAATTACAGGTATTCTTCGTGTATCTACAACAACTAAGACTTCAAATCATACAAGTATTGATTGTAATACTCAATACTAAGTGTATTTAAGGTGACTACATCAATAGTATGTCTATTGGAAGTGTTTACTCATAAAAGATCTACTAGAGTATACTCATTTATATCTATTGAAAGCGATTACTTAGTTATATCAAATGAAACACTTACTAAGTTATTGAGTATTTCATTAGATGTTGTTCTAACTAATGGATAATCTATATAATGATGACTTAACCTTAAATATAAAGACTTATTAATCTTTTCATGTTATATAGTTTCTTATTACAACCATATTAAAGGTTGGAAGACTACATATTAAATTAGGCACCTACTATGAACTGAACATATAAACCCACGTTCGTAACTTAAATTAGATGTTTTTGCATCAATCTTTGGAAATTTATGTATATTCAAAGAGATTACTCAATACTAAGTGTATTTAAGGTGACTACATCAATAGTATGTCTATTGGAAGTGTTTACTCATAAAAGATCTACTAGAGTATACTCATTTATATCTATTGAAAGCGATTACTTAGTTATATCAAATGAAACACTTACTAAGTTATTGAGTATTTCATTAGATGTTGTTCTAACTAATGGATAATCTATATAATGATGACTTAACCTTAAATATAAAGACTTATTAATCTTTTCATGTTATATAGTTTCTTATTACAACCATATTAAAGGTTGGAAGACTACATATTAAATTAGGCACCTACTATGAACTGAACATATAAACCCACGTTCGTAACTTAAATTAGATGTCTATTGGTGTTTGTAGTACTAATACAACGGATACATTTGTTTATAGATATTAGAACAATCTCTTCTACGTGCCAAACATGGTTTTCTAGTGCTAGAAAAAATTGGAGCAACCCGTTTTAAATACGTGGAGCGACCTGCTCCACACAACTATTATCTTATAACACGTGGAATAACCCCAACCATTCAATTAATTAGGTCTTTTCCCATTATTGTTATAAGTTATCCCTAGGGACCCCCTTTACCTCGTCTTCTTCTTAACTCAACCATGTCTCATCAAGGATCAACTTGTTCTCCCAGCTCCTCTCAAAATCGTCGATGTTGGTGTGGCTTACCTGCGATACAATTCACGGCGGGCACACAGTCGAATGCTGGACGAAAATTTTGCAAGTGTCCCCGCAAGGGTATTAGCAATTGCGGATTTTGGGAATGGTGTGACGAGGAGTATCCCCAGCCTACCACATTGGTTTTAAACAAGTTGAAAATTTCACTTGATGAAGTTTGTGAAGAAAGGGCCAATTTGCTGAAGGAAGTTGACAAATTAGGGGCTTGTAATACTACAAATTTATTGAAGATCAGTAAGTTAGAGGCTAAATTGCAACGGTGGAAGATGTATTTCTTATTGTCTTGGGCAGCTTTTTTGGGTTTCATTGTAGCTAGGTTTATTTGATACCAGTTGCTGTTCATCGAGTACTACTGAGATCTATATATTTGAACGTTTAAGTTATTGTTTCGAGCATTTATCAATGGCGTTCCAAATTTTTATTATTTTTGTAGTATATAAATCAAATTAATCATCATACGGATGTTCTAATACTGCAAACGGGATGTTCATTGTAATGCAAAACAACATTCATAAATATTCAAAACATGCTAGATTGTACTGAAAATTAAAGGACAACACTTCTAAATACGACATTCAAGGCAAATAGAAAATCTTCTTAAATGACTACACTTGAAATAGTTCTTCATTTCACATGTGTTCCGCTGGAGGCCGTGGTGGTGAAGGGTAGTTTTGGGGGTCAATCTCGAGTGCAGCTTGAATACCACGAAGCATATGCTTAATAAGATTCATATCCTCACGGAATTCATCGAATCTAGTTCTTAATCGCGACACTTGATCCTCGACATTTCCTACATAAACTACAATCTGATCAACATCTGAGGTCAGATCTGCGATATCTTCACGGACATGATCGATTTCAGTGAACCTACTAGTACTTGGAACTCCACTATCATGTTCTGGTGCTCTTGGTTGCCTTACTCTGCGAGACATTGTTTTTGTTTCGCCTTGTTGAAGTTTGTGCAGACATTTAACATTTATAGAAGGCTTGGTGCCTTTTCAGTTGCATATGTGATGATTTAAACAGGCGCCTATTCGCATTGAATGGTTGGGGTTAGTACACGTGTTTTAACTGTGACCAGGGGTTCCTAATCCTTCCCGCGGAAGTCAGAACATCTTCATGGCGATACGAATCATCATATACTCGTTCCACTAGTCTATTGGTTTTTGACGTTTATAATTCAAATTGATCTTCATGTTTGAAAATTATTTATACCCTTCCAGTAGACTATTACGACTATTGGTATTTTTTAAACTACTCATCATTATACACTTAACGGCTATCCCCTTCAATTCAAATCTGAAGCAAAGCAACGAAGCGTCACTTCAAAAATTTAAAAAATATATAACGGCTAGTGTTTTGGATAAAACACACTTAAGTCGGTTACCTATTTTTCTCCTATAAATACTCGATCAAACCATTCAAATTAAAATTCAAAAAACTCTATACCACTACAACCTATAATCTTCAGCCAAAAATAAAAATGGTTCGCCGACCTTCCTCCTCAATAGTTGCTACTGCTGCAAGAACAGGAGCAACAAATACAAGAGCATCCACGTCAAGAGTACCAAAATCGACAAAGGGAGCAACATTGAAACAAGAAGGAAGAGGTGAAGCCAAGCAAAAAGAAGGAAGAACGGGAAGAGGGTCAGCCAAACAAAACGAAGGAAGAACGGGAAGAAGTGAAGCCAAGCAAAACGAAGGAAAAACGGGAAGAGGGTCAGCCATGCAAAAAGAAGGAAGAAAGGGAAGAGGATCAGCCAAGCAAAAAGAAGGAAAAACGGGAAGAGGATCAGCCAAGCTAATAGGAGGAAGAAAAAGTCGAAACACATCTGCTGAACGACAAGAACGTGCAAATGATATTTTGGAGCAACTTCGTGCTGAAGTTTGGGGTTGGAAGTTCAAATTTGAGGAATTCTTCGAATACTACAATAGGGACGTCAAAAAGATGTTGAAAGAAATAAAGAGGATAAAGAACATGCTCCAGATAGCAACCTTGAATCAAGAAAGGACTGCATCGCGTTGAAGTGAGAACGCATATTATTGACCAGGATGTTAATATGACTGTTTATTAAGTAATGTCTTAAATGCTAATATAATTAGCATACTTTTGTAAAGCGCTGAATCTTTGAACGATCAAGAATGTTTTTGCCTGGTTCTTGATTATCAATGTATAAAGTAACTTTAACGTTTAGAACATCTGTTGTTGTTTCCCTATTTACTAGATATTGAACATCAAATAACCATTAAGTTAAAAACTATTTGAACGTACAAAATAATGTTCCGAAAATAACTAATGCTGTTCCTATAGTCTATAATTTTTAATATTGTTAAGTCGATCTTATCATAATACAGATGTTCTAATTATGTAAACTCGATGTTCAGTGTAATGCAAAACAATAGTCATCATTTGCCATATATACGCATCAAAAATGGGTAATCATCCATATATTACACCCATCAAAAACAAAAACATAATTATCCAATTTTACAACCCATACTAAGGGACTAATTTGCCATGGAATATGTCCACAGCAAATTTAACTAGACAGTCTTCTATCACATTGTCACAAAGATATTCCATCGGGGTGTTGGACAGCAAATGTTCGAGGAACATGATGGCATACGCTCCACATGCAGTACCAGTCAAATTCCTTGGAAGGCCTTGGATGCGCTCGTACGGCCACATTTCCATAGATTGGATTTCAGGAGGGAGGTGGTTGAATTTCCCCGACTGCCGGATGTATATTGGGAACATGTACATAATTGGCCCCATTATTGAATCAAAGCGGTCTTCATTGTACAACCCAATGTTGCAGTCGTAGACATCGATCCTTGCCTCCTCTAAATAAAAGACGCATGTAACATAATGCGTGCTTTCAATGTTATACACGGCAAAGAGTCTTTTCACACCATCCCACTTCCTTCCACCCGGATATGGAGACTTACCTCTGGCATAATCAAGGAATGTATCCTCAAACTTATATGCTGCTAGGTATTTGTCAAGGCCGACATCAAACCCCATTGCCTCCTCTTCAGCCGCACCGTATCGAACGCACATGTTGGTCAAGAATGAAAGATCGAGGATGAGATCAGAGCTATCATAATGCCGGGGGTAAGCCTTATGCCTCACACGCATCAAGGCCAAGTACTCATCCATAAACTGCAGAATAAAACAAATTAGAAGTTGTGAATAAAACTATGCCGACACATACTATTGTATGTTTGGACCAGCAAGTCGAATGTTCAACGAACATAGGACCATCAGGTTCCGAGCGGAGAAACAAATGTTCGTTCTTCGATAAAAACCAAACACTGACAAAACAATAGAAGTAAAGAGATGCACTTACGCTATCCCACATCCACTCTTTCACGTCCAGGAAGTCCAGAAAATCCAAGTAATTAAAATCGTGACACAGGAAGGCAGTCTTTTGTTCCTTCTTCTCCTCCAAGAAAGCGTCAAATTCAGCTTTCTTGTGAATGTCGAGTGCCTTGTACAGTGTCACTGGCAATCTCCCGAGATTTTGGAGCCTGACTTGAGCTCTCTCTCTAAATTTCCAAAAAAACAAAATATAAATGTTTGAAAAAATTTTATAAATTTAATAGAAGAACGTCCCTTTTATGTTCAACGATTCTAATTGGATGTTTTACTAACCTTGCCATTCTGGCAGCAGTCATTTTCTTCTTTCCTTTGTTCTTCTTTGCCTGGAGCATCTTGGACAACAAAATATTCCTCTTTGGTCGCTGCTGCTGCTGCTTCTTCTTTGACGACGACGCTACTAAATTAGCAAGGGACAGCTGGATCGCATCAAGCTTCTGATCCAGTCCCTGTCGCCATTGAAGGCAGTCGTGACACTTGCAACTGCAGACACTAGGCTCCACATTCTCCTGTTCTCTCCTCCTAGAGCTTTCTCCAACTTCGAACAAACCCCTACCACTAAAAAGCCCACCAGTAAAACGACCAGCCCTACCACCAATCTCATCACCAACTTGTGTTTCACATCTGCCAACACCTCCACTAACAAATTCTTCACCAACCTTTCCTTCATCAATTACCTCTCTTGGAGGGGTCCTGGGGCAATTCCTAAAAACTGTCACTCGATCACCACCAACGATCGAGCTGGCCCCCTCCAATATCACAACAAGGTGATCAATTACCTCGTCGGCCCCATCAACAAACGGCTCAATATTCTGAAAAGTTTCATCTTCCCTCTCTGCATCGATAGGGTCAATAAAAGGGTGCACCACCTACATACCATAAAAGAGTGTTCAGAACATCATTATTACTGTTCGACATTTAACACCATTAAAAATGAAACATCATATCTGTCGTGATCGAACATCTGAAAAGACGTTCTTAACATTAACAGCAATGATTATAACGACATTGCAGATGTTCCAACATTTAGAAAATTGTAGGTAAAGTACTTACAGGCTTTGCAACATTCTCAAACAGCCTTAGGGAGTCTCTTTCATTCTTTTCAGCGATCCACCTGTGCATCCTTGGCATGCTCCTCTCCTTGGGAAAATCCCTGGGACGAAGCGAAGGTATTGCTTCAAATACCCAACCCACAAATGCCCAAGGAAACCCATAAAGATTGTAATTTGGCCCGTCCTTGGCCTTGCTAGCTGCACGATCAGCCATGGGCTTCGTCAGGTACTCAATGGTCAGCTCGAAGCTTTTCCGCCCCCAAGGATACTTGGCAAATTCATTAGGAAGGTATGCAAGACAGACCAGTAATTCCTCAATACCAGCTTTTTTGTCCTTGGCGCACAATATTGAGTGAACAAACCAAGCCATGGCAAGCCCAAACTTGTACCGTTCAGGAACTTCCTCATTTTCTATCAAACTCAGCAACCGGGAAGCAGTTACTGCTCTTGCTTTCCCATCCTCCCACGCCGTTGAGATATACTCCCACATCTCCCTGCCCCTCTCTTTGATCGCAGCCTCCCATTGGACACTTGGATAGGCTTGGCATCTCAGCTTTGTCATCAAAGCAAACTCTTGGAGGCCAAAACGAACAGGCACTCCATTGAAATTGAACCAAGCTTCTTTTTCTTTATTGCACAAAACTCTTCTTAGCAGAATATTGTGCACCAACCTGGTTGGAAACGATGGCTCCTCCGGCAAGTCCAAGAAATGGCCAAAGATACTGTTTTTGAACTTGTCATACAAACCACTTGTACGCAGCACAATCCTGAACTCACGCATTCGTCCAATAAGCGACGAGCGGACAGTTATCTTGGATTGAAAATGCTCATGCTCATCCAAGTAAGTCTTCAGCACCATTGGTGGAATGACACTGGTGACGTACTCAGGCTGCACGAACTCAGGCTGCACAATGTTTTGAAATTTGTTAGTTTAAGGAATCACCAGGGTAGTAAGAACATAATATCAGATGCATGAAACATCCCTTGAGATGTTCCAAGGAACTACAAGAAAATACTTCGAACATAGTTAAGATTGATCTGATCATGCACGCGAGTGTTCTCAAATCACATAAAAAATATTGAACATTCTACTGTAAAGTGACGAACAACTTTATGTATGTTCTCAACTATACCTCTCTAGGTGGCTCTGCAGAATCAGCTCCCACGTCGTCTACGAACTGACCTTCTCCTTCGCATCTCTCACCCTCTTCTTCTTCCCTACCATTCCTACCTCCTTCACCAGCTTGAACATCTACTATCTCTATAACTTCATGTACATCATCTACTTCTTCTACATTTGCAACTCCTTCAAATTCCCCTGCAAGATTATTTACCAACCTTCCCACCTCCTCTTCTTCTTCCACATTTAAAAGGCTCTCTTTTTTGTTTCCATCTTCATCCCAGTCATCATCACCAAACAGCGCTTCTATTTCTTCTGATAGATTACCATCTTCCGGCAGCTGTGGCCCAACATTTACATCATAGTCTAGGGACCCCTCCTCTTCGTCCTCCAATATTAGTCTCCTCTTCCTAGGAGGCTGTTTACTAGGAGGAGTAGTCTCCTTCCTCTTAATTCCCCGCTTATAAGCCATTGTAGCTGCAAATCACAAGTACATTCATCAATTAAAGATGTACAAGCATGCAATATGGGTGTGTGAAACATATATACATATGTATATTTTATCAAACCCTCGTTCAAGTAGAGTCATCATTAAACATTATCATCCTCTCGCACGGTCGGAGCACTGTCTCAAATGTTCCAGAACTTTAAACATGCATGCACAAACATAAACATGCAAAATCTTGACTATATGTACATTTTTTCAACCTTTAGCATATTTATTTTATAAAACCCTAATTTATTTTAACAAAAACCATCTAAAATGCATCACCAACTTCAAACATCCCATCACACGTTTAGAACACTGTCCCACGACGTTTGACTCTGCGAAGGAGTATGCGTACAACATTTTTTCAACCTTTAGCCTATTTATTTTTAAAAACCCTAATTTATTTTAACAAAAATCATCTAAAATACATCACCAACTTCAAACATCGTATCACACGTTTAGAACACTGTCTCACAATGTTTCAGTCTTCGAAGGAGTATGCTCTTAACATAGTAATATAACATAAACATGCAAAACTTCACTTTTTGTACAAGAACATAGCACTATTTGACGAAAAAATCAACAAAAACAAAGATTTTCACAAGAACTTTCTCAGTACTGTAAAAAGGCGTAAAAATCATAGTTTTTTCAAAATAGAAAAATAGCAAAGAAAAAACCCGATTCACTTGAAAAACATCAATATTGTTCAAAATTTACCTTTAGATGTTACCGGAAAAATGTTTATGGTCGGCGACGATGATATTTAGAGTTACTGTAGAAGAGACGAACTTGAGAACTGTGAAGAGTGTAAGAGAAGATTTTTTGGGGTTCGATGTTTTAAATCATTGCACTCAGTCCGTTCGGTTCGTTTTCCCACCTTTTGATTAAAAGTTTTTGGGATTGCTAATTCAGTCCAAAAGGTTTTTAATCAAGCCCCGCAAGTTTTGTTGTTTCTAATATGGCCCATGGTTTAATGTTAAACGCGCGCGTTATTCGACGCTCCACGCGCGTCCCCTTTTATTAATTAAAGACTTGAGAGGGTCTTTTGGCCCATTCTTCTAACTAGCATGTCTGACCAAAATTTTAAAGTACCTTTTTTCCTCCAAACATAGAGTTTTGGAAAAACTACTTTCGAATAAAAGAAGTTTGTGTTTTGATTAAATCATTTTTAAAGCTCTTTCGTAAGCAGTCCAGCTTGACCAATATTTCCAAACATAAATTTGAGCATCACATTACGTTACAAAAGATAGTTAAAGATTCACTTTTAGTATGTATATAGTATCATCTAACTAGATAGGAGTAAATGATTAGAAATATTTATTAGGAAAGCTTGAAAAATGGCAAAATATGTATTCACAAATAGAGGGGGCATGTTTTCTGATAATTCGGTCTTTAGATATGTTCTCCACATGCATGAGGTTAGTTTTGGTCTATACTGGTTGGCATTGTTTGGAAATGTAATATTTTTTTTTTTCTAACGGTTTTTTGGCTTTGCAACAACTAAAACATCTTTCCTTCTGCTTCTAAGGAAAAATTCTTTTTTTAGAAAACTTTCCTACTGCAAAAAGTAGCTTTTGCCACCACCTTTGTTTTCCCTTGTAACTTTGGCCTAATAAGCACTTTAACAAAATAAATAAAAAATTAGTTTCTTAGAAGTTTGGCCAAATATGCTTTACATAATGATGTTGTACTTAGATCTACCAAACTAATCTACATGACACAAGTTTAGTTGGCACAACACTGAAAGAAGCAAGTACTGTATATCACTATATATGGGTGTTTGGTTACATTTACAAGTTGATGAAATTAGCTCGTAAGTACGTACTATGATTATCTAAAGTGTCATCAATAAGCTATAAGTTGGTCAAGGTTCTCCCTTATGACCGAGTACAACAAGCTCGTGAACTTTCAACTTAATTATGATATTTCAGATTATAAACATTGTTAATTTGACCAAACTCTTTGTTATTTCTTCAACAACTCGTCAGTATTTTATCCTCTCTTTTTTTTTTTTTTCTAAAATCCCTGAACTATCCTACCCAAATTAAACAATTCTTTTAACTTCTTCATTTCAAATTATTTCCATCATTCCTCCATTTTCATGTAGAAATGCTTTTACATGTATATTTTTTTGTATTTTCGTAAGAAAGGTCCTTGTCTTTACGTTTTTCTAATTACATCAATAACACATTAATTATTTTTAGTACTTCTATCGAAAACGTAACCGCTTATTTATAAACAAAATCAGCTTAAGCACTTTTCCCACTTCTAATCCACTAACCCAAACAAAATCTTTTAGTAGTTCTAATTGGTTACTACTTTATTATGACTTCACTGTTATGGAAGAATGTAGTTGAAAAAGAATAGTTGTAAGCTATATGATAGATAACGATTACTATAATGACACAAACCATCCCGCTAATTATGGTGTGGCTTGCTTAATGTTTGGTCATTTAAAACTCCCCTTTTCGTATATTATTAATACCACTAGTTCAAGCACAATTAGAAATGTTTGGCTTGAGGCATAAACACATTAATTAAAACAATGTAGTATCAGGTTCGTGTTCTTTTATAATCAGAGGTATTTAGATCTTTTCAGTTGGCACCTTCGGTTTTCTTCCCCTTTTGTGTATCTTAATTTCTACGTTTAATATAATTTTGGGAAAAGCATCAAGTTTGCCTATGTACTACTCAACGCCAAATTTAGTAACTTTATCATTGTTAACTTTTAACTGCAAACAGAGCTCTAACTTGAGGGGCATTGTTAAACCATAGTCAAAAAGTTGAGAGGTAAATTTGAACATTTTTTCTCGAAGAATTGGGTATTGTTAAACCATAGTCAAAAGCTGAGAGGTAAATTTGAATATTTTTCCCTCGATGAATTTGGACACAACTCCGTTATGACAAGGGCAAAGACGATATATATTGCCGATACAAGGATATGAATAATCTAAGAGTATAATGGAGGAAAAACTTGAACAATTAGAATAGTATATAAGCAAAAGTGGACACTTTCCCATAATTTTCATTTCTCTAGAGAAAATGAGATTATTGGAGATGCATGTCCTCTTCAGTAGAGAGCAAAGTATCATTGACCTGTCGAATTAGATTCGTATTTCTAAAATATAAACGACCATCGTAATGCTATTAATGATAAACTGCTAACTACGTTTAAAATCTACTAAAATCTATGTAGATGTAATGACATTTTTTAAAGTAATAATGTTGTTGTCTTTATATAAGCATCCTCTACAATTTCTCAAGTTGTGTTACCACTGAATAACTAGGTCGATTAAAATTACCACGTCCATTGAAACATTAACCTTATTAACTTAACTTTAGAAAAATCACCTCCTTACAAATGCATATGGTTAGAGCAATGAAACTTTGCTTTTTAGACGATCAATAAAATTAGTTTGATGATTTTCCTATGAATGATTTTCCCTTCAAATTTAGCATGATCAAGTTGTTTATGTTTTCTTCTTGTTCTTTCTTGAAATTGAATTGCTTTATAGGTGAATGAGAAAGGCCAGAACCCAGCATGGAAAGCACTTGGCTACTGTGGACCTGATCCAGATTTCAAGAAGCAACAACAAGAAAACACTGATTGTGACAAAAGGGATCATCAAGGACCTCAAGATCAAGAAGAAGAGCAGCTATTTGGACCACTTTGCAAAGGAATCATTAGCCTAAAACAATCACAAAATATAATATTTGATAGGCTTCAGAAACTAGGATTCGGTGTGTCTAAATCCCATTATTACAAGAACTCAAGTAAAAGTACAGAGTCCCCTGCTTTTGTCATTGAATGTGATGTTGTGGTAGTTGGTTCTGGCTCTGGTGGTGGAGTTATAGCTGGTGTTCTTGCAAATGCTGGACACAAAGTGCTTGTACTAGAAAAAGGAACATATCTTGCAAGAACAAATCTTTCACTTCTTGAAGGTCCTTCAATGGATCAAATGTACCTTGGAAATGGAGTACTAGCAAGCAAGGACATGGATATTATGTTACTTGCTGGATCAACTGTTGGTGGTGGCTCGACAATAAATTGGTCAGCTTCGATTCAAACTCCAAAACATGTATTAAAAGAATGGTCCGAAAGTTACAAACTCGAAATGTTTCAAAGTGAATTCTACAAGGGGGCTTTGAAGATTGTCAGTGAAAAAATGGGAGTTCAGTCTGAAATTGAGGATGAAGGTTTCCAAAACATGATTTTGAGAAAAGGGTGTCAAGAGTTGGGGTATCCAGTAGAAACTATCCCTAGGAACGCGCCCTCGGATCATTATTGTGGATGGTGTAGCTTAGGATGCAAAGATGGCAGGAAAAAAGGCACAGCTGAGACATGGCTAGTGGATTTAGTAAAATCAGGAAATGGCGCGATACTTCCTGAATGTGAAGCCTTGGAAGTGATCCATGAAAAACAGAATGACAATTCAGGAAAAAGTAAAGCCATTGGAGTTATTTTTGCATTTCAAAATAATGAAGGGGTGAGAGAAGTCTGCATGGTGAAATCAAAAGTCACAATTGTAGCTTGTGGTGCTCTTAGTACTCCTTCATTGCTCAAGAGAAGTGGCTTACAGAATCCAAATATTGGCAAAAACTTGCACCTCCATCCAGTTGTTTTCGCGTGGGGATATTTTCCAGATACAACAGCATCACGAAATGAAATATGGCCTAAAGCAGAGAAGAAAAATTATGAAGGAGGAATAATGACAGCAATGTCTAAAGTTGTGGCGAATTTCGAAGAATCAGGATATGGTGCAATCATACAAACTCCAGGATTACACCCTGGAATGTTTTCATCACTAATGCCCTGGATTTCAGGCCTAGATATAAAAATGAGGATGTGCAAATATTCAAGAACCGCGTATATTTTCGCGTTGGCAAGAGATAAGGGATCAGGAGAAGCATTTTCACCATATTCAGTTACTTACAAGATGGATAAAATTGATAAAGAAAATCTACAAGAAGGCCAAGAGAAGATGCTAAGAATCTTAGCAGCTGCTGGTGCAGAAGAAATTGGAACTCAACATGGTAAAGGAAGAAGTTTGAAGGTGAAAAAAGCAAGTTTGAAGGAACTTGAGAAGTTTGTGAAAGAAGAAAGTTCAAGAGATATTGATAATCATAGAGTTCCTATATGTTCCGCACATCAAATGGGAAGTTGTAGAATGGGAGTGGATCCAAGAAGTTCAGTAGTTAATTCTAAAGGGGAGACATGGGAAGTAGAAGGTTTATTTATTGGTGATTCAAGTGTGTTTCCAACTGCTATTGGAGTGAATCCAATGGTCACAATTCAGGCTATTTCTTATTGCACTGCACAATCTGTGCTTCAAGTTCTCAAGAATCAAAAGCTAGGATAAAGCGGCAGTTGTATGAAACATGAAGAATTGTTTTTAGGACATCTCGAAAAAGTTAGAGAAAAAAAAAAAGTCTTGCAATGATTATGTTTATTAGAGTTTGTGTGGCTAAAATCAGAGTGATTGATTCAGTGATAAGTCCCTTCTACATCCAAGGTATGAGTACAACTTGAGTAACGTTATGGCATATGTGATATAAGTTCCTCAGGGGACGGTAAAAAAGTCAAAATGTGTGAACAAGGTGCATGTCAGATGTCATTCTACTTTAGAAGATCTCCATATCTTGTCTTGTGGAAGTGTTAAAATTTTTATTATAGTAATCTGCAATGACTTCTGTTCCGATTGTATTTAGATTGTTGACCCTAAGAAAACATTTTCTTGATGTATTGTGAAACGAAACAGCTAATGGGTCTATTCAAAAGAAAGGAATAATTTGCATATTATTCTTCATTACTGCTCTAACGATTTTTGCCTCCAGGGTTCAAATTGTTTGATTTTCTATACCTTCGAATAAGATTTTAATGGGCTAGTCTTAACAGTTTAATGGTAACAATAACAAGCGCCTAGCCTGTTTGTTATCAAATAATTCCTTTGTCAATAGGTATTGTAGTCTACGATATTCAATCAATTCATTCTTAAGCCTAGAGAAATAGATTCCGTGATAGTTTATCTTTTTGTCTTTTATTTTTACAAATTCATACACCATAAGGAAATAGATTCCGTGATAGTTCATCGCATTGGAGTTTTTGTTGTCTTGCCCGAAGATGTCGGCATATGTATCAATTCTCGTTTAAATCTTGTGACCACTTTTTATCTTTTCTTATTTTGTATGATTATTTGTGTGCTATAATTGCACCTTTGCCAAGACAATATCAATCTTTTGGTTGAAGTGAATCTTGTGTGATTACATAGAGGCAGAGCTAAGTTCAAACGCAGGAGTTCAATTGAATCTTCTTCATTGAGAATTATACTACGTAATAAAGTAAACACAAATTTTATACCTATAGAATGCAAACCTTGTCATAGTGTATATTGTTTGTTATTGTGTACATTAAACTATTATATGTAAGTCGTTAAAATTCATATTCTTTAGGTGGAAACCATATAATGGTCATTGAATGACTGGCGAGAAGTCTTTTTGTGGAGGATCAAAAGCTTGTCAAGAGTAAAAATCTAGTTTCTCTATAATAGCATTTCAACATCAGAACTTGGAAAAATATTTTGATTGTGGAGTTCTTTTCTTGTAGGATATGATTGTAGAGTTACATGTGTTGCACTTTAGAAAAATGAAAAGGACTTGAGCTTACATGTGCGGCCAAAATTCTTCCACTTAGAAAATCAAAACAAAAGGACAAAGTATCATCAATATTCTCAGTATCCCAAACATGTCCATATGTCTTATAAGAGATACTTCAATTTATTTGCTTTTCATGCAAAATTACACTAATGCTTTCATCTACCATGAAACCAAGTATTACTAGAGGCTTATCAACAAATTTTAAAGCTCCAATTTTTGGTAGAAACTCAAATTCAGCTTCAATAGTGAAATGGATACCTCAGTTTCAGCTTGTATATCCAGTTGCTTTATCCACTATGTCAGCTCGTTGCACCCATTCTGCAGTTCACTCTTCATCAACAGTTATTAAGTCTGATATTGATGCAAGCATGCTTCATAAAATTCCTGAAGGAAAATTAGAAAATGTAGAGGAAAACGTAGAGAAGGTGAGTTTTAACGTCTACATAGTGTAAAATAAGTTTAACAGTACTATATAGAGTAATCTATAGAAAGTAGGATTAGTAACTTAGAAATTAAGGCAGTTTATCTGCTACAAGATGTTAAGATACGTGTAAATATTATTTACCATAACCGTGTATATATGTTAAATTCCTTTATACTATTATTGTTTGACTGGAAATTTTCTTTGATACCTTTGGTTGCTTCCCTTTTTTCAGGTAATCTATAGCTGTCGATTTTTCGCTATTCTTGCAGTGTGGGGTTCCTTGATTGGATCTTTTCTTTGTTTTATCAAGGTTTAGTCTTTTACCCCTGTTCTATATTGATCATTATTTTTCCTTATTTATGCAAAGATGTTAGAGTCTTATTTCTTGTTGCTAAGTAAAATTATGGATATATAGTTAGAGAGGCTCCTTTATTCAATTCTTTATGTTGGATATTGCCCTTTGTCCCTAATTGATTCGAAAATTGAGACTTTGTAAGAAATTAATTTGTGTCAGTTTGACCCTCATTTTGTGTGAGTGAATGACACTTAGGAGAAAAGAGTTTTGTTATGTCTATATTTCATTTACCCTGCTGCTATATCTAATACAACAGCACCAAACAAGTTGTGGCCGTCCATATTAATCTTCGTAGACCATGTTTCTCCAATTAAGCTCAATTTCTGTCATCATGCAACTAATAGACGTCTATGTCTAATACTGGTTGAAATTTTGTTTGTCACTGGTAGCCTGTTTTGAGAAAAAGAAGAGAATGAGTAATCTAGTGTAAAGTACTGTGTTTATGGAAGATTTACAAGCTCCTGTAAACTTTGATATTTGTCTATGTCAATATATAACTTTCTAATGGTATATATATCCAGAATATACTAATAAATGATTAAATTAACTTGTTTTCATAAACAGGGCTGCTCATGTGTGATAGAAGCATTCCAGGTGTACTTTGCAAGTCGAGCAAAGGTTATTGTGTATCTAGTCGAGGCTGTAGGTAAGTCATCATTATTTATTTGTGTTTCATCTCATCAATGTAATCTGTTTGAGGGTTTCTCTAATGTAACTAAACTATGCGCTTCTCAATCAACTGTAAACAAGGAGTGATTGTTTCTTCACTAAGAACTTTTGGGATAAATATGTTCAAGAATTACTTCACCTACATGGTTCCATCATAGAATATGAATCTGTTGTAATTGCGTCCAGGGAATATATCATAACATAAAAGACAACCAGCATTGAAATTAATCGGTCCAGAATAGACCGAAAGATATAGAGATGTTGCCGTCCCAAACTAGTATGGAATTGAGGCATAGTTGAATAATAAATAGATAGATATAAGCAGATTTAAACTTTTAAGTAGTGCCCCATTTAGATCAAGGTGATAGAAAGGCATAACTTGAGTTGTTGCTTGTTAAACTGTTTTATGTATGATATGATGATTTACTATCCACAATGGCTCTATCATAACCAAATCTCCTAATGTTCAATTTCAATAGTTTATAAATTTCTTGACTGTGTATTATTTCTCCTCTAGATATATATCTGTTAGGGACAGTGATGTTAGTCTTTGGGATGGGCCTCTATGAGCTCTTCATCAGCAACCTTGACAAGGGAAAATCAATGTCAGGGGAGAGAATTCCATATAGATCAAATCTCTTCGGCATGTTCACTCTAAAGGTTGGTCTCAGTATTTTACAAAGTGTTCTATGAGCTATATATTGATGCCAAAACTGAGTAGCACGTCTTCATTTTCTGGTTTTTATATGGTGTAGTATTTTGCATCTGATTGTCTCGTAGTGTAAAATTTTCTCTTCTGCTAATGCAATTCGTTAAGTTTCCTACTTTTCAATGAATCTCAGTCCCTCGTGAAGGTTCCTAGTATTCAAGACTTCTTTCTTTTATGATCATGACGAATGTATCAGTCCCTCGAGTGAAAAAGGCAAAATCTTTGAAGGCATGAACTCAAGTAGTAGTCAAGTCTAAACAGAACTTGAGAGTTCCATCAACTAGTCCATAGAATATGATTCATCATTTCGATTTGTTATATCATGCAGGTTAGTTAATTCTTGAATGATTTTCACCATATAGTACAATTGTTCATCTTTTTCTATTTCTTAACAAAATTGCCAGGAACGTCCTAGATGGTTGGAAATAAGCACTGTCAGCGGGCTGAAAACCAAAATCGGCCATGTTATCGTGATGCTTCTTCTCATCGGTTTGTTTGACAAGAGTAAAAGGGCTGTTATAAACTCACCATTTGATCTGCTTTGCTTCTCAGCTTCTGTGCTTCTTTGCTCAGGCTGCCTCTATCTGCTTTCAAGGCTAACAGAGGAAAACTAAGCATGTTATAGATATTGTGCAGTCTACAACTCCCAAGGGACTGTTGTTTGTGGTGGATAATTAGGTTTTGCACATGTGCATATTCTGATGTATATTACACTAATGCATAATGTGGAGAACTGCACTTGATTATGAGGTTGGATAATATAGACATCTTTAGTGTGAAACTGGGAGTTCCTTTTTATTTTCTTTCTGGTGTAATCTTTTTCATTCAAGAAAAAACAATGAATATCTTATCAACTTGAGCTTGTACATATTTTCGGATGACATTGGACAGAAGAAAAAAGTTTGAAAAACTATGTAGAATTGGATTTCAACTATTGTTAGTAAGGGCACTTTGGTGGTGGCCGAGTTAGTCGAGGGGGGATCTTCCAGATGGGGTCTTGGGTTCGACACGCCCAACTACACCCTATAAAAGAGACTAAACGGTCGCTGCAAATATAGCTTGATACTTAAGTACCGAGGTCGAATCTCAAGAGAATACGACTCCTAGCTGTTAATCTAGCTAAACTATTTATTCAATCAACTTCAAAAGTATATCTTTAATGTTGGTTTATAATTACTTCTACTTAACAAGAAAGTAAATAACACGTAAATAAAGATAGATTTGATTCAAGAAATGTAAAACCTAGGATTGATTTCCCCAACTCCTAACTTGTGCTAAAGTATTGTATTAGTAATTCCCTTGAGTCTTCTTATTGAACAAGTGCTCCAAGTTTACAGCTACCCCCTTCCGTTACTTTCACTAATCAATAATTGCAATTAACTAATGAAGATAGGGAGGATCACACTAATGGTTCACAGCAAGGATCAATAGTCATAATTCACTGTTTTGACAACCTAAGCAATGCATATTTTTAGGTTGAAATACTACTATGTGTTTAACCCTAACTCATGAATCTATTCCTAGTAATCACAAGAATAAATGGAACAATGGGGATCCTACCAATTAATAGCATGAAATTCATAAAAAAATATAGATAAAAAGAATTAACAAGGTTCATTAATAAAATACTATTCATGATCACACAAGCATGTGGAGTGGTTCAATCAACTCATGAATGTATTCCTACTTTCCTAGTAATCACAAGAATAAAGGGGACAATTAATTGGGGATCCTACCAATTAATAGCATGAAATTCGTAAACAACATAGATAAGAAGAATTAACAAGGTTCATTAATAACATAATATTCATAATCACACAAACATGTGGAGTGATTCAATTAACCCTAGATTGGGTGATTTAGTCACTTATAGTCATATTCTAAAATACGAAATAACTATAAGCATACAAAACCACAATAAGATGGATAGATTGATGAAGTAGACTCTTGAATCTTGATCTCCTCTTTCTTACTTCCTTTGGATGTCAATTAGGCTAAAAGTTCTGTCAAATTGGGTTTAATGATGTATTTATAGTGTAGTAATCAATATAGGACAAAACTACCCTTGTAAAATCCGTTTTGAACTCGGGTTAGCACTTTTTCAGATAGTGCCCGTCGTACAGCACATTGTGCAGCACCGCGTGCCTTTATATTTTTTCACTGAACACAAAAACACAACCTAGTATCTCAGACATTCAGTTGCACGGCGTGCAGCCATGTAGCCACACGGCGTATCTACACGCCGTGTGGCACAACATGTGCCCCCATTTTCATCATTTTGTTCCTTCTTATCTGGCCTCTGTTCGCATGACTCTCAGGCTTCTACTCAAACTTCAAAACTTTTGATTTCCATCAATTATGCTCCAAGAACGCCTCAAATCATCTATGTAATCCCTACAACATAAAACATACCAAATGAGAGGAATTTCGTTCAAAGTATGACAATATAACGCACACAGAAGCATGAACACGGGGCAAAAGTATAAGAAATATAGCAATATCTAGCCTCGTATCACTCTTGTATGTGTTTTTCTGTCGAGCTCACCTCATGGGGCTTGCCTGGTGTTGTTTATATTTCTTATATTGGTTTGCGAACTATTATACTGGAGAAGAGTTTAACTAGAGCGCACCTAAAATACCAATTGCGAGATCCCTTATTACAAAAAAAATTAAAAATTATTGTTGGCAAGTAGTTTCCAACTACAAAGGTGTAAATGACATCAAAATATAACGGGGTGAAATAAGAAATGTTCAAATACTAAGGGTAAGTTTGGACCTTCTCTTAATGTGTAAATTTTAAGGGATTTTTATACAAAGAAGCAAGAAACCCACAAAAATTATCAATATGAGACCTTAGTTTTAAAAATTTCTCGTGATGCCGGGCAATCCGTCACTAGACCCTTTACTCGGAGTCAAGTCAAGAAGGTCCAAGAGATGCATTTATACTTGGAAAGGAAGGGACTCGAAGATGGAATTGAATGGAAGCCGTTCCGAATGATCAAGGCTGAGGCGCCCCGCCTAGAGCAACCAGGCGCTCCGCTCTAGAAGGCAGGCCACCAGGCGCTCCGCCCAGCTTTGGGGCGCCCCGCCCAAACTGCCTCACTAGTCAAATTGGTGGGCGCTCCGCCCAAGATGCTGAAGGGCGAGAATCTTAGTAGTTAAAGACTATTTTGACCCTACGTGGTCTTTTAACTTAAAGCCTAGTGTGTGGGCAATTTAGACCTTTTACTTAGAGCTTATAAACCTCTATAAATAGCTTAGCCTATGCTATTTCATTACTTAGCTAATTTTGATAATTGAAGAACCATGTTAAGAGTTGAACTCTTTGTGAATGAATGAAACAACCTAGTTTGGGACTTGTTTTTCTTCTAGCGGATCTAGATGAATTCCATTTCCTCCCCGATCATTCTACTTGTGGGTTCTTGTTGACTCGAGGGTAGTTGCTTAGCGTAGGTGTTCCTTGACGATCTCCCTGGGTGTATCGAAACTAGTTTTTCGGTGCTACTTGGGTTAGTTGTTCGAGCCACATCTCGTTTTTATCGTATCTTTACTTTCCGCGTTATTCCCTACATCATCTCGAAATAGTCTATTTGTGCCATTTTTTGAGATAAAAATTACAATCTTAGCACCCGATTAGTTTCTGCTCCTTGAAAGAAAAAAATGTGTAGCCTCCCTTCCTCCTTTCTCCATTAATTTGTGAAAAACTGTATATTTCCACCGCTTCTCTTTACCCTTCTTCCAGCGAAAAACCTCCCAACCATCGTTGCCGCTACTTCTTTGTTGCCGCCTCTCGCCGTTGCTTCTCTTTCTTGTTTTTCTTTTCTTTCCAAAACTCCGGAATAAATCTCTTCTTCTCCGTTGTTTTTTTTTTATTATTGTTATGTTGAGATATGTATATTTTCTTTGTAGATCTATGTTTTTCTTTTTTAAGAATTCGTATAGATCTAGTATTTTTCTTTAAATATTTGCATATATATGGTTTTTAAAAAAAAAAAAAATTGTACAAATCTAGTGTTATTTTTAGAGGTTCCACGTAGATCTGTCAAAATACACGGTACAAAATACTAGTATACGTATTTATACACTTTTATACATTTTTATACAAATTTATACACTGTGAAAATACTGGAAAAAATGTATAAGTTTGTATTATAAAATGTATAAAAGTGCATAAATTTAGGGATTAGTGTATTATTATGCATAATTGTATAAATTTTAAGTTTTTTTTTGTATTTTTCTGTATTTCTCTCCTTCTATACGCATTTCTCTGTATATATACGTATGATTTATTTTATTTTATTTTATTGTAGATTTTGTGCGTATAAACTTGTCCAAAGTCATGATATAAACAAAAAAAAGTAACTCCGATGAAGAAAAAAATATTCTGGTGAAATTTCGACAATTTTAAATTTTCATGCCACAGGCCACCACCGCGGGCGAGTCAGTGGCATGGGTGGGGGGAAGCAAAGTGGCAGCTTGGGTTTTTTATTTTGTGGGAGAGCCTAAATTTCAAAAATAGGGGTTGTGCTATCACATAAGAAAAAAATATGACTCTTTGTAATTTCCTTGGTTGAAGTGGTATATTTAAAAAAAAAATCCCAAATTTTAATTTACTTTTGGTAGTGTAAGCTTTGAACGATGTACCGAATATAACATTAAACTCATATTTCTCTCTTTATATAAGTTCCACAAGGTACAAAAAGAAGAACTTTTAATTTTTTTGAAAAATTTAATATAGTCCACAGATTTGAAAAGAGGCAAAATGGTGTTGGTATTCAATTAAGTGCTGGTTTTAAAACCTAATTTTTCTCTCTCTTAGAATACAAACCATCAGCGTCATCATCAGCACTTCCACCATAAGTGTCGATAACTCATTGTAGTCATCCCACTTAAGTCTGATTTTAAATGGGGTCCACAGCTCTCTAAACATCCAAATTGTGGGTCCCACATAAATTGGTCTTTGTGGAAATTTCAGTAATCACTTCAACTAACTAAATTGTACTCCCCGAATTGCCCAACATTTTTGTTCTTTTCGCATTTTGTCTATTTGCTTTCCAGATCATTTACAAAAATTGAATGCCAGATAAGGCTCAACTGGTCAAATACGTTTGTCAAATACGTTTAGTTGTATGCTCCCTTTGTTCAATCCATCTACTTTCCTCATCTGATCTGTAATTGGGTAATTGAATAAATTATTTTTCCCTAGTTTTTTTGTTTGTAGAATGGAAATTGATGGTAGTTTTGTGGATAGAAGAGAATATAAGGCCAATAGTAAAGTACAGATCCTAAACCGAATGTTTCGAGTTCAAGCCTCACTAATGGAGGAAGTTTCGGTATGGAACAATTTTCCGAGCTCAAGAGTCACTAATGGAGGAAGCTTCAGCATGGAACAATTCTTCGTCTAACAAGTCCTTTTACGACACGAATTTAAATTAATAAGATTCATAGATTTGATGATTATACAGAACCACATGCATATTGTATATGTTGTTTTAACATTATAAAATTGGGTGAAAATCATTTACACCCCCGAACTTTGTTCTAAAAATCAAACTCCCCCCTCAACTTTGAACAATAGTCATTCTCCCCCCTTCATCGTATATAATATCTATTTTGCCCTTGAATTTTCATTCTCCATTTATGTAATATATTTTTATATTATGATATAACTTTTTAACCATAAAGTTCTACCTATAATTTAAATATTTTATATCTTGTTATAGTAATTTAAGTTCACTAGTATTATAAAGAGTATAACTTTTCATGAATTAATTATAAAATATAATGCCATTTTCTTAATAGTAGTATTTTAATATTAAGTGCGCTACATGTGTATATGGATACATAATGTATTTCTTGTTGTCTCTTTCTCTTTGTTTATGTTCGTATGTATATTTGCTTAAATTTTATTTTCTATTTTATTCTCTAGCTAGTTTGTATATAGATTTTTCAGTTTTGATTATCATAAATGAAATTAAACAACAACAACAACAACAAAAACAACAACGTGATAGTTTCATAAGTGAAATTATAATTTCAAATTTGTTTAAGTATAAATATATGATAGTTTGAATTTAATGTAAAATCTACCTCAATTTTACTATCTTCTTTCATGTATTGCATGCATTAAGTATATGATTATGACCATTTTATTTTCAATTGTAAGATAGACTAATTTTATTAAAAATTACCGATATAAAAAAAATTTAACTTTTTTTATGTTTAGTTCATTATTTCATTATTGACGTCAATAACATATATGTGCGATTACTATTCCTTACTCTTTTTCCTATTTGAAAATAATATTTATTTATTTTATAGGTTAGTCCATAATATATAATAAAAAATTATCATTATATTAAAGAAGAAAAAAGATAATATTTTATAATCTAGAGGGTAAAGTAGGTATTTTGAATGATTATTTGAAAAAAAGGAGGGAGAATGACTATTGTTCATAGTTGAGGGGGGAGTTTGATTTTTGAAGCAAAGTTCGGGGGTGTAAATGATTTTTACCCTTATAAAATTTGTTTTTAAGGAAAAGAATCCTTAATTTCCAAAAGTACCTTATTTAAATAAAGAACTTTATTTTGTTAAGAAATCTGTTACAGTAATTTTATCCAATTATAGAAATCGATCTGTCTTCATACTAAAATTTCCCTTCCCCACATAAACCTCTTCAAAGAAATAAATATGTCCTCAGTCCTCACTAAAGCATAAGACAACACCCCCCCCCCCCCCCACAAAAACCTCTTCCACTTCTCATGTCTCTCTCCTCCAACGAACTTTAAAAACCATTGGAACAGTTAGGAGTTGACTAGTTGATATCATGAGATTATATTGATCCAAAAAAGGGTCAATTAGTACAAGGAAAAACTGATGCCTATTTTTCCAAGACAATCAATGATAAAAAAAAAAAAAGTAGCAGCCAGCCAGCCCTTCACCAAACTATCCTTTGAGTAATCTTCAAGCCTTCTTTGAAACCTCTTTTCTTTGCCTTTAATTTTTTCTTTATCTCTTTCATTGAAACACAACACAATAAAGAGAAAAAGTAAAAGGGTGTCATGGACAATCACCAATTCATATATCCAATTCTTGTCTCCATAGTTACAGCTATCCTTGGCCTTGTCTCATTCACTCTTTGCATTGCTGCTGAATTCAAGAAAACAAAGGTAAGTTTTTTTATTTTTATCCAATTGCCTTTAATCCATGCTCTCTTTGTTTGAACCCTGCGTGAACGTGGGATGCTTTATGTATCGTGCTCCGCTTTCATTTATTTCAATGGTATTTGGTTTGATCATTTTGTTTTATGTGTGTTTTTTGAATTATATGCAGAAGAAAGATCTAAGGTTTGATGGAAAATTGTGTTACTTACCTGGAAGTGTGGCTTTTGAGTTGGGAATTGCAGCTTTAATTTGTTTAGTAATAGCTCAAGTGATAGGGAACTTGTTCATATGCAGAAACTTCTTCTCAAGGAACCAACAAAGCAATTCCAAGTCTAAGAAGAAGCCTTCCCTTAATGGCTTCATCTGTGGGCTATCATGGTAGGTAGTCTATCCATTCTAACATAGTAACATGCATTTATTTTCTCTACTCTTAATAGAAAATCAAATCAAATTGATTACTGAAGAAGGCAGTATGAATCTACTAGTCGATTTTATTTTAATTTTTTTTACGTAGATTAAGTTACAATTATCAAATTGCATACAAACTTACTTTTATACGTATTGCTTTGACAGAAAAGAATTTACTCTAGTTATTGACTTGTTTTGACTTTCACTTATATTAAAAAAATAAAACTAGATACGTGACGATGTGGCAAGGTACGAATGTCGAAGCATAATGTGCACCATAAGCATAAAATGTTGTTGGGAAGTGATTTCTCATATAGCTTGATTGATTTCAGCTTTCTTTATTCTAGAAACTAGTACTAGCTTAGAATTAAAGTGTGTAAATTCAAGGGGGTTTTCTTATTTAATTTATTTCAGCTTTCTTTATTTGATCCTATGAGAGAAACAACTAGGCATGTCCGCGTCTCTACCCACCAATAAAATGGCACATTTTGACTTCATATGCGGACATTATTATAGGTAAAAATGAATCTTATTATGAGGTAATTGCCTAAAAGATGTTATAATATGCATGAAAAATTAAGGTACACAGCCAGCTACAACATGTTAAATTATATTATTGTATATTAACTAAATCCATTAAATAATATCTTATAAGTTACAATATTGTAATCTCTCTTTTTTTTGGACAACCTTTAAGGTGTAAGATCATCAGAACGTCCGGGGACAGCTATGAATATACGTTACAAAAAATCATATGCTAAGCATTTTTTGCTACTGCACTGTAATATTAGTAGTAAGTTAAACAAGTTGCAAAATGGAATTGTTATTGCAGGATCAGCTTTGGAATGGCAATAATTTTATTAGGGGCAGCCAGTAGCATGAACAAAAGTCAGTCCCTTGGTGAAGGATGGGTTGATGGTGAATGTTACATAGTCAAAGATGGTGTCTACACTGTTTCAGCATTTTTAGTCTTGGTAACTATGGGCTCAACACTTGGTCCTGTCATCTTGAAAATAAAGAAGAAGAACCAAGTTAAACAAGATGGGAATATTCCCTCTATTACAAGTTGAATAGAAAAATACAAAGATGGGAAGTGAAATACAGAATGCATAGAGTTTTACATAGCAACAATTTTTTCTTATTCCCTTTGATAGAGAATCAATGCTTTCATCCTCAACAAAAAGCACATAAGAACTAACTTCCAAATTATTCCCAACAATATTTATTCACCTTCGTTTGAACATGAAAGTTGACTCCTTATAGTGCTAAAAGTGGATACAATAATCAAGAAATGAGATATCAATGTGGATATATGTGGGAAAGGGAGAAGATATTACAAAGGACTATTTGTGCAAGTATTTTCGGTTAAGAGCTTGGGACCTATGAACAGAACAACACAATAAAATGATTGAATGAAGAATGAACGGGGGAGGCACCGCAATCTTTACACAAATAGCTGGCTAGATTTGCTACCCTTGTTAGGATGTCTATGCACGATTATGTGTTATATTATGCATTTACAAACTATTTTTTTTTTAATCTAGTTAAGTGAGCGGCTATTTAGATTAATTTTTCTTATAAACGGATGTGCAACTGCTTTATCTCGCGGATTCTTTTGTTCCCTTCTTTTTTTCTTTTCCCTTTTGGGGGGAGGTATGGAACGAGAATAAAGTGAAGGCCTAGGCAGCGTGGTCCATTCTAATTAAAGATTAAAGTGGAAGTACAATAAATCCACACATTTTTTCTTTCCACGTGGTCACTGAGAACTTCCTGAAATACTAATATCTTTGTTTGCTGTGAAATCTTTGATTAATACGATAACAAGTCAGGAATGCACGTGGCCAGTTAGAACAATCCTCCATCGCTGAACTGTGCATGGCGACATAAGTCAAATTTCTTGTCTAAACAAATTTCAACAGGACATGTTAATCAGAGGGACCAGCCGTGATCCACTCGACAAATGATTTCAAGTTTTCCTGTGGTGTAAACAATTGAAAGGTTGTTATTGCAGTTGGGACATAATACTTGGAATTCATGAGACAATGAGCATGTTACAGCAAGACTGTCAAAATACTCCCACCAACATAATCCGATCATTTACAAGGAAATGACAAGTAAATTTAGTTGATAAGCTTTTTAACCTGATATTAATGGTAAACCTAAACAATAAGCATTTATTTGTAGCCTGAGAAAAATGGTAAATAACATTAAACTACACAGATAGAGTAAAATATCTTCACGAGTACACATTCAAAACTTCTATCTTCTGAGAAAAAATCTATAATTCCATCAAAGAGAAGCATCAAAGATTTTCACCAAATTTTGAGAGCAACCCCCAAAACACAAGATGATACTGAGAATAAACCTACCATCCAAATTCGAAAAGGGCCATGCAGAAAGCGAGACTGGCAAAGATATAATGATAGCAAGAAAGGGCAGTTCAATCCAAGAGAAATTAGAGAGATTCCAACCGGGTAGAGCACCCTCATTAAGGAAATTTTATGATTTAGAAAAGTCCAGGATAGTACAAGGATTTCAGAACTAAAGAACATGACAAGGAGACAAGTTCGCTTAAGTACAACTCTTCAATTCACCTTGAGCAAACGACAAGTTGCCTAAATTAGGTGAGAGAGTGAAAAGAGCAAAAACTCAAATCGCCAAGGGGCATCCATACGATAGCAATAGTTGCATAAAGAAGCATAAACCTGGCTCACTGGACCAAAAATAACATGAGCCAGCCATGAATAACAGTTTTCCTAATACACCTGCTGGAACTGTAATAATTGATTGTTCGGTATCATTTGGTATTGAACTTCTCAGCAAATGTCATTAAACTAGCAGGAGAGCTACTCCTATGAATATGTTACATCCTCATGTACCCTCCACGGCCCCTACTGCCATAGTTATTGTACCCCCTTCCCCAACCATAGCCATATCCACCACGGTGCCCACCATGTCCAGGCCCATAGCCACCATATCCAGGATAAGGCCTCTGTTGATGGTTACCAAAAGTCTGCGCGGAACATAAAAGGAGTAATTTGTTAGTTTCAACCAATAGTGTGTAATATTTTATCAAAATCAAGCGAGTACTTGTTTGAGGGGTAGACGAACCTCAGTATCCTGCCTCATCCTTTGAGAAGAACGATTCTGCCCATTCCTACCTCCACGAGCAACAGTGTTACGAGAGATATTATCAAAGAAGTCATCCTTATTATAGGCAGGCTGCCAGAGATCAGAAGAAGGAATTAAATCATAAATATTCTTATGGCAATCATATTATATATAGTACGTAATATGACATAAGGGCTGGTGAAAGAGGACTACAATGCAAAACATGTCGATAATTCAATTATTCTAAACACTAGACACCTACTTTGGTATCAGCATTAGAATCCAAGCCATGACCATCTTCGTTCCCCTTGTTCTCATTGGCCGAAGCAACATCCTCAGCATCCATTGTTTTAGTTGCTTGCTTTGCTTTTCCAAGATAACCCCATACTTCATCCTTATTAAACTTCTCATTCATTGCAGCAAAATCGAATTCTTCACTGAACTCTGTAGAAGATTGTAACTGCAGAAGTTTTAACACAAAAACAAATTGTCAAAAGCTAAACGTCTATGAAATTACTTCCAGAGACAGAAACATTTAAAATGCAGAACCACAAAAAGTGTTCCTCTACAAAGCAAAAAACTTGTAAGTAAACATAATTTTCATTTTTAAGGAAGCATCAGTGGGATGACCGTGATGTTTGAGTTTAAAACAAAGGACAAAACAGAGATAGAAACAAACTATCAAGCATATCACACTTTGACAAGGGTAAATTTCAAAGTCTAGCAGGATCCAACCTCAAATAAAGAAGTAAAGAAAGCAAGCCGTTGATGTGCATGGTAAAGAACATTACTGTTGAAAAAATAAAATAAATACTATGCAGAAGCAGTTTCACAATATTAAACCACTTTAATATTGATATACAATTGCCACAAAAAATAGCAGAACAATGTGATTGAACTACATAAGGGCACCAATGGTTCTATATCATATCCTATTATAATTGCAACACAGAAATTTAAACAGAAACTCATAAATAAATGAAGAGTTAAATAACCTTCTTTGCAGCAGGTGGCAGTGGCAACAATGGCGCTTGGACTGCTGGAGTAGTAAATGATGATGAGGGATTCAAAGGTTCTGATCCAAGAACACCAAGGTCCTTCTGATCTGAATATAATTGTCCAGATAATCTAGGTAGAGATAACTGATCAGGGGTTAGCAGTCTAGGGGGTTGCTGTGGAAAGACACCTGATGAGGAATCTACAACTGGGGATGCAGAATAAAACTGTGAGGTGTCAGAACCTACTCTAGCAAGGTTTGGAGCACCAGAGTTCCCCACATTTTGACTAGATTGGGGGAATGAGGAAGGATTATACGCATAAGAGGGCATGGAAGAAGTTACAGATAAAAAAGGAGATAAAATGTTAGTACTAGGAATCATAGGGAGTTGCTGGGGGCCAAGACTCTGTGTACTAGCTAAAGATAAAGAATTTGCAGCTGGAACCAAAGGCACTGGAGCCACAGAGTTTGATAGAATAGTTGATGTGAAATGTTCAGGGCGCTGGAGTGGGTAACCCTGCAGCAAATTCTGCATCATTGGATGTGAAGCAGCAGGAGGAATAGAATGCTGTGGAGGATGGTGACTGCTTGCGGGTTCACTGTATCTTTGCTGGTAAGAAGGTGTAGTATAAGAACCTATGTTGGATTGAGTTGTCAGAGAATTGCCTTGCTCAAACTGGTTTACAGAATAATGTGAAAGTGGCACACTATTCAAGGAAGGTCCTTTGTAAGAGGCATAGTCTTGCAAAGATCCACCATTCACTGAAACCGGCTTTGAAGAGCTTTGAGAGACTCCAGCACAGCGTGACTACAGGAATAAAAATGGCATTACATTACTGTGGATATAAAGCACTACTATCACCTTTAGTGAATTAACATGGACAATAATCACCTGAATAATTGCAGGATCGTTATCCAGTGATTCTTCGACTTGAGGAGGCGGTGAGGACTTTACTTGCAAATCCTGAAAGAGAAGTTATCTTTCTTAGAAACCAACGATCAAGGGCAAAGAGAGGAAATGATGATCTTCTGCCTATAAAGAAACCCATTACCACAAAGACGGAAGTGAAGCACAACGTTAGCAGAAATCGAAGCAACGAAATCACTACAATTGTTTTAAGGAGCGAATCACATAATGGAAATATGACAGAGCAGTGTTTTGAAAGGCGAGCGAGGCGACGCCTAAGGCGAGAGGCGAGGCGAGGCTCTCTCGCCATTTGAGTTTGAGGCGCTGCAGGTTTTAAAAGGCGACGAGGCGTCGCCTAAGGTGACAGAGGCGATGCAATGCGAGGCAAAAAAGGCGCTGAAATTTTTTTTTTTTTAATTTTTTAAGCGCTGCTGATATACACATAAAACCCAAAATTAGGGTTTTCTTAAAACAAAAAAAAAAGGCTGCGCTGCTTCTTCTTCTTTCTCCAGAGAACAGGTACGTTGTTTCTTCTTCTTTGTTTCTTCTTCTTTCTTATTTCTTTCTGCTTCTTTCTTTCTTCTTCTTTCTTTCTTCTTCTTAATCCTCTTTCTTCTTCTTCTTCTTTCTTTCTTCTTCTCCAGAATCTCCAACTGATTTTTTCTTCTTTTTTCTTTTCATTCTTCCTCTTTTTAACAGCCTGCTCAGTGCTCACAGCCTCACAGTGTCAATTTTTTTTTTTTAAACAGTACAATGAGTGCAACTGGTTCTGGTTCCAAAAAAAATGAATTATGGAGCCATTCAAGTTTTAGACTATCTATTTTTAGTTTTTAAATTGAAATATTTGCTATTATTATGCTATTTCTATTGAGATTTTGGTTATTTCTATATGCATTACAATATTTTTATTTTTTGGCATTATTTGGCGCCTCACTTTAAAAAGGCGAGCGCCTCGCCTCTCCCCTCGGTGAAATTTGCCCTTGTCGCCTTTTGTCGCCTTACGCCGTCCAAAACACTGTGACAGAGAACTTGGTCTTCACAAGGACAAAAAATAGGAAGATCTCGTATGCAGTTCCCTTCCATTTATGTTTTCCCCCTTTTAGCAGTTCAGTTTTCTTTGCCTTTTAAAAAAAGGTAGGCAGATGAGAGTTATTTTAAGAATGAGAAAGCACTTTTTTCCTAATCGTATACAATTAAAAAATTGAGCTAAGTACATCCAACGTGGCACCAACATAAAATGACTAGGTTAACGCTGGTTGTCAACCTACTGTAGTCCTCTTCCTTTATCTGGTCTTGGCAAAAAATATGAGCAAGCTCACACAGATGGGTCCAAATGGAACGACATAGAAAATGAGGATTAACATAGCCAACCCCAACTAACTTAGTATTGAAGCAAAACTGTTGTTGTCAACCCAATGTGACAGCATCACAGATCCGCCAAATAACCGAGTGAAGCCTAGCTACAGGATCTCTGAACTTTTAGATCTTTCAATATTCATAATCGCACCACTGTGTCTATTTTGGAGAATCTGGGGAGAAGATCAGAAAATATTTGAAAGAATTGAAGAGCCTCTCTAGAGGATTAAGAGTTTCTTCTGTTTTATTTATATATTACGTGAAAAGAGAAAATCCATTTTAGTATAGATAACTGGATCGACTTTTTAGAAGCCTAATGTTGTATGCGAAAAATGTAATTTTTGGCACTATCTTGGTGCAAATTTATCCATTGACTTTGATTTATAAATATGTATACACGCACACAGACACAAGTTCTGCACAAAATCCCCTTATGTTATCCAGTATTAGCATAACTTCCATTCCTAAAAATTTTGTAATAGATACTTGTGAAGATATCATCATAGTCTAACTAGTCAAATCAAATGAATTGATTCATAAGACCCATATTCAACAAGACATGGCACAACAAACTCACTGTCAGATGATAAGATTGGTTGATCTGAATAATGATATGTAGCAGCAAGCACACTTTAGCTAGTATAAATAAGACAAACTAGTCAAATAGGCACAGATATATGGGATTAAGTACACACCCGCAAAAGTAGTAGCATCATACTGCATTGAATCTCTTTATTAAATTAAAAGTAGGAGTAAGCTTTTGTATACCAATCAAAATATATCCAGATACCTTAATGTCATTTCCACGAAACAAAATGTAGTCATAAATTCTATCGTTGGGAGGAATCTGCGGACCATCTTTCTTGCGCCCCTCAGTTCCATATGATCTCACTGCAAATAGAACACAGGTCAAAAGCAGTTTTCACTAACTGATGACAGTTCCAGAATGGAAATAATCATAAGCATGCTTCCAGCATCCCATTCCATAATAACATTTAAATACTCCATCTAGTGGATTGCAAATGCTAGATCATTTGGTTGACAAAGAAATGCACAAAAGCAGTGCAATAAACAAAAAAAATTTCATTCCATCAAGAAAAACCAATTATACACACATGGATCGGAAGGCAGTTCCCCATTTACCCATTTTATGCAACTCAACTCAACTCAGAATTTTCCTTTTGTGGTTTGTTTGGGTTTTTGGTCCTTTTACTCTTCTAGAGTTGTAATTATAGATCTCAGCATCACACTGATGCTGAACTTTACAGATATATTGAAAATCTTATTACCTTTCAAAAAAAAAAAAAAACTCAACCAGGATTGATTAAACTTCGGTAAAGGTAAAAGAAAACTTACTTATACGTCGTATAGAGTCTATTTTATAGGGGAAGAAAAACATGCTCAGGTTTATCTGAATTGTGTAGCTGAATTTCATAGAAAAAAGTTACTGAATTAGGTCAGAAATTTGGATAATAAAACCCAATGGTGTAAAACCAGCTAGTGCTTGCACAAATGTGTCTAACATTGAAATATCCCATGAAGAAAGTGGCCTATATAAATGGGCCAACACCCTATTAATAAAAGAATCAGTTAAGATAATTTGAGACAGTAACTAGTCAACCTCGCCAAACCAATCAATGGTCTAAAGTTAGATAGTCGGAATGATCAAGTAAAGAGGTGAGCTTTCCCTAACCGTTACCAGGCAAAAGTGGTCCCCACTTGGAACCTAAAACTGGTTAGGCGCATAAGGGCTTTTATAAACCCACACGGTCAAGTTGTGCATTGCACCTTGCTTAAGGCACAGTTTAGTGTAAGCATCATAGCAGTGAAAAGTGCTATCAAACGTCAATGCACTCCATTTTGAGAAGGGTGATACTAAACAACAACTATAGCAGGTAAAACAGTATAAAGATAGTCAAGCAAAACATTGTGGATGTGCATGTTAGTTGAGAACAGGGAATAAGAAAATTAATGTAAAACACCAATTCTAAATTTAAACTAGAAGATTAAACTTGATCATTGCTTCTAAATCAGAATTTTAAAACAGAGTTGACCTCAATTGACATTGCTCTTACTTCATATATATCATTAATTGCAGTTTTTTCTATTTCTTGGTCCATATAATCACTGTTTGTGTTTGTATTTATCTCTTATTGCATCTTATACACATACACACGCATATATTTCTTCATCGGCACCTTTTCACTATAGGAATCAGCTTTAGTGCTTACAGCCTCAACATACTTTGAGGCATCTTACGGCTTTCAAATAACACTGAAACTATAATACTTCAAGCTATCAGTAAAAATAGCAGTTTGACCATCTGAACTAATTCCGGCTAGTTTTCCAATAGCAATGCACAATTAGCAATAAGCCTCTCACAATCAAAAGCATCATTGGAGGCAAGTCCATGTATCATGATAAGTTCTATGGGACAAACCATGATACAAGGTATTCAAATCTTCTTTTTATTTCTTTCAGTATCTCATTGAAACCCCTCTCTTTAAATTTCCAATTGTCAATTTTACCAAGAGCCTAAGATGAGTTTAAATGGAATAACATGGTCAGTGAGGATTCATATAGCCGACCCCAACTTGTTTGGGACGGCGCCATAGTTGTTTTTGTTGTCAAATTCACCTATAATTGTCCTTCAAGCCCTCCCAAACCTTCAAACAGATTGCTAAAGCAATGTTTGTTTTTGTGAAGGATAGAAGGAGCCTCAAAATGAATGAAAAGGATGTAGTTGACTATTACGTTCATTCTAAACATATCAAATGCTCAAACTATGATACAAAGAATTCCTTCATTCTTAGCACCAATCAGTCTAAATCAAAAGCCTAAGCTTGGATCTCCAACTTCACGGTCCCACTATCCTTACTCAAGCTCTCCTATCTTTACATAATGTTTTTTAAGGTAGAGAGAGCATAGAAGGACGTAGGAACTTCAAAAACAAAATGCAAACAATTAACTATTGTAACCATTCCATACCTACATCAAAAAACACTCCCTTTAGGAGAAGCAAATCTCTCTCTCTCTAGTTCATCGAACTAAACATAGACTTAAAGCACTTGAGCTCCACATCCAATCAAAGCAAGAAATAAACACTCAAATACGACTCTCCCTCCTTCACTCCCTTCAGCGTGTTACCAACATCCCAACTCCTAGCTCCCGCAACCTTCACTTCCCACGCTTTTAGATAATTCGTCAGCTTGATATCCTAGATTTTATTTTATTTTTATAATAACCATGGCCTCCAAGCCAGTTTCCGCACACCTCGACTAATTCCACCAAATACCTGCTACCTCATACCAGCACACATATCAAATAATTCTATCTACCAAGGCTTCGACAGATAATCACATGACAAATATAAGCGATAATAATTCATTAACGAAAAAATATATTAATGCGTATATAAAACATAACTAACTAATAATCATCAAATAATTATTTAATTAATGTTAAATAAATTAATTTTCTAACCGTTTTTTAAGCCAAGGGAAGAGTCCTGAGGATTAAGATAATAAAGTACTCCTTCGTAACGAATCTCTGACTTTGATGTTAAACTTATGAAACTTCCTATATACGAATCCGCCGTAGATGACGCCGTCGCCGCCGTAGACGACGGTTGCTTAATGCCGGAATCATTCGCCATTGTTTAGCAAAGAGGAAAAATGTAAGGAGATTTTAGGGCGCTATTTCGCCTCTCTCTGTGTGTGTGAAAATGTGAATCAAAAATTTGGATGTTTGTGGAAATGGTAATTGGGCGGTTTCTAATTTGGGACCATACCCTTTTTGGCTATATTTGAGAGGGGTGTTTCCTCTCGAAGGTTCTGTTACAAGTTAATTGGGTTAGTTCATCAACTCATCAACCCAATAATGGCCGTTTACTATGTTACCTACAATGCGCCCTTATTTTGGTTGAAATTCTAGTAAACATAGCACTTGGTTTTTACGTGCAACCTAAATCAAACCATAAATTATTGAAGTGTGTTTTAAAAAAAAAAATACTTCTATGTCTACGTGTTTTGTGTGAAGAGGGCACTTTTATTTATTTAATAATTAATAATTTTTTCTTTGAAATTGTCCTAATTATCTTTTTTATGGTATTCTGAATATCAGGGGCGTAGGCATCCTATGCCAAGGGATGTCACGGGACACCGCTTCGCCGAATTTTGTTACTATGTATATGTATGTAAATATGTAAAAAAATCATAATATTTAGTACAAATAAAAAAAGCAACACTGCTTAACACACCATGGCTCACCGATCTAGTGGTTAAACACCTTTAGAAAGTCTAGAACTGTGAGAGTTTGAATCTCGCTTGTAGCATAACTTAGCTTTTTTTATCAAAATTTTTGAACGTTTATCATTTAAAGTAGGGATTGAATCCTCGACCTTCAAAAAAAAAATTGAAGTGACACTGCTTGCAAAAAATTCTGCGTTTGCCACTGGTTAATATGTGGACATGTGCTTTAATAATGAGTGATAGTGAAACATGAACTTAAGAATTATCCTTGTTCTGATATCATATTTAAGTGTATCTGTGATCATCATATTTAAAAGTTTAACATATTATAAAGAGTATATTTCTCTCATCAACAACAAAAAATGTGTGAGCACACATGTACATAGACGCAACGATGTAATTGAGCAGCTCGTATAGAAATGGTCGAAATATGAGCATACCATAAGTTGGACTCGTTTTAGATTAGCTACTACAACTATCTTGAAATGATAAAATCATTACGGATGCGGTTCGGTAAAATTGGAAACATAAAGTCATAACATAAGTAGATGTCATGATCTTTTTAATAAAATTCATACATAGACTTTGTTTTAATTTAGCTTTTCTACTTTTTGAAATGCAAAACTTAATTAAGAATTAAATCCTTCAAATTCTGTTTTGGGAAGAGAAATGAAGGAGGGGTTGCACTTCTGGATTTCGCTAAAGCTTTTGACTTGGTGATATCTAACTTGAGTTTTCATAAGAGAGATGGGCACTTGGTCACCTTTCATAGTTCGAAGGCAATGACTCAGATCGAGTTCCTCCTCCTTAGGAAGGGTGATAAAGGTTTATGTAGGAATTGTAAGGTTATCCCGAGTTAGAATCTTATTACCCTACATAAACTCTTGGTTATGGAACTAGATATTAGAAGGAAGAAGAAGAGGAGGGTGGTGTGTGATCACCCTAGAATTAAGTGGGGGACCATAACCGTGGAGAAGATTCAGGAATTAGGGAAGAAGCTGGTGGCCATGGCGGCTTGGGAGAGTAGGGGATACGAGTAGTATGTGGACCATGACAGCAGATCACATCAGGGAAGCGGCTAAAAAAGTGCTAGGGGTTTCAAAGGGTAACTCCTGTAGCCACAAAGGGAATTGGTGGTGGAATAAAGATGTCCAAGGAAAATTAGAAGCCAAGAATGTCGCTTACTAGAGGTTTATGGAGAGCATTGATGAGGAAGAAAACAAGGTGAACAAGGAAGGCTATAAGGCTTCAAGGAGGGAAGCGAAGTTAGCGGTTTCGACAGCTAAAACAGCAGCTTTTGAGCGTTTGTATAAAGAAATATCGGGCGAATGAGGGAATAAGAGGTTATATAGGCTCGCAAAGGTGAGGGAGAGGCGGACGCGTGACCTAGACCAAGTAAGGTGTATTAAAGATGAGGATGGTACAGTATTGGTGAAAGATGCCCATATTAGACGAATGTGGCAGGTGTACTTCCATGAACTCCTGAACTCAGAAGGCGATAGGCATATTGTGTTGGGTAAGTTAGCACATCAGAGAGTTGCCAAGATTATGGGTATTGCAAACGCATAAGAATAGACGAGGTTAAGGGGGAAATTCGACAGATGCGATGGGGGGAAGCGACTAGGCCAGACGAGATCACAGTAGAGTTCTGGAAGAGTGCGGTCAAAGTAGGTTTGGAATGGCTAACTCGATTGTTTAGTGTCATCCTTAGGACAACGAAATTCCTGAAGAATGGAGATGGAGTACCATGATACCACTGTACAAGAACAAGGGTAATATGAGATATGCTCAATCTTACACCATTAATGGTGAAGAGCGGTCGTCAAAGATATAATACCCAATATGAGTCGGGGTCGATTTCCTAAGGGCACTAGCCGTTCATGTAAGAGAGCGCAAATAGATAGTCAAATAATGTTTAGTTAAGAGTCCTTGAAGGTAGGGTGGTTGTTGTAAATCTATATTAAACTATAAAGCATGTAAATGAAAGCAAGTAATTGATTCTATATTAAGAAGCTAGGGGCGTAAACGGCTAATAGTGGCGTCCAATCAATGGATAGAGTAAATTCACCTTCCTAACACAAGTATAATTATGGCCGAGTCATTCTAATGAATCCCTAGAATCCTCCCGGCCTAAGAGGAATCGACCTCACTACGTTTGCCAAAGTCATAGTTAAGCACATAACGCTCTACTCATGAACCCAAGGAAAGGAGACCTCTTCCGAGTATAACTCCTTTTAGATGGGTTAGGCTAAGTAATAGCCAACAAAACTCAAATTCTTGCCAACTCCACTAATCTACACTAACTAATCTCTCCCGAGTCTTTAGTTAGCAAAGTAGAAATAAAACCCTAATATCATAGATATTAAGATTTTGTTGTTGATGTAATGAAAGTTTGATAATTTTTACTCATGTTATGGTTGATGAATCTAAGCAACACCCATTGATTTTCTACCACTTCTAGCATGTTTTCACCCCTAGTTATGAGTAGCTAGTTATGAGTTTAGCTACTCATACTAGGGGTTTGAATCAAGAATAAAAACATATAATGAAAGGATGGAATGGATTCAAACATGGATTGTATCCTGGTATATGATTAAAAATCTGAAAGTACAAGATAGTTGGCTTACAAATCAATGAAAGTCTTGAATCTTGTCTTCCAAAACGTGCCTCTAAGAGTAGAAAGTGTAATATGGAATTGAATAGTGTTAAAACCCTAGCTTGTTCTATTTATACTAGGGTAGAAAAATAATTACAAAATCTGTCATTTGGCTCTGGGCGGTCCCTGCCTACTTTTTGTAGGTGATGGGCGGTCCGCCTAGATCTTAAGGCGGTCCTCCTTTTTGGTCCCAGACTTGCACTCTCTTTGGATCTCAGTTAGGCGGTCCACCTAGTGCAAAGGGCGGGGCGCCCATCTTGAACATTTCATGCAGGTTCTCAGGACTTGCTTCAGTCGGTCTGCCTCTATGCCAGGGCGGGGCGCCCTTCTTGCCTCCAGACATGGCATTTCTCTTAACTTCCCAAGGCAGTCTGCCTTCAGCTCAGGGCGGAGCGCCCTTCTTTAATATGCTGCACTTCAGTTGTTTTGGCTCCATTTATCACTTTTAAGCTTCAATCTTCAGTTAATGACTCTTATAAACTTGTTGTACTTTAAACTAAGTAATTTATGACATTAATAACACCAAATGTTGCTTTTGGATTAAAAAATGAAAGTCTAAAATAGTCTTCAAGTTGGTAAAATACCGACTTATCAACTCCCCCAAACTTAAGTCTTTGCTTGTCCTCAAGCAACTCAAACTCAAGCATACCAAAGCATTTCTTCATTTAAGCTCAATGTCAAGTCATGTTCCATATTTGAAATCAGCAAGATCATTTCGCATTAATTAATCAGTTGGTACCAACTAGTCATAATTACTCTTGTGGACACTTGACAAGCAAACTATGCATCTTAATCAAACCATGACAAAAGGAAACACATGAGCCTCTAGAGTTGCCTCAAGGTTATTGACTCGCTTCGCTTGCTCATGTATCTCACCACAAATTTCACACTCAAAAGTCACTTGCTATCCTCACGAGAAAGAATGGAGTCCTTTACTCATAAAACATTTTAGAAGAAAAAAATTGGACTCCAATGACCCAAACTCTCACACTCACAAGGAAATGCTCATGTAAGCTTCCCAAGAACTCTAAGACTTGCCCTTCTTGTACTTCTCCACTGGTGTAGGAACACTTGACTAAAGATCAAATAGGACTTGATAAGGTTGTAATGTAGGCTTTTCGTTCAAGGTGTGGTATGTTTGGCTAATTAGTGACTTTACACCTCCTCAACACTACATCATCTTCTCCATCTTTTATGTGCAACTTTCTTTTTCTTTTAGGCTAATTCCGTTCATCTTGAAAAATGATACTAGTCATCCCTCATTTGTTTATTTCTTTTTTTTCTCTTTTGATTCTCTTTTTGTTTTCCTTTTTCTTTTCTATTTTTTTTAACTTCAAATGTCATTCACATGAGGTTCCCAGCTCTTTACCATCTCCCCCAAACTAATGTGTTAGCCTAAGTTGCACATTTTTTAATGCATACACGGAGGTTAGGGCCAAAAGAGTATTGGTGCCTTGGTACACAAGAATTGGTTTGGTTTACAATTTGTGGTTGTCAAATGAACGGTTAAAAGCTCAAAGGGGTTGAGTAGGATAAAGATATAAGGGTAGGCCATTTAGAATTATAGCGGTCCAAAGAAAGCCTAAAATCACGTCTCAAGTCAAGTATCACCTAGGATTTCGTCTCAAAGCACACTAAAGACAAGTTCCAAACTCTCAAGTTACATTCACAAGCTTATTATGCAAAATCTCACCACACATGCAAGTGATCTTCCAAGTGCAAAATCTAACACACAATAAGGACACTCACTCACGAGGCATACAATGATCCAAGATTGGACCACGCCAATAACTCACTAAGCCAATAACTCACTAAGCCAATAAAAGACCCTCATGGTCTACAACTTATGACATATTAATCAAAAATACACAACTGCTTGTCAAATGCCACAAAAATAATGTAACATAAGGTAGTAGCACATGAGTCACTAATACATTTCAAAAAGTTTTCATGTACAGCTTGGTTCAAAAAGAACTTCCGGAAAGAACCAAGTGAAGAAAATCGGAAGCTTATTTGAAAATTAAAAATTTGGAACATAACATAAACCATTAAACTAATAATATGCAAATGTATATACATCTGTCATACCCGATTTTGGACTCAGCTCGAGGCGAGCCGGGTTTCGAATTTGACTGGGTGAACTCGTTTGAGTTTTAGTTTTGGAGTCGCCACCTAATATAGTTCTAAGGCGTATTAGGTCACCTAATGTCTAAGGGAAAGTTCGAAAGATCCACTAGTCTATTTCAGAGATTCTATGCGGGTAAGAAGTTCAAGTGACTCAGGGAAGAAGGTATTAGGCACTTCCCCGAGTCCCACCAAAAGGTGGTTACCGTCCGAGTCTTAATTTTGGGATGTAAGCAGTGCTTATTGAATACTAACTTGGATTTAACACTTAAACTAAGATATAACATGCATATACACACATATACAAACAACTTTCGCATTCGGCCTAGGTTTAAGCCTAATCGCATTTATGGCCTTTAATGTCAAAGCCTAATCGTACACAAGCATTACCAATCTAATTTGACTTACATATGTAATAAATCATACTTGAAAAATAGGTATTTTCATAAATGATTTGTTTTGTAAATAGTTTTGGACTTAACAAAGGACTAAAAGGAGTTTGTTTTGAAACAAAATGTTGGCTCATTTAGGGTCGGTGTGACTCGTCATTAATTGTCGAGCCCTAACTTTAATGGCCTTTTTGGTGTTGGGGTCAGATTTTAGAAATATATATATATATAAAAAGGGTTGTTTTCGAAAGATGAGTTTACGGAAGCACACAGGAGCAAATAAGGGATGCCGCACGTAATAGTATTATGTATAGGTATAGGCATGCAGTTATATGTCCTAAACGATAGTTATAGCTTTAGAAAACCATTTTAAAGTGTACAAGTGACCCCAAAACTTTATACACCCCTATACAAGTGTATAGGAGCGTTTTAAGTAGTAAAAAAATAGTTTATGCACATAAAAAGGCATATTTTGAAAACATTATCGGGCCCAGATCATTCATACAAAATAGGGGCAGATTCTATTTTTAGGAATAGTTCAATTTAGACTCAAATAACACAAATAGCCCCTGTCAAGTGATTTTTACATTAAAACGGTGAGTCCTCATAATATTTCAAGCTTAATGCAGTGTTCTCCTTCACATATCATGCAGTTTCAAGAAATAGCATGCAACTGTCAGTTTAAATATCAAAGAATGCTTGTGCAAGGTCCTAAATGTCATGCTTTGCAACACATAGGAGTAAAGAGTTAAAGAATAAGCCCCTGGATGGCTATGCACACACTGTAAGCCCTTGTTTTAATGTATACAAGCAGGGAATCCTAGAATATACATGAACTGGGACAGTCTCTAAGGGGAAATCATAAAGATAAAGCAAAGGTCCAGTAGTACTCTACACTTAATCAGTTCATTCAGGCATAGTCTTAATCAGAGAAGAAAGGAGCTTCTCCCCAGCCTTTTTAACACATAAAAAGGGTGTAACTACAATCTAGTTACCTTTGCTTAAGCTGCAGACAAAAGGGTCAGCAGGGCCATGAACTAAACCCAGTCATTAAGTAACAGATAAGCATCCTAGTTATTCCAGAATGGCCTTAGACAGCAGCAGTTCAAACCAAAGTAAACCATGCAGGAAGTCACAACCCTTTGTAGATCATAGGGATGCAGAAGTTCTTTTAGGTTTAGACAGAACTTCCCAGACCCAAAGCAAGGCAAATTGCCAACAATTTAAGCAAAGCAGAGACAGAGTAAAAACACACTGGGCAGACATATATGCACATAGATGTTACAGGTTATCCGTGAGTACCCGGCCTTACCATTTTAACTATATATCCTTAGCAAACCTAAGCATGATTTTAAGTGTGCAGGGATTTCTTAGGATCATCAGGATACTCAGAACCATGGCAAAACACAAACACATAAGTAGTTTAAGTAAAGCAGGAACAGGATAAGCATATACAAACACACATAGATGTAATAGATGGTAGTGAGTGAAAGCATACCTTTGAATATTGTGAAGCTAATATGAATGCAGACAACAAAAAGGGAAAAGCAGGACCAGTACTCAACACAAGCAGTAGTGATCTTATCAGGAAAGCCAGTAAACAAGAAGAACGTAATGCCAAAAGTTGTGTAGAATTTTATAAAGTATTCTAATGTGTGTTTCTGAATTTTTCAGTGTTCAGAAGCTTGTCCTTTTAGTTGAAAAGAGAGTAGTTTATATAGATGAAGAGTAGGGATTTGAAAAGTAACGGGTAAAAGTTAATAATGGTAAGGAAATATAGTCTTCCACAAATAACAGGGGACAAATTTGAGTCAATCTTCCAAAAATAAAGCAATCAACCCCTAATTATGAGGTAAATCAATCCTAAATTGATTTGAAAACCCCTCCCCTCAAGCTTAACCTAGTCCAGATTCACAAATCCTCCCCAAACAGGTTTGAACTTCGACAAATCTCAAAAAATACAAATATCAGTGATCATGCTAATTTTCCTTCTAAATTCCACTCACAGATTCAAATCAATCATCAATCAAAATCCCTTGAATCGTGTAACAAATTCAGATTTTAATTAGATAAGCCATGAGCTTACACAAGCAATGCACGGTAGGATGATTCAAACAATTTAAGCAAACTATAGCAATTTCTAAGCTTCAAATTCGAAGGGAATAACAGAGAATCTAGCCTTAACGTGTCAAGACCAAAGTGTAAAACAGGCTTACTACGATGTTCAAACAAATCAACAGTTCATGGGGGTCATAAGTCATGCGAATCAATTAATTAACAAGCGAAAACAATAATCATGCTAATTTAGAGAGACATAGGCAATTGTAGATGTAGCGTGGCGCAGATTTCACAAAAATCAAAAGGAGATAACATTACCCGCTTACCAGAATCGGGTCAATCGCGACCCATCATAGTTTAATCTTCGCACGGGGTTTCTTACCCCGTTTAGGTGATAACACCCTTAAATCGATGGCCTGAACCCCGCCGGAGGCGTTTCCCGGCGGTGGTGTCACAGTTGTCAAAGGTCAAATCTCGCCTTTGCTCAAATATTACCAAAACTGTATGGGTCTTGTAGCGGACGTTAAAAGAAACACGATTACACTATTTTCCCTAATTTTCTCCGGCTAAAATGGCCGGAAAGGCGATCGACAAAGGGTGGCGATTTTTTTCGCCAAGAAAGGAGAGAGAGAAAACAGTTATGGGGTCCGATGGGGAAATGGGAAGGGTCGTGTGGGTTTAGGGGGTCGTTTAGGAATTATTTGATCCTGGCCGTTGGATCAAATCAACGGAGGGTCAGGATTAAGCCACGTAGGCACTTGAGTGGCAATAATAAGCTGATGTGTGTGCCTTGTGTGTATATGTGTATAAATATTATGTAAATAGGTATAAAATGGTATAAAGTGGTATAAAATGAATTTAAAAAGATATAAAAACTATAGGGAAATTAGGGAATTAATTTAAAATGTTAGGAAGGCTAAAATGCCTAAAATTGTAATTTTGAGGTTTAAAACAATTTTGGAGGGTTTTTGTCAAAATAGGAGTAATTGTAGAAAATTTCAAAATAGCTATGGTTTGAGATGAGGCTTTTGAAAATGGCTTCAAATTCCAGGCCAGCGTGAGAAAGTAATTTGATAATAAGAGACGGGGTAGGAACGGATACGTAAGTGCGCATAAAATTCAAGAACGGTTGATTTTGAAAATAGGAGGGACAAAATTGGGTGTCAACAACATCAAAATAGATGGAATTCATACATGGATAACATTAAAGCACAAGTACAACTCTATCCAAAATACACACATGAATTCGAACCCTCCCCCAACTAAAAACTCTGGCATTGTCCTCGCATGCTAAGTAAATCAAAGTAAAGCTCAAAAGGGAGGTAGAAAGGGACTCCATGATACAAACTCAGGCAATCTGCTTGCCCTTGCCTTCTACAGGTGCAGGGGCAGGATCATCATCTGGCTCCTTCTGCTCATTTCTCTATCGAACTGCTGCCTCAATGGATAACTCAGTAGCAAGCTGGTCCTGAACATGGTCCGGAAGTGAGTGAGCTGAAGAGTGCCAAGTACAACAATGGGGTCAACAATGGGCTCCAGATGTACGCTCTCATCATCATCATCAAAGTCCATGGCCTGAGTGGCTTGCACATCTTTCTTCGAGTCCTCGGCTTCCTATTCCTGAGCTTTCTTGGATAGCTTAGGAGGGGCTTTAGTACCCAAGGGTCCAGGCACCTGAGTAGATGTATGTGGTGAAGCTGAAGAAGGTGTACCAGTAGAGGCAACAGGGACCAAGGCCATGGTCCGGGATAGTGCTTTCTTTTAGGTTGCAGTCACTCCTGGAGGCACCCCGAGTACCTTACTCAGTTTCCTGTCCATTGTGATGTAGTAGGCAGTCAGTTCCCTTAAGACCTTTCTCATATCCTCAATGTCTTTCTGATGACCCTCAATGACCTTGGTGTGGCCCTCAATGACCTTGGTATGTTCCCCGAGAGCTTTGGTGTTGTTCTTGAGGCGAAGGTATGAGCATTCATCGCCTGTACCATCTCGACAAATTGCTCCATAGAGATAGCTAGAGGTGGGGGTGGAGGTGGTGGCTGGACTTGGGGCAAGTTGGAAATGAGATTTTTGATTTCTTCCAACTTGGCACCAAAATTCGTGCACTTCCCGAGTCATCTCCTCAGCGATAGTGCTAGTGCCAATACCAGAACCAGAAAGGACAAAATCAGAATGGGGAGGGACTACTCCTGAAGTGGAGGGTGTGACAGAGGGTGGATGAGTATCTAATGGAGCCGGTGAAAGATCAGCTGGTGCTGGGTGAACTGGATTGCCGGTGTCTTTAATTGCATACCAATTGAACTTAACAATCAGTTCTGATGTATGATCATGTGGCCAAGCTTCACAACTGTGGTGCACCAAGTACTCGGTCAATGTGTGCGGGAGCAGGAGATTTTCATTCTTGGATATTTCAACCTCAACCATCTGTTTAACCATTTCCACCCCCAAATTAACCTTAATACCTGACATTATGCACCCTATCATCACCGCTCTTTTCAAAGTGAGCTTGTTGTCTTGCTTTGCCAATCTGATTCTTGAGATGATAATGTACTGCCATCCTTTGCCTCAAAATTCAAGTCAGCCCTTACAATCTGAACTCCATTATACTTCCAAGCGGGATTTGGTTCCCGACCAATGATTGGCACCAACTATGCCCTTTGTTCTTCTTCAGACATTTGCAGCTTTGTCATGTGCTTGTTCGGGGAAAAGTATTTAAGCTTGAATACCATTTTAAGGCCCTCGCGGACATATCCACACATTTTTCCCGACAATACACTGTATGATCATTCTCTACATTTGAGGCCAAGTTTGCATAGAACTCACTCACCATGTGTTCATTAGCTTTACATAGTGTTCTCCACAGCAGTGTCAGCACCTTATTTGATACGGGGTAAATCGAGCCAAGACACCAACCATCAAGAGCCAAGCTTGAGAGCACAAGGAATGCAAGTCAAGGGCTCCGGAAGTGACTTGAAGATCATGCATCGGAGCACCAAGGAAGGAGGAGCGCCCAGCTCAGCCAGGCGGAGCGCCCAAACCCCAAGCGGAGCGCCCAGACACTACTTGGTCCTGGCGGAGCGCATGAAGTTAGGCGGAGCGCCCAATGCTGAAGCTTGCTTGATTTTTGGTGTGAAGTTCCTATTTTGCCCTTAGGTGGCTTGTATGTCTTAACCCAACCCATGGACATTTTAATCATTTCACATTGTCTTAGGAAAGACTATAAATAGGAACACTTAGAATTTCATTTCATTAGCTAGTTTTGAACATAGAAATTGAGAGAAGAACATCGAGAGGCTTGGCCTTCGTGTGTAATCTTGAAGCTCGTGTATCACTTATGACTTGGAAACCCAAGGATTTCATCCTAGTATGAATCCGGGATTTGGTTCAAGTTTCTCGTTCTCCCTTAGAATCAATCTACGTTAGTAAGTTTGATTCATTCTTTCTTTTATTTCTTGCCTTCCTAGTCTCGATTTTATTGATATCTTGTTGATATCCCTTTATCTCGTTTTAATTGCTTCCGCTTGTTTATAGTATTTGCTTCTGCGTATTTTATCCCTTATCAGTTGGTATTAGAGCACAAATCGGGTGTTGTTTCTACAAACCCTCATTCCTTTTTCGACGTGTTTTTATCTTGTCGTAGTTGTTATTGATGTTCTTGTTCTTGAAAATTTGAAGAAAACCCAAAAAATTGAAAAACTTGAAAACTAGGAAAAAATGAGTAGATCAGGTTGGATTCAAATCTCCAAGTGTTTAAAAGTATTGAGGTTTGTTCTATATTGAATTCCCGTCGTTTTGATACTCATATATCACAATTCGGTGTTACGAATCAAAAATTCGAAAATCAACATCCCAAAAGTTTAAAAATTTCTTGAAAATGCTTCAGTCTTTAATTGAAGCTTGTTGTTTTTTGTTGGAGGTTGAAAATCATTGGGGATTGGTTATAACAGTTGTATACACCTTTGGATATCGTTGGGTTTGTATATCGGGTTGAAATCGTTCGAAAAATTTGGTCAAAAATACCAAAACCCTTGTTGGAGTCTGCTGAATCGCATCCCAGGCGGAGCGCCTAAAGCTAGGCGAACCGCCCAACTTTTGGGAAGCAGATCAGCCAGGCGGAGCGCCTGCCACCAGGCGGAGTGCCCCCTTGCACTGGGCGGAGCGCCTCCCCCTCTGGGCGAAGCGCCCACCTCTGAAACGATTCCGGGAGTTTTTGTTTCGTCGTTTTTTGTGTTTCTGTTGTTTCCTAACTTCTTGGTTAGTGTTTCTAGGGTAATTGGCCTACTCCATTGACACTAACTATTGAGCGTATTGGGACACTCGTGCGTAGAGGATATTAGAATTCAAAGAAGAGTCGTAGAACTTTCTTTGGCCTCAAGTGCGCACTTAAATAGTCGTCCGTCCATCGAGTCCCATTAACTTCATTCTGAACTAGTACTTGGACATACTAGTTGTGATCACCATGGTTTCTAACTGGTTAAGGCCTCGCCCTTGAGTGTTCATATATTGAGTGATACACGTGAGGGAGTGATTTTTTGTGCGGTTCTTTCTTTGGTGTTGCAACTATGTCGGATGAAGATTGTGAGAGGTATGACTCGTGTGGAGACGAGGGAGACTATGGTTCCTACGATGGTGATGATGGGTGTTGCTATGATGATTCGGGGAACTATGGCTCGTATGGTGATGAAGCGGGTTACTATGATGATCATGAGATGCAAGAAGACTATGAAGCTTGTGAAGATGAATTTGATGATTCTTATGCTTCAAGTCAAGAAATCGAAGATGGTAACGCTTCAAGGTTTGATGTTCCTACTTACTCTCCTTGTAATGAATTTAAATATGAACATAGTGACCTAGAGAATGTTGATGAAGATTGTTATAGTGATTATTCATGTGCATCTTTTTCTCTTTGTGTTGCTCCTTATGAACAAGAGGGTAGTAGAGGTCCTTCCATTAGTATGGGAGGAGGTGGTGGTTGTTCAATGGGAAAGAAGAAGTTTGCATCTTCTAGGTACGCTAAGCGACCTAATGCTTCTAATTCCCATGCGGAGGGTGGTATGAGAGATGGTGTTGCTCTTGCTACAAAGGGGCTATATTGTTCTATCAATGTCGTGAGGGGATTGGATAGTTGTAGTAGGAGTAGTACTATTGGCTATGGAACCAAGGCGAGAGGCACTTATGGGTTCCATGGCAAGGATCCTTCCTCGACTTCCAACAACACTTCTAATGTTGGAAGAGTGACGGGAAGTGGAAGTGACCCTAGCAATCTTGCTAGGAGTTGAGGGATAAGGGAGACCCAAGTTGTTGGTGTTGACACTCGAGGGCGTCCAAGTTCTCAACTGGATGCCAATCTACAAATCTTGGGTAGGAAAAGGTTCGTTATTGAGGTAAATGGTATTGGAGGATACTTGCTCGAGATTGGTGATACCGATGCCAATTGCATTAGCACCTCTTTGGTTGATAGGCTAAGGATACCATGCCATGCGCTAGAGCATCCTTATGAGTATGATGGAGTGTGGGTTTCCAAGGAGGCTCGAGTACTCATATCTCATAGGAATTATAGTTGTTGTGTGTGGTGTGATGTGTATCCCATGCGTCATGTCGATGTGTGGATAGGTGAGCCATGGTTGGAAGACAAGAGGGTGCAATATAGTGCTATGAAGGATGTGTATCTTCTGGGCATAGGGCAAAGAGTTTATGACTTTGTACCTTATCGGGCGAGAGGCCAATTGTCTACTAGTGCACCTTCTTTGGCTATGCAAAGGAGCAAGCAGCAAGAACTTCATTCCATGGGTGAAAATGTGCAATCGATGAGTCCTATAAACACAAGCAATGGTAGGACTGGTGAAAGAAGAGTTGGCAAGTGTCAACAAGGTGAACCCGAAACCACAAGTGTCAAAGCCAAGTGGTTCACCAACAAAGAAGAAGGAGACATCAAGTGATGAGTCTCCAAGTCCTAGATTCCGGGTTGATGTTAAAAGTCCACCTACTCCGGCTATGGGTATTCTTGGGCCCCGTCTCAACCCGCCCGAATATGAGAGACAAAAGATAGAGAGGATTAAGGGAGCGACCGGTGACAACTCTCGAGTGGAAAAAGGAGAGGTTGTGATGAGTAATGTGAGTGGGTTGTCACCACCCGAATCTACATCTAACCTTGAAGAAAAAATGAGGGAAAAGAGAAAGGAAAAAAGAATTGAGAGAGAGGGCACCCCTTATTCTAACCTTAACCCTTTATCTTTTTCTTCTACTTGTTTGAATTCTTGTGTAGGAATTCTTGGAGGCAAACTGATGGAGCCTCAATCATGTTTCGAGATGGAAAGACAAGGTGAAGGCGATTCCAAATGTGAGCTACAAAGAGGAGGAGCTAACCATGATGCTTCAAGTACATTGAGTGAGCCCGGATGCAACTCAAATGTAAGTGTTAGTTCTTCTTCCCATGAGCATATTACTTCCTTGTCTTGTGATATTATTTGTGAAAACTCTATGCTAGTTGATGATTTGTATGAATACAATGTGTTTGCAACTAGTGTAGAGCCGGTTGGTCAACTTGTGTATGCATGTGAACCACTAGTTGAGAGAGTTGATAAGCCACATCATGATGTGAGCTTGGTATTCAATGAACCTCTCTTTAGTGAAGAAGTTTTAGTTAACCTTGATTGGGAGCCTTGTTATGACACCCCACCCATATTTGATAAAGGAGAAGATGAATTGCTTGAATATCCAATTCTTTCCTTTGATTGCTTACTTGATAGTGGTGGTCTCTTATGTCATAGTAAGGATAGTTGTAACCTTGAGGAGTCTCTAGTGTTTGAGATGAATCGAATTATTTTCGATGACTCCTCAAGTGTAGATGTTGTCTCTAGTTTGAGAACGTCACCTTTGCTTGCTAATGAGTTTGAGAAGTGTGCCTATACTAATCCTTTGTATAAGGGCAATTTCAATGGAAATGGTGATTTGTATCAAACTAGAGTAGAGTGTGAGTTTGAACCTCCACGGATTGGAATGCTTAACTCTATAGATAATCCATTGTTTGAAACCTCCCTTGGGAGTTTTTCTAGCGAGGACGATTGTCTTGGAGGTAAATTTGGAGGTGAGGAGGCACCTCTCGGTGTGTGTAAGAGTGCTTCTAAGATGGGGAGTGGAGTATTTGATGTTAGTTGTAGATTGAACTACTTTGCTTACTCCATTCCATATATTGAACAACCTTGAGTGTTGAGCATGCCAAAGCCAATGTGCCACAATGTGATAAAAATACATTGAAGGCTTGGTATGAAGGATATGGGCTTAGGGGTCGTGGGGAATTTGATTGCTACATGCGTACCCTTAATCTCTTTGCTTGTTATGATTTTGAGTGCTTGTTCTTGTTGAGCCAAGAATTTATTGTTTCCTTTAGGAATATACACTTTTTAATGGGTATTGATGCTTGGCTCTATCACAAGAGTGTGTTTTCCACACAATTTGCACTTATTCTTGTTAAGCTAACCTACTTGTGAAGTAGGAAACTTGTTTGTGCTTGTTTTGAATGTAGGCTTGATGGTTTGATTTCGAGGACGAAATCCTTTCAAGAAAGGGAGGATGATACGGGGCAAATTGAGCAAAGACACTAACCATCAAGAGCCAAGCTTGAGAGCACAAGGAATGCAAGTCAAGGGCTCCGGAAGCGACTTGAAGATCATGCATCGGAGCACCAAGGAAGGAGGAGCGGCCAGCTCAGCCAGGCGGAGCGCCCAAACCCCAGGCGGAGTGCCCAGACACCACTTGGTCCAAGCGGAGCACCTGAAGTTAGGCGGAGCGCCCAGCTTGGCACCATTTTGATCAGTGAACTTCTTAGGCGGAGCGCCAGATTTAGGTGGAGCGCCCAACGCTGAAGTGATATTTGGCTATTTTACCTATATTTTGAGGGTAGTTTTACCATGTTATGACAGTACACCTAAGAGTTTATATGCAAAATTCTCAAGAGTTGATACTAATTGAGTTGTTTGGTGTTGTAGGATTTGAACATGGTGAATTGAGCAAGAAAGTGCTAGTTTTGGAGCTAAAAGTGAAGATATTGAAGAATTCAAGTGATCCGTGTGCCACGCGAGTGACACGGGAAGAAACAGAGTCTTTGCTTAGGAATGGAGAAAAAATTTCAGCGCATTTAGGCCAAATATGCGAGCACCACGCGAGCTGAATTGCCTGCAGAAATTTAGTCCGCGTGGCACCCCCATGCCACGCGAAGTACAAGGCTGAGGGGCGAAAAATAAGGGCTTTTTGGTACTTTTTCTTAGTTTTCAACATGGTATAAAAGCTTCTTTTGCCTCCATTATGAAATATACACTGGAAAAGGGGCAAAAAGGAGACTAGAGCTTTGGAGACTTCAAGAACATGAGTTTTTCCTAAATTCTTCCTTACTTTTTGTAATTTATTCATTCATGAATTATTTTGATATGACTATCATGAACATGAGTGGCTAATTCACCCATTCTAGGGTTGATTGAACCACTCCAATACTTTGTGTTATGAATATTTATTTCAATGAATGAAACTTGTGAATCCTTCCTATCTAAGTGTTTATGTTTTGATTGCTATTAATTGGAAGGGCCCCCAATTGATTGTTCTCATTATTCTTGTGTGTCTAGGGATAGATTCATAGGTTTGGGTTAAATACTTAGCAATATTTCAACCTAAAACCAAGGTATTACTTAGGTTGTCAATAAGGTGATTTGTGACCATTGACCCTAATTGTGAACTAAACTTGTAGTCCTAAGTATCTTTATTAATTAATTGGAAAATTGGTTAGTGAAAGTTACTACTATTACATGGGAGTGAATAGTTGTATAACTGGAGCAAGTATTCAATAGGAAGAAAATCAAGTTGAATTTGATAAAAGAGTTATTCTAACACATAGGTAGGAGTTGGGTAGATCAAACCTACGCTTTTAAATCCTTGATTAATTATTTCTTAATATTTTGCTACTTACTTTAGTGTTAATTAGTTGTTACATTGAAACCACCATTCAAATACAAACCTTGAGAGTTAATTGGTTAGATAAATTAGTTAGAATAACAACTAGATTTCGAGTGTTCCTTGTGGGATTCGACCTCGGGACTTTAAGTACCGAGCTATATTTGCTGCGACCGCTTAGTCCCTTTTATAGGGCGTAGTTGGGCGTGATTAAATTTTTGCGCCGTTGTCGGGGAACACGGTGAATTTCTAGCTTGTTAGGATAGCTGAGTTGTTTGTTCAATTAACTTCGTTTCTGTACATATTCTTTTTAGACTATAAAAAAAAATATAAAAAAATATGGCATCAGGAAATAACATGTGGCTAGGTGATCATTATTATGGTTGTGCTAATACGTCTTATTCTTCCCCGACCCCTTATTATGATGATTTTTCTTTCTCTTATGATAATAGTTGGTGCAATGAAGTGGAGGATGATGAGGAAGAATATGAAGCTGAATGGAAAAAGGTTTGGGATAGACGTAGAGCACAACTATGCCATATAGAAGCTCAAGTGAATCAATTGGCTGCACTATTAGGAATTCAACAACCTAGCCAGCAAGATGTGGAATTAGAAGAAGAAGTTATGGCTATAGTTGAAGATCTAAAACGTGAATTTCCATTGGATGAGACAAGGGTTGAAAGCCAACCATCTAGCCTTATGGTGTGGGAAGATACCGATGATAAAGATGTGGTACTGGAGTCGGCCAATAACATTGAAGCTGGAATTTTACTTGACTCTAATTCGTGCCAAAAAGAGGATGTCAATATTGAAGTGAAGTCTAAGAGGGTTGCGCCACATTCTAGACACTTTTCTACACTGGTTTTAGAGGGAGACATGGAAATTGATCCTTTTGAGTCAAAAGAAGAGTTGAAGGATGAGGTGTATGGTGCTTACATTATGGGATTTTCACTACCATCTAGACACGATGACTATCTTCGTTTGAAGGCCAAAGAGTACAAAATTTTATACTTGGTGCTTGGTCAAGAGCATAGCCAACAATTCGAAGATATTCCTGAGTTAGTGACTACGCACAAAAGAAGATGCTTAGTTTTTGGCATGCAAGAACTTGTGCCACCTCAAGAGCGTAACCGGAGAGTTGACTTACAACTGGGGAAGCGATTCATAAGCTCAAGGTGGAGGAAAAAGTTTTGACTCTGGGTTATGTTGTGCCATGACTATAACTAAGGCGCTTCTCGGGAGGCAACCCGTGATTGTAATTGCATACAAGTAAAAAAAAATACAAAAAAAAAAATATAATTTATGTTATCCTTTGAAGGATGTTACTTGGTGAGTTTCTTTGTGTTGCAGGTTTCAACTGGGTTGAAGTCTAAGTGTGGGGTGTGTGCAAACCCATCATGCTTGAAGATGAATTCCTGCTATGGGGGAATTCTGAGTACCTCGCGCTCTAAGGAAACTTACAAGGATATTCTTCGGGCTTAGAGCCCCAGAGAGTTTCTCTATCACCCTTAGTTTTTATTTTTAATGCATTGAGGGCAATGCATGATATTAATTGTAGGGTGGGAGTTTATTTTGTTGGTATCTGTTTATTCTAGTATGTTTTCATATTTCTTGTCACTTGACAGTTTTTGATTTGTTTCTTGCTTTCTAGTTATTAAAATAAATTTTATTAGTAATTCTTAGTATATCAATAATCTCTTTGGGTTTTCTTAGCCTTGGTTCTTTCCCATTGAGTTATTTATGCTGAACCAGGCAGTCTGAAGGTTAGATAATAATTAAAAAAAAATGCCTAAGAGCTCAGAAGGAGGAAAAATAGAGAGTAGGCAGAAAAAGAGAGAAGTGAGGTATTCGAAAGGCAGCCTTTAGCTAGAACTACCTACATATTTTTTAACTTCCTTTTTGAGTTCATAGTGAGGTATTGCGAGGTGAAACTGAATTGATCTTTGAGTTCCATGCACAATGTGTGGTGAGTTTATTTGTATACTTCTCATTGTTTCACGTTAAGTCTAGAACTTGCCCTGCTTGTTGTTTGAGGCGAAATTCTAGGTAGTCTTGATCTTAAGAATGAAAGTAGGCCTTCTTTGGCCCGCCAGTTTCCAAATTAGCCTACCTAATGAACATATTCCTTAAAGTCCCCAATTTGAGCCTATTGACCTTTTCTTTGGCAAACTGAATTACAAGCCCTATCCATTTTTCTATTTACCTCGCTTGTTACCTATCTTCCCCTTAACTACTTTAGGTTGTGTGTTTGGAAAGATTGTGGGTTATTAATAAGAGTTGTTGTATACTTTGGAAGAAAGTTGCAAAATAATAAAGGAATGAAATACTTGATATTCTCTTCGTATAGAAAGATGTGAAAAAAAAGAGAAATAAAGGATGGGGGCAATGTTCCTATGCTCGGTTAAGGGTGATAAAAGCCTCGAGTATGAACACGCCAAAGGCACCCTAGTGAGGTTGATATGTCTCATTGAACTCTTAGGTCCCCAATCATCCAAGTGTTGTGAAAATCATTAAAAAAAAGAGAATGAGTTGATGAATAAACGAGGAGAAAGGAAAAATTAGTAGTAAGTGATGTTTAAAGTGTTGAGGGGAAGAATTAGTCACTATATACCCAAAAGTGTACCACACCTTACCCCAAGCCAACATTACAAGCTATGAAAAAACCCTACTTGACTTTTGATTGAGACTCCTACATTAGTGGATAACAACAAAATGGGCAAGCCTATGGTACTTTTCTTTGGGACATGAGAAATTTCTTTCTGAGTGTGAGAGTATTTGATATTTGATATGCCACAATTTCTCTTGAAATCATATATTCTGTGTTTGGTGGCATCTTCTTCTGTGAGGTACATTGGAACTTGAGTGGTCTATAGGTTTCTACTTTCAATACTTGACTATGACCAAAAGAAAGGGTGTTTGAATTTTATGGGTGAGTTTTGCTAACTTGTTGTCGCGGGTCCTTATCTAATCTTGATGTCTTGCCCGCTTTCTGTGTATTCTTCTTCTTTGCTCGAGGACGAGCAAAAGTCTAAGTGTGGGGTTGTGATATTTGGCTATTTTACCTATATTTTGAGGGTAGTTTTACCATGTTATGATAGTACACCTAAGAGTTTTATGCAAAATTCTCAAGAGTTGATACTAATTGTGTTGTTTGGTATTGTAGGATTTAAACATGGTGAATTGAACAAGAAAGTGCTAGTTTTGGAGCTAAAAGTGAAGATGTTGAAGAATTCAAGTGATCCGTGTGCCACACGAGTGACACGAGAAGAAATAGAGTCTTTGCTTAGGAATGGAGAAAAAATTTCAGCGCATTTAGGCCAAATACGCGAGCACCACGCGAGCTGAATTGCCTGCAGAAATTTACTCCGCGTGGCACGCGGGTGCCACGCGCAGTACAAGGCTGAGGGGCGAAAAAATAAGGGCTTTTTGGTACTTTTGCTTAGTTTTCTACATGGTATAAAAGCTTCTTTTGCCTCCATTATGAAATATACACTGGGAAAGGGGCAAAAAGGAGACTAGAGCATTGGAGACTTCAAGAACACGAGTTTTTCCTAAATTCTTCCTTACTTTTTGTAATTTATTCATTCATGAATTATTTTGATATGACTATCATGAACATGAGTGGCTAATTCACCCATTCTAGGGTTGATTGAACCACTCCAATACTTATGTGTTATGAATATTTATTTCAATGAATGAAACTTGTGAATCCTTCCTATCTAAGTGTTTATGTTTTGATTGCTATTACTTGGAAGGGCCCCCAATTGATTGTTCCCATTATTCTTGTGTGTCTAGGGATAGATTCATAGGTTTAGGTTAAAAACTTAGCAATATTTCAACCTAAAACTAAGGTATTACTTAGGTTGTCAATAGGGGTGTTCGCGGTTTGGTTAAAAACCGATCCAAACCGAAAACCAAACCAAACCGACTAAAATAACCGATACTTTCTTGGATATGGTTTGGTTTGGTTTTAAAATTTTAAAAATCGATATTTTTTTATTTGGTTTGATTTTCATGAAAAATAACCGAAGAAATAACCAAACCGAACCGAAAAATTATATATATTAATATATATTTTTATAATGTAATTTAAGTATTTTATACATTTTTCAATAAATTTTGTAGTAGGTTAAATATTATTAGATTTATTAAGTCTATTTTAACAAAAAATTAACTCATTTAGTTAGAGGAGTGGCTAACTTTTAAGTCCATTTTAAAAAGAAACCAACTCATTTAGTCCAAGGAGTCCAATTCGTTCAAAAAATTTATAGTTATATTAAATTCTGTAAAAAATCATACTCACAGATACATAGACGCATCGATAAAGTTTATAGGCAAAGCAAAATCTAGTTTTGACACTGTCTTTTCAGTAACCATTGCATATTCAACTTGATATATTTATGAGTCATGACATATCGAAAGCAGAAACATCGTGTAAATTCTTTTGTTCTAAATATTTATTTTTAATTGCCTGGGGATTTGCAGTAGTGACAAGAGTGCAACAGTTTAGGTGTAATTAGGTTAAAATTTCAAGTTGCTCAAATACTATAAGACTAAAAGCATACTTGTAGTTCTCTTTATCATTTGTTTTTATTAAAAATTCTCTTTATCATTTATTTTTTTAGAAAAATTTCTTTTTATCATTCTTATTATCTTCATTGTTATTTTGTTTCTCAAAACCCGATAAAACCGAACCAAACCGAACCAAACCGACGATAACCAAACCGATGGATATAACTTTTATTTGGTTTGGTTTGGTTTTACGAATTGAAAAACCGATTATATTGGTTTGGTTATGGTTTTAATCAAAAACCAACCAAACCGAACCGTGAGCACCCCTAGTTGTTAATAAGGTGATTTGTGACCATTGACCCTGATTGTGAACTAAACTTGTAGTCCTAAGTATCTTCATTAATTAATTGGAAAATTGGTTAGTGAAAGTTGCTACTATTACATGGGAGTGCATAGTTGTATAATTGGAGCAAGTGTTCAATAGGGAGAAAACCAAGTTGAATTTGTTAAAAGAGTTATTCTAACACATAGGTAGGAGCTGGGTAGATCAAACCTAGACTTTTAAATCTTTGATTAATTATTTCTTAATATTTTGCTACTTACTTTAGTGTTAATTAGTTGTTACATTGAAACCACCATTCAAATACAAACCTTGGGAGTTAATTGGTTAGATAAATTAGTTAGAATAACAACTAGATTTCGAGTGTTCCTTGTGGGATTCGACCTCGGGACTTTAAGTACCGAGCTATATTTGCTGTGACCGCTTAGTCCCTTTTATAGGGCGTGATTATGAAGCTTGCTTGATTTTTGGTGTGAAGTTCCTATTTTTCCCTTAAGTGGCTTGTATGTCTTAACCCAACCCATGGGCATTTTAGTCATTTCAAATTGCCTTAGGAAAGACTATAAATAGGAACACTTAGCATTTCATTTCATTAGCTAGTTTTGAACATAGAAATTGAGAGAAGAACATTGAGAGGCTTGGCCTTCGTGTGTGAGCTTGAAGCTCGTGTATCATATATGACTTGGAAACCCGAGGATTTCATCCTAGTATGAATCCGGGATTTGGTTTAAGTTTCTCGTTCTCCCTTGGAATCAATCTACGTTAGTAAGTTTGATTCATTCTTTCTTATATTTCTTGCCTTCCTAGTCTCGATTTTCTTGATATCTTGTTGATATCCCTTTATCTCGTTTTAGTTGCTTCCGCTTGTTTATCGTATTTGCTTCCGCATATTTTACCCCTTATCATTATTCCACCTTGTCTTCTGGAACCTCTCATAGATATCTGGATTTATCTTCTCAACCTCTTTCATCCCAATGACTCGCTCAGAGGTAATATTCCTGTTCTAGAACTTTTTATAGTACAACCTATAAGCGGGTTTTGATTTGAAAAATCTTGACCATTCTTCCGGAAGGTCATCATCATCAGACTCATCCCCCTGAGCCTGGGGCTGCTTTTCTTCACTATCATTTTCATTGTCTTCCCCTTGGGCAGGCTCAGCCTCTCTTTATTCTTCCTCTTGGGTTTGTGATGAAGAGGCTTCATGCCTTTGCTTCTTCCTTGTTTCAGCCCTGGTCTGCCTCAAATTTACCAAGGGTACCTCATCCTTGGCATCCTCATAAGAAGAAGAATGAGAAGTGGTAAGTGGAGGAAATGGTTGCCTCCCCCCCTCCCCCTTCCCCCCTTCTGTCCTCTTCCTGGCAATACTCTTTTGCCTAGGTATCATGCCTGCAAAACAACTCAAAATAGTAGTTAGTTATAGTTAAGACATGCCCTGAATTAAAATCAAAGTAATGTAAAACCATGTGTTCAGGAAGCAGTAGGGGCAGTCCACCTTGAGACAAGGGTGGTCCGCCTTCAAGAAAGATTTGATGCAGCTGAAGGAATTGGTCATAGAGAGGTCCGCCTTGAGATGTAGGCAGTCCGCCCTCCCAACTTCAGAGAGTAGCACTTTGGACACTTAGAAAAAATTTGTATGAGTTTTCAAAAGGGGCGACCCGCCTCTTGAGAATAAGGCGGTCCACCCTCAAAGATACAGAGAGTGTCAAGTTTGACACTTAGCAAAACTTTTTCTGAGATTTGCAAAAGGGCGGTCCGCCTAAAAAATTGGGTGGTCCGCCCTCAGAGATTCAGAGAGTAGGTAAGGAGGAGGCGATTTGCCTTGATTAGTAGGCTGTCCACCTCTCAAACTTCAGATAGTGCCGAAATTGACACTTAGTGAAATTTTTCACCCACTTTGCAAAGGGGCGGCCCGCCCTCTGAGATTCAGAGAATAAGAATTTAAATGGGCGGTCCACCTTGATCAAAGTGCGGTCTACCCTCCAACTTCAGAGAGTGTAATATTTTACAGTTAGAGAATTTCACCAAGTTTTGAAAAAGGGAGGTCCGCTTTGTCATTGAGGACAAGGCAGTCCGCCTCTCAAACTTCAGATAATGGTCGTTTTAACACTTAGAATTTTGTTTACTTGTTTTTGCAAAGGGGCGGTCCACTTGATGACAAGGCGGTCTGCCCCTGGTAGTTCAATGCAGATCTACCACTACTGTTCATCAAACTTTCAAAGTGTGCAAAGCATTTTAAAACACACCAAATACCTTGCTTAAACACATTCCCAACTTCTTTTTTCGTAACCCCAGTGCAAAACATCCAAATACGAGGGGAAGGGCATGAATTCAAGATTAAATATCAAGCTCAATAGCAAGGTAAGCATTTTCAACCCTAATTTTTCCCCCAACTTGTTCTTTTCTAAGGTTTGAAAAATCAAGCATCAAAACAAGTTATCTCTATCAAGTAAACCCTAACTAACCTAATCCTAATCTATGCACATGTTAATCTCTAAAGAAAATTCAAAGAAAACTTACAAGAAAATAAAGAATGGCAGGTAACCGCAGTTGTGAGTGAGAAATTAGAGCTTGAGTGGATTGTGTGACTAGTTAATGTGTGTTGTAGATGATGGGTAGTAGGAAAAATTGGTGGTGTATTTGTTTTGTGTGATTTTTGGTGTTTGGGTATCGATGGATTTGGAAAAAATTTAGAAGAGGGAAAGAATAAAGGGTTTCCCCCTTAATCCCTCGTCTAGGTCGGGTGAGAACCTGCTATGGAGCGGTCCGCCTAAATGCTTAGGGCGGTCTGCCCTGACACACACAAGAACTGGAAAACTTACCTCGAGGGCGGTTTAGCCAATTTTTGCTTGAGTTCAAATTGTTAACTCTCTAGACTTATGAGGGCGGTCCGCCTTGCCACAGGGACGGTACGCCTCAAGCATTTCTAGATTTTTCTTCAGCTTTCTTGCTTCACTCCTCAGCTTTCTCGCTTCACTCACACTATGAGACCTACACATTCAACAACTAATCATGCTAAAAACTTGGGTTGCCTCCCAAGAAGCGTCTAAGTTAACGTCGCGACACGACGGTGTTGATTCCTCCACTCAAATCTAATCAAGATAGATGCATGCCACTTCACCAATATCGGCGTTGCATCCTAAGTAGTGTTTCACTCGATGCCCATTTACCTGGAAGCTTCTCTCACCATCTTTAGATTCTAAATCCACCGAGCCATAAGGTGTAACACCAACTACCTTAAATTGACCCGTCCATTTAGATCTAAGCTTCACAGGGAACAATTACAAATGCGTGTCGAACAACAACACTAAGTCTCCAACTTTGAAGGCCCAGTTCCAAATTTTCAAATCATGAAGCATTTTCATCTTCGCCTTGTAAATCAAGGCATTTTCATATGCCAAAAACCGGAATTCATCAAGTTCATGCAAATTAGAGACTCTTGCATTTTCGACATCTCCCCAATCCATATTCAACTTTTTTAGTGCCCACAAGGCTTTGTGTTCCAACTCTACCGGTAAGTGACAAGCTTTCTCAAACACCAACTTGAATGGAGACATCCCAATCGGAGTCTTGTAAACGGACCGATATGCCCACAAAGCATCATCAAGCTTTCTAGGCAAATCAGTTCTATGAGCATTAACCGTCATTGCCAAAATGCTTTTAATCTCCCGATTGGAGACTTCGACTTGGCCATTTGTTTAAAGATGGTAGGGAGTTGCAACCTCGTGTCTCACTCCATATTTTTGGATGAGGTTTTCAAAGGCTCGATTACAAAAATGGCTCCCACCATCACTAATAATAGAACGTGAAGTTCCAAATCTCGAAAAATGTTCTTCTTCAAGAAGGCTAGTACAGTCTTGGCTTCATTGTTAGGGAGCGCAACCGCTTTCACCCATTTTGAAACGTAGTCAACCGCTACCAAGATTGACTTGTTGCCATAAGAACTCACAAAAGGCTCCATGAAGTCAACTCCCCACACATCGAACAATTCAACCTCAACAATGGGATTGAGTGGCGTCTCATGCTTTCTTGAGATTCCACCCATCCGTTGGCATTGGTCACAACTTTTCACCTAAGCAAGGGCATCCTTGTGCAAGGTTGGCCAAAAGAAGCAATATTCTCACACCACCATAATTCCCTCCATAGGGAGAAAAGTGGCATCCTTCCATTATTGCTTCTTGTTTGGACTCGGAGACACACCTCCGAATGATTCCATCAACACATATCCTAAAGAGATAGGGTTCATCCCAATTTTAGAATCTTGCATCTTTTGCTAGCTTCTTCTTTTGATAAAAAGTGAAGTCTTCGGGATACACTCCACCCACCATGAAATTTGCTAGATCACCATACTAAGGAATGGATTCCCAAGACACGGCCAATCATTCATATCAATTTCTTCTTTTGGACGTCCCTCCTTCTCCAAGCGGGACAAGTGATCTGCCACTTGGTTTTCGGTCCCCTTTCTATCAAGAACTTCAATATCAAACTCTTGGAGGAGTAACACCCACCGGATAAGCTTGAATTTGAATCTTTCTTTGTCATCAAGTACCAAACGGCAGAGTGATCGGTATGCACAATTGTCTTTGTTCCCACCAAATAAGACCGAAAATTTTCAAAGGCAAACACAATTGCCAAGAGCTCTTTTTCCGTCACCGTGTAGTTCAATTAGGCCTCGTTCATCATTTTTCTTGCATAGTAGATGGGATGGAGCATCTTCTCCACCCTTTGACCTAGCACGGCCCCCAAGGCAACGTCACTAGCATCGCATATTAACTCGAAGGGTAGCTACCACTTTGGGCTCACAATAACTGATGCGGTTGTCAATCTTTTCTTCACTTCTTTAAAGACATCCAAACAAGCCTTGTTGAACAGGAACTTGGCATTTTTCTCGAGGAGTTTGCGTAAAGGGTTCACCACTTTGGAAAAGTCTTTGATGAACCGATGGTAGAATCTCGCATACGCCAAGAAACTTCTAACCCCTTTCACGGTCATTGGAGGTGGAACCTTTGAAATTACCTCAATTTTGGCCTAGTCTGCCTCAATTCCCTTTTTGGAGACCTTGTGCCCCAACACTATGCCCTTTTGTACTAGGAAATGACATTTTTCCCAATTAGTACAAGCCTCGTTTCTTCACATCGCTCAAGCACCTTCTCCAAATTCGACAAGCAATAATCAAATGAGTCTCCAACTACCGAGAAGTCATCCATGAATACTTCAAGGAAATTCTCCACCATGTCATGGAAAAGAACAAGCATACACCTTTGGAAAGTAGCGGGTGCATTGCAAAGACCAAATTGCATTTTGCGGAATGCGAAAGTGCCATAGGGACAAGTGAAAATGGTCTTGTCTTGGTCATCGACTTTGATAGATATTTGATTGTAGTTGGAGTATCCATCTAAGAAGCAATAGTAAGCACGACCAGCCAAACGATCAAGTATTTGGTCAATAAATGGCAAAAGAAAGTGGTCTTTTCTTATTGCGGTGTTTAACTTCAGAAAGTCCATACAAACTCTCCACCTCGGTCACGGGTCTAGTAGTTATGGATTCTCTCATTAAGAATCACCATCATCCATCCTTTCTTTGGTACACATTGCACCGGTGACACACATTTGCTATTGGACAACGGGACAATCACACCCGCGTCTAACCACTTGATGATCTCCTTTTTCACTAATTCTTGCATTGAAGGATTCAACCTCCTTTGATGCTCCACACTAGGCTTACATTCATCTTCAACTAGAATTTTATGAGTGCACACTCCGGGGTCAATCCTCTTTATATCCGCTAACGTCCACCCTATCGCTTTTATCCTCCGCTTCACCACCTCAACAAGTTTGGTTTATTATGTTTTGGTTAAGTGGGAAGAAATGATTATGGGTAGAGCGGAGTTTGGACTGAGGAAGTTGTATCTCGAATGGGATGGTAGGACTTTTAGCTCAAGTTTTGGTGGTTCTTCTATTGATGGTTTTGTAGGTGGGATTTCTCAAGGTCTAAGGATAGCTTTTTGGGTACATATAGTTTGGATCCAAATCCCTCTAACGCATTTACAATCGCCACCACACTCTTTTCACTCTCTACATCCATATTCCAAATTACCGTCGCTAAAGTGTCTTCTTGGCTAACTAAGACACTTTCCTTCTCCACGAGTGCATCCACTACCAAATCCACATAAGAACAAGTGGCCTCTTCTTCCATTGGTTGCTTCAAGGACCTGCAAATGTGAAAGATCGCTTTTTCTCCATTAAATCAAAAGGTGAGCTCACCTCTCTTCACATCACAAAGAGCTCTTCTGGTTTCTAAGAATGGTCTCCCAAGGATGATTGGGACTTTAAAATCTACCGGACAATCAAGAATGACAAAATCTGCCGAAAAGATGAATTTGTCCACCTTCACCAACACATCATCTATGACCCCAATCGGACTTTTCATTGAACGATCAGCCATTTGCAAATTCATTGTTGTTGGTCCTGGTATCTTGGTAGCCAAAGTTTTGTAGACCGCATAAGGCATCAAGTTGATGCTTGCTCCAAGGTCACATAAGGCTTTCTTGAAATGTCTCCCACCAATAGTGCATGGAATGTTAAAAGCTCCAGGATCATCCATCTTTTGTGTCATATACTTAGATACAATTGCACAATATTGGTGAGTGACCTTGATTGTCTCAAAGTCCTCATATGTCTTCTTGGTCACCATATCCTTCATGAACGTAGCAATGTTGGGCATTTGTCCCAATGCATCAACCAAAAGGATGTTGATGGAGGTTGTTGTTATTTTCTCCCAAACTTTCTTGGCATGGGATATTTCTCTTTGTTTGCTACTTCTTTGTGGGAATGGAAGTGGAACTTTGGATATGGTGCTTGGTTTGGGAATGCTTTCTCTAGGTGGTGAAGTTTTTTTTTGTTTGGCTATTTGGGTAGTGGTGTTTTGAGGGGTAGCCTTTTTAGTGGCTTTTTCAACATCATCTTCATCTTCTTGTTCAAGCACTTTATCTTGCCTCTCCACCGCTTCTTGTACCATCTCTTCCTTAATAGCTTCATTATCATTCAACTCAACACCCACACGATCATCACGAACTCTCAACTCTACATCATCACCACCCTTGGCTTTTGGGTCTTCCCATGTCTTGCCACTCCGGGTTTTAATTGCCATCACTTGGTCTTTACCGCTTTTATTGGGATTCACTACCATATCACTCGGTAGTGCCCCTTGTGGCCTTTGATTCACTTGATGTCCAAGTTGAATCATTTGAGATTCAAGGTCCTTGATTGAAGTAGAATGAGATGACATTGTTTGTTACATGTCTTTCATATCTCTAGTATGTACCCTTGTTAGTTCTTCAGCATTTGATTCATCATATCTTCTAACTTTGAAGGACCCTTGTCTTCATGATCATTTTGCTTAAATTGAGGTCTTGGCACATATTGTTGAGAAGAACCGGCTCCTCTCCCTTCTTGATTGCCACTCCAATTGCCTCTCCCTTCACTTGGTCTTCATTTCCCTTGTTGTTGATAAGGTCTTTGGTAACAACCTTGATCATACCCTCTTTGGCCTTGGAAATTGGCCACATAATTTACTTCCTCTCCTTCTTGGATGTTATAACATTGCTTCGGGTAGTATCCCTCTTGTCCATGTTGGAGGAGAGACAAAAGAACACCCCCTGGGGTTACATAACCCATTGGAGCCACTTGATGCCCGGTATTTGTGGTTTGAATGTTTTCTACTTTGTTGGTTTTCTTCTCATTGGCTTCTCTATCCACTTTAGAATTATGACTGATGAGTTCAACAGATGTTAGGATTCTTGCCATCTTCTCATCTTGAGCTTCCAACTGCTTCATCATCATAGGACTTATCCCACTTTCTTTATCTGGGTTTTAAGCTCTTGATCCAATCTTGAGACTGTTTGGCAACCTTGTCTAATATCTCCTTCACCTCTCCATACAGCTTCTCTATGGTAGCACCATCACAAACAGTATCCAAAGCAGATTGATTCATCTTGTTTAGTCCTTGGTAGAAGTATTGCAATAACATATCCTCCCGGAAGTCATGGTTAAGACAACGAAACAAAATATCTTGGAAAGCCTCCCAGGCCTCGGACAATGAGTCGGATGCATCTTGCTCGAACATGTATACTTTGTCCCTCAATGAAGCTTGTTTTCCTTTGGGTTTGCTAGGAATTGTTTCACTAGTTCATTCCATGTAAAGATAGAATTCCTTGGCAACTTGTTTACCCATGCCTTGGCCTTCCTCGTAAGAGAATAGGAAAAGACTCTTAGTCGCAATGACTTTTCCGAGACCCGTGCCGACTTGTAGAGATTGCATGTTTGCATAAAATTCCTCAAGTGATCATTTGCATCTTCAAACCTGTCTCTACTAAAGAAACTATGTTGTTCAAGTCCTTGTAGAATCACATTTGGAGTACTGAAACAAGCATTTCCATGAATTGGTGGTGGAACTATGGCACTTGCAAAACTAGTCATGTCGACCTCCTCTTCAGACTCATCATCATCTAGATCTTGCACATGTTGATTGTAGTTCTGACCACTTCTAACATTCCCTTGATTCCGATTAATGTTACGGGTATTCACTTTATTGACATTGCCTTTCGGTTGACATTAGCACGACCTCCACGGTTTGCACCCCGACCACCTTAGTTCACACCTCGGCCACCCTGGTTAACATTGTTGCCACCCCGATTGGCATTACCCATATCACCAACATTTTCTTCAAGATTTCCCTGTACATTCGCTTACACTCCCGCATTTGCTTGAGCCGCATTTGTGTGAGCACTCGAAAAGGGTTATCTCCTTGTGGACCCACGTTCTCAACTTGAGGGTCATCATCCCCTTCTATAGGATCATCATCTCGTTGTTCAACATAGAATTGATGGCCCTCCGCATTGAGCTCCACATTCTCAAATTCTCCCTCGTACTCTTCCTCATATCCTTGAGGATCCCCATATGTTGATTGTAGTATTGATTGTAATCGGGGTTCCATAAGAGTCTATTAGGATTTCTCCTATAGGCCATGTTTCAGCTACACAAGGTAAAACAAAAACAAAAAGTAAAATGCTAGGACTTGCAAACTAATCAACTTTGATTAACTAATACAACTCAATATTGAAACCATAGTTCCCAGCAACAACGCCAAAATTTTATCCACGCACAATCCTAAACCATTAATGGTGAGGGGCGGTTGTCAAAGATATAATACCCGATATGAGTCAGGGTCGATTTCCCAAGGGCACTAGCCGTTCAAGTAAGAGAGCGAAAATAGATAGTCAAATGATGTTTAGTTAAGAGTCCTAAAAGGTAGGGTTATTGTTGTAAATCTATATTAAACTACAAAGCATGTAAGTGAAAGCAAGTAATTGATTCTATATTAAGAAGCTGGGGGCGTAAACGGCTAATACTGGTATCCAATCAATGGGTAGAGTAAATTCACTTTCCTAACAAAAATATAATTATGGTCGAGTCATTATAATGAAATCTCTAGAATCCTCCCGGCCTAAGAGGGATCGACCCCACTACGCTCGCCAAAGCCATAGTTAAGCACATAATGCTCTACTCATGGACCTAAGGAAAGGAGACCTCTTCCGAGTGTAACTCCTTTTAGATGGGTTAGGCTAAGTAATAGCCAACAAAACCCAAATTCTTACCAACTCCACTAATCTACACTAACTAATCTTTCTTGAGTCTTTAGTTAGCAAAGTAGAAATAAAACCCTAATATCATGGATACTAAAATTTTGATGTTAATGTAATGAAAGTTGGATAATTGTTACTCATGTTATGGTTGGTGAATCTAAGCAACAACCATTGAATTTCTACCACTTATAGCATGTTTATACCCCTAGTTATGACTTTAGATACTCATACTAGGGGTTTGAATCAAGAGTAAAAACATGTAATGAAAGGATGTAATGGATTCAAACATGGATAGTATCTTGATATATGATTAAAGATCCGAAACTACAAGATAATTAGCTTACAAATCAATGGAAGTCTTGAATCTTGTCTTCCAAAATGTGCCTCTAAGAGTAGAAAGTGCAATATGAAATTGAATAGTGTTAAATCCCTAGCTTGTTCTATTTATACTAGGGCAGAAAAATAATTACCAAATCTGCCATTTGGCTCTGGGCGGCCCGCCTATGGACAGGGGCGGTCCGCCCCTTGAGGACTTGACTAACTGGGCTTCTTCACTAGTTGCAGGTGATGGGCGGTCTGCCTAGATCTTGAGGCGGTCCATCTCTTTTGGTCCCAGACTTGCACTCTCTCTGGATCTTAACTAGGCGGTTGGCCTAGTGCAGAGGGCGGGGCACCCATCTTGAATCATTGCATGCGGGTTCTCAGGACTTGCTTCAGGCGGTCTGCCTCTATGCCAGGGCAGGGCGCCCTTCGTGCCTCCAGACTTGACACTTCTCTGAACTTTCCAAGGCGGTCTGCCTTCAGCTTAGGGCGGAGCGCCCTTCTCTGATATGCTGCACTTCAGCTGTTTTGGCTCCATTTATCGCTTTTAAGCTTCAATCTTCAATCAATGACTCTTGTAAACTTGTTGTACCTGAAACTAAGCAGTCTATAACATTAATAACTCCAAATGTTGCTTTTGGATTCAAAAACAAAAGTCTAAAGTAGTCTTTAAATTAGTAAAATACCAACTTATCATGATACTCAAAACTGCAACAACTATAGGGGTATCAAACTTCTAAGCCATTCGATGAAACTCTGGAAGAGGGTGATAGAGAGGAGGATGAGGAGGGATGTGACTATTTCCGAGAATTAGATCGGATTCATGTCAGGGAGATCAACTACAGAAGCTATTCATCTTTTGAGGAGGATGGTAGAGTAGTTTAAGGACAAGAAAAGGGACTTACATATGGTGTTCATTGACCTTGAAAAAGCTTATGACAAGGTCCCAAGGGAGGTTTTATTGAGGTGCTTGAAATCTAGAGGTGTACCTATGGCATACATCAGAGCGATTAAGGACATGTATGATGGAGTCAAGACTTGAGTGAGAACAGTAGGGGGAGACTCATACCACTTTCCAGTCGAGATGGGGTTACACCATGGGTCACCGCTCAACCCATTCTTATTTGCGCTGGTGATAGATGAATTGACATAGAGTATTCAAGAAGAAGTGTCGTGGTGTATGTTATTTGCCGATGATATTGTTTTAGTTGATGAGACACAAAATGGGGTTAATGAAAAGTTGAAAGTGTGGAGACAGACTCTAGAGTCTAAAGGTTTCAGACTTAGCAGGACGAAGACAGAGTACACGGAGTGCAAGTTTAGTGATGTGTCTCATGATTCAGATGTGGAAGTGACGCTCGATAACCAAGGTATACCCATGAAATGAAGCTTCAAGTATCTTGACTCAATTCTCCAAGGTAATGGAGAAATTGACGATGATGTCACACATCATATTGGTGTAGCTTGAATGAAGTGAAGGCTTGCTCCCGGAGTCCTATATGATAAGAGAGTGCCACCTAGGCTTAAAGGAAAATTTTACAGAGTGGTCGTTAGATCAGCGATGTTGTGTGGGGCGGAGTGTTGGATAGTGAAGAACTCTCACATTCAGAAAATGGTTGCGGTAGAGATGAGAATGCTTAGATGGATGTGAGGATTGCATACTAGGTTGGATAAGATTAGGAATGAGGTTATCCGAGATAAGGTATGAGTGTCCTCAGTGGTAGATAAGATGCTAGAAGCAAAGCTCTGATGGTTCGGACATGTGAAAAGGAGGAGCGCATATGCTCTAGTGAGGAGGTGCGATGGGTTCGCTGTGTTGGGTCTATGTAGAGGTAGAGGTAGACTGAAGAAGAATTGGGCCGAGGTGATTAGACAGGACATGGCTTACCTCCAGATCACCGAGGACATAACCGTAGATAGGAAAACATGGAGGTCGAGGATTAAGGTGGAAGGCTAGAGTGTAGTTGAACGTTTCTTCTCTTATTCATAGTAGTGGTTTTCCCTAGATATACTGCTCCTATCTTAGTCTTCGTCATTTTATCTATTGGTGGTAGTTGTTTCTTCTCTGTCTATTTAAATTTACTGTCATTATTTTCTTTATTCCATCTTGTATTTAATGAATTTAACATGTTTTCTGAAATATTTTTCTTTAGCCGAGGGTCTAACGGAAACAGCCTCTTCACCTAGGTGGGGGTAAGGTCTACGTACATCTCACCCTCCTCAAACCCCACTTGTGGAATTATATTGGGTATGTTGTTGTTGTAGTTAAATCCTTTAAATATTTTTTATTGAACAAATATACACGATTAATTTAAGAAAATCGAGTTAAAAATTATATGATCATGAAATTGATAAGGTAGTAAATTTTTTTTCCCATAATATATTTTTTAAATTTCTACAGTAGAATTATGCCTAATATTTTAGAATTGTGAATTGAACTACTCAAATCATCATATGTATCAATAATTCTTTTGAAAACAACAATCAAGGTCTTATGTTAAAACAAAAGTTAATATTTTGTTAACTTGAAAGAACCATTAGCTCTATATATATCCTACTATATATAAGTAGGACTCTTGTGGGACGAACATCATATTTAATAGTTTTACGAAAAATATTATAAGTTGTACTTTAAATTTGGCTTTGTGAATCTAATTCACAGACTACGTGTCAAAAGTAATTGTAGTCGTGTTAATAGACCAACTACTCCTCTTCAACTCATCCCTAAATTCTTAATCTAGGCCTCTAAGTCGAACTCAAAGAAAGATGATCTGTTTATGGAGAAAGACCGTTGATGTACAATAGTCATGGTTACAGTAATATTTGGTTATGAGATTTATGGTATCCATCAGAAGTCCTTATTCTCTTTTCTTTATTGTTTGCCAATTTTGAGGATGAATTCTTTACCTACATAGCTTATTAAATCTTTACATATATATAAGCGGGACTTTGATGTACAAACACAATAATAAAAAATTGTACAAATGGGAATCAGAATGAGAATGAGAATGAGAATTGTACTATAAACACGTGATTCTCTCATTGGTCATTGGAATTTTTGTCTTTTTTGTCCTACTACCGTGAACACGTGTATTGCATTTGAAAACACATGTTTCTCTTCTATCCATTCCATTCAGGAAACACTTCTCATATTTAGAAGTCCTCTGGTGTTTACTTCGATGGCAACTCTTTCACATCTTTACCATCTTCAATCCATAATTTCTTGTTATGTTCTCATATCTACGACGTGCTACACAAATTTTTTTGAATTTATGATGAATTAGTCTGAGTAAGTCTTCTTTGTTTTGATCCACCAAGTTATTGCTAACGGGACTTCGGTCGATATATGTTGCTCCATTTCTTTAATTTCTATAGTTCATTTTAGAATTATATCTAATTTCACAAGCATGTTTGGGGAATTTTTTTAAAGTAATCTCCAACTTTAATTTTGTCGATTTCTTACATTTCTTTTGGTAGATCTTCTTGTAAAATGGTGAGGCATTTATTATTTATGTTGTTATGTGTTGCTCCCAATGCACATGCAAGTATACGTGGTCGACAAGTAATAAAGTGATAAGTAGAGTATCGTTCCCACGAGGACTATTCAGACTGGACTCCTAACAAACAATTTCTTAACAACTATTTAGGGATCTTTTCCAATAGTGAGAATATTATCAACTACAAAAATAGTAATTAAAATGGTAGAAGTGAATTCAAACAATGGAGCAAAAATTGGTTGTTATCAGTAATAAGGAGACGGTCCAGGGTTAGAGCTGCGACAAATCCAGTTGAGTTATCCTATTGATTCTATTTCTTAAGTCCCAAGATTGCTAACTAACAGGTTAATTGTACCCGTAAAAACCTGTCGATTCTTCACGGTCTATGCAAGCTACTCTAACGCCTATATGTCTATGGAGTTAAATCACATGCACGCATTAACGAACTCTGTATTTAGCTAAGCAAGGTGAATAGGTATATGTCTATCCTACCCACAAATTGATTCCCCGATGCCCAGGTTCACAATCAAGCGCTATTCTTTCTTATGTGCGTTCATAAATTCCCTCTGTCGAGTTCAATCTAAGAACCGTAGATAGTGTTCAATTATTCGGCCGTTATAATCAAACAATTATGATCAAGAAAGAATAAACAATCTGTAATTGGAATTCAATTCATAGAAATCAACATTCAAACCTCAACCTTCATGAATTCGCTCTAACCCTCGAACGATATATTTAGCTACGCTTACTCATAATAACAACACAAGGATTTGATGAAATAATGAAATAATGATGTAATAAATTAATGAAAGGAATAAAAACCCTTGTTCAAGATATTATGAGCTCTCAAATTTGCTCCAAAGTCTGAACTCCTCTCAAAAACTAAGTAGAAGAGTATTTATAATGTTTACAAAAGCCTAGCAAATAGTTACGCCTAAGCCTAGACGAAATAGGAAATCCAAAAATGCTCCAGGGGCGCTATAGCTGGCGCCCCGCGCCTCAAACTGCGTGGAACCAAGCAGAGGACATCGAATCTTGCACGTAACGGCCATGCCCCGCGTCCCAAAACGCGGAAGAAAGTTGGGCGCTGCAGTGGGCGCCCCGCGCCTCAAACCGCGCTCACACTGGGCGCTGTAGTGGGCGCCCCGCGCCACCCATAGCGCCAGGCTAATTCCAGTTTTTCTTCGTTTGTAGCTTGCTTCGTTCCGTGCCTTCGCGTGCTCGATCCAATCCTCAATCCAAATTCAATCTTTTCTTGCTCGATTATGCTCTTCAAAGCTCCAATTGCACCTCACAACATCCTACAAGTCACACAACACAAAATCAGTGCAAAATCACATTCGTCAACTAGAAAACGTGCGAATAAATATGAAATCCACGTAATCGTTTGTGTGGGTGCAAAGTATCGGTATTCCAGGAGTGGAGGAGTATGAGTGAGGAATGCCACAAATATTGCAAAATATTTTATACAAGAAATAAATAAAGAAATAAAGAAAAAAAAGAAACAAGTTAGTCTAATAATAATAATAATAATAATAATAAATAAATAAATAAAATAAAGAAATTAGTCCAATAATAGTAGCAATTATTATTATATATAAAATAAAGAAATTAGTCCAATAATAGTAGCAATAAAATCCCAAAAACTGAAACAAACATTAAACTGAGAGCAAATACTTAGAAAAAAAAGAGTGAAAAGAAAGAAGTTGGATAGAAAGATTTAGAACCAAAAGACTTCATAAAAATTGTCTTTTGGAGCATAAATCTTATTATTCTAAAGGTTAATTAGGAGCGTTATGGGGCTGTGTTGTTGATTTTTGGTGTTATTGCTGTGTACGTGTCTTGGTTTAAGCTTTGTGGATCGACTTAGCCGAGCTCTAAGGTCTCGTCTATAGGTAAACACATTTACCCTGTATTTAGTTTTAATTATTTGGCTATGAAATGATACAAACCAGCATGTCGATGAAAGCCTTAAAAGTTCTGCTTTAATGTATGTGTTAGTCGGATTAAATTTGCTATAGCGTTGGCATAAGAAAGAAATTGTTATATGATTGATTTCACTTCTTAAAAGTTGCATATGTTTTTTTTGGAGCTAGTTTGTATGTATAAAAGAAGCAAAGTAAATGAGCAGATCTAAACTTGAAAGAAAAAGTGAAGTCTGGCACTCTGAAATTTTGGTACAAAAATCCAGATAGTTTTGAGAAATAGCCATATAGAGAAATGTTGTAAATCTGGACAAATTCAGAAGTAGGCAAATTAGGACATTGGAATGCAAATCTTTCTTAAAAGAAAAAATGAAACCCAACATGGAAACTGCTTGCTAATTTAACAAGTTTTGTTAATTTAACGAATAAGGAAAAGGGATTGTAGGCTAGAGATAGGGTAATCATTCTATTTTTAAAGTTGGCTTTTGAGTAAAGACCATCAAGTAGTTGGCTATTTTGTGAACACCACATTTCTAGAGAGAAAGAACCGTATAAAGTTTTGCAAACATAGTATATCTATGTCTAAATTCGGACAACTTACAATAGTGGTGGTCATATAATGCAATTTTTGCAAATTGGGACAAACAAAAATGGAGTAGGCTGATGTAGAACATCTCTGTAAAAATTAGATTTTTAAAGAAAATAAGTCACCATTTAAATTCCACCTAGATAATTCAAATTTTCTACAATTTGTGGCCAAAATGAAAGGTGACTGATTTGATAGGCCAATTTTGTAAATGTTTGAAGCTGTGAGCACCAGTTTAATTTTATTTGATAAACAGCCCCTCTTTGATGAAATGGTCACCTTCTTCACAAACAACCACATTTTTTTTTGCTTTAAAAAATCCATGTTTAATTAAATCAGTTTAAGTTGGTTCTTTCTTTATCGATGTAAATATTCATTTTTTTTAGAACGAGATAAATCAACAATTTTTTATGAAACATTTATACTTTTGATAATTAAAGTGTGATTTCAAATTAATGGCAAGAATATAACAACTACGTATTTTTAAATTAAAATGCGGCAATAAAGCAATTGTGCTCAGCACAGGACTCGAGAGTGCCTAATACCTTCCCGAGAGTCAACTGAGAACCTTACTCGAATCTCTAACGCAGACCATTAGACGAGTCAAAGATGTTCCGATGTACCTTTTTGGTGACTTGGCACACCTTTAACTTGTCAAGTGGCGACTCTGAGTTCTCTCTAAATATTTTGTACCTTGCAACACCAGTCACAAGCCTTTAAAATAAGCATTCTTTGTGTAGAAGAATTTTTTAGGGCATGACATTGGGTATTTTGCTCTTTGTGGCTTCTTTCACTCCAATGTGACATAGAAATCTGAAACCATGCAAAAACACATTGAACGTGAGAAGGGGCGAGGGGCAAGTGCTGCCTAGGTCAGATTTTTAGACGGAGAAAAGGGAGAGAGGGGAAATCGCAAGTCATTTATAAGATTTATACGGGTGTTTCTGTTCGAAATTTATTCATTAAACTAAACAGAGGTCAGTTTTGCTAAACCACTGCTGTGGAAGTCAAAAAAGCAAACCATTGCCCATAGTCTCATAGTTCTGCAATTTTCCCAAATAAATATAGGGAACTCTACAAAAATAGCTGACACATTGGGGATACAACAATAACAGTATATCCATTGTTATTTCACAAGTGAGGCCTGGGGAGGTTGAGATGTACATATAGCTTACCCCCACCGAAGTGGAGAGGATATATTAGAGATACATAGATTATATATTTATTATACGCATTTTAAACATTGAATATACACGAAACATATAAAAAAGGTTATTTTTGTTTAATCGACCTAGCCATTATTTGTGTAGAGATCTCATAAATATGACTAAAGCAAAGTTTTTGGGGGTCAATTGACTCTTGGGGCCTAAATATATGCTTTAGCAGTCTTGCTCTTGAACAGGTCATGAATCATTGTCATCGTATCATGTAGTCTCATCAAATGTCAATCGATAACCTATATTACAAATAGAAACAACGATACTTAATAACTCATTATTTTATGAGGGAAGAGTCAATATAGGATACTATAATATGCTTTAGCATCAATTTACATAAAAAAAATAACATAAATGAAGAAGAAAAGAGTTCCAGATGAGAGGAAGAGAATAGAAAAGAAGCGGAGAGAAAGAGATCTAGAGAGAATATAATAATTAAGCTTTTATTATCATCAAAAGTATGTGTTCTAACTTGTACCTATTCTTCATGTACGAATGAAATACTTGTGCATTGAAATGCCAAATTAAGTACGAGCTATATTTTATTTTCCTGTTGTTCTGATTTTTTACAAGTCATAATAACTTGCCATTAGATAGAGCTTCTACTTACTTTAATAAGCTATGGTCTAGCAGTAGCATATCTCGTATTTGATGATTCCAAACAATACCACTTAGAGACCACCCTAAGAAAATGACAATAAGATTTATATAATTTTTGAAAATGACCACCGCAACGAGTTTACTTAGGAGTAATGCATCCAGTGATCCTTGAAGCTAACATGCATCACAAAGTAACATGTTCTATCCTACATGTTACCAAAGATACAATTCCTATTCGCTTATTAGTTATAAGCTACAACGTGAGTCATCATGGACATCCTTTTGTTAGTGTGCTTCAAGCTATTTGGATCAACATAATAAATATTACTAATGAAGAGAATATGGCCGCAGAAGAAATCTAACAAGATTTTTATCATGGTGCTATTCAATCAAGTATTCACTAGCTCGCATAGTAGAGAGCAAACAACATTGATTATCAATATGGTTAGCCAATATGTAAAATGGACAGCCAAACCAATAAAGCATCAACCAGATCAAGCATAGAGTTTAGAAATATATAAATTTAAGAATATGATCATACAATGGTTTTGAAATTGATTAATACTAGGTCTAATAAATATAAACATGACCATTTCATATACTAGTAATCATCCAATCAATCTATAATTACTAACTTACTTATCTCAATTACAAGCCAATTTATTCAAGCACTTCTATAATTGTATATATTGCTTTCCTTCACAACTTTCTAACAACTTCATTAGATGTATTCTGTAACTAAAATATTAATTTACAATTATGCTTAATTTCTCTGGTTAATAAAAGTATAACAACAACATACCCAATATAATCTTACAAATAGGGTATGAGGATGGTGAGGTGTACACATACGTTATCCTAACAAGGTGAAGAGGCTGTTCCGGGAGACCCTCGACTAAAAAAAAAAGCCTTTTAAAATATGTTTGAGACAAAAGATAAAAACAAGACAGAAAAATCATAGTAAATAAAATACCGACATAAAAAATATAAAAAACACTCAGAAACCAAATAAACATACAACAACAGTGATATCCTACAAATGAGGTCTAGGAAGGGTAAGATGTATGCATACCTTACTGCCTCCGAGGTTGAGAGACTGTTTCCGACGAACCCTCAACTAAAACTAATAAAAATATGGTAGAAACAAAATACATGACAAGAATACCATAAATTAAATAAACAAAAAACACCAATAATACAAAACAAGTATAAGTAAAACTGTAAATTTATGGCGGAATAGGTGCCCAGCTACTCAAACTTGGCACGAAAAGTCAGTTAGCTCCCTCAACCCTCCTATGTACCTAATGGCTACCTGGACCTAATCGATTTTGTACCAGTTGAATACTCCGACGATGATTTATGATAAATATGAAGTGTGTGATATCTACACGCTGCTGATGTGGCAAACTGACGAATTAAAAATGCCACGTGGTAATTTTGTTTAACTTAATATTTTTCCTTTTTTTATCTTTCACGTTTTTCCTCTTTCTTCTCCATATAACCTCATCTTTCTCCAACAACTCAAAATTACAATAATTCTACATCTGACCTTATTCTTCTTTAACAAAGTTAAATTACAACTTTTCTTCTTCCACGGCAACCACCTTTAATCTACTCTATTTAAAATAATCATCCAAATAATCAACTCTAACTCTTTGTCATGAAGAAGTAGATTTTGACTAATTTTCTAATTGGAAGAAAGGTACAACACAAATCAAATTGAACAGATTTAGCAACTACATCGAAGAGATGTTTCATAAATTGGCTGCGACGGCGATAATAGGCGACAAGGATAATAGGTAGAAGGCGGACAAGAAAGCCACCATTGTTGCTCGTTTTGGAGAAGCTCGAAAATTTCAGAGATTAAATTGTTCAAGCTTGAGTTCTATTTGTGCTAAGACGTGAATATGTGGTGAAATTTGTTGTTTGAAGTTGGCTGATTTCTTAAGAAGAATTAAAATCAGGAACCCAAAAGAAAAACTCCATTAAAAACCTTCTATGTAAACTTGAAAAACACACCCGACTGGATTCTTTGTTTTTATTATTGTTCGAATTAATTGTCATTTAGATTTGTTCGGGATGCAATTTAGAAGTTGTGATTAGATTTATGGACTGATTGGAAGAAGATGACTTATGAATGACATGGGGATTCTCTAAAAGTTCAAGAATATATAGAGTGTGAGGAAGATGACCATGAATACACGTTCTTTGCAGCTTTTTTTTTTTTTAAAAAATTGATTTAATTTTCAATACTTAATCTTCCACACTAAAGTCGAAGTTAGCATCCGTTCCAAGCCTTTTTGATGTTTTAATTTGTAGAAATAGACTGATGGAAAACAAGATGAGATTAAGATGAAATTAGAGCAATTTCAGGTTTAGGATGTTTTATATTGATTTGGGATATGTTTTAATTGGTTTTTTTACTATTGGAAAGTTTCAACTCAGCAAAAATAACCTTCCACGCGCCCTAAAACACTTGAAAGTCACTACCTATGCCAGCTGTACATTTTTTGCTTATCTGATACAAATTCCAATGGGTCCAGGTAGCCAACAGGTATATGGGAGGGTTGAGGGAGCTAACTGACTTTTCGTGCCAAGTTTGAGTAGCTGTCAACCTATTCTGCCTAAATTTATTCAAAAATTTACTAGGACTATCTAAAATAAGCTAAAAAAACAATGATTACCACGTGCTAACTATTCCATCAACAATCTATTACTCCTCTCCTAGTATCTCTTTTATCGCCCTTCTTGTCATCTTCTTCTTCCACTCACTTCCTTTTGATCCCCAAAAACACACAGATCCGCTCAAGATCCAAACCCTAAACCCCCAAAACGACACCGTTTTAAACCAAATCCAAAATTAATCGAACCGGGTAATCGGATCCAAAAAGCTGGAGCAGTTAAAAACAATTGGGCGGGAGCTGGCAATGGGCTCCCAAGGTGGATTTGGTCAGTCCAAAGAGTTTCTTGACCTAATCAAATCAATTGGCGAAGCCCGATCCAAAGCTGAAGAAGATCGTATTGTAGTGAACGAAATCGAAACCCTAAAAAGGCGAATAATCGAGCCTGATATACCTAAAAGGAAGATGAAAGAGTATATTTTACGATTAGTTTATATCGAAATGTTAGGTCATGATGCATCTTTTGGTTATATACATGCTGTTAAAATGACTCATGATGATAATTTGCATCTTAAAAGGACTGGTTATTTAGCCGTTACGCTGTTTCTGAATGAGGATCATGATTTGATTATTTTGATTGTTAATACTATTCAGAAGGACTTGAAATCCGATAATTATTTGGTCGTTTGTTCCGCGTTGAATGCTGTTTGTAAGTTGATTAATGAAGAGACTATTCCAGCTGTTTTGCCTCAAGTTGTTGACTTGTTAGGTCATTCTAAAGAAGCTGTTAGGAAAAAAGCTGTTATGGCTCTTCATCGGTTTCATCAGAAATCCCCCTCGTCTGTTAATCATCTCGTTTCCAATTTCAGAAAGGTGAGATCTTTTGCGCTTGTTTTGTGATTTATAGTAGTAATAGTTTAAGTTTTTTACACTTACTTAAGTCGCTCAAAGAATATCCACTGGTAAGCCTCCATAAAAATTGGGATTTGTAATCTTGAAGATAAGACTCAATAGTGTATATAACTTAAATTCTCATAGTAATAGTTCAATTCATTGACGAGACTAGACTACATTGTCGCGTTGTGATTGCATGCATCCTTTTGTTGCAAGGACGTGGAATGCATGTATTACTGAGGAAATCAGATGCAATCCTAGGTGATGCAGAGAGTATTTTATGTGCGATACAATTTTTTTAATAATAACACGTGTATTAACAGTATTTAAGAGTATTAACAATTTTGAAGCACTTTCTTGTGTGCAGAAAAATAGGAACTTCTTGACTTCTCTTAAAATTCTTTTATTTCTAATGATCTTTTGAAGTTCTGGATGATGTTAATGACATTAGTGTGGTGTTGTATCAAAGACGAGAGAATTGAGTGATGGGTAAAATTATTGGAAAAATGTGGAATATTTATAAAAAAAGATATAATTTGATGCCCCAGAAGATAATAAAACAAAATCATGGGCACATGAAAGGATGTTAGATGATTTTTTTAATGAAGAGAAGATGGGTTTTTTTGGATGTAACTGATTCTTTTGTGTTTTTCAACAATTTTTTGGGTTTTGCAGAGGCTATGTGACAATGATCCTGGTGTAATGGGCGCTACACTTTGTCCTCTTTATGATCTTATCTCAACAGATGTTAGTTCTTATAAGGATTTGGTGGTGAGCTTTGTAAGCATTCTGAAGCAAGTAGCGGAACGGAGATTGCCAAAGAGTTATGACTATCATCAGATGCCCGCTCCATTCATTCAGGTATGTCAATCAAAGTTTCAGTCTCAACACTTGGATGATACACACGAATTTTCTTTGAAAATCTGGAAATACTGTAATTTTATGTGTCTTGTATTAATGCAAAATTTCCACAAATTTTGGAGTGGCATTCAACTCCATGCTACCATCTCATTTCTGAGGGCTGGACCTCTGATTTGTCTGAGGTTTGAAACATTCTATCCCAGAACATAATTATGTATGAAAGTTGGAAAGGCTTCAAAGGAATTTCCTATAGGATGCTTCTGATAGTTCTTAAAAAATTCACTTGGTGAGTTGGGCGGCTATTACGACACCGAAGAAGTTTGGGGGTTGGGGGGGTGGGGGCTAGGAGTGAAAGGTCTAGGGTGTTCAATAGAGCAATGCTAGGAAAGTGGATATGGAGATTTGGAGTTGAGGAGCATGCTTTATGGAGGGAGGTAGTGGCAGAAAAGTATGGTACTTTAGAAGAAGAGGGAGGGGGGTGGGGGAGAACTAGTAATATCAGTACTCTTTGGTGCGGGGAGGATAAATTAAGGGTCTCTTTCCCTTTTGTGTTCGCCTTTTTGAGCCAAAAAGAGTTGTTTGTCCAACAGATTTGAAGGGTGCATGATGGGAAGGTGCTATGGGATCTTAGGTTCAGGTGACATCTTCAAGATTGAGAGATAGGAGAGTTCCAAACTATGCTGGAGTTACTTTATAGCACATCACATCATCTTATAATCCAGGGAGGTGGGGGTTAAATAGTGATGGAATATTTACAGTCAAATTCTTTTATCAGAAATTGTTGTTGAGAGAGGAGATATGCTTTCCACACTTGTCAGTTTGGATTCTGCCGGTGCCGAGGAAAGTGTGCTTTTTTGTTTGGTTGGCGGGAAGAGGAGCGATCCTAATGGTTGAGAATTTGAGGAAGAGAAATATTACTTATGTCAGTTGGTGCCATATGTGCAAATGCTCGGGCAAAGAAGTTGATCATCTTTTGGTGCATTGCAAGGTGGCGTCGAATCTATGGCGGGTGGTATTCAATTACTTCGGGTTGCAATGGGTCATGCTACGTAGCGTTAAAGATGTCCTACATAGTTGGGCATGTAGAAGCAAGTGAAGAAAACGTATGGCATGGGAGGTTGCACCTAACTCTTATGTGGGTAGTTTGGAGAGAGAAATAGGAAAACGTTTGATGGTGTTGAAAATGATTTTATACATTTGAGAATAGTTTTATGTCTTTGATAGCTTTTTGGTGCACCCTTAAGATTCCAATATGTATAGATGATTGAGTGCCTTTTATAGAGAATCATATTTTGATGTAGATTCACTACCTTTTGGTATACATCTTGTATACGGGAGCTTTCCCAATATCAATAAAGTTGTTTACTTTATCAAGGTAAGGTAAAAATAAAATTGTTTACCTTATCCAAAAAAAAAAAAAAATTGGTCGAAGCTAGAAAGAAAAGAGTATTTGAATTTGTAGTTGAAAAGGAATGTGGAAGTTGATATCTGATTCACTTGAATAAAGGTTTGTGAAAGTTGAAGATTTGTAAGTGTAAACCATTATTTTACTTAAAATACTGCTCAACCCACTTTGTCAATTTCAACACATAACTTTAGGTCATAAGTGTTATCGAAGGCACGCTTAAAGCGCAGTTAAGCCTTGAAGCGAGGCACAAACATGCTGAGCGCTTCGCCTTGCTTAATGGGCGCTTCAGTGTCTTCATCAAGACTCTAATGCTTACTTCACCTTGCCAATGAACGTATTCGTGCAGAGTCTTGCTAAAATAATTGATACTTCACTTTATCTTAATTTTTTTTTTCCAAGTTCTTTGTCCATATTTTTGGTATTCATGTTTTTTTTTTTTTTTTTGGATACAAGTATATTTTTGTACATTTTCTTCCATTGCGCCTTTCTTCACTAAACGACACGTTTTTTTTGCGCTTTGCGCTTAAAGCTCAAAATAGACCTTAGCGCTTTTTTGCACGTTTCGCTTTTGATAACACTGGGGTCAGTATAACTTACAAAATAATTTTATGTTCACTATAAGATGCAACTATGCTATGTTTGGTGTGGGTGGAGGAGAAAGTTGGACTTGAGGAAATGGAAAAGGGAAGGTTGAGTTGTTCCCTCCTCTCGTAAGTAAGTCAAAGGGGGAAACATCTTGATTAAAAAAAGTAAGTCAAAGAGGTAAAGATAACATAGGAGGGTGAGGATCCTCTAAGTCAGCTTTAATAGCCTCTAGCCCTTAACTGGAAGGAAAGAAAAATGATCTCTCTTAGTTCTCCTTCTATAATCAAAAGTTGATCTCTTTTAGTTCTCTTCTTATACTGAACCAACTTCTTTGCTTTCCTTTACCATTTATTGAGCCCAACCTAATGTTAGTTTTTCATCTGTGCATGGATTGACATGTTGCTGACTTCCTTCATCAAATGCACTACTAGTTTAATTCAATGATCAATAGGGAGTAAAAGTAAAGCTAGTCACAATCTCATGCAAATTTGACAACTTTTGGCTTAACACCTAAGTTGCTCGGGTACGGGTATCCGACACGGGTACGGATCTAGAGTTCAGATTCAGCAAAATCAAATTTAGAGATTCGGGGGTATGGATCCAGACACGGATATGGGTGCGGGGATCCGGCTAAAAATATTTCAAAATTCTAAAAATAAAATCATAATTCTTAATTTCAATTCTTCCCAGAGACAAAAGATGAGATAGAGACAAAAAGACTATAAATTTTTGCATAATTTTGAAGGTATGTTATTTCTAATGTCTTTCGATCTGTAATAACCTTATCTTGATAGTCTATTTGTCAAAAAATTTCTTCAATTTTTCTATGGATTTTGGCCAAAGTATCCATTTTTGTTTGACCACATCCGGTGTGATTCCGGTGTCCTATCCGTGAAGTGTCGTGTCCGACACGGGTACGGCGGCACTTTTGAAGAGTCCGAGTAACTTAGCTTAATACAGTGTAAAACTGTATAGAAAATACCAGTAGCTTTCTGAATAAAGTAGTGCAAACAATCTGATGGGAAATGCAACTATCAGATTTGATCAGTGTTTATCTGTTTACCTTCTTATCTATTTGTAGAGATTCTCAAACTATTTAAACATCTATTTCTTTTCTACTCTTCGACAAGAAATTGACCTCCACATGTTGACTTTGATTCTGTTATTTTTACGTCAGATCAAATTGCTGAAAATTCTCGCATTACTAGGAAGCGGTGACAAAAAAGCGAGTGAACAAATGTATACTATTGTTGGTGACATCATGAGAAAGAGTGATTCAACCAGTAATATAGGAAATGCTATTCTATATGAGTGCATATGCTGTGTTTCCTCCATACATCCTAACCCAAAGGTATTGGAATCTGCGGCGGAAGCAGTTGCCAAATTTTTGAAGGTCTGTCTTCTTTGTCTTTTTTTTTTTTTCCTGCATTTACCTCTTTGTTACTTTGTTCTTGCCTTTTACTTTTTCTATCATATTCTTATTTCTTTCAATATTACTTGGTGCACAGAATGACAGCCATAATCTAAAGTACTTGGGGATTGATGCGCTTGGTAGATTAATAAAGATAAGTGCAGAAATTGCTGAGCAGCACCAACTGGCCGTGATAGATTGTTTAGAGGTATTTTTTTTTTCTGGAGAAGTAATTTTATCGCATAACAGCACTAAGATTGGGCTTTCAGAATTACAATTGAGCTGGACTGCCTCCTATTACAATGACAGGAAGTTAATCATATCCAAAATGTCACCATATATGTTAGCAGGATTTAGCCTACACCAAATATAGAGACTTTGAAGAAAAGTTATTTCTCAGGCTTGCTCTAAACAAAGGATAGTTTTATTTATTGAGCCCAGTGTTTTGGACGGCGTAAGGTGCCAAAAGGCGACAAGGGAAAATTTCACCGAGGCGAGGCGCTCGCCTTTTTAAAATGAGGCGCCAAATAATGCCAAAAAATAAAAATATTATAATGCATATAGAATTAACCAAAATCTCAAGCAATAGCATAATAATAACAAACATTTCAATTTAAAAACTAATTCCTCCATTATATGTATTTTTACAAAATAAACATATTACGGAATCTCTATTAGGCCCTTTCATACCATATTTCCAACCGGGGTCTTTATTCCTATCATTCTTTTACTGTTTTTTTTTTTTTTAAAATAAACACTGTGAGAAGCAAGAACATGAAAGAAGAGGAAGAAGGAAAAGAACAGAAAACATTTGTTTGAGAGAGAGAGAAGTTTAAGAAGAAGAAAGAAAGAAGAAGTAAATAACAGTAAGAAGGAAGAAAGAGGAACGTACCTTTCTGGAGAAGGAAAGAAGAAAGAAGCGCAACTTTTTTATTGTTTTAATGAAACCCTAATTTCGGTTTTTATGTTTATACTTTATAGCAGCCTTTTTAAAAAAAAAATAATAAATAAAAATACAAAGACAGCGCCTTTTCTCGCCTTTTCTGCATCGCCTCGTTGCCTTTTCTAACCTGGATCGCCTCAACCATCAATGGCGAGTAAGCCTCGCCTCGCCTCGCCTCTCGCCTTAGGCGAGTGCCTCGTCGCCTTTCAGAACACTGATTGAGCCATCACAATGTCGGCTTGTCCTTTCAGTTGGTGCCTACAAGACATTGCAGATCATTCAGCTATTTTGTTTCAGCAGTGTGTCGACTTTTTTTTATGATTTTTCTAAAACATAGCTGGTTATTTCACTACATTGGTCGTGGATTGCAACACCAAGAGACCTCTAATATCATTTGAGTGAAAATGTGAGCCTTTTGAATTCTTGTCATATTGATCATAATAAAAGTTGTAGCATTTGGGTGCTTTGCAATCAACAGAAGGTGGGTATAGCAATAATCAGTCTATTTCTATTCATCTTTTTCTTTTTCGACATATCAGTTAATTCAAAGAATATCAAGGTGATTCCACCAAAAGATGCAATAAACCAGGTAGGTGAATGGAATTGAAACAGAATGGAGCCTCTTGGCACCCCCCTGATTGCGTAAGATTACCTTATCTTGACATAAAATCTGGAAAAGTTTTGATCATCTTTACAGAATGCTCAATTACGCTAGGTACTATTATTGTTTTACTTCCCAAGTTGAATTCAAAAGTCGAAGATGTGAAACAATGTAGGCTTTGCTTCTTTCCTTTTTATGCAGTGGAAACCAGACTTCCTACTTAAGGTGTAAAATCTGGCATCTTTTAAACACCTGTAACACACCAGCCTCTTGCCTCATTTCATTAGAACCTTTTTGGGTAAAACTAACTAACCATCTTCTTGGGCAAGCCTTCGCTTTATTCTGATCCTTTTTTCCCTCGTGAAGCCAGAGTGACAACTGGGGGCGGTTTGGTTTCTGAGTAAGATAATCATTGAACTTAGTGATCCTGGGTGTATTGCATGTCTTTAAAGTCAGCATATTGAGACAACTTTTACCAAGGGGTTATGAGCTTTTCTTTTACGGTTTTACCTAACTTTTTAATGGCTCGACCACAATTCAGGTTATTTCATTATATTATGGTTAGTTAGCTATCTTGTTTGTTATTTGGTATTGTTTTTTGATGAAGTAAATCAGTTCCAGTGATGAATGGGCCGCAATAGATACAAGAGGTATAGCAAAGTTTGTTATGTGGTATCTTTTTCATTGGGGTACTTTATTCATCTATAAGTGCTGTTGGAAAAATTGAAATTGCTCCATTTATCCATTTCCGAGGAAGGAATATTTTCCTCCCTTTTCTACAGAGACAACTATTAATCAATGCGGTCTGTTTGTGATATCTACGATTTTTGATACAGGACCCAGATGACACACTGAAGCGGAAGACTTTTGAGCTGCTGTATAAAATGACAAAGCCGTCGAATGTAGAAGTTATTGTCGACCGTATGATTGATTACATGATGAGTATTAATGATAACCATTACAAAACTGAGATAGCATCCAGATGTGTCGAACTTGCGGAGCAGTTTGCGCCGAGCAATCAATGGTTTATCCAGGTCAATTTGGTGGTGCACTTTAACAATGTATAGCATTTTCTGTATTGTTTTACCAACTATATGTTTTTGATGTGCTTACAGACCATGAATAAAGTGTTTGAGCACGCAGGAGATCTAGTGAATTTAAAGGTTGCCCACAACTTGATGCGGCTGATTGCCGAGGGATTTGGAGAAGATGATGATACTGCAGATAGCCAGCTAAGATCATCAGCTGTATGTGTTTTCAATATTTTGATTTCTAGCTTCATTGCTATTTCAGCTTTAATGGACACTCTGATTATTGCTGATAAACATTACTGTCCTGACCCTACTTTTTGAAATTGTATACAGGATTTTCCCCATGCCTTAGTAGAGTTACTTCACTTCAAATCTCTATCCCCCCCCCAAAAAAAAAACCCCCCATAAAAGAAGAAGTTGCTGAGGTGTTTTATCTTTTGAATATAGTTTAGTTTTCTCTCAGATGGATTATTTTAAAAGGCTAAGAGCTACTACTACTAGCATAACATGGATAGAAGCTTGTCAAAACTCAACGAAAAATGTTGATAAAAAAAGTTTTAACTATCATACTAGAAATTGGTGGCTTGTCTTTATTTGTATTTGAGTAATATTCTACGTAATAGTTTATTTCTTTGTAAGGTGGTTTAGGTAGTTGAGGGGCCTGAGGTAAATAAATGTCTAGATTCTTCTAAAGGAACTTTCCTGGGGTCTTATTCTATCAGTTGCATAGAAAGGAATTATTTGAGTACTTCGTTAAACTTGTTTTCCATTAATAAGCTACTGGATGTTCTGTTCTATAGATTTATCAGTAACTTAAATTGTGTGATTACCTCCTTTGTTGTTTCTCTTTCATGTCAAGATGAAAATTTGAAATACTGTTGTAGCAGATTCTGGATAGCTTATGTTAAGTGTTATTATTTGCACCTCATTGAAGGATTCAGTCATCTGCTTCCTTTATAACCCATTTTCTCTTTATCTGGCTTGTGGTGTAAATATTGCGGAGTACATGTTTTCCCTAACAGATTACACTTTTGACTGGTTGCAGGTTGAGTCATATTTGCGCATCATGGGAGAGCCAAAACTTCCCTCTGCATTTCTCCAAGTAAAACCAGACTCCTCCTCCTCCTTCCTCTCTCGCTCTGCCCCCGCTCCCCTCTCTTCTTTCTCTCCTCCTACTTACAGGTTACAGTAATAAACTGATGCTATGTTTAGAGCTCATGTCATGCGTACATCAGTGTTGTCAAATGCACGCTTAAGAAAGCACAAAACATGCCGAGTGCTTCGCCTTGCTTAACAGGCGCTTTAGTGTCGTCGTCAAGGCTTTAAGGCATACTTCTCCTTGCCAATGAACGTTATCCCGGCAAGGAGCGTTATCCTGAGGAGGCTACACAATTGATATTTCACGTTATCTTAATTTTTTTTTTTAAAATTTCTTTGTCCATATATTTCTTATTCAAGCTTATAATCATTAGTCTTGGAGAAGACATATTTTTTTATGTTTTCATCAGCTGCACCTTTCTTCATTACCCATGCTTTATCTGTGCATTGCGCTTAAAGCCAAGCAGACCTTAGTGCTTTTTTGTGCGCTTTTTGCATTTGGTACCACTGGCATACATGTAATGTTCTTAGTTCGCCTCTTATGGTGCTGAACTCGTAACGCGAGTTGCAGGTTATTTGCTGGGTCTTGGGGGAGTATGGAACTGCTGATGGGAAGTATTCTGCCTCCTATATCACAGGGAAAATATGTGATATTGCTGAGGCACATTCAACTGATGACATGGTTAAGGTATGTGAAATTCAACTTCTGCTCTTTATCAGCTCCGAGGTGCCTGCTTCTAGTATGACCCACCTCTGTAGTATGATCCACACTGATCATAAACGATAGCAGACAGCTGTAACAAAATTATAACGTGATGATATGCGTTCTACTGCAAAAAGCTACCTCAAGTTTCTGGTTTCCAGAATTGTTAATGCCCTCTTTGCCTTCTGCTCTCGTTTAACTTGACTGGGCTGCTTGAGAGAATGTGATCTGAGCAACATGGGAGGATAGCCCGCATATCTGTGTATGATTGTCCAGTATATCTGGTCGTTGGTTTATGTATATGTGAAGTTGATCTTCTTTCATAATGGTGCTGTGTTCCAAAAGTTGACCTTCCATAATGGTGTATACCTTTTCTGTCATAGTAGTTGATCTTTTATCTCATTATGATAAATACCATAATAGTCAGTTTTCGGAACTTAGTGTGGTGGCTAATTGACTTCCTGAAAGAGCCTTATAAGTACTTGTTACAGCGGTGTCGGTTCAATAACAGCAGGCTAAAATTTGTGTAACTTATTGCATATACCTTAGGGGGTTCAGATGCCTTTTTATGTCCAGTATTTGTGTTCCTTAGTCATTTGCCGAGACAAACAAAAGGAAAACCTACAAGTAATTCCCTCTGAAGGTGGAGCAGACCAGATTCCCTAGTATTCCTTGTTTTGCCAGCATACAGAATTTCTTTGAAGGAGATAATAGCCTATTTAATTTCTGTAGTTGCCAGAGCTCTATCCTGGTTCTATGCTTTAGAAAAGACTTGTAGCAGACAAAGCATGTGTAAAGCTGGTGTAAGAAGTTAAATTCTTAAATTTGCTCAGATACAGGAGATATATGCAAGTCAATTAAAGTTTTGATAGACTTTTAAAACATACAATATTAGTTAATAAGTTAAATTATTCTTGGTAAGTAGTATTTTTCTTCCTTAAAAAAAGGTAGTATTGTCATAAGCATTATGTTCTTACTGATTTAGGAGTTGTTGCTGTCAAACTTATAGACACATCACTTGTGATCTTTATGAAGTATTATTACTGTTAAAAGGCTATAAAACCCTCTTCCCTGTACTAGTTTACCATGGGCCCATGGCTACCTTTGGGTGCATGTATTACAGGCGCTTTTCTACTTGTGTTTTGTGTATTTCATCGAACTGTTTAGAAATTCTGCTTTTTTAGTGTGCAGCAGCCACACTACAATATAAAAATGAAATCTTTATGAATTTTTCATTCATCTTTTATAGGCTTATGCGATATCAGCACTTATGAAAGTGTATTCATTTGAAATAACAGCTGGGAGGAAGGTGGACATGTTGCCTGAGGTAAGTAAATCGAACATTGGAACCAAATAAATCAGTATTTCTTTTCCTTTATGAAAGATTGATTAAGACCTTGTGTTAATCTGACAGTTAGGCTGTGATCGGCTTTTGTTATTTGTCTGATCTCCAGATGGAAATTCCAACTCGAACTACTGACGTTGCACCAGATTAAATTGAATTTGGACTTTTGAATCATTAGGCCAACTCCTTAGTAGTACTTATTGGTAGAACCACCACCACCACCAACATCATACCTAGTGTGATCCCACAAGTGGGGTCTGGGGAGGGTGAGGTGTATGCAGACCTTACCCCTACCTTGTGAGAGATAGGGAGGCTGTTTCCGAAAGATGCTCGGCTCAAGAAAAACATTTTAAAAAGATAAGATGAAAATACAGGAGAAAAGTATCGATAACAAATAGTACGGATAACAAAAGTATAAGAAATAACAATAGTAATACAAGTCGAAGAAGAGAATAGTAGAAAAATAACAGTAGTGCAAACAAGGAAGCAGAAAAAGTCCCTTAAAACCCCTATCACTAGAAGACTCTACTCCTAAGACGTGAGACTAGTTTCCGGGGAGAAAACGCTCGACTGACTACTAACCTTCTACCCTAATTCCTATCTAGGGTTATGTCCTTGGTGACATGTAGATGTGCCATGTCCTGCACTATTACCTCTCGCCAGTTCTTCCTCAGTCTACCTCTAGCTCTATCACTTTCAACCTCTCAGCACCTCCTCTCTGTGAATCTATACTCCTCCTTGTAACATGCCCAAACCATCTCAGTATCGCTTCCCGCATCTTATCCACCACGGAGGCTGCTCCCACCTTGTCCCATATAACTTCGTTCCTAATCTTATCTCTCTAGTATGCCCACACATCTTCTCCGTATATGATTTCTGTACAGAGGATGCTTATACGGAGGATGCTTCTCTAGTATGCCCACACATCCATCAGCATCGCTTCCCGGCTCCCGCATCCTGCATCTTGTGCATGAAGATAAAATCCCGTATAACATGACCAATGGCTTTACAGAATTCATCTAGACAAACTATGCAAAATTTGCCTTGACTGCATCTTCATTTATTTTACCTTTTTTGCATTATAGGGCAACGGTGCCTTTTCTTTTATCGCTTCCAGTAGTAGTTAGTGTGGATTTTATCTTCATGCACGTCATTTCCAAAAACAGGGAAAGGGGAAAATACAATGTATCATAGTTTCTTGTTCAGTGTTATCAAAATTGCCGACAGCTGAAGTATCTTTGCTCAATGCAGTGTCAATCATTCATTGAAGAGTCGTTAGCATCGCACTCAACAGATTTACAGCAACGAGCATATGAACTTCAAGCGCTTGTTGGCTTAGATGCTCCTGCTGTTGAAAGTATTATGCCAATGGATGCGAGCTGTGAAGACATCGAGGTAAGGACTGTTGCCTGAATTTCTTTCATATTTCTTAATAAAAGTTCGTTCTAATTTTTAGACAGGCTCAGACACATACTGATGGGGTTGGCAGATATTCATGTTCGTTTTAGGAGTATTACAAGTATTACAGTATGTGCATGCATCTTGTGGAAGGATGTTACTGATTTGTTTTTGGATTCGTCATTAGTAGGCAGATAGTGCTGTTGAATAGAATTGGTCATCAGTCTTGTATCACCTTTAGGCTTTAATCCCCCCTCCCCCCTCCCCAACAAAACCAACCAAAAAGAAAAACTTATTTTACTGTTTCAGGATGTCTCTTAAACCTGCCAGTGTACAATTATGGGGCAAAATGTATGTCATCTACTTTTAAACGGGCCAACTATGGCTTTATCTTTCATTGTAGACTATATGACTAATTTGTCTGGAACTTTTGAAAAATGTTGGCATGCTTACTTTTTCGAAGATTCGTGTAGATGCTTCAGTCTTCTGACCTCTTTCATTTTTTTTGATAAGGTCTTCTGACCTCTTTCATTATCCCGGGGATAACATTTTTGAAATTGTATTCTTCATGTCCCTTAGCCACTTCTCTCAAGTTATATGTAATAACATTCTCTGGGAATGAGAGTGAAGGTTAGGGTGCTAATATTTCCATGGTGTAGGTTGCATTTACCTACTTAATCTCTGGGGATGAGAGTGAAAAAGGTTAAGATGATGATATGTCCTTGTAGATTTGATGTTTCCAACTTATTTTTGTTACTGGAAATTCTGAAATCTATTCTCTGTTATAGGACTCAATATTTAGCCCTTAATGCAACTATATTTTGAAAATTCTGTAGGTTGATAAAGAGCTATCGTTTCTCAATGGTTATGTTCAAGATTCATTGAATAAGGGGGCTCAGCCTTATGTTCCTGAGAATGAGCGATCAGGAGCTTTGAGTATCAGCAACTTTGGAAATCAAGAACAACAAGGATCGTCAGGACATGCTCTTAGATTTGAAGCCTATGAGCTTCCTAAACCCTCTGTGCCATCAAGATCTCCTCCAGTCCCACTAGCATCCTCAACTGAACTTGTTCCTGTACCAGAGCCAACTTATCACACAGAGTTTCATGAAGCTGTTGCACCAAGATTTTCAGCGTCAAGTGGCTCATTGCCAGACACATCAGGAGTCAAGCTACGACTTGATGGTATTCAAAAGAAGTGGGGTAGGCAAACTTACTCCTCTTCCTCACCATCTACTTCAGAATCTGAGACCCATAAGACTCAGAATGGAGCAACACAGCGTGATGTACCAAGCAGCTTAAGCGCAAAAGCACGTGATGTATCTTATGATTCAAGAAGGAAACAAGAGGATATTAATCCAGAAAAGCAAAAACTTGCTGCTTCTCTCTTTGGGGGCACATCAAAATCTGAAAAAAGACCCGTTGCTGCTGGCCACAAGGTATCAAGGCCAAACAGCCATACTACAGACAAGTCTCACGTAGAAAAGAGTGGACCATCTGATGGAGGGGCTGTAAAAGCAAGTCCCCAACCACCTCCAGACTTGCTCGACTTGGGTGAATCAACTAGTCTTAGTAATGCAACTTCTGTCGATCCTTTTAAGCAATTGGAAGGTTTGCTTGACTTAAACCAAGGCCCTCCAGCTCCAGGTTCCAGTGGAGATAGTGCTACTAAAGCGCCTGATTTTATGTCTCTTTATGGCGACACTTCCTTAAGTGGGCAGAATATGGGAAACGCGGATCTCCTTTCAACTGGTAGTAGTGATGCAAAACTTATTTCTGGATTTTCACATGCATCCGACAGAAATGGCCATGGAACAGGAAATGCAGTTACTCATTCACCACAATTAAGCAAGGGACCAAACCATAAAGATGCTTTGGAAAAAGATGCACTTGTGAGGCAAATGGGGGTGACACCAACAAGTCAGAATCCCAACTTATTCAGGGATTTGCTTGGGTGAAGTACATGGACATGGCTATCTGTTGGAAAGTCTGTTGAGGCCCTTTTGGAGTGTCTATATGATGATTGAACTAGTTCTGTGTTGCTGGAAAGCTACAGCTCCATTTGATAGTAAATTTTACAATTGAAAATACACTTTGCAAGGATTGTTGCCTTGTTGGTATGGGTCTGGTATTTTTTGTAGCAGTTGCTGGATGGGAAGTTTATAAAAATGGGTCTGGTTGGAATAGATCTGGCCACTTGAGCATTTCATCTTGAGGTTTCCAAAGTAAATACCTGGTATGTATGGTGCTATCACGACCATTTGCCATGTGCTTCAAGTCATATCACGGTTGTGTTTATGTGAATCTTCCTTTTCGTCTTATCTTATCGAGAACATTCTTTTTTGTTTTTTCCTGGAGGCAAACTGTATCCATTGGAGAGGTATTGTACCCTTATGTGATGTAAAGTAATAAGCATTTTTCAGGTTAAATTTATACTGGCTGTATCTGTGGAATCTGGATATCATTCAAAGCAGCTAGGTTTGCGGAAGCGTTTTTGTTTCTGGATAATATACGTGACTATCTTAAGTCTGTAGTTTCATTAATGAGCTCAATATGTTTTTTCTGTAACTTTTCACCTATGTTCAATGCTCTTCATATGTAGGTTAACAGACTGCATTGGTTATAGTACTGATTGCATCCAATTCCTAGGCATTATTTGCATGTACAAGAGTGAGCATGACGAGAGGGTTGGAGTTGATATTTTCGTTTCCACTTTTTCTTTTTGTTGAACAGAAGCCATAAAAGTGTGTTGATAAATGTGAGGACACATTCTGCCAAGTGCTTACTCTGGTGCTTAATGCTTAGACCAGAAATATAATAAACTATAGTCGCATCCAAAAGCAAGAAATACCCTATGGTTGAGGGACCATATATGTAACTTTCTCGAATATAACAAGGGAGAATCTAAATTTAAACTGTTTTCTGTATCCGGACTGCACCTTTTCTTGTTGTATTGAGTATTTTTTGCAGATTTCTTACACATAATAAATGAGAGGAAACTTGAAGGATCCATGAGAACTTATCAAGAAATGGTTCAAAACTTTCCTCTTGATTTAAGTAGGTGGTTCCCCTAAATATACTTCTGATGATCATGTTGCCTATTTTGTGCTCTCAAAGTAATGCTTATAGAGAGTAATGCCTACAAGATATCTATGTTGACGTTAAAGCTTTTGTGAGAGGTATATTTTAATATTTAGATGTCATCTTCTCATACAAATTAGGTTCTGTGTTAAGCTGTGGTTTTGTTTTAATAACATTAACTTGGAGAGCTAATGACTTTTTGATAGGGGTATAATCTGGGAGCCCTTGTTCTCGGAACAAGACCTCTGCTCACCATTCTGAAATGCATTTAAGCTTATACAAGCACATTGTAAAGATTGTTTACATGATTTCTGTACATAACATATTATAGCAAGGTATTTACCATTTTTACATGTATTACCCGTTTATCCACATCTGAAATGCATTTAAGCTTATATTACCCAGCTCAACTATAAGGCAAGTAAGGCCATTGCTTGGGGGCCCCACTTTTCATGTACTTTTATAATATCTAAGATCAACAATGTCCCAAGAGAGATTAAATTTGAAAAAGAATTGTTAGAACAAATCAATTATAAAATAGTAATTAATGACTTCGCATCTAAAGAGGCTAGAAAAGTAGACTTTAAACAAAATAAATATGACTATCTTTTCTTTTTTTAAATAAAATAAATTAGGGCCTCTCTGTGATGATTGGCTTTAGGCTTCCAATCTTGTTGAGTCACCCTGCTTCTATACACGGACATTGTAAAGTTTTTTTTTGCACAATTACTGTATTTAACATATTATAGTAAGGCATTATGATTTTCACCTGTATTACCCATTAATCCACATCAGAAAGTTCTTCGCTTGGAACTGCATATTAGCGAGATAGTAAGTTGAAGTTCTACGGTTTGTTAAAAATACACGACTTTGTCAAATTAATCACCTCATTAATTACATCTACCCACTTGAAAATGCTAAAACCATGTAATTGACCATAATCAATCTACAGTTGCTGAGGACATTCATGAATTTGGAAAACCTAAAGCTACAAGTCGATTATGTCATAGTCATGCTTTAATAGGATTTAGAATTTCAGTCAGTTCAAAGTCAAATACTTTAAGATCACTGTATTGATGTAAGTAGCGGAAAATCTTAAAAGATGGTTTCTGTTTATAAAACACATTTGCATCTAGCCGACAATATAAATTTTGATTTTCAAAGTTTGTTTTCTTTTTCTTTATGTTTTAAAAATATGATGTCCAGGCCAGCTTGTACCAACTCGTGTGTTCTACTTGTACCTGCCACTTCACATTAGCACAGGTATCCGTCAATGCTCGATTTCACTTTGTACTTACTATCTCCTCCTAGTAGATTTGCGCAAAAAAACCACCTAGCTTTATTTGTCTTGGTTAAAATTTGAATCTTGATCTCCTAATTTTCACTCACTTCATCGATTGTTAGGCTTTGTTCTCAACTGCTATCTATAAATGTTGAAATATTAGTGAAACCATTTAAAACTTTTACCTTCAACAATGAAGGGTTTTGGGGGGGGGGGGGGGGGTTGTGTGGGGAGGTGAAGTAGAGGTGCCATAAAATAACTCTTTTTCTGCCCACAGAATGTTAGTAATTGCTTTGTCGATATAGTCCTCTCGTCATGAATCAAAGTCTCAACCAAACTACCTCTGACTTGTAAGACAGCGTAGATAGTTACATGGTCCAGGGACCAAAACCTTTATTGCTACTTAGTTTTCTGTTTACCAAAACTTTCATAGCTATTCAGCTGGAGCCTTTGTTACCATCCAAATGATACTAGTATTAGTTCATCTACCTGTCACCCCTATTAATGGTTTCACATGCAAGATATTTATGTGAAACTGAATAACACAGAGAAAAGAGCTTGAAATTTGGTTCCCCTTAATTTGCCTTGTCTATGAACTAAAGAACCTGAAGTGTACAGATTTTTTTCACCAAAAAGCATGGGGCATAGACAAGTGTATATATGTTAGGCTGGCAATAGGTTGGACTGAAAAAGGCTTGCTCCCTTTTGGTTGTTTGGTGACAGGTTTAGACCTAAATAATGTACACAAAATTATGTATAACTGTTTATGTATGGTTGACTTTATATTAATAATTTTCAAAGATTGTATCTATCAATTCTTTGCTCTCATATATCGAGCTGACTTCTGAATGAACCATTCATTATTTAATCGGATTTTTTGTCAAATAATAGTGTGCGGACCAAATTGCGCGAACAATTAATTCACTGGGTACCCAATGTTAGTTTTACCGGATGGTACTGCAATAATGTGGTTTAAGGGTGTTTATTTAACCTAATGAAAATCTAATCTTTTCAATCTTTCATAATTATAACTAAGATGAAAATATCGCGTGGATGTTACATAACCACTCACAATCTGATTTTACTGGCCGACTAATTTCTATACGTGTATATCACCTCCTTATCACTAAATAAGGGTGACGGGATATCTTCAATCCCACTATATCTTTGGTGCAGTTTAGTCTTACTTGTACTCCATCCGTATTTGAAAACTAAGTTAGGTCTTGTTTGTCTCTCTTCACTTGCATGTTTATCATTTAATTTGCAACTTCAAATACAAGAACTGTTAGTTTCAAAGCTCTGCATTTCAATTGAAATGACAGGGGCCAAGTAACTAGGGTGCTTTGGCTAAAAGACCTCCCAGATGTAGGAAAGCTAGGGAATAACCCTCAAGTCTTAATAATTGGATATACAATCCTTTAATTCTTTAATGACGATTTAAAGCTAATCAACTTTACCAAGTTCTCAAGGGTTAAGTCCCCAACCCCCAAGTTCTAAAAAATACACTTTGGTCTACTATATAAACTATTATTATTTTCCTAAAATAGAAAAAAATAATATCCTTCCCACCAAAACCCCTAGCCTCCATTTACCTTCTTCTTCCCTCCACTCCATGCTTTCCTGCCCAAAACGACCTGTGCCTTCAGTGGCTGCTTGAGCTTCGATTTTTGCTCCATTTCACTTATCAAGAACTGCCTCATCTCGATTTCTAACTGTTTTCCCTTTTGGATCTCGTTTTTCTGAAAATTTATTTTTGCGGCCGTAACGTCTCAATGCGTGTAATGTGGATTGAAATAATGAAATCTGAGGTAAATTAGACTGGGCATTAGTCTTTGTACATACATCCTTTGATTTCTTCAGCTGGTAAGAAGTTCAAGCTCTTTTTTATTTGTTCGCCATTGTTGCAGAACTACTGTAATATTTCATCGATCATCGACCACATTTGGTTGATCATAGACTTTGTTGAAGTAGATGGGGGATTTCATAGTAGTAGGTGCTGACTTTTTGGGTGAATGGGTTGAGACCCCAAAATGCTGGAATTGGCAGTCTAAGATAAAGACAACAGTACTTATTGCATTAAGTTTGAAATGTACCTACGATCAGTTAATTGACCAATTAATCGATCACGGTAATTTAATGTGCCATCACACCGAGGTGTCAATTAGTTATGTTTTAGTGCTGCTCCTACGAGGGGTAAGGTGGCTCTATCTTTTATAAGGAATGATAATGATTTGCATGTCTATATGCTCGATGTTGGAAATAATGGTAGTAGGCCTATTTTAAAGATATTTGTTGCCGAGAGCTTTAAAGCAGGTTCAAATACTGCCACTAATGCTGCTACTGCTTTTGCAAGACCACCACGACCACCACTATTCAATGACAATACAGGTGATTATAGAAGTGATGCTGGAGTTGGTGATACTGCTGGTGATATGGATAGTGAAGAAGAAAATGCTATTGAAGATCCAGAGGTTGGAGATCCCGCTGTAAGTGGGAGCAACTGTGTTGGCGAATCTGCTCCCACTCAAGGCAGCAACTTGGATGGGGTTGATGATTGCACAGGTTTTCAAATTGGGAAAAACTTCGATACCAAGAAGAGCCTGATTGTTGCTTTGAAGATGGGTTCAATGAAGAATCCATTCACATTCAAAACAAAGAAGAGTACTAAATCCCTGTATGTCGTGGCGTGTGTAGAAGCGCGTTGCAGGTGGATGGTGCATGCCATGAAGTATGTTAATTCCAACAGGTTTGTGATCACCAAATACATTAAAGGGCACACATGTGGGGTGCAACATCTACCAAGCCATCATTCACATGCTTCAGCGGATGTCATCGGAGAATATTTCAAGAACATGTTTATTGAAGGCAAAGGGTTGGCGACAAAAGATATTAAGAGTGCTTTGGATCAGCAGCTGAATAACAAGGTAAGTTATTGGAAGTGTTGGAAAGGAAGAGAAATTGCAAAGGCTTTAGTAGGGGCAGTCCGGAGCATAGTTACGCAGTTTTAGATGTGTATAGTTTTGTGTTGGAAAGCCTAAATCCTGGCAGCAAGATTGGGTTTAGGGTTGATGAACAGGGGAGGTTCAAGTATTTTTTTGTAGCTTATGGAGCTTAGATTAGAGGGTTTACATATATGAGGAACGTGGGACACATTTATCGTCCACCTACGGCGGTGTTTTGTTGACGGCTGTCGCGCAGGACACGGAGAACCACATTTATCCATTGGCTTTCTGTGTGGTAGACAAGGAGTGCGATAACTCACGGTAATTCTTCTTTGAACAACTGGCTCACGTAGTCCCCAATACACCGGATCTGTGCATAATTTCCGACCGCACTAAGTCCATAGGAAATGGGATTAAAAGGATGTACACCTTAGCCCATCATGGTTGTTGCACCCAGCACCTTGCTGAGAACTTGCGCACAAGGTTCAAGTGTGGATCATTTTGAATGATTATTATAACGCTGCGAAGGCGTACTGTTTTGAAGTGTTCAGCGATGCTTTTGACCAGCTCACGTCAAAATGCCCTGCTGCAGTTGCTTGTCTTAAGGATGAAGTGGGCTTTCATAGGTGGACGAGAGCATATTTTCCAGGAAACAGGTACGATGTAATGACCACAAACCTTTCTGATTCCCTCAACGCAATGTTCAAGGACGAGAGAGAATACCCCATTCTGGGACTGTGCAATGCTTACTGACAAGTTCAATGAGAGGCGTGAGGATATGAAGAAACACAACACCATTTTGGTGCCCAGTGCTGAAATAAAATTGAATCAGAATATGGTTAAAGGCAACAAATTGATTGCTTATCATGCAGGCGGGAACATGGAAGTACTGAAGTACACTGTGGTTGGAGATGGCCAATCCCACACTGTCAATCTTCATTTCAGAATTTGTACATGCTGGGAGTTTGCCCTAGACAAGATACCATGCAAGCATGTGTTTGCAGTGTTAAGAATAAGGTATGGAGATGAATATGGTGCTAGCGCGTACCATTACACTTGTCCATTTCATAGGCTTCAGACTTACATGCGTGCGTATGAAGAAAATGTTTATCCAATGCCACCAAAATAAGAGTGGATGGTTCCTCTAGAGATAGTTCATAGAAGAATTCTTCCGCCGATGGTCGATACAAAAAAGGGTAGAAGGAGAATTAATCATTTTGCCTCAGTTGGTGAAACATTTTTCTCAAGGAAGAGGCAAAATAGATGTTCAAACTGCAAGAGAAGTGGCCATAAGAGGACATCCTGCCCTGCTTTGATACGAGGTTGATAATCAACCTTGCAATTCTGATTTGGTGTATTAGCTTAAGTTGTAATAATTTGGTGTGTTTTAGTACTATTAGATGTGTTTGTCTTAATTTGGTACTGTGATATTCGTTGGAACAATTTGAACTGGTTGTAATAGTTTCGTTAATGTATTTTATTTCTATTTTAAGTTTTTTTTTTTAATAAAAATGACTTTATTTATTTCACCAAACGCTGGACATATTTACAATTAGTTGAGTAATTACATTTTCGACTAATAGACACTATATGGGTTGATTATGGAAAAAAATAACATAGATTAATTGACCCAATGCAGTTGATAAAGTGACTGAACGCATTTAATACAGGCGTGCGCCCCGTCATTGAAAGTAGCCGGAATTAGGTTAAACGAAGTGGTTGTTCATAATTGCCACTGCAAACGATGAGACATTTTCGGGGAACACCAAAGGTTGCATCGATTGGAATCATTTGGAGCCTATAAATAGAGGCATTAGATCCAAGAATCCACAACACAACTCAAGAATCACTCTAGGATTAAAATGACAAGACCTCGAGGCGCTGCAAGTAGAAGTGGAAGTGCCACCAGAAACAACAACAACAATGGAAATGGAGGAATTCTCACTCTCAGGAACAACAACCCAGAGGTGCTGCTGATTCGTGCTGACATAGATAGGCTTATCCGCCTCCTGTCTGATGATCGTAGGAGGCAGGAGATGAACATCTACCGTATGGCTAGGATGTTGAGGGTGCTCATGGAACGGGCAGGGGAGGATCTGGACAACTACATCACCCCTCCCCCTCCCCTCGTAATAATTAATTTTTTTTTTAATTTTAAAATGTAAAAAAGAAAAGAGTTTTCATTATGATTGCTCTTTTTTTTTTAAATTACTATTAATGAACAGCCCCCTGGGCATTATTATTATTATTATTATTATTATTATTATTATTATTATTATTATTATTATTATTATTATTATTATATCTGGTTGTTCCTTTAATTTCTCGTTCAATTTCCCGCTCCCCCATTTTTTTGCATATTCTTGATGAACTGTCAATACTCCATTTTGGTGTATAATCAACCAACACCAAGTAGATGAATCGATAGATAGGTTTGCAAAATGGAAATAATCAGAAGAGGAGCAAAAACAAAGTAATACGAAAATGAAATAAATAGAAAAGATAAAAGTAAAATAATAAATAACGATAATATTTAAATAATAGAAAAAGTGAATTTTACTGAAAAAAGTAAATAAAATAAATATTAAGTAATAAGCAAAATATTTAAGTACGGGGAGAATTTATCTGAAAAAATGAAACGTATCAGAAAAGTCGGGACTTGGCTGGACAAAGGTAATCGAATATTAACCAAATCAACCAATAGACACGTTGATTATCAACCTTGCTCAATTTCACATTAATTCAGTTATAAACTAATATAACGGATCCCAAATAAGGTCCAAAAAAAGGCAAGACTTGATTGCACACAGGTCCTTAATCGACTACCAACTAATAGAGCAGTCAATGAACGAATATAAATATGACACACAATTTGTCTAAACAAAGGTGCGAGATCGACAATCGACTATTAACCAACTCAACCACAAAAAGGTTAGTGTAATTCCACATAAAATCAAAAAACCATGACTAATGTGTGTTGTTACACCTCAAATGTTGGTATATTGTTTTCATTTGAGTATTATAGCTCACATTGATACATTAAAACAACATATTGATGCCTAAAAGGGTAAAACTCATGTATATATAAGCCTACTATGTCTATTCTTGTTAAGCAATGCCTTAGTGTTACGACTCATATGTCTTGCTACACCCAAAATGTGGTATAATGTGCCCATCTAATGTTATTGCCCAGTTTAATACATTATAACAACCCATTGATGCCTACAAGGGTATAACTCATCTATACATAAGCCTATTACGTCAATTCGTGTTAAGCAATGTCTAAGTGTTACGACTCATATGTCTTGTTACACCATGAATGATGGGATAAATACTACATAACTTAAGTATAAGCATGTATTAAGTCAATGCAATCCATTTATAACATCATTTATACACTTTACAATGAATAATTACAGTATTACCTTTTTTGGATTCGAGAAAAATTCCATATGTTAATTTTCAAGAGACAAGATTGATTATTTACTACTTTCATAGATTATCGCTAACCCTAACCCCAAACCCCAAAATCCAAACCCCAAACACTTAACACGTCACGCTCCAGGGCATGTGGCTTAGACCAAAAGTCAAAAATTTAAGCGGCAAAGCACCCCTAATTTCCCGCCTGCCTTAAAATAAAAATTGAATATTTCAACACAACCCCCAAATATATAAAAGCTGATTTAACCCCAAAACCCACAATTAAAAGTTCTATTTTACAAATCAAACCCAACCCCTAAACAGTCCTGTTCTTCAATTCTTCAAAATCTTATATTCCACTCGCATACAAATCAAACAAGTCCAATAACATCATGAGTCAAGGTTCAACGAGCTCCAACGTATCAGAAGAACCCGATGTCTGTCTTTGTGGCCAATATACAAAATTGAGGACCTCTCGTACTGTGAAAAACTCTGGCCGCAGATTCTGGAGTTGTAATGATGCAGCAAAATTGTAGGTGCGACTATTTTAGGTGGTTTGATGGACCACTACCTGAAGCAGCATCAAGGGTGATTGGAAGCTTAGTTAGAAAGCTAAAAGAAACTGAAGACAGTTGTGCTCTAGTGAGAGAACTGTTGAGTGAGTTTATAGAGCAAAAGAATTTTCTGAAAATCACGCTAAGAGAAGCTGAAATAAAAAGGGAAGAAGCTGAAATAAAGATGGATCGACTGAAGAAGTTGATTAAGTCAATGGTTGCTGGTTGTGTAATCTGCTCCTTTATTAAATGGATCTCCTCTTAGTTCCCTAGTTTTATTATGTAAATATTGGTGTTTTAGACATCCCAATTGGTCTACTATAATATTTTGACACTGTGTAAATTTTGTAATCTACTCAGATATGTGTAATATTTTGACACAGTGTAAATTTCGTAATCTACCCGGAGATGTGTAATAATTTGACACACTAATTGTTATGCTCGTATGGATATTTTTGGCATAAAAGCTTCGATATTGTTTATGTTGCTAGCACATAAGTACAAACATGTTATCAGTTGCAAACTAAAATTGAAACATTGAACAATGAACTACGTGTTTGAATTCCTAACAAGTTTCATTAATAAATCAATACTTAATATCAAAAAACTAACCAAAAATAAGGCTAGCCAGCATAAACTTGTCCATGGCTAACCATAATATCCAAAAAATATCAGATTCTAAGTTAACTGTCAACTAATTCAACTGTCAACTACTGTCATCAATAAACATAAACCAAGCAACTATTGTCATCAACTTGTCACGACCCTATTTAGCGTCGTATCGGCGCTAGACAAGACTAAGCCTACCTAGCAACCCTATCAAATTCGCGCAGAAAATTCGGCAGAGTTTCCCCTGTACCGGGAGCAAACCAAAATTTTAAACCTGTCAACAAACAGCCATAAACAGTCTAATAATCAACTACTACCTCATTACGCACATTCAAGGTCTAAGTAAGGTTCAACAAAACCAAATCCATGTAGTCCACGACAACAATTAATCTATAAAGTACTTTAACACTAACTTTATCAAAACGACATCCCAAGACTGATTAAGGAGCAAAACTCTAGATTCAAACGAACTAACGACTACAATAAGTTAAAGAATAAATAATGGCCCACGCGAAGCAAATACGGGGCTTACTGGATCAATCCTCAGCTCTATCACTCGCCTGGACTCAAAGTATCAGCCTCAACTAGCTTATCTGTGAGTGGGGAGAAAGGAAAACAGTTAGTCACACAGACTAAGTGAGGACAATATCAACCATAGCATTTTTAACGGGGACAAGCATATGTAAGAAGTCATGCATAAGTAAAATAATCAACAGTTACTCTATTGAAAGTATTAAACGGGTTTTTTCAACCATTGTAGCACATATCTTTATATAGTGAGAAGTTCCTGAGCCAGAGTCGAATTTACTTTCTGACACCGTGAATTATTTCCACGGCCGTCTGACTACCCCGTCAACTGGGTTCCCTTCTAGAGGATGGACTAGTTCTTTTCTACTAGCGGAGGAGAAATACAGTACAAGGTGCAGCGATCTGGCTAAGTTAATTCCCAAAATAATATTTACTTTATAACACAATATTACTATTTTTGAACTTTATTTCTGGAAAGATATCAAATCACAATAATATAGCAAATCTTGAATAAACCAAGGTTTCGAAACATATCAATTGTTCAACAACTCAAGTATTAAGAATTAAGATAACATTCAAATATATCAATATACCAGTTATACTAGCGCTTGTCCCATGCAATTAAAACAATTTAATTAAAATAGTATTGATGCAAGAAAGTGAGTTTCAAACATGCTATAGTTGAAAACCAACTACGAGAGACATTTCACTCACAGTACTAGCTTCCTTCGATCCGAACGTGTGCTCGCAGGCTACGATTTGCTTGTTCCACAATCTAGAATAAATTATCAACATTCTATGCGTTAATTATAGAGACCATTCAGTAAATATATTCACTATGAAAAACTCCCTTTTTCTATACTCCCTGTCATAAGGAGAAAGTTTCTCTTTTAATTGTCCTTCCTTATTTTCCTACTACATCCGTTTTCAGTAAGTAATTTATGAAATAACATTTTTATATCTTAGCCTAATCTATATTTTTCATAAGAAATTACTACTTCTATACAAGGGGAGTTTATGGAAATATTATTGTAGTATAAGCTCCTTCTTATAAAGGATAAGTAGGAAAAATTGATAAATACTTGTCTACATACCTTGTACAAAGTAGAGTAAGAAGACAAGCTTGAAAAGCAATCCTTCAATGGCTGCTTATGTTCGTTGCCCTCTCTGCCGTAAGTTGCCTTAGGTTTTCTTTTCCTTTTGTTTTCAATTCCTTTTTTTTTTAGTTTTTGTTTTCTTTTAATTCTTTTCTTTCTTTATTTTGGTTAAATTGCAAAGGCCACTGAACTTTCACTTTGACCTCAAAATTACCCCAACATCTTGGTAATATTATAAAACCACTACATTAGTTTTATTAGTTTATTTATTATTATTATTATTATTATTATTATTATTATTATTATTATTATATTACACAACTACTGTCATCAACAACCAATTCAACTATCAACTTATACAAAACCATGCATTAATACTGTCAAATATTATCTACTCCACTATCCTCTGAAGCAAATTGATCATTCAGACTCACAAGCACTTGATTCACAAACACATCAGCTTCATCCACCTGCACTGCTGCTGCATCAGCTTCATCTACCTGCACTGCTGCTTGTGTTCCTCGTTTCTCTTCAACAATCACATTCTTTACAATCTCTTCATTCTCTGATATGTTATCCCCACCTTCATCTCCAGTAACATCCCTTTCATTCATCTCTGCAACTTCTCCATCAATTAGAACTTCATCAGCAACCCTTTCTTCCATCTCTGCATCTTCTCCATCAACTGGAGCATCATTTTTTGCTTCTTCCTCAACTGCAACATCTTTCTCATTCACCTCTCCAATTATCTCATCATCTTCTCCATCAATTGGAGCTTCATTTTTGGATTCTTCTTCAACAGCAGCATCTCTGTCATTCAACTCTCCAGTCATCTCTTTATTTTCTCCATCAACTTGAGCATCATTTTTCTCTTCTTCTTCTTCTTCTTCGACTGCAGCATATTTTTCTCTAAACTCTTCATCCTTCTCTTCATCATTCTTCTCTTCCTCTTCCACTTCAACATGCATTACAAGTAAATAGAAATACTTAGATACACACAAAATAAATCAAAATATCAGTAACTGAGGTACATACCTTTCTTTTTTCTCTTCACAATCTTCCTCAGCTTGAACAGCTTCCTTTTCATCAACTTCCTCGACTTGGTTTTGCTTTTCCTCCTCTCCTTTTCCTCTTTCATCAACTTTAAAATATCTTCATTCACTACCAGCATTCTTTCCAGCACACCTTCCACATGGCTACAAGGCCTGCAAGTTCCCCTCCTACCACCATCACCACTATCATCACCACTATCACCATCATTACTACCATCTTCCTGGTTCTCCATTGCTTCCCCATCATCATACTCCTCTAAAATGTACCTTATATCTGTGGCCCCATCCAGCTGACCTCTTAGCTTGTCCAGTGCAGCATCCTTGACCTCATCAGCATGAGGAGCAACAAATCTTTCGCAGCCCTCAACTTGTTGCATTGTTGGGATCAAGAAATGGTGCAAAACCTGCCATTTTACATACATTAAAAGAATTATAACCAAACATCATCATTAAATGATAGAATAGTTAAGGAAATGAAATTGGCACATATACCTGTGTAGCTCTTTGCTGGGTTGCATGAACATCTCCAACATGTTTTCTTATTTGGTGCCACCTCAAGATCCTTAGGATTGGCAGTGGAGACTTTTCAGACTTGCTAGCTGTACGGACAACTAAGGGGGCTGCCTCATATATCCATGCCTGTGATGAATGCCACAGTACAGAAGTTTTAACATAATCATACTTAAGAAAAATGGATAATAATATAACAATACTTACAAGGAAGGCCTAGGGGAATCCAAGCAGAGCATAACCAGCAACTTTTCCCTCTGCATACTGTCGATAGGCTTTTTCTAAATCAACTTTGTTGTAGAGGTATTCAATTGTCAGGTCATAGAACAGCCTACCCCAAGGGTAATTGTTGAAGAAATCCAGGTCATCCACACACTGAATCAACCATTTCTCTACATTCTTGGTTCTGTCCTTGGCCGTCAATACTGTGTGCAGGACCCACAACAAAGCCAACTTCAGCTTCTCTTGCTTTGAAAATTCTGGTTGTTCCATCAAATACAATAAATTTTTAGCCCTCACATCCCCACATCCACACACTTTCTCCAAAAAGCCTTCACCCTTTGTCATGTACTTGGACTTCACTTTTTTATCTGGCTCTTGACAACAATTCAAGCCAGTTATCAAATAAAACTCCCTCAAGCCAAAACAAACTGGCTTCCCATCCAACAAGAACCACATTTCATGCCTTTTATTGGACTGCTTTATAGTTCTCAAAAGCACCGAATGCAACAACTGACCATTAATGGTCCAATTCTCAGAAATGCTTAAGAAATCACCAAAAACTGATTTCCCAAACATCTTCTCAATCCCCAAATTTGTCAAATTTTTCTTGAAGTCATAAAACTTGTTAATTGAAGATTTCACAGAGATCTTCGCATTAAAATATTCAAATAATAAAAGCCAGGTTTTGAACCTAAAGCTGCTCACATCTATGTCAATGATCTTCTTTGGTATACTCAACCTATCAAGAGGATGCACATCCTCTTCATCCTCTCTGTTCTCTTCTTCCTCTTTCTTTTTGTTCTCAGCACCAGAATCATCCTCATCACCCCCTTCATCAACCCCATCACCCCCTTCCTATACATGTGCACCAGCATTTTCTTCCTCCTCTTTATGTTCTCTTCTCTCTTGTCTTGCACTCTTCGTGCCTACCTCATCATCATCATCATCATCAATATCAACAACAGTCTTTCCTTTTTTTTTTTGCAGCAGCAGCAGCACCAACACCAACACCAACATCAACCTCAGACTCATCTCCAAAGGCATCGATTTGATCAAACGTATCAGCAGATGCTCGTTTTGAACCCAGGAACTCAGAGTGACTTCTGTTTGACCTCCACCAACATCTTTATCGGTGGATGTCTCATCACTATCATCATGTTTCTCCACCATTCTTCTTTTCTTTTGGACAAATTCTTTGGGAATGTTCGCAGCCTCTTGCGCTGATTTACGCAGGGACTCCCGACGTGTACGTATATTTTTTTCATGAGCTCTCTTCGTTTCTTCATCATCCGCTCTACGCTCATCCTAAGTTTGTGGACCTTTACCCTTTTGAACGATGTGCTTTATCCTAGGCATTTAAACACCTACACAGGAAATTACCCACAGATCACATTTTAAAAACGAAAGGTGTAATCACCTAATTTTGGCACCAAAAATACAAAAATTGCATAAAATAGCTGTGTTACTTATCATGTGATTTTGCTACATTTTTATCCTTTTATTTAACCACTTTTAGTTTATTAATGAGTAGAAAATACCAAAAATACTGAAAAATATGTTTATGATGTGATTAAGTGTTTATTATGATTATATGTGTGTATAAACTTATTTAGGTTGAAAGTTTGTTGAATTGTGGACAGAAATTGAATTAATAGCCATTAGGCTAAGGCAATTGAAAAGAGAATGGTCCAGCCCAATATCCCATTGACCCAGCCCAATGTCCTTAGTTTAAAAGCAAAAAAAAAATTTCATTTCAGTCATTTCTTCTCAAAACTTCCAAGATCTAAAGAAAACTTTCCCTAAATGGTGACCCCGCCAGGTTCCGCCGCTGTCCACCACCGGCGACGGCGGCGATCACTCGTCTCAGGCCAAATTTTACATCCTCGTAACCGCCTCATTCTCCTCTTCCTCGACCTGGCCTCGTTTTCTCTAAAACCTCAAGGAATCAGCGTGAATCGAGGTTCGAAAACACGGCCAAAAACTTTTCCGGTGACCCATTTGTTTCTCCGGTGAGCTCTTACTTGTAAGCACTGTTTTGTTTTCTCCTCTTTCCGTTCTTTCCTTTTTCTAGCTGAAACGACCCCAAATGGGATCGTTTCCGTTAGAAGAAGAAGGGAACGGATCCGAGTGGTTTAAGTATGAACTAGTTTTGTTTGGTTGGGTGTTAGACGACGGGGAGGTTAAGGTGAGGGTGTTGCAGCGTGTGTGTTGTGTGTTGAATAGGGGCGGGGCTGTTTGATCTAGTTTTAGCTTTGGTGGTTTGTGTTGGTATGTATGTGTGTGGGTGATAATTGCTTGGCATGTCGTCGACGATGATTGGAGTTTGTGATGATGTTTCATGGAGGCATTTGTGCATATGAGGTTGGGGGAGCCTGTTTAATGCTGCTTTTGTTTGATGAACGCGGCTTTGAGGTAACGGATTGGAGGCGTGATGGTGGCTGCCTCAATGGAGCAGCGTTGCTCGTGGTGGCATTGGCGCAGCGAGGCAGTAGCTTTGGGCTCGTGATGATGGTGATTCGAAGCTGAGGTGGTGGTGTTTAGTAGTGTCGTTAGGAGATGTAAACATAGCAATGAAGGCGAGCATAGTAGCGGCGCTGCAACAACAAGAAACGCAGTGGTGTTTGGTGCTGCTTTGTGCTTGGCATTGGTTAGAGAACTCCAAGTCTTTCTCTTTCTTTCATTTCCTGATTAGTTTTAGTTTACTAAAGTTTGTTCGCTTAGCATAAAAATTCATGGAGTTGTTGTCACAATCACTGTTATTTATCTTGGTGCAAATCAAGTAGTATGAATGCAATCATGTGTCACCAATTATTAGGCATCAAAATCTGTCCATGTTCTTTGATTGTGTTTTAAGTATGAGATTTACTTGTCTGGTGGCCTAGGCCTTGAGGTGTGCTGGTTTTATGGTCATGTTAAGTATGTTTTGTCACTGAATTCTCAAGTTACGTTGGCTATATTAAGGCACAAAACTTTATCCTTATGATGCATTTGTCATGTGGAATTTATGTGATATGTCTAGTTTTATTTAGTAAGTTAAGAGAGGTAGCAGTTAACTTGATCTGCCTTCTGTTGTGAGGAAATGCTTGATAGCACGGGCAGTTTAAAGATCAATTGTAGCTAAATTGTATAAACTTGCCAAAAAGCTTGAACTCTAGTTTAATTTTAATTAGTTTGTTGCTTTGAACTTAAGAAAGAATCTGTGGACTGATTTTAGTTTGTAGTTTTAAGAGCAGATTCCTTTTTCTTTATTAGCTTAGACAATTTAATAAAAAATCTGAAAAAAATTTTAAATTTTGAAAAGGAATCTTAGAAGTCAAAGAGTAGGACAAAAGCTTAGCCTAAAAATAGCAAGGTTCAGCCTTTGCTTTTTGGTTGGTGGGAACTAAGCATAAGAGGGGTAAGGTTCTGATGGCCAGCTATTGGACAGCTCTTTTCCCCTTTTTTCACCCCAATTTTTACCCTATTTCCCCCATTTTTCTCTTCTATTTAAGAGGGTCTTTACCCCCTTTCATCTAGAGGAAAAAAAATCAGAGAAATACACACAAGAAAGCTGAAAAACAAACTTGACTTCTCTCTCTTGTGACACAGCTGGATAACTACTCTCTTACAAAAATTTCAGATCTGAAAGAAAGTAGAAATAGTGTGAGATCGAGAGGAAATATAACAAAAAGAGTGAAAAAATAGAAAGAATGTGCAGTTTATAGTGAGAAGGTTTGAGGTTTCAAAGGGAGGTTGCTAAATATTTGTAGTATGGTTCTTTAAGTGTTGAGATAGATGGTTAAGGGAATCAAGGAGAGTCTGGTAGCTGCTGTTGCTAAGTTGCTCGTTGTTTTGTATTTGGGCTTAGCTTTGGTGGACTTTTCTTGGCGGAGCTAAGAATTTGGTCCAATCAGGTAAACGTCCTGAACTTTGTAAACTTTTGTTTGCCAGTATTTCAGCCTGTTTCAAAGTTTATAAAACTGAAGTATGGACTAGGTCCGATAATTTATTGGCTTGCATACGCTTTATTTTCTTTATGTTCTATGATGTTGTTTTGTTATCTGCTGGATGTCTTGTTGAGAAATAGCTCTTACAAATAAATTTCGTTTGCAAATTGGGCCAGGTCGTTTCATTTTTTTTTCTGAATAAGTTTTACGCTATGGCTTTCTTTTGCACTTTGTTAGGCAACATTTAGGATATTTGACGCTTGAAACTAGATCTGTGAATATAGGAATGATGCATGCAAAAGGGACAAGATTGAACACTAGGCAAAAATGTGACATGATTTTTTAAACTTGCAAAACAGAGAGCAATAAGGTTGTTTACATACAAAAACGGTGCAGCAAGCAAAAAAGGTTAACATGAGATAATTTAAGAAATGTTGGTCTAATTCCATTTCTGAAACACAAATGCAACTTCAACGATAAAATAATAACACGGTTAGGCTGAGTATTAGGCCGAAACACGGTAAGGCTGAGTATTAGGCAGAAACACGGTTAGGCGAGTATTAGGCCGAAACAAGTTTAATTAAGTGCATACATTCACATAAAACTCAATTAAGTCAATAGATTTCGAACGGGTGAATTGCCTGCGCGATTTAATTGGCTTAAGTCGGAAGATTTCGAACGAGTGAAGTGCCTGGATGATTATATCTCGATTTTGAGTTTTCATTTGAACAGACGAAATTAATAATAAATCAAAGTGTAACAAATCAAGGCAATAAACAACAAACAAATTCAAAGAGTCGAAATGCGTCAATAAAAGCAACTGTGCTTGGCACAGAACTCGAGGGTGCCTAACACCTTCCCGCGAGTCAACCGAGATCCTTACCCGAAACTCTGACGCAGACCACTAAATGAGTCATAGGTGTTCTAGGTACACCACTTTGGTGACTTGGCACACCTTTAACTTGTCAAGTGGCGACTCCGAAATCTCTAATAATTTGTGTACCTTTAACACCGTCACAGACCTTTTGAAACCAATAAGTTTTTCTTTCTTTTTAAGTTGAAAAAGGGTCGTGACAGCTTGGCGACTCCGCTGGGGATCAAAAGTGAAACTGAGAGTCTCAGGCTTTAAACTTTGTCGCTTTCGGCTTTCGAATATTGTTTGTATATGTTTCCTTGAATGTTACTGCTTTGATATGTTTGAACTGTATATACACAACTGTCTTCTCTCGTACACCTCTGAGTCTTTTGGAACACTGCACACATGCACGCCAGTTTCGCTTCGGCGTCTGGAATTTCTGTCGTGTCTCAGGACACAAAAAGTTAACCTTTCTTAGGAGGAGGTGCGTTGGGTTAGGCCGTTAGACGTTGTCGACCGGTACCCCCGAGGCACTTCTAAATTGCCAGAAACTATAGAACATGAACCCATTGAGTCAGCTAGAGTTGAACCTGTGCTTTTATCTAGGCCGATTTATTTGCATGTCATTAGACTTAGTGAGGTGCGGTACACCGGTACCGCACTTGTCTAGGCTGACTCCCTCGTGTCATGATGGGGCCCGCGTCCCCAAAAGATACATCATGAACATATAATGTGTTGCATTTGTTCTAGTCTAAGGGTTGTTATGTTGACCGATCACCGAGGGGCGAGAGCCAAATTTTGAAAAAAAAGGAAAATGATAGAAAAATTGGGTTTAGTCCCGTGTCTTGAAATATTTTTTGTTTAGTTGTCATTTTACGCCGTTATAATGACGAATTTTTTTCAAGAATTTTTGAGTTTCATCTTGTGTCCGGGTTTGGTCCCAAATATTAGAAATTAATTTGTCATAGTTTTGCGCTGTTATAATGGCGAAATTTTGAGGTCCTTTTATGTTTGAATCTGTGTCCGTCTCTAGTCCATATTTTTTAAAAGTAATTTATCGGGATTTTACGCCGTCATAATGGCCAATTTTAGAAACAAATTTTGCGTCTAATTAGTGTAATATTTTGTGTCGTTGTGTCGTCCTAATTGCCAGATTTTGTAAATACTCTAAGATTCTTTTTCGAATTAGATCAAAGAGTTTGTTTCAAAAAAAAAAAAAATTGTGTCCGTCGTAATGTCCGATTTTGGAGTCACCTTTCGGATAAGAAAAATAGTTTGTTTCATAATCCGTCTTAAGTTCCGTTTCGAATCTCCAGTTGAGTCTTAATTTTTTTTATTAAAAAAATGTGTTATTTTAGGGTCCCGCTATATTTTGTTTTGTTTAAGGTCAAGTCAGGGTACAGACGATAAATTGTAATTAGCTAAGTTGTATTTTGTGTCGATTCTCGTGGAATAATCTGACTCCGCTAAAATGTCGAGTCCCATTATTTTCACCGTCTGGGTGTACCCGCCCAATGTGTCAGTTTGTATATATCTTTGACTTGTGCATCATGGCAAGCATTTTATTTTGAGTTCGTCTCGTGTCGTTTGTCTAAATTATGTTTGTTGAGTCAGAAAAATAGGAAAGAAAAAAAATAATCATCCAAGTTCGTCCTTGCGCTGATTACGTATCAGTTACAATTTTGTTCTAAATTTTGATCAAGGCACATAAGCAATCTTTCGGGGATACGATCGGTACACTCGGCTTGCGCCGAGAACCATTTCGGGATGACGCATAACAACCCTAGGCTTGCGATCTGTGCTTCTTTTGTGCTAACCCGGGTTGTTACCCAAAGTTTCGAAGTTTGTGCTATTTAACAGGCGCTCTAAGATTGGTTTTGATCAACGCTTGAGGAGGTAGAATGAGAGGTCAACCAGGAAGGTCAAAATATGAAATAGTTGATGGCGGACACAGGTCATGTCATTACTATGGGAACAGTCCCACCAGAATGTCTGTCCCTTGCCTTGTTGGATTTGAGGCACGTCTTTGGCATCAACATGGTGCAAATTGGTGAAGGGCTCAGCAATACATAAGTCCAAAAATCGGTCTTGACGAGCAACTGTACGACCGAGAATCATTGTAGCTTGTTTTGTTATCCTTTCTATGTACTTGGTTATTTGAGGGTTGTAATCCAAGTGCATTATTTGCTCGTTTTGATATTCAAACCCATATATCTCAAAAAAAAAAAAATGGAGCGAGATCCAATTCTTGTCTCTAGATTCTGTCTTTTGTCTCTCTGAATTTTGTCTTCTTTTATTTTTGTGATGGTCGGCCTTAATAACATGACATGCGTACGGGGTTTACTTCTAGATCTAAACATGCGGTCCGACATATTGTCTCAATGAATCATCAGAATTGTGAGGAAAAGGGAGTGAAATAAGTTGGGAATTAATCAATAGTCATCCGATAAGGGAGATCAGTGAGAAGTTCAAAATCGTGTACGGTCGCTTCGACCGAATTTGAAATACCAGTTTTGAGAACCATCGTTGAAGTAGAGGTCGAGGACACGTGTGGATCAATCCAGGTCAATTGATTGAACCATTATTTATGCGAGGCATTCTCAGGTCGGGATGACGAACGACTTTCGTTTCTTCTACCCAAACACTATATCCTTTTGTCAGTCCTCTTTTAGCCTTGTTCTTGTTTTTCTTTGGCCTACCCTCCCTTGGAATCAATTTGATGTGATTAAAGAAAAAAAAGAGAAAAAAAAGGGGAAAAGAAAATTAAAAAAAAAAAAGAGAAAAGAGGAAACAAAAAACAACAAAAATCTACCTCAGTGGTAGAGCTACGTCTGACCTGATTCCTCTCAAAAGGATACGTAGGCACCCATTCGGGTGCGGTCAAAATAGGGGAAAGTTCCTTTTTTCCCTATTCCTCGTTGACGCAAAAGCTTGCCTCAGAGTTTGCGGCCAATGTCAAAAGAAATTCAAATCCCCAATGTATGCTAAACTGGGGCAGAATTTTGTTTTTATTGTTGTACCATCTATTCATATATTTCATGAGATATCAGTCTCGAAATCAAGGAAGAAACTCAAAACGCCCCAGTTTATCCTAAACTGGGGCAGAAGTTTAGTTTATTTTTAAAAGAAAAGGAGAAAGTCAATAACTTTTGCTTTCTTTGTGTTCATCTTGGGGGAAAGTCTCAATATCCCCTATGTTTGCATATCAGAAAATTCAAAAGATAATTCCTCAGATTTTCAATAAATTGTGGCCTCAGTTAGTTATTATTTTAAAAAAAATAATTCCAAGAGTTATAATATTTTACCAAGTCTTTTCATGAGATGCTTTCATACCGCTCTTCAAACCAAAGAAAAAAAAAGAGAAAAGAAAAAAAAAGAATCCCCAATTTGCCTAAACTGGGAAAAGTTTGGTTTATTTTCAAAAGCGGTGATTTCAAATCTTGTAATGCTCATTCTAATCGTCTCATGAGATGTTTTTGAGCTTTTATGCTGAATCCTTTTCTTCATAGCCTAACCAAATCCAATGTTACAGTCCAAATAAAGACCCTTCTGACCGATCATTGAGAATGTCAAGCCGAGTAGGGTATCAGGGGATAAGTTCCACGCTGTAAAGTTGCATTCTTATAAGCCGACAATCGCATTTGAGAGCTGGGAGCACCAAGGTCATTAAAGGAGAAATTCTTCGGGAAATCAAGATAAAGGCCAAAATTAAAGAAAGAAAAGAAAGACGGGGTCGAGCAGCAAGGAAAGATCGGAGGTAGATTGGGAAAGAGCGAAAAAACGAAAAAAAAAGGAAAGAAAAAAATGAAGTCTTGTCGGTGAAAACCTGAAAGGGCATGCAAGACAACGGTGAGTTAAAAGAACAAAGAGAGAGGCTAGTCGGTGAAAATCCGAAGGGGCACTACTAGTCGAATGAGGGTCGTTAGACTTACCATCAAGCAAGATTGGAAAAATGGGAGCAAAATCAGGAATAGACTATGTGAGCGGATTAAGAGTTGATTCCAAAATACATGTCATGTTAATAAGGTCGTCATCTCTTCAGTCATTTACCTCTCCCGTAAGGGATGTCATTTTTTCATCTTTTGGTTGAAAGCTTTTTCGTTTCCATCGTTTTGTCTTACTTCAGTTCGTTTCAGTTTCTCCAACATCAAACGAGCAAAGAAAGTCTTGCAAAACTTGTTACAGTTTCATAGCTGTACTAAAGCAAGTCAGGACCAACCTTGATAATTGGAGCCCAATGCTTCACATCGGCACAAAGAATGACACACCAAGTGTACCATGAAAGAGATCATCAAAGTATATGCAGATTTCAAGATGCAGTTAAAATTTCAAGTCAAAGCGGCAATTTGAGCATCCAAGTCGAAGCCCGCCGAAGCGGCAATTTCAATTTTCAAGTCAAAGCCCGTCAAAGCGGCAATTTCAACATGCAAGTCAAAGCTCGTCAAAGCGGCAATTTTAATTTTCAAGTCAAAGCCCGTCAAAGCGGCAATTTCAATTTTCAAGTCAAAGCCCGTCAAAGCAGCAATTTCAACTTTCAAGTCAAAGCCCGTCAAATCGGCAATTTCAACTTTCAAGTCAAAGCCCGTCAAAACGACAATTTCAGCATTCAAGTCAAGTCCGTCAAAGCGGCAATTTCAACATGCAAGAAAAAATCCATCAAAGCGGCAATTTAACCTTTCAAGTTAAAGCCCGCCCTAGCGGCAATTTCAAGTTTCAAGTTAAAGTCCACCCGAGCGGCAATTTCAAGTTTTCAAGACCCACTAGATCAGTTGGAGCTTCAGACCAGTTCATCAGCTTGTGGAGAATAAGGGAGTAGTTTTGAGAAGTCAAGGCACCCACCTGGAGAATGAGGGAATAGTTTTGAGAAAGTCGAGGCACCACCTGGAGAATGAGGATGTAATTTGAGAAGCCGAGGCACCCATTTGGAGAATGAGGGAGTAGTTTAGAGAAAGTCGAGGCGCCCACCTGGAGAATGAGGGAGTAGTTTTGAGAAAGTCGAGGCACCCACCTGGAGAATGAGGGAGTGGTTTGAGAAGTCGAGGCACCCACCTGGAGAATGAGGGAGTAGTTTGGAGAAGTCGAGGCACCCACCTGGAGAATGAGGAAGTAGTTTTGAGAAGTCGAGGCACCCACCTGGAGAATGCGGGAGTAGTTTTGAGAAAGTCGAGGCACCCACCCGGAGAATGAGGGAGTAGTTTGAAGAAGTCAAGGCGCCCACCTGAAGAACGAGGGAATACATTTGAAGAAGTCTAGGCGCCCACCTGAAGAACGAGGGAATCCATTTCTGTAAAGAGGGAAGACCCACCTGAACCAAGATCGGTGGTTTTATTTTCAACAAATGAGGGGAGCAAGAACCAAGAAGCTCAGCTTGGGAAGCATGAAGAAGTTAGCTTAGGAATTGTAATTTTATATTTCAAATGTTGTATTTTCATTTTTCCTTTGTAAAGCAATGACCACCAGCCAGCTAGCCAGCAACCAGCAACAAGTGACCAGCAGCAACAGTTCTAGTATGTCAAAAGTGTCTCAAGTCAGTCCGGGTAAGTCTAAAAATGTCGAGTAAGTCCTAGTATGTCTCAAAGCGTCTAGAGTTAGTCCCGTTATGTATAGAAGCGTCTAGAGAATGCTTAGTGTTAGTCTAGGAGAGTCTAGTGTCTATTTGTATGCGGTAGTCTCAGCTGCCGCACGTGAGGAACTACACTGACCTGATTCCTTAGTCTGGGGATATGTAGGTAGCCTTTCCTTGGTTAGGACCAAAAGTCAGGGTACGGTCACCATTTTGGAAGCGTGTTCTCGGCTAGAACCGAAAAAGCCAAAATTAGCTATCGATTACGTCTTTGTCCAAAAACTCTTCGTGTTCTCGAACAAAGAGGGGCAGCTGTAATCACCTAATTTTGGCACCAAAAATACAAAAATTGCATAAAATAGCTGTGTTACTTATCATGTGATTTTGCTACATTTTTATCCTTTTATTTAACCACTTTTAGTTTATTAATGAGTAGAAAATACTAAAAATACTGAAAAATATGTTTATGATGTGATTAAGTGTTTATTATGATTATATGTGTGTATAAACTTATTTAGGTTGAAAGTTTGTTGAATTGTGGACAGAAATTGAATTAATAGCCATTAGGCTAAGGCAATTGAAAAGAGAATGGTCCAGCCCAATATCCCATTGACCCAGCCCAATGTCCTTAGTATAAAAGCAAAAAAAATTGCCATTTCAGTCATTTCTTCTCAAAACTTCCAAGATCTAAAGAAAACTTTCCCTAAATGGTGACCCCGCCAGGTTCCGCCGCTGTCCACCACCGGCAACGGCGGCGATCACTCATCTCAGGCCAAATTTTACATCCTCGTAACTGCCTCATTCTCCTCTTCCTCGACCTGGCCTCGTTTTCTCTAAAACCTCAAGGAATCAGCGTGAATCGAGGTTCGAAAACACGGCCAAAAACTTTTCCGGTGACCCATTTGTTTCTCCGGTGAGCTCTTACTTGTAAGCACTGTTTTGTTTTCTCCTCTTTCCGTTCTTTCCTTTTTCTAGCTGAAACGACCCCAAATGGGATCGTTTCCGTTAGAAGAAGAAAGGAACGGATCCGAATGGTTTAAGTATGAACTAGTTTTGTTTGGTTGGGTGTTAGACGACGGGGAGGTTAAGGTGAGGGTGTTGCAGCGTGTGTGTTGTGTGTTGAATAGGGGCGGGGCTGTTTGATCTAGTTTTAGCTTTGGTGGTTTGTGTTGGTATGTATGTGTGTGGGTGATAATTGCTTGGCGTGTCGTCGACGATGATTGGAGTTTGTGATGATGTTTCATGGAGGCATTTGTGCATATGAGGTTGGGGGAGCCTGTTTAATGCTGCTTTTGTTTGATGAACGCGGCTTTGAGGTAACGGATTGGAGGCGTGATGGTGGCTGCCTCAATGGAGCAGCGTTGCTCGTGGTGGCATTGGCGCAGCGAGGCAGCAGCTTTGGGCTCGTGATGATGGTGATTCGAAGCTGAGGTGGTGGTGTTTAGTAGTGTCGTTAGGAGATGTAAACATAGCAATGAAGGCGAGCATAGTAGCGGCGCTGCAACAACAAGAAACGCAGTGGTGTTTGGTGCTGCTTTGTGCTTGGCATTGGTTAGAGAACTCCAAGTCTTACCCTTTCTTTCATTTCCTGATTAGTTTTAGTTTATTAAAGTTTGTTCGCTTAGCATAAAAATTCATGGAGTTGTTGTCACAATCACTGTTATTTATCTTGGTGCAAATCAAGTAGTATGAATGCAATCATGTGTCACCAATTATTAGGCATCAAAATCTGTCCATGTTCTTAGATTGTGTTTTAAGTATGAGATTTACTTGTCTGGCGGCCTAGGTCTTGAGGTGTGCTGGTTTTATGGTCATGTTAAGTATGTTTTGTCACTGAATTCTCAAGTTCCGTTGGCTATGTTAAGGCACAAGACTTTATCCTTATGATGCATTTGTCAAGTGGAATTTATGTGATATGTCTAGTTTTATTTAGTAAGTTAAGAGAGGTAGCAGTTAACTTGATCTGCCTTCTGTTGTGAGGAAATGCTTGATAGCACGGGCAGTTTAAAGATCAATTGTAGCTAAATTGTATAAACTTGCCAAAAAGCTTGAACTCTAGTTTAATTTTAATTAGTTTGTTGCTTTGAACTTAAGAAAGAATCTGTGGGCTGATTTTAGTTTGTAGTTTTAAGAGCAGATTCCTTTTTCTTTATTAGCTTAGACAATTTAATAAAAAATCTGAAAAAAATTTTAAATTTTGAAAAGGAATCTTAGAAGTCAAAGAGTAGGACAAAAGCTTAGCCTAAAAATAGCAAGGTTCAGCCTTTGCTTTTTGGTTGGTGGGAACTAAGCATAAGAGGGGTAAGGTTCTGATGGCCAGCTATTGGACAGCTCTTTTCCCCTTTTTTCACCCCAATTTTTACCCTATTTCCCCCATTTTTCTCTTCTATTTAAGAGGGTCTTTACCCCCTTTCATCTAGAGGAAAAAAAATCAGAGAAATACACACAAGAAAGCTGAAAAACAAACTTGACTTCTCTCTCTTGTGACACAGCTGGATAACTACTCTCTTACAAAAATTTCAGATCTGAAAGAAAGTAGAAATAGTGTGAGATCGAGAGGAAATATAACAAAAAGAGTGAAAAAATAGAAAGAATGTGCAGTTTATAGTGAGAAGGTTTGAGGTTTCAAAGGGAGGTTGCTAAATATTTGTAGTATGGTTCTTTAAGTGTTGAGATAGATGGTTAAGGGAATCAAGGAGAGTCTGGTAGCTGCTGTTGCTAAGTTGCTCGTTGTTTTGTATTTGGGCTTAGCTTTGGTGGACTTTTCTTGGCGGAGCTAAGAATTTGGTCCAATCAGGTAAACGTCCTGAACTTTGTAAACTTTTGTTTGCCAGTATTTCAACCTGTTTCAAAGTTTATAAAACTGAAGTATGGACTAGGTCCGATAATTTATTGGCTTGCATACGCTTTATTTTCTTTATGTTCTATGATGTTGTTTTGTTATCTGCTGGATGTCTTGTTGAGAAATAGCTCTTACAAATAAATTTCGTTTGCAAATTGGGCCAGGTCGTTTCATTTTTTTTTCTGAATAAGTTTTACGCTATGGCTTTCTTTTGCACTTTGTTAGGCAACATTTAGGATATTTGACGCTTGAAACTAGATCTGTGAATATAGGAATGATGCATGCAAAAGGGACAAGATTGAACACTAGGCAAAAATGTGATATGATTTTTTAAACTTGCAAAACAGAGAGCAATAAGGCTGTTTACATACAAAAACGGTGCAGCAAGCAAAAAAGGTTAACATGAGATAATTTAAGAAATGTTGGTCTAATTCAATTTCTGAAACACAAATGCAACTTCAACGATAAAATAATAACACGGTTAGGCTGAGTATTAGGCCGAAACACGGTAAGGCTGAGTATTAGGCAGAAACACGGTTAGGCGAGTATTAGGCCGAAACAAGTTTAATTAAGTGCATACATTCACATAAAACTCAATTAAGTCAATAGATTTCGAACGGGTGAATTGCCTGCGCGATTTAATTGGCTTAAGTCGGAAGATTTCGAACGAGTGAAGTGCCTGGATGATTATATCTCGATTTTGAGTTTTCATTTGAACAGACGAAATTAATAATAAATCAAAGTGTAACAAATCAAGGCAATAAATAACAAACAAATTCAAAGAGTCGAAATGCGTCAATAAAAGCAACTGTGCTTGGCACAGGACTCGAGGGTGCCTAACATCTTCCCGCGAGTCAACCGAGATCCTTACCCGGAACTCTGACGCAGACCACTAAACGAGTCATAGGTGTTCTAGGTACACCACTTTGGTGACTTGGCACACCTTAAACTTGTCAAGTGGCGACTCCGAAATCTCTAATAATTCGTGTACCTTTAACACCGTCACAGACCTTTTGAAACTAATAAGTTTTTCTTTCTTTTTAAGTTGAAAAAGGGTCGTGACAAAAGGTAAACAAAAAACCCCCAAAAATAAACCCTAAATCCTAAATCAGCTCTCACGTATAAAACAGTAAAATAACCAAATCCACCACCCCAAATCTCTATGTAAAGATGCACAATAGCCATTAATCTAAGAAAATGGTTAAATTTCAACTAAAACCCTAACAAAATCGAGTTTTGTATTTGTTTCTGCTCTTGCTCGATAATATGCAATGAACCCACAAAGATCCTTTAAATAACTAAAACGGGACACTCACAGCAGTTACGAAATCGTGCAGACAGTTGATAGAGAGAAAATAGGAGAGATTGAGAGAAAAATAATGGAACGACACCTTGTTGTGTATGATCGACCTATTTGAGTAGATGAAATATCCGTTATGTTTTAAATTACCCGGTACTTTTTTTTTATTTCAAATGAGTTCACAATAGTTTTTTATGTTTTGCATCCAAAAGATTTATTGTTTTGCACCCACAAGTTTTTAAGAATTATAATCCAGCCCTTGGTCCCCATTTAAACTCGCTTAAAATTTTCTCTTTCCAAAAATAAGTCAAAAAAAATGAAAAGGTTAAACTTTTTGTTCAACACTTTGAGGGGTCTTTTAGCTCATTCTTCTCAAGTAACTAGTACTTATCATGGTCAAAACTTTTCGTAGCGTAATTTCTGATAGTTGTAAGACTAATTAGTTCTTTATTAAGAACCGCTTCCAAACGAAATACGTAATTACTAAATTTAGGATTAAATTGTTGTGAGCAAATTTTTATTATTTTTATATAAAAAAGCTACTAATCTACAATTATTTTCTTGTATGTATAAGTTCTACAATTGCAATAGTGAAAACATTCTATGAAAAAGTTTAGTTTAATCGAAGGAAAACCACTGACATCCCATGCATTTCACTGCCTAAAAATTTACTAGCAAGAATAAAACAGGAAGAAAAAAAGAGAAAAGCAGCATGTTCTAAGTAGTTTGAAAAAAAAGTGTTCGAAAGATTTTTTTTTTTTTTTGAAGTTAAAGAAACTTATATTTGGAAGTTGAATTTTTATTTGGACATGCACAGAGGCGGATTTAGAATTTGAGCATGGTAGTAGCACCACTTAATTTAATATAAAAACGCCAAAAATTTAGGGTGCCAAATAATATATATATATCTGATTCTTGAGGTATTTATACCTACATATACAGAATTTTTGTTGACATCAACGTGTGCCGGTGCACCTAAAAATGACACATAGGTCCGCTTCTGGACATGCATTTTGTTTGAAAAAAATTTAAAGTTATATAAGTGAAAAAGATTACTCTAAAAACTAGTTAAAACCTGTTTTTGATTTTTAAAAAACAATTTTTTGAAATTTGTTAAAGAACAAAAATTTGATGTCGAATTGATTTTTAAAAAACGGTTTTGAAAAGAAACAAAAAAAATTTATGGTCAAATGGGCCCTTATATATGCATAGTTGCATTATTACTTTTTCTTGAACATTTAAATCATTTTGCTTTTCTTCAACAAAGCTAAAGGACGATCGTCTAATTAACACTGTCCTTTTATATTTTTCTTACTATGTCCGATGTCATGAGCCACATTTCAAACATTTATCAAAATCGTGCTTGTATAATGACATAAAATTACTAATGACACGAAAAGGTAGTCATTTTCGATGTCTATATTGTAGTCTGCATGCAACATGACTCATATCTCACGACTCACATCTCCAATGCAGACAAATAACGGTATCAGAAAAGTTAAAAAGCTATGTATATTTGAAGGAACACGAAGCAAGATTAGTGCAGCATCACTAAGATTAATGACAGTGAAAGAACAAGTATATAATTATCTAACCCGCAAGAGATGGATTTAGAATTTATATTTCATGAATTTGGAACGCACTAAACTCACATATTATTTGAATTACTGAGTTTGAAATTTTAATATTTTAAAGTAAATATTTACATAATAGAGTTTGCTAACACATACTATATAATATTTGGATCGAATTAAAGTTACTGCCTTGTTGGGCTACGCCGAACCAGGTAATATTATGCGTTCGCCCTGCAAACAATAGGAGCTAGAAATGTTGACCATTAGGCGTTGACAAAAGGCAAAATAAGTTTGTTTTATGAAAAAAACTGATGACGATTGCACCTTGACACCTGGAATATCATGAGCTAGCCATTCTTGAACACACTTCGCTCCCGTTTGGACATGATTTGGAATTTGGGATTTGGAACTTGGAAAATTGAAATTTTGTTTGGACATGCATTTTATTTGGAACAAAATTTGAAGTTTGTGAGGAGATTTCCCAAAAACTTTTGGGAAATCCCAAAAAATCCCCAAAAAATGACCCCAAAAACACCCCAAAAACTATGTCCAAACGCTAGCTTCATTTCATGTCTTTTTTGTTTTCTTTATAATAAAATTGCCATTGACATTTCATCGTGATCTTGACAATCTTGATGGTGAACCCATGTGGGGTCTTAATTTCTTTAATTAAGTACGTGTACAAGGAAATTAGGCTTAATCTTGAAAAAGAAAAAACTTAATCTTGAAGAATTTTTCAAAACACGATGACAGCTCTTGCTTATACCCTATAAAAGGTGTCAAGTAATTACTCTTAATACGAAATAAACAATTAGCTTAATGTATTAAGTGCGTATCCACTAGATATACTGTCACAATTGATTGACTCTAGCATTATTTTCTAGATGAATTTTCAGAAGATTTGATTTTGTAGTTCCTTACAAATATTATTTTAATTATATGATACTTTCACAAGAGATAGGAGTATGTAAAAATAACGTAAAAGACCTTTTTACGATTACTCACTTCAACTCAAATCGTAAGTGGGCGTAGGAAATCATTTCCTAACTCTGGGTATTGTTGTAACAAGAGCAGCTTATTGTTATACACCTGGACGTAATTCTTCAATTTTTAATATGAATTTCAAGTTGTTTTGGGTAAAAGGAGAATTGAAGAGGCAAGTTGCTAATTAATTACTTTCATAAATACGAAGGCCTCAAGGTCAGCTCATTTGTTAAGCAATTGAATCCATCAAAGTCAAAAGAAAAAAAACGTATTAGCTCTGGATTGTTGGTGATGAATAATGACATGTGCAAACCACACAAAAACAACTCCGATGATATTTTATACTACTAAAGTTTATTTGTGTTTGAACAATGTTGCAGCTGTATCACAGAATAAGTCTTTACTATATAGTTAAAGAAATTTTTTCGTCCCAAGTGCAAATTTCAGTAGTCAAAATATTAGAAAAATATAATGTACGTATGTACATATACATATCTTCTGGCTTCTATATGAGATTTAATAGATTCATGTACCAACGACGTGTATGTATTAATCAATGGTTACAAATTAAAGGTCGAATTATATATGTATCTTACCAAGTTCATTTAAAAATATTATACATGATCAAAGTTATCGTATGAATAATAGATTCGTTGGAAATCGCCGCGTAAAAATTAATCAATTTGTGTGAATAAATTGTATGCGGATTGATTACATCGAACAAATTCAAGTATTTATATATTGGTCAAGTGAATTAAAGTATTGTCTCTTAAACAATATAATTAGGTTTTTATTTGGATAAGATATTGGTCATACAATACGGTATCAAAACAGATAGAGATGCTAGGTTCAAGTCTCACCGCCATGCATTATCATAAATTTTTTTTTATGTGCTTGACCTATTAAAAGGAAAAGAAAGAAAAATATACTTTTAAATGATGAGATGATCACACAACAATGACATATAAGAGTGGAGGTAATAGCCCAAATACAAATACGGTGCGATCAAATACAAATTTTGAATTTAGAACCCATTTATTAACACTTAAAATAATTATCGTTTCTAAAGTTCAGAACTTTTAGTCGAAATCGTGACTCCACCTCTAACAATATATACTCAATGAATATATTAAGCTAATGAATAGCCTTTCATATGCTAATTACTTGATAACTTTACCTTCAAATTTTTTTAAAGTGTCTGTAGAGCAAGCCATTCTATGTTATTCTAGTCATGGTAATTGTGCGAAAAGAAACCAAGACAATGAAAGATAGAAATGTATGTGTAGTGGTTGTATCTTTTCCATGTCATGTATTAATCATGCAGAGTTTTAAAACCCCTGGTCTCGCAAAAATCATTTTCAAGAAATATCGTTTTCACGAATGACAAAGAAATGCTCCAGTTAACAGATATGCATGGGAAGGATTTTTGCACTTTGCAGTCAGTCATCCTAAAGTACTGAGCTTGTGTACGTAACTTAAAAGTTGTGTAAGAGTCATGAAACATGTTTCAGAGAGATTGTTCCTTTCATGAATATCCCATGAGTAATAGTAGTGGAATATCTAATCTTCTTTTTGAATGATATTGAATTAAAACTTAATCTTGAGTAACATACAACAAGAAATTAGTGTTTATTTGGTCTTGCCGATATATATTATTTTTCATCGGAGATCACTAATATATAACACGCGATATCTGTAAAATCAATACAAGAAATCTTTGTAAGCGGCATAAGCAGGGATGTAGGATTTCCTAAATAGGTATATTAAGAAATTTGGTAGAATCTAGTAGCTTTGGTCTAGACCCTATATTTGTATTAAAAAATTTATTAAATATGTGTCAAAAAGTAAATTCCAGACCGGTTACTAGCACTTGAGGTTTCTTAGAATCCAAACCTAAAAAATTCATATCCTGACCCGTCTAGGCACAAGAGATCATTTCAAAAGAGATACTAGCTATCTTCATAAGTAAATTGCAATCAAAATTACTATATGTCAAGTAAATTATTTTGTGCGCTTTTACCTCTAGCGTGGTAACTTCATAATTGTCTCGTCTCACATAAGCATTAGACCAATAATAAAAGCTATTCTGAAGTGGATACGCATTAGACCAATGACTCGAGTAATGGTGGGGTATTTTTTTTTTTTTTGTTGGTTCAAGTTTTAGCTTATTATAGTGTTTCTTGAAAGGTGAAGAAGGGGAAGCAAATTGCTGAGGGAGGGATAAGAATGAATGTATATCTAATAACTGAATGAATCTGAGAGCAAAACAAATGCAGCATGAACAAATATTTATAAATATTGACAACCATATGTGCTGCCAAGAACAGAATTCCATTAATTGCCTTGCGGACTTTTTACATGCCAGAAATAAATTACAAATAAATAAAAGGAAAAAATTACATAGTAAGAAGGATGGAAAAAGAAAAAAAGGAATTCCCCTAACTATGTTACATTAATTTCTTTCTCCCTGAGTTTCTCTTTTTCCTGTTAGGTAAATGAATATACTTTCTTGATTTTGAAAACTGGAATTATCTCTCTCTTTGTATATACAATTTGCTTTCTCTGTGTTTGAGTTTCTCAACTGTTGTTTTTTAAACACCATTCTTGTTTCTGTCTTTTCTTGATTCAGCTTTCTTCATGCAGAGGTAACCATCTTTCTCCAAGTTGTGGGGTGAGGGGGGTGGTTTTGGGGGGAGGGGGTAGTAACACTTCTTCTTTGTTCTGGACTGAAGATGTTGTTTTCTTAATACTTATTTCTTTTGTGTTGGGAAGCACTCACTGAATTCAATGTTTAGCTTTTGGATGATGTATTCTTGTGAGAAAGCATAATGGGCAGGCCATTCTGGGGAAGAGCAAAGGGTCCATACTGAATTCCATTCTGTGGGCCCATCATAGACCACCTGCCAAACATAGAGGAGAGCATACAAAATTAGAAGGATAACACTTCACTTGACATACTATTTTTAGTAAGTCCACTTCTAAAGGTTCTTTCTAAAAATAATTCAGTTAGAACAACAATTACTGATTTAGATTTGTAGTATTTTCTTTTGTTTTAACTTTTGTTGTGATTTTGAGTTTTTGTTACCGACCTGTACTTTGTGGTCAGATGATGTACAAGTATCAAAATCTCCAGCTTGGCTAACTCATTTCCTGGACATGAGTGGGTCCCATTGCCAAATGGCATGAAAGTATTTGGTTTTGGTGAAACCTGACACATCCAAAACAATATTTGTCAGATCATTAGATTTATGAGAGGAAAATTAGAAATGCATGTCACTAACTTAAAAGTAGTTTATCTGATATATTTACCTCAAATCTTGAAGGATCAAACTTTTCAGGTTCTGGAAAATTATCTGGACTATGGTGAATGTTTCTAAAGAGTGGTAATACTTTCCATCCTTTCGGTATAAGATATCCTGAAAATTTCAAGAAAAAGAAAAACTTTAGTTAATACTAAAAATAGCAAGAAAAGGGTTTTAATTTTCTTGTCTAAAAATAGGAAATATGATTTTGTGAAAATCTAAGGGGTCAAGGCTGACCTTCAAACTCAACATCTTCAACAGCTTCTCTGAAAGTAAAAGATAAGATAGAAGCAGCTCTAAGTGTCTCTTGGATAACCTTTGTAGTCATAGGCATCTTCTTGGTGTCTTCCCATGTTAACATTTTCCCTTGACCATTCTTCTCTTTTTCCCTCGTTATACCCTCTTGCTCTTCCTGAAAAGACAACAATAACAACATTAGTATATTTTGCTCCCTAAAATGAAACCACTCTTAACAAATCTTGAGCTTTTTTTTTTTTTTTTGACATACCATAAATGTATATGTGAAAATATATTGTAAGTATCAAGGTTTGAGCCCATAATTTTAGAAAATGTAACTTGAACTCATTAAGTTTAAATTCTGGAATATGCCGTTTAGAGATATGGTACCAGTAGGTATAGAATCTTACAGTGACAGCTTGTAGGACACTAGGATTTTCTCCAAGGTATTTAAGGATCCATGTAAGAACACTAGCTGTAGTGTCTCTAGCAGCAAATATGACACCAATGATGTTATCAGCTATTTGTTCATCAGTAAGATCTTCTTGATCTCCCATGAAAGATCCAAGCAAATCCGTATAGTTTTGCTTTGTTTCCCTCCTAAGTGAGATGATTTTGGCCACGATCTTTGCTAGTTCCTTTCTTGCTTTCATTGATTTGTTGAAGAGTGTTCCTGGGAGATTGATTGGCATCGAATTGTATCCGGTTTCGAGTATGTAGTAACACCTCTTGAGATCCTCTCTATAGAGCATTTCATCCTTTCCAAATATGGAAAGCAATGCAACATTGAATGTGTACTGCAAAAGGTTACCAAATTTAGAAAAAACATGTTTAGCATATCAACTTTGGAACAAAACAGAGGAAAACAGGGTAAAAACAGGGGACTCTGTTTTCACCTGTTTTGCTTTTCTTTATGATGGAAATTTAAGAACATACTGTTTTCATTTCTTGATAAGTGTTGATCAATCTTCCTTCCAAAGATTCAAGTGAGATTTTTGCAATGGATTCGATATCGGGGATGATATTTTTGATGGCCTCGGGCATGAAAGCTCGAAGAACTAGCTTCCTCAGTTTGGCATGGTAGTCTCCTTGATGAAAGAAAATGGCTTGTTTTCCTAACATTCTTTCTTTGCTAGCTGGAAATGTAGGCTTAAAGAGATGAGCCTTTGTGACCAAGACTAGCTTTGCTGCCTCTGGACTTGATATCATCACACATGGACATCCCAATATGTGAGTCTTGAATATTGAACCAAACCTATATTCAAAAAAGGTAAAAGCATACACATGAGTAACTTAAGATCAAGAAAACCAAGTACAAGACCAACAAAATGAAAGGGTTTTAGAGTTTTGTTACTAACTTTTTGACCTTGGAGGCAAAGAAAACACTTGGATTTTGAGAGTAAAGTTGGAAAGTTTCACCAATATAAGGCCAACCCAAAGTGCCAGGAGGAAGAGGCAACTTCTTGATACCAAATGCAAAGAACTTAAAGATAGTATGGACAAGTACAAGGGAACAAGAAATGAGAGCAAATAAGCATAAAGTGGAAACAAACTCCATGTCTTTTTTAATGTGTCTAACAAACAAAAGTACCAAAAATGTTAGTACTTCCAAAGCTCTTGGTGTCCGAAGAAGAGTGAAGAGAAGAAACCTTTGATGGTTTAATGAATGAAACAAAACCAAGTGAAAGGGATATATATAGGTAAATGAGAAAAGAAGATATAAGTGGGGTGAGAGGAGGTGGGGGGTGGGTTCTTTTCAATTACAGCTCGATTCCCATACACGGAATCTCCTTCCAGCTCATGTTTTAGTAAACCAAACAGAAGCAAAAGAGAAAAAGGAAATGAAAAGATCACAGAAACAAATTTGGAACATAGGGCGTATGGCACGTGTCAGTCTAGATATGTTAAAAGAACGTGAGGTAGAAGATGGCAAACTTAAGGAATAGTGCTACATTCAAAGTTTAAACCTTGTCAACTTTTAAATTCAAAGTATATACTTATAATATATATACTCTTATCTAGTGATTCATTTACATAAACATTGGATTTTTGTTCATTAGAATGAATTATTCACTGTTTATAAGGTTGCGAGATTACAGCTATACTACGCATAATTACTTGTCTAGGTCATTTAGCTTGATGATATAAATCTACTAGTGTATGGAAGTTAATTTTGCATCTACAAAGGAAGTTATAGTGGAGGGAATCAGGGGTGGGCATTTTGGTATTTTTCAACAAGAAAAATGATTAGAGACGGATCTCTAATTTAATTTTTTTTTTGGTATTGAATCATAACTCTTTTTGCTTACTAAGTTCTGCATAGAGTATTTAAGTGTATGTAAAGAAACACAAGGTCTAGAGCAAAGTTAGCGTCTTCTACCTAATCCGTAATTTCACTATAGATCTACCCCTAAATACGATTATATTTGAGTCGAGGATCTTTGAAAAATAGTCTCTTTAAGGTATGTGTGAGCTCACCTTCTACTAACTTCACTTGTGGAATCACATTAAATATGTAGTTGAAAATCGAAATAGAAAAAAATAATGCTATATTTTGAATCTTCATAAACAAAATATACTAAATTTTATCTTAAGAAGTTGTCGAGTTTAAATATTGAATCCGTCCCCATTCAAATTTAGGCGAAGAAGCAAGTCGGTTGACCAAGACTTGTAGGCAGCTTAATGATCAAAGACCGGACGGGGTGTGAAAATGCCCTTTAAGGGCAAAGTGGGAAACGGAAAATAAAGGGGAAGGAACATGATTATCCGTACCAATGTACCATCGCATACGGAGTAATTTTGAATATTTACTAAGGAGGGAATCAAACTTTTGAAAATAACATTTGACGCATTGCATCTTTTACAGTTTTTATTTATTACTTGTATCTGTTTTAATCTTTCCCGATTGATGAGTTATTACTTATTACTTATTATATGAAACCATTTTCTTTGTTTCTTGTCTTTATTTATTTTAGAGAAAATTATGCTGCACGAACAGTGCTAGATCAATTTAACAAAAATTAGTCATTTTTTTTGCATATTTCTTGCATAATGTTGCATACTATGTGCATAATTTATACATACTGACTTGAGCGGCTATTTATACAATTTTCCCTTTATTTTATGCTTTACTCCCTCCGGTCCATTTTATTTGATAGATTTGAGTTTGCACACACCTTAAGAAATCATAAACAGGCATAGTGTTTTTACTAATTTACCCTTTTATCTTTTCTTGGTATTTTCAAGAAAGAACTTTTCAATATCATTTAATAAGGGTATTATGGGGAAGAAATGGTAAAATTTACATTGATATTCTAAATTATCAAACATTTTGGATCTTCTAAAAATGAAATATCTATCAATTAAAATGGACCGGAGGGAGTATATTTTTTCCCATAAAAGGAAAGTTTTGTTCTTATTTAATACTACGTCATTTCTACTTTTGGGAATCCAAAACGGTATCAATTGAACAAATTGCACTTTGTAAAAGTAATGGAGTATCATGTTATACTTGTCTTTAAAAATTAAATATATAAACGAACAACAATATGCAACGATCCCCTTTTAGGAATACCAATAGTATGTGATCATTAGATATTTTATAAACAGTCGTATATCCTTATTGTGATTTTTTCAAAGTACTTTATAGTTTTATATTATTTTTACAAATTAATATCTTTTGCATCGTTCCTCAAAAGAGAGACACCCATTTTTTTTTTATAAAGTTTTAAAGGCATGTATTCAGAGTGCACGTATTGAATATCGTATGTAGTAGTAACAAGTTTCACTTCTTGCTAGTTTTCCAATCTTTCTATTATTTGGCTTTAAAAATTCCATAACCTTTTATTGGGAAAAAGTGACACGAATATTTTAAAGATATGTAAGTTGATTTTTGTTAGGGGTGCCACGTGCCCAGTTGACAAATGGATCCGAGTTGATGTTTGACCAGCTTAGCTCATAGATGGGTAGATTTAAGACTTGAGCCAACTTGAAGTATCCCATAATCAACATTTAGCTGAAATTTCTTCTATACTTTGATTTATTTAATCATTATAATAGATTGGAAGACTTTTGAGTCTACAACTTACTTTTTTACTTCTCTTATACGATCACGAATTATCTCAGCTCTATTTGGTAAAGATAAATTAATTTCTTTCACATATTTAAATTTTGTTCTGTTGTCTCTTAAGATATCTTGAATAATAGATTTCCTAGTCCACGATTTTTAAAAACTAATATATATAATTAAGCTTGCTAGATCTTCATATTTTATCAGTGGCAACTGTCAATGAAATGCATATGTTGTTAGAGTACTTCCATAATGGTTAATTAAGTAGATAACACTACTGAGGTATCGTTTATATTGCTCCTATAATGTGTTTGATATAAGTAATTATCCTTGAATAATCTGAAATTAACTTATAATTTGCACACGATTTTCATGTCATGTTAAGAATTTAATTACTGTTTATTGCTTGACAAATTTCCACTAATTACTAATAGTAAAATCACGTTTTTATGAGAGCAAATAGCTGATTAACTACTGTAAAACTGTTCCCAGCAGAGCATTTTTGAAAAGAATTGTTTGATGATACTCGTCAACTTTTTTTTGTAAAGAAGTCGTCAACTCCAGACTAGAACTGAACCCCTCGAATGAGATCTTTTTCATTTGATCAACGTGGCACTTGATCCCATATGATCTTCTCTCAAAGCCTACCACAAAAAAAGTACTATAATAATAAAAAGCTCACTTTCATATATATTTTTTTTTTGGTATTTTACATCTTACTTTGAAAGTTTTAGTTTCAACATATTGTATTTAGAAATTGAAATAGTAGAAACGTTTTACTAAGTCTTCAACATCCGAATTAGAATTCAAAAAGGAAAATATTACTTTGTCAAATTTCAATCACTTAGCTTCACTTAATTATTACTCCTAATTTACATGTAAACACTAATCATTTCAAAAATTAATATGTAATCAATCTACATATTAATGTCATATAATCTCTATGAAAGAAGTTCTGTTGTCACAGAAATAGCATTTCTCAATCACCTAATTGTCCAAGTTCGACTGTTTATTCATAAAGTTCTTACTTTCATCAGTCTTATAAGCATGAACTACCTACTTATTCCCCAAGATTCTACCTGTTTTTGGCTGATTTTGATCATTTAAGTGTTATTGTTACATCCCAACCGAATTGTGCATTTTAATTTGCATTAATCTATTTTTTATTCTTTCTTTTATTTTATTATTTTTGATAATAATGATGCCCGAATCAGCTTGTATACCTCGACTCTGGGTATCAACTGCTATTAACAAAGTATAATTTTATCTGTCATAATTTAGGGGATGAAAAGAAACTTTTTTTCTTCACATGCTGAGATTTGAACTTTGATCCTTCTTGATTTAGTACTCCAACTTCACTAATCTCTAGGCTACCCTTCCATTTCACCAATGAAACTCAGTGAAGGAGCAGGGCAATGCTGCGTGTGAGGAAGGAAAACATGATCTATATAAATCTTGAACATCCTTCGTCGTTACTCTTGAGATATTTCTTGTGTTAAGAAGGGACTCAATGATTCGTACATACACATTCTTATTTTTCAAAAGAAAGAAAAGTAAGATTCTTGATATCTTTTGTCAACTTAAAAGAAAAGAAAAAACTCTGCGAGGAAGCTGCTTCGGATTTTTCTGATTAGGTGTCAATGAATGTGTGGGCGAAGTCACAATAATTGATTAACTAAATATCTAAAAAAATCTATATATATTACCATGGAATGTAACTTAGAAATTAAAAGAAGTTAAATAATTTATTGGAGTAGGTCAAATTATACTGAGTGGGTAAAAGCTTCTTCCACCTCAGTGGATACACTCTATATACGAACGTATCATCATACAACTATATTTACGTGTAACTATTTCACGCATAACCTGTATGGTAGAAACGTTTATGTTCTTATAACATGCCACAAAAATAAATAGAGAAGAAGTTAGTGCCCCCTGCCCCCACCCCCCAAAAAAAAAAAACACATAACAAAAAGAGAGCAAAATAATATAAGTGACGCAATGGTTTACAAATCATTAGAAAGTTGGTCAAGAGGCCTGCTTATTCAAGATTCAGTCACAACAATCAACATTGATATTTTCCTTGGTCAAAATTCTCATGCAAGGGAAGAACATATCCTTTTGTGACAAATCTAAAAGGCTTCAAGTTTTTATTTTTTGCCTTATTTGTTTTCTGTAAGTATAAGGTCAATCAAACGGATAGCATAATCCTTTATTTTTTCATTCGTCAATTTCTAATATTCAAAAAAGTCTAATATTATTGTAGGATTAGAATATGATTCTATTTTGAATTCTAAGGTATATACAATTTCGATGGATATTGTTATAACACGTACGTCTCACAAAATTTCTTGCTGATTTACTTTTTTACGCACTTTCTTCAATTATTTTAACTCTTCTCTTTTGACCAATTGCTTTAGCAAAAAAGTCACACAAAATCTGAACCATTTGAGATTTACAAGTAAAGACATGAATTATTTCATGAGCCTTTTGCTTGTGGGATTTTTTCCCGGTTAATTCACCCTAGCTAGAGGTGGTGTTGGTATAGTTCAATCTCTATCTCTCCCGAGATGGATAAGATCCATAAATCCTTAAATAGAAGTCTTCGCTACAAACTTCCAGTGTTAGGTGTGCGAGCAAAAGTCACACATTAATTGTAAAAAAGATATAAAGTTGCATGTAAGGTGTAGAATACCAATGGAATGCGACCTTTTGGGGAAAACTATACGACGAGCTTAGCCAAAGCAAATTAACAATATCACACCATGTTAAGATGAGCATTTTTGGGGTTGCTTAGCCAAGTAACTGGTATTAGAGAGCCTCTCGTACCAAGAGACGATTGTGGCAATAATAGCGATAGCGTGGGGCTTGGTTTGCTTCCTTACCAGCGTAGAGACGCACACAATGAATCTTCAGATAAACCCATAAAAGAGAAGGACCATGTGTAACTTACTTTGATGATAAATTGTTGGGTATGCGAGTAAAAGTCCTACGTACACTGGTAGTTTTAAAAGGTAGGGAAGTTACATATAAAATTGTAAAGATACTCATAATGGTGTGAGGTGTCTTTTGAAAAAATTGTGCGTGTTTGACTGACATATAAGTTATCTTTGATTATCATATCATATATAGAGTATCTTTGAACGAACATAGCTCAATAAATGAAGAAACCACTAATGCAAGTTAATGCACGGATTCTGTGTGTTTTCTTCATTATTGTTAGCTTGGATAAGCTTGGAGTTTTGACTGATGACTGAGGAACGGATTCAAAGGACCTGTTCCTTTGAATCACTGCAGCTAAATGGATAATTCATGCGAAATCGTTTAAGTTGAGATATTATTAATTATCCTAAAACTAATGTTTATCTTGATAATTATGCAGGTCTAAACGGATATGAAAAGAGTGCATAAACACAAGGATAAGGATAAAGGATTCGGATTCTAGAGGGTAGAATCCAATTAGGATTCAAAGTCAAGGAAGCTTTGGAATTCTAATTCATCAAGACTTCTTGGTTGCTGGAAGCTATAAAGCGTGAAGACTATCAGCCATAGAAGTGTACACAAATACAGAGAGCATCGAGCAAAAGCTGAGAAGAATTATCAGCTTATTTGTGTAATCAGTTAGCTACAGTAGAACTAAGTGAGAACCTATTCCTTAGATTGAATCTTGTAAAAGTTCGAGTCTTAGTTCGATTGTAGTAAGCAAAAATCGAGTTGTAAACTGTCTAGTTCAAGTCGTGGACTTGACACAACTTCACTGATCGTGAGAAAGATCACTAAAGGATTAGAGTTAGTCCTAGGTTAGTAAGAGTGAGTCTTGTAACCAAGTGGGTCTTTTTACATAGTGAAGTTGAAATCCTACTTGAGAAGTAGGTCGTGGTTTTTTGATCCCGTGTCTAGGGGTTTTTCCACGCTAAAATCTGGTGTTCAATTACTTACAGTTTTTATTCCGCATATCGTAAAGTAAAGGAACACATTTTAAGGAACTGGTCCTTAAAACTGTAAAGTGGTGTAATCGTGGGAAATAACAATTGGTATCAGAGCGGGTTATCCTTGAAAAGGCTAACACCTAGGATTAGATGAGTACATCACGAGAGAACAGTGAGGGCCAGTCAATGGTTAGAGCACCTTACTTCAATGGGAAATACTATTCATGGTGGAAAGAAATGATGCGTGATCACCTTCAAGCAGAAGATTACGAATTGTGGGACATAGTAACTGAAGGTCCCATGATCCCAATGAAGAAGGATGCTGATGGAAAGGATGTTCCAGAAACCAGGAAGGAATGCAATGCTGAAGACATAAAGCAATGGGAAAAGAATGCTAAGGCAAGGAAGTGGCTGGTTGGTGGACTTAGTCCTGACGAATGCACAAGGATCAGAGGGTATGCCACTGCAAAGGAGATTTGGGATGCTCTACAAGTTGCACACGAAGGAACAAGTCAGGTAAAAAGGTCCAGAGGTACACTTCTTTATGCTGAATATGAAAGCTTTAAAATGAAAGAAGAAGAATCAATCTTTGAAATGTTTACTAGATTTAATGCCATTGCCTCTGAACTTATCTCTTTGGGAAGGGTTTTAACTGTGGAAGATAGGGTAGAAAAGATTTTAACTAGGGTTCTTCCAGACTCATGGGAGATCAAAGCTTGTGCTATCATTGAAAGTAAAGATTTAACCACTTTATCCTTAGATGAGCTTATAGGCAATCTAAAGACTTATGAACTGAGGAAAAAGGTTAAAAACATAGGAGCACCAGTTAAAACTGAACCTAACCTAGCCTTGACTGCTGGTGATAAAATCATTGATGATAAGGAACTGGTCCTTATCGCTAAAAGTGTTCAGAAATATTTGAATAAGAAAAGGGAAATTAGTGGACAGGGTAGGTCTACTAACATGAAACAGGCTGGAGAATGCCACAAATGTGGAAGCTCGGAGCACTACATCAGCAAATGTCCAATTATGGAAGGAGAATGGAGGAAGAAATTCATTGATGAAAGGAAGAAGGCTAGGGAACAGGTCCATAAGAAAAGTGGAAATCCAAAAGCGCTGGTTGCAGGATGGCAAGACAGTGAAGACGAAATAACTGATGATGATCTGGATGAGGATCTTGCTCTAATGGCACTTGGAGATTCAGAAAATGAAGAGGATCCTGAGGTATTTGTTTCTAAACTTAAAGAAGATGTAAAAAGCATGTCTAGAGAAAAGTTGGTTAAAGTATTCCATATTGTGCTAAATGAATTTAAAACTCTGAGGGATGATAATCACCAACTGCATGATAAAGTTGACTGCTTAGAAACAGAATGCAAAGAGGAAATAATTAAAAATGATTTTCTGGAAAGGAAGATTAGCATGCTTGAGGAACAGGTCCTCACACTTGAAACAACTGCTCAGGAATTAGAAAATATTAAAACAGTTGTAAAAGGTAAAGGTATTGCTAATTCTCATCAGATCATTGCTGAAGAGAAACTGAAAAACACAGTTGATGAACTGTATAAGAAAGATGAAAAGATAAGATCTTTAGAAGAAGACTTGGTTAAAACAAAAATGGAATTAAGAAAAACTGTAGAATGGAACAAGTCTTCTGAAGCACTAGAATGGTTACAAGAAAATCATAGCAGTAACAGGAAAGGTATTGGATTCATGAAGGCACAAAGTTCATCCAAATGGGATCCAAAGAGTAAGTACTTATCATTTCCTGAAAACTGGCTATGTACTCACTGTGGGAACACTGGTCACCGGAAAGAAAATTGTCAATCTTTAAAAATGGCTGCCCAGAGGAACAGGTCCTATAAACCTGTTCAAAATCCTGTGAAACAGAAGAATAGGTCCTACAAACCTGTTCAACATTCTGTAAAAGGAGAGATGTTCACACAAAGAAACCTTTACCATTTTGGGCTAGGAGAGATCTGATTCATCCTTTTTCAAAAGGAAAGGAACCCAAACTAGTTTGGGATCTTAAAATTAACCCCTAGTTTTCTCTTGCAGGCTAGAGTGAAGGAGATAAACCACAAATGGTACATGGACAGTGATTGCTCAAGACATATGACGGGGCATAAGGAACTGTTCCTTTCACTCTCAGCCTTCCAAGGAGGAAGTGTTTCCTTCGGTAATGGTAAGAAAGGGGAAATTATTGGAATTGGAAAGGTAGGTAAGTCTGACTCACACTGCATAGATAATGTATTTCTAGTAGGTGGGCTGAAGCATTGCTTATTGAGCATATCTCAATTGTGTGACAAAGGTAATAATGTTAATTTCTCATCTACTGGATGCACTGTGACTAATCAAGCTTCTGGAGAGGTTATTTTGCAGGGAAACAGACATGGAAACATCTACAAAGTAGACTTGCTGACACTATCTGATGGAAACTTGAGCTGCTTAAGTGTGGTGCAAAATGATCCCCTCCTATGGCACAAAAGACTAGGACATGCTAGTCTTTCACAATTGAACAAACTTGTGTCAAAGGACTTGGTGATAGGTCTTCCTAACATCAGGTTTAATGATGAAAAAGTATGTGAAGCTTGTGCCAGGGGGAAGCAGGTAAAATCCTCCTTCAAATCGAAGAAACAGGTAAGTACCACTAAATCTCTGGAACTGGTCCATATGGATTTGTGTGGTCCAATGAGAACTATGAGTCGTGGAGGTAAGAAGTATGTCATGGTATTGGTGGATGATTACTCTAGATTTACATGGACTATATTTCTTGCATCTAAAGAAGAAGCATTTAATGCATTTTCAATTTTTGCTAAGAAAGCTCAAAGAACTCTAGATAGTCATATTGTTGCCATTAGGTCAGATCATGGAACTGAATTTGAAAATCATATGTTTTCAAATTTTTGCAATGAGAATGGCATTAATCATAATTTTTCCTCACCTAGAACCCCACAGCAAAATGGTGTAGTGGAAAGGAAAAATAGGACTCTAGAAGAAATGGCAAGGACTATGTTGATATCTGAAAATCTTCCACAGAACTTTTGGGCTGAAGCTATTAATACTGCATGCTATATAATAAATAGATGTATGACAAGACCTTAATAGAAAAGACATCATATGAATTGCTTAAAGGAAGAAAACCAAATATTTCTCATCTTAGGGCTTTTGGTTGCAAATGTTTCATACACAACAATGGGAAGGATGCCTTAGGAAAATTTGATCCTAGAAGTGATGAGGGAATATTTGTTGGTTATTCTTTGAATAGTAAATCTTATAGGGTGTTTAACAAGAAAACATTGAAAATTGAAGAAAGCATGCATGTTAAATTTGATGAAACTGACAGTCTCACTCAAGAACAGGTACAGGAGGATGAAGAAATTGGAATGCTGAAAGAGTTTGAACTTAATCCACAAATGCAGATTCTGGATATGAGGAGTGAACTGCAAGGAACTGTTCCTCAGGACAGAACTAAGAAGAGTAGCACTAAAACAGGGGGAACAAGTGTTGGTTCCACTTCACAAACTGGGAATGCTACTCTATCAGGAACTGTTCCTCAGCAGAGGACCTCTGACAATGGATTGACACCCAAGCCTTACAAGTATCAAGGGTCACATCCTGTGGATCAAATAATCTCAGATAAGACTGCTGGGATTCAAACTAGATCAACAGTCAAAAATCAAAATCTGTGTGCCTTTAGTGCTTTCTTATCTCTTGTTGAACCCAAAAATGTGAAAGAAGTACTGAAGGATGCAGATTGGATAAATGCTATGCAGGAAGAGTTGAATCAATTCCAAAGGAGTCAAGTTTGGCATCTGGAACCCAAGCCAAGGAATAGGTCCATAATTGGAACAAAATGGGTTTTCAGAAACAAACTTGATGAAGATGGCATGGTAACAAGGAATAAGGCCAGGCTAGTTGTTCAGGGATACAGTCAAGAGGAGGGCATCGACTATGATGAGACTTTTGCTCCAGTTGCAAGATTGGAAGCAATAAGACTTCTTATAGTCTTTGCTACATACATGGATTTTACTCTACATCAAATGGATGTCAAGAGTGCATTTCTGAATGGTTACTTGAAAGAGGAAGTGTATGTCAAGCAACCTCCAGGTTTTGAAAGTGAACAGTTCCCTGAACATGTGTACAAGTTGGACAAGGCCTTGTATGGGCTCAAGCAGGCACCAAGAGCATGGTATGAAAGGCTATCAAAATTTCTACTCCAGCATGGATACAAGAGAGGTAAAATTGATAGTACTTTGTTCTTAAAAGAAAAAGGTAAGGATCTTTTAATTGTTCAAATCTATGTAGATGATATAATTTTTGGTGCCACTTGTGAAAATTTAAGTAAGGAATTTGCAAACTTGATGGGGAGTGAATTTGAGATGAGCATGATGGGTGAACTCAATTTCTTTTTGGGTTTACAAATTAAGCAAACCTCAAATGGAACTATGATCCATCAACAAAAGTATGTTAAGGAATTACTTAAAAGATTTGATATGGATAATGCTAAGGGAATAGACACACCTATTGCCACTGCTACAAAATTGGATCTAGATGAACATGGAATATCAGTTGATAAAAAATTGTATAGGGGTATGATAGGTTCTCTACTTTATCTAACTGCTAGTAGACCTGATATTGTGTTCAGTGTTGGTTTGTGTGCTAGGTTTCAATCAGATCCTAAGGAATCTCACTTGAAAGCTGTTAAAAGAATTTTAAGGTGTCTGAAAGGAACAGGTCCCTTGGGACTATGGTATCCAAAAGGTGGCACTTTTAATCTTGTTGGATATACTGATGCTGACTATGCAGGTTTCCTTGTTGATAGAAAAAGCACCTCAGGTATGGCACATTTTCTTGGTGAGTGTTTGGTTTCTTGGGGAACTAAGAAACAAAATTCAGTGGCACTTTCCACTGCTGAAGCTGAATATGTGGCAGCTGCTTCATGTTGTTCACAGTTGTTATGGATCAAACAACAATTACAGGATTTTGGTGTTGATGTAGGAACTGTTCCTATCTATTGTGATAACACTAGTGCTATTAATATGACAAAGAATCCGGTGCATCACAAAAGGACTAAACACATTGACATAAGACATCATTTTCTAAGAGACAACTATGAAAAAGGTTTGATCATCATAGCATTTTGCCCAACTGAAAAGCAAATAGCTGACATTTTTACAAAAGCTCTAGGTAGAGATGATTTTGAAAGAAATAGATTGGAATTAGGAATGATTAAGTTCACATAAAATCATCAATGCTTTACTTCATAATTGGCTAGAAAATTGCACTTAAAATAAATTTTATTCAAGTCATTATGAATAATTCAGTCCAGTTTAATACTTAAATGTATATTCTTATGCCATATCTCTTATTTAGAGTTGCTAAAATTGAATGATGTTACCCTTATGCTCTTAGAATTTCAGATGATCAAAATGTTGCAAATTGGAAGGACACTGAATTTTGTGTTAAAATCAGGTATGTACTCTTTATTATTCAGTTAATTTAGAAGTGCAAAGGTTATAGGTAACTTGTGATTAGGATAAATCCCACTAAGTCTCCTAACCATATCCAAACTGAATAAGAGTCCCATCGGAGGAACTGTTCCCATTCTGAAAAAGTAACCTACAGCCTAACGGCTCTTTTTCTCCGGGAGTTTCCCAAGAGTCCTTAGCCGTTGCATGTTGTGCTGAGGTAAGTTGATCGTTTTTCACTCTAACTCCACTACCTAATTCACTCTATAAATACACTTCTTCTTCTTCATTATTCTTTTACATTGATTCATCAATTAAAGCTATCACAATTTCAGAAAGAGTAGTAAATTATTTGTTAATTCGAATTGCAAAAATGTCTCTTGCTTCTGATAATTATTCAACTGCACCTATTGATGAACAACCACAAAATCTTAATCCTCCTTCACCCATGAAAATCACCGACCCAAACCCTGAAGTCCCTGAACAAATTCCAGAAATACCTGAACCTGAAATTCAGGGGGAATGACCAGTTCCCACGGCTGAATCCATTGCTGAGCAGGTTGAGGATTTATCTCATGCTATGGTGTTGTATCAGTATAAGGTAAACTACACATACCCTTTGAATGTTGTTATAGAAGAGGAAGAAAAGGGAGAGGGGTCTGAGGCTGCTCTTGAGGGGGAACCTATTAGGAGTTTGGAAGCACCTTTGCATGGGGGATCAGGGTCTCCAGAGGTTGCTTTTAGAGCACCCATGGAAGATGTTGTAGATGTTGATGAGGCTATAAGTGATAGTGATAGGCCTTTAGTGGATTTGATCAACATAAGAAGCCTGAAAAGAAAATTGGCTAGAAAGGGACCCATGACTGATCAAATGACTGCTGAAATCACTGCTAAGTTGAAGAAAATAGGTGATAGTTATAAGCCCGGAAATAAGAAGAAGGTTGAAAGTTCCTCTAAGGCAAAAGGACCTGTTCCTTCTGCTTCAACCCCTGCTTCTGGGGGTAGGAGGACAAGAAGTGCTGCTAAAGCTGCTGATGAACAACTGGCTGCTGCCTTGGAAAGGAGCAGAAAAGGGAAAGGAAAATAGGTAGTTGAGGAGGAAGAAGTGGATGATATTGATCTTGCTGATTTTTCTGAGGATGATGAGATGGTAGAGGCTGAGGAGGTGGTGCCTCAGTCAAAGAAAAGAAAAGTTACTGAGAGAAGAGTAACAAGAAGCTCAGTTAAAGCTGCTGAGAAAGTTGCTAAGAGGACCAGGTCCTCTAAAAGAGTGGTTGTTTCTGAAAGTTCTGCTAGTGACAGTGATGAGTCTGTTGCTGCAGATGAGAGTGATAGTGATGCTGAAGGTGGTGAGTCTGTGCACTGTGTTCATGATGACATGTTGACCAGGAAGGTTTTGAAAGGTAGAGTATTGGCTGATGTGCAAGAAGAAGGGATGTTATGGTTGCTGCAAAAACTGCATGCTCAGGGTTGGAGGGACATGGTCCTTAAGATCTCTGGTAGGTGTGCAAAGGGGATGGTGCAGGATTTCTATAAGAATTGTTCCATCCGAGGTGATCAAATTACTACCTCTGTTAATGACAATGTCATCATATTTGATACAAGGGAACTTGGTGAGTTGCTGGGGATTCCTGCCACTGGGTATGCTAGCTATGTTAAGAAGGTCTGGCCTGACTTGACAGACTTGCCTACTGATCTGGAGATCACTAGGAAGTTTGCTGAGAATGATGGTGAAGAGAAACCCAGGGCTGTGCAGAAGAGTGAGATGCACCCACAGCACCAAGTATTATTTGAGTTTGTGAACAAAGTTGTGCTGCCAAGGCAGGAGAAAAGAGGAGTTGCCAGTTTCATGGACCTGGTCCTTATGGAACTGTTGGACACTGAAAAGCAGATCAATTGGCCCAGCTTTATGATCCACCTGATAAAAAGGGTGATTGCTGGGAAAAGAAAGCACTCCTTGCCATTTGGTTTCATATTGACTGATGTGTTTGCAAAGTTGAAGATTCCCTTGGAAGGGGTTGTGAAGGCTATAAAGAAGGAAAAGTTTGGTTGTGCCACTTTGATAAGCTGTGACTTGCCAGTTCAGGCTGATCCTCCACAGGCTGGTGTTGGGAGGCAGCCACTGAACAACAAAGTAAGGGCACTTAGGCAACAGGTTGCTATGCAGGCTGTCGAGATAGCAAGGCTGGAAGAGGAGAGGAATTACTGGAAGGCAGAGGCCTCAAAAGCAAAGGAGACCAATGAGGGAATGCTCAAGCAGATGTTTGATATGCTTCACAAGTCTCAGGGACCTGGTCCTTCCACATCTTGACCACTCTAGCTTTAGCCTTTTGCCATCTTTTGTCCAGTGGGATTTAGCCTAGTCTAGTTTCTTAGCCTTTTTCTTCTTTAGTCTTTGAATAATTCTGTAGTACTTGTTTGTATCCCCTGGTTTCATCTTTTTGGTTTAATGAATTGTCTTTGATGGCTAATATCATTGTTTTGCAGTTGCTTTAAATCTGATTTATGTTTGCATTTTGAATTGCCTCAATGGCCATGTGCTGATTAGTTCTAACACTTGAATTATATTTTTTATGCAACCTTTTCAATGATGCCAAAAGGGGGAAGAGTAAGTCTGATTTTAGCATGAAGTTATACCTAATTGAAATCTGTTCCTTAATGATGAATAAAGTCTCCACTGATTGATTGTCTTTGAGCTTAAGTTGTACTTCAGGACATTAAGGTTATGCAGCTATGTTTATGAGTTTGTCATCATCAAAAAGGGGGAAAATGTTAGCTTGGATAAGCTTGGAGTTTTGACTGATGACTGAGGAACGGATTCAAAGGACCTGTTCCTTTGAATCACTGCAGCTAAATGGATAATTCATGCGAAATCGTTTAAGTTGAGATATTATTAATTATCCTAAAACTAATGTTTATCTTGATAATTATGCAGGTCTAAACGGATATGAAAAGATTGCATAAACACAAGGATAAGGATAAAGGATTCAGATTCTAGAGGGTAGAATCCAATTAGGATTCAAAGTCAAGGAAGCTTTGGAATTCTAATTCATCAAGACTTCTTGGTTGCTGGAAGCTATAAAGCGTGAAGACTATCAGCCATAGAAGTGTACACAAATACAGAGAGCATCGAGCAAAAGCTGAGAAGAATTATTAGCTTATTTGTGTAATCAGTTAGCTACAGTAGAACTAAGTGAGAACCTGTTCCTTAGATTGAATCTTGTAAAAGTTCGAGTCTTAGTTCGATTGTAGTAAGCAAAAATCGAGTTGTAAACTGTCTAGTTCAAGTCGTGGACTTGACACAACTTCACTGATCGTGCGAAAGATCACTAAAGGATTAGAGTTAGTCCTAGGTTAATAAGAGTGAGTCTTGTAACCAAGTGGGTCTTTTTACATAGTGAAGTTGAAATCCTACTTGAGAAGTAGGTCGTGGTTTTTTGATCCCGTGTCTAGGGGTTTTTCCACGCTAAAATCTGGTATTCAATTACTTACAGTTTTTATTCCGCATATCGTAAAGTAAAGGAACACATTTTAAGGAACTGGTCCTTAAAACTGTAAAGTGGTGTAATCGTGGGAAATAACAATTATGCTGGAAATCATTGGATCAATTCTCATCCGAAAACAAAGATATTCTGATACAGTTTGCCCCCGGTTTCTTGTTATGTATACATACAGTTAGCAGGCATGGTTGTAGAATTTAGAAATATTTAGACATATAGGGATCAATCATGCATGAATGGTTTGATCATGCACGTATATAACTAGTAGTTGTATAGAAAAACTCATCAGTTATCGGTAATATTAGTCGCCCCTTTAAAATTTTAAATATTGGCCTGACTGATTGAAAACAAAAAGGTATTGCGTCTCTATATGTCTTCACCTCCATCAAGAATATAACAACCCAAACAGTTTGTGGATGTCTGGACGAAATTAGTGACACAATACAAACAGACAATATCACCTTTTAAAACATACGCCAGATTCAAACTTTCTATATGAATGCCTACAAATGTAGGTGATAAATATGACTACGGAACCATGAATTCAGCCAACTGCCCCAAATCCCAAAACCCCCCAGCTCCCTCTCCTATATCTCCACCAAGAAAAAGTTAAAAATTTTTGGTTGCTCTATGCATGGGAAGGAGCTATACCCATTAACGGCATAGCCGAAATAACCAAACAATACTTTTTTTTTTTTCCTTCACCAAAAAAAAGAATCCAAAACTTAGAAATAGTGAGTTTTTTCTACGACTGACATTTTATAATTTTATTATAACTTTCAAAAGTAATAACTGTTGAACTCGCAAATTTAGTCAAAGTGGACCAATGGTAGGAGTAATTAGTGCATGTTCAAAGGCACAACTTGTCTAAAATTGTGTACTACATCATGTAAGATGGCCAACTGTTTGAGGGTACACGCGTCCATTTCTATGAGAAGAAGCAGCTGCAATTGGACTTCATGTCCGTTTCTCTAGTGTAACAGATACTATCTTGAACTTCAAGTTAAATTTAGTTCCATATGTCAGGGGATTGATCGATTATACTATGCTTTTTTGGATTGATGAGTAGCAAGTGGAGGGGAGCTAGGTGCATTGCATGTTGAAGGAGAGTTTGAGCTTTACCTTTTTGGATATTTAAAAGTAATCTTTTAGTGACGACATCCTTTTGGGGTTTTGCAATTGAAATGTGTATTATGGATTTCTCGTTATCTTGGTTGTTGAAGGAATTGAATGCATAAAGATCATCATCAAATGTGTCTCCTTTTATCTGTGAGAGAAATATCATGCGACTTTGTCATATTCCTTTAATATCTTGCAATTTTCAATATAGTGAAAGACGGAATACACAAAAAACACACACATGTAACATTTCAAATTAAAGTCCTCAGCATAAGACATGATTTGATTGAAGTTTGAAAAACTAATATATTTGAAATTGGAATTGAATGTCACCCGGAAGCTGAAGTTGTTATTAGATATGAATTCACTACGTAAAACCATGCCCGTTTTTTGTTATACAATATTAAATATTGAAATCATTAAATTTAAGTCCTGGATTTGTTTCTATTTCAACTGTTATGTTATTGTAATCAAATGAGCAAGATCAGCAAACAAAATTGTTAACCTCATCATCATGATCCCATTGTCATGGTTATCTTCACGGGTCTAAAATGGTGCCAAATCTGATGCATTTTGACGGCATTGAAAATCGTTATAGTGAAAGATAATATTATGCATCTACCCTTAGTCCTCCATATATATTACTCCAGAAAATAATTAACACTTAGTAAACAACTCCTCTGGGATTTATCCAAAGGAGACTGATCATACGAAATTGTGATTCCTTTAATAATTATTTTCTTAATTTTTGTTCATTGCAAAATCGCAATTGTCCAATGATGTTTACTTCAAGTGCTTTTCCAATAAATCCACCATCATTATCGCATAAAGTATCAAGGAGATAGGATGTTTTAGCTTAGCTAGCATATACTAAGACATCACATGATAAAGACATTCTACTCGTGTCATTTTTCTCCAAAGAAAAGGTTGGAAAAAGCCAAACGAAAGAAGATTGGGAAAACAAGCTAGAAGTGAAAACTTGTCAAATTTACAAGTTCCTTTTAGAGACTGCGCCTCCAAAATTAAAGTTTCTTTCTTATAATAATACCGACCGACCAATAACGCAACAATCTTACACTGTATTGGCAAAAGTTTAAAGAAGATATGAATATCAAATTTGATTTGGCCTTCTGCCTAACAGTGCCAGCTTGAAGAGTTAAAAAATGAGAATTACAATGGAGATAAATACTATATAATATACAGATTTATAATATGGGAACTTTATAGGGAAGTCGCTAATATATATGGTACAAGTGTTCAAGAAGGATTCTGACCGTACAGCGGTACCATTAAAATCCACCACCCACCACCCAAAAGGTCCCCACGAGGGGCGGTTGGGCTGTGGTTTGATTTCTTTTTTTTCCAAGAAAAAGAAGAAGAGAAAAAAGAATTATTAAATAAAAAATAAAAAAACTAATACAAAGTTAGATTAGAAAGAAACTGTTAGCAGAACTTGGTTTATTACTATTACTCAATCAAAAATACACACGTCTAATACGCATATCTGCAGCTGTGCTTATTAGAAAAGAAGAAAATATGTATAATGTTATCCTTATAATGTTATCCTTATTTTTTTTCTTATAGCATATCATCATCAATCAAACTCCACTATCAAAAAAAAAAAAAAAAAGAAGAAGAAAAAGAACACCACTATCAAAGAAACACGCTTAAAGGAAGAGAAATTTCTCGACAGTCGTCTCAGTTTCTGTTTCTTTTATAATTTTGTGTTTAATTATTTTACACTTTTCACGGCTATAATAATAGATAATTATTTGCAGGTAAATTAACAAATTATATCCGGATAAAATTATGTGGATAATGTAAAACACATCAAAGTTAATTTTTGTTTTTGAATATGCGTGCCTTTAAATAAACGGAAAAGGCTCAAAATTGCCCTCAACCTATTAGAAATGGGTCACTTTTGCCCTCCGTTAACCTATTGGACCAAAAATGCCATCCACATTATCTTTTGGCTCAAAAATGCCCTCCCTTAGACGGAAAAATGACATGGCATGCGTGGACCACTTTTTTATCCAGGTGGCGCTCTTATATTGGTCCACCTAGTTATGAATACCCAACCCCGAAATTATCTGACCCAACACATATTGTGATCCTGACCCGAACCCAATTCAAATCCCTTTTTCAAAATCATCCTTCATTAAATTTTACTAATTATTCATTTACCAATCAAGAAGCTCATTTGTTAAAGAAACCCACTGTAAACAAAATCAATTGATCATATAAAAAATTTTCTTGAAGCAAAATAAGGAATACCAAGAGGAAGGAAAAAGGAATCATCATGATCATGCAACTCTATATTTTTTCTTCATATTTTATGATGTTTTATTTTTCTTTATATTTGTAGAGTGATTGAAATGTTTATTTCCAAAAGAACAACCTGAAGATGAAATAGGGGTTTGAATAAATTTGGGATTAGTCTTTGCTATTTTTTTCGTTTATTTTCAGTAAATCATCCTACTAGATAAATCAAATTTTTTCTCTTCAAAATTTTCTTCTTCTTCTTCTTTGGTTTCTTTTTGCTTCCTCTTTATTTTTTACGTATTTTATCCTTTACCTTTAACTGTTTTGAGGCTTTTTATTTCTCCAGCATCATTTTTTCCATCTTAAAATTATCTTCCTCCTTTCCTAGGAGTAGTACACTGTTGTTGTGATTAATAGTGTCACTGCTAATTAAACAAAAATTTGAGTAGTGGTTGATCTATGAAGATAGATGTCATGGAAGAATATAATTTGATTTTATAAAAATAGATAGGATATTTGAATTTGGGTTTGGGTCAGGGTCATACTAGGTATTAGGTTTAATTTAGTGTTTAAGTTATAATCTAAGTGGACCAATAAAAGAGCGCCACCTGGATAAAAAAGTGGTCCACGCATGCCATGTCATTTTTCCATCTAAGGGAAGGCATTTTTGAGCCAAAAGATAACGTTGATGGCATTTTTGGTCTAATAGGTTAACGGAGGGCAAAAGTGACCCATTTCTAATAGGTTGAGGGCAATTTTGACCCTTTTCCGTTAAATAAATTTTGAGCCTGTTTTATCAAGCTTTTGGGGAGCAAAAATGCTTATTTTTTTCTCTAAAAGTATTTATTTTAAAAGATTGAGGTGTTTGGGCAAACTTCTAGAAGAAAAATAAGTACTCGAGTGGCTGCGGGAGCTGTTTTTTTTGCTTTGGGCAAGAAACTGAAAAAAGTATTTTTTTCGCCAAAAACAGAAGGAGAAGTTGTTTATAATTGCAATCTTCCAAAAATATACTTACAAAAAATACTTATATACCTAAGTACCCCTATTTATTAACCTAACATAGATAATATATTATTTTTTTCTCCTTGTTACTTTTACACGCACCTACATCATTATTGTTGGAAGTTTGAATCAAATTGCATATCTTTTTAAATTTTGAATTTAGAATATTAAATTATGTATGCTTTATTTTTAAAATTTTTATTTAAATAAAAAATTAAATATAGTCTTTAATAATAAATATTTAAAATTATTCATCTAGTTAAATAACTGTAAAGTGAATCTTTACATGCCCTTACTTGTAATTTAACACTCAAAAGTAATTTTCAAAAGCTTAGGCAAACACAAATTACTACTCAACTTTTGACAAAAGTGTTTTTCAAATGAGTTGGCCAAACACAAATTGCTAGCATTTTTGAAGAAAAAAGCTTTTGAAAATAAGTAATTTTTCAGAAGCTTTGCCAAACAGGCTCTTAAAGACCGCTCTATAGTGGAGATGTTTGTCCAGAAATTTATCCCCCTACGATGAGGTGTTGCGTAAACATTTAAAATTTAGATTTTATTTAGGCGTCACAAGTAAATATATACAAAAATTTATTTTTCAACACATTTGTATTATAAAGAAAACAAAATAGTTAAATTTAAATTCAATAAATATTCATATTTCATCACTAATTTTTTTTCAAAAGCTAATACATTATTGATAAAGTTATAACTAGTTGTAACTTGTAATGTACATACAAAGAGCTATACTCTATGTCACTTGTATATTCAGAACTAATTAAAAACTCAAAAGTCCTCATAATGAAAGAAATTAATTGTCTATTGTTTCGTAATTAGTTCCAGACTATTATTTAGTGAATACAATAGTTGCATTGGGGAAGATTTATATCCAAACTTTTGCAGTTCCGATAGCTTTCCATTGGAGCTAATTTAATAGCTTAACCATTGATTCTTCTATGATGGTAGTAAACTCAGCAAGAAGCTATTCGATAATACAATCAACATAATTAGCATCACATAGTGAAGAAAAAATCAGTTAATATTTAAATATGGCTATAACAGATAATTAATTTTTTAATGAGTGTATTGTTATAATAAAGATCACTGATACTATAGAATGTGTTTTTTAGAAAAAATATAATATGCAAAACAGGCTCCGAAGGAAAACTTAACCGTTATAGTAAAATATTGCTATAACAAATAGTTAGTTATATAATATTGATAAGTTGGTATTTTGCCAACTTTAGACTACCTTTTATTTTTGTTTTTGAATCCAAAAGTATTGTTTAATGTGTATAATGGTTATATTTTCTTGATTTCAAGCTACGTGGATTGATGAAAGAAGAATGGAACCAAACGAGTGCAATTACAAGTCGAAAAGATTAATTTCAGCTGAAGCAGTGGAAGGCGTCCTACCACCAGTTCAGGGTGGTCGCCCTTATGACTTGAACAGTGAGCACACAATTCTGAAGCTCAAGAAGAGCGGCCCACCTTACCTGGTGCAAGCTTAATCGGAGAAGAAGCTAAACAGCGGAAAACAAACAAAAACAAAGATAGAAGCAAGACAAATCTCTTGCTTCGTTAGAATGAGTCCGAGGAACTGGTCTCGGTTCAAACAACGGAAGAACAAGGAGATGCACCTATGCTAAGCAACAATCCTCAAGAAGAACTCATGCTTCTTGCAAATTGAATGGCCAAAGAAGAATTTGTTCAAAGGATTACACAGAACGACACAAGTTCTTTAAATTCCCACGACTGGGTCTGCTCTCAACGGAGATACAAATAGCAACAACTATGTTTAACATTCATTCAAAAACTAGAAATCCACAAATGAAATACTAAGGGGTTTATATAGATATCCCCAAGGGTGCTAAAGTAATTACGGTCACAGGCGACCAATAAAACAAGTCCACGCAGGGCCGAAGTAATCTATGTGCTCGAGTCTCTTGACTTCTGTGCTCAGTTGCTCAGCTCGAGCACATGTGACATCGGACGCTCACTTGTCTTCGGGCACAATTGTAGCCCTTCGGTCAATCCGTGTTCGGCGTCAAGTTTGAGTGTTTGGTCACTTCCTTCCTCGGGCTCGAGCTTACAAATATCCTTCGTATCTTGTGCTTGGCCACTTAGAATCCGAACAAGTGCTTCCTCCCAACCATGCCAACTGAATGTGCACATCGTGCATGAGCTTGGCTTGGCTTCGTGTCACTGGCCTCGATGGAGTGAATATCTAATCAGCACGGATTTGGGCCACCTGCCTTTGGAGCTCTTTGGTGTCTTCGGGATTACACCGGTATGCAGGCTTGTTGGGGATTTGAGACCCCGGTACGAAGTTAATTTGGTGCTCGATTCCCCTCAACGGACCACCTGGCATTTCTTCGGGAAACATGTCTCCGAAGTCCTGCAAAACACTTTGAACAGCACTAGGCAAACAATTATCGTTAGAAAAATCATCATTAGAGTCTAGAAAGATACCCTTGTGCACGAGGAAAATCATCGATTGACAGTTGTCGTTGCCTCGTAGATACCCACTCAGTTGCATGATTGCACAAATATTTCTTACCTCGGGCCGTGAGTGTTTGTCTTCGGCCACAATTTTTGTCCCAATCGGAGACTTAGCTTTGGCCGCTTTTTTCAGCTCCTTCATTCTTTTATAATCCTCGCTGACTTGTTTCGGAGACAACGACTTGAGTATGAAACTCTCACCTCCGAGCTTAGTAGTGTAAGTGTTGGATCATCGGTTATGTATAACAGACCGATCATACTGCCATGGTCGACCTAATAGAAAATGACAAGCTTGCATCGGTATCACATCGAACATCATCTCATCTTGATAATCTCCCACTTTGAACTTGATCCACACTTTCTTAACAACCTTCTATTCTCCACACTCATTTAACCATTGCAAACGGTAAGGATGCGGATGCTTTGAGGTAGGTAATCCCAATTGTGAAACCAAGGTTTGGCTCACATTCGCACAACTACTCGAATCAGTGATCATCGAACAAAATTTCCCCCTTATTCGACATCTCTCATGGAAAATATTTTCTCTTTGGTTGTCCTCTTTCTCAAGAGTCATGCAGCTCAAATTTCTTCAAACCACAAGAAACATTTTCGGATGGTCAGCTTCGGCTGCTTCACGACCATCATCATTTTCAGCTTGGTCAGTCTCCTCGATATTTTCTTCCTCGGTGTCACTCGCTTGCCTATGGACGGTTCCATCTTCGAGCAAAAGCATAACTTTGTGAGTTGGACACTCTTTTGCCATGTGACCATAACCCCTACATTTATGACAATGAATGTTTGAAGCATTAGGAGTATTGAGTTGAACTTTACCTCCCACTTCTCTTGGTTGGTTAACGGTCACTCCCCTTTCGAAGGGTTTCTTCTGATCTCGGCCTCGGTTCAAAGGAGTTGAAGTAGTGACTCCTCGGTACCGGTTTGCTTTGTCGTCCTTCACCCATTTTTCAGCTTTGATGGCTGCATGAAACACATCTTCCAATGTTTCATACACTTGCAGCCTCAATTGAGATGACACATCTCGAGCCAAGCTATTTTTTAATCGAATGATGGCTTGCTCATCATCTTCTTCCATATCAAGAGCCAATCGAATTCTTTCGAACTCATCATAGTATTCTTCAACCGATTTGGTCCCTTGTTTCAATTCGAAGAACTTCCGAAGTTGTTCCTGCCGATATTTGGCAGTCACATACTTAGCATCCATTGCTCAATTTAACTGTAACCATGTGGTGACCTCGGGATAAGCATTCCTTCGCCTCAATCTTTTGTCAGCTCCCCACCACGTTGATGCGTATGCCTCGAACGAAGTAATAGAATGTGCAGCTTTTCTTTCTTCGGTCATCTCATTTGTTTTGAAGATTCGTTCCAATCGAATCTTCCAATCAAGATACTGTTCCGGATCACTTGTTCCTTTGAAGGGTGGAATAGTGATCTTGACACTGTTCAAATTTGAATCACGAACACATCGGATTGGTTCCGGATACTCATCATAATAGTCATCAGCCTCACGCTCAAAATATCGATCAATATTTGCGCCTTGGCCTCGACCTCGGAAATTTCCATGACCTTGTTGAACCTGCCTTCGTTGAACGAATGGTGGCTCACACTCAGCTTCGACCTCGGGAAATTCTCCTTCATCGACCCCTTCATCAACGACCACGACTTATCTTCGGGCCCTTGGAAATGGTAGTCTATCACCTCGGGGAATGCCCAAGTTTTGATGACCAGCTTGGGGATTGCCCAAGTTTTGTTGTTCTGCTTAGGGGTTGCCCAAGTTGTGTTCAGCTCGAGGATTGCCCATAGCTTCATTTCGAACAACCTCGTTCTTCAACCGTTGTTATCGAACAAGCTCAGCAAATTGCTCTGGTTTCATAGGAGTGGAGTTGCTAGTACCAGTGCCGGACCCAGGTAAGGCCACAGACGCACTTCCTTGCTCGAGGTTAGCTACTCGAGCACTCATTCCTTTTACCTCGGCACTGATGCCTTGTATCGCAGCCATAAGATCGGCTAACGATATCTCGGGCGCTGCAATGCCCTTTCCATCGCCTCCATTCACAGCCATGGTACCTGCACAAATCAAAGACCAAGAAAATGTTAAGGTTAGAAATCACCTCACACACTCCCTCACTTTTATTGAGTAGCGCTCGGGTCCACTCAATTTGTAGGTTCGGTCACTCAAGAACTTATAGCCAATGGTTTCCTCGGTTGATCAACTTCTCTCAGTTCCTTCGAATCTGACAAGTCACTGTCTCCTTCGGGAAGAGTGAATTGATGTTGAATCGATGGAACGGACGCTATTTAACTGCGCTCGGAAAGTCAAAGAATTGTCTACGAAATTTGGACTTCGATCACCCCACACACGAGTTTCTATAATCTCAAACAAGTTAGTACGACCTCGAGTAGAAAGATTTATTCCAGAGATCCACTAACGAGAATTTATCGGACACAAGAAAAGAAATCCTAGAAGAATCTACCCTTCGTTTCCTCTTTTACGACGGGTGCTTGTTCGATTTCTGAGATGATGGTGAACACGAATCAATGGTTGTTTAATCCAAACAACCAACAACAAACACAAATTTTTGAATTTTTCTTCTTTCTTCTTCTTTTTTTTTTTTTGTAAATCACAACACAACAGTAACAACAACACGACGAAGATGAAGCTGAAACTGAAAAACACAAACGCACGATAAAATAAAGATATCGTTGAACAGGATTGGGGTTGTAAGAACAAGCCCAAACCGTGCTTTGATACCAGGATGGTGCAAGCTTAATCGGATAAGAAGCTAAACATCGGAAAACAAACAAAAACAAAGATAGAAGCAAGACAAATCTCTTGCTTCGTTAGAATGAGTCTGAGGAATAGGTCTCGGTTCAAACAACGGAAGAACAAAGAGATGCACCTATGCTAAGCAACAATCCTCAAGAAGAACTCATGCTTTTTGCAAATTAAATGACCAAAGAAGAATTTTTTCAAACGATTACACCGAATGACACACGTTCTTTAAATTCCCACGACGGGGTCGACTCTCAACGGAGACACAAATAACAATAGCTATGTTTAACCTTCATTCAAAAACTAGATATCCACAAATGAAATGCTAAGGGGTTTATATAGATATCCCCAAGGGTACTAAAGTAATTACGGTCACAAGCGACCAATAAAACAAGGCCACGCAGGGCCGAAGTAATCCATGTGCTCGAGTCTCTTGACTTCGGTGCTCAGTTGCTCAGCTCGGGCACATGTGACATCGGACGCTCACTTGTCTTCGGGCACAATTGTAGCCCTTCGATCAATTAGTGTTCGGCGTCAAGTTTGAGTGTTTGGTCACTTCCTTCCTCGGGCTCGAGCTTACAGATATAGCCTTCGTATCTTGTGCTCGGCCACTCAGTATCCGAACAAGTGCTTCCTTGCAACCATGCCAACTGAATGTGCACATCGTTCATGAGCTTTGCTTGGCTTCGTGTTGCTGGCCTCGATGGAGTGAATATCTGATCAGCACGGATTTGGGCTGCATCATAACCTCCTGGACGTCCGCCTCTGACTGAATAGGCGACTCCCTCATGCAATGCATGATCGCCTGTTCTTGAGTTCTCACAATCAGTTGACCGCCTCTACTAATGGATGGGCACCGCAAATCTGCAAAATGAAGAACATGTGGCAGCCTCCGAAGATGCACCCCGCCTCACCTGCAAGGATAAGAGATGATGTCAGCCAACGTCATGAAGGGCGGCTGCCTTGCCCGAAAAGTGCAGTCTTGCCATTTTAGAAAGTACTAAGTAAAAATAGAAAAGTGTATGATTTTATTATTTATCTATTTCTACTTTAGTTTTAACCTCTTTGGGCAAGACTTGAGAAGCAAGTGACACTGTGCTTCTTCGTTGTAAGCAATCAATACTTGTTTTTCTTAATTCAATACATGATTCTTAATCTATTCCATTAATTATATGATTATGATTCCAACCCCTAGTATGAGTAGCTAAACTAATAACTAGAGGCGTAAATATATTTTAGTAATTGAAATTCAATGGGTATTTAGTTATTTTATTTATTTTATCTTGGGTTTGATTAGCTTGTGTCTATTACTTTAATTTCTTAACTTTGGTTACATGTCTATCTAACTGGTTAAAGACTCTAGCGAGATTAATCGGCTTAAAATTATAGAGACAAGCAGGGATTTAGGTTACGTTGGCTAAAATAGCATAACCTATCTAAAAGAGTCCACTAGAGATAGGTTCTCTTTCTTTGGGTGAATGTGTTAGAAGTCTATGCGCCTAGCTATGGTTCTGGCGAGCATAGTCAGGTAGACCTCTACTATACAATGGCGATTTTTAGAGGGTATATTAGATTCACTCAACCATATTCATACCCATTATAGGTAAGCAACACAACATTACTCATTTGATAAAAACTACGATAGTTGTTTACACCCCTAGGTTTCCTTTTATTGTTAAACAACTCGTGATTTGTTCTTTTAATCGTTCTTTACTTAGACTTTAGAATTTCTGCATACACACTTCCTATTCATATATAGGACTATGAACTCTAACACTTGAGTCGCTATTTGTGATACTCTTGCTTGAATCTATGCTAATTCTTTGTGGATCTCGATTCGACATCTTACCAATATATTTGCATCCGATCGATTGCCCTTAAGGGTTAATTTTTGGCCGTGATCATGTATAGATAGGTATCATTATAGTAATACCAATTAAGTAACAATAAGAGGGCAGATAAATAATGATTTTTTTACTATTTAAAATTTAATAGTTTCAACAAGAGGGCATATATAATGAGTTTTGATCAGGTAAAATAAGACAAAGGTTACAGTTGAGTTTCTTTCTTTAATATAAAGATAAATCTGAATATAAATCTGACATCTGAATCTGAATATACATATGAATCTTAAGATATTGTCTTTAATATATGTCAGATGATTAAGATTTTTCTTCTTAACATCTAATGCATTTATATTACATATTTTCATTTAAAAAATAATAATTCATATATGATTACAAGTTATAATGAATTGTTGTAGTAGTAAACATTGTTTTTATGGGTGCAGGCGTGAGTCAATATGTTTTACCTTACAAGGGGTAAGGGGTAAGACCCGAGACGCTGATGAAAGCCTTGTGGATCTTTGTTTTTAATGATTTATAAATTAATATAATTACAATAAATAATTAAAAATGTAAATTACCAAAAAAAAATGTAAACTTATCGAGAAATTATAGAAAATTCAAGAAAAATATGAAATATGCATATATAACTTTTTCATCTAAGCAAGTTTAGTAAAATAGTCAATCATAATTACATCAATTCATATTTTAGAACAAAATGAATAATTCAACCTTGAAGAAGTCAAATTTTGTTCATTCTTTTAACATGTAATTAAAGATTTAGAACATAGTTTTTAGAGAAAGAAGTCAATGATCAATTCTAGAAGCAAATACACTCCTCCTTTCAGGAAGTTGTAGAAGTTAGAACATAAAAGCAGGGAAAGAAATTACTAAATTTTAAGGTTAATTTGAATGAACCGACTTTGGAAGCTAAGTGTTAGTAAATAAGTTTTTTTTTAAAAAAAAAATTTATTTTGTGTAGTTATCAGGTTTACATTTGAGAATATAAAATACTTTGTTTAGCATTTTCTGTTAATGTGGAATGGTTTTATGGGCTTACGCCCGAGACTTGTCTCTTGCCTAGAGGCTAGTTACACCCTCAGCCATGGGGCTTACATTTTATAGTAATTTGGTTTGACTAGATTGTTTCGGACCGTTTTTGCTACGTCCCGAACATAATAACCACAAACGCAATGATTCTTCTCTTCTGAGTGTGACTCTTCTCACAAGCAACTAGAGGACGTTGGATCTCGATAATGTCACATCAGCAGGAAATGTAAAGGAGAGAGATATCATGTTTGCCATGCAAAGACTTAAAGAAGAGATTAATGATGAAGCTGATATTCGTTAGAAGTGTTCAAGCTCTTCTTCGATGGCTATGGCTGTGGCTGTAGAACTCAATATTTTGTTTATATATATTAACCCGCTGTGACAAGCACGGTTAAGGATAAAGGAACGTCCTAAACAAATGAAGTGCCAATTAGAGCAGAACAATGGTAACAAGAAACTCTCAACACGTTTATCCCAAGTGCACCCCGTATCAACACAACCTTAACCAAGCATTATTAAGGAATTACTACTTCACTACAAGGCAAAAACAACTTTACTAACGAAATTTTTTATTTCCAATGTCCTAATCAGATAATTGTTAGTCATATAAGACCTGAAAATCCAATTGCCAACTTTCAGAAATTAAAAGTATTCAAACCGGATATTAATGCGATCATTAGAAAGTTTTAGTGATTGCAAGATATTCGATCGTGATACCTCCTTTTAGATCGAATTTTTCCTTCACTGATTGTCCTTTTCTTATATTATAATGGTAAATCCTCTTCAAGGTATGATTATATCTTTTTCTTAACAAAGAGTGGTGCTTTCTCAATCCTCTTTAGGAAGATCGTATTTTTATTCATATATTAAGGATCTAATAACACCCTCACAGCTTATTCTAAAGAAATTTCTTGCTTGTGTTTCGGAGAGGTGCTTTCAAGATTTGAATCATTTGATGGACTTTACGCTGCACTGCTGCAGTGGGAAATATAGACTTGATCTTTCCAAATATCCGTAATTCAGAGGATTTGAAAAGTTTCCTCTACGAGCAACTAACCTAAAAAAGAAACATACACGAGCCCCTTTATTATATTAGGACGAATCTAGTTGATCAACTAAAACATATTTTACATTATAATGACATATATTACTAAATTAATTCCCGTTAGCAAGTTGGTAAGATGTTAAGAATAATATGATGTGCAATAAGAATTTGCTTTAGTTGCAACAGCATAGAGGCACAATAAGGATCGGATACAAATATAAACGGCCACTCTAGTTAGCAATTAAGTGGATCGGACAGGTGGAGTCAAATTTTTAATTATACAAAATAGCAGCACTATTATACTGCTCATTGGTATATGATGGGAAGAATAAGATCTCTTCATCTTAAATATCCAATGGATCAGGATTCGGTCTTGAAAAAAGAAAAACTTTTAGAAAAATAAATTTCATTTTAAATGGACTCTATACAACGTAAATAATTCGAATTAATAGGGTTACTAAATACCAAATACGGGTTTAATTTATTATTGGAACCAAAAGAAAAACACCACTACTTTAACAGAGAGGTATACTTGGTTACAGCTATTATTTCGTGTGTTTTATTGTGCGAAAGACAAGCTCCGCCACTATAACAGTGAGACATGAAATGAAAAAGGGAGACTGGATAAGGACAGATGATTTGCATTATATATATATATATATATATATATATATATATATATATATATATATATATATATATATATATATATATATATTATGTAACCTTTGCAACTTAGTAGAGAAAAAGTATAGTGATCAGGCAAGATTCTCCCCCTTCCTTATTGGACATGGTTGAGATTTTGATATTTTGTTCAGCAAAAGATTGAGAAACTCCCTACCTTTTTCGTAGGATTGACACTTAGAACACTAATAATGTCTCAACAAAATAAGAAATTGTCCTTATCCTGCAATTTTTGATAGGGGTGTATGTAGCATACGCACTCGAAAAAAGGGCACACTGAGCAAGTACGAGAGATTATTAGACCCCCTCCAACTTTGCGAAAATTAATTTGATCAAATATTTCAAATTTTATGTAGGACATTTGGGTGTATGCGTATATATCAAACAAGTGAGGTATCAATCAGTTCATCAACAAAAGAATAGAAAGCAGTTTGAGTTGTTTATGATACAATTCATTGCTTCTCTCTCCAACTCAGAATCCCTCGATTCCTTTGTCTTTCAAACACTGAAGAAGACTAATCTTTTTAATCCAAGGAGGTCCAACAATGTATACTGGACAACTTCCACAGGCACAGCCTATTAACCACAATAAGAGATACAAAGCTTCCTGGAAGGTGAGGCACATATGCTCTGAGTACACTTATTAGTATATATAATATATTATATTTTGATGGAGACTTGAGAGAATTGATCTTGGACTAAAACTTTTAAAAGAAAAAGGGTGCATCCATAGATCATTTTTTTTGGGAAAACCAATCATTATATGATGTAGAGATAATAATTCAGCACTTGAGCATAACACTGAGACATGCATACAGCTAAATTCTCCTCTGGAGGTCATGGCACGAATTCAATTCTGTTGTATAATATGCATGCAGCAAGTGGACTATAGCCCCAAAATAAAGAAAACAAAACAAAGAAAATATTTTCCTATGTGCCAAACAAAACCAGGGTTCTGACTTCTGTCCTAAGTTTTGTAGAAAACCATCTAGTAGTTTACATTAATTATTTGCAAGTTGATATAAAAAAAGTTATGATGCAATAACATCGTTATTTCTTCTTATGGTATGACCCAAAAATATTTCAATGGGGTGCCATTTTTCTCTTCTCAACTTAGTCAGCTCACCAATAATTTATGGATTTGACATATTAACACTCACTCAACCTCCCTCCCTCCAACCCCCATACCTGCTTCTTACATATGATACTCATAAAAAGGCTCTGCTCTCTCTTGGTTTATTTAGTTAATTATTGGAACGAGACAATGAAAGATGGGATGGGATTCATCAAAATTCATGCATCATGCACAATTTGCATAGGTAGAGAGAAAGAAAAACAACCTACCACGAATGTATTGAGATAAATGAGATTCTGACCATCTTAATCGCAAGTTCCAAGTTCGAGTCCTTAAAATGAATTTTTTTTAATAAATAACTATTTTCCTTTAATGGACCATGCGTAATATGGATTTGAATTAGTTAATCTTATAAGTAACGGATATTGGATGATTATATTAAGGATAAAAACCACAAACTACTTTCTTACCTGGCTCATGACTCTTCTAGTGCTACTACATCTAGGAGAGTCGTGTAATAATCATACAATCACTTGTTAATATATGTAGTATGGCTTGTTCGAGCAAAAAAAAAAAAAAATCCACTGAAACAGTGTTGATTGTATTTATTTTCTTTCGTTAAATTCTTTCATGATTTAGTTAGTACTTGCTAAGAACTTGTCCGTAGGTAGCTATCAAGAGCTCACTTCCATCAACTTTGACTCTCGAAGCATAAAATATATGTATCTGTAGACTTATAGATATACAATATGCATGTGTATGTTTTTGGAGTAGTAACTAAGGGGGTGGAACGTAGGGGTATGTTTTTGGAGTAGTAACTAAGGGGGTGGAACGTAGGGGTTGGGTTATTTTTATGCTATCACTTTCATTACAAGTCATCCTTATACTTTACAGAAATTAAAGGGTTTGGCTCTGTAGTAGTGTCATATGGCACTCTCTCTTTTCCTAAGTTTACATTGTTTTTTTTAAATAACATAGTTAGTCTAGATGAATGTCAATTAACAAGCTTGCTAGCTACTCTAATTAGTTTGCTCTAATATATTCGCATTATCAGTAATTATGCATAACCTGCCATTTTTGAAGCGTGCTGTATACAAACAAAGCTAATTGATATTCTGAATAATGTACGTATGACATTATTATTATTATTAGTACGTTAGATGTTTCTTTATTAGTACTCCTCGTCCCCGACATACTTTATTACTTTTATTAGTTGTAGTTAATAGTTTTCCTCAGTTTCCAATTAATAAAAAAGGTTAGTCGTACCACCATTATTTATTTTGGAAGGGGATAGTTTAATTTAGAGCACGAATCTACGCACCCGTGGACACGTTCTGTTGTGTCCAGTACTCATGCATGTACGTATTACGTACATATATAGATTATTGAGAAATTAATGGAAAAACTTATTAACCATCCTTTAATTATAAGTATCATAATTAAGATGCGCATTAAAAAACTATACTAGGAGTATTCAAGGAAACACCTTACTAAATAGGGAGTAGTAATCAAGATGAGTCAAAAACCAGCAGTACTAAGCCAGTTGGCTATGTTGGGTTGACTTAAAAAAAAAATAGACCTAATTAATCAGTCAAGCTCAGTGTTCGCCAATAATTTTAAATTCTTAATCATAAATTTGAAAAATTTCGACGTTAAATGGCATACAGTGATTGTCAAAAATGGGCTTCCATTAGTTCATTGTTTTGCCAACCATTTATCTCTAAATTAAAGGACTATTTATGTATTACTTGCTCAACCAATTATATACATGGAGATAAAAATGCGAAAATGGACTTTAAAAAGATACAGTAGTTTTTTTTATATTCCTTTGGATGATGGTTAATTAAACTTGTATATGCCCTATAAAGCGTATCATATTAACTAGCTTTTATTTCTATGTAGCTAGATCATTTCGATCATTACTATCAGAATTGAGGGAAAATATCTATAAATGGAAACAAAATACCTAGAAAGACTAATCTCTACACCTTAAACCAGGATGATTCAGGGGAGCAATTTACCAATATATATATATCAAAAAGCAAGTATTATAAAAAGAGAGGGAAGTCAAATCCAAACAAATGCTAGTTGGCTGAATGCATCGCTAAACCACTTTAAGGAAGTCATAAGAATCGTGCTTAATTTAACTATTTTGTTTATATCTTAGATCTTTGATCTCAGACTAAATGCAATTAATTGATAATGCTTGCTTGGTGTCCAAATTTAGCTCGTTATATAAAGTCAATTCAGATTTAATATGGCTAGAGTGGACTTTGAGAATTTAGAGAGTAATATATCTGATATATGTTAAATAATTCTGAGCTCATTAATGTCATTGCTTACGATCTAAATGTGTGTTACCTACTTGCTAATCAATGACGAGGTTCACATAATTAACTAGGGAAAATTGTATTGAAAATGTTGAAAATTCTACCCTTAGCTCATATATAGGATCAAGTGCTGTCGTATGATTGACCCGATTAAGGAGAATTAATTTTTTTTAATTCTAAGCATGACTTAACAGTTGACTTCGATTAAACAGTTTTTCATTTAAAGGCATTACTTTTCTCTTTGATTAAGGGATAATATTGCCACTTGGTGTTTTAAAGAGACGTTTGGTAGTGTGGTGAGGAAATCACATAAGACAATAACGGATTATGCAAAGTACATGTGTGGCTCGTAAGCGGATCAAATCATGTAAGTTTTTTTTTTTTTTTTTTAAGCTCAATAAATAATATAAGTACATTTATTACTCACGACTATTTAATATCTAAGCATTATGCACCTTCGGTTCAAACAATATTTTCGTTACTTTTTATCCTTAAATTTTTGAAATAACTTTCCCAACATAAACTTCCTTAAATCTCTCTCCATTTTATTCTTGTCGCTCGTTCTAATTCTCTTTGTGATATACTATTTAATAATTGTTACTAATATTATTTTTGTAATTATTATTATTATTATTATTTGAAAAAAAAATCAACAAAAATATTGCAAAATATCATTCTTTTAACCAAACACATCCAATGTTTAATATCAGTTCCAGCTTATCTATTCAAATATGTAACTGTTTAGGTATCAAATACTTTCAGTACTTAGTGATTATAAAATATACTTTCAATCGGCTAAATCAAATAGACTCTAGAATATCAAGATTTTTATTATTTAATGTATAAGATAATTCAAAGTTGATATGAGAAACCTAATTTGATTAGGTTTTATTATTAAGTAGTTTATTTAAGGGAGATTTACGAAAATACTCATCAAAATCAAAATATTTACACACCTCTACCCATAAGTTTCGTATTTACAAGCCCTACACATAAATTATTTACATGTCCTACCCATCTAGACTTGTATACTATCATTTATGCAGTATACCTTAAAGATATACACTCATATTTAGATTTGTATACTATTAAGGTATACACCCAGAAAGCATAACAAAGGTATACAATAATAAATGGGTAGGTTGGTTAAATACTTTTAATTTTATGGGTTGTGTAATTTTCAATGGGTAGGGCTTGTAAATACTTTGAATTCTATGGGTATATAGTGTAAAAAAACTCTTTATTTAATTCATGTCTAGAAAGGTTTTAGGGAAAACTATATTAGAATAGGTTTTCTAGTTAAAGTTAAAGTAGGCTTTGTTTGTTACTATTATAAATAGGGGTGCTACCTCTATTATACTGTGGTGCAAAGAATAAATTTGAGATCAATAGAATTGAAGAGAGTTATTTTATTTTTCTACATTTAATTGGAATAATATTAGAAGAATGTAGATGTATCAAATTTTTTAATATCTATTCATTATTTTCCTTCATGGTACAAGAAAAAAAAAACTAGGAGAAGTTGATCGAAAACTATGTGAGGATATGTGTTAGGTCTTTGATTCAATTTTAGCATACTTCATTCAATTTGATTCAATGTTTCCAACTAGTAATTATACAGAAGACACTCTTTCAGTTATGGGTCATTTCTCTCGATTTGCTTGAGGATTTATACCACTAAATTTGGGCCGTCTAGCAGCTATTATTGGGATTTCCACATAAATAGTCTTCAATATACCATATTAACAAATCACCTAACATTAACATAATCTAGCCATAATATTTAAATTTAAATTTGATTTATAATTAAAATATGACATATAAATAGATTGATATTCTTTATATATAGCTTCTATACACATATATACAAGCATATATTTATTTTATATTTTTTAAAAATTTATATCATCAAATTATATCTAATAAATATGCTAGGAAAAGAAAGAAAAGACAAATATGATTACAAAAAGTGGATAAGGGTTGGGAATGGTCATGTGAGGTAATAATCCCGCTATTTTATGTAAATGAACTTGAACAAGGCGAATTTGCAAAAATATGACACCATAAGGAATGGTTTGCCTTTTTGCCAGCGCTAACAGATGTTTTGCGAAAATTCCCCCGTTAAGGTTTAATGAAAAAAATTCGGACGGAAATACCCCTGTCAAGTTTTTAGGTCGGGGGCAAGACTTGCCTTTATATCTCTCTGCTTTTCAACACTTATCTCTTCAAGTGTTGGCAAAAGGCAATACTTGCCGCACTTTGACCCCTCTCTATTTGCCAACACTTACCATTAAACTATTGGCAAAAGACAACACTTGCCGCACATGGTCGTAAGTCTTGGCAATTGCCAAAACTTGCCCCTTCCAGTCTTTCCCTACATTCTCGCCATACAACTTGAAGTATTGACAAAACAGTACTTGCCTTTGAAGTTTTGGCAATTGTCAAGACTTATAAAATTTTTACCTTGAAATCTTAGCTCCGTGCCAAAAAGTGTATTTTGCAAAACATTTCTTAGCACGGACATTTTTGTAAAATCACTCCTTATAGAGGGCACGCGGTGAAATTTTTTGCTTGAACAAGCAGTAACAAATTTCACGGAGCAGCCCATTTTATCCGTCCTATTTAGTTTTAGCCACTTCTTAAAAACTGTTTATAAGTATAGTCAACCATATATATATATAACTTGAAGTATTGAAAAAACAGTACTTGCCTTCGAAGTTTTGGCAATTGCCAAGACTTACAAAATATTTGCCTTGAAATCTTGGCTCCGTGCAAAAAAGTGTATTATGCTAAAATATTTCTTTGCGCGGACATTTTTGCCAAAACAACTCCTTATGGAGGGTACGCGGTGAAATATTTTGCTTGAACAGCGTGAAAATTTTGCCCACATGCCACTTTTGCCACTGGTATTTAGTTTGAGGCCACTTTTTTTATTGGTCTTACATAAGTAGTCACTTTTTGGAACTTCAATCTTTTTGAGCTGAAGTTCAAACTTTGTGGGTTGAACTCCATGCCTAAATTATGAAGTTTCAACTTCAATCCGTAAGGGCTGAACTTCTAGGCATAGATGCGTAAACTTCAATCCTTGTGGACTGAAGTTGAACTTCAATCCTTTTGGTGTGCTGAAGTTAAACTTCAACCCTTGTGGGCTGAACTTGTGTGAAGTTCAACCCAAAAGGATTGAAGTTCCAAAAAGTGGCATCTCATGTAAAACCAATAAAAAAAGTGGCCTCAAACTAAAGACCACTGCCAAAAGTGGCCTTTGCACTTTCCCCTTAACAAGCAGTAACAAATTTCACTAAGCAGCCCATTTTATCCGTCCTATTTAGTTTTAGCCACTTCTTAAAAACTGTTTGTAAATGTGTGTGTGTGTGTGTGTATATATATATATATATATATATATATATATATATATATATATATATATATATATATTATGTCATAAAATTATATCAAATAAATATTTGTACTATATTTTCTACATATTTTTTACATAATGTGTGTGTGGGGACATATTACCCGATTTTCTTTAAAAAAAGATATATATTTTTAAAATCTAAAAGATTACAAAATTCTATTAAGTGGCTACGAAAAAAAGAGACAAAGTGTGATTACAAAAGGTGGATAATGATAGAGAATGATTACGTGAGGTAAAATCCCTTTAACGAAATTCGACCCATCACTAAACTTTTTTTTTTCAAAAATGGGCCAAAAGTGTGAAGGCACTCTTTACGCCACTGTTCAAATTTTGAACACCCTTGCTAAAACTTATAACCACTGTTTTGGTCGATCGAATTGTTCAAAGAGTTTTTCAATTTATACAGTAGTTTGTGTATTCCTAAAGCTACATAACTCATTTATATATATTTGATTAAAAAAAAATCGTTCATGGCAAAATTATTTTTTTGACCCTAATAGCAGTGAAGTTACCCATTGAAAAATTTAGGAGAAAAAAAAACACAACTAGTCCCCAATATAGCATATTAACAAGACACTTAGCCCTATTATAATCATATTTAAAATCTGATTTATATTTAAAATATGGTATATTATTAGATCGATATTCTTTATATATAGCTTCTATATGTATATACTTTTTACATATTTATGTCATAAAATTATATAAGATATTTGTGCTATATTTTTATATATTTATGTGTGTGTGTGTGTATGGGGTATATTATCCTATTTTCTTTGAATAAAATATATATTCTTAAAATGTAAAAGATTACAAAATTCTATTAAGTGACTAAGAAAAAAAAGGAAAGACAAAATCTGATTACAAAAGGTGGATAACGACAGAGAATGATTACGTGAGGTAATAATCCCATTAACGAAATTAGACCCATCACTAAACTTCTTTTTTTTTCAAAAATGGGCCAAAAGTGTGAAGGCACTCTTTACGCCACTGTTCAAATCTTGAACACCATTGCTAAAACTTATAACCACTGTTTTGGTCTGCCTTAACACTTTTGGCCCATTTTTGAAAAAAAAAAAGAAGTTTATTGATGGGTCTAATTTCGTTAATGGGATTATTACCTCACGTAATCATTCTCTGTCGTTATCCACCTTTTGTAATCAGATTTTGTCTTTCCTTTCTTTTCTTAGTCACTTAATAGAATTTTGTAATCTTTTACATTTTAAGAATATATATTTTATTCAAAGAAAATCGGATAATATACCCCATACACACACACACACACATAAATATATAAAAATATAGTACAAATATCTTATATAATTTTATGACATAAATATGTAAAAAGTATATACATATAGAAGCTATATATAAAGAATATCGATCTAATAATATACCATATTTTAAATATAAATCAGATTTTAAATATGATTATAATAGGGCTAAGTGTCTTGTTAATATGCTATATTGGGGACTAGTTGTATTTTTTTTCTCCTAAATTTTTCAATGGGTAACTTCACTGCTATTAGGGTTAAAAAAATAATTTTGCCATGAAAGATTTTTTTTAATCAAATATATATAAATGAGTTGTGTAGCTTTAGGAATACACAGACTACTGTATAAGTTGAAAAACTCTTTGAACAATTCGATCGAGAATTATACGAAATACATATCACAGATTCAAAATGAAAGAAAAATTGATTTATAATAATTTTTTGACTCACTTTCCTATATATAATTTATGCAATATCTTAAACTGTATTTCTTCTTAAAAAATATTTACATTAAAAATATTAAGTTTCTCGATAAGATTTTATTTGGTATTGAGTTATAGTACTATAAGACCTCGATATTCTAGCTATTTGCAAAAGATTTGTTTTTTTAAGAAAAAGAAATTACAACTCTACTTAATTTAATCTGTAAATAATACTTGCAATGAAAAAATGTGTGTTAATTCACTAGCAAAACATAGATGGAAGACAGGTTTCAATCCACGGACCTTGAGGTCATTTTGAACAACCTTGACTAACTCAGCAAAGGTAACTGTTATGTCAAGGTTGTTCAAGCCTTCTTATATATCTGCTCTTAAACAGAAGTTGACCTATATTTACGGTATAATTTTTTGTTGAAGATTGTTCGTCTGACCATCTTTATATGGCTGTTGTTCTGCCCTTGGACTAAAAGTGTGGAGTTTGACTCTATATCAAACCAAATCCAAACCTTTTGGTTTGAACTTGATCAACAAAGGAAAAAAATAGTATATTTTAGTTTCAAATTAAAACGGCTAGAATTAACTTAATTTGATTTTAACTTCAACCTCCGTGGTCAAAACATAGATAAAGTGTCATCCTATGCAAATACACACCCACTGGACATCTCTCTTTCTTTTTTCAATTGCCTTCCTCACTGAAATAAAAAGGGAAATTTACACTCTCAGTCACTTGGGGAACACATATTTACCTAAATGGCAGGGCCTATGAATTCTTTCTAAAATAGCTTATTTTATAACAAAAATAGCAAGTTCATACATAACTGCACTTGGACGCGATTTCACTCTCTTCCACAAATTAAGGGATATGATATAACAATTATTTCTATTCAAATCCTTTTGTATCTTTCTCATTCCTTTTCATCTTTAAAACCAAAAATATTATATCATCTTATTTCTTGATATCTTACTCTTTCATCTATCTCCTTTATTTAACTCTAGCTACCCTCATTTCCTCCATTCGTAAATGTCTCCTTTATTTGTGAATGATGGAGTATTCTTTTTGGATTAATCTTTATCTACTGATTAATAAGCACGAATTGTTATACAAAGTCTTAATTTTTTTTTCTTTGTTCGACGTGATAAAATCAAACGGTTGATTAGTTAGATGTATGTTAAATCACATATTTTCAATTCAAAATACATATACAATATGTATTTAAGGTATTTTTTACTTATAAATATACCATGTATTTTTAATGTATATGTATTTTCAATTCAAAATACATATACAATATGTATTTAAGGTATTTTTACCTTATAAATATACCATGTATTTTTAATGTATATGTATTTTCAATTCAAAATACATATACAATGTATATTAGGGTATTTTTACCTTATAAATATACCATTATATTTATTTTCAATTCAAAATACATATACAATGTATATTTTAGGTATTTTTAACTTATATACTATGTAGTTTTTTGTTCACATTCATTCTCAATTATATTCGAAATAGATATACAATGTATATTTTCAACTTATATACCATGTATTTTTTAGTTCATATTCATTCTCAATTCGAAATACATAAACAATAATGTACATTTAGGGTATTTTTAACTTATAATAAATATATTTTAATTTGTATTTATTCTCAATTTAAAATACATATACGATATATAAGGGATATTTTAACTTACACAACATGTATTTTAGTTTATATTTTCAATTCATAATACATATATGATGCCCATGTAGAGTAATTTTTAACTTATATAATATGTACTTTTAGTTTATATTTATTTCAAATTTAGAATAAATATTTTGAATTGAAAAGAAATATAAACTAAAAACCACGTTTTTTTGTTAAAGATATACTACCTGATTTTTAGGGAAAGAAGTAGTTAGATTTGGGCGAGATTCTAGGATTATAGATGGATATGCTAATATTGTGATTCTTATCCTGCTATTCTAATGGATATTAAAAAGACTGCTAGTATTAAGTAATTAAGTCTTAAAACCTAGCTATTTATGTAAAAACCCCTAAAACTCGGAAACTCATCACTTAAGGTACCAAATGACATGACTGCTCTTTATCGGGTTTGAACCTGTGACATGTGCTTAATACTCACATCCAGGGGCGGATTTAGGGGTTCGGGATGGTTCACGTGAATCCATGATAAGCAAAAAAAACTCGATATACCATATATATATTTTTAAAATTGAGTCAAATAATATTTATGTACACCTATAATTTAAATTGTTTAATTGGTTCACTGATTAGATGGTCACTTTAATTTTTTACCTTGAGCACAAGCACGAATCTCAAAAGTAACAGGCTCACATCACGTGTTGTACTCAATATAAAATGCCTACGTGTTAGTTCTCTGTCTTTAGATATTACTTGCAGGTCGTAATATGTGCACCGTGTTCTATGAGCACTAATTTGACTAATAATAGGAATGTTGCCTATGAAACAAAAAATACTAGGTAATTTTTTTTATATGTTTCACCCTTAGTAAATAGAGTTATCTATGTTGGTGGAAGGTGGCGGATACATGAAAAATTAGTCGAGGTGCATACAAGCTGATCCAGACACCATGGTTATCAAATGGAAAAAATATCCAATAAAATGCCTTTGGTTCGTCGCTTTGTGCCTATGGTTCCCAGTTACCTACCATTAACAAGACTCTACCTGCTAAAACTGTAAGTTCTAGTAAAATGTTGGAGTTTATTATACCTACAGGTTAGATATTACCGAGGTTTCTCTCAAAAGTGGCATGTTTTATCCATATGTCCTTTTCTGATCGCCGTATCTTTGCATATGGCCTATGTTATATTTTCGTTCCCTAGTAGGAAATGACATTGTCTATCGTGGGGTATGTTTAGTTATACTCTCTCTTGGAGCGGTAAATCAAGAAATTATTATCTGCATGAATTTCTTTTGAGGCTTGTCACTTTATTTTTATGATAAATTAATCGTTTTATAGGTAAATAAGCTGAAAGGAACAAGACTTACAGAAATTCTGGTGAGGTAGAAAAATGTACTAGCTATCTCCAACGGACCACGAGCCACGAGCCACGAACCACATATATAGACTAACAAATAACAAGGGAAGGGTGAAAATATATTGACAAAAGAACAAATAAACATATGTATAATTATATAAAACCAGTTTTATCAGTGCAGTGATGATTGCAAGTTGGATGGTGTATCCTCGTGCTGCTAATACTTTAAAGATGATTAGATAACCGAAACAGAAGGATTACAAACCAAAGTTTAAAATGTTTATGAAGGTTCTGGCCCGTTCGACTTATTGCCTTAAAGTTTTGGGGTAAGTGTTCAGATTGCTTCCGCTTCGCAAGGAAAGCAGAATATAAATTTAATCTGTTTCCTATACAAAAAATGGCTATACAAGGGTTGACTAGATAGGTGGCTTTACATTTATGTTCAGACAAAAAGCTAAAATGGTACTATTTATAAACATTTCTTAGTTCTATACAGGTAATTCAGGTACAGGCTGAGGCTCCATGCATCTTGCAATATTATAGACAATCTGTGTCATGTTTGGTCTTGCTTCAGAATTTTCTAGCAAAGCTGCATTAGCCACATCAATTAAAACCCTTAGTTGTTCTATATCTACATTACCATTGAGTTCTGGATCCAATATACCAATTAGCACCTCCACATTCCCATTTCCCCTGCATTCCTCAGTCCATTCAGCAAGTGTCATCGAGCCCTGCACCGACTTGAGCCCCGTAATGAGCTCGAGAAGTAACACTCCATAGCTATAAACATCACATTTTGGTGACACTAGCCCCGTGTTAAGATAATAGGTGTCAACATAACCGAGTGAACCCTTTACTTTAGTAGGAGTGCTTGCGCTTATAGCATCATTGCCTAACTTGCATAGCCCGAAATCAGCAAGCTTGGCATGATCATCGTCAATTAACAGAATGTTTGATGATTTGACATCTCTGTGTATGACAGGAGGATCGGCTACTGAGTGGAGATAGTCAAGAGCACGAGCAACATCTAATGCAATGTTTAGACGATTGGACCATGACAGTATGCCTGAGGATTGGCCGTGGTATGTGTGCATCCTCTCAAAGAGGCTTTTGTTGGGAACATACTCCAAAAGTAGTAATTGTTCTCCTGCTTTAATTCATAGATGGAGCTGAATTTGAATCAGATATGAAGCACTACTAGGTATATAGTATGTTATAAGAATAGAACATATAAAAAGGACAAAAGGAAGAGGACAGCTAAAGGAACCTGATGTGTTTCTATTGTTCGTTCGCCAAAAAATACTCTCGTCTCTTCAAATATAGAGCCTCTTTTCATTTGGATAAAAGTTCTCTTTGGTCTTTTTCCTTTGAGATTTTCTTGGTTACTACGAAATTTTACGTATATATTGTGGAACAAGAAAAGAACATAAGTTGGGACAAAATGAAGAGGACAGCAATAGGATTCTGATGGAGTTTTCATAGTTAGTTCACCATCAAATACTCTTGTCTGTTCTTCAATATATAACCAATAGAAGCCTTTACTCAATCGGAAAAAAATTCTCTTTGATGTTTTCTTATGGGATTTTCTTGGTGAATATTCTTGCTACTCTATCCCTAACCCCCACCCCCACGGGTAGTAATCTTTATCTTCCTTGATATTATCTACAGCTAAAGACAATTAGTAGTCATAGTATTCTGTTTCAATTATCTGAACAGATATCAAACATTTAGTTCTGTATCAAAACATGGTTCTGATTCTTGTAAAATATAAATGCATGCATAATCTGTATGTCTGGTGTAAGCAGAAAAGAAAATTTAGCTTAACTTTTAGCTTTGATAACATTACCTTACGTTATTAACAATTAAAAACATGCTTCTGATTCTATGACTAATAATGTTAGACCCTTGTAGAAAACATGAACATATTTCTAATGGAAATATTCACTAAAGTCTTGAACATTGTGAAGTTATTAACTTAAGCTTCAAACCAGCAAAAAGGTACTGCAAAAGCTAATCGTCTAAGAGAATCTATGGAGGGTTTATTGTTTAGTCAACTTTTCTTTAATTAAGGTTTGTGGAGAGGGTGGTGTATTGGAGAATAAAGACTGAAACAGCTTAAAGACATTGTGATGAAAAAATTCAGATGTTGCTTAGTGCTAAAACCATGGTAACGCAAAATATCTTGCACAAATCAAGGATAAGAGAGCTTCTATTCCATTTGATATTTCTTTCTTGGTTTTGGCTTGAGGAGAGATAAGGAATAGTTGGAACAAGCGTTCAGCAGACAATACTTGTCTTGTTAAAATGGGCTAATGGTGAATGATTAAGTTTTCTTTATCTTTACTAAAATATGAAAATATAAAAACACTTCCAAGTTATTGTTTTATTCTAGTGGTAGGAGTGCAATGCCTGATGTCTGGGTTAGACATACGTCACGAGTTCGAACTCTGCCACAAACAAAACTTTGACATTTAAGTGGAGAAGTGTGGAGGGGCAGACTCGTTATCCACCAAGTTTCAAACTGTATCCTACTAGCCCTTGGAGATTTTTTCAATTATCAAAAAAGAAAAGAAGAACTTCCAGTCGTAGGTGATTAAGGCTGACCTTACCTTTATCTAGGCAAAATCCCATTAACCCGACCAAGTTTGGGTGTGATATTCTAAGCAAGACTGAGACTTCATCCAAGAACATCTTTGGTTTGCCACCTCTTTCCTCCATGACACGCTTCACCGCACCTAATCTTCCATCACCAAGCTCAGCTAGATAAACATATGAAGTTGCTCCAACGCCAATCCGAATCTTGAAGTCTTTGGTTGCCATCTTCAACTCTTCTAGTGGATAAGTTCTTATAGTTGCATTAGAATCAATACTGTCTGTAGAGATCTCTCTAGACTTTTCATCATCAACTTGATTTTCTTCATCTGCTTTGGTTTTGGACAGCTGCTTATTGCCTTTATTAGAATCTAGATAAACAGCTAACTTCTTTAAGATAATTGTGACAATGATAACAAGAACTATTGCACCAGCAATCCAATAACTTCTTGGATTGGATAATCCAATGAACGTCCCCATGTTGGGATTCCGTTAGATCAGGAACTGTAGTTCTCGAATTTGGTCTATCATATATCTTTCTTTGGACAGTATTTGGTTCTTTCTTTTGTTTTAGTTACTGTCCTGGGATGATAACAAAGATCCATTAATTTGTCAATATGCTGCCTGTAATAAGTGCTGAAAGCAACCAAGTATTGTCGTATGCTTGTGATAAACATGTGCACAAGGGTCTCACAAGAAAAAAACAACTCAAGTATAATTTTTTGCCTACTTTTAACGTGATCATAATGTGATTTCCCCCCATTTTACAGTGACAAGAAGATCCAAGAGGATAACATTTCAATCAGCTTTGTGTCAATTCCAGATTTGTTTGTGACTACTACCCTGCTATATGAATCAGTCTCTATCCATTCTGCTCTATTCGAGTCTCTTCAATATTCAATATTCATCATAGTTTTAACTATTTCTCCATTGTTATTAACATGTTGCTTCTCATTTGTCTTGTCTTTTCTAGCTATACTTTGCAAAGCTCACATTGGTCACTCTTTCAACCGGCTGTATAAAAATGTTGATACTTTTATAATAATAAATTATTAGTTTAAAGACAGGTTGGCATGGTTGAATGTGACAAAATTGCAACTAAGAAAGGGGTGAATTGAGTTCAAAGTCTTCTAATGTATGGATGAAAGCTGCTTAGAAAGACTTAGCAGTCTTTGTTACGACACAGAACGACCATAATTTCATTTCCTTTTAAGTCTACGAAAGTTGTTCTTTTTCTTGTTATTTCGGTTCGATTAATTAAATATGAAATAATGTCAGCTATGTATATACTTGTCAGAATTAAGGAATTTGGAAGAATAATTTTCTGCAAAAATCTTCTCTTGCTTTTCTCATTTCACTGTTCCATCATATATACAAGACAAAAAGAATCAAATTCTGTTATAGCCTATACACGTGGCACTATTCTATTTGTTACTTACATTATTGTGTTGAAATAAATGGAAAATTCAATAATTACAATATTTACAGATTTACAACTCTCACACTCTTCACACGTGAGAATTGTTCCAGAAGGTTCCACTTCACTAAGCAAATCAAAGGTCGAGATTTGGTCTTCTGATCAAACAACGAATGGTCCAGATTACTTGGGAGATAAAGAGTCTTCTTTGACTGACTTTTCCAACACAAAGCTTTTTGACTTCTTCTTGGACAAATCGTCATTCTCTTTCACTTTCCTAGACTCATCATCTCCACAATATTCTGTAAAAATTCTTCCGACTCCAATACCCCCCCTCAAGTTGGAGGGGTGAGAAACCACGCCCAACTTGCCGATGATAGCAGTATGGCTTGGACCAGAAAGGGGCTTCGTAAATACATCGGCTAGCTGAGATGTAGACGGAACAAAAGAAAGTGATATAATGCCGGCAAGGAATTGTTGACGGACAAAATGGCAATCCAGTTCCACGTGTTTTGTCCGTTCGTGGAAAACGGGGTTTTTGGCGATATGAATCGCCGCCTGACTGTCAGAGTGAACGGTGACCGACCCTCCTGAGTTCTTAAAAAACAAAGAGTAGTCGTTGAGTGAATGAGAGTAACCTTTAAAACTGAGGGCTGCAGTGAGCCGGGCATACCACTGCCTAGAGGCCTGACGTAGCCCATATAGAGATTTCTTCAAAAGACACACATGATTAGGAGAAGGAGGTGACATTCCTGAAGGAAATTTCATGAAAACCTCCTCTTGTAACTCACCATGTAGGAAAGCGTTGTTAACATCCAACTGGAAAACATCCCAACCCTTCTTGACTGCCACAGCAAGAAGACATCTGATTGTTGTCATTTTGACAACGGGGGAAAAGGTTTCATTGAAATCGATTCCTTCACGCTGGATGTCTCCCCTAATAACCAATCGAGCCTTCAACCTCTCCAAAGAACCATCTGACCTGTACTTGGCCTTGTAGACCCATTTACAAGGCAATGCCTTTTTACCTTTTGGTAAGGGCACCACTTCCCAAGTTTTGTTAACCTTGAGGGCTTCAAATTCCTTGGCCATAGCTTCCACCCAGCCTGGGTGCAAAGCTGCCTGGGAATATGTAGTAGGTTCAGAAATAGAGGAGATAGAGTTTAGGAGAGTCTGGTTGGAGGGGGAAAGAGAGGAAAAAGGCAGTATAGAGGGGCTAGTAGGAGCAGTGAAACAAGTAGTGGTAACATCAGTAAGAAAGACTGAGTTGCATACAAAATCAGTGAGATAGGAGGGAGGGTGCTTAACTCTGGTGCTTTTCCAAGGAGTTGGAACAGAAATTGGTGAAGGAGAGTTAGGAGAAAAAGAGGGTGATGGAGGAGCTGAAGGAGGTAAAGTGGAGATGGGGGAAGATGGGGGACTGTGAGGGAGTGCAGATGGAGAAGGTAATGGAGAGGCAGGGGAAGGGTCTGAAATGACAGGGGAAGGCAAGGGACTATCAGGCAGTATAGGGAGAGGTACAAATGTAGGAGAGGTGGGAGAAACAGGGGAATGAGGGAAGAGGGGAGTGTGTGTGGGATTGGAAAGTGGAAAAATTGATTCATAGAACCTCACATCCCTTGAGATGAAGACTTTGTTTGTTGCCAGATTAAGTAGCTTGTACCCCTTGGTGCCAAAAGGGTATCCCAAAAATACACAAGGCACAGCCCTGGGATCCAGTTTGGACCTATGAACAGGAGGGGTGCAAGCATGCACAAGACACCCAAAACTTCTGAGTTCATGATAATTAGGTGCCTGCCCATAGAGCATCTCATAGGGAGATTTTAAATGAAGCAGTTTAGAGGGAAACCTGTTAACCAAATATGTAGCAGTTAATAAACACTCTCCCCAAAAGGAAACTGGAAGGTTGGACTGATAGAGCAAAGCTCTGCAGGTTTCCAGCAGATGTTTGTGTTTCCTCTCAACAATTCCATTTTGTTGAGGGGTGTAAACACAGGTTTTCTGATGCAAAATGCCCTGAGATGCTAAATAGGCTGAAGTTTCCTTACTGCTGCCAAGTTCCATTGCATTGTCTGATCTAATGACTTTAACCTTCTTGTGAAACTGTCTTTCCACCATAGTTAGAAAGTTTTTAAGCACGGAAAAGCATTTGACTTGGTACTAAGAAGAAATGTCCATGTGCCCCTACTATAATCATCTACTATAGACAAGAAATATCTATAGCCATCATAGGTTGGATCCTTGTAAGGACCCCAAGTGTCAATATGAATTAAATCAAAAATACATTGAGAAGATATCATGCTAGATGAGAAAGGAAGTCTAACTTGCCTAGCTTTAGCACAAATATCACATGGAGCAGACAGCTTTGAAGAACAAGAAATAGATAAAATATTTCTCATATTAGAATAAGGCAAATGCCCCAAACGAGTGTGCCATAGGCTTACATCATTTGTAATAGCTGCTGAAAAAGAAACAGGAGACAAAGATTTACTACTGTCTTTACTACTACATTTGAAAACAGATGGACAAAGGTCCTTAGGTAAACTGAAAACAGGCTGACAGGAATGCAGAAGGTATATCCCTTGAGTTTGTTCACCAATTGCCACTGGCCTCTTCATTGAAGGGGCCTGCAAAGATGCACCAAAAGAATTGAAAGTGAGTGTACACTGTGAGTGTAAACAAAGCTTGTGAACTGACAGTAAATTGAATTTGAAACTGGGAACATGTAAAACATTGCTGATAGTGAGATTAGGCAGTAGAAGGATGCTACCTGCATGAGTTACTTGAACCCTTTGTGAATTAGGAAGGTTTACAAACACAGGTTTAGCTAATATATGAATATTGGACAAGTTTCCTAAGTCACAAGTCATATGCTCAGAAGCACCTGAGTCTAAAATCCAACACATGGGGTTTTTAACAGATTTAGGAAGAGAGGATGTATGGTCATACCAGCACAATGAGCAGAAATGATAGCATCAGAATGTTCTGTTTGTGGAGCAAAACCTGCCTGCTGAATAAGCTGTACCAAATTGTGATATTGAGCCTGTGTCATTGCCTTTTCTGAACCATTGACTGACTGATTTTCATTGTCTTCCTGTGTTAATGTTGCATGTGCCTGAGCTGGACCCTGTGGCCCTTTGCCTTTGGTGAATTTGAAATCATCAGGAAATCCAATAATCCTGTAACAGCCCTCAATGGTATGGCCAGATATACCACAATTTGTGCACATCAGATTAGATTTCTTTCCTTGGTACTTTCCCTTTTGCTTGGTGTTTGCAACCTTCTTACCAGAATTTTGATATCTTACAGCCATGAAAGCAGATCCAAGAGGGTTTTGAGGGATATGAATCTCTCTTTGTTTCTCATCTTGGATCAAGAGAGAATAAGCTGTGTTGACATGAGGGAGAGGGGTAGTCATCAGGATGTTACTCCTAACCCCTGAATAGAGTTCATTCAATCCCATAAGGAATTGAATCAGTCGTGTATCCTGAATAGACTTGGTGGTCCTTTCCTTTCCACCACATGAACAAACACAGTTGCAATGGACACAGGTATTGAGACTATCCAACTCATCCCAGATCCGTTTCATTTTGGTGTAATACCCTGGAATATCAGAGTTTCCTTGTACTAAATCATTGAGTTCTTTTTGCAGCTGATAAAGGAGAGCACCATTGCTCTGACCAAATCGAGATTCAAGTTCTTTCCAGATTTCCCTTGCAGTTCTGGAATAGAGAACACTATCACTAATTTCTTTTGATAGTGTGTTGAGGATCCAAGAGATGACCATGTCGTTACAACGACTCCAGTGTTTGAGGGATGAAGAAGAACCATCTGGTTCAGTGATGGTTCCATCGATGAAGCCCAGCTTGTTTTTGGCTGAGAGGGCTATGAAGATGGACCTTCTCCATCCTCCATAACCCTTTCCATCAAAAACCGAGTTAACCAGCATCATACCAGGTGAGTCAGAAGGGTGAAGATAAAGGGAATCAGAAGGATCCCCATTACTGGTGAGAACAGAAGTTTTGGCAGGGGTTTCAATGAGTTTGGATCCATCTCCTGAAACGGAGGAATGATCAGTAGGGCTTTCCATTGATGATTAGTGCTGAATCAGAGTTTCGTGAAGGGGAAGAAAAGGATCGAGGAGCACCTAGTGCTCTGATACCATGTCAGAATTAAGGAATTTGGAAGAATAATTTTCTGCAAAAATCTTCTCTTGCTTTTCTCATTTCACTGTTCCATCATATATACAAGACAAAAAGAATCAAATTCTGTTATAGCCTATACACGTGGCACTATTCTATTTGTTACTTACATTATTGTGTTGAAATAAATGGAAAATTCAATAATTACAATATTTACAGATTTACAACTCTCACACTCTTCACACGTGAGAATTGTTCCAGAAGGTTCCACTTCACTAAGCAAATCAAAGGTCGAGATTTGGTCTTCTGATCAAACAACGAATGGTCCAGATTACTTGGGAGATAAAGAGTCTTCTTTGACTGACTTTTCCAACACAAAGCTTTTTGACTTCTTCTTGGACAAATCGTCATTCTCTTTCACTTTCCTAGACTCATCATCTCCACAATATTCTGTAAAAATTCTTCCGACTCCAATAATACTTCGCTATGGGTTATAATCTGATTTGACAATCACCTCAATGAAAATTTATCTAAGAATATGGAAGTGCATAAGGATCTGAAGATACTATTAGACCATTCCGAAAGGATTGGTGAATGTTGTTTTCTTCCTGTTTTGTTTTTCGTCTTTTGAATCATCCCAAAGATAATGTATAGTTTTTAGAAAAAAAATGTGTTTTATATTTATATATATAATTCACTTCTACTGGACTACATGACGAACTTTAGCATATTATGGTTAATGAGGCATTAACAAAATCAAACACATTATATTATTCTAGTTTCCTCTGGCCAAACTAAAAAGTCAGAATTCACGTAATTTTTATATCTCTGTTCTTTTGCCTTCATGAATTTATATCCAACTCTATCTACGATGTCCTAAAAGGAACAAATCGACTATTCTACTTTTCAAACTTCATATGTAATAAATTGCCTTTAACTTCAGATAATCAGATTCTAATGAGTAATTCTCCTATAAAATGAGGGTCCTATTTCATTTCTCTTGTGAACTAAAGGTGAATCCCTCAACAGTCAACATGACTCACCAGAGCACTAGAACACTATTTCCTTTCTTAATTGTATTTTTTAACATCATACATATGACAAGTTCTATTCCTATAAATCCCAAATATACTCTTCGTTTCACTAGTAACCTCCCTACAAATTCTTCAATATTAGATATTCATTGTCAATCTGGAGATGACGATCTTGGAATTCAGCACCTTGGATTTGGCAATGAATATCATTTCTCATTCCGTGAGAGTTATTGGGCAGCGACTCACTTTTATTGTAGCTTCACTTGGGGCTTTAAATCTAATCTTTTTAAAGTATTTAGGTCAGAACAAAAGTGTGGTAGAGTTTACTTTAGGGACGAGTATTGCAATTGGTTGATGAAGGCTGATGGTTTCTATTTTGCTAAAGGTTCTAATCCTCAGCCTTCAGACTTTCGGTATTTAGCTCCATGGTTGTGAGTTGTGACATAAAACAATGCATAGCTTTTCAGCTTTCTCCTCCAAATTATAATAATATACTTTATTCGGGTTGAGTATACTTGAGTTTCATTTAAGTTTGATTGAGTATATTTGACTTTCAAGTAAATTAATACGTCGACATAAAATCAAACACTTATATATTGTTAGGACCTGTTTGGGTGGGCTTAAAAGCTGCTTATTTGGGGGAAAGTGCACGAAAGGTCACTTTTGCCACTGGTCTTTGGGCACAGGCCACTAATACTAAAACATTTAGTTTGTGGCCACTTTTGCTTAAAGAGATAGAACTTCAGTCCAGAGGCCGGATTGAAGTTCAGTCCTTAAAGATTGAACTTCAATCCAGGGCCATATGGACTGAAGTTCAGTCCAGTCCTTAATATGGAACTTCAGTCCATATGGCCATGGACTGAACTTCAGTCCATATGGCCATGGACTGAAGTTCCATCTTTAAGGATTGACTTCAGTCCATGGCCGTACTATGGACTGAAGTTCAGTCCTTAAAGATGGAACTTCAGTCCAGGGGCCGTATGGACTGAACTTGAGTCAATTATCAGATCTTAAGTCAATATTTATTTAGTAAAGGCCCAAAAGTGGCCTCTAGTGTAAGACCAAAAAAAATAGTGGCCTCAAACTAAATATCAGTGTTAAAAGTGGCTGCTGGGCGAAATTTTTACATTTTAAGTGGCTTATAAGTCAAAAAGTGACTTAAAAGCTACTTTTTGAGAAGTTAGGATTTCCTAACTTCTCAAAAAGTGGCTTTTAAACAACTTATGACTTTTAAGTTCAAAAATTTTGAAGTTACAAACATATTTTAATAGGCTTATAAGCTTATAAGTCACTTTTAAGCTCACTCAAACGGGCTCTTAGGGTGGAAACTCAATCAAGACTGTCATAATGGAAGCTCAGCTTCCTATAACTATTGCAGCATTTGAAACTTCAATTGCAAGTGTGCAGAAAAATGTAGTTTTAAAGGATGACTTGTTAACGTCCTTAGCTTCAGGGACTAAAGTCTAAAACGATACATTTGGTTTAATTAAAAATATTAAATGCTTAGTTGAATAATACAAGGGTCCAAACTTGAGTAAAGTAGCGATCAAAATCACGATTTTCTCAATTACGAATTACAGTACAAGTTTAGAGAAGTAACTTTCTAGTTTACTTATGCTCTCTTTCACAGTTTCCCTAAATATTTTTATGTGTTAATTGCAACTACAGACAACAAGAAGCAGCACAGTGTGTAAATTACTTGGAACTGCGAAGGGTGTATTTTGCTGTTTGGAGGCTTTTAAAGGGAAAGTCTCAAATTCACCTTAAAAGAAGAACGATCACCGGTATGAGCCATTGTGCAAAATATCTACTTTATACGTTGATCAAAAGTACTTGCCAAGTCAAAATCCATCAAAGAGGTATTCTGTTTACTTGGGAGCTTATACTTTTTTTCATTTTTGCAAAAGTAATAATCTTAAAAGTTATAATATTTTCTGGTTGGTAGATAGGATAACCTTTTTTCTCTTATACCATCCATTAATCATGCAGGAATATACACCTAAATAGATGAAGAGGAAATTGATCATAAAGACCATATTTGTGTATATACTTTTCTTTTAAAGGAAAGTCTTTATACGTGACACACATTTTTTCAAAGCAAAAACGTAACTTCTCTTTTTCGTATTACTACAAAATATTTCTTTTTCAATTTCGTGAATGGATCTTCTCTTTACAAAATTACTCCTTAATTACTTTTGGTGGAGTCGAGATTTGTTCTAATGAAATATGCTCCATTAAACATTTATATAGACTTATTAACTACTATACTCATAAACTTTAATAGTTGAGATTACATTTTCTAATTTGGATAAAACTCCTAAATGATTGAATCCAATACAACAAATAAAAAGATTCGGGTGTGATGCAACCCGATGCATGAGCAAGCCATTCACAAGGAGCCAAACACAGGAGTTGCAACAATTGCAAGCTATGTTTGCACAATTGAAGCTGTTGGGGCAAGTGTTGGAGGTTTCAGGACATTTCTGCATGCTTACTGCCTCAGAATCTGGAAATGTTCATCGCGATCGCGAGTCTTCAGGCGCGATCGCGAAAGGCCCAAAAGATGACCATCGCGATCGCGCACCATCTGCCGCGATCGCACAAGAAGGAAAAGAAGAGCAGCGCGATCACGAGTCTTCAGATGCGATGGCGCAGGAGGCTGACATTGGATGAAGGCCCATGCCTTCGCGATCGCGTGACCATAGCTGCGATCGCGAGGCCCTGATTTATTGATCAGAATACCATGTTTCAGCTAATGACTTATTGAAGGCCCATTGTTAAGGGTAATTAAGGCAGATTGTGCCATTTTTAGAACTCTTATATAAAGCCCTTATAGCTCATTATTTTAGGGTTAGATTTGATGACATTAAACTTGAGAGATTATTGGTTAAGCTTGTTTGCTTAAGCACACATTGATTTCCTTGATTTGCAATTAGGTTTAGACTAATTGAGGATCAATTAGTATAGGTTCTCTTGTTTAGACAATTAAGGAGGTGATTAGGCCACTTTTTCCTAATCCACTTCCTTAATCCTTTTCTAATCAATTGGGTCTTGCTTTAATTCTTGTTATTTTACTTTCTTGTTGTTAATTTTCGTATCATTAGTATCAGAGCTGGATTAGTGTTTGTTCTTGCAATCACTAACCCAAATTTGTTTATCAAATCTGAAAAATCACAAAAAAATCAAAAATCAAAAATCCAAAAATCCAAAAAAAAAAAATGAGTCTTAGGTTTAGGTTTCTTTTGGGTGAAATTTTTATTACCAATTGAAGATAATTGATTTTAGAAGCTATTCCTTGAAGGAACTAAACAAAAAACATCATTTGAAGTGCTGAATTGAAGATTCAAAAATTAGGGTTCTTCAACAAAGAATTGGGGCTTTTTGAATTTGGTTGTTGCTATTGAAGATTCAACTACTGGGTTTGTTCACGAACCAACAAGGAGTATAAATCTCAAATTTGGAGCAAAAACACGATGGTTGGTGAAGATTAAAGTGGAAAAAGAGGCTACGTAGTCTATGTCTGGGGAGCTTGACCACCCAGAAGCCTACGCGATCGCGCGCAACTAAGTGCGATAGCGAAGGGCAAGAATTAAAAGCCCTACGTGATCGCGACTATCTTACGCGATCGCGCACCAGCTGCCAGGATACCCATCACGATCGCGTCGTGTCTCACGCGATCACATTGAACAAAAAATTTTCGAGAAAGCAGTTTCTTAGACAGATTGTTCGCAACAGCCCCGGAACAGTTTCCAATCATCCAAAGCCCAATTTCAGCATCAAGTACAGTGAGCTTCTAGATCATAAATAAAATTTCATCCAAATCCGAATCCGCTTCGTGCCAATCCGATTCGTGCCTTTCTTCTTTTCTTTCTTTAACTCTTTCTAAATTCCATCCGTTAACTTTAATTGTCCATTTCTTGTCACAACAATTCCTTTCCATCATGAATTAGATTGAGTTTGATTGTCAAGTCGGACTTGTGTGCGAAGAACAAACTTGCATTAGCCAAGAGTGGAAAAAGGCAAGTGTGGTGAGAGCATTAGAGTTAGTAAAAGCCAATCATTGAGTGTAAACACGAGTGAATTGAGTGTAATCAAAACGAGTGCAAACACTTAGGGAGTGACTTAGTGAGGACTCTTTCTACTAACCTTGTTTGTTTAATTGTTTGTAGGTACGATGGCTCAAAAAGAAGTCGAGCTGGACATGGAACTTAAAACGATTTTGCAAGCCTTGATGGCAAGTGTTAATTCAATGCAAGATGAGTTCAAAGGGATGAAGGAGACACTTGATGACCTATCCCAAAAAGATAGGCTTCGGGAAATGGGAAAGCAAGTGGTTGAGACACCTCCAACCGTGGGGGTGCGGGGTGATGGACCTAGCCGGATCTCTCGGGCTAATGACTGCTATTCTCACATGGTGGTCCAAGATACCTATTCTCCAAATGACACTCCACAAACGAAGGAACCCAATCATGAACCACCAAGAAATGAGACTCCAAAGCGTGAAGGAGTGGTGCAACCACAAAATGATCGTCCATATGATGATGAATCCTTTCATGTACATGAGAACTATGATGATGATCCCTTTTACTATCCGGGGGATGCACGACAAAGGGGAAATAGGGGTCGAGGAGGTCGATTTTGGAGAGGTTACCAAGAATAAGTGGAATGTGAAGAGGACTACTATGACTATGGGGGTCATGGTAGACATCGGAGACATCATAATAATGATAGAGGGTTGAACACCATCAAGATCAGCCTACCAACTTTCCAATGAGAAAGTGATCCAAAGGAGTATCTAGAGTGGGTTGTCAAGATGGATAGGATCTTTCAAACCAACAATGTTCAAGAAGCCACAAAGGTCAAATATACCATTACTCAATTTGAGAATTATGCTTCTACTTGGTGGGAGTCCAAACGAAGGCAAAGGGAGACTCAAAGGCTAATTGCAAATGGTGGATGGGCGGATTTGAAAGCCATGATGGAGGCTCGATTCCTACCCACCAACTATGAAGATGAGTTGATCAAGAAATTCTATAACTTGAGGCAAGGGAACAACAGTGTGCCGAAATACTTTGATGAGTTTGAGAAGACAAGGACAAGGGCCAACATTCAAGATGGTGATCGATTCCTTATTCCAAAAATTTTTGGAGGTTTGAATAGGGAAATCTCTTCTCCCATGGAATTGCACCAATATGATTGCTTGTATGATGCTTTTCAAGCAGTGCTTAAGGTGGAGAAAGGGCTTAAATTGGACAAGTCCTACAAGTCCAAAAACATCTCTACCACTAGGAACAAAGGAAAGGACATTGTGAAGACCTATTCCCCATAGGACAAGGCAAAGGATCCCAAGCGAGAGTTCAAAGGCCAATTCGACAAAGCCAAGCCCAAAGAAGAGCCAAAGGTGGGAGGTAGCAAAGCTAAACTTGAAAGCTTGTCTAACATTCATTGTTATAAATGCAATGGCCGAGGCCACATGATGAGAGATTTTCCAAATAGGAGAGCTATTGTTGTTTTAGGTGATGGGGGCTATGAAACGGGTGGTAGTGATGTAGAGGAAATAGATGGGGATATGCCATGTGATGATGATTTTTACGGGGGCCGAGGGGAAGGTGAGCAATTAGAGGAAGACGCACACGCTACTCTTGTGGTAAGGAGAATAATGGGGGTGCAAGTGAAGGAGGAGTCGAATCAAAGGGAGAATTTGTTTCATGCATATTGTAAGGTTCAAAGGACTATTTTCTCTCTAATTATTTATAGTAGTAGTTGTGTCAATGTGGTGAGCACCACTTTGATTGAACAACTCAAGCTACCCACTAGGAAACGTCCACAATCTTATAAGCTACAATAGTTTAATGAATGTGGTGAACTAAAGACGACCAAGCAAGCTTTGATCAAATTCAAGATTGGGGACTACCATGATGAGCTCTTATTTGATGTGGTTCCAATGCAAGCTTGTCACATTTTACTTGGTAGACCTTGGCAATATGACCGTTTGGCAAAGCATGATGGCAAGACTAACAAGTATGCCTTGGAGTTAGAAGGTTGGAAGTTCATTCTTAATTCATTGACTCCGGCTCAAGTGAGTGAGGGCTATAGGAAGATGAGGGAGTTGAAGTTGAAAAGAGAGAAATAAAAGAAAGAGAGAGTTGTAGGGGATAAGAGAGTGGGAGTTGTCACACAAAAGAGTGAGGAAACAAAAGAGGGAGTGAACTTGTTCTTATCCAAGAAGGAGTGTTTGAAAGATGTGGAGGAGGGAATGCCCATAATTCTCCTCCTACATAAGGACCATGTTTTTCTTACTAATGAACTAACCCCTTCTTTGCCTAGTTCTATTTCTTCTCTTTTGCAAGGTTATGAAGACATATTTCTCGAGGAGTTGCCTAGTGGATTGCCAACACTAAGAGGCATTGAGCATCAAATTAACCTTGTTCTGGACTCCCAATTGTCCAACAAGGCCGCTTATAGAAGAAACCCGAAGGCCACTAAAGAGCTCCAAAAGCAAGTGGAGGAGTTGCTTGAAAGAGGACTAGTGCAAGAAAGCTTGAGCCCATGTGCGATCCCGGTCATCCTAGTACCAAAGAAAGATAGGACGCGGCGTATGTGTGTGGATTGTAGAGCCATCAAACAAGATCATGGTAAAGTATCATCATCCTATCCCTAGGTTAGATGATATGCTTGATGAGTTGTGTGGATCTTGCGTATTTTCTAAAATTGATTTGGGAAGTGGATACCACCAAATCCGGATGAAACCGGGTGATGAGTGGAAGACGGTCTTTAAGACTAACTTTGGTCTTTATGAGTGGCTTGTCATGCCTTTTGGCTTGTCCAATGCTCCTTCAACCTTCATGAGGTTGATGAATCATGTGCTTAAATCTTTCATTGGAAAATTTGTTGTAGTTTACTTTGATGACATTCTTATCTATAGCAAATCCATTGATGAGCATGCTAATCATTTGAAACAAGTGTTTGATATTTTGAGAAAGGAGCAATTGTTTGCTAATTTGAAAAAGTGATCTTTCTGTGTTGAAAAAGTTGTGTTCCTTGATTTTGTGGTGAGTGCAAATGGTGTGGAAGTAGATGAGACTAAAGTGGAGGCCATTAGGGATTGACCCTCTCCTAAAAGCATTGGTGATGTGAGAAGTTTTCATGGGTTGGCTAGCTTTTATAGGAGGTTTGTGAGAGGGTTTAGCACTATAGCCGCACCATTGACCGAAGTGATAAGAAAGGATAAGGCATTTGTGTGGGGGAAGGAGCAAGAAGAGGCTTTTGCAAAGTTAAAAGAAGTGCTTAGTTCTACACCTCTCCTTCAACTACCAAACTTTGATAAAATATTTAAAATTGAGTGTGATGCTAGTTGGGTAGGAATTGGAGCCGTGTTGCTGCAAGATCAAAAATTCATTGCCTATTTTAGTGAGAAACTCAAGGGAGCAACCACTAAATACTCCACTTATGATTAAGAGTTGTATGCCTTGGTGAGGGCATTGGCTCATTGGCAATATTACTTTTGGTCCAAAGAATTTGTCATTAGAACCATCCACCAATCTTTGAAACACCTCAAATCCCAAGAGGAGTTGAATGTGAGACATGCCAAATGGGTGGAATTCCTTGAAACCTTTCCTTATGTCATCCATTACAAAAAGGGGAAAGAAAATGTAGTGGTGGATGCCTTGTCAAGGAAGTTTATGCTACAATCAAGAAGACAAGTGTTGTTGAATACTTTGGGGTCCAAGCTTATAGGTTTTGAAAGTATGAAGGAGATGTATGCCTATGATCCAGAGTTTGGGGAACTTTATGCTAATTGTGAATTTGGAGGAAAGAGGAAGGAGGATCAATCGAATGTGTGGTGAGGAGGAACCTAGTGATGATGTGGAGAAAAAGAGGTTTCATAAGTTTGAAGGATTGTTGTTTAGGAATGGGAAGTTGTGTGTGCGTAGTTCATCTTGGAGGGAGTTGCTAGTGACGGAGGCACATAGTGGGGGACTAATGGGGCATTTTTGAGTGGGCAAGACCATGGAGATTCTTAAGGAGCAATTTTATTGGCTTAAGATGAGGGTGGATGTTGTGAGGGTGTGTAGCCAATGCTTGGAATGTAGGTAAGCTAAGTCAAAGTTACTTCCACATGGTTTGTACTCACCCCTCCCCATTCCCTTAGGTCCTTGGCTTGACATTTCTATGGACTTTGTGCTTGGATTGCCTTGGACCAAAAGGAGTAAAGATAGCATCTTTGTGGTAGTTGATAGATTTTCTAAAATGGCTCATTTCATTCCATGTCATAAGATTGATGATTCATCCCATGTAGCCAATTTGTTTGTTGAACATGTACTCAAATTACATGGTGTCCCAAAGCCTATTGTTAGTGATAGGGATCCCAAGTTCCTTAGTCATTTTTGGAAAGAATTAGGGAGGGAGGGGCTTGGTACTAAGTTGTTATTCTCCACTTCTTACCACTCCCAAACCGATAGCCAAACCGAGGTTGTCAATAGAACCTTGGGTGCCATGCTTAGAGAATTGGTAAAGGGGAAACTTGCTTCTTGAGAAGAACACCTACCTTTGATTAAATTTGCATATAATAGGACCATGCATACTTCTATTTGCATGACGCCTTTCAAGGTTGTGCATGGTTTTAACCCCCTTACCGCCTTGGATCTTACGCCTTTGTCTCAAGATGTTGTTTTAAGCTTAGATGCCAAGGTGAGAGCTCAAGAGATGAAACAACTTCACGAGCAAGTGAGCAAACAACTCGAAAAGAAAAACCAAGAAGTTTCCAAAAGAGCTAACAAAGGAAGAAAGAAGGCTGTCTTCGAGCCCGGTGATTGGGTTTGGGTTCATTTCCGGAAGGATAGATTTCCCAACAAGCGGGCGAGCAAATTGATGCCTAGAGGCGATGGTCCATTTCAAATCCTTGAACGCCTCAACGACAATGCGTACAAGGTGGACTTGCCAAGCAACTACCAAGTGCACAACACTTTCAACGTGTGTGACTTGTCTCCCTTCAAAGTCGACGAACAATCAAATTCGTGGACGAATTCTTCCCAAGACGGGGAGAATGATGCAACCCGATGCGCGAGCAAGCCATTCACAAGGAGCCAAGCATGGGAGTTGCAACAGTCGCAGGCTATGTTTGCACAACTGGAGCTGCTGCGATAAGTGTTGGAGGTTTTAGGACATTTCTGCATGCTTACTGCCTCAGAATCTAGAAATGTTCATCGCGATCGTGAGTCTTCAGATGCGATCGCGAAAGGCCCAAAAGATGACCATCGCGATCGCGCACCATCAGCTGCGATCGCGTAAGAAGGAAAAGAAGAGCAGCGTGATCGCGAGTCCTCAGACGCGATCGCGCAGGAGGCTGACATTGGATGAAGGCCCATGCTTCGCGATCGCGAGGCCCTGATTTATTAAGTAGCTTGATAATGCCTGCTCCAGCGCGATCGCGCTGTAACGTCGATCAGAATGCCATGTTTCAGCTAATGACTTATTGAAGGCCCATTGTTAAGGGCAATTAAGGCAGATTGTGCCATTTTTAGAACACCTATATAAAGCCCTTATAGCTCATTATTTTAGGGTTAGATTTGATGACATTAAACTTGAGAGATTATTGGCTAAGCTTGTTTGCTTAAGCACACATTGATTTCCTTGATTTGCAATTAGGCTTAGACTAATTGAAGATCAATTAGTATAGGTTCTCTCACTACTAAAAATCAGGAGTTTTCCCATCGAAAATTTCGGACCGACTTTCGGTCGGATTACGTGTTCGGACCGCATCGGTCGGACAATTTCAACTAATTTAAATTAAATAATTTTTTTTATATTATCCGACCGCAGCGATCGGATACTAATTAAATTTTTTTTAATCTAGCCGACCGCTGCGGTCGGATAGTCAAATTAAAATAACAGGCAGCAGCCGCAGAACCCCATTTCTTCTTTTCTCTTTCTTCTTCTTTCATTTCCCCTCTTTCCCAAGCCGATCCCCACACCCAAATTTCTAAAAAACACTCACTAATCTCAAATCACCAAGGTTTAATATCAATTTCATTCCTCTACAAATTGGTAAGTTTACTTTTCATTGTTTTCTTCCTATTTTCCCCAAATCCGAAAATCCTAACTTTTTCACCTATTTTTTTATAGTTCTTCCATCTATCAAAGTGAGGGATTAGTAAATCAGTGGTGGTGGAGTACAAATCCGGCCGGTGAGGTGAGTTTTTCGGTGAAACACGATTTTTTTTTAAATTTTTTAGGCCGTTTTTGTTTTAATTTTCATCCCATTTTTTTTTAAAAAAAAATTTCCTATTTTTGAATTCTAGCTCATGAAATTAAATTGACATAGTAGTTGCTATTTGGTGGTGAACAAGTTGACATAGTGTTGTTGTTTGGTTTGGGAAATGTTTAAACTAGTTTGGCATTTTAGTTGGTATTGTAAAAGTTAGGTTGATTTGTGAAGTGGGTGTTGTTCAAAAAGTGATTGGGGTTATTGAATGCAAATTTAGAAGATGATAAATTGGAAAGTAATAAAGTAAAATCTTGTAGTGAACAAGTTGGTGTTCCATGGAGAAGAGTACACTTTGAATAGGTTGTTGTTGAATGTTGTTAATGGGTTCCTTTAGTAGTGTTGTTGTTGTTGTTGAATGTTGTTAATGGTGTGTAGTAGTGTTGTTGTTGTTGTTGTATTGCTTTGAGAAAGAATTGTTGGTGTATAGTGTAGTTTGGTAGTTAGATTCTTTGAGGCATTTCATCAAACAAGTGTTAAGCAACAAAGACATAATAGGAACTAGACATAATAGTTATACATGCTCTAGTCTAGTGAATAAAAAATAAGTATTAGGCCTATAACTGGAATTCAAAATTTGAAAATCATTAAGTATGACAATTTTAAGGTTATTTTCTTTATGGGTAATTAGTAATATGAATTTTTTATGTAGTGATTAGTAATGTATGAATTATTTAAATTATAGTTTAAGCGACATTAGCTATAAATAATATAGTAGCGAAACAACTTAAAATATCTTATTTTGTAAATTGATTTGAATGAAATAAATTATTTGGATTTTTAAATTACTCCAACTAATTATAGATAAGTAAATAGTTTTGTCATTTCGAATAAATAGATATAAATTGCAAATAAGAAGTTTGTTAATTACTAAATGATAATTTTAGAGAACAAATTAGTTAGTAATATCAAAGTAATTCACTTAGATATAATACTACTAATACTAGTATCCTTGGTCAAGCTTAGTGTACCGAAAGAAAACCAAAATAAATTAAAGTGACGATTTGTTTTGAATTGTGGGTTGAAGTTAGTTAAAGTGATGATTACTAATACTAGTATCAAAGTAATTTTTTTTAATCTTTGCAATTTAATATGCATCTCAAACTTGTAATTCTTGTGTAAATATGGAACATGAAAGTCGTAGTTGGATGTATAATAGAAATAATCCCAGGCGGCGGGGGATGAAGGAAGAATTTGCAGTAGGTGTTCAAGAATTTACTGAAAAGGCGAAAACACTTGATAATTTTATACGGTGGGGCCAGATTAAGTGTCCTTGTGTGAAATGCAATTGCAAAAAAGGACAAAGTTTGGAAGATGTTGAAATGCATCTTTATATGAAGGGTTTTATGCCAAATAATTTATTTGGGTTTATCATGGAGAGTCTAGGGATATGGATGGTGATGTTAATTTTCAAAATGCTTATGTCGGTGGGAGTGGTCTGTTTGTGGAGAATGATCTTGATAATTATCGAATGAACGATATGATTAATGATACTTTTGGAACGTACCCAGAGGAGCCATACCAACCGGGTACATTGCAACCAAATGTTGAGCACGTTCCTAATGATGAGGCAAAGCTCTTCTATAAAGGTTGGAGGAAGCTGGTCGTCCATTATACGAAGGCTCAGTGCATTCCAAGTTGTCAGTTGATGTTAGATTGTTAAGTATTAAATCTGATTTTAGTATATCTCAAGCAGCCATGGATTCCATCATTGGCCTTATGAATGAACTCAATCCGACTAACATGGCATTACCAACTGATTATTACCACACTAAGAAGTTGGTTTCCACGTTAGGCCTTTCTGCACAGAGAATTCATTGTTGTGTCAACGGTTGCATGTTGTTTTATAAGGATGATGCAGAATTAGATAAATGTAAATTCTGTGAGGAGCCTCGTTACAAGCCGGTTCTAAACCCTAAAAAGAAGCTGATACCTGTTAAGTCGATGCATTACTTACCCCTTAAACCTAGGTTAAAGAGGTTGTATGCGTCGATGAGCTATGCTCCTCATATGAGATGGCACCCTGATCGTACAAAACAGCCAGGCATTCTAAGCCATCCGTCAGATGGTGAGGCATGAAAACATTTTGATCAGGTGTATCCGGAATTTGCTAGTGAACCAAGAAACATAAGGTTGGGTCTATGTTCAGATGGGTTCACTCCTTTTGATGTCTCGTCTACACCTTATTCTTATTGGCCCGTATTTGTCACGCCGTACAATCTTCCGCCCGAAATGTGCATGACTAGTCCTTATCTGTTTTTGAATTGCATTATCCCAGGGCCACATAACCCGAAAGCCCCGATTGATGTATTTTTACAGCCTTTGATTGATGAGTTAAAGTTATTGTGGTATGAAGGTGTGGAAACATATGATATATCAATGAAACAGAACTTTCAACTGCATGCTTCTTTGATGTGGACTATAAATGACTTTCCAATTTATGGAATGTTGTCCGGGTGGTCCACTGCTGGTAAGCTCTCTTACCCTTATTGTATGGAAGATACAAAAGCATTCACTTTGAAAAATGACGGTAAGATTGCATGGTTCGACTGTTGCCGTCGATTCTGCCAATGGATCATCCGTTTAGGAATAACAGTAGTGCATTTATGAAGAATCAGGTTGATTTTGAGGAGCCTCCGCGAAAGTTGTCAGGAGGAGAAATATGGGATAGGGTTAAGGCGTATTCTAAGGTAACTGACCAACGGCCATCTAAAGCACCTGACTATGGTATTGATCATAATTGGACTAAACAAAGTATCTTTTGGGAGTTGCCTTATTGGAAGGATAATCTTCTTCGACATAACCTGGATCCCATGCATATTGAGAAGATTTCTTTGAGGCTGTCTTTAATACTGTGATGGATGTCAGGAACAAGACAAAGGATAATGTGAAGGCCAGGTTGGACCTTAAGGAACTTTGTAGGCGACCTGAGTTACACTTATCTCAAGTTGGCAACACGATTTGGCTTTCTAAAGCCAGTTACACATTCGGATTGGATGAGAGAAGAATGATTTGTGATTGGGTCAAGAATTTGAGGATGCCTGATGGATATGCATCAAACTTAGAAGGTGTGTTGATATGACAGAAGGAAAATTGACTCACATGAAAAGCCACGATTGTCACATCTTCATGGAAAACTTGATCCCAATTGCATTCAATAGCTTGCCTGATAAAGTTTGGAAACCCTTTAAAGAGACGAGCCTATTTTTTAAGGAGCTGTGTTCTAAGACATTGAAGGAAGAGAATCTTAAGTCGTTAGAAAGTAACTTTCCTGTTGTCGCGACTAAGTTGACAAAAATCTTTCTCCCTGGTTTCTTTAATGTAATGGAGCATCTTCCAATTTAGCTCGCGGAAGAGGCACTACTGGGAGGCCCGGTGCACTGTAGATGGATGTATCCTTTCGAGAGGTAAGGTCTCTTAAGTTATTATTAACTCTCTTTTTAATTCATCTTAAGTAAATTAATTAATATAATGTATTATGCAGAATTATTGGCAAGTGTAAGCGGGACATGAAAAACAAGAACCAAATTGAGGGGTCCATATGTGAGGCATATCTGGCTAGAGAAACTTCTCATTTTTATTCGTATTATTTCGATCAAAATGTTCCATGTTTGCGAAATAGGCCGGATCGACATGATGTTGGAGACAACAATGATCCGAATTATCCACCATTTTCTATATTCAATCAACCTGGTAGAGGAAAGTTAATGACCGAAGTATGCAAGTTCACTGACCGGGACAGAAAAGCAGCTACAACACATGTTTTGTTGAATTGTCCCGATGTCACGGCTTTTTACAAGTATGCTTTTTTTTACATTAAAGCCTAACATTCAAGTTTCATCATTAATCTAACTCATGAGATTTTTTTGGCGCATCATCCAGTCACTTTGTTGGAGAATTTGGCGCTGCTGCTATTTATGAAAAATTTTCAGATTGGTTTAGAGAATTTGTAAGTGTTATATAAACAAATACATACGTTTTTTGCTCTCTCTCTCTCTCTCTCTCTCTATATATATATATATATATATATATATATATATATATATATATATATATATATATATATATATATAAAATGTGTACAACTATCTTGAACTTTATATAGGTACTCAATCCGGATAATGGCATAAACTTCCCATTGTTGCATGATATATCTCACGGGCCTTATTATAAATACAAGAGGATGTCTAAGTACTTTGTTAATGGGTACAAGTTTCATACTAAAGAATGGTCCTTGGGGAAGAAAACCAAAAACAGCGGTGTGCGTGTGAAAGGTGGTACTGGTGACCAGGATGCAGACTTTGATTACTATGGTGTGATTGAGGAGATTTTAGAAATAGAGTTTACAGTAGGTTGGCCTCGTAAAAGATTGGTGCTTTTTCGTTGCAAGTGGTTTGATCCGAGTCCCAAGGGTACGAGGGTAGACCCATGTTCTAAAATAGTTGAAGTTAATCACAAAAGGTCATATGGACATTATGATCCTTTCATCATTGCCCAGAATGTGAAGCAAGTGTGGTACGTTCCTTATCCACCGACAACGAACAAAGCCAAAGCCAAATCCAAAGCCAAGGCCAATTGGTTGGCTGTTCTAAAAGGCAAGCCGGTGGAAAGAATGGAAGTAGATGATGTATTAGATGTTGCATATCAAAATGAGGTTTCAACCGTTCCCTTGATTGCGGATATTGAATTAGCCAATCAGTTGCAACATAGTGAAGGTATCTATGAAGAGTTTGATGTATCGGTGGTTAGACATGGAAAAAAAAAGACTAATTTTGGAGAAAGAACATCTAGGGCAAACGAGGAGGATGAATATATGGATGACGTTGAAACAAGTGAGGAAGAATTTATTGATGATGATGAGATGAGCGAGGAAGAAGAAATAGCCGATGACCTTGACGCGAATGATGATGATTGACATGTTCGTAGTTTGTTGTTGTTACTTTACTACAATTATTTGCACTACTTTATAAATGTATTCCATATAAATTTATAATTTTCTTATATTGTGCTAATTTATTGTGCTTATTTTACAGATATGTCATCTACAGAGAAGGCTAGGGGGAAAAGAAAGGTTCAAAGTACCTCTCCTGCTTCAGGTCATACTACTCCTCCTGCTCCTGTACCTCATATGCTTCCTACACATCCTTCGTCTACATACGCTCCAGGTTTTTTCACTCCTCCCCTACCTTTCCCCCTGGTATGCCACTTCCTACATCTCCTGGTTATGTCGTTCGTCCGCATGGCATTAAATCATCATCCATGCCTTCTCCATCTTCCAGTCCATCACCATCCCCTTCATCATCTACTCCTTCTGGATCTACTGTACCACCTTCTGATCCGAGCTCGGTGGACGCTTCGGTACCACCTACTGTACCATATTATGATCCGAGCTCGCCTTTTTACATTGGTGCTCCAGGATCATATGATGATGACGGGAGGGTGAGGATTTATCCTGAAGGTAGTCGTGGGTAAGTATTATTTTTTATTATTTTTTAACTATTTAATACTACTGCAAAGTTTATTTTTTTAGTATATTTATTTACACTAGTGATTTTTATCTAATTTTACTCCCTCGCACATGGCTACTCCCTTAGTCACATTATGCATTAAATCTAGATGGAGTGAGCCATGGCCATCCGGGGGTAGGGTACCCTTCCCCGTAAAGTTGTCCATGTTTGACGTTTTTCAGGTAATAACTATGTTTTATTTTTTAATAATTTAGTTAAGTGTAACTTTTTTAAAAATCTAATATTTTTAATTATTTCAGACAAAGTATAAGTGGCATCCTGCCTTTGATAGCGTTGCGCGAAGCAATTTCCTTGGAAAATGCACAGATAGAGTCAAACAGTAACCTGTATGATTGTCGGGCCAAAGGAAAGAAGCCCGATTGGATATACGAGCACGTTTGGGAAAAATATCTGGAATATTGGGATAGTGACGAATTTAAGAAGAGGAGCGCCCAAGGAAAAGCCGCATGAGCATCCGAAAAGGGTGGATCGCTGCACACCGGGGGTTCGGTTAGCGCAGCGACTCAGCGGATGCTATTGGTAACTTATTAATTATATGTATTTATGTAACTCACATTAATTTTCTATCTAACTTGTCATCTTTTTAATTTTGTAGGAAAAGGAAGAAGGGCGGCCAATACGTGAGCCTGAAATCTTTAAGAAGAGGCATATATACAAAAATAAAAAAGGAGAAGAAGTGTGGGTCGAGGATCGCGCTAGAGAGCTATATGTAAGTTATTAAATTCAATCTTTTAAATCTGTCAATATTTGTAAATCTAATTCTTGTTATTAAATTTTTTTCAGGAAAAGGCTATTGCGGCTTATGAAGAAAGGATGGCGAGTTAGGCATCCGAGTGTGGTAGCAGTACCCCAGCTCAAATGACACTAGAAGAGGAAACCGCACTATGGTTGGAGGTGAATGGCGGAGTAAAGAAGGGAAGTGCTTACGGCCTTGGATCGCAGTATGCCTCGGAACGTCTAAATCCAGGTTTGTTTGGCACTTACACTCCTCCTGCTAGTTCAATTAATCCCTCAGTGGAAGCCTCTTTGCGCAATGAAATCGAAGAGCTTATGAGAAAGAGCGAAGAAGATCGTTTGCGCAATGAGGAAAATATGAGAATCATGCGGGAAAATGATGCAGAACATTGTGTGTGGTAGTGCGGACAAGGGAAAGAAGGGCAAGGGCAAGAGCAAGACCAAGAGCAAGAGCAAGAGCCGGGGGAAAGGCAAGAGCAAACGCCAATACAGCTCGTCGCCTGATTCTGGTTCTGAGTCTAGTTCTGAGGCAACGGAGTAGTAATAATGGATTGTTGATGTTTTAGATATGTATTAGACTTGTGGTTGGTTTTTGATAAACTTGTTAGACTTGTTGCTGTTAAGTTTAACTTGTTTGAATCCCTATAAATTATTGATGTTATGTAAATTGTTAAAGTTTTAGTTTAAAGGCAATAAGCCTTGTTTAGAAAAAAAATTAAGGCTTGTAGAAGACTAATCTTCTTCTGGGTGCTGTTTTTACTATTTTTTACAGGTGATGTAGCTCTAATTGCAGGTTTTTCCCAGATTTCCGACCGAATCGGTTCGAAATTTGGGTATTTTTTTGCCCAGAAATTGCAATATCCGACCGCGTCGGTCACCCAGCTCAAAAAAACTTTCTCAGATTTTTGCAACCTCCGACCGCGTTGGTCGCTTGCTTCATTATATTTTATTCCATAAATTACACTAGGCAACCGGTGTCCGACCGAATTTCGGTCGGAACGTCGGACCGAGTCGGTCGGACACCCTTATGCGACCACCCTCTATCCGACCGCCTCGTTTGGGCCTAATACGGTCGGAAAACCCCTGATTTCTAGTAGTGTCTCGTTTAGACAATTAAAAGGGTGATTAGGCCACTTTCCCTAATCTACTTTCTTAATCATTTTCTAATCAATTGGGTCTTGCTTTAATACTTGTTATTTTACTTTTTTGTTGTTAATTTTCGTATCAGGGTGGATATCACCGCATTAAATATGAGTCATGCCCCGTCAATATTTCTCCTCGCGGTTCCTGTTGCAGTTTGTCTCCCTCTAAGAGGTCGTTTGGTAGAAAAACAGTTATACATGGATTAACAATACATGGATTAGTAATGCAGGGATTAATAATACATGGATTAATAATGCAGGGATTGTTTTTAGTCACGTGTTTGGTGCATTGTATTATAACTTAAACTTATCTTTGGTATAAAACTGTATAAAGTTTTGTTTCCAATTATACCCTTGAATTCTTATCCATATATTAAAAACAAGGGTTTGATGGTGGGTATTTTTGTCATTTCATGGTTTATCCATGTATTAGTAAACATGGTATTACTAATACCATATATACCTTGGTATTAAGTTATACCATATTTTGTGTACTAAATAATACATGGATTACTAGTACTTCATTGATTTTTGCTACCAAACAAGAGCTAAAACTTAATACATGGATTAAGTTAGTCAATACCTCATACCAAACGACCTCTAAATGTTTTAGTGAATCCAACTTTCAATAAAACAATCAGAGACAAAAACTTTCATTGCTAAAGCAAGATGCTACATGTTGATTAATAATATTTTCAAATATTTTAAGGTAATTGTTATTTTTAATTTTGGAATTATGTTTTTAGCAAAAACCGATAAGCCATGTCAAAAGATACCACGCTTGTCTTCCTCTTTTACATATAATTGCCTATTTGAGTACTTCTATAGCTAAGTTTACTTTTATTTGCAAAAATGTGTAAAACTTGTAAAGTAAAAAATATTCAAAATAAAACCCGACATTTAATGGCTGCTCGGAGCAATGACGGCGAGAGGTGGAAGATGGTTGTCGGTGCAATGGATGGATGGCTGGAGCAATAGTGGCGAGGATCAGTGGAGGGTGATTGTCAGTGAGATGACAATTTAAAAAAAAATTTATTTTTTAACTAATGAAATGCTCAAAATTTCACTATAGGTGCAAAAGTGCTCGGTTCGAGCAAAGAAAAATTTAACGAAATACTAGAGGGTATGTATTTATAGATTGGCCCATACTTATCACCCTATGAAAATGATTCACATGCATGTTGTGAATTATTTGATTGACATAAACTTGACAACGTGGTGAAAATAAGAAGTAAGATATATGAGTAGTAGCTATGTCGTGTGGAAGTTGGGTACCAAACTATCTATATCTATATCTATATATCTTCTAATTGAGAAACATACAAAAGTGATGTGGCATAGTTCTTTGGCCACCATTCACTTCAAAATGTAAAAAAAATAGTAGAAGGACTCTATGTCTAATTGAGAAACATACAAAAGTGATGTGGCATAGTTCTTTGGCCACCATTCACTTCAAAATGTAAAAAAAATAGTAGAAGGACTCTATGTTTTTAGCTTTTCTTTTTTGGCTTATTTCTCTCTCTTTGGTCTTCACATTCAATTGAAACCATGATTCAATCATATTTAATACACAGTAACTTCTTTGTGGTTTTCTTTACAATTTATTTGCAAATTTTACTTTGGCTTTCCATTGTACTATCATTTAAATGCCATTACATAAAAAACGTCACCTTAAATTCCCTAAAGTTGCAAATTAAGAACAAACCGTTTTTTATGATAACAAAAAGTCATAGAGAAAGTCTGACTCTTTTCCTCATTCACTATTATTAAAGGACTTAATGAAAAACAATTAACTTATTGTGTATACTAATTGCATAGTAATGGAGAAAATGAAACGGTGGAATAAACCTCAACCAGAATATCTATAAAGGCATGATAAATAGTCATTTCACTCAAGATGTCAGGTCATCCTCTCTATTATGCCTTCTTCTTGGAAGATTGTTTTTGATCATCCATTTTAGTTTTCTTACTCTCGTGAAGTTCAGATGTAACCAGACATCTCTATAAGCACCTTTCTTTTTCACTTATCCAATATTTTGTCTAAACATCTGAATATAAACGTTGTTCTTCAAAAGGAGTTTCTTGGTGTATTATTGAGACTTGAGCATATCAATTTACTTAAGAAAATTGTCTAATAAGTACATGTTTTGAAAAAGAAAAGCTGTCTTTAGTTTGCCTTATCTTTAAGATTGTATGTAAATTGTTTTGGGGGAAAAGTTATTGTTAATTTGTCTTAAGATTGTATGTAAATCTTTTATTCTTGACCGGGTATATTTCTTAGACGAGGAAGTTGGGACTGCTTCTTCAGGCTGCAATTTTTCGAACGTTTGTCTTGGATGAGCTTCGAGAGGCTACTAATAACATTGATATATCATATCTAAACGGTGTTAAGTACTATATAAGTCTTTACCAAATACTATGTAGACCATTTGACGAATGTTAATGTATACGTATATACCATGCACTGCTTTGTAGTTCATTCCTCATTTCAAATGCTTCTTTGAAGCCACAATGCCCTCCCTCTCTACCATTTCAGCCTAAAGGTAAACTTCTCAGCTAATGCATTATGTTTTGGTTGGTTTTTAGGCTATTCTTTTTGTATTGTGATGAGACGAAATTGTTTTTACCCTGTTCTTTTGAGTTTTCAGTGTCTCAAACCAAAGGAAGAGCTATGAGAGTTCCATATGGTAGGAAGAATATTTTGGACAAGGAAATATGTTTCTCAAATCTCTCAGCAGACATGGAGTAGAACAATGCGAAAGGAAAAGAATAAGGAAAAGAAAGTAATAGGTAGAAAGACATAACATGTAAGGATGGTAAAAGGAAAGAGGTAACGGAAGGGGTCAAAATTGGTGTTATCTTTCCTTCTACATTGTTTTTTTCCTAATTCTTTCGTTTTCTTCCTCTTATTTTGTTTTGTTTGATCATATGTGTTTTTTTCTTTATAATTGAACAATAACTGATTGGAGTTGCTATGGTTTGTAATATAAAGTATATATAACATTATAAATTTGCATGCTTTGCTAGACATCATTTTGCTACGCACTAACCATGTGAAAGGGGAGAAAATTACCTAGACATGTTATTAGAAAAAAAAAAACCAAGAATTTGAAAGCGTTTGATTAGACATTTTCTACTCCTTACTAATATGCATAGAAAACTTCCTTGAAATAGAAAAGCAATTGGGAGATATTTTAAGAGACTTGAGAGAATAAAATGGAGATGTGTGCGCATATGGAAGGGGAGAAATATATTGAGGATATGAGTATATAACTAAAAGGGATATCAAGGATTAAAAATGGAAAGAAATAGAACAAGAAAACATCACTGGTGAAGGGAAATAGTGAATAGGTAAAAAAAATTATAGAAAATGCAACTATATTCCACTTATTAATTTTTCTAATTTTGTTTTTTTTTACTTTTTATTGTATGTTTTCTTTTATTTGAATGCAAGGAAACTTTAATGATCTAATAAATTAAATTATACTGTACAACGTATACATGTTTCACATAGATATATACACACATGTGTGCATATGTATAGAACTAAAAATTCCTTGAAGAATTATTTTGTAAGGAAAATAAAATACTGAAAAGGCATTTGTTTTAAATGACCGCGCTCGCGCGGTCAATTTCACTAGTATCTACTAATTGAGAAACATAGAAAGTGATAAGCAAGATGATGTGGCATAGTTCAATGGCCAAGGATCAATCTTTTTTGGCCTTTTTTCAGCTTCTTCAATTTGCTTACAGATTTCATTTTTCTCATCTCATATTTATTGAATTTTTTTCCATTCTTTTCCCACCCCTATATTTAATATTTACTAATTGTGGAGTAATTAATAGTGTAATGAAGTAGGCAATGAAGAGTCTTGAGACGTTGCTGGGAAATCTTAACGTCTCTACAGCTGCCATAACCTCTTCGTTGAAACTGATTCTTGAATAATTAATTTATTTTTAATATTAGTTAATACTAATTATTAATGCATTAATATTGGTTAGGACTAAACAGTGCCTCATCTTTGCCATATAAATCCAATTGATACGTCTATTGAATCCAACCAAATTATTGTGTACCTCATTCCTTAATTCTGTTCTTGATTTCCAAGATATACTTCAAAGATTTGCTTATGAAAAAATTGCTTTTAGATATGGACCTTGGTTAATTATTTGTTCCATCACTCCATTAGGCGTCACTTGCAATTTTATTCATCTGCAAAAGATTATTCTTCTATCTCTTCTTTAGAAAATCAAACGAGCTCTCGAAACTGGATCAACATTACCTCTCAAGATTACTCAATGTATTTACTTCTTTATACAAAATTTGTTGATACACTTATATATGAGTTATATTCCTACAACATCATTCACATAAATCCGAATTCTTCTATCTCTTCTTTATATATGAATGTGTTTCGTTTGTGTGTGAATAATGCTATTAGATACCATGCAGGCTATAATGACTCTTTAACTTCCCTATTTATTCATTTCAATAGGTTATTTAGGTGAATAAAGGTATCATTCCCTTCATTATTGTTATTACTTAGTGCACATTTATTTTGAGTTTTAAGAGTAAGCAATTATAAGGATTGTATAAATTAAGGAGAAACAATATTAGCAAATTGTCATATTCTCAGTTTAGTATATGCAATTACCTGACAATGAGTCAATTGAAGTGATCAAAGGGTCACAATGAAGTCTTCTGGTGGTAATTTCCGTTCTTTATGCCTTTGCTCTCTTTGTGTTGCAGCATTCCTGCTTGCAAATGCAAGTAGTTTTCTAATTAGTTCATGAAATGTTTAATCTGGTATGTAATATGTTACTTTACTCAGATTACAAATAGAATGCATAAGTAGCATAGTGGAAACATGATGAGCACGTTAAATTCATATAGAGCTAGGTCTGTGCCACAAGGCTACCAGACTATCGGAGGTGCTAGGAAATTCCAACAATGAAGGTTAAAACAATTGATGAATTACATTATTGGTTTAATTATTTTTCTTCTTCTTTTGTCATGATTAATATTTTTGAAGTTCTTATTAAGCCCAATATGTGTAGCTTTATAGCGGAAATCGTAGATTGATGGAGTTGATCAAACCTGAAAAGTAAGATAAATATTATGGTCATTAGAGATGGGCTTCTTGAACCAATATATATAAATATTCTCATCTTATTAGTTTTTTTTTTAAATGTTCAATACAATTAGAACATACATATGTGACTATTATAAGATGAAATTCATCACTGGGAACACATATTCATGACAGATTTGCAGTACTATAATATAATAGTCATATACATTATGTGTTACGAAATTTTGTGATGCTTGAATTTGTATGGATTCAAATGTCACAAATATTATAATTTTTTATACGTAGTGAAGGAATCAATTTTAGTACACCTCAGTAGATTTTCACATATTTCAATTGAACTTGAAATCAAGCATATCCATATGAATCATAAACTTCGCCAGAACTTATAATGTTATGGTTGAAAAATATATAAAAGGTAAAAGTTGGTCAGGAAAATTTGCTTCTAACATCTTACCGGAGCTATTAGAGATATGAGACTATGCTAATGTTTGCATTATTATTATTATTATTATTATTATTATTATTATTATTATTATTATTATTATTATTATTATGCTCAAACAAATACTTATAAAAACATACAAAAGGCTGAAGAGTTGTTTGGTAAGAGGGATAAAAATTATATATCGAGATAAAGAATGGAATTATTTATTCTATGTTTGGTGTGTAAATATTATCAAAAGTGAGAAAAATGTTAACAAATGCATGCTTAGATCTTCCGAAACAGAAGTTGAAGTGTTTTATACTTTTAATGTATAAACACAAAAAAAGAGTAGTTTTATACTTTTAATGTATAAACACAAAAAAAGAATTATGCTCGTGGTTATTAAAGATCAATCAACATTGTAGAGGCTATTAGATCTAGGAACAAAATACTTTGACTAGAATATAGAAGACAAAACTGATCAAATTAATCTTTTCATTTAATTTACTTCCAGTAAAATAGTTTTACATTTCAATGTGAAAATATTTTATTCTTAAGAATCGGACATAAGAAAAAAATTATGTAGAAGAATAAAAAGTTCTTTCACGACCGCGCAATGCGCGGGCCAATTCCCTAGTGTTATATAGAGGAAAAACTTAGTTAAATATCGAAACAAAATTGATATGCGACAATCGAACAACAATATATATTTTGCCCAATTCGATATTTCAAGAAAGGACCCAAACAATGAGATCAATCATCATTTTATTTGAGAATGTCACAAATTGTGAGATAACTTTAGAACCTAATTAATGAGTTAAAGTTAAAATCTTATAATTTAAGTGCTCTGTTATGACTTATGACAGAAAGTGTCAAAAATATTTCCACCTCTTATCTTTCTCATTTTACATTTATATTCATACTATGATCCTCGATTTCGAGCCTTACTCCTCTATTATGGAGTACGCAAGATTGCCGAGCCAGCCAATAGTATCATCCAAAGTCTTTAATTAATTACCAAAATGGATTGGAATTACAGTGATTTTATAATTTCTTCCATCTATCACACACCACATGGCTTAATCTTTCATGTTTTCCTTTTTTCCCTACCTTTACACTTTTTATTTCTTAAATTAAAGAGATAATGGTCAAAAACCTCTCTAAATTATCATTTTTTTGTTAGTTTCATACTTAAACTATGGGTTGGTTACGTTATCCCCTAAACTATCAATCTTTCATATTCAAAACCCCCGTAGTGCTAAGTGTCATGGTGAGTGACTTAACTCTCTTTGTTGTGTGTGGAAAAATAAAGCAGATCAATAAAAAACATCCATATGGCATTTCTCTTCACTTTTTAAAATTTAAATATTCTTTTACTTATTTATTATTACTTTTGTCTTTTTCCTTTTTTCTTTTCTAATTAATTATTTTCTTCTTCATAACTCTACCTTTTTTTTGCCAATAACAATAAACTAGTTGAGACCCATTAACCTTAGAATAATAAGAGTACTAAACATGATTTAATCAAATATGATAAATTTTGTTGCAATTTACAACCAGATTTTGTCAATAATGGTCATTTTAATTAAAAAGACATAACCCTTAACATACATTGTATTATTTTAATATTTTAATACACAGGTTCTCAATTGAGTTTATTATGGTTGAGTAAATTCAGTTCTATATAATAATTAAGTTTACTGTTATTGGTTAATATTTATTATTTTAGAAATATGTATTTTCAACTAAGGTAAAGATTTTTGATTTTGACTGAAAATTAAAAGAAAAAATTAATAAATTTAAAAAAAGAAAAACATCAAATAAGAAATAAAAACTACTTTAAAAAATTAATTGTATAGATGCTCTACAAAGAGAGTGAAGTCACACTCCATGCCACTCGGCACTGCGGGAGAGTTTGAATATGAAAATTGATAGTTCAAGAGAAAATGTGACCAATCCATAATTTAAGTATGAAACTAAAAAAAACAATAGTTTAAGAGGTTTTTGACTATTATCTCTGAATTAAATTTCTCTTGTAAGTAAAAACCATTCAATCTTTTGATTCTCAACATCTTTTCCAAAGCGGAAAAAAGAAGTTTCATCACCACTTGTGTCGATCAATTTCTTCCAATAAAAGTAAACTTAATCTTTTGTCTTTATTATCTGTCACAAACCGAAAAATCTTACTAAAAAGTCCCACCGATCCAATCCAAGTACACTATTCACTAGCACTAGCAGCCACGATTTCTACTAATCCAATTATACACTGCTTAATTAATCACTCTATAATATAATATTGCCTAAATAATGACTAGATCCTTCACAAAAAATAATACTCCTATCTTTTTATATATTTCATGCATATATAGAATTTTAAGTAAGTATTTTCTCCATCAGGCTTTTCATCTCATTTTTTTTTTTAAAATTTTTCTATACATGTTTTTCTTCAATTGAGAATCTATCGAAAACAGTCTCTTACTATAATGACGGATAAGGGTATAATATGCACATCTCACCCAGAGGCGGATCCGAAATTTAAAAATCTTATGGGTTCTAAATTTTCGAATAACAATCTCAAGTGTAAGTTATTGGATTCTCGACTTGATTTTTATATATATTTAATGAATTTTTTAACACAAGTATAATGTCTGTACGAAATTTACTGGGTTCAGCCGAATCCGTAGCACACCCTATATCTGCCACTGATCTCACCTCATCAAGCCCCACTATTATAGTATACTAGATATTATGTTATTATTGTAATCTGTATAATGTACATAATTTATCTATATTGACTAGTAGATCGGTATATTTAATAATTCTACATTTCAAACTCTTTTACCACCTTAATAAAAATACAAAATTTTGCCTCAAACAGATTCCGATTTCAGACAGGGTGGCGGTTGACTTTCCCCCCTCCCCCCAAAAAACACCGCACCCCGCACCCCCACTTCCCACCCACTCCCTTTGAAGGCTGCTACACTACTACTTCCCTTTCAGCTCCTAGAAAATTCAAAGATACAATCTTTCCTCTGTTTACTCAGTTGGGTTTCTTTTATTTGATAAGTATCAGGCAATAATGGAATAAAGATTAAGAGGATTCTTAAAAAAAAGGGTTAAAAGTGAAAAAGATGGCTTGGAACAGGCCATTTAAGGAAATGGCAAATTCCAAGCCATTATTCTTGACGATCTATGCAACAGTATTGATCGGGATAGTATTCTCAGCATTCTATGTGTTTTCAGCCATTTACTCTTCTCCTAATTCCTCCTTTTCTCTTTCCATTGCCCCTTCTGCTTCTTCTTCTTCTTCAGGTACTTATTTCATTATACTGTACTAGTACTTTGTTTCATTTGCTATTTTGGGCTTATGCTTGTTTTTTCTTAGTTGTTATGTGCATGTTTGTATTTGTTGAGTCGACGGTCTATCGGAAACAACCTCTTTAACTCACTCCTGGTAGGGGTAAGGTCTGCGTACGTATCACTCTTCCCAGACTCCACTGGTGAGATTATACTGGGTACTACGTTGTGTTGTTGTTGATGTGCATGTTTGTAATGTCTAGAGAAAAAAGTTCAGATTTTTTCAATGTTTTCTTAATCTAACTATGGTTCATTGACTTTGGTTAATTAGCTGCTGATGTCTTGAAAATGATTCCCCCCCCCCCCCCCCCCAAAGAAGATTCTGATGTTTGCTTTTATGGGGGTGGGATATGGTGGGGTGGAGTGTATGACATTTGAGATGATTGATGACTCATTGTACTTAAGATGTAAGAATAGGTATATGAACTTGGGTTTTGAATAGAATACTTGTGCTTGTGTGAGCTTGATCACGTTGCCGGTAGCGGCGGAGCCAGAATATAAGGGGATTCAAAAATTTGTAAAAATGTCACGCCTACTGTATGAACCTATGTCAAGGGGATTCAATGGATAAAGAAAGGTACTATATTTTTACCCTTTTTGCTCAAGTCTAGATAAAGGAGGAGGGTTGCGGTAGGTTGGCAACCTGCATAAAACTAGCAAATTTCAGGATGAATCATCACTATACAGATATCGTTGGAACATGCTCACCTAGGCATGTGGTAGATGGTTTAAATGGAGTGACGTGGTTAGTGAGGATTCATATGGCGGACCACAACTTGTTTGGGACTGTTATAGAGTTGTTGTTGTTGTTGTTGTACTTGTATGTTTTTGTCTATAGGTGTATTGGGTGTCTAGAGAAAAAAATGATTGCAGTTTTGCTCTGGTTTTTCAATCTAGCAATGGTTTATGCAATTTGTTCCTACACTGGAATGTTTTGGAAAAGTGTGTTTTTTTTCTATCTTTATTTAAATTCTGAGGTTTGTACATTCACGAGCATTATTCGTTTCGCTGGTTTCTGTCTTTTTTATATGAAGATAGTTAGAGAAGGGAGAATGCCTCTCCACCTTGGTGGAGGTAAGGTTTGCATACATCCTACCCTCCCCAGACCCCACTTGTGGGAAATACTGGTATGTTGTTGTTGTTGTAGTTAGAGAAGGGAGAATGAGGAAGAAAGCTGGTCTTTTGGGGATTCCAATATATTATAGTACGATAGCAAATTATTGGCATTTGTGGAGCTGAATATAAAGAAGTGAGAAGGAAGACCAGGATGCAATGTTGGATTAAGAACTAGAACATCGTGACCGTATTTTATTTTTGTCTTGGAAGATGAACGTATTGGCTTGGACTGACTTGCGTATCCCAGCAGCTTTTGGTGTTTCATTTTTGAGCTTTCTGGTGACTGATTTATGTCACTGTTTCAGTAATTAGAATGAAGGGTTGGTCCATTTTCTTTCACCTATCTTAATTTTTTTTTTTTTTTTGGGGGTTATGCTAGTTGACTTGGGTATGAAAATGTGATGTCTGACTAATCAATTTCGACTTCTAACACTATTAGGTTCCTTTAATGGGAGGGGGGATGAAAGGAGAGTGAGTATAACTGATTAATTTCGCAAGGTATAGTATAGATGATTACGTATAATCTTTTGGTATGTGGGGAAGGTAAGAGTTATATACTTCCTCCATTGGTGAGTTCTGGACAGATTATAAAAGTTGACATGGAAGGGTTGTCAACCCTTTTACTTTTACTTCTCCTCTTCTTTTACTTCCATAGTGTTGGGAGGATGTAAACCTGTACCCTTTACTTCTACTTCCATTCCCAGGTCCTCCTACCCTAACCAAATATACTGTTAGCGTGAAGTGGAGTTTTCCAAGTAATAAATATGCATTGTGTAAATGATGCATGACTTCTCGCCCATAGACTTAAAAAATCATTCACATTTGGACCTCTTATGAGATGCATTTGCAGAGAAGAATTACAAGCAATAGATCCCAAATCTGTCAGTCCAATTGGAGCCTATTGTCTTTTGAGTATTTCATTCCTGAATTTATAGTAGTTTTTTGGCATGCTTCGAATTGCGGTTCTCTAGTGGTGATTGTTGTCCAGCCATCGTTCGCATTCCGACAATGTTAATGACTAGATAGCTTGCTCATTTGAGTATATTCATTAGAGTTTATACTGAAAAAGAAGAGGGAGAAAACAGGTGACTGCCAGTCATATGACTGAGGTTTCTGGAGAATCATTCTCTCCAGAATCTAACAAGAGGTGAAGAACACCCACCTCAAATGCCTGAATTGTGCTGTTCTCTTCAACCTACCTTCCGTCAAAATGTGTCTTTCGTCTGTGTAGAGATCATGTTTAAAATGAGTTTTAATATATATTCCCTTCTTCCTGTCCTTTTCCTATGTTTAGTTCTATCTACCTTACAAAAGAAAATCAAAGCAATTTTCTGTCCCAGATACAAAAGCAGAACCTTCTGGTCAAGCATCAAATTTCTCTCGTCTACAAGGAGATGATGATAAACCAGCATCAAACCCCCAGCTCCAAAGCAAATTGAAGCCTATATGGTCAGCTCCCCCTGCGGGTTCAAAGATGCCGGATCTAGAAACTTTTAGATTATCAAAAGGACTGGTTCAGGAAAGAGTGAAAGACAATGTCGTAGTTGTGACCTTTGGCAACTATGCTTTCATGGATTTTATCTTGACGTGGGTTAAACATTTGACGGATATGGGTGTTGAAAACCTTCTTGTCGGTAAGTGATTCATATGTATATTTTTTTTGTTGGTAGAGGGTAATTTTTTTATTATTTGAATAGTGAAAACCCGCTAAGTCTATGACTTTCAGGTGCAATGGACACAAAGCTATTAGAGGCTCTTTATTGGAAAGGAGTACCAGCTTTTGATATGGGTAGCCATATGAGTACTGTAGATGTTGGATGGGGTTCACCAACATTTCACAAGATGGGGAGAGAGAAAGTCGTACTCATAGATTCTATCTTACCTTTTGGCTTTGAACTCCTAATGTGTGATACGGATATGGTGTGGTTAAAGGTAATGCTTTTTCTATCTACTCATCTGTCTTTGGAAAACTAGCTGAAATTTGAGAGTTTCTGGATAATTGAACTTTGTCCTGTTATGAGTAGTTAATTGGTTAACCAGATGGCAGTACTTACAGTTTGAAAATTTCAGTATAGGTGAGCAGCAAAAAAAAAAAAAAAAAAAAAAAAGAAAAAAAGAAAAAAAGAGGAGAATACTTTTGGGTTCAAAAGGATATGATTCTTTCCCTCCTAGTTCAATGTCTTGCAAAGACTAGGAGTGGGCCAAGAAGCAGAAAAAGCTTTTTTTTTTTTTTTTTGTGCTGAGTATCATTAGGTGAAACATGAACATAGCATTGCCTTAGGCACCATATGTAATCAAGATGAAAACCTAATATCAATGAAGATCAACAGATAATTCTCTAACATAATATTAAATTATAAAGAAACAACATCTCCACCATTTAATTGGAAAAGAAACAGATACCTTGAACTTGCCACCTTTCCTTTTTGTATGAAAAGCAGATCAAACAAAAAACAATTAATCACTATTTGACTTCTACGTTTACTAACCTCCTGACGAAGTATAAATATATAAAATTTATTGAACAATGCAAGGTTATTGTAAACTCGAACAGATTATCTCTAACATCTACTGATTTATAACTTGGTCTAGAGCTAGATTTAGAAGAGATGCTGTTAGGAATAAGTGTGCTGAATATATGAGACAAGATATTCGCTCTTTCTTGTGCTTGTTTCCTGCATCGACGACCATTCCTTATATGAATTTAGAGTTGTCTGCAATAATCTTTGATTCTTTGCTTGTTATGCGTTGTTGGTGTCACGTTGGCTAAACATGGGAGAATCCTCAGTTTGTTCAACTAGCACTTTTCCAGTTAACATGAATGACCTCCTTTTTTATGGTTTTTATTGATGGATGATGAAGTAATCTGGTGTAAGAGGGGAGAATTTGGAGTTTCTGGGTCCATGTACGAGAAACTTTACCGACTCTGGATTTCTATTTCGGCTTCCATATCTCCTTAAAGATGCTTATGTCTTCTCTACTTTTTCTCTGTTCACTAATTTCATAGGTGCTCTTTTTTTTTTTTGCATCCTTTCATATTGTCTTGTTGTTAAGTTATTGACTGCATAGCTGTTATCTTTCTTGAGGTGCTTTGGAGAGTTCTTGTTTTGTTTTTTTGTTTACTTTTTATTTTTGATAAGTGGAATTACCGTGTTGCTTTCTCTTCACCTTGCCATTTCTGATGCCAAATTCTGCATGCTATGACCAATGAACAGAATCCTCTTCCGTATATTGCACGTTTCCCTGAAGCAGATGTATTGACGTCTACTGATCAAGTTGTACCAACAGTTACCGATGACAGTTTGGACATGTGGCAACAAGGTAAGACTTTGATGGCAACAATGCTTTTCACAGGATGGTGAATGTCCGCGCGTTTTCAAATTGTTCTTATGTCATCCTTTAATATCTGTAGCTTCTTTATCAGTTATATAGGATATAAGGTTGGTACCATGACATTTTCATGCTTTGCTAAAGATTAGATTTTAGGCTTAATGGAGTTAGCTAATCACAGCGTGTTACTGGTGATGGGGAACAGCTGTTTTCTATCCATTGGAGTGAAATCTGAAAGCAGATCATGTATTTTAGAGTTTATTATTAGTATGCGTTTCGTATCTTATTAGCTGTGAAAGATAAAGCTGCGCCAGTGACGTTACATTTCAATACTTTTCAGTTGCTAATTAAAGTAGCGGCATGCCTCATTTTAAAATTGTTGTGGAAGATGTGGCTTTTGCTTTTGATATCCAGTGATATTCATTCTCCTACACATTATAGAGGGACACGGTGTAAATCGGTACTGCTGAGTGAAAACATCTTAATCTGTTCATAATTTGATGTTGTACTTGAAATACTTATTATTTTTCTTTGCACAATCTAAGGAAGCATGGAAAGCAAAAGTCACTTGAAACCTTTATGTGTTTCTGAGTTTTGATGGTCTGTGATTCTTCTAAGGCTTTCACAACGAACTCTTGACATGTTTATTGTCCACTTTAAGCATCACAACAGGACTCATAATCATTTTATGATGCACGAGAAATTATAGTTTTCCTTCAGATCCTTAGACTACATTGTTTGTTTTCAAGTTGGGGTTTTCGGATTCTATGGAAGGTACTATCCTGTTGATTTGAATGGAATTGCGTACAAGGATCTTTACATGCGATTGCCTGCAAAGATCATTGTTCTAAAGCTGGTTTTGGAAATGTTGAAAGGCTACAAGCATCTTAGTGGGACACCTTGGACTTTTTTGTAAAGGACATGGAGAGATGCATATCTTTAGGTGTGGTTTTCGGATTCTATAGAGGGCACTATCCTGTTTATTTGAATGGAATTGCATACAAGGATATTTACAAGCGATTGCATGCAAAGATCATTGTTCTAAAGCTGGTTTTTGAAATGTTGAAAGGCTACAAGCATCTTTATACACCTTGGACTGTATATCTTGATTTTTGTCTGCACATTTTCTAAGGGAGGACCGCATTTGTTATCTAAAGATTTTTAAGGAGGACTAGTCACCCTCCTACTCTGGGCTCTCTTTCTTATTTTGCCTATAGGAAAGTCTATTAGTAGAGTGTGATGTCATATGCATGGAGCTAGAGAATCGGACTCCTTGAAAAGATGAGAGAATTGGGGTCCTACCCGAAGAAATCTTAGCACATTAACAGTAGGTGTTAACTGATCTCTGCTATTTGCAGATACTTCACCTTTCCAGAACAGATCATAGTTATTGTTATAGTTGATGGGTCATTCGATAGTCATTAGTTGTTTCATATACTTGTTTGTGGACCTATTGGTCTTCCTTTATTATTTGGGCATTAGGACATCTTAATCAGTCATTTTGTTATATAAGAAGTTTATCTCTTCCTTGCATAGTTGGCGCTGCTTATAATATTGGGATCTTCCATTGGCGGGCTACCGAATCCTCAAAGAAATTGGCCAGAGAATGGAAAGAGATGATTTTAGCTGATGACAAGATATGGGATCAGAATGGTTTCAACGAACTTGTGCGCAGACAGTTGGGACCTTCTGTCAATGATGACAGTGGGCTAGTCTATGCTTATGATGGAAATCTCAAACTTGGACTTCTCCCAGCAAGTATATTTTGTAGTGGGCATACTTATTTTGTCCAGGTAATACCTCGGTTAGTTTGGAGCTGCTTATTTCTTTTCTCAACTTTTGTCATCCTGATATCAAATTCCTGTTTACTTGCTCGATGGAAATGTTAAACTTTCCTAATTTTTTCCTCTAGTTCTCAGAACTATCTCCTTACTCATGATTTGCGCTATAGTCAATACAGAATGCTTTCTTAAGCTCCATTTGCTGTTGCAGGCCATGTTTCAACATCTTAGGTTGGAGCCTTATGCTGTACATACAACATTCCAATATGCTGGAACTGAAGGAAAGCGTCACCGATTACGTGAAGCAATGGTGTTTTATGATCCACCCGAATACTATGATCCACCAGGTTTCTCCTGCTTTTCCCCGATTAGCATTCTGATCTCCTTTTTTCTTAGATTTTCAGCAGTAGCTGGGCATTCACATTGCTCTCTGTTCATGCTTGCAAGTCTCCCTCGGAGATATCTCTCTTTCTTTTGCATCTTCTTTGCCTGCTCATTGGACCTTCTAAATAGTAATAACTTGAAGAAAGAGTGTAGTCTATCACCCTAACTCCCATGGGAATCCAACAACCACTACGAGATGATGGAAGTTGTCATAAATCATGAACCAACACAACATTTTAGATGTTATTTGACTCGAAGCTACTTATATCTTTTTTCAGTTTAGTAAAGTACCAACATATTTTCTTCGACAAAAGGACTACTGGTCTTAAATTTATTGCAAAATCTGATCAAGAATCAGGTTCTTTTTGGCCTTAGAAGTAGATCAATTTCCAATCTTGAAAATGAAGCATGGACCAGTGAGCTTCCATACACTTTTTGCCCCTTGATGCTGAAAGGCATCATTATCTTTTGAACCATATTAACTTAGATTGAAATCAGACTTTATTGGAAATATATCCTGCTTCCTACGAAATTTTACTAACAATGAGTTTGGTGTAATTATTCTTTTTTATCCCTGTTTCTAATAAATAAGTATGCTTTGGTCTATGTTACTTAATGTTACTTAATTAATCCTTTGTGCAGGAGGGCTTTTGGCTTTTAAACCTTCAATCCCTAAGAACTTGTTACTGGATGGAGAGCACACTATAGATACACACTTTGCTCTTGTTAATTATCAAGTAAGCGGTAGCCAACCCTATTTTGGTGTTTTATTTGTTACTGTATTTATTATTATTATTATTATTGTTATTGTTATTATTATTATTATTATTGTTTTGCGTTTCTCAAGTATTTTATTGAATTATTATCCTTTAGATGAAACAAATAAGGACTGCACTTGCTGTTGCTTCGGTGCTGAATCGTACCTTGGTGAGATACTACTCTGGTCGTTTACTTATGTTTTAGATGCTTCTTATAGTTTGTGAACTGTGCATTTCTTCCATGGATAGTGAGCTACAGTGTCAGAATACAAAAGATTTTGTCTCTTTTATGGATACTTCATACAATAAATTACAATTATGTTAAGCCACATTCCCTGCTTTTTTGTGTATTAAGCATGGTAAAAATATCTTTCAATTTTGGTTTCTCATGATTTGAAGTCCTTTTACTTTTTAACCACTAAGGCTGGTCATTTAACTTATCTTTCATTGTTATCTCAAAAGCATACACTGTAATTTATGTTCTTTGTGATTTTAGGTGATGCCCCCACTATGGTGCAGGTTGGATAGGTTATGGTTTGGACATCCTGGTATTCTGCAGGGTTCTTTGACTAGGCCACCTTTTGTTTGTCCTTCGGATCATGTTTTTGAGGTACAGATTTCATTTTTAAAGTGGTAATGTTTAAATGTCCTCACCTGATAACCAGAAAACAGTGACTAAAACAAAGAAATAACTAACACGGAAATCAGTTCTTTGTGATGATTTACTTTTGCATTCTTTCGTTTGTGTGCGTGAGATTGCAGTGAGATGCGGATGTGGAGTTCCTGGAGTTTTGTTATCCCTGTCTTGATAGTCCATTGAGTAAAGCAAATATGTCAATAGTTCAGAAAATCATGCTTGTTGTCAGGTTCTGTCTAGGACTAATTTTCTATAGATCCAATTTCATTGAGTCTAAAAATAGTTGTCAGAGTTTGAAATCATATATGCTTTGATCTGTATTAGAATCTTCCAAAATAACCGAAGTTCATAGTGTTCTAATATGTCAACAGTTTTCAATTTCATTTTTCTTTCAGTAGTTTTATGGGTCTTTATGGTCTGCATATCTTATCTAACTAAAATAAAATCCTTCTAAATGCCAAACGAGACATATTGCTGAAAAATATCATTTGATGTCATTGCACTGAACTTCTCTTCTTTCTTTTCTACAGCTTACTATTGCTTAAAGAGGAAACAGTTGTTCTTTGAATTTATGACCTTAAGTGTACTTCTTTACACTCTAATTCACTGTTTAGAAGTTGTCGAAAGGTCGAAGATAAGATAGAATACTGATGAATCTCCCTCCTGCTTGGAGTTTCTCACCTTTCTTGATCTTCTTTTTGTACAGATTAATGTGATGTTGAAGGAAATGCCAAAGGAGGAATTTGGACCTGGGATCAGTATTAGGGAGTACTCATTATTTGAAAATCCATCAATGCCACAAGAGGTGTTTCATTAGCTTCACACCTTGTTTACTCGACAAACTGGCATCATATACTTAATAGATAGATTATCTCGTGTAATTCTTCAGGTGAAGAAGTCATGGCTTGATGTGCATCTCTGCCAAGAAGGGTCAGCGGGCTGTCAAGTTAACAGTACAAGTCAAAGTGGGGTACTAAAACTTCCCAAACGCAGTAGTGAAGAAACGGTAATTCTGATTTTTCTCTCCTTTTTTTTTTTTCCGGTGACCTGGTACATCTCATCATTCAGACTGTCCCTCCCCAGGGTCCCAGTGGTGGTTTTCCCACTTCAACCCCATGGTGATTCAACCTTTTAGTTGGAAGTAGAGGGACCTATCACTAGATCAAACCTCTCTCGTCTCACCAGAGGGCTCTATCACTAAAAATTTTAAGCCTAGAGAGTTTGAATAGTAATAACCAGAAATTCCATCTGGTTCAGTGGCTGCCAGCTACTCCCACCTTAGCCTAGCCAAGGTTTCAATTCTCAATAACACAATGTTATATTCATCGTCTTTTAAAACGTGTAGCTTTAATGAGTCCTCATGTTCTTTTAGAAAGCATTATTGTCATCAAATAGACATAGCCATTTAAGTTAAACTTGGTTTACTGTGAACAGTTGAAGACAGTATTCTCCAAGTTTAATGAAGTAAAAGTAATTCAGTTTTCATCAATGCAAGACGCTTTTGAGGGCTTCAGGGACAAGGTAATTTCCTCAACTCTCTTCCTCCTTTTCCCACTCTCCCTCGCTTTCAGTCTCTATATATAGTTTTCTGAGAAATGAAATGGAGAATAACGTATACTGAATTTGTAACAGGCAACGGAAGAACGATTCAGAAATCGTGTCAAGAGGTATGTGGGCATTTGGTGTTGTGTGGAGAATCACACTCCAGGTCATATTTACTATGACATGTATTGGGATGAGAAACCTGGTTGGAAAGCAGCACCTCCCAACTCTACAGAAGATGATCATCCACCTTGGTGAGGCTTCGGGACTGTCGTTTGGACTCCATTAGTATTTCCCTCAGAACTGTGTGAAATGTTACGTCAATGTCACTTAACATCTTGCACTTAAAGAGGGCTGTAACAATGTTTCATAGAGAATATGTACGTTTAAATTCATAGGCTCGGTATGAGGAAATAGTTCTTGATTAGGATAGAAAATTGTGGTTTCTTTCTTTCTTTCTTTGTTTTTTTTTTTTTGTACAAGAGAAAATTTTGATTGTTAAAACATAGAAGTACAATAAAATGTATGTATGATCCTAACCTGAGCCTCTTTCCTTCCTCAGAAGTTTGCTATGTAATTTTCTATAACATTTTCCAACAGATCAAATTACGGTAATGTGTCAAACTCACTAAAAAAAATTCTCGAGATGGAAAAGACTGTTCAGTTGGACGATTATAAGCATTTTTAGCTGCATTTGATACGTAGTCAGTGGCGAATACTTTGTACTTACTGTTTCTAAGTTCTAACTGGTTTGGAGATTGGGAACCTGATTCAATCTTCTCTTATCTCTGATATAGAAAAGTCATAGGAGCTGATTTCAACATGTCTGTTTTCTTTCCTCTTGCCCTATTTTAGTTACTGCGACTTTAGTGAAAAAACTAAAAAGAGTATGGAGACAATACTCTAATGTGTAGGGAGTGATAAAAGGAGTATGGAGACAATACCTTAATATGTAGGTAGCGGATCAATCACAGGGTTTAACTTTGGTCGGGTACATCTATTAAGTAACCGATTGAATAAATGAGATTCGTCCACTATTAAATAACAACTTGGGGTTAGCATAATATTAGCCCACACATATCAAGAAAAGATCTTAATAACATATAACACGAGACAGGATATCATTTCCTCTATAAATGTGGCATTAGCTTCTACTCCCTTGTTCCATTAGCTACCTATTTGTCTGTGTTCTTAATTTCAAAATCCAATGTCAAGCTTTATCTCTAGCCCAAGTTCCCCCTCAATACTCCCAACAGGTGCCACCAAAGAGAGTGTCCACGAAACTCCCCAGGAGTTTCCAGATATACCCTATGATCTTCCCAGAAAAAGAGGTTGGCTGAATGAGTATGTTCACCAATACAAAGGCTTTTGGTATCCCACTGGATTTCTCCAAGGCCTTATAGCTATTGAACAACAATTTAAGCCAAAACCAAATGATGTCTTGCTAGCCAGCTTTCCAAAATCTGGAACCACATGGCTCAAGGCCCTTCTTTTTGCCATTACCAACAGAGCAAACTACAACTACACTACACACCCTTTGCTCTCTTCAAATCCGCATGATTTAGTACCTCATTTAGAGGCCTATGCATGCAAGTACCCAACAAATCCAACACCAACTACTTCGCTTATGCATACTCATATTGCCTTTACTTCTTTACCGGATTCCATAGTAGGTGACTCTTCCAACAATTGCCTAAAGATAGTGTACGTGTTTCGTGACCCAAAAGATGTGCTAGTTTCTTATTGGCATTTTTTGCTGAAAGTAACACCGAATGACCCTTCTTTCATTTCTCTACCTGAAGCTTTTGACCAATTTACTAAAGGGTGTTCCCCCTTTGGTCCATTTTGGGATCATATCATGGGATATTATAAAGCCAGCTTAGAGTTTCCAAATAGGGTGTTTTTATTGAGGTATGAGGAACTGAAAAATGATCCAGTTTTTCATACAAAAAGATTGGCAGAGTTCTTGGGGCAGCCTTTCTCATTGGAAGAAGAAAATGAAGGCATTGTAGAGAAAATAGTAGAGCTTTGTAGCTTTGAGAAGCTGAGTAACTTGGAGGTGAATAAAGAGGGTACACACACCGGATATATAATCCCTAAATATGCAAACAACATACTTTTCAGGAAAGGAAAGGTGGGTGATTTCAAGAACCATCTTTCAAAAGAAATGATTGAGGTTCTTGATAAAATCACTAAACAAAAGTTGGCTCTTCATTTGACCACTTCTATTTATCAGCAGCAAAATGGCGAAGGGGAGCCAGAACAGAATTACATCAACGTACTTGCATGATTTGTCCAATAATTGGAATTTCCTTTTATTCCTCTTCTCTCTTTTTAATGGTTACCCCTCACACGGGTAGCTTGTAGTTCATGTTCACTGCTTGATTCTTGATTCCCAATAAAGTTGTTTTTTTGTCAGTTTCTTTTACGTGGCAAATCCTATTATCTCATTCCTGGTAAAACTATTTTGGTCAAAGTAGAAGAAGTGCCTTTTAACTTATACTCTCCCTTCTTAATTTTCGTATTTTAGTTTGACTCACGGGCAGCAGATCTACGTGGTAGGTTAAGGGTGCCACGGCACACGCTAGTTTCAGCCGAAAAAATATATATATATAGAAGCATACCTAGACCTACCATTAGAAAAGGCTCCGTGGTGCCAGTGGACAAAGGATTGTGATTTTTGTATTGGGTAAAAATCGACGTACTCAGATAGCACTTCGGTATAATGGATTAAGGACAATCGAACCGATGTTCTAAGGGAGAGAGACCGAGGCAAACGATTGAATCACCGAGGTCGAGCACCAATATCGTCACCGAAGGCGAGCCGCAAGCTGTGCTTCGGTGACACACACCTCGACCGAACAGCAAGGTCACACCACCAAGGTCATGCATCTGGGCCTCGGTGGAACACCTCGATTTTAGCGGCTCAGCAGCCCACTACTTCAGCTCACTAACTCCATCAATAAATGCTCAGGACGTGGGTTTGGGATCGGTGGCCACAAAGCTCCGAGGTCCTTTCGCCTTAGTGGCTCTTTTCGATTCAGCTCTCTTCCTTTTAGAGCCTGGGGAAGGGAGAGAAGCAATCTAGTGGATATGCATATAAACCGACCTATAAAGACGTCATCACCTTGTGAAGCCCCTTGGCTCGGCGAGCCCTTAGCTTTCTTGTCCCCGACGAGCTTCTTCGCCAAATTCGCCATTTGAGTGACGCCTTCGGTGGCGTCAATCACCTTCTTCTCTTTCTTTTTCTTCTCTTTCTTCTCCCTTTTCTCCTCCCCTTCTCCATCTCCCCTCTCCTCGGTTTCTTCCTCTTCTTCGGCATCTTTAACAGCCCTGTTGGAAAAACCGAAGTGGGAAGGGAAAAGGGAACATTAAGGAGCAATTACTCAGAGCAAACATTAGAAAACTTCAAACATCGGAGGTTAACTCACCATGCCTCTTGCATGACCATCGATTCTCCTTCAAAGTGGCTAAAATCATCCACTGCCGATGAGGACGCCTCTCTTGTTTCATGACCTCGGTTGCCCATTCGAGCAAATCTCCCGGTGGGTTGACTGGAACCTTTTCAGCTGTAAGTCACCAACGGAAAAATAAGCACAAGCTATGGCGCTTGAAAGCCAAATGAAAATAAAAACACTTACGTTGAGCATTCCACTCTTCGGGAAAGCCAGGTTCGGTCGATAGCAGCCTTGTGGGAATGAGCACATAGCGATCATTCCAACCTCGGTCACCATGGTCTTCGCTTTTGCTCAAAATAGCGTATGACCCACGGGGTAAGAGAGCTACAACCCCAGCTTTATGAAAATAGGGGTAATAGAGGGAGATCTGATGTTGAAAAGTGAAGGGCAACTTAGCTAACCTGCTTAAAAATTCGAGGGCTTGTACAACCCTCCAAACCTCGGGACCCAATTGAGCCAAACACAAGTTATATGATCGACAAAATGTGTCAATTATGGGGTGAACTGGCAAATCGAATCCTATGGTGAAAGGGTACGTGAAAACCGAAGAATACCCTACAACGTGAGTGGAGACAGCCGGGATTGAAACCCTAATTTCCACCTCGGGCCCCCAACGGCAATCGGCCCGAACAGTCTCAATCACATCTTCGGTTATCACGCTCGAGGTGACGTGAACCGGTATATTTCTCTTCTTCCTCTTTTGGGCGTCAGATTGAGCGTGGATTTTGAGGTCCTCATCATTGTTGAAATTCGAAGGGATAACCAACCGAGGGTCTATCTCCACTTCGAGGGGAATCTTCTTCCTCGACTTTTTTGAAGTGCCAGCTTCGGTCTGAGACCCCTCCTTGCTGGCTTCGGCTTCGCCCGCCTTTTCACTTGCCTCTCTACTGACCTCGGTCTCGCCCATTGGGCCACCTACTTCTTTGACGCTGGTGACGTTGTCACCAGCGACGTCACCTCTGTCATCATCGTGGTCGTCATCACCATCATCGACAGCAAAGCTCACTTCAGCCTTATCGCGACCAGCCCTCTCCTTGCGTCGCCTTGGAACGCTGGCCGTCGATGTCACTTCCCCACCGCCTTCTGCCTCTATGACTTGCAGCGCTGGCACGGTGGGGATAAAATCACCGCCCACAATCGCGGCGGCAAAACGCTCGGCTCTCTCGCCGGAATCTCTAGACCCTTGTGCAGAGGTTGCAGCTGACATAGTGTGAGATCTGAAAGAAGATTAAAATCAAGAAAGTTGTTTGAGAAATGGAAGCCTTCTTTCTGTTTTTCTACTGTTTGCAGAAGGTTTGTCAAGTGGAGAAGAAGGTCTCCAAGCGAAGTATTTATAGGGAGTATACACGTGCAAGTGGCAAAGACAATGATGACTGTAACGTTGGAGAAAGCGAAAAGTCGGCGCGATCGTTCGGTAGCCAACGAACGGTTGCCACATAATGCGGAACAGTAATTCGAAAAGGCGTGCAACTTTTTGAAACTCTTGGATAGACTTGAGCCACGTCAGCTTCCCGCTTAAATTCATTCCACTCCTCGGCGATCCTGGCGCTCACCTGAGGAGTGGGGGGACTATCTGTATTGGATAAAAATCGACGTGCTCAGATAGCACTTCGGCATAATGGATTAAGGACAATCGAACCGTTGTTCTAAGGGAGAGAGACCGAGGCAAACGATTGAATCACCGAGGTCGAGCATCAATATCGTCACCGAAGGCGAGCCCCAAGCTGTGCTTCGGTGACACACGCCTCAACCGAACAACAAGGTCACACCACCAAGGTCATGCATCTGGGCCTCGGTGGAACACCTCGGTTTTAGCGGCTCAGCAGCCCACTAACTCCATCAATAAATGCTCAGGACGTGGGTTTGGCCACTACCAGTCGTGGAGAACGTGGATCAGGCCCTTGTGCCTATAAGTAGCACTTCATTTCATATTGTATTCATCAGAAAGACATACAAAAACTCTGGCAAAATTTGTACTCACATCCATATATTGAAATCACTATTATTTCTTGCATTTACACTTGTTATTTACATTGTTTCGACTTTGATACTAAGAATTGCTTGTATTCGCTACCCAAATTCGATTTGTGATCCTAAATCAGTTTTAGGCCCATACAATTTTACCCAACTGATGATGCGGATTCAAATCGAGCTAGCAAGGCCTATTTTATTTTTTAAATTTCTTATGACTTGCAATTCTGAGAAAGACACAGCCTAGGTCCCATACTAGGCATCTATTTTCTTCCTTTTTTATTTGTTTCTCTTTTATTTTCTTAATCTCTCTCTCTTCTTTTTCTTCTTCCTCTTCTTCTTCTTTATTTTATTTTTCATTATTTTCTTTATTTTATTTCTACCATCATATCTTACATCATGAATAAATTTTTAGTAAACAATTTGAATTAATTAAATTAAAATATAATTTCTCTCTTTTTGATGATGCTATATATATGGAAAATGACTTACCAATATCTTCTATTAATTGCTTTTTAAAAAATAAAGTTAGATCAATTGAATTAATTTTCATAGATTGAAAATTTAAAGTTTTTGTTGTGCAAAAGATAGCCATAAGAATTGACAATTAACATGAAGAAATTAGCTCGAGTTTATTTAAGGTGAATTATTCTAGTCAAACAAAAAATATATTGTAGTTAGGTTAATTTTGAGCAAATTTTTTAGTTGTGGTACTCTTTCATTTTTTTCTTAATTTTTGTAATGTTATTTCATAATATAGAATTTAAACAAACATGAGAATGAATATCCGGTTGAACCTAACTTTTTCGCTGATTGCAAATAAATAGTTTAATTAAGGAAGCAGCGTAAAAGAGATCGTCTTTTAGCAGCAGGTTGTTTTGGATGCAGTATCAGCACGCTTCTCCGATAAGTTTGGCGACGGCGACAACAGCATATTCCGATGACAAAGTTAGAGGCGGCGATGGCAAGGTTAGCTACGCCAGTAGCCGTAGAAGAAATAGGTGCGGTTGGGGGTGGTGGATGTCGGCACTGTGCTTAGTTATATACACTTTATCTTGAGTTCTCCACTCCATATCCATAGCAGTAAGTCAAAATGAAGGCATGGCTGCTGCTTCAATAACTTTTTGTCACACCAATTTGGCACTAAAATTTTGAACGTGATGTAAAGGGGTTGTGTGTGTTAGAGAGGGAGAAAGAGGGAAGATAATGATGTATTAGGATTAGAGATTTTATTTTACCCACACTTTTTAATTTTTTGCTATATTTTGTAACAAATGTTTAAAATATTGCTATTTTTTAAAAATAATCAAAGTATCTCTATTTTTTGTAAATAAATTTCATAAAGTTATATGTGGTGTAATTTATCCTTTAATTAAGGGTAGATATATGAATTCGACCCGACCCTATCCGACCCGCCCTTCCTATTTAGCTAAGGGTAGATATAAAAAGTGTCACCCGCTATATCCAAATATCTGCCCCTGATTTGACTGATTACGAAATTTAAAATTATAGGGAGATTTTTTAAATTTATGATTTTAAATTTAAATTGTGTAACGTACTAAAATGTAAATTAAATTTTGTGGTTTTAAATTTGTTATGTATGATGTTTGAACTGTCAACTTACTAAATATAGAAACAGATACTTTTTAGAATACATTAAAAATAAAATTAAAATACTTAAATTGGGACGGAGAAAGTAGCTTATAGTGCAACACGGGCACTTTTAGTAAACTATAAACATGCATATGAAATTGCTTGTTCTAATCTGTTTTATTCCTCGTTATAAATGCGCGTTTATTAGTCTCATAGATAGAAATAATGGATCCGAGCAGGGCCACAGCTTCCTCAAAATATGCTGAGCTCTCCACTGTGCATTTATGAGTGGAATTTTTTTAGTTGTCTTGTTAACTGGGACGCACATATTGTATTTCTGTTTGGCAAAATTTTTATTAGTTTTCCAATATCAATATAAAATCAGAAAAAAATAATTAATTTTGCATTGAATTTCTAAATGAATAAATAATTTGAGACGATTATTTATAGTAATAAGGACAAATAAAATGAGACGGATGGAGTACATCTTGCAGCGATAGAGGAAAAAAACAACAGACGGATGATTAGTGATTGGTTAAGCTGCAGTAATCTCTTTATTTCTTATTGTGGTTGTGAAGTTTGACTTCGCGGCTCGCGCAGGAAACAGCGCAACGTGATATTTGCTTCACCTTGGTAGCACTAATTTCTATTTATCCCGATACGAGTTTGCTATCTATAAGAGCCTGTTTGGCCAAGCTTCTTGTCTCTGGGAAGCCAAAAGTGCTTATTTTTCTCTAAAAATGCTTATTTTGGAAAATTGAGGTGTTTGGCCAAGCTTCTAGAAAAAAATAAGTGATTTTGAGTGGCAGCACAAGCTGTTTTTCTGCTGTGGGGAAGAAGCTGAAAAAAGTAGCTTTTCCTTAAAAGTGCTTTTGAGTAGAAGCAGAAGCTGTTTTTAATTTATATCATTCCAAAAATAACCTTACAAAAAATACTTATATACCAAATTACCTCTATATATTTTAACCTAATGATTATAATATATAAATAGTACATTACTTTCTTAATCACTATTTTTTCTACGTACACCTACATCACTATTGTTACAAACTTTTAATCAAATAATATCTTTTTTTAAGGTATAGATCTAGAATATTCAATTATAAATGCTGTATTTTGAAATTTTTTAACTAAATAAAAAAATTAAATATAGTGTTTGAGAATAAATGTTTAAAATCATTCATCTTGTTAAATAACTATAAAGTGAGTCTTTAAATGTCCTTACTCGTAATTTAATACTCAAAAGTACTTTTTCAAAAGCTCAGCCAAACACAAATTACTACTCAACTATTGACAGAAGTACTTCTCAAATGAGTTGGCCAAACATAAACTTCTTTTCTCCAAAAGTACTTTTATGAAAAGCACTTTTGAAGAGAAGTACTTCTGAAATAAGCAGTTTTCAGAAGCTTGGCCAAACAGGCTCTATAGTCTCACTCCCTTCCAGAATTGGTCAAACTTAAGTAATACTCCATTTATGTATCTTAATTTATACGATATTATTTGCTTTTCAAGAGTCAAATAAATTTTTTAGCTACGACTTATGCATATGCCTTTAAAGTATTCACGGACAGCACAACGAAATCTGTAACCTAAAGCGAAACTTTAAGAAAATATCTAGATTTAATTAATGAAATTCTATATACTTTTATTTGATATTTTCTTTTTTGTTTTGTAACTGTGGTGTATACCATATGTATGAATCTCGATCAGTCACTCACATATGTGCTAGTTCAGTTACCATAAAAGCTATTATAAGAGAATTTATATTTGTTTTTATTTAATACGGTCATTAAATTATTACTTTTTACATATTGCATGCTATAATTAAATTTGAATATTTATTTAAATAACCTCTTTTTTATTTACTAATTACCTCTACTAAATTTCAAATAAAAAGCATCAATCTAATTTTTTTACTAATAATAGTAATAATAACAATAATAATTTTATTATATAATAATTTTATCCGAGCATGCCCACAGCTTCTTCAAAATATGGGACACTTATATTATATTTCTGTTTGGCAATTTTTTTATTTTATTTTGCAATATTAGGAAGCACAAAAATTGGAACATGTACTACATCATGCACTTAAAAGGATAAAAACAGTGGACATGGATGATTAGTGATTGGTAAAATCGGAGTAATTTCTTTCTTTTCTTAATGTGGCTGCGAGATTTGACTTAGTGCAGTAAGCAGCACAATGTGGTGTTAGCTTCACCTTCGTAGCACCAATTACGGCTGATTTTGATTCGAGTTTGCTTTGGCATATACAACTCTACTTGACTCCACCTGAAAGCCTCACCCCCTCCCTCACCCCCTCCATCGATCTGTCTAACCTAAATTATACCCATGTCTTCATTTATATGACATTATTTACTTTTTTAAATCAAACTAATTTTTTTACCGCAAATTATTTATATGTTTTTTTTAAGTATTCATGGGAGACCAAACGAAATCTACGGCCGAAAGCGAAACTCTAAGAAAAGGCCTTCAATTTAATTAATGAAATTCTACATATTTTTATTTGATTTTTTTCTTTTTGTTTTGTAACGATGTTGTATTTCACATTGCATGAATCTCGACCGGTCAGTCAGATATGTGGTTTTTTTTTCTTTGGTTGAAACAAGATACTTATATTAATAGAATTACGGGGGATTACATAGCACGCTCACACGAGCACCATGTGTGTCTATCGCATGATTAAAATTATTACAAAACATAGGGAGTGCATTTAACGCACAAATGTTTCCTAATTTAGCTAACATAGAACAAGTACTAGCCGTTGTAGAGATAGCAAAAGACGTGCCCTTACGATCATCCTCCAAAGCTTGGTGAATAATAATAGGTGGCACAACATGGTGAAAATTTGAAAAAGATTTGGACAAAAAGGGAACTCCTTGAGCGAGCATATCAGCAACTCTATTCCCTTGTCTAAACGTATGCCTAATCAGCGGCATTCCCAGGTTCCTCATCAATGATCTGCATTCATTAACAATAGATAAATAAGTAGGAGACGGGTTATCTAGCAAATTAATGACCTCAGTTGAGTCAGTCTCGATTTCTAGTGAATTATACTGTAGATCATATGCCAAAATAAGTCCTTGATGCAGCCCTAATAACTCTGCATGAGTGTGATTATGAGCATGCACCAACTTTGTGTAGCCTAATAACCATTCCCCTTTTGTATTTCTAAAGACCCCACCTATACTAGCAAAATCATTATTTTTATAAGAACCATCACAATTCAACTTAATACTATTAGCCTTAGGAGGGATCCACTGAACCCTAATAACACTGCCAGTGTCCTTTCTAGAGTTTGAGCTAGTTAATAACTTGTATTCTAGCACTTTTTCATGGATAGAGGCATAGGAGATAGATGAGCTCAAATTGTTGATATTGTTATTATTCCTATTGGTCCATAGACTCCATAGAGCAAAAAATAAAAATTCGAGCCAATTATAGAATTTATGGTAAGGGTCTTTGGGCATGTCCTTAATACATTGAAGCCAATTGTTATGATCAATCATGCTGTAGTTAATTTTATCTCCCCAAAAAGCTTGAGCTATGGGGCATTCAATAAAAAGATGGAAAGGAGTTTCATGAATGTTTTTACACACACTGCACATAGGATCAACATTCATGCCAATTTTACTTGGAAGTCTGTTATGCTGACATTTCCATATAAAAATTTTTATTTTATTTGGGACATCAATCTTCCATAACCACATAAAATCTACCTCCCTATTCATCGCCGGATCGGTTTGGCAAGAGTCAATTTGAGCATACACTGATTTCATATTAAACATCCCATTCTTAGAAAGTGCCCAAATCGGATAGTCAATGTTCCCAATAGGAGAAGAAGAATTGACAATTATAGTTTCCAATTCTTGTGGAATTTCAAATCCAAGCTTTGGCAAATCCCATGTATTATTATGCATGATATCACATACCTTCTTTCCTGAGTCTTCTAAGGTCAAGGGTCCAATCAAGCAGCTCCTAAGATTTTTATTATTTTTAGAAAGCCAAATATTATCCCGTAGAGAAATGTTCTTACCATTACCTAATACCCAACGAGTGCTATTATAACAAATAGGCAAGGTATTATTAATCCCTTTCCAAATAAAAGAGGCCGAGCTTGCAGTAGATCTGGCAATATACTTGTTACTAAGGACTTGTGCCCATAAGGCATTAGGGTTTGTCAGGAGTCTCCAAGCTAGAGATGTAATCATAGCTTTATTTTTAGATTTTGCCTTAGGGATTGAAAGACCTCCCTGTTGTCTAGGTTTAGTGACAACTTGCCATGACACAAGATGCAATTTTTTCTTATTATCAGTAGTACCCCATAGGAAGTTTCTTTGGACCCTATCAATACAGTTTAGGGTTTTAACTGGGAGAGTATGAAATTGCATAATATGGTTGGGGAGAGCATTAAGAGTAGATTTGACAAGAGTAGCTCTCCCAGCTAGATTTAAGAAATTTAATTTCCAACTAGATAGTTTGGTAGCAAGATTATCAATAATAAATTTTAATCCGATATGTGCTTAGTTCATCATATCCGGTAACTATACTCAATGAGTCTTGATAATATTTTAATAAATCCACGGTAAAGATAAGGTTATTAAGTTTTCATCATCTAAATAATCTCAATTGTGTACTACTAAGTAAATATTAAAATAATTTCATACATTTGGAATACATTTAAGTCCATTTTGAATTGGAATTTGGTTTGATCCACTCTTTTATTGTAATTAACTCTAAAATCTAATAAAAGAGAATTTATTTTTTGTTGTTTTATTCAATATGGTTTATCAAATTAATATTTTCCACATATTACATGAATTTATTAAATTCGACTATTTATCTATATAACCTCTAGCGAATTTCAAATAAGAAACATAATCTATTTTCTTAATAATAATAATAATTTTATAATATATATAATATACAATAATTTTATCCGAGCAGCCCCGCAGCTTCCTCAAAATGCGCTGAGTCTCCATTGTTCATTTATGAGTGGATTTTTTTTTTATTATCTTGTTAACTGGCGCACTTATATTATATTTTTTGTTTGGCAAAGTTTTTATTCATTTTGCAATATTTGGAAGCACAAAAATAGGATCACGTACTACATCTTAAACCGAAAAGGGTAAAAAATAATGGACATTGATGATTAGTAATATGAAAAGTCGGAGTAATTTCTTTCTCTTATTATTGTGGTCACGAAGTTTGACTTCGTGCAACAAGCAAACAATAGTTATTGCTAGTAGAAGGTAAAAATTTACCCGCACCACCACATCAATAAATGCAAGCCATGTATATTGAAATATATCCATCTATTACTTAATCATGGTTAGATGATATGAATTTATACTTTAAATTTTAACTACCATAGTTAATTTGTATGGTCTGGAGAGGAACAATAATATTTTGATGAAGAAACTCATACTTGAAAAACCACCAATTGCTAAGTGAGATAGGGGAATGGAGCAAATGGGTTGGCTGTATTTCTTAGTGTTGAAATTATCTGTTAAGAGTCCACCCATAAGGGTGGGCTCTTAAAGCTTATCCTGATAAATAGATAATTACCTAGTAGAGTCCTATAAGAGGACAACTACTTCATATAAGCTATAAGTATACAGTAATACACAGTGAAAAAAATATGTACTTTTCTTACAGCTCTTCCTCTTTCTCTCTACCAAATAACTAGGTGTTTAGATTGTGGATAAAGGGATTGCTCCGTCACTGTGACAACCACCGACGATCAGTGATTCCAGCTGTGGTCAAGATCCTACCGCTTCCGCTTATAAGGAGAACAAGTAAGTTCTCGGATTTATAATGTTTGATTAATCTATTTAGTATAGATTTGTGATAATATGCATGTATGAATCCTTCATTGGTATTAGATGTTATAGGCTGGTTTTCTGGTGCGTAGTTATAGAATTGTTGTTCTGTGTATAAATAGAAAATATAAATATAACTATATTGAATTTTTACATCACTTATATGGACTGTTTGAAAGAAAAGTTTTTAACAGTCGTGATTTTTGCCCTGATAGATTTATTATGACAGATTTGGGCAAAGGTCTTATTATTTTTCTGCTATCTCCACTGTAAGAGATAAAAAATGAAGCAAGGGCTTCTCATTCTATATTTTCTGTAATGACAGAAATATAATAAATAAGAAAAAATAGGAGTTTAGTACTCCAAAATTGCCGAGGTGGGTGATATTCATCAGGTTAAAGCTTTGTGCTTCAGTGGCATAGATTGAAAATATTCTTTTTAAAAAAAAAAAATAATTTCATGAATGGGTTTACATAACAACAGCGTTTCTTTTTGAAAAGATAAGATAAAAGAGATAGAAGACTAATGGGTTACGAGTCTAGTGAATGTTGGACTCGTTCTTTGAGAGTTTTAGTTCAATTGAGCTAAGGGGCCTTTTTTTTTTTTAAGTGTTAACGAGTAATATTTAAAGTAGTACTAGTTCCTCTCTAATCAGTAGATGAGGACGACTTTAAAGGAGGAAATGAAGACTTGGGCAATTTTATAATAAGAAAGAAACGTGTATTTTTTTTTTTGTTTATTAGCAAACAAAGGTTTGATTTTAAAGATTAAAAGACTTGGAATTTTGTATATTTCAGTTGACCGATCAACTAAAGTAGCTAAAGGCCTATTTATGAGTCTATCTGTTCATGCATTTTCAAAATTGGTCAAAAGACCCATTTTTTTTTTATATAGAGCAGTAACCTTTTATTTCTGGCAAGTGGCCTAATTAAACTGAATAGCAGTTTCATGAATTCATTTACTAAATGAATGGTATTTTAATTAATTTAACATTAAGTACATCCGTTGATTAGTTTATCAAATTAGATGAAATGTTAATTAGTTTAATATTAGGTATACTTGTATATAATACCTATTGCCTAAACTGTTAATTAGTTTAACGTTTGTTTTAACTGTTAATTGGTTTAACATGAATTTAATATTGTTAATTTGTTTAACATGTTACAAATATTAATTAGTCTAATATTTAATATATTTGTTAATTAGTTTAACGAATACATAGATGTAAATTAGTTTAACATTTCACTTATTTTATTTAATATGTTAAATAAAATTTATAATTAAATTTAAAGTTAAATTGTTAACTTGGATCCATACGGGATTATAAGATCATGAAAATAAAATGTTGTTTTTTAAACATGATAAGACATTAAGCTAAGTAGTTGACTAGGTTAATTTACATGTGTTTAATTTTTGGACGATGACTGGGAACATAGTGAACTTTCGACTCCATTATTAATATATGTGTTTATTAACTTAATCAACTTAGTGCTTATTGTCCGAATATGTATGTTGAACATAGTACTTGCGTTTAGAAATTCCTTCTTTAGATCCTCACTATATTTTTTTTTACTTTGTTAAAAGAATGTCTACTGCTGCTAAGAACATTGTTGCTGAGCTCAACAAAGGGTTGAAACTCAATGGTGACAACTATGAGACCTGGAGCTTAAAAGTTCAATATGTGCTTGAAGAGCAAGAGGCTCTGGAGGCAATTAACATCGTCATGGATGAGCCTGAGGAAGGCACCACGACTCAGCATAGGTGTGACCGTGCAGCTTATGATGCTTGGAAAAAGAAAGACTCCTTGGCTCGCATTACATTGCTGAGCACCTTAGATGATGATATCTTAAGGGAATTTAAGGATCACCAAAGACCTATGGGTCTTTGGGTTGCTTTGACGAATAGATTTGGTACCTGTTCTATTGCAAGGCTTCGATCCTTAACAATCAAGTTTGATTCATACAAGAAGCGCCCAGAGCATTCAGTGAGAACACATCTGAGGCATATGACAAACATGATTGGGGAGTTAAAAGATGCTGGTCATGTGTTGACCGATGAGCAACAAATTCAAGCTGTCATACGGTCCTTACCCGATTCTTGGGATCATATGAAGATGCATTTGACCCACAACTAGCTAATCACATCTCTGGAAGATGTCCGGAGATCTCTTGAGCTGGAGGAGGATCGGCTTGAGGCTGCTAAGCCAACAGCTGAGTTGCATATGACAACATCCTCTAAGGCTAAAGGTGGCTCTAAGAAAAAGAATTGAGTAAAGAAAAGAGGACCAACTCAGTCTCAGCCTGCTAAAAAAGCAAGGGCAGAACAACAAGGCAATAACAAACGTCCCAAACGTGTAAATATTGCAAAGGTGAAATGCTTTAACTGTGACAAAAAGGGTCATTATGCTAAGGATTGCTCTGAGCCTCCTAGAAAGGTATTTCACAAAACTCAAACTAGTGAACTTTGTGTTTCTAGTTCAGTATTTTTGACTGAATCTAATCCTTTGTGGATTGTAGACTCGGGAGCAACGGACCACATAACGAGGGAACGTAATTTTTTTGTGGAGTTTCGGCGTATTTCACGTGGAACAAAGTGGATTTATGTGGGCAACAACAATAAAGTTGCTGTTGAAGGGATTAGTACATGCAAGTTAGTCTTGCGTGGTGGTTGACACCTACTACTACATGATGTCCTCTATGCTCCAGGAATTCGCCGGAATATTATTTCTGTTATTGTTTTGCTTAGGCTTGGCTTTAGCTTGTTTTTCCATGACAATTCTGTCAAATTGACTTTAGGTTCAACTTTATTTGGTTTTGGTCATGTGACCGGAGGTTTTATTACTATGGATTTGGATTATGATTCATTTAATAATAATGCTAGTTTTTCTATGTTTGCTTCCTCACATAAATATGATAGTGATTTAAACATATGGCATGCTAGACTTGGTCATATTGGCCAACAAAGAATGCAAAGGTTGGCAAAACAAGGTTTGTTTACTGGCATTGAACATGTGGAATTGTCTACTTGTGAAAGTTGTCTAGCAGGAAAATCTGCAAGAAAACCCTTCGGTAAAGCGATTAGAGTTGAATATCCCTTGCAATTAGTCCATTCGGACATCTGTGGGCCTATGAATGTCAGGGCTAGGCATGGAGCAAACTATTTCATCACATTTATAGATGACTACACTCGTTTCAGTTATGTCTATTTAATTTCCCACAAATCAGAAGCAATAAGTTGTTTCCAACGCTATATGAGCTTAGTGGAAAATCAATTAGACAAGAAAATAAAAGTTCTTCGAACTGACCGAGGTCGAGAGTATTTATCAACCCAATTTAATGAATTATGTGATGAAAAGGGAATAGTTCATCAGTTGACTATCCAAAATACTCCACAACAAAATGGCGTTGCGGAGAGAAGAAATAGGACGCTTCTAGAAATGGTTAGGTTAATGATGACACAAGCTAACCTCCCAATTAGTTATTAGGGTGATGCATTGCTTACTGCTACCTATGTACTTAACTGAGTGCCTACAAAGTCAGTTGCAACCACTCCATATGAGTTATGGACTGGAAGAGCACCCAACCTAAGTGTATTAAGACCTTGGGGTTGCGCTGCCTATACACATGATTCTTCTCACAAACATGGAAAATTAGGCCCGAGAGGAAAGAAAAGTATTTTCATATTATACTTAGAAACTTCTAAGGGTTATGTATTTATAGATCAGCAAGACAGTGGGAGTGTAACTGAGTTTGAATCACGAGATGTCACATTCTTAGAGGATGAGTTTCCTAAAAAGGGAGAGGTAGGTCTAGACCTAACCTTGTTTGAGATAGAGGATCAAGACGTACAAAGATCACTTCATTCGAGTGGGAGAAATTTAACTGATGATGAATTATTTTCACATCAACAACCTCCTTCTCATCGGGTGCGAATGTAAGTAATCATTTGACATCAAACAGTGACCAAATGGATCTTGTTCCAAGTGGGAGCGAGATGGTCACTGATCTTGTTCCAAGTGGGAGCAGGATAGATGTTCTTGATCCAAGTGGGAGCATCGTTGATCCAAATGGGAACAACGAAGAAGAATCACAAAAAGGACGTGGTTTACGAAAAAAGATTCCCCGCCGACAATTTGATGTCGAAGGTGCTGAACTTTTTATATTGTTCTTACAAGTAGATAAAAATGCAAAGGAGGCTCTCTCATGCCCTTCTAAGAAAAACTGGATAAAAGCAATGGAAGATGAAATTGAGTCAATGAGAGTCAACAAAGTCTGGGAACTGGTTGATCTCCCGAAAGCACGCAGAGCCATTGGGAGCAAATGGGTTCTCAAAATTAAGCTCAAGGCTGATGGCACAGTTGAGAGATATAAGGCTCGACTGGTGTCGAAAGGTTATACACAACAGGAAGGAATAGACTACGAAGAGACTTTCTCACCTGTTGTGCGATTTAACTCAATTCGCCTGATTTTATCTATAGTAGCAAGTTTAGATGTTGAATTACATCAGGTGGATGTAAGGACTGCCTTTCTCAATGGAGAATTAGATGAAGAAATTTATATGGAACAACCCGAATGTTTCATTGAAAAAGGTCACCAACAAAAGATTTGTAGACTTTTGAAGTCTATTTATGGCCTCAAACAATCTTCAAGGCAGTGGTATATACACTTTCAAAATGTGATCATATCGAATGGTTTTACTATGGTTGATGAAGACCATTGTGTTTATACCAAGAGACCAAGAAATAAGCTTGTAATTCTGACATTGTATGTCGATGATATACTTATAGCTGGAAATGATAAGGAGTTATTAAACGAGGTAAAGGGCTTGTTATCGTCTCAATTTGAGATTAAAGATATGGGTGAAGCTGCATATATTCTTGGAATCAAGATTTCAAGAGATCGTCCTAAGAAACTATTGTATCTCTCTCAGGAGAATTACATTGAGAAAATTCTTGAACGATTTAATATGCAGAATAGCAACCCAATTGACACTCCTATCAGCAAAGGCCATAACTTGGGAAATCATTTGTGTCCTCAGACTCCTGAAGAGACAGAAAAGATGAAGCGAGTGCCTTATAGAAGTGCAGTCGGATGTCTAATGTATGCTATGGTGTGTACTAAACCTGATATTTGTCAAGCAGTTGGCTTGGTAAGTAGATATCAGTCCGATCCAGGTCCAGCACATTGGCAAGCAGTAAAGAGGATCATGAGATATCTGAGAGGAATAACTGACTACGCACTTTGTTATCAAGGCGGCATAGATTTGCGATTAGTTGGATACATAGATGCTGATCATGGAGGAGATTTAGACGAGAGGAAGTCTACCTCAGGATATGTCTTCTTACTTAGTAATGGTGCCATATCATGGAAGAGTAAGAAGCAATCGTGTGTAGCAATATCCACGATGGAAGCCGAATATGTGGCTCTGTCAAAAGCAACACAAGAAGCTGTTTGGTTGAATAGGCTCTTGAAAAGCTTGTTAGATAACACTGATGATGAACCAGTGTTGGTCTACTGTGATAGTAATGCTGCAGTTGATGCAACTAAGAATCCTAAGCATCATTGTGATACTAAGCACATAGATATCAAGTATAACTATGCAAGAGACATGTATAAATGCAAGAGGTTGAACCTGGTGAAAATATGTACGGAAGATATGGTAGCAGACCCACTGACCAAGCCTTTAGCTAGAGAGGCATTTGTGAGACACACTAGGTCTCAAAGCTTGCGTAGACTTTGAGTGATTTTGTATTATTCTTTGTTTCTCCAGTTGTTCACAAAACTATGTTCTTTGATAATCAATAAAGTTGATTTACTTATATACATATTCATGATTTATTGAGTGTTTAGTACATTCTTCAATTATATTTTAGTATGTTGGGTAGATAAGAGGTTGGCCTTCTCGCACAGGCAACCGCCTTCTTATCTTAGTGATAAGTGGAGATGAGACTTGATTTTAAGAAAAAAATTATCAATGGATAATTAGAGCTATATGCTTAAAATCAATAGAGTCGCTTAAATAATGACATAAGGTTATTAAGGTGAAAGGATGTTCACCTAATCTACTTAGTGAGCTAGATGTGAATTTAAGGAACTCGAATTTAGATACGTATGGTGTCTGAATTTTATCTATACAGTATTATTTATAAAGACATACGCTTCTTAAGGAAAGGAGAAAGATGTTGTAGCACGTGTTTCATACCATGTGTGCTAATGTCGACCAAGGGTTAACATAAGTTTGATCTCAACTTACTGTTGCGTGAGACCCAGAGCCTTTATGGTGGCTCAAAAATAAATACCCTCAGTGACTCCGATCAGATACTTGAGACTTAGTCTAATGTTAGCTATCTTAGTGTGTTTCTAAAAGACCATGAAAATGGATGCGGTCTGGCGGGACATATCTAGAAAAGCAGTTGAGCTAATGTTTAGAGAATCATGAGAAGAGGAAGATCATTAAAGGAATCTCATTAATTTTGTATTCACAGGTGCACCAGTTATAACTTATGAGTTATAATTGTGAATACATAAAAATGATATTTGAGATTTTGAGAGGATATCAGAATATGATTCATATGATCTAGGGTATTGCATACTTTATAATCTACTTGTAAGTTTGCACTCGACGAGAGGCTATATACTCCTAACAGATGTTTAGCACGTAGCTCTCACAGTATGCTGGTCGCACGGTCTATTTCACTGTATGAATATTTGTAGAGATGAGGTGAGAATATGTTTCTCGTATTATAAGAGCACTCCCATTATGTGTGAGTGGGAGATGTTGGAATTATCTGTTAAGAGTCCACCCATAAGGGGTGCTCTTAAAACTTATCCTGGTAAATAGATAATTACCTAGCAGAGTCCTATAAGAGGACAACTACTTCATATAAGCTACAAGTATACAGTAATACACAGTGAAAAAAATATGTACTTTTCTTACAGCTCTTCCTCTTTCTCTCTACCAAATAACTAGATGTTTAGACCGTGGATAAAGGAGTTGCTCCGTCACTATGACAACCATCAGTGATTTCAGCCGTAGTCAAGATCCTACCGCTTCCGCTTATAAGGAGAACAAGTAAGTTCTCGGATTTATAATGTTTGATTAATCTATTTAGTATAGATTTGTGATAATATGCATGTATGAATCCTTCACTTAGCTTTCCAATTACCTACCTATCAGAACAACACCAATTCACCCCTTTGTATAGTGAAATTACAAAATAAAACAGTGTCTTAGATCAGTTATAGAAATTTAATACATATTAACACACATTAACCCACATTAATGCATATGTGAATTTGTGCTACTTTCTTAGTTATCACATTTACTAAATTTTACATTGGCGTTACAACTTTGCATTGTCCTCATGCATGACAAAGTTTTTTCAGCTTCCTAATTAATTAATTTTCTCAAAATACTCCTAATTGAATGAGATGATGAGAAGAAAAGAAACAACTATTTACATTTTAATAATGACCAAAGAGATGTGCCAAGTCATCATCTTTATACCCTCAACTATATTTAGTCCATCAGTAACCCTTTTCTTTCCTTCTTTTCTTCTAATCCAAACCTACAATCTAAACCTCAAAAATCAACGCAATCACAAAATCAGATGCCTTCTGCTTCAACCTCCATCTCATATCATAATTTCACATTTATTGTACATTTGAAATGAGGTTGAGGCAAAATAGTTCTTTGCTTTTGTATTTCCTAAAAATGTATCAGGTTTTACAATTAAATTTATATTTAGTTGAGTCTAAGGCGACCGTTTTATATCTCAATTCAATCGATTGATAAGCAATTTACGTTGACAAACAATTGATTTTAGGGGCTTAATTCGAAGACAATACGAATACCGATCGCAAAGATGCAAATACGATGTCAATTTTAAGTACACGATACGAAGATGAAAGTAAACAGAAGATGAAACAAATGATGAACTAGCACTTTACGATGATGTAGTTTCGATCGAATTCCTTATCGAAGACAAATTATGGGCCGATATTACTCAAGGACGAATACTTAATCTTTAACTGATTCGATGACAAAGTTAGATACGATGGTGAATGAATGAGATGGAAATATGCTCAATCAAATAATGCGATCGAAGAACAATGACAACAGTTCGCTAGATATGATCGATGCTAACAAGCAAGTTGATAGATTATCTTAATCGGAACAGCAACAACGAACTAATGAGATCGAAGGTGGTGAATCAAATATAATTAATGCAAGTAGCAAGCAAACAACGAAGCAGACAATGATAGATGAACAGATAAATAAATAAATAAATAAAGCGATAAAAGCTTATTGTATTGAAGAATCGAAGGATGGCGCTTCAATGAAAGAGATGGATCTTCTTCCACGTTCGAGCCAAGCCGCAGTTGAAATTTAAGTACAATGATTGCTTTGAATACAGTAAGTTTGTCGATAATACAATGAGAAAATGATTATAGCTTAAAGAGGAGTGAGTATAGCTTGAAGAATAAGGGTAATATTGTTCAGATGAACGTGCCCCCAAATGAGAGCGTAAGGTCCTATTTATAGGTTGAAATGATTGAGAATCCCCAACCCTAGAAGAATTCCACTTTGTCACGTTCCTCTTTCAACAGTCGCACGTCTTCATCCACTTCCACTAAATCCGCTAAATCTGTTCCGATATTTTTGGGATGAGGATCAGCTAAGTTATCCATTGCGACGTTGTCTTCGAAATTATTCGATCACAACATCGCACAGCCGATCGCAGTCAGAACGAAGCAGCTTCTTTCCGATCACAACGTCTTCGAAATCAATCAATGCCTTGTCACATAACCAAATCTGTTTCTCTTGTGATCGAACCGAAATCGACCAATACAGATAGTCCCCCCACTTGCCAGGTCGTGTGTTCGTAAAAACTTGGCAAGTGGCTGAATTTTTAGCGGGAAAACACGTGGCGCGTTTGTGTCCCTCCATTTTGAAACGTCGCCTCAACTTCCCATCGCTGCACGTGTCAGAAATCGTGCGGGCAGCAGTTTTTCGACGGTTCCCAAGGCAATGATGATTCTTGCCTTATAAATACCCATTTCAAAACCCTTTTTACAAACTTTACAACTTCTGAAATTTCTCAAAGAATTCTTCGACTTTTTAACACAAATCTTAAGAACTTGCTGTTGAATCCTTGTTAACATCTGATCCATACTTCCTGATTTGTTTGTCTAAATTATTGATTCTGAGTTTTGACAATGTCTTCTCCTTCTCAACGCGTAGCTGACGCTGAACTTGCTGCCGCCGCGGCGGTCACCGCCACGGTCCCACCGCAGTCCGGTGTGGTGGCGGAGCAGACTTCCACTGCTGTTGGTCCTTCAGTGGACAAAAAAGGGAAGAAACGAAAAGAGAGGAAGGTGAAGGATTATGGTCCCAAAAAGTCGTATTCAGAGATTCTTCCGAAGAGATTCACCTATGAGAACGACTGTAAAGTTAGCGTTCAAAGTGAAGCAGAACAAGGAAAAAAGAAGAATATTCCGATCGACTCAGTCTATTGTGCGATCACGCCAGAGTCGATACCACGAGTTCGGGAGGACTGTGGTTGGAAAGTTGGCGACATCGATGTGATGTGCCCTCCCAGAAAATCGACGTTGGCGACTCACGTCGAGGACCATTCCGTAGTCTTGACATATTCTTTCACCATCGGATTCTCTCTTCCGGTCGATAACGTGATCGAGGAATTCTGTAAAATGTATAATGTCTGCCTTGGGCAGCTTTCTCCGATGATATGGAGAACGATTATGCGATGTATCGCAGATGGGGCAGAGGTAGAGCTGACACTTCGCCATATTCTTAATATCTATTCCCCTCGAGTTTACAAAGGAGGGGTGATAAATTTAGCCAAATGAGGTCAGCGAGCATTGATATCTGACAACGATGACGATCTTCGGGGGTGGGACCAACGCTTTGTCTTTATTCCTACGAAGCAATTAACCGACCCTGGAAAAGAGCTGCTACCAAGCGTTTGGAATCGAACCCGTAAGTGCTTTGTCTGTTCGTTTTTCTCCTTTTGAGCGAATTTATGATTTAGTAATCTCGTAAGTTTGCAAAATTTTTCAGCCGATGTGGTCGTGTTCGATCAAGTAGCCGATATCATACCGTGGCTGATAAGGGTGCTTGACAAAATGACCAACGATAAACGGGCTTGGAAACCGGTCGCGGTTTTGAAAAAGCTCAAAGCCAAAAACCATGGTAATTTTGAATCAAACTTACGCTGAATTTGCAGTTCTATTCCCTTGATGCTTTTTGACATTTCAAATTTCTTACAGGCATCACTGGTGCTGGAGGTGAGCCAAGTGACGAAGAGGTTGAGCCCGAGGGCGGAGAGAAAGTCGATAACGTTCCCTCTCCGAAAAAGAAAAAGAAATCTTTCCAGGAGCTGAAGAACAAATATTTGCCCAAGATAGTGGTGGTGGAGAAGGGGCAAGGGGGCAGTTCATCGGCTGTGCCCCAAACCATAGAGAATGTGATCGCTGGAATGAGTTCAGCGATCGCAGCGGCGAAAGCCGCCGAAGGAATGACCTCGGTTGTTGAAATCGAGGGAGAAGAGACCGAGGATGAATCGGGGTCTGACCGATTAGTGAGGCGTCCCAAGAAGCCTGTTAAGGAAAGACTCCAAGAGACGACCATTCAACTCAAGGTGGCGAACAAGGAGATCTTTCCGTTGACGATTACCATCTTTCCCCTGTTGCCGAAGACGTCAATTCGGGCTCAGGGGGCTTGCCAAGTAGGGAAGGTGCTCTTGTTTCTTTGGGCGTTGCCCCTGAAAGTCGAGGGGAAATGATTGAGGCCTTTGACCGCGAACTTGAGGAGAGGGATCCAATAAAAGGAAAAATGCCAGCTTTGGATCGGTCGATAGTGACGATGAAGTCCAAATACGATGAAGAGACGGGATCGTCGTTTTTTGGTGTGGATCATGCCGATCCAATTGTACCTCTTCCTCGGGGCGAAGAAGCTGCTGCCTTTGCCGCTTTGGGCGTATCTGAAACGAGGGGTCGTAGGTCGCTCTCGATAGAGGTACCACCCAACGTTGATTTGCTTAGATGCCCAAAGCGGTTGGCGGATTACCTGTTGGATGTCATGGGCCCGATGGAGCAAGCTCGGCTGAACACGCACGAAGACCTGAGTTTGCCTTCCCAGATTTCTTTTGGTGCTTTCAGGGTAAGGTCCGTACTTCTTAAACTTTTCTTCCTTTCCTTCCTTTTACTTTGCATAGATTTTTATGAACTTCAAATGCCTTATTCTCAGAACTGCATAATGGCGATCGAGACCGCTGATCGGATTCGCCAGCTTCAGGATGGAGCCAAAGTGTTAAACGAGCAAATCATTCATCTCACTTCGGCTGGGGAGGAATTACATCGGAAGCTTAAAGCTGCAGAGGCCAAGTATGCTGAACTTTTGGCCGACTTCGACAAGAGTACGAATGAGCATGCTCTTTTTCAATCGGAGTTGGAATCCCAAATCCGAGCTTTGAATGCACAGCTGAGCGAGCACGAAGCCAATTCCGATGTGAAGATGGCTGAACTTAACTCTGCTTTGGAGAGCAAAGACAGGGAACTGGCTGACAAGTTCGAAGAATTGAGCGCTCTTCGTAAAGGCAACGAGGATCTAAAGCTTCAACCTGATAGTTTGTCGGAAAAGAACTCGTTGCTTCAAAAGGAATCCACCACCCTAAGGCGCGACCTCGAAGAAGAGTTTGAAAAGAAGAAGGATCTGATCCTCGCCGAATCGAGGCGCGATGTCCTTAGGGAAATGTTGGACCGAAATGTCGATGTTCCTACCGAATTGAGTGAAGCTGTTGCCATTGTGCAGTTCGCCCGTGAATATCTTGGTCTCCCAGCAAGTTCCTCCGATGAAGGTTCCGATGGGGATGGTGATGAATGAGTTGTGGCTGTTTTCGACTAGTTGCTTTAGTTGTTTTTGAAAACTTGATGTAATATGGTCGTATGACCGGCTATGTACATATACGTTTCATATGAATGAAATTATTTTCTTTTCATTGCTGTATTGTTTATTCTTCGAAGATGATTTAATCGTTCGAAAATTTTGATGTTCAACGATAGTCGTCGAAAGAAATGATTGGGGCCCAATGTTTTAGTGCGTAGTGAAGAATGACGTCTCACTTTCACGTAATGCACTCTTCGAACATTCTTTATGAGTTCGGAATGAAAGACTATTAATCACTTGGTGAAAACCTTGGAACTGTAAAATTCGCTAACACTTGAACCGATCACTCGAATCGAACAAACGTGAAAAGTCGAAAATATAACCAGTGTTGCATATTATTGAGGTGAGCCGCTAATGGGCTTTTAATACATTTTGGATCGTATGATTCGATCGATTACAAGATGCGGCCATTCGAAGGCGCGAGATTTTGATCACTAACGGATCGTTTACATGTCACACAACTCATCTAAACGGACAATCCTTGCCTTTGAATAAGAGCTTCGGGGTTTTGGAATCCCCGGTAAAATTGAAACTTCTAGTTCGTTTTGAAGTACGAACGAGTCCCCAGTTCGAGTGAACATTGGAACTTTTGTCGATTTCAGAACGAGTCCCCGATATTGTCTTCAATCGATTTCGTTTCGCTTTTCGATGGAAAGTCCCCGGTTCTTGGGCAGTCCCCAGTATCTGCCGATGACCATCATGTTAACTCCATCTCCCCCACCCCCTCCCCCCCGTGTTTGGGTGTGAAGGGTGAGCAGCCGAACACTGGTCCTCGATTCCGATACCTGAAACGGAGTCATTGGAAGACAGAAAACCAAGAAAACCGTTATAGATGAAGACCACGTTAGAATGTTCGTCAGACTTATCGACCCCGATCGGAGCGTTTTGAGCTCAGGTGTTCGTGGGTGATGTTTGTCATCATTCGATTGCAACTATGCCTATCATCTAAAAGTGTTAGTATCAAATAATCAAATAACCGATTAAACAGCTTCTTCTGATGGAGAAAGTGAAAATTGCAAAGGTAAAAGGTGACGATTGATGATACCGTAGAACCTCAAAAGTAGTACTTCTTCAACTGTGTGATATTCCAATTGAAGTCGACCGGCTTGGAGTCCATTGTTTCGAGTTGGTATGAACCTTTTCCGATCACTGCTTTGACCCGAAAGGGTCCCTCACAATTTGCTCCTAATTTGCCTTCGTTGGGTTCATCCTTCTTTGGTCTTTTGATCTTCATCACGTAGTCACCTACATTAAAAGATCGATACCTGATATTTTTGTTGAGGTAATTTTCTGCCCTTTGTTTCTGTTCTTGTATTCGAACAAATGCCATGTCCCTTTTTGCTTCGACCAAGTTCAGATCTATCAGCATGGCCTCTTTGTTTGCTTCTTTGGTGGAGTGAGCACTCCCACTTCCACCGGTATCAGCGCTTCTGCCCCGTAGACAAGTGAGAACGGTGTCTCCCCGGTACTGTGTTTCACCGTCGTCCGATGGGCCCACAGCGCTCCGGGGAGTTCGTTCGGCCAATTGCCCTTTGAATCATCCATCCTTTTCTTCAAGTACTCGATTATTGTTTTGTTGGAAGACTCAGCCTGTCCGTTTGCACTGGGGTGATAAGGTGTCGAGGCAATTCGCTTGATCCCCCACTTCTCGAAGAAAGCTGTGACTCGTCTCCCTACGAACTGCTTACCATTGTCGCATGTGATCTCTTTCGGGATCCCAAAACGACAGATGATATTTTGGTGAATGAACTTGGTAATCTCCTGTTCACGAATTTTAGCCAAGGCAATTGCTTCTACCCACTTAGAGACATAATCCGTAAGAATTAATATAAATTTTACCCCACCGGGCGCTGTCGGAAGCGGCCCGACCAAATCCATTCCCCACTTCATGAATGGCCACGGTGACGTGACCGAATGAAGTGGCTCCGCCTATTGATGTATGAGGTTGCCAAATCGTTGACACTTGTCACATTTGCGGACGAATTCTTTGGCGTCATCTGCGATCGTTGGCCAATAGTATCCAGCTCTTATGATCTTTCGAACCAATGATTTGCTGCCGGAGTGATTGCCACATTCACCTTCGTGAACCTCTTTCAGCACATAGTTTGTTCCATCTGGTCCCACACACTTTGCTAAAGGGCCACCAAACATTCGCCTGTAGAGTTGATTTTCTAGGAGGCAATATCTTGCCGCTTTAGCTTTAAGTGATCGGGCAGACTTTTTGTCACTGGGAAGGGCGCCTGCCTGCAAATAAGACAAATATTTGCTTCTCCAATCCAAAGTATGATTAACGTTGTTTACCTCTTTGATGCTTCGACAAAGTGGGGATTCGAACAAGTGAACCACTGTTTCATCAAGTTTTTCATCGATAGCTGCTGCAGAACCAAGGTTGGCTAAAGCGTCTGCCTCGATGTTCTCTTCCCTCGGTATCTGAGCTATTTTCCACTCCTGAAAAGAAGTTAGAAAATTTTGTACCTTTTCGAGCCGTTGTTGCATCCTCGGATCTCGAACACAAAAATCGCCTTGGATTTGATTTACCACTAATTGAAAATCACTTTTGATATCTATTCGTTCGACTTTCAAGTCCCTTGCGATCTTTAAACCTGCAGCGAGGGCCTCATATTCGGCCTCGTTGTTAGTCTTTGCATGCAATTTGATCGCGTACCTGAGCTTCTCACCGGTAGGTGCTATCAACAGGATTCCGAGGCCAGTTCCTTTCACGTTTGAAGCTCCATCGGTGTACATTACCCAGACTCCGGGGTCTGGATCTCTCATCATCAACTCTTCCTTCTTTGCTTCCGGTAAGATGTTAGCGCTAAAGTCTGCTACAAAATCAGCTAAAACTTGAGATTTTATGGCGGTACGAGGCTGATAAGTGATGTCGTACTCACTTAGCTCGACCGCCCATTTCATTAATCGACCAGAGAGGTCTGGTCGATGTAAAATATTTCGCAATGGAAATGTAGTTATGACAGATATTGAATGACATTGGAAATAAGGTCTAATTTTTCGTGCAGCAGTGACTAGTGCAAGTGCTAGTTTCTCTAGGTGCGGATACCTTGTTTCTGCATCTAACAATATTTTACTAACATAATAAATAGGAAGTTGGTTACCTCCATCCTCGCGAACGAGGACAGCGCTTACAGCGACATCGGAAACGGCCAAGTAGACCAGCAGCATTTCTCCTTCGATCGGTTTTGACAGAAGCGGAGGATTGGAAAGGTATTGCTTCAGTTCTCTAAGAGCCTTTTTGCACTCTGGTGTCCATTCAAAGCTTTTGTTCTTTCTCAGAACCGAAAAGAACTTGTGACATCTTTCAGATGACCTCGAGATGAACCTGCTGAGATAGGCTACTCGACCGGTCAGCTGTTGAACTTCTTTTTCCGTTGTCAGGTCCTCGGGGATGCTTTCGATCGCCTTGATTTTGTCTGGATTTGCTTCGATTCCTCTTTGCGATACGATGAATCCCAAGAACTTACCGGATCCAACCCCGAACACGCATTTCTCCGGGTTCAATCTCATGTTGAACCGCCTTAGTATCGTAAAAGTCTCCTCCAAATGACTTAAATGATCTCCCTTCTCAAGAGATTTGACCAACATGTCATCGATATACACTTCCATGGTTTTTCCGATCAAATCTTTGAACATAGTAGTGACCAAACGCTGATAAGTAGCGCCGGCATTCTTAAGACCAAAGGGCATGACTGTATAGCAATAAGTCCCCATGTCTGTGATGAACAACGTCTTCTCCTGATCTAATGGGTCCATCGAAATTTGATTATAGCCTGAATAGGCGTCCAAGAAGCTTAGCATTTCGTGCCCTGCCGTTGAATCGATCAGCCTATCGATGTGAGGCAGTGGGAACGGATCTTTTGGGCAAGCTTTGTTGAGATTGATATAATCGACGCATACCCTCCACTTGCCATTTTTCTTTGGTACTACAACAGTGTTTGCAAGCCATTCTGGATATTTTACCTCCTTAATGAACCCATTCATTAGCAGCTTTTCTACTTCGTCGTTGATCACCTTCCTTCGGAATCCTCCATTCGGCCGTTTCTTTTGCTTCACCGGCCGATGTTTTGGATCGACATTTAGTTTGTGTGTGGCGACTTTTGGATCGATTCCCACCATATCTGCGTGGGACCAAGCAAAACAATCAGAATTATCCTTGAGGAAGGATATGATTTTTGCTTTTACTTCGGTATCCAGCTCTGCTCCCACGTAGACTTTCCGATCAGGCTTGTTATCGAATAATATTACTTCTTCTAATTCTTCTATCGTAGAGTCTCCAGCTTTTTGTTTATACGGCTCTCTCACACATGGTGGAACCTGTGCGAAGTTGCCTTCGACTTCGAATTCCGGCAACTGTGACGAAGCACATGGCGGAACCGAAGTGAAGCTTCCGGCCACGGGTTCCACTAGCTGTGATTGCTACAATCGAAAGCCTTCCTTGACAGCTACTGAGTAACATTCTCGTGAAGCCTGCTGCTCGCCTCTGATTTCCCGAATTCCCCATGGGGTAGGAAATTTTACAACTTGATGCAGGGTCGATGGAACCGCTCCCATAACGTGAATCCACGGTCGACCCAAGATCACATTATATGCCATCTCGCCTTTCATTACTTGAAACGACATTTCACTTTCCACACCTTCTGCATAGGTCTTCATCGCGATTTCTCCAACGGTCACTTCGCTCGAGTTATTGAAACCCGATAACACCGTTGAGCGAGGCACGATCTTATCACTCAACTGCAACTGTTCGACTACCCTTGTATGTATGATATTAACCGAACTGCCAGCATCGATTAATACCCTTTTTACATTGGCATCGTCGATCCTCATCGTGACTACAAGTGCATCATGATGGGGATGAATCCTTTCGTCGAAGTCGAAATCCCCGAACACAATCTCATCATTCATGTCATCTCGTGTTCGTTTGTCTCGTGTGAACGAGACCTTTGCATATTTCTTTGTAGTGTAGGTTACCCCACAAACATCATCTCCTCCGGTAATAACATTTACCGTTTTCCTAGGAGCAGGAGGTTTTGGCGGCTCATCGTCTTTCTTCTTATTAAAATTGTTTCGTCCTCTCTCAGTCAATAATTCGACCAAATGCCCCTTCTGCAGCAGGCTGGCCACTTCGTATCTCAATGCCTTACACTCTTCCGTCGTGCGGCCGAAGTCATGATGAAATGCACACCATAGATTCTCATCCCTTGCATTTCGATTTGATTTTATGCGACCCGGAAACTTTACAATCTTATCACCCATCCCCTTCAAATGATTCACCAAGTTTGGTGTCGATATGCAAAAATTGTACTCCGTCACTTTTGGAGGCAGGGGTCGATCTTTCGGAACTGAAGATGTGTTCGACTGCCCTTTCTTCGACTGATTTTTCGAACTACCAGCTTCGTGGTTGTTGCTCCCCATTCGAGGGAAACTGTAGGGCTCCCATCGTTGGTCCCTGTAGTTTCGCCTGTCATTCTCGACTCTCCGTGTTGGTGGTCGATCATAATGATAGTTATTTCGGGCTAGCTGCAATTCTTCCTCCTCAGCCCTAATCCTTGGTTCGCACTCGCGATATAGCGCATCGAATGTCCATGCATCGATTTCCCAGAGACGATCCTTCAACTTCCATGCCTCTATCGAATCAGTGCGCAAGTTATTAGCAAAGGTCAAACAAGCCCACCTTTCTTTGAGATTCGGGATATGAATCTTCTCGTCGTTGAATCGTTTCACAAATTGTTTGATAGTTTCCCCGGGCCGCTGCCTAACGTTCAAGATATCCTCCACCCTTGGCGCTATCTTTTTTGCTCCAGTATGTGATCGAATGAATTTTGCTGACATGTCATCAAAACTCAATATTTCGTCACAGTTGCCGAAATTCGAAGTCGAAGGCGACTTCGCACAGGTTCCACCATGTGTGAGAGAGCCGTATAAACAAAAAGCTGGAGACTCTACGATAGAAGAATTAGAAGAAGTAATGTTATTCGATGACAAGCCTGATCGGAAAGTCTATGTGGGAGCAGAGCTGGATACCGAAGTAAAAGCAAAAATCATATCCTTCCTCAAGGATAATTCTGATTGTTTTGCTTGGTCCCACGCAGATATGGTGGGAATCGATCCAAAAGTCGCCACACACAAACTAAATGTCGATCCAAAACATCGGCCGGTGAAGCAAAAGAAACGGCCGAATGGAGGATTCCGAAGGAAGGTGATCAACGACGAAGTAGAAAAGCTGCTAATGAATGGGTTCATTAAGGAGGTAAAATATCCAGAATGGCTTGCAAACACTGTTGTAGTACCAAAAAAAACGTCAAGTGCAGGGTATGCGTCGATTATACCGATCTCAACAAAGCTTGTCCAAAATATCCATTCCCACTGCCTCACATCGATAGGCTGATCGATTCAACAGCAGGGCACGAAATGTTAAGCTTCTTGGACGCCTATTCAGGCTATAATCAAATTTCGATGGACCCATTAGATCAGGAGAAGACGTCGTTCATCACAGACATGGGGACTTATTGCTATACAGTCATGCCCTTTGGTCTTAAGAATGCCGGCGCTACTTATCAGCGTTTGGTCACTACTATGTTCAAAGATTTGATCGGAAAAACCATGGAAGTGTATATCGATGACATGTTGGTCAAATCTCTTGAGAAGGGAGATCATTTAAGTCATTTGGAGGAGACTTTTACGATACTAAGGCGGTTCAACATGAGATTGAACTCGGAGAAATGCGCGTTCGGGGTTGGATCCGGTAAGTTCTTAGGATTCATCGTATCGTAAAGAGGAATCGAAGCAAATCCAGACAAAATCAAGGCGATCGAAAGCATCCCCGAGGACCTGACAACGGAAAAAGAAGTTCAACAGCTGACCGGTCGAGTAGCCTATCTCAGCAGGTTCATCTCGAGGTCATCTGAACGATGTCACAAGTTCTTTTCGGTGCTGAGAAAGAACAAAAGCTTTGAATGGACACCAGAGTGCAAAAAGGCTCTTAGAGAACTGAAGCAATACCTTTCCAATCCTCCGCTTCTGTCAAAACCGATCGAAGGAGAAATGCTGCTGGTCTACTTGGCCGTTTCCGATGTCGCTGTAAGCGCTGTCCTCGTTCGCGAGGATGGAGGTAACCAACTTCCTATTTATTATGTTAGTAAAATATTGTTAGATGCAGAAACAAGGTATCCGCACCTAGAGAAACTAGCACTTGCACTAGTCACTGCTGCACGAAAAATTAGACCTTATTTCCAATGTCATTCAATATCTGTCATAACTACATTTTCATTGCGAAATATTTTACATCGACCAGACCTCTCTGGTCGATTAATGAAATGGGCGGTCGAGCTAAGTGAGTACGACATCACTTATCAGCCTCGTACCGCCATAAAATCTCAAGTTTTAGCTGATTTTGTAGCAGACTTTAGCGCTAACATCTTACCGGAAGCAAAGAAGGAAGAGTTGATGATGAGAGATCCAGACCCCGGAGTCTGGGTAATGTACACCGATGGAGCTTCAAACGTGAAAGGAACTGGCCTCGGAATCCTGTTGATAGCACCTACCGGTGAGAAGCTCAGGTACGCGATCAAATTGCATGCAAAGACTAACAACGAGGCCGAATATGAGGCCCTCGCTGCAGGTTTAAAGATCGCAAGGGACTTGAAAGTCGAACGAATAGATATCAAAAGTGATTTTCAATTGGTGGTAAATCAAATCCAAGGCGATTTTTGTGTTCGAGGTCCGAGGATGCAACAACGGCTCGAAAAGGTACAAAATTTTCTAACTTCTTTTCAGGAGTGGAAAATAGCTCAGATACCGAGGGAAGAGAACATCGAGGCAGACGCTTTAGCCAACCTTGGTTCTGCAGCAGCTATCGATGAAAACCTCGACGAAACAGTGGTTCACTTGTTCGAATCCCCACTTTGTCGAAGCATCAAAGAGGTAAACAACGTTAATCATACTTTGGATTGGAGAAGCAAATATTTGTCTTATTTGCAGGCAGGCGCCCTTCCCAGTGACAAAAAGTCTGCCCGATCACTTAAAGCTAAAGCGGCAAGATATTGCCTCCTAGAAAATCAACTCTACAGGCGAATGTTTGGTGGCCCTTTAGCAAAGTGTGTGGGACCAGATGGAACAAACTATGTGCTGAAAGAGGTTCACGAAGGTGAATGTGGCAATCACTCCGGCAGCAAATCATTGGTTCGAAAGATCATAAGAGCTGGATACTATTGGCCAAAGATCGCAGATGACGCCAAAGAATTCGTCCGCAAATGTGACAAGTGTCAACGATTTGGCAACCTCATACATCAACAGGCGGAGCCACTTCATTCGGTCACGTCACCGTGGCCATTCATGAAGTGGGGAATGGATTTGGTCGGGCCGCTTCCGACAGCGCCCGGTGGGGTAAAATTTATATTAATTCTTACGGATTATGTATCTAAGTGGGTAGAAGCAATTGCCTTGGCTAAAATTCGTGAACAGGAGATTACCAAGTTCATTCACCAAAATATCATCTGTCGTTTTGGGATCCCGAAAGAGATCACATGCGACAATGGTAAGCAGTTCGTAGGGAGACGAATCACAGCTTTCTTCGAGAAGTGGGGGATCAAGCGAATTGCCTCGACACCTTATCACCCCAGTGCAAACGGACAGGCTGAGTCTTCCAACAAAACAATAATCGAGTACTTGATGAAAAGGATGGATGATTCAAAGGGCAATTGGCAGAACAAATTCCTGGAGCGCTGTGGGCCCATCAGACGACGGTGAAACACAGTACCGGGGAGACACCGTTCTCACTTGTCTACGGGGCAGAAGCGCTGATACCGGTGGAAGTGGGAGTGCTCACTCCACCGAAGAAGCAAACAAAGAGGCCATGCTGATAGATCTGAACTTGGTCGAAGCAAAAAGGGACATGGCATTTGTTCGAATACAAGCACAGAAACAAAGGGCAGAAAATTACCTCAACAAAAAAATCAGGTATCGATCTTTTAATGTAGGTGACTACGTGCTGAAGATCAAAAGACCAAAGAAGGATGAACCCAACGAAGGCAAATTAGGAGCAAATTGTGAGGGACCCTTACGGGTCAAAGCAGTGATCGGAAAAGGTTCATACCAACTCGAAACAATGGACTCCAAGCCGATCGACTTCAATTGGAATATCACACAGTTGAAGAAGTACTACTTTTGAGGTTCTACGGTATCATCAATCGTCACCTTTTACCTTTGCAATTTTCACTTTCTCCATCGGAAGAAGCTGTTTAATCGGTTATTTGATTATTTGATACTAACACTTTTAGATGATAGGCATAGTTGGAATCGAATGATGACAAACATCACCCACGAACACCTGAGCTCAAAACGCTCCGTTCGGGGTCGATAAGTCTGACGAACATTCTAACGTGGTCTTCATCTATAACGGTTTTCTTGGTTTTCTGTCTTCCAATGACTCCGTTTCAGGTATCGGAATCGAGGACCAGTGTTCGGCTGCTCACCCTTCACACCCAAACACGGGGGGGAGGGGGGGGGGGTGAGGGGGTGGGGGAGATGGTCATCGGCAGATACTGGGGACTGCCCAAGAACTGGGGACTTTCCATCGAAAAACGAAACGAAATCGATTGAAGACAATATCGGGGACTCGTTCTGAAATCGACAAAAGTTCCAATGTTCACTCGAACTGGGGACTCGTTCAAAATTCGACAAAAGCTCGAAGACCCCAACACTCACTCGAACTGGGGACTCGTTCGTACTTCAAAACGAACTAGAAGTTTCAATTTTACCGGGGATTCCAAAACCCCGAAGCTCTTATTCAAAGTCAAGGATTGTCCGTTTAGATGAGTTGTGTGACATGTAAACGATCCGTTAGTGATCAAAATCTCGCGCCTTCGAATGGCCGCATCTTGTAATCGATCGAATCATACGATCCAAAATGTATTAAAAGCCCATTAGCGGCTCACCTCAATAATATGCAACACTGGTTATATTTTCGACTTTTCACGTTTGTTCGATTCGAGTGATCGGTTCAAGTGTTAGCGAATTTTACAGTTCCAAGTTTTTCACCAAGTGATTAATAGTCTTTCATTCCGAACTCATAAAGAATGTTCGAAGAGTGCATTACGTGAAAGTGAGACGTCATTCTTCACTACGCACTAAAACATTGGGCCCCAATCATTTCTTTCGACGACTATCGTTGAACATCAAAATTTTCGAACGATTAAATCATCTTCGAAGAATAAACAATACAGCAATGAAAAGAAAATAATTTCATTCATATGAAACGTATATGTACATAGCCGGTCATACGACCATATTACATCAAGTTTTCAAAAACGACTAAAGCAACTAGTCGAAAACAGCCACAACTCATTCATCACCATCCCCATCGGAACCTTCATCGGAGGAACTTGCTGGGAGACCAAGATCTTCACGGGCCAACCGCACAATGGCAACAGCTTCACTCAATTCGGTAGGAACATCGACATTTCGGTCCAACATTTCCTTAAGGACATCGCGCCTCGATTCGGCGAGGATCAGATCCTTCTTCTTTTCAAACTCTTCTTCGAGGTCGCGCCTTAGGGTGGTGGATTCCTTTTGAAGCAACGAGTTCCTTTCCGACAAACTATCAGCTTGAAGCTTTAGATCCTCGTTGCCTTTACGAAGAGCGCTCAATTCTTCGAACTTGTCAGCCAGTTCCCTGTCTTTGCTCTCCAAAGCAGAGTTAAGTTCAGCCATCTTCATATCAGAATTGGCTTCGTGCTCGCTCAGCTGTGCATTCAAAGCTCGGATTTGGGATTCCAACTCTGATTGACGAAGAGCATGCTCATTCGTACTCTTGTCGAAGTCGGCCAAAAGTTCAGCATACTTGGCCTCTGCAGCTTTAAGCTTCCGGTGTAATTCCTCCCCAGCCGAAGTGAGATGAATGATTTGCTCGTTTAACACTTTGGCTCCATCCTGAAGCTGGCGAATCCGATCAGCGGTCTCGATCGCCATTATGCAGTTCTGAGAATAAGGCATTTGAAGTTCATAAAAATCTATGCAAAGTAAAAGGAAGGAAAGGAAGAAAAGTTTAAGAAGTACGGACCTTACCTTGAAAGCACCAAAAGAAATCTGGGAAGGCAAACTCAGGTCTTCGTGCGTGTTCAGCCGAGCTTGCTCCATCGGGCCCATGACATCGAACAGGTAATCCGCCGACCGCTTTGGGCATCTAAGCAAATCAACGTTGGGTGGTACCTCTATCGAGAGCGACCTACGACCCCTCGTTTCAGATACGCCCAAAGCGGCAAAGGCAGCAGCTTCTTCGCCCCGAGGAAGAGGTACAATTGGATCGGCATGATCAATACCAAAAAACGACGATCCCGTCTCTTCATCGTATTTGGACTTCATCGTCGCTATCGACCGATCCAAAGCTGGCATTTTTCCTTTTATTGGATCCCTCTCCTCAAGTTCGCGGTCAAAGGCCTCAATCATTTCCCCTCGACTTTCAGGGGCAACGCCCAAAGAAACAAGAGCACCTTCCCTACTGGGCAAGCCCCCTGAGCCCGAATTGACGTCTTCGGCAACTAGGGAAAGATGGTAATCGTCAACGGAAAGATCTCCTTGTTCGGCCACCTTGAGTTGAATGGCCGTCTCTTGGAGTCTTTCCTTAACAGGCTTCTTGGGACGCCTCACTAATCGGTCAGACCCCGATTCATCCTCGGTCTCTTCTTCCTCGATTTCAACAACCGAGGTTATTCCTTCAGCGGCTTTCGCCACTGCGATCGCTGAACTCGTTCCAGCGATCACATCCTCTATGGTTTGGGGCGCAGCCGATGAACTGCCCCCTTGCCCCTTCTCCACCACCACTATCTTGGGCAAATATTTGTTCTTTAGCTCCTGGAAAGATTTCTTTTTCTTTTTCGGAGGGGGAACGTCATCGACTTTCTCTCCGCCCTCGGGCTCAACCTCTTCGTCACTTGGCTCACCTCCAGCACCAGTGATGCCTGTAAGAAATTTGAAATGTCAAAAAGCATCAAGGGAACAGAACTGCAAATTCAGCGTAAGTTTGATTCAAAATTACCATGGTTTTTTTCAAAGCCGCGAGCGGTTTCCAAGCCCGTTTATCGTTGGTCGTTTTGTCAAGCACCCTTATCAGCCACGGTATGATATCAGCTACTTGATCGAACACAACCACATCGGCTGAAAAATTTGGAAAACTTGCGAGATTACTAAATCATAAATTCGCTCGAAAGGAGAAAAACGAACAGACAAAGCACTTACGGGTTCGATTCCAAACGCTTGGTAGCAGCTCTTTTCCAGGGTCGGTTAATTGCTTCATAGGAATAAAGACAAAGCGTTGGTCCCACTCCCGGAGATCGTCATCGTTGTCAGATATCAATGCTCGCTGACCTCGTTTGGCTAAATTTATCACCCCTCCTTTGTAAACTCGAGGGGAATAGATATTAAGAATATGGCGAAGTGTCAGCTCTACCTCCGCCCCCTCTACGATACATCGCATAATCGTTCTCCATATCATCGGAGAAAGCTGCCCAAGGCAGACATTATACATTTTACAGAATTCCTCGATCACGTTATCGACCGGAAGAGAGAATTCGATGGTGAAAGGATATGTCAAGACTACGGAATGGTCCTCGACGTGAGTCGCCAACGTCGATTTTCTGGGAGGGCACATCACATCGATGTCGCCAACTTTCCAACCACAGTCCTCCCGAACTCGTGGTATCGACTCTGGCGTGATCGCACAATAGACTGAGTCGATCGGAATATTCTTCTTTTTTCCTTGTTCTGCTTCACTTTGAACGCTAACTTTACAGTCGTTCTCATAGGTGAATCTCTTCGGAAGAATCTCTGAATACGACTTTTTGGGACCATAATCCTTCACCTTCCTCTCTTTTCGTTTCTTCCCTTTTTTGTCCACTGAAGGACCAACAGCAGTGGAAGTCTGCTCCGCCACCACACCGGACTGCGGTGGGACCGTGGTGGTGACCGCGGCGGCGGCAGCAAGTTCAGCGTCAGCTACGCGTTGAGAAGGAGAAGACATTGTCAAAACTCAGAATCAATAATTTAGACAAACAAATCAGGAAGTATGGATCAGATGTTAACAAGGATTCAACAGCAAGTTCTTAAGATTTGTGTTAAAAAGTCGGAGAATTCTTTGAGAAATTTCAGAAGTTGTAAAGTTTGTAAAAAGGGTTTTGAAATGGGTATTTATAAGGCAAGAATCATCATTGCCTTGGGAACCGTCGAAAAACTGCTGCCCGCACGATTTCTGACACGTGCAGCGATGGGAAGTTGAGGCGACGTTTCAAAATGGAGGGACATAAGCGCGCCACGTGTTTTCCCGCTAAAAATTCAGCCACTTGCCAAGTTTTTACGAACACACGACCTGGCAAGTGGGGGGACTATCTGTATTGGTCGATTTCGGTTCGATCACAAGAGAAACAGATTTGGTTATGTGACAAGGCATTGATTGATTTCGAAGACGTTGTGATCGGAAAGAAGCTGCTTCGTTCTGACTGCGATCGGCTGTGCGATGTTGTGATCGTATAATTTCGAAGACAACGTCGCAATGGATAACTTAGCTGATCCTCATCCCAAAAATATCGGAACAGATTTAGCGGATTTAGTGGAAGTGGATGAAGACGTGCGACTGTTGAAAGAGGAACGTGACAAAGTGGAATTCTTCTAGGGTTGGGGATTCTCAATCATTTCAACCTATAAATAGGACCTTACGCTCTCATTTGGGGGCACGTTCATCTGAACAATATTACCCTTATTCTTCAAGCTATACTCACTCCTCTTTAAGCTATAATCATTTTCTCATTGTATTATCGACAAACTTACTGTATTCAAAGCAATCATTGTACTTAAATTTCAACTGCGGCTTGGCTCGAACGTGGAAGAAGATCCATCTCTTTCATTGAAGCGCCATCCTTCGATTCTTCAATACAATAAGCTTTTATCGCTTTATTTATTTATTTATTTATCTGTTCATCTATCATTGTCTGCTTCGTTGTTTGCTTGCTACTTGCATTAATTATATTTGATTCACCACCTTCGATCTCATTAGTTCGTTGTTGCTGTTCCGATTAAGATAATCTATCAACTTGCTTGTTAGCATCGATCATATCTAGCGAACTGTTGTCATTGTTCTTCGATCGCATTATTTGATTGAGCATATTTCCATCTCATTCATTCACCATCGTATCTAACTTTGTCATCGAATCAGTTAAAGATTAAGTATTCGACCTTGAGTAATATCGGCCCGTAATTTGTCTTCGATAAGGAATTCGATCGAAACTACATCATCGTAAAGTGCTAGTTCATCATTTGTTTCATCTTCTGTTTACTTTCATCTTCGTATCGTGTACTTAAAATTGACATCGTATTTGCATCTTTGCGATCGGTATTCGTATTGTCTTCGAATTAAGCCCCTAAAATCAATTGCTTGTCAACGTAAATTGCTTATCAATCGATTGAATTGAGATATAAAACGGTCGCCTTAGACTCAACTAAATATAAATTTAATTGTAAAACCTGATACATTTTTAGGAAATACACAACCAAAATTGAGAAAAGAAAATAGCAAGCATGAATATGATCAAATTTAATTATTCAAAGAATGAGAAAATAGGAGGAGTCCAAATCATACCAAATACTAATAACTAAAATGTAGCACATGCGAATGGCTTAAAAAGTACAGAAAAATGTCGGAAATTGTGAAAAGACTTGCACTTTGATTTGGATGATGAGAATTTCATAGAAACAAAGCAAATAGCAGGCGACTCTCGACTCTTGAGCCGACTAAAGAAGTACTCCCTCCCTGTTCCAATTTATGTGTCACACTTTTTTTTTGGTCTGTCCCAAAAAGAATGTCACATTTCTTTATTTGTCAACTATTTAATACACTATCTCTATTTTTACCCTTATTGGGCCCTACTTACTTTAAAAGTCACCAACAACTTATTGATTACTCCAATCTTCTCTCTCTTACTTTTTCAAGGGTTAATTTGAACATTTGCAAAGTCAACTTCAATTTCTTAAACTCCGTGCCAAGTCAAACACCGCCACATAAATTGGGACGGAGGGAGTAATTCTAAATTAACCTAAAGAACGAATTGTGAGTCAGATTCTATCAGCATTGGCCAACTTCACATACAAATTAAAAATTAGCACCAAATCTTCTCCTGAGAAAAGAAAACTGAATAGAAAAGGGGCCAACCGCAAAGGAATCTACCAATAAATTTTGTATAGAAAAATAAATACATTGAGTAATCTTGAGAGGTAATTTCGAAAGCTCCTTTGATTTCTAAATAAGATATTGTTGCTCCCAAACGCACACGCAAGTATACGTGGTCGACGAGTAATAAAGTGATAAATCGAGTATCGTTCCCACGAGGACTATTCAGACTGAATTCTAGCAAACAATTTATATCTACTATCCAGGGGTCTTTTTCCAATAGTGAGAGTTGTAATTAACTAAAGAACAATAATTAAATGGGTAAAAGTGAATTCAAACAATGGAGCAAAAATGGGTTGTTATCAGTAATAAGGAGACGGTCCAGGGTCAGAGTTACGAACAATCCAGTTGAGTTTTCCAATTGATTCCACTTCTTAAATCCCGGGTTACTAACTAACAGATTAAATGTACCTGTGAAAACCTTTCGATTCTTCACAGTCTATGCAGGCTACTTCAATCCCTATATGTCTATGGGTTGAATCACGTGCACGCATTAACGAATTCTGTAATTAGTTAAACTAGGCGAGCAAGTATATGTCTATCCTACTCACGAATTGGTTCCCCGATGTCCGGGTTCACAAACTAGTCCTATTCTTTCTTATTACGTAATTAAATTCCCTCTTTCGAGTTCAATCTAAAAACCATAGATAATGCGTAATAATCGGGCCCTGACAATTACACAAGTGAAATCAAGAAAGAATAAGCAACCCGTAATGGGATTCAATTAATGGGAATCAATCTTCAAACATCAACCTTCATGAAATACTCTAACCCTAGAACTAGAGATTTAGCTACGCATACTCATAATAACAACACAAGAATATGATGAAATAATGAAATAATGATGAAATAAATTAATGGAAGGAAGAAAAACCCTTGTTCTTGATGTTATGAGCTCTCCAATTGCTCCAAAGTCTGAACTCCTATGAAAAACTAAGTAAAAGAGTATTTATAGAGTTTACAAACACCTAGTAATAAGTTAGACCCAAGCCTAGACGAAATAGGACATCAAAATTCGCTCCAGGGGCGCCATAGCGGGCGCCCCGCGCCCCCGATCGCGTGAAGATGGACAGAAGACGCCAAAATCCCTCCGCCTTTGGGCTGCGTCGCACAAGAAAACGCGCAGGGGGTGGCGCGCTGTGGGGCTCGCGGCGCATGGCCCACAGCGCCCGGCCATTTTGCTTTGTTCCTTGCTCTTTTGCGTGCTCGTGTCGTACCTTCGTGTGCTCGATCCAATCCTCAATCAAAATCCAATCTTTTCTTGCTCAATCATGCTCTTAAAAGCTCCAATTACACTGCATAACAACCTACATACACACGACATAAAATCAGTGTACAATCACATTCATAAACTATAAAATGAGCGAATAACAAGCTCAAACGTGAGAAAATATTAAGGAAATATAGGCATAAAATGCCAAACATCACCACCCCACACTTGAACCTTTGCTCGCCCTCGAGCAAGTCACAACTACTTCCCAACCTAAGTAGAACAGGTCTGCCTATGACTATGGTTGATACCGATCATTGAACCAATGCACACATGACTACTATGGATCCACAACATGCCAATAATTTACCAAACTCAAAAATATGAGAACAACCACCCCAAAATAGCTCAAATGCACAAACTCAACTGATTGCAACCATGCTCCCACAAAATCACACCTATCTACTCAACCAAAAAGCCACGACTTTACCTATCTCATGCAAACCATGTGCCCTCACCAAAATGAAGTAAGAGAGTGTCCCCCAAATATCACACACAACAATGAATATCAAGAATAGAATGGGGACAATAGCATAGAAAGAATTCACTCACTCTCATGAAAATCTCACATGTCACACACAATGTACCATAGGCTTGCCCGTAGTGTAGGACTCCACTAATGTAAGCTCACTCCAATCGGGATTAACTAGGACTTTAGAAAGGTCGTAATGTAGGCTAAGGTGCGGGTAGGATACATATGGTAATAGTGACTACCTCCCTAAGCACTTTAATACATCACAATTATTTCAAACATAATTCTCATCAAGCCACCCAATCAACAACTATCACACATACACCTTCTCAACAAGTAGCATATTTTCTTCTTAAGCACACACTAGCAAGGAAGGGATATCTTTCTCTTTTTTTTTTCCACAATTTTTCTTTTCAACTTTGCTATTTTTTCTTTTCTTTTTCAATTTCATTTTTTTTCAATTTCCTCAACTTCCAACCTTGCCAATGTTTTTCACTACTTCATTTTCTTTACCCTTGCACTTTCTTATTTTTAGCACTGAGGACATTGCTTAGTTTAAGTGTGGGGTGGGGAACTACCCTTTATCTATTTTTGAGGTTAAGGATGCATGTACCGTAGGATTTTTTTTCTTTTATCACTTGACTTTGTTTTTAGTTGTTTCTTGCTTTAATATATGAAAATTAAAAAAAAAAATTAGAAAACCAAGGAAAAATTCCAAAAAGATTTTCCTTTTAGTTTTATTAGTGGTACATGTCATCCACCCCGTGGTTTTTCTTATGGCCTCGGTTCTTTTCCACGGGTAGACCTTTGAACCGGGTAGTTTTTATTTTTAGGATTAGGATAGTTAGTTGTGGTGTCCTTGGGTTTTAATTGTGATGCATGCCTAAGAAAAAATGGAACGACCCCCTTGAGATGCTTGAGTCCGCTTGCTTGACTTTATTGTGAACCTTTGTGCATGAATGCTTAAATTTCCACAAGTTGCATTCTAGAAGCTTGGTTGAGAGTTGTTGATGGAGCCTTTTGGTGTGGATCATGTGCAATGTGTGTTGTGAGGCATATTCTTGTTTGCTCCATGTTGCATATTAATGTCTAGAACTTGCCCCGTGTGTGTGCAAAGCGAAATCCTAGGTTTGCTCTAGTCGGGAAATGATACAAGGCCTTCTCTTGATCTGCCTACCCTTACATATATACCTTGAGGAAAAAAATTATTGTTGTGATTTCTTTGACCCTTTGTGTTGGCACCCACACCCCGAGCCTACCCATTTGTTCTAAATTGTCTTTTTTGGCCCTTTGCTCCTTAAGCACTTTAGTGATATTGTGTTGTTATGTGGGAGTTGTGGTTGGATATTGGGAGGTTTTTGAGTGGAGCTAATGAAGGGGAATATTTGTGAAAATTGTGAAGTAGTGAAAAACATTGGCAAGGTTGGAAGTTGAGGAAATTGAAAAAAAATGAAATTGAAAAAGAAAAGAAAAAATAGCAAAGTTGAAAAGAAAAATTGTGGAAAAAATCCTACGGTACATGCATCCTTAACCTCAAAAATAGATAAAGGGTAGTTCCCCACCCCACACTTAAACTAAGCAATGTCCTCAGTGCTAAAAATAAGAAAGTGCAAGGGTAAAGAAAACTTCCCTGAAGGCTCTAGTCCTTGGTGCTAGCATCCTCCAATCTTCCATTTAGTATGAGGTACTCAGACTTCCCCCAACAGGTCATCAATATTAGGCAAGGGTGAGGACACCCCACACTTAGCCTCGACATTACATGAACCTGCAATCCAAGGAAAACAAAAACTACGTGACACTATAAAATAAAATAATACAAGTACAAACTCGGGTTGCCTCCCGAGAAGCGCCTTAGTTAACGTCGTCGCACGACGGCACTTTTAGCTCACTTCCAGCATTTATGTCTTCTCTTCTTACGCCTAACTTTTGCTTTCTTCCTTTCTTTGAGAGACCCCAACTTCAACTTCACATGTGGTTTACTTCCATGTTCTTGACTAACACATTCAATCATAGAGCACTCTTCAATTTTAGCTATGTGCTCCTTCTCATTATACACCTTGAAAGTAACCTTTTCTCCATGCGCTTTAACAGTCATCTCACCCAGCTCCATGTCAATAAGTGCCTTCGAGGTGACTAAGAATGGTCTCCCCAAAATAATTGGAGCTTCTAAGTCCTCTTCATAATCTAGGACTACAAAATCAACAGAGAATGTAAACTTCCCAACTTTTAACAACACATCCTCCAACTTACCATCAGGGTGAGTGAGTGATCCATCCGCCATCTTAAGAGTAACTGAGGAGGGCTTGATTGCTCCTAGTCCTAACCTTTTGCAAACAGACAGAGGCATGAGATTTATGCTCGCACCCAAATCACACAAGGCACCAGTGATACTATGTCCTCCAATGGTACAAGGAATAGTAAACTTCCCAGGATCTTGAAGTTTTGGAGGTAGCTTGCTCAAGATTGTGCTACATTCCTCAACTAACTCAACTGAATCTATTTCTTGAAACTTTTTCTTCTTGACTAAAATCTCTTTTAAAAACTTCACAAAGGATGGCATCAATTCAAACACATCAGTCAAAGGAATATTAACATGAAGTTCTTTCAGCATACTCACAAATTTTTGATACTGAGCCAAATCCTTCGATGGTATAAGCCTCTGCGGGAATGGTGGAGGTGGCCTAGGTGCCTCATTTATCTCTTTTTTCTTGTTTACCTTCTCCACTTTTTCAATTTTTTCAATTTCAGCTTTCTCCTCAGGCTTGGCCATCAGCTCTCCACCTCCAATTAAAGTCACTGCAAGACATTGTTCAGGCTCTTTCTTCACAGTACTAATTTCTCCCACCAACTGCCCCAACTGGTGCTCCAGGTTCTTGTGAGCATTGGTAAGATCTTGTATGGCCTGTGCATGGGCTGCAGTGTCAGCTATCATTCTCTGCTGGCCCGCCATTATCTGCTTTAGCATCTCCTCAACTGAACTGCTAACCTGCTGTGGTGGAGCTGGAAGTGGGTGGTAATTATTTGAGGCTCTCATATTACCATGATAATAACCATTACCAAACTGATTTTGTCCCTGCAGCCTGTTTTGATTACCCACGTAATAAACTGACTCTGGGTTAGAGGGGCAAACCTCTGTAGCATGGTCTTGACCACAAACCTCACAAAAGCTCTGTAGTTGTTGCACTGGAGCCACTGGTTGCTGAGTCTTTGGCAGAGCTAACTTGCTAATTTGATTGGAAATAGCATCCATCCTCGCCCTTAGCTCTGAAACTGCATCTAACTGAAGTACCCCTGCAGCTTTCTGCGTAGTAGCTCTACCATCACCTTGCCAATCAGGGTTGCTCTGCGAAAACTTATCTAGCAAATCATAGATCTGGTCAAAATTTAAGGCCAATACTTGACCTCCAGCAGCAGCATCTACCACAATCTTAGTATGTGCAGTCAACCCCTCAACAAAAGTATGTGCAAGAACCTCATTGGATTGGTTGTGGTGTGGACAATCTCTCAGTAAAGCTTTGAACCGCTCCCAGGCTGAATACAAGGATTCTCCTTCTAACTGTCTGAAGGACATAATTTCACTTCTCACCCGGGCTGTCTTGGCAGATGGGTAAAACTTAGCCAAGAACTTCTTAGCCAAATCATTTCAAGTGGTGATAGACCCAGACTTTTCAGCCTTTAACCACCTCTTTGCTGCCCCAATCAGTGAAAACGGGAATAAAGTCAAGCGAACATAATCAGTAGGAACTCCCGATGGTGTATAAGTATCACTGATCTCCAAGAAATTCTGGATATGTTGTTGCGGATCTTCATGAAGTAATCCACCAAATTGTCCAGTCGTATGTAACAGTTGTATCATACCGGACTTAATCTCAAAATTTCCAGTAATTCCAGGCTTAACTATGCTCGAGGCTACTCCCTCCAAATTGGGGAGAGCAACATCTCGCACAGCTAAAGCTTGTTCTTCTGCCATTCCTGTAGGTAAAGATCAAGCGAGACCTAATACCTGAAACAGCAGAAAACTCAAAACAAAAATTAAACCTGAATAGAAATTAATAAACTGTTCAAAAAGAAATCAGTCAAAAATTAGTTCCCGGCAACGGCGCCAAAAACTTGTTGCTCCCAAACGCACACGCAAGTATACGTGGTCGACAAGTAATAAAGTGATAAATCGAGTATCGTTCCCACGAGGACTATTCAGACTGAATTCTAGCAAACAATTTATATCTACTATCCAGGGGTCTTTTTCCAATAGTGAGAGTTGTAATTAACTAAAGAACAATAATTAAATGGGTAAAAGTGAATTCAAATAATGGAGCAAAAATGGGTTGTTATCAGTAATAAGGAGACGGTCCAGGGTCAGAGTTACGAACAATCCAGTTGAGTTTTCCAATTGATTCCACTTCTTAAATCCCGGGTTACTAACTAACAGATTAAATGTACCTGTGAAAACCTTTCGATTCTTCACAGTCTATGCAGGCTACTTCAATCCCTATATGTCTATGGGTTGAATCACGTGCACGCATTAACGAATTCTGTAATTAGTTAAACTAGGCGAGCAAGTATATGTCTATCCTACTCACGAATTGGTTCCCCGATGCCCGGGTTCACAAACTAGTCCTATTCTTTCTTATTACGTAATTAAATTCCCTCTTTCGAGTTCAATCTAAAAACCATAGATAATGCGTAATAATCGGGCCCTGACAATTACACAAGTGAAATCAAGAAAGAATAAGCAACCCGTAATGGGATTCAATTAATGGGAATCAATCTTCAAACATCAACCTTCATGAAATACTCTAACCCTAGAACTAGAGATTTAGCTACGCATACTCATAATAACAACACAAGAATATGATGAAATAATGAAATAATGATGAAATAAATTAATGGAAGGAAGAAAAACCCTTGTTCTTGATGTTATGAGCTCTCCAATTGCTCCAAAGTCTGAACTCCTATGAAAAACTAAGTAAAAGAGTATTTATAGAGTTTACAAACACCTAGTAATAAGTTAGACCCAAGCCTAGACGAAATAGGACATCAAAATTCGCTCCAGGGGCGCCATAGCGGGCGCCCCGCACCCCCGATCGCGTGAAGATGGACAGAAGACGCCAAAATCCCTCCGCCTTTGGGCTGCGTCGCACAAGAAAACGTGCAGGAGGTGGCGCGCTGTGGGGCTCGCGGCGCATGGCCCACAGCGCCCGGCCATTTTGCTTCGTTCCTTGCTCTTTTGCGTGCTCGTGTCGTACCTTCGTGTGCTCGATCCAATCCTCAATCAAAATCCAATCTTTTCTTGCTCAATCATGCTCTTAAAAGCTCCAATTACACTGCATAACAACCTACATACACACGACATAAAATCAGTGTACAACCACATTCATAAACTATAAAATGAGCGAATAACAAGCTCAAACGTGAGAAAATATTAAGGAAATATAGGCATAAAATGCCAAACATCAGATATTTTAGGACAATAAACTTTCATAGATGAGGCGAACATCTTCAAATAAAACTGCAATTCTGCCTAAACGAAGTGATTGAACAAATAACCAACGTCATATCCAAAACCAATTTTGCAAAAACCGAACCTTTGAAGTATATCTTGAAAATCAAGAACAGATTTAAGGAATGAGGTATGCAACTATTTGGTTGGATTCAATAGACGTATTAATTGGATTTATATGGGAAAGATGTGAGCCACGGTCAAGTCATAGCCAACATTAATAAATTAGTAACAACTACTAATATTTATAATAAATTGATGATTCAAGAATCAGTTTCGACAAAGAGGTTATGGAAGCAGTAAAGAGACGTTAGAGAAACCGAGCAACGTATGAAGACCTTCAGTACCTCCTTCATTACACTTTGTCTATAAGAATATATTATGGAATACTATTAAATGTCATAAACTTACACTTTAAACAATTGGGGGTTACGTATGGAGGTTATGGAAAAAATAATTATGAGAGTTATGATTATTATTAATACTAAAATGAAGAGGTCTGATTTATGAATGTAAATTTTTTAAATAAGTTAAATGCAAAAAATGAGAGAAAAAGCAAAAAAATGGAAAAAAAAGATAAATATAATATTTGGCCAAAGAGAGGTGCCACATCAGCAGGCTTAACCTTATAAGAAAAGGCCTTCAATTTAATTAATGAAATTCTACATATTTTTATTTGATTTTTTTTCTTTTTGTTTTGTAACGATGTTGTATTTCACATTGCATGAATCTCGACCGGTCACTCAGATATGTGCCTAGTTCATCATATTCAGTAACTATACTCAATGAGTCTTGATAATATTTTAATAAATCCACGGTAAAGATAAGGTTATTAAGTTTTCATCATCTAAATAATCTCAATTGTGTACTACTAAGGAAATATTAAAATAATTTCATACATTTGGAATATACTTAAGTCCATTTTGAATTGGAATTTGGGTTGATCCACTCTTTTATTGTAATTAACTCTAAAATCTAATAAAAGAGAATTTATTTTTTGTTGTTTTATTCAATATGGTTTATCAAATTAATATTTTCCACATATTACATGAATTTATTAAATTCGACTATTTATCTATATAACCTCTAGCGAATTTCAAATAAGAAACATAATCTATTTTCTTAATAATAATAATAATTTTATAATATATATACTATACAATAATTTTATCCGAGCAGCCCCGCAGCTTCCTCAAAATGTGCTGAGTCTCCATTGTTCATTTATGAGTGGATTTTTTTTATTATCTTGTTAACTGGCGCACTTATATTATACTAGTTTTGGCAACGCGCTTCGCGCGTGTAACCACTTTCAATAAGTAAACATAGAAATATAATTACATAAAGTATGAACAAAAAGAAAAGATTGATGACAGCGATACATTTAGATGTATGTTTCCTACGCAAAAATTTCATTTTTTATTTCTTTCAATAAATTCATGCATTTGACTATTGAAAAATGCATGCTCAAATTATGATATGTCTTCAATAATAAACAAAGCGAATGGACGATAGAATTTTACAAAGAGAGCCTTTACTAAGAAATCCAATACTCATAATTACGCTAATATAAAAGAGGAATAGAAGGAATTGGGAAGAACAAATAAGTAGAAGATCATATTCTTGAACATGTTAATTAGTTCCAAGCCACAAACATCAACAACAAATGTTTTTGTATCTCTATAGATAGAGTCACATCTTGCATATGTATTTGGTGACCACATCATGCATGTAAACGTAAAATACAAAGAGTTCACGGTGTTTTATTCAAATCATTTTGGATAAAAATGTGAAGCTATGTTGTATGTAGTATCAAAGTGGAAGCTTTTAGGCTAGTTGTTCTCAAGAGTAGGAACACAAATCAATTTATACACCATAAATAGAATTGTAAGAGTTAGCTTAGGAAGATGGAAATACTCAATACATGCATGAGAATTTGAAATGTTGACTTCAAAAAATGTAAACACCGTTAATATATGTACACGGTAATCTAATTCAGATTGATGTTACTACTATAGCCAAACAAATATATTAATTTACTTATATATATATATTAATTATTTATTAGAGAGTAAATTTACTTTTTAGTACAAAAATCTTACAAGAGTACCTTTAAAGTGAAGGGTAAAAATGTCGTTTACTTTTTACCTATAGGGATTGGCTCTTTTAGAATAGTATGATGATATGATTTTTTGTTTGGCAAATTTTTTATTCATTTTGCAATATTTTGGGGTCCATAGGAAGATGACTTGGCATAATTCTTTGGCCTCCATTTCATCAAAATCTAAAGAAAACAATAGTTACCTATTTTCTTAAGTTTTTGCCTTTTTATCTCATTTTTGGACTATAAGAACTGTAGAAACTAAAATAACGTTTTTAATTTGCAATTTTTGCATTTAACCTGTCATTATATATATTCTTCAACTTTGTAACTTCCCATTTAAAGACATTTTGTATTCTTAAATGTATTTGATCAATACTCCGATTGAATTGTAGAGAACCGACACGAAGTGAACTTTTTCTTCCTTATCTTCACTAACGTGTATTTCATGAGTGTTTTTTTTCAATATCGTTACGTATAATTTTAGCTTCAATTTCAGCATCATTAATGACGAGAGCTCTAAGAAAAAATCATAGGATTCAACCTGAAATATTGCTTCCTATTGTTACTGTTTCTTCTTCAATTTTATAACTTCCCATTGTATTTTACATTTTAATTATTCTGGGTCCTTAGCATTTTACACCCCTAATCTATGTCCCATTTTTTGTTTTGCACCCTGTCATATTTTTTTTAACGATTTACACCTTAACCTCTTCATTTTCTTGTAAAATAATAAATACACTATCTTTTATAACTTTTCATGAGCACAAAATAGGAAATAAAAAAAGTTATTCTTATTCTTTTCTTCTTAACCCGAAAAAACTTTAACCCATTTTTCTAATGCAGAAAATATGTAAACAACTTTTGATATCAGTTTCGAAAGTCCTATGTCTGTGCTCATATGCATGAGCAAAGATTGATATTCCAGCTTTTCACTCTCCAATGCTAAAAAGCTCTAATAGTCTGATGATTTATAGTTTCACTGATAACTTAGTTCTCTTTTGAGGAGTGTTATTCAATTCTTATTGAAAAAAGAAAAAGAAAAGATAACAACAAATGAAATCGAAAAATACAAAAAAGAAAAATAAAAAAGTACAATTAATACCCGACACAAGAAATAAATTTAGGGACATATTATTTGTAGTTTTCTTTTTCGTATTTTCTGTTTTGCCCTCATAAAAAGGTGTAAAGAGGGTAGAATTATTATTTGACAAATTTTCAGAAATAAGCAGCTCACTATCCAAAATTACAAACAACATACCATATTTTTTTATGCATAACACCCATCCTTAAATTACAAATTAAGCACTCCTTCGAAATAAAAAACCCTAGCTACCAAATCTACCCCTGACACTGAGCCGCCGGCAGACACTTATATTATATTTCTATTTGACAATTTTTTTATTTTATTTTGCAATATTAGGAAGCACAAAAATTGGAACATGTACTACATCATGCACTGAAAAGGAAAAAAAAAGTGGACATGGATGATTAGTGATTGGTAAAATCCGTGTTTCTTTTCTTATTGGGTGAAACGACCTCGGTCAGTCGTTTTGGATGTTAGGACTCTGATTGGCGTGCCGATAATTTTAAAAATATTTGCAATGTCCATTAGGACTTGTCTGTAAAATTTGAGCTAAATCAGACCTCGTTTAGTAGGCATCGGAAGAAGGTTTCAGTTATTATTGTCGATAAATATTAAAAAGAGATTTTCGAGCTCGGTTTTGGCGAATGAGCTCCGATTCGAAATTCGAAAGCGCCATTAGGTTCGTATGATTATTTGTGACTTTTGTGATTTTTCGAAAGTAAATTTCGATGTTGTTCGGCTAGTTTCCGCTAAAATGCCGAAAGTTAAATAATTTGATCTTTTTCCATTTAATTTGCATATTGAGTTTCGGGAGTCCGATTTGAGATCCGCCTTTGCGAGTATGTTACATATATTTTCTATAACTTGTATGCAAAAGTTGGAATTATTTCGAATATAATAGAGTACCATTTTAATTTTTGAAAAGAAAAGAAAATGTAAAAGTAAAAGAAAAAGAAAAAAGACAAAAAAACAAAAGAAAGCAAAGAAAGGTCAATGACGGTGGGTCCTTAGCTTAGCTTAGGACGATCAGAACATTGCAACATGAGGAAATCAAAGAAGAAATGAGAACCGTGAAGAGAAAGACGCAGTGAGATTAAAAAAAAAGTCAGAAAATGAGAAAAGAGCCGGAGAAAGATAGAATTTTTATCCTGAAACAGTCAGGTAATGATCTTAATGTATTATTTGAGTTTATTACGTGTGTTTGAATATATTTTAACGGTAAAACTTGGAATATTAGACATCGTTTTAATAAGTTCAATTAATAGATAAAAGGGTTAATTGGACCCCGATAATGAAATTGATTATATATTCATACTCAGTGAGTTATGGGCAACATATAAATGTAATTTATTTAGGATTTGGTTAGGTGACCATAAACCTTGTACATAGGCCTGACCTGCGTATTGCGTATGCGAATAGGGTATCAGGTTCCTAACCGGATTACCCTAAGATGTGGAGAATGAAGCCTTTAGCCTTATTTGATATAGTTTTCTGCTTATTGAATACAGCGGGATCGTTTGGTAATGAATCCAAAAGGATAAAGCGGTTGTTTGGTAACAGTATTAACTTTGGAACACGGTAAGTGTTTATATCCATTTCTTTGGAGGCACTTGGCCTCATGAATTTTCTACCACGTGTTCCTTACGTGTGTAGCTGCCGATAGGCGTACTCATTACGCCTTAGCTTTGTATTTACATTGTATATTATATGTTATGCCCTGTTGTTGGTATTGCATTGAGCATATGAGCATTGCACTCTGGTTTTGAGCATTACATATACTTTTCGGTTGGCGATGAGAGTCCCGCACCGGTGAAGGGGCATTATTACATATACTTCCCGGTAATCGATGAGAGTCCCGAGCCGGTGAAGGGTCATCATTGCACATACTTCCCGGTAATCGATGAGAGTCCCGAGCCGGTGAAGAGTCATCATTGCATATACTTCCCGGTAATCGATGAGAGTCCCGAGCCGGTGAAGGATCATTATTGCATATATCTCCTGGTAGACGATGAGAGTCCCGCGCCGGCGATAGGTATCAGGCATATGCGACTGCATTGCATCGTACCGCATTCATCCCATCTCATTGCACCGCATACTGACTATTGTGTGTATTGTGTTGTGTTTTATGTATGCGGTATGTATACTATGTCGTGGAGATATCTCAGCTTGGCTATATATTTCTGGCTCGTATTCTGGGTTGCGGGGATCGGGTTGCACGCCGCAACATTATAAATATATGGATCGGGTTGCACGGCGCAACAGGATGAATATATGGATCGGGTTGCACGCCGCAACAGGATGTATTTCTGATTGTTGATGTGTTCGGGATACCTATATGTTTTGGCTATCTTACGTTCCTGGTTGTTGATGAGTTTGTCATTCCATACGTGTTTCTAATTATTATCTAGCTCTGCCTTTTTATAATTTAAATAAGAGGAATTTGGTTTATCTGTTTCTTTTCTCCTTGGCTAGCTATCCTATCCTTTGAGGTGGCTAGTCTGTCCCACTTATTGAGTCCTTTTGACTCACCCTTGTTTGTTGTTTGTTTCTTGTCTATCTATTTCGTTTCGGCAGGCTCGCTCCAGGATTGTGTTCGCCACGTTGTGAAGGAGCGAAGACGACTTCAGCTGTCAGGGTGAGCCAGCTTTTATTCCGGATGGCCACCAGTTTATTGTTTACTATTTCAGTTGCATTTTGCTCCCTTCAGGAGGTATTTGTCTTTTTCTGTACTCTTAGATGTCTAGTCTGGATAGCCCTAAACCTAGTATGTTGGGTAGTCAGCTGTAATTTCTTTTGTACAGCTTAGAGGTATCAGTATGTCTGTGTGTTTTTTTTAAGTCTTATCCTTATTTATGAATTTTTATATTTATTTTCCTAATTTAATTGGTAAGGGTTTGCCCGACGGGTCTAGGGGAGGATGTCGGATGCCCGCACGGCCTAACTGGATTCTGGGTCGTGTCAGTTGGTATCAGAGCCTGTTTTAGAGTCTATCCAGACTAAGACAGTGTCTAGTAGAGTCTCGCTGATAGGTACATAGACGTCCGTACTTATCTACGAGAGGCTATGATGGCATTTAGGAAGTTTCACTTCCTTCATTTCTGATCGTGCGTCGGTCTAGGATTCAAATGTATTTTCGTTAATTCGTTAATTCCTTCGTGGTAATTGTGAACCCTCGTGCGACGAATGAGCAAACGGTATGAGTTCAAGACGAAGCAGTCTAGCGTGGGGCTAGCACTAACGAAGCCCTGAGAGTTTTTGATCGTGCTGACGAACTAGTCACGGAGGTCCCAGTCGTACGAGCTCGCGATGGGCAAGGGAGCAGGGCCTTGTGGTTCCCTTGGCTCTCTACGATGCTTTCACGAGAATCTTGGTGACGTAGATACCGCTAAAACCTATTATTCGCTAGGCAGCTTATAAAGTTTCCGCAGATGTAGATGTTCGGTGTCAGGGAGCTCCTATTCCAGTTCTTAATATTATCGCAGTAAAGTATGTTCCGGAGACAGCATGTGTTGTGCCTCTAGTTATTCTGGCTGGTTAGTTAGCCTGAGTAATGGCTCGGTCCGAGTGTCCGAAGAGGTTGCATTATTTTACGCGGTTGAACCTTCTGACATTCTTAAGCAATGCATCAGAGAAACCTCGCGATTCTTTTTTAAAATACAATGATGTCAGCATATCCTTCAGGCTCTTGATTATATCAAGCGGTATAGTGTTGATTATTCTGCTTTCCAGTTTCAGGGGTCCAGCCTTAAATTGGTGGGCCGCTCTCTTATTAGCTGACTTGGTTCGGTTTTTTTTTCTAGATTCATGGAAAAGTTCCTTTCTAGTAGCGAGCGAGATGAAAAGTGTTGCCAGTTTGAGTGGATTGGACAGGGTAGCCTGTCGGTTAGCCTGTTGGTGTTTCAGAATATGAGACTGAGTTCTATAGAATGGCTGAATATGCATTAGAACTAGTCCATGAGCCTTTCGAGAGATTCAAAGATTTATTGATGACCTTTCTTTTTCCTTAATATCCCAGATGGCTCGAGAAATTGAGGTCAGGACTTCATTTGATGTTGTTGTTGATATTGCTCAGAGGTATTAGGCATACCATAAGTTAGAGCGGGAAGAGTTAGAGTGGGAGAGCAAGAGATCCCACGGCCCTGGTGGGCACCATACCCCCCTTTGGAGGTAAGAGTTCTGATTATTTTGGGAGGTTACTTCCTAGGTTATCTTAGCTTGTGGCGCGTGATTCTCAGAGTGCACAAGTAGTTCGTCAAGATCAGAGTCAGTTTTTTCTTTTTAGCTATCAATAATCTGTCCAGTTTCCATTTTTCGCGAAAAAGGTGTTATCATTATCGTGAGTTTGGTTATCCTTTGGGGAGTTTTCCCTTACTCCAGCAAGTAGACAATCGTCATTCTTCTTGGCCTCAGGCACCTGCCCAGTCGCAGGGATTTCATTTAGATCTCAATCAGCCAGAGAAATGCCACGATCCAGTAAAGGTTGAGAGCGTGGTGGCAGTTATTCTTCAGAAGGTAATTATCAGTGTAGCGACTTAGTTCAGCCGCAGAGGCAGTTTTATGAACTGCCAGTCTGGTAGGATGCCGATGTATCCGATGTAGTAGACCCTGGTATTTCTTCTTCTCTTAAATATGAGTAAGATTTGATTCTTTCAATCGATCTGGAAATGGTGTGTCTTATCATGTTTCGATGGTTTCCTTGGATGTCATTTTTATTAAGAATCGGTTGCGGTAGAGGGGTGAACTTCTGATATGATTTATTCCTGGCATTTGTGATGACCCTACTAGTTTATCTGGTTTAAATGTGAGAGATTTGTGAGTGGGTATCAGTATTGTTTGCTTGACATCTTGTTGTGCCTCATTCTGTTATAATGTCTTGTTAGTCTACAGCTCTTTGGAATTCAGTGCTGGTAGGATGATAGGATTCTTATTCATCACCATCAGAAAGTATCATTGTTTCTTCCGATGTAAAGTTATTAGTAAGTAATACTCGATCTATGTGTCTTCCTTTGGTTCAAGATGCTTGTAGAGTCATGTTATTCCATGAGCTTGTCTCGGTTATAAAAGGGTTTTCTGGCAAATTGTTGGATTTTTCCTCTTATGAGAAGGTTAAATTGACATAGATGTTGTTCCATAAAGCTTATTTAATGTCTATCTGTTCAATTGCGATTCTTTGGTTAGCCTGACTCGGAAGTAGTGTAGCTGTGGGAGCCAAACAAATAAAAAGATGACCTTCCTGAAGCTCTAATTATTTCTATCCTCAGTCCATTGCCATCCCTTCTTTGTTTGACACTGGTGAGCTTAGGCGGTCAGTAGCCTCTTGTGATGTTCCCTGTGTTGAGCCAGAGTGCGTGTCAAGGTGGCCGGATAAGCACATTGTTATTTTTCAAGGCTACTAAGGGTAATGAGAGGCATCATTTGACCTTTGATTTGATCCATCAGGCGGTGGTGCTTATAGAAAATGTATGGAGTTGTGAACTCGAGAGTTGCAACTGTTTGGCAACTCAAAAGGGTAGTTTGGTAGCTTAGGTCTGCCTACGTTCGACTTTTAGCTAAATTTTCTTTAGTCCAGCAGACTGTGCGAGGATGGTTATTCCTATTCAAATAGCTGCATGAGTTTGTGCTTTAAGTGGAGGAGTCTTCCTCCAAATATTGAATGGTAATACTAAATCTCTAAGGCGTTGATACCACTTTTGTCACGACCCAACCTAGGGCCACGACAGAAACCTACAATGAGTGTCGATCATTGCTAAACCCACTAATAATCTATTAATGATAGAGATAAGCTGGAAACCTGATCATATATACGTACCTATCGGCTGAAAGTATAAAGTCTGGAAAGATGACACGACTTTAACTTGCTGGCAACTAGAACACTGAGCCACAAATTCTGCTATGTCACACTTCATTCCGTCCCATTAATAAATCTGCTTAAGATCATGGTACATCTTAGTCAACCTGGATGAACAGTGTATTTGAAATAATGTGCCTCTATCATAATCTGTCCACATAAATCTGCAACATCGGGAACACAAAGTCTATCTTTATACATGAGAACACCGTCAGTAGTAACCCTGTATGTTGACTCCGGTTTTTTTCTGGCTATCTGTCTGTATTCAACTAGAACTGGATCCTCATAATGCCGCTGTTTTACTTCATAAAAATTTAGAGTTAAAAGTCTAGTGCAGCTTGTCGTCCATCCATTATTGGCATATCTCCTTCACACCTCAACTCTTTGAGAAGTTACTTTAGCGTTATAAGTGCACATGTAATCAACTTTGTTGCCGGTATTCTGCCTCAGCTCATGGTCCAATTATATGTCTCCTTTATTTTTACTTTTTCAAGTCATAATACTTCCAATTCAAAGAGAATACCCTGAAGTGGATGTTTAGTCTGAAGATCATTCCTGGTCTGCGTCATACTATCCAGTAGTATTTGCATAATCCTTATCCTTATTTGATAGACCCTGTTCAGATGAACCTTTGACATACATTAAGATATGAGTAACTACATTCCCACAAAGAGCTTGCGGAACAACACTAACATCAACTGAGATGTTGCATAGTGCGTTCGTTGGGTGCTTGAATAACTGATGGGGAAAACAATATAGGTACGGTTGTCTAAGACCTTTATGAATGAATCATCTCCTAACAAGCCCCAGTTGATCCTAATCTGTTTAAGTAGCTGCTCCACTTTGACTTCGGGCATTGTTTAACACCCATCTTTTTCTCTAATGTTAATATGGACACCAATTTTTTTACTACTTGCATTAAGTTGCTACAATTGTCTAAGGGATCTTTTGATTTTTCCTTAATAACAGGATAGTCTCAGATGGAGTCAACCAAGAAGAAGCTTGAAATCACTTAGTATTTTGTTTAGACATATGTAAATGCATACGATGACAGTGAGCAGCTTGAAGGCTCTTTAAGGTTTTTCTCTTTTTTGTTACATGTATATGTGTACATGAACTTGAAATAAAGTATTGCATAGTAAATAACTAAGTTGACATTTTAGTAATGAAGTTATCATGTATGGACTATTAAATATTTTTGGTGTTCTTTTGAATTATATTGGTTGCTTTTGATATTGGTAAATGTAGTTGAGAGAAATTTGATGTATATATACTTAAGAGAGTATGTTGCTATTGAATGTGGTAATTGCTTTTGAAGAAATATGCTTTAGTGGCAACAAAACATTGCCACAAAAAAAAGCCACTAAAAAGTCAGGCTACTGTGGCGACTTGAGTTGTCACAAAAAGTATAATTCTTTTCGTGGCGACTAAGTCGCTGCTAATAGATATTCTACAGTGGCGACTGAACTAAAAATTAACTTGATGAACCATTTTGGTAGCGTCTAGGTTAACTTTTTGTAGCGACAAAGTCGCCACAACAGGTAAGCATTAGTGGCGATAAATAGTAGTCGCCACTAAATAAATGGTCGCCGCTAAAAGTTTTTAGTGGCGACTACAGTAAGTCAGTTTTCTTGTAGTGTTAGAAGACATGCGCTGCTCAAATTGGAACTGATCACGAGGACGAGACTGAGATGGAAACCGACCCTGAGAAGGAACAGAGGCACCCTGAAAATCATGCGCTGAGGGCTGGACTGGCCTCACAGGAGGCCTACTCTGCTGCTGATAACTTCTACCTCCAGATGAGGTACTAGAATATTCTGAACCACGAGATCTCTTACTCTCCCACTCTAACTCCTCCATCTCTAATTTATGATATGTTGCATACCTCAATATCAATGGCGACATCAAATGGAGTCCTGGCCTCAATCTCACGAGCCATCTGAGACCGCAAATATGCAGAAAGCCTGTCAATAAAATACACGACCCTCTCAGAGGGCTCCTTCACAAGATCTTGAGTATACCCAGACATCTCAGAGAACAAAAACTCATACTCCAAGACTGACAGGTTACCCTGTCCAATCCTCTCAGACTGCCTCCTCTTCTCATCCTGCTGACTGCAAGGCAGAAACTTTTCCATGAATCGGTGGGAGAACTCACTCCAGGTTAGCTTAGGCAAGCCTTGCCTAGTTGATCGGAGTGCGGTCCACCAAGCTAAAGTTAGACCATCAAAGTAGAAGGCAGTATATTCAACTCCATACTGCTCAAGATACCCAAGGGCCTCAAGAAGACGGTGGCATCGATCAAGAAACTCACGAGGCTTAAGCTTATCTGAAGTATGACCGGAGAATCTCAGAGGATTAAGACTGATAAAATTATGCAGCCTTGTTAGATCATCGACCTGACTTGCTACGTGGGCTAACTGACCAGTCTGAACAACTGGAGGCACAACACCCGCCGCCTCTAGAACATAACCACCTGGAGCTACATCTGGAGCTAGAATAAGGGCTCCCTGAGCCTGAGTACCAATATCTACCGCAGGCTGAGGAGCTGCCTGAGGAATAAGAGTATGTATAGTAGCCTGAGGAGCTACCTGAGAAATAGGAGGTCCCTGGGGCATCTGCACTGCTAAGAATCTCATAAAAGCATCAAAAAGTGCCGGGGAAACAAACAAACCCTGCTTCCCCTGCCCACCAGGAGCTGACACTGCTGGAACCTCTACAACTGGATCAGCATGGTCCACCATCGTCGTGGCCCGGGCAGCTCTACCTCTGCCTCGACCTCTACCACGGCCTCTACCGCAGCCAACACCTCCACCTCACGGAGCAGCAGGTATAATCACCTAATTTTGGCACCAAATTAAAATTTGTTCAAATAGATTGTGTAATTCTTCCTACAATTTTGTCAAATTCTTTAGCAATTTTTAGTTACTTAATTAGGAAGAAAGGGTGAAAATTTACAAAAAATATTGATTGACTTTATGTGATACTTAAAATATTTTCTTGTGGAGATTTGTATTATAATTGCTTGGTTATTAGTTAAAATGAGAATTAGTGTAGTCTAGTTTAAAAGGCCGATTGGTCCAATGCTAAATCTGAAAAAAATAAAGAAAAGCTAGTCCAAAATATTGTCCAGCCTATCTATTCATGACCCGGCCCAATATCCCCCTTGTTTAAATACCATTTTCATTGCCATTTTAGGCCATTTTAACCCCCTAAATATTCAAACCACATGAAAATCTTGCCAATTTTATAAGTAACCACCGGAAACCACCATAAGCCGCCGTATCCTGATGGCGAACAACCTCCTTCGGCTAAAATTTTACCTTCCCCGATTGCCCTTCACCTTTTCTATCCGAATATGGCATCGATTTCTCCAATTTCTCCCTGATTTGGAGTGAATCAGAGTTTGAAAAAAGGTCAAAACCCTAACTCCGGCGACGGTGATTTTTCCGGTCAATACCTATATCGACGGACTGACCTTGTGTTCCTCTACACATTTTCTAATCATAATTTTCCTTGAAAACCTCTCGATTTAATTTTGTTCATTTTAGCCCGTGTTCTCGTATTTCTTTCATTTAATTCCACCACTATTAATGGTGAGGTGATGTACCGTTAGTGGTGGCTATTAGCTGTGATGGTGGGACTTTGGTGATGCTTAAGCGATGAAGAAAATGGTGTATGGTATGGCTGTTTCGACGCAAGGCAGTAGGGTGTCGATGCAACAGGATTATTGGAGAGTTGGTATTAATTTTGTTGGCGAGGCAGCGATGATGGTGTTCGTAGCTAGTGTGACGAGGTGATGGATATCCAATACTTGTTGTTGCATTGAAAGGCTATGATAATGGCGAACCAGTAGCTCGAGGAAGTTTTATTGTGGTGGCGATGCTTGGAGATGCCGAGGATGAATGGAGCTATGACGACGCAGCGGCTACGAAGCACGTGCAATGGTGGTGAGGTAGTCTTGGCTACACTTCAACTTGTCTAACGGTTAGCTAGATGATACTGTTGTTTCTTTACATTATTCATTAATGTTAGATTTTTAGTTATCATGCATATGTATGCCTGATCCTCAACCTCCACGCCTCCCTATCTAGTGTCATGTCCTCTGTACTCAGGACATGGCCTGGATCCAGAGCACCGAGGACATGACACTAGATAGGGGGGCGTGGAAGTCGAGGATTATGGTAGAAGGTTAGCTTGTAGTCGAGCATCTTTCCCCGTATTAGATGTAGTATTATGCTTTTGTAGATTTCCATTTTACTCTCCGACTTTATATCTACTGTTATTATCTATTTACTGGATATGCATACATTTTACATTCTCTTTAGCATGATATCACAGGCTTGATTTTTCAAATGTGCTTTCTAATGTGTTTCTGTTTCTAGCCGAGGGTCTATCGGAAACAACTTCTCCACCTTTGTGGGGGTAAGGTCTGCGTACATCTCACCTTCCCCAGACCCCACTTGTGGGATACAATAGGTATGTTGTTGTTGTTGTTGTATGCATATGTATGCCTGTTTATATGAGTATCTGTCGATTACTGATAATTTAAAGCTCAAATCTGAAGCTCGTGTTGAATTGTCCAACTCCCTTTTAGTTCCTTAAGTTTGATTCAAAGGCTGTTATTGTCCCATTTCCAAGTATGTATTTGTCTTATGAAATTATGAGTTCGAGTAAGCCTGCCTCTTTGATTAAGTTATATGTGCAGTTCTAAGTCATTTGAGTTGTTTTAAGACATCGATTCAAGTTTTGGTAATGAATTCGTTTGGTTTCGTCTCGTCTTAAGTTAAACGTGTTAGTTAAAACTGTGAGTTGAGTGTTTAGCCTGAAATGAGAAGCATGTTTGAGTTGATCCTTAAAGCTTCGAAATGGGTCTTGTTTACTTGCTTTGTTCAGTATATAAGTACCAGTGGTTCGGGGTTGTTTTCAAAAACTGGTTTGCTTATTCTATGTGTGAAATTGTGTATGTGAGTTCCTGTGAGGAAAGAGAGTTGAAAGCCATGGAGTTCGCTCACGAGATATGTCAGGTTTTGAGTTTGTTTGAGCTTGAAACATGAATCCCAGTTGTTTTAAAATTGAGTATCTCTTTAGTTCATGTTTATTACTGAAAGCCTGGGTTGCTTGTGATGAATTTGAGGGTCCAGGGAGTCATTATTGACTGTCTTTGGACTCAAGAATTGTTTCAATTGGCTCATGGGATAGATTGTCAGCTAGAAAAATTATGTAGGCCATTAGGTAAGTCAGAAGTTGGTTTGGTCGGCTTTAGGCTTAATGTTTAGCCTTAGTATAGTGTTCAAAAATAAAATCTGAAATTTAAAGGATAGGGAATCTTAGAGTCAAATAGTAAGACAAAAGGGAAGCACCCAAAATAGGATAGTGTCAGTTTCTCTTGAGAGGCTAGCATGAGAAAAGTAATTGCAATTAAGGGAAGTCAAAAGTCAAGTAAAAAATAAAAATTGGCAGCTAAAGCACAAGATTCCCTGCCATTTTCTTTGTATCATGGATAGCTGTACACACTCCATCATTTTCTTGGCCTATATAAAGGTTTGTTTCTTTCACTTTAGAGGGGGCTTCACCACTAACATTTGAAAACAGTACTCTTTCACTATGTTCTTCATTCACTGCAAGAAATACACCTCCAGATATAAAATTTGAGAGCTTGAAAAAGAAAAACTGGAGAGAAAAATAGTAAAGGGTTAGTAGAGAAAAGAGGGAAAAAACTTGGGAGTTGGACTAAGGTCTTTTAAGTTAAGTTGAAGGCTGGTTGGAGGGTCTGTTAGCTGCTGGTTACTGTTGTATTGCTGAGCTTTGGTTGTCGGTTTTCTTGCTGTTGTATTTGGAATTTAAACTAGGTAACTTTCCAAGCTATTTTTTTTATATTGTGTATGTGTTTTGCAAGGATATGTATGTTTAAAACTAAAATGATAGAATGTCTTGGGCTATTGTTTATTTAGGCAAGCCTAGGTCCACTTAGGCAAGCCTAGGTCCAGTTAAGCTTCACTTTTAATGATGTTACCTTGCACATTTTCACTTGTTCATGTTTACTGTCAATGTTGTATGAGAAAAATATTTAACAGATGAACTTTGGCTTTTCTTTACTATTCTTGAATGAATGTTTAAGCAATTTTAGGCTATCAACTTGCACCTAAAATCAAAACTATTCAAAGTAAAAGTAACCTGATAAATACTTATCAAGTTATTCAATTTGGTTGAGACTAACATTAGGATGCAAAAAAAAAAAAAAATGGTTTGAAGTGGAGATATCTTGAAGAAAGCAGATCTAATGAGTGCTTAAATGGTAACATACAGAAAAACTTAGACTAATTAAAACGGCACAATAAGCTAGCTGAAATGTAAAACCAAAGGAGAAAAAAATGGCACTAGCTTAAAAGATGTGTTTAGGCATAGTGCTGAGCAGGATCCATTAGTTTGTCTATAAGGTAAAAATGAAAGCACGGTTAGGAAAAGTCTAAATAGGCCGAAAGCAATTTCAATTAAATAATCAATTTTTCACGTGGAACTCATATAAATGGGAAATTTCGAACGGGTGAAGTGCTTGCACGATTTAACCAATTTAAGTCGGAAGATTTCGAACTATTGAAGTGCTCGCGCGATTATATCTCGATTTGAGTTTCTATTTGAACGGATAATTAATAATAAATCAAAGCGTAACAAATAAAGGCAAATACAACAAATAAATTCAAAGAGTCGAAATGCATCAATAAAGCAACTGTGTTTGGCACAGGACTCAAGGGTGCCTAACACCTTCCTAAGAGTCAACCAAGATCCTTATCTTGAACTCTAATGCAGACCATTTTCGAGTCAAAGGTGTTCTAGGTACACCACTTTGGTGACTTGGAACACCTTTAACTTGTCAAGTGGTGACTCCAAAAACTCTTAAATAATTGTGTACCTATTAACACCGTCACAGCCTAAACACTAGCTTTCTCTTTAGCTAAAAAGGGGTCGTGACAGCAGGCATAGGGGCTGCTGCTGGCTCCTCTACCTCTTGCAGAGTATTTGTGCGTGTTCTTACCATTTACTGCGAAAGAATTAATAAAGATATTTAATTTCAGATAAGAAGACTCACGCACGACAGGGAAAGAAAAAAAGGAAATTGCCTAAATGCAACCATAGCCTCTTGTAGATAGGTACGGATGTCTCCGCCCAATTAGCGGAACTTTATTAGACACTGTCACAATCTAGAAAGATTCTAAACTTGGCTCTGATAAAAACTGACACGACCCAAATTTTCTGTTAGGCCATGTGGGCACCCGACTACCTGAAATGACCTTAGGTAGTTGTTTTAGGAGATAGGACTCTGATTATTATGTCGGTAGTCTTAAAAATTTAGTAAGATACATTAGGACCTATTTGTAAAGTTTGAATTGAATCGGACCTCGTTTGGTAGGTATCGGAAGAAGGTTTCAGTTTCCATTGTCGGTAAATCTTAAAAAGAGGTTTTCGAGCTCAATTTTGGCGAATGAGCTCCGATTCGAATCTGAAAGCGTCGTTAGGTTCGTATGGTCATTTATGACCTGCGTGAACTTTTAGAAGTGAATTCCGAGGTCGTTCAGATAATTTCTGCTAAAGTCCTGAAAGTTAAGAATTTGATGTCTGGTCGTTTAATTCACATCTTGAGTTTCGGGAATCCAATTCGAGATCCGTCTTAGCAAGTACGTCTGATAAATTTTGTATAACTTTTTTGAGAAATTAGGGATCATTCCGAGTTTCGTAGGGTTCTGTTTTAATTTTAGTTGCAGTAGCAAGTTTTCAAAAAATAAAAAAGAAAAAAAAAAGAAAGAAAAGGAAAGGCAAAATACATAAACAGCCCCCTAAAGTTGGCGCCAGTTGTCAGTTAGACACTCCAACTTTCCGAATGACTGTTCAGATACCTCATATAACACTTAAGTGAAACTTTTAAACACCTCCGTTCAGCAGATCTTGTGCGTGGGTTGCAATTGCGGGTGACATGAAAAAGTCACTAATGAAAAAATGACACGTGGAATTTGGAATAAAAAAAGAAAAGAGATCCCTTTTAATATGAAAAAGAAAAAATAAAAAAAGCAGAACCCACGCCTCCAAGTCAACTCCACCTCTCCCCCCCTTCTTCTTCTTCTTCTTCTTCTTCTTCTTCTTCTTCTTCTTCTTCTTCTTCTTCTTCTTCTTCTTCTTCTTCATTACAGCAGACCCTACTCTTTCTTCTTCATCAGAACTCCCTCTCCACCATATTCCACCCAAACACTACACCCAACTCCAATATTTTCCATAATTAATTTCAACCCAGGCTCAATTTGCCCATTTCTCTTCCATTCTCCTAACATATGTTCATTCTACTACTTTGTATTGAATTAGTCAAATGTGCATCATAAGAATTTTATTGTTCAATAATTTTGGATGGTTTAGCCACTCTCTCTAACCGTTTGACACTGTTAATCTTCACATAGTATAATCCAAAGCCCTAAACGTTTGTAATTTCAATGGCAAACGGATTCGACGCCTCCGGAGTGATCTACTTATGCACTTTAACTTATGAATGGTATCGTGTCGATTTGGAGTCCTTGCCATATGAGGGGATCGGAAAGTATTTTCTCCAATGGCCAAGTTCAATCGAGAATGTGGTTTATTGGACCACTATTGGTGATGACACCTACTGCACCGGAGGACCGCTATTCCGATTAACACAAAAAATAATTTTGGCCAAATCTCATCTTGAAAATTTCTCAATCAATTTGACACTGTATACTGATGGCAAGAATTGGTGTTTGATTTTTTTTTTGGAAGTCAGTGAGTTTAATGGAGAAGATAGGCAGTGGAAAAGGTGGAGACGATAATTGTGCTGTAACCTATGAAAGATTTTTAGAGATTGTGGTGTTGTGACGAAAATGGTGGCACTGTAATGGGTGAAGAAAAACGATGTGGACTGATTTTTTATTTTTTGTTTTGAGTTGACTTGGTTAAAAAAAGCACAATTCTCTAAAGCTTCACGCGCTCAAATTTGAGTGTAAAACACTCATTTTGCCAGATCAGCGCAGGGGGCTTATAAGGCATATGTTGTAACGAGAAAAAGTGTCTGGAAAATCATCTGGAAAGCTGGAGTGTCTATCTGACAACCGGCGCCAACTTTAAGGGGCTATTTATGTATTTTGCCAAAACGAAAGGATAATTAATTGAGAGGCGGTGGCTAATGGCTAAGGGATTAAAATCCCTTTCCAAGTATAAAAGCAAACAGAAACAAGGAAACAAGAGACATAACGTAGTGACTGAGAAAAAAGGCAAAAAAGAGAGAAAGGAAAGGAAAAGAAGAAGGAAAAAAATAGAATTTTCACCCGAAATATCAAGGTAATGATGTTAATTTATTATTTCAGTTTATTACGTGTGTTTGAATATATTTTAACGGTAGAAATCGAGATATTAGATATCGTTCTAATAAGTTAAATTGATAGATCAAAGGGTTAATTAGACCTCGATAATGGAATTGATTATATATTCGAACTCAGGGAGTTATGGGCAACCAATAAATGTAATTTATTTATGGTTTGGTTATGTGATTTTGAACCATGTACGTAAGCCTGGACTGCGTACCGCGTATCTAAATCAGGTGTTGGGTTCCTAAACGGGTTGTTCTAAGACGTAAGGAGTGAAACCTTTAGCCTTATTTGATATATTTTTCTGCTTATTGAATGGAGCGGGATCGTTTGGCATTAAATCCAAAGGAAAAAGCGGTTGTTGAGTAGCAATGCTATCTTTGGAACAAGGTAAGTGATTATATCTATTTCTTTGACGGCCTTTGGCCTTATGGATATTTTATTCACGCGTTCTTTATGTGAATAGCTGCCGACATGGAGTACTTATTATGCTACAGCCTAGAAAAGCATTCATATGTGTTATATTTTCTGGTTATGGGCTGCTATGTCATATACTGAGTGCAGGAGTATTTGCCTCAGCTTTATATTATCTCGGGTACAGGAGTATTCCGCTCTAGGAGCAGGAGGATTCCTCTCCTTGCATCATATTGAGGGTATGAGGATTCCACCCTAGGAGCAGAAGGATTCTGCTCCTTGCATCATATTGAGAGTAGGAGGATTCCGCTCTTTGCATCATATTGAGAGTAGGAGGATTCCGCTCCTTGCATCATATTGAGGGTAGGAGGATTCCGCTCCATTCATTTTGCACATGTGACCCTATTGCATCAGGATACATTCATTTCATATGTTTATATGTGTTTTGTGAGTTGTATAGGTTTGTTGCATTGATTATCTGTGAATGACTTATCTGGTTGACTGCTATGGCTTCTGTTTCCCTTGCTAGCATTTATATTTTTCGAGGTCGCTAGTTTGTCCTCACTTACTGAGTCCTTATGACTCATTCCCTATCTGTTCTTGTGTTTTCTTTTTGTTTCGATAGATTCAGCTCTAGGACCCAGCACATATCATGAGTGAGGAGCAGGACGTATTTAGCTGTCTATGGTGAGCCAACTTGTTCTTTAAGGCCACCAACTATAGCTTTTATAGTTGTATCTTATTTTTGCTCCCTTCAGAAGATGTGTACGTATATCTTTTGGACTTCTTAGATGTCTGATCTGGAAACCTCTAAACCTATATATTTTGGATAGTTAGTTGTATTATTCAAACATTTATAGACCTTTATCTTGTATTATTAAGGTTAGATTTATTTCGTTCTCGAAATAATTGTACGCTATTTATATCGGTTCAGTCAATAGAGTTCGCCCGATAGGTCTAAGAGAGGTGGTGGGGGGCCCGCACTGCCTAGCCGAGAATTCGGATCGTGTTAGTTGGTATCAGAGCCCATTTTAGAGTCTTTCCAGATCATGACAGTGTCTAATAGAGTCTTGCAGATCGAGTGGAGATGTCCGTACCTATTTATGAGAGGCTATGGTGGCATTTAGGCAGATTCCTTTCTTTCTGTTCTTCTCGTGCGTGGATCTTTTTGCCTGAGGTTAAATATCTTTGTTAATTCATTCGTACTAAGTGGAAAGAACATGTGCGACTGCTCAGTGAGAGGTGGATAAGCCAGAGGTAGTAGGTGGTGCGCCTTTAAATGTTCAGGCTGGTCATCTAGCCCAGGTAGTAGTCCAGGTTAAGAATCTGGAGAGGCTGCATTATTTCATCAAGCTCAAGCCTCCAAAATTCTTCGGTTATACCTTCGAGAAGGCCGTGAGTTTTTTTGATCGATGCCAGCTTATTCTCTAGGCCATTGGTTATCTTGAGCAGTATGGAGTTGAGTATACTGCTTTTTAGTTTGAGGGTCCAGCTTTAGCTTGGTGGACCGCACTTCCACCAGCTAGGTAGGGCTTGCCTAAGCTGACCTGGAGTGAGTTCTCCTATCTATTCATCGAGAAGTATCTTTCTCGAAATTAAAATGATGAGAAGAGGAGGCACTTAGAGAGGATTGGACAGGGTAACCTGTCAGTCTCAGAGTATGAGCTGTTGTTTTCTGAGATGTCCGGCTATGTTCCAGATGTTGTGCAGGAACCTTCTGAGAGGGTTAGGCGCTTTATTGATGGGTTTTCTCCTCATTTGCGATCCCAGATGGCTCGTGAGATTGAGGCTGTTACTCCATTTGATGTCGCCGCTGATATTGCTAGGAGGTATAAGGCATATCATAAATTGGAGATGGAAGAGTTAGAATGGGAGAGTAAGAGATTTTGTTGTTCAAGGCATTCTAGTACTTCAGCTGGAGGTAGGAGTTATCAGCAGTAGGGTAGACCTCTTGTTAGGCCAGTTCAAGCTTCGGAGCACGGTTTTTAGAATGTGCCTGCTTCTTCTCAGGGTCAGTTCTGATTTCGCCCGCGAGATCAGTCTCAGTTTGATCAGCGTAGATTTTCTCAAGGGTGCTTTATCTGTTAGGATCCAGGGCATCATAAGCAAGATTGCCCTTATCTTTATCAGTAGGGTAGTAGTCGTCCATTCTCTCAACCTCCAGCACCTATGCAGCAGCAGCCTCAGGGTATCCATTTTGGGTTTCAGCCAGCTAGAGGTGCACCACCGCCTAGCAGAAGTCGTGGGCGTGGTTCTGGTGGTCCTTCTAGAGGAGGTTCTCAACTATATGCGCTGCCAGTCAGGCAGGATGCTGAGGCATTCGATGCAGTAGACCCAGGTAACTTCTTCCCTTATCTGTGAGCTTGATTTGTTTCTTGTGGAAAATCTGGAATTCATCTATCTTAATATGTCTCTATGGGTTCTTTTGGGGTATCATTTCTGTTAGAGAAATCTATTATGGTAGAGGGGTTAGTTTCTAGTATGTTTTATTTAGGGGGTTTCAGAGACCCTAGTTGTTTATCTGGTTTAAATGCGAGAGATTTGGGAGTAAGTGTCGATATTGTCGACTTGGCCTCTGGTTGTGCCACCTTCTGTTATTGTATCAAGTTAGTTCATCTCTCCCTCCTTGGATTCAATGTTAGTAGAATTATGTGAATTCTATTCGCCACCATCAGAGTGTGTTATTGCTTCTCAGGTGTAAGGCGATTGGTAAGTAAATATTGATCTATGTGTCTCACCTTGGTGTGAGACACTAGTAATGATATTTTATGCTATGAGCTTGTCTCTATTATAGAGTAAATTTTCTAGCGTTTTCGTTGGAGACTTATTAGGGCTTCCTTCAGTTTAGAAGGTTGGGATTGGCATGAATGTTGTGCCATAACTTCATTCAATGTATATTTCTTCCATTGCGGTTTTTTTTTTTGCTAGCTTGACTCGGAAGGTAGTCTAACTCTGATAGCCAGGAAAATGAAAAATGAGTTTCCCATAAGCTTTAGTTGTTGCTACCCTCAGTTTAACGTTATTTATTTTCCGTCTGGTACTAATAGGTTAGGTGTCATTAGTGATACTCTATGTGTTGGGCCAGAATGAATGTCTATGTAACCAGGTAATGTGTTGCTTGAGTTCCTAGGCCGCTAAGGTTAATGGAGAGCATCGTCCACCTCGTGAATTTGAGTCATCAAGCAGTAGTGCTTGTGGTGAAGGCTTAGAAGTCGTGAACTTGAGAGTTGTAGTTCCCTGACAACTCGAGAGTGTAATCTGGTGACTCAGGTCCGAGCTGCATTATGGTTGAGTCTTCCTTAGTCGAGTGGACTAAGGAAGGGCAGCCTGGAAATCCTTATTTCTAATTAGTTACATAGTCGTGTTCTAATTGGAGGAGTTTCCTCCAACTCTCGATGCCAAAGGTAAGTCTTTCAAGCGTCATCAAAATGTAGGTTGAGTTTTCAAGTTTATTAGCCTTCCTTCATATCGAAAAGCATGTTGGTAGGATGACTCGTCGGCTCAAATTGCCAGCCTCTGTGCCAATTCATCTAGTCTTCCTGTGTTGATGCTTCAAAAGTGTATATGATATCCCTCAGGGTGATTGCAATATCCAGTTCAGCTTGTGAATCCAGCTTTGGGAGTTCCCGGCTGTTGTTATTAGTAGAGATATTAATGGAGTTTTGTTTCTAGAAGAATTTCCAATAACTTCTATTCCGAGCAGATGTAGGAGGAGTATCCCTCCAAACTTAGACGGTGATGATATTCTTGAAAGCGTCTCCAACGCGTAGGTTAGGTTCTAAGTTTGTCGATCTTTCTATATCGATAAGTATTTCAGTGTTAGGGTATTAGTCATTTTAATTGGCAAGGACTAATGCCAGCTCATATGTATATTTTTGTTCTGAGAATAAAAAGTTTTCCTACCGGTAAACGAGGAAGATTCGGATTGGCGATGTTCAAATTAAGTGTAATCAGAACTCTTAAGTTAAGAGTCTTGCTTCACCGAATATCGTCCCATTAGCTTAGGTCATTGTTATCATGTAGTCCAACTCGAGTTGGAGGTTCAATTCTAGTGGTCTTTGTGCTGGCAAGAATGAAACGACCTTTGCTAGTCATTTTAGGAGATAGGACTCCGATTATCGTGCTGATAATCTCAAAAGCTCCGTGAGATCCATTAGGACTTGTTTCCAAAGTTTGAATTGAATTACACCTCGTTTGGTAGGTATCGGAAGAAAGTTTCAGTTTCTGTTGTCGGTAAATATTAAAAAGAGGTTTTCGAGCTCGATTTTTGCGAATGAGCTCTAATTCAAAATCTAAAAGCATCGTTAGGTTCATATGGTCATTTGTAACATGTGTAAACTTTCGGAAATGAATTCTGAGGTTGTTCAGATAGTTTTAGCTAAAGTCCCGAAAGCTAAAAATTTGATCTCTGGCCGTTTAATTTGCATCTTGAGTTTTGGGAATCCAATTCGAGATCTCTCTTAGCAAGTACGTCACATAAATTTTTTATAACTTTCTTGAGAAATTTGGGATCATTATGAGTTTCGTAGGGTTCTATTTTAATTTTAGTCGCAGTAGCAAGTTTTCAAAAAAAAAAGGAAAAGATAATTAATTGAGAGGCGGTAGCTAATGCCAAGCATAAAAGCGAACAAAAACAAGGAAACAAGAGACAGAATGTAGTGAAGGAGAAAAAAGGCAGAAAAGAGAGAAAGGAAAGGAAAAGGAGAAAGAAAAAATAGAATTTTCACCCCAAAACATTCAGGTAATGAAGTTAATTTATTATTTCAGTTTATTACGTGTGTTTGAATATATTTTAACTATAGAAATTGGGATATTAGATATCGTTCTAATAAGTTAAATTAATAGTTCAAATGGTTAATTAGACCATGATAATGGAATTGATTATATATTCGAACTAAGGGAGTTATGGGCAACCAATAAATGTAATTTATTTATGGTTTGGTTTTGTGATTTTGAACCATGTACGTAGGTCTGGACTGCGTATCGCGTATGCGAATCAGATGTTTGGTTCCTAAACGGGTTGTTCTAACAAGTAAGGAATGAAGCCTTTAACCTTATTTGATATATTTTTCTGCTTATTGAATAGAGCGGGATCGTTTGGCATTGAATCCAAAGGAGAAAGTGATTGTTGAGTAGTAGTGCTAACTTTAGAACAAGGTAAGTGATTACATCCATTTCTCTAACGGACTTTGGCCTTATGAATATTCTATTCACGCGTTCTTATATATTATGTTTTCTGGTTATGGGCTGCTATGTCATATAGTGAGTGCAGGAGTATTTTGCCTCAGCTTTATATTATCTTGGGTGTAGGAGTATTCCGCCCCAGGAGCAGGAGGATTCAGCTCCTTGCATCATATTAAGGGTAGGAGGATTCCGCCTTAGGAGTAGGAGGATTCCGCTCCTTGCATCATATTGAGGGTAGGAGAATTCTGTTCTAAGAGCAGGAGTATTTCGCTCCTTGCATCATATTAAGGGTAGGAGGATTCCGTTCCTTGCATCATATTGAGGATAGGAGGATTCCGCCCTAGGAGCAGGAGGATTCCGCTCCTTGCATAATATTGAGGGTAGAAGGATTCCGCCCAAAATAAGAGGATTCCGCTCCATTCATTTGGCACATGTGACCCCATTGCATCAGGATACATTCATTTCATATCTTTATATGTGTTTTGTGAGTTGTATGGATTTGTTGCGTTGATTATCTGTAAATGACTTATCTGGTTGACTGCTATGGCTTCTGTTTCCCTGGCTAGCGTATCTATTTTTTTGAGGTCGCTAGTTTAACCTAACTTACTGAGTCCTTATGACTCACTCCCTATCTGTTCTTGTGTTTTCTTTTTGTTTCGGCAGATTCCGCTCCAGGACCCAGCATGTATCGTGAGTGAGAAGCAGGACGTATTCAGCTATCTACGGTGAACCAGCTTGTTCTTTGAGGCCACCAGCTATAACTTTTATAGTTGTATCTTATTTTTGCTCCTTTGGCAGATATGTACGTATATTTGTTGGACTTCTTAGATGTTTGATCTGGAAACCTCTAAACCTATGTATTTTGGGTAGTTAGCTGTATTATTCAGACAACTTGTATATATGTATGTCCTTGGGAGTTATCTTGTGTTATTAAGGTTCGATTATTTCATTCTCGAAATAATTCTACGCCATTTATATTGATTCAGTCAATAGGGTTCGCCCCACAGGTCTAGAGGAGGTGGTCAGGTGCCCGTTTGGCCTAGCCGAGAATTTGGGTCTTGACACTACCTCACCTAGACCTGTCGGGCGAATCCTATCGACAACCTCAATCTATATATGACATAAAAAAGACTTAAAGGCAAAAATAAAGCTTACTTCAAACGTAATATAGCTCCAGAAGATAAATATATATGTACATAAGATTAACAAAGTAGAACAAGTACAGCTATCTATCCCATACATAGGTCTAGAGGTTCCCAGATCAGACATCTATGAAGTCAAAAGCATATATACATATCCCGAAGGGGAGCAAAATAGGATAACACTATAGTATCTACAGCTGGCGGCCTCAAGGAACAAGCTGGCTTACCACAGACAACTGAAATCGTCTTGTTCCTCACTTGTGACGATGGCTAGGTCCTGGAGCAGAATCTTCCGAAAAGAAAATACAAAACAAGAAACAGGTAGGGAGTGAGTCATAAGGACTCAGTAGGCGAGGAATAACTACTTAACTCAAAAAGTAGTTAAGTTAGGCAGGAAAATGGTAAGTAACGGTATATAACAGATAAAAATTTACAGATAGGCAAGTAGTAGTCATATACAACATATATAAGGATATGAAATGAATGCAATCATAATGCAAGGGGGGTCACATGTACCCAATGAATGGAGTGGAATCCTTAAACTCCAGGGCGGAATCCTCCTACCCTCAATATGATGCAAAGAGCGGAATCCTCCTGCCTTCAGAAGACAAAACAGTCTAGAAATCAAGAAAAATAACAGAAAATACATAACAAGGTTGTGGCGTAGTAAGTACACCCTATCGGCAGCTATTCACATAAAGAACGCGTGAATGGGTTATCCCAAAAGGCCAAAGCTTAAAGAAGCGGATAAATTCACCTACCTCAAGTCCTGAGTCAGAATAGCTACTGAATAATCTCCTTTCCTTTTCGATGCGTCTAAGAATAATCCTCTTCTGAGCCAAAGAAATATATTTGCACTTATAAGTGCTCGAGAAAGGAGTACCTAACTATTGTACAGGAAAAAAATTACCAAAATACCCCTGGGCCGGGCTTAGCCAAAATCCCATAAATTATATATTTCTGGATCCCTTACAATCTCACAATTCCAATTATATCATTATTTTTCATTTCCGGATTCAATTTCATTAAATTCCCCCAGTTCCATAGACTAAGGATTCTAGCCCTAATTCCCCTTCAACTTCTATAGAATTCAACTCTCACGTCATTGATTTAATGAAATTAATTGATTTAGAATCATTACCTATTGTTATCCCACGGATTGTGTTGCACTTGGTGCACTTTTAACAAACACTAAAGGGGAGGTGAATAGTGTGTTCCATTTTCGCATTCCGAAGAACCTTGCTCGTGCCCGCAAGAACCTGGTTCTTGAAGAATTTCTCCAAAACACTGTGCTAACAACAATAATGCGGAAATTGCACATGAATTTTTATGTTGAAAACTCCTTGCTCAAGGGAGAAAAACTACGACTCACACTGTGGAATTTTGAAAACTCTTTAACTAACACAACGAGCAAGTTTTAGGTTACAAATTCTATAACCAAAGGACTAAACTCTAGTACCTAAGACTATCTACAATTAACTCAATTGTAGCTAACACACCTAGGAGTCCTCCTAAGTACAAGACTGCCTACGATCCATGACCGTAGTAACTCCTTTAAGCTAACTCTAGCCTAATAGAAGATTTTCTCCAAATACAATACCTAAACAATACTTCTCAAATAAGCGTAATAGGTTACAATTCAAAGCCCTAATACATATGAACTAGACCAAGGCAGAAACTCAATACAGCTTGAAGAAGAACCACTTGTCCAGTCAGTTCCTTCTGCACGTTCTTGCTAGACTGTTAATTGATTATGCCTGATGAAGAACCTCTCGTCCAGCTAATTCTTTATGCACGTTCTCTTAAGAATTATCAACCTTTTGAGCTCTCAATCTCTCTCTATGTGGCTGAAGAGATAATATTTCGTGCATCCTTGTTGAAGTCTTCATAATGATGGATATATAGTGTGCATATGACTTCTTGAAGGATAAGAAAAAGAATTATTCTCCAATTAGGACTCAATAAATACTTTCCTTATACACTTTTACGTCCTACACACTTTTTCTATTCTTGAACTCTTTGAAAATATTCCCCATTATTATGTAGATTTCCAAGGTACTTCCAGCTAGCACCCAAGACAATTAGGGTTTATTAACCGCCTTTTAGGCTTTTATATTTTCGCCCAAGAGACTCCTAATCTCATTAGGATTAAACTCTGCACTGCTTCGCAGAACCTTCCTGCGCAAGGTTCTCCTAGTTCTACTAGGATTCTTCTTCCTTTCCGATACTGCTTGGTTGAACCTTCCTGCGCGATTCCTAATCCAATTTGGATAGTAAAACTGCTCCAAAACTAAAACTTCAATAACTTCCCCCTTTTTTATGATGACAAACAAATGTTGCCTGGATGAGTATTAATCCCTGTTCAAACAAACACACAAGTAGTGAAACAGGTATAAGAATTAATAACAGAACAAAACTGGGTCACAAACACCTCCAACATTTCTTCTTCCCCCTTTTGGCATCATCGAAAAGATCACAGTACACCTGCCAAAGAACCAATCAAGTAATGTCGAGTCTATAGCCTAGACGGCAGCAAAACAATCATATACAGAACCTGTCACACTTCAATTTAAGATGCTTAGTTAAAACCATAAGATAAGAGAATTGATCAGTAATGAATCAAGCAAAATATCCAAATAAGCGTCCAAAACATTAAGATTAAGACCATAAATATTGTCTTAAACAGAACATCACTGAGAAATTGAGGGAATATGGGTCATAGGGTAGGAATTGGTTCTTGTCTGAAAAGTGGATGGAATAAAAATTTTATAAGAGAAAGCATCGCCGCAATGTTCCTTGAGTTTCCTTGCATTTCCACCACAATTTCTCCTTCCATAAACTTCTACCTACTGATTCCGATCACCCATACAAGGATCTTCATCGCTATCATGCTCTATAGGTTCTTCTACAGATTCTTCCTCCAAATGGTAATCACAACTCTTTGGGATGTTCCTTTCAAAGCCATCATGATGATCAGGTTCTGTACATTTGTCTAAAGACATACCAAAGAGTTCCATGATCTACGTAAGAAGAAACCCATAAGCTAATGCTGTTGAACCCCAAAAATTACCCCGAAAAGGATAAAGTTCCGGAATATCGACAGGATGGACTAACTCTTTTGGAGTTTTTGGAGTCGCCACCCGATTTAAGGAAAACAGGGAACCAAATTAACAAATGCGTGCAAAAACTCCGTTTTTATAAAAAAAAAAACGGTCTTTTCAGAGATTCTAAAAGGTAAGAGGTTTTATTAATTTCGGAAGAAGGTTTTTAAGGCACTTCCGAAATTCCGTTAAAAACGGTTAATCCGACAGGTTTCCAAAATATCTGCAAAATATGCTTTTCTAGAAAATTTATCTAAAATAATTAATTGAAATAAAATTCGTTTATAAAAAATATTTTAATTTGCACGCATTTTGCTAATTTGCCCCAGTTTGCAATAAATTAAATAACGACTTCAAAAATAAAAGATAATGCTCATAAAGTAAAGCAATATACCAAGCAATCAAATATTATTAATAAATAAAGTATTTTACACATTTATTTGCATAAATATCCAAGGAAAATAATGCGAAGTTAAAGATAGAACCGGGAAGTTGATCAACTCGCGGGAGTCTTGAATTTTCTAAAATTCCTAAGCCTTATTTCTGAATGCTCGGGTCCGAATTCAATCCCCAAATGCCTTCAATGCAATGGATTATTCCCATTTGTAAGTTAAGCCAAAGCGTTCATGAATTATTCGTGCCAAAATGTACCTCGCAAAACAAACAAGTAAAATTGGATTAGTACGATAATAAGGCATAATAACTAATAAAAATAAATAATATTAATAATAAAGTAATAAAGTAAAGATAATAATAATTATAATATATAATAATAATAATAATAATAGAATGTCTAATAATAATAATAATAATAATAATAATAATAATAATAATAATAATAATAATAATAATAGTAACGGGGGTTGTTTTGCAAAATTTAGGCTCAGATTTGTATGACGTATCATGTAGAGGCTCGGGATATTGATACGGTTGCAAACACGCCGGCCGGACGTGTTGCCATGCCAGGTACCAATTTCGTTACTCTATTCAACTTGCTTTGCGTTCAAGTGCATACATTCATCATCGCCTTTTTGCTTAGGGACACGGGAACGGGACGGATCAAGTGTAATATCATGTTCAAAATCCGTCAATTCATTATCCGTCAATTCCTTGTGTAGGCCTCAATACGTGTATATGTATTTTTTCATTGGCCGTTAGCGTAGTATTTGTTCAAATCAGCTCAATACTCCATAATGGATAAAATTTATCCAGAATGAATTCCCGCACTCAAAAAAATCCAGTCAAATCGTTGTAAAGCCTCAAATTAAAATATGTAAACTCCACGCTTAGTATCTGTATCCAAATTAGCAGAACCATCAGTGAATAAAGTAATTCCAACAGGCATGGATCATAACTGTCGAATGTATGTCAAAGGGTCAAATAGAAAATGGGGCAAAATATCAAACGGGTCGAGTAGCAACATAACAGAGATGGTACCAATCCATCAACAATGCAACTTAACAGCAATGGTAACAAGAGTAACACTAATTCAACAGTCAAGAAACATGATCCACAAGCAACTACTCATATCCGAAACAAGCCCAGTTTCCCAAGCTCGCACATAAATTGAGGCTTGTTTAAGCTCTGGCAACGCCATGGCTGCAAGAATCACCAGAAAATCTGGGTGAAATGCCTCGCCAAGATACGGGTCAGATAATCTCAAATGCCTGATAGATATCCCAAAAGACTCATTCTTTTAACAAGATCAAAGTAACGTGGTAGGCTCAGATTCATTCAAAGTAGAAATGTTTAACATCAACATCCAGAACCCCCAAAGCAATAACGCCAATCAGTAAGCCAACAAAGTCAAGAGACCAACAGGAACCCCAGCAATGGTAACGATACCCATTCAAACAGTCAAGGTTCACAGTCATTTGTTCAAGCCAAACAAAAGAAAGCAATCGACACCCACGGTCAAACAAATTCCGGTGGGACAACGATAACGGCGAAACAGAGCAACAACCAGGCAATGAAACAAAAACGATAACACCATCGACATACGGAGAGGAGCGACTGCCGGCGAAGTTTCCCGGCGTCACTCCGGTGAAGCTCGCGGCGTCGCTTCTACTCTCCGTTTCAAACCAGAAATGGACAAGAACAGAAAAGCGATTGTCGCCTAGTGACGTCACGCGGTTTCCAAATCCCAACCCCGATTCCCTTTGTCATTTTAGTTTCAACAAAAGCCAACATGAGCGAAAACGAAAGAGCAGATGTCGCCGGCGGTAGAACTTCCCGGCGATGGGTGTTGACGGTGGGTTTAATGGGAGATCAATAATGGAAGGGGCTGATCTATTAATTCTAAATGGGTGTCCCCTTTTTTGGATCTCTGTTGGGGTGTGCTTTTATATGTGTATATGATTGTGGAATTGGAGAGGAGAAGTGGGGTGTATGGTGTGAGTGCCGCCGCTGGAGTTAATGTTGGGTGTAGGGTTTTTTTTTTTTTTTTGTGTGAGTGGGAGAGGAGAGATGGATGAATAGTTGGTTATGTGTATATGTGTGAAATGTATATATGGGCTTTGCACAAATAGGATAGATTTCAAGGAGGGGAGCGGATTTGGCACAATTTTATAATTAATTAAAAAAAATGAATGAGTTGCACGAGTGGGTTAAGTTTGGTGGGATTTTGCAATTTTAGCACTTTTCTTTGAAACTGCAATTGATCCTCTTTTATTATCATTATTTATTTAATTTTCCAATTTAAACCTCAATTATGAAAATATTACCAGAATTTAATAATTTTAAAAAAAAATCGGGACAAAATTGGGTGTCAACAGCTGCCCCTCTTTACCTGAAAAGGATGAAAGAGTTTTCAGGGTAAAGAAAGTTGACGTGAAACCCAATTTTGTCACGGTAAAGCCAAGACTCTGATTCCTGGGATCAAAATGCGAGGCTTATGGACATGGCCGAGCTGCGGTTTCCGAGTTGCCTACATATCTCGGGCCGAAAGAGAATCAGGCCATATGTAGTTCGACGCGATTTGAAAATCGAAGACGAGATAGTAACGACTACTCAAGCGCGGGAAAAAGAGGCTTGTAATCACCCAAGTTATGAAAATGTGGTCGACGACACACCCATAAAGAGGGGTTTACACGGACATAGCTTCCACTGCACCTCGATAACCGAGCCATCTTGTCTTCAATCTCAAACCCCAGACTCAGGGTTAACAAGAGACTTACCTCTAGGGTGGATGACTTACGCGGGTGCGATTCTTCAGGTCTTCGTTGACGAGTCTAGCTCATATCAACGATTGCCTGGGTTTCGTCGCTAAGAAAAGCTCCATGTTATGCTCCAAACGCTGCTGCGGTGCTGCTAAAAATCCTGTGATATTCTCAACAAACGGTAAACGTGCAACTGCTAATAAACTGTAATAATTGGAATAATAAATAAATCAAGTGATAACAAAAATAGTAAATGCGGGTGGTGATATCATCAAAAGTTCTTCCTTCGATCAACTGCCAAGATACTCCGCCCGGAGAACCTCTAAGCTGATCCTTATTCTGAAACAGTAAAGCAAGATGATAAGTAAAGCAAGAACGAATTGTAAAATGCAAGGCTTTCATAAAATAAGTTGACTAACGAGACATAATATCTCAAGTCGACTTGGCTAATCTATATCCTACGCAGGTAACATAACGTTCATTTATAAGGTGAACGAGCCCAAACATTCAATTATAAGGCGAATGAGCCTAAAACGTTCAATTATAAGGCGAACGAGCCTAAAACGTTCAATTATAAGGCGAACGAGCCTAAAACGTTCAATTTTAAGGCGAACGAGCCTAAATTTGATAGCAGCCTGCAAACCAAAGTTGCAAATTAGATTAATTAAGGCAAGATAATGCAAAACAAATAAGCAAAATTAGGTCGCGTTGCTTGTATTGATAGTGATGCAAAGTGTTGAATGCTCCCTTCAGTTCATATCGAATCTGATGTTCAATTTCTGCAAATTTAAAGTAAATGCGTTAGAAAACGAGTGAATAATAAAACAAAAGCTATAATGAAAAGGGAAGAAATATATTTGTTCTGCATATGCGACAAGGCGAATGATCTTTGAGAAACTGATGGTTGACGGTAGGAACAATAACAAAAGAGCCTTCAGATGCCTATAATAGGCTTCAGAATAATGCCTCCAATTGCTTATGGTAGGCTTCAAATGATAACGATGTCTTCGCTTGCTCACGATAGACTTGATAATAAGACCTCCGATTGCTTACGGTAGGATCAATAACAAAAGAGCCTTCAATTGCTTATGATAGACTTCAAAATAAGGCCTCCAATTGCTTATGGTAGGCTTCAATGCTAATGAAGTCTTCGCTTGCTCACGATAGACTTGATGATAAGATCCCCCGATTGCTTACGGTAGGATCAATGATAAAAGAGCCTTCAATTGCTTATGATAGGTTTCAAAATAAGGCCTCCAATTGCTTATGGTAGGCTTCAATGCTAATGAAGTCTTCGCTTGCTCACGATAGACTTGATGATAAGATCCCCCGATTGCTTACGATAGGATCAATGATAAAAGAGCCTTCAATTGCTTATGATAGGCTTCAAAATAAGACCTCCAATTGCTTATGGTAGGCATGAATGTTAATGAAGTCTTCGCTTGCTCACGATAGACTTGATGATAAGATCCCCCGATTGCTTACGGTAGGATCAATGATAAAAGAGCCTTCAATTGCTTATGATAGGCTTCAAAATAAGGCCTCCAATTACTTATGGTAGGCATGACGTAATTTGTAAGTGCAAGCTGCAATATCTTTGATAAATTGTCTTCCCATCCACTAGCGAAGCAATAAAGCAAATGCGAAGGCATAGTGCAAGGCATTTTCAACAATCTTGACAAATCAACTGGCAAGCCGGTCGGGCACGAAGCAAGGAGGGTCTTGGGGTTGATTGTCGAAGAAATCAGCTGGCGAACCGGTCCGGCACGAAGCAAGGAGGGTCTCGGGACTGACCTGTTAACCTGCTAAGCTAAAAGTAAAGCGGTTCATAATATAAAGCAAGTGCAAAGGCATAATTGAAAGCAAGTGCAAGGCAATTTGAACATCTTGACAAATAAATTGGCAAGCCGGTCGGGCACGCAGCAAGGAGGGTCTTGGAATTGATTGTCTACAAATCAGCTGGTGATCCGGTCCGGCACAAAGCAAGGAGGGTCTCAGGGCTGACCTGTTAAAAGTAAAGCAAGTCATAATATAGAGCAAGTGCAAAGGCATAATTGAAAGCAAGTGCAAAGCAATTCAGCGTGAAATGTAAAGCAACGCCAAAGCGATTTAGCAAATCAACAGGCGTGAAACTCCAACAAGAGAGAAGCCCCGCCTGGTGGTCAACCTGAAAGAGTAAAGCAAGGCGTTAATTTCAAAGCAAGTGTGAAGACATAATTCAAAGCAAGTGAAAAGCAAAGTAATGCGGGAATGTAGAGCAATGCAAGAGCCATTTGGCGAATCAATAGGCGAGATAGTCCAACAAAGGGGATCCTCGTAGCCGATGGTCAACCTGAAAGAGCAAAGCAAGGCGTTAATTTTAAAGCACGTGCGAAGGCGTAATTCAAAATAAGTGCAAAGCAAAGTAGTGCGGAAATGTAGTCAGTGCGATAGCCAGTGATAAATCAATTGGCGAAACAATCCGGCAAGGATGGCCTTGTACGGATTATACTATTTGGCTTAGTTTTGAAAACACAAAACAAGCCTCGGCTTTGTCGCCTATTAGGAATGAAAGTCATAAGGGTAGAAATGCCGCCTGTTCGGCAATAACTCATGACAAGACATAATGCTTTAAGTCGTGGAAAAGGGCAATGCGACGCAATTTGCAAGGCAACTTTGGATGCGTGTTCCAATAATTGTTCATCCATAATGCGAAAGATCCTTTCATTGCAAGCTTTCATGTTCCTGCTCTCAAAGAAAAATTGTTAGCTTTGGGGAGGAAAGGGGAAGCATTTGATTTGTGCAGACTTCATCCTGATCTTGCTGCTCCTGCTACTTCCTCGTCTTCATTGGACTTGGATTTGCGAATTGCTTTCCAGAAACTTGGCTCATGAACTCAAATAGCATAGATTTTCGAAAAATAGAGGCAAAATAAAAATATTTTTATACAATATAGCGAGTGAAATAAGCATGCAAATGAAGTCAAAGATGCATTTTGAAAATTTTGCCTTGACTTAAACTTGTAACATACTTTGGAACAAACTGAACGTCCTTTGTCTTAGACTTTGCACTGTTTGCTTAACCAATCTCAAAATTCTTGCCGATTCTGCCTCTTATAACCAATGCTGCTTCTTGCAAAATTCTGCCCCAGTTATTATCTTTCGCATCTCCAACTTGCTTTGCAAAATTGCCCCAGTTGTCCTTCTTGGGGGAAAATGAAAACTTAAATGCTAAAGGGTCGAGCCCGATGAGGGAGCCTACGTATCCCGCCTTGGGAATCAGACCGTGCGTAGTTCTGCACCACCGCTTCAATGCCATATACCAACAAATAGAAGCTGCCCCAGTTGAAGTTCTAACCGATAGTGCGATATCCAAATAGCGCAGACAATAACTTTCAGTGCATCGTTTCCAAATTGTTCAGTTGTTTTGCCATACGTTACAAACAAAGCTTTGGCAAGTTTATCAATTTTAATTTTGAAATGGAAAGAAATGCAAGCGTAAATGAGATGCATTTTATTTCAACTTTCATAAATTCAAAATGAGTTGATTCAGATTAACATAAGCTTTAAAGCACAATGCAATTCAGGGCCTCAATCCGAATTAAAATTGAAAATAATGCTACTAAGTTCAATTGCCAAGTTCTTTCAAACAATGCCATTAGCTTTTGGTGCTGCATCATTCACGAGCTAGAGCATCTACCATCAATCAGATCTCGAATCCTTTGCGTGGTGAATCACAAATCCAACATTTGCGGGAGAAGTAAACAAAACAAAAGAAACCTCACAAAGGGTAACTAAGATAGTTTTCAAGTCATTCATAGGATTGCATACAATCAAGCAACACCTAGTATTTAACGCATTTTGAACAAATAAAGCAAGGCAGACAATTAACATTTTAACACAGCTCATGCTATCCACAGCATCTGCACAAAATTCTAAACCCAAATGCCTAAAACCCGAAACAATCCTCCATAGCTTTTGCAAACATCCACACTCCTCCAAGCACAATTCTCAATTGCTTTACAACATCCAGGGAGAAATTTCCAATTGCCTTCACAATACCAGACTGCAAATCATGAAAGGCACCAATTGGCCTTTCAAAATAAAACCTCACTGGTCCTCGGCTTTAGACAAGCCTCTCAGCTTCCTAGGTTTTGCAAGGCTCACCGACCTTGTTCATAGGGCTCCTCACTGGTCCTCGGCTTTGATCAAGCCTCTCAGTTTCCTAGGTAGCCAAGACCGCACTGGTCTCCAAGGAGGGACCCCACTGGTCATTCAAAGACACAGGGGCTTCGCTCTCCCAGTATGCGACAAGCATACTTCAATTTTTACAAAGTTGCAGCTGGATAATCAAAATAGGCCTGCACACACGCAAAGCCATTCACGAGAGGGACCCCACTGATCCTTTTAAAGACACCAGGGGCTTCGCCTCTTAGATCTCACCACACCAGGCCATCTCCAAAACACAAACCAACCAAATCTGCCGAACTTTCCCCCAAACTAAGGTTTATATGCATGCATGACCTAATCTCCTTCTAAGAGTGGGTTAACGGTTGAGGCTAACAGGTGAGTGGCAAGCGGTCTCGCAGTTGAATTACTCCTACGATGGCCGCCGGTGTACCAACTCGTCACAGGGTTCTTTAGTGGAAGAAAGTGCGGGTACGCATGAGCGTACCTCACGGATATTTGGGGTGAAAATGCAAGAGGTTCCCAGGAGTGGGGGAAGTATGAACGGAATGCCAGTTTATATGTGCGCAAATAAGAGTTTAGTGACATGCTTTTCGTGGCACACAAACAAACAGATATAATAAAGCAAAATAAATTAAGCATGCTAGTTGCAAATAATTGGAAACCTTTATGGTCAAAACCTTTATTGCTCCCCAGTGGAGTCGCCATGATGTTGAACCCCAAAAATTACCCCGAAAAGGATAAAGTTCCGGAATATCGACAGGATGGACTAACTCTTTTGGAGTTTTTGGAGTCGCCACCCAATTTAAGGAAAACAGGGAACCAAATTAACAAATGCGTGCAAAAACTCCGTTTTTATAAAAAAGACGGTCTTTTCAGATATTCTAAAAGGTAAGAGGTTTTATTAATTTCGGAAGAAGGTTTTTAAGGCACTTCCGAAATTCCGTTAAAAATGGTTAATCCGACAGGTTTCCAAAATATCTGCAAAATATGCTTTTCTAGAAAATTTATCTAAAATAATTAATTGAAATAAAATTCGTTTATAAAAAATATTTTAATTTGCACGCATTTTGCTAATTTGCCCCAGTTTGCAATAAATTAAATAACGACTTCAAAAATAAAAGATAATGCACATAAAGTAAAGCAATATACCAAGCAATCAAATATTATTAATAAATAAAGTATTTTACACATTTATTTGCATAAATATCCAAGGAAAATAATGCGAAGTTAAAGATAGAACCGGGAAGTTGATCAACTCGCGGGAGTCTTGAATTTTCTAAAATTCCTAAACCTTATTTCTGAATGCTCGGGTCCGAATTCAATCCCCAAATGCCTTCAATGCAATGGATTATTCCCATTTGTAAGTTAAGCCAAAGCGTTCATGAATTATTCGTGCCAAAATGTACCTCGCAAAACAAACAAGTAAAATTGGATTAGTACGATAATAAGGCATAATAACTAATAAAAATAAATAATATTAATAATAAAGTAATAAAGTAAAGATAATAATAATTATAATATATAATAATAATAATAATAATAATAATAGAATGTATAATAATAATAATAATAATAATAATAATAATAATAATAATAATAATAATAGTAACGGGGGTTGTTTTGCAAAATTTAGGCTCAGATTTGTATGACGTATCATGTAGAGGCTCGGGATATTGATACGGTTGCAAACACGCCGGCCGGACGTGTTGCCATGCCAGGTACCAATTTCGTTACTCTATTCAACTTGCTTTGCGTTCAAGTGCATACATTCATCATCGCCTTTTTGCTTAGGGACACGGGAACGGGACGGATCAAGTGTAATATCATGTTCAAAATCCGTCAATTCATTATCCGTCAATTCCTTGTGTAGGCCTCAATACGTGTATATGTATTTTTTCATTGGCCGTTAGCGTAGTATTTGTTCAAATCAGCTCAATACTCTATAATGGATAAAATTTATCCAGAATGAATTCCCGCACTCAAAAAAATCCAGTCAAATCGTTGTAAAGCCTCAAATTAAAATATGTAAACTCCACGCTTAGTATCTGTATCCAAATTAGCAGAACCATCAGTGAATAAAGTAATTCCAACAGGCATGGATCATAACTGTCGAATGTATGTCAAAGGGTCAAATAGAAAATGGGGCAAAATATCAAACGGGTCGAGTAGCAACATAACAGAGATGGTACCAATCCATCAACAATGCAACTTAACAGCAATGGTAACAAGAGTAACACTAATTCAACAGTCAAGAAACATGATCCACAAGCAACTACTCATATCCGAAACAAGCCCAGTTTCCCAAGCTCGCACATAAATTGAGGCTTGTTTAAGCTCTGGCAACGCCATGGCTGCAAGAATCACCAGAAAATCTGGGTGAAATGCCTCGCCAAGATACGGGTCAGATAATCTCAAATGCCTGATAGATATCCCAAAAGACTCATTCTTTTAACAAGATCAAAGTAACGTGGTAGGCTCAGATTCATTCAAAGTAGAAATGTTTAACATCAACATCCAGAACCCCCAAAGCAATAACGCCAATCAGTAAGCCAACAAAGTCAAGAGACCAACGGGAACCCCAGCAATGGTAACGATACCGATTCAAACAGTCAAGGTTCACAGTCATTTGTTCAAGCCAAACAAAAGAAAGCAATCGACACCCACGGTCAAACAAATTCCGGTGGGACAACGATAACGGCGAAACAGAGCAACAACCAGGCAATGAAACAAAAACGATAACACCATCGACATACGGAGAGGAGCGACTGCCGGCGAAGTTTCCCGGCGTCACTCCGGTGAAGCTCGCGGCGTCGCTTCTACTCTCCGTTTCAAACCAGAAATGGACAAGAACAGAAAAGAGATTGTCGCCTAGTGACGTCACACGGTTTCCAAATCCCAACCCCGATTCCCTTTGTCATTTTAGTTTCAACAAAAGCCAACATGAGCGAAAACGAAAGAGCAGATGTCGCCGGCGGTAGAACTTCCCGGCGATGGGTGTTGACGGTGGGTTTAATGGGAGATCAATAATGGAAGGGGCTGATCTATTAATTCTAAATGGGTGTCCCCTTTTTTGGATCTCTGTTGGGGTGTGCTTTTATATGTGTATATGATTGTGGAATTGGAGAGGAGAAGTGGGGTGTATGGTGTGAGTGCCGCGGCTGGAGTTAATGTTGGGTGTAGGGTTTCTTTTTTTTTTTTTGTGTGAGTGGGAGAGGAGAGATGGATGAATAGTTGGTTATGTGTATATGTGTGAAATGTATATATGGGCTTTGCACAAATAGGATAGATTTCAAGGAGGGGAGCGGATTTGGCACAATTTTATAATTAATTAAAAAAAATGAATGAGTTGCACGAGTGGGTTAAGTTTGGTGGGATTTTGCAATTTTAGCACTTTTCTTTGAAACTGCAATTGATCCTCTTTTATTATCATTATTTATTTAATTTTCAAATTTAAACCTCAATTATGAAAATATTACCAGAATTTAATAATTTTAAAAAAGAATCGGGACAAAATTGGGTGTCAACAAATGCATGCTCTCCTAGTTCCACATTAGCTATCCTCTCCATATGTTGTATCATTACTCCTAGCCAGATTAATAAGAACCTCAATATCCAATAGGTCCATGTAAGTTAAATTTATAAAGTTCATTTCACTACGACACTAGATCAGGTTCTTCAGCACAAACTCGAACAACAATGAATAGAAGGATGCCATAACCTTTATCCTATCTAGGTGGCTCTAGTAACCCTTGGTTTCTAATGCAACCCGAAGTGTTGATCAAGTGCTCGATAATCTACCGAAGTCAATGAATGATCCGCCGAGGCCAATAACACGAAGCCAAGCCAAATTGCTACATGATATGCACATTCAGTTGGCTTGGCCGGGAGGAGGCATGTGTTCGGATGAAGTGTGGCAAAATGCTAGAACCGAAGGCTACATCCTCAAATTTGAGCCCGAGGACAAAGTGACCGAACACCAACCCTTGGCGCTGAGCAGCACAAAGCCGGACACTACACTTGTGTCCGAAGTTAAGTGAGCGCCCGATGATAAGTGTGTTCGAGCAAGCAACCAAGCATTGAAGTCAAGGCTGCCGAACACTCACTAAATATGTTCGAGCAAGCAACCGAACATCAAAGTCAAGGCTGCCGAACACTCACTTATACAGCCCTGTGTGGCCTATTTTTATTGGTCAGTTGTGACCGTATTTACTAGTTTACCCTTAGTATTTCCTATATAAACCTTGTTCCATTTCATTGTAAGTTGCTAATCTTGATGAATATTGATATAGCAGTTGCCATTTGAGTGTCTCCGATGGAGCCCGAACCCCGACGTGGGATTTTCAAAGAACTTGTGTCATTTGGTGTATTCGTTTGAACTTCAATTTGCAAGAAGCATCGTTCTTCATGAGGATTTTTGCTTAGTATAGGTGATTGTTGGCCCCCGATTTGATCGAACCAGAGACGAGTTCCTCGACGTTCTTTTGAATCGAAGCAAGATTTGTCTTGCTTCTATCTTTTGTTCTTGTTATTTTCTGTGTTTCTTCGTGTCTAGCTTAACTCCAGTTTAGCTTGCACCATCTTGGTATCAGAGCACGGTTTGGGCTTGTCTCTACAACCTCAATTCCTGTTCGACGTTATCTTTAAATTTTGTGCGTTTGTGTCTTTGTTTTCCGTTTCGTGTTCTTGCTGTTGTTCTTGTGTTACTGTTGGAGTTGTTATTTGATTAAAAAAAAAGTAGAAAAGAAAAATTCAAAAATTTTGGTTTGAATGTTGGTTGTTTGAATCAAACGACCATTGATTTTTATTCACAGTCGTCTGCTGATTCCAACGAGCACCTGTCGTACACGATTGTCGAGTAGGGTTTCTAGAAGGTTTTTTAGACTGTTCGTGACAATTGGTGGTGTTTAAATCGAACCCCAACTGATTTTGGTTGTTATCGTTGAAGGTTGATGGTTCTTGTTTGATTTGGGTTGTGTTTTGTGTCAAAAATCCGAAGTTATGTGATTGAGCCGCCGTTCGTATGCCGGAAAATTGTTATATTGTAACAAGTGTACGGACGAAGCAAGCTGTGTTCTTAGCTCGAACTGATTTCCTCCGACATTGATGTTACAGGAGTGAAAAGCAACCCAAAGTCTGTTGAAAATCGTGGTCAGTAAACGAAGTTAAATTTTGTCCGTACGCCAGAGTAAAATATTCACTGTTCCATTGAGGAAGAAAGGGGTAAAGTTCAAAATCTAAAACCCCAGGTGAAATTTTGTCGGCCTGAAAAGGGAAATTGGATAAGTTAAAACCCTATCCGTACCAAGGAGGGACAACTTTTGTCTGATACAAAAGTTGGTGTGTTCGAAGGATTCCAAAGGAGGAATCGAAGGGTAGAATCTCCTAGGTTTTCACTTTTCTTGTGTTCGGTAATTCACGATAGCGGATCTCTGGAGTAATCTCTTCTACTCGAGGTCGTACTATCGAATGTGAGCTTTTAGGAATTCGTGTGAGGGGTGACTGAAGTCCAAATTTTGTAGAAAATTCTTTGACTTCCCGAGCGCAGTTAAATAAAATCCGTTCCATCGAGTCATATCAATTCACTCTTCCCGAAGGAGACAGTGTAACTTGTCAAATTCGAAGGAACTGAGAGAAGTTGATCAACCGAGGAAGTCATTGGCTACAAGTTCTTGAGTGACCAAAAACCGAACCCATAAATTGAGTGGACCCGAGCGCCACCCATAAAAGGTGAGGGAGTGTGTGAGGTGATTTCTAACCTTAACATTTTCATTGGTCTTTGATTTGTGCAGGTACCATGGCTGGGAATGGAGGCGAAGGAAAAGGCATTGAGAAGCCCGAGGTGTCGTTAGCCGATCTCATGGCTGCGATACAAGGTATCAGTGCCGAGGTAAGAGAAGTGAGTGCTCGAGTAGCTAACCTCGAGCAAGGTAGTGTGTCCGTGGCCATGCATGGGTCTGGTGCTGCAACTAGCAACTCTACTCTAATGAAACATGAGCAATTTGTTGAGCTCGTACAATAACAGCGGTTGAAGGACGAGGCTGTTCAAAATGAAGCTATGGGCAATCCCCAAGCTACACAATACTTGGGCAATCCCCAAGCGCAACAACAAAACTTAGGCAATCCCTAAGCTGGTTATCAACACTTGGACATTCCCCGAGGTGATAGAATGCCACTTCCAATGGCCCGAAGACAATTCGTGATCGTTGATGAAGGGGTCGATGAAGGAGAATTTCCTGAAAGCGAACATGAATATGAGCCACCATTCGTTCAACGAAGGCAGGTTCAACGAGGCCGTGGAAATTTTTGAGGTCGAGGCCGAGGCGCAAATGTTGATCGAAATGTTGAGCGTGAGGCTGATGAATATTATGATGAGTATCTGGAACTGATCCGAGGTGCTCGAGATTCAAACTTGAACAGTGTCAAGATCACTATTCCACCCTTCAGAGGAACTTGTGATCCGGACGAGTATCTTGAATGAAAGCTTAAAATAGAACGAATCTTCGAAACCAATGAGATGACCGAAAAGAGAAAAGCTTCGAAGCATATGCATCGACATGGTGGGAGGCTGACAAAAGATTGAGACGAAGGAATGCTTATCCCGAGGTCACCACATGGGTGCAGTTGAAGAGAGTAATGGATGCTAAGTATGTGAATGCCAAATATCGGCAGGAGCAACTTCGGAAGCTCTTCGAATCGAAACAAGGGTCCAAATTAGTTGAAGAATATCATGATGAGTTCGAAAGGATTTGATTGGCCCTTGATATGGAGGAAGATGACAAGCAAGCCATCATTCAATTCAAAAATGTCTTGGCTCGGGATGTGTCATCTCAATTGAGGATGCATGTGTATCACACGATGGTAGATATGTTCGAAGCTGAGAAGTGGGTGAAGGACGATAAAGCAAACCGGTACCGAGGAGTCACTACTTCGACTCCTTTGAATTGAGGTAAAGAATGGAAGAGTCTGAATTCAACAAGTGCTAACACTGTTTGAGATCCGAAGAAACTGGAGGAAAAGTTCAACATAATTCTCCTAGTGCTGCAAGTATTCAGTGCCACAAATGTAGAGGTTACAGTCACATTGCAAAAGAGTGTCCAACTCGCAAATTCATGCTAATGCTTGATGATGGAACCATTCAAGAGCAAGCGAGTGACACCGAGAAGGAAAATTTTGAGGAGACTGACCGAGCTGAAGATGATGATGGTCGTGAAGCTGCTGAAGCTGATCATCCGGAAATGTTTCTTGTGGTTCGAAGGAATTTGAGCTGCATGACTCTCGAAGAAGAGGACAACAAAAGAGAGAATATTTTCCATGCCTGATGTCGAGTAAGGAGGAAAGTTTGTTTGATGATCATTGATTTGGGTAGTTATACGAATGTGGTGAGCCAAACTTTGGTTTCACAATTGGGACTACCTACCTTAAAGCATCCCCATCCTTACAGATTGCAGTGGTTAGATGAGTGTGGAGAATTGAAGGTTGTCAAACAAGTGTGGATCAAGTTCAAAGTTGGAGAATATCAAGATGAGATGATGTTCGATGTGGTACCGATGCAAGCTTTTCATATGCTATTGGGACAACCATGGCAGTATGATCGGTCAGTTGTTCATAATGGAAAATCCAACACTTACACTGCTAAGCTCGAAGGGAAAAGTTTCATACTTAAACCCTTGTCTCCGAAGCAAGTCAGCGAGGACTATAAAAGAATGAAAGAATTGAAAGAAGCGGCAAAAGCTAAGTCTCAGGTTGGGAAAAAATTGTGGCCGAAGACAACAACTCACCACCCGAGGTAAGAAACATATGTGCCATCATGCAACCGGGTGAGTACTTACGAGGCAACGACACCAGTCGAATGATGATTTGCCTTGTTGTTGAAGGATGAGTTTTGAAGATGACAAAGCACCTGGAGCTAAGTGGACCATGAAAAGGTTCACAGTTGAAGTGAGAAGACTAAGCTGTTCAACGGATTAATCGAGTCAGATTTGAAGAAGGACAAAGAGAACAGCTGGAGTCAAAGTTCCAATCCTACCGAAAAAAGAAGAAGCAAGAAGCGGTGCTGAAAAGGACGCGGCTCCTAAACAAAAAAGGATTGGAAACTAAAGGCAAATTAACTTAGGGTTTAAATAAGGAAATATGGGTAACCTAGTTTAATACTGATTCCAAAGTGGAAAAGGAATTCTAAACTTAGTTGGATCCGGCTAAGTCTAGCTCCTATATATACAAGTTAATTTGGCCAGAATCATTACGCACAAAAGACATCTCAACAGACCAAATCAAGAACAATCAGATCGTGAGAGATTTTGTGTGCAAGAACAAAGGCTGAGCAGCAGAACCTTGTGAAGGAGCAGTTTCATAGATAAGTGTGTTGTCTTAGTTATTTGTTATAGGCTATTGAGTTGTAATCTATCAGCTTGTTTAGAAGCATATAGTAGAGATAACTCTTTGAGGTGAAGTAGAGTTAAGCTTAACAGCTGATGTGTGGCTTGGAAGGTTCTAGGTACTAGGGGGTTCTAGTTCCTTAATTAAATTACGCTGAAATCTAAAACTTGCTCGGGTTTTTCTTTAGTGGAAGAGTTGAAATCCCAAGAGTTTGGGTCGTGGTTTTTTATCACTTGAGCAAGGATTTTTCCACGTAAAAATCTCTGTGTTATTTACGTTTCCGCATTAAGTTTAGTTTCAGAGATAGGTGAAACTTGCAGGGGACCGGGTTCTTTGTAAGTTAGGCGATAAAGTTCAAAGGCAAGTTTTAGGATTTAAAAATCGGGCAAGGACACTATTCACCCCCCCTCTAGTGTCTTACATAGGTGCACCAAGTGCAATAAGTGGTATCAGAGCAGGTTCTCTCTAAGAAAGATTAAAATCTTGAGAAGGATCTGAACAATGAGTGCACCACCATTCATGCCCGAAGGTCACTCTATCAGCAAGCCTCCACAGTTCAACCGTCAACACTACAAATTCTGGAAGTTTAGAATGGAAACTGAAACGACCTCGGTCAGTCGTTTCAAAAGTTAGGACTCCGATTGGCATGCTGATAATTTTAAAATCTTCCTAAGGTCCATTGGGACTTATCTGTAAAATTTGAGCTAAATCAGATCTCATTTGGTAGGCATCATAAGAAGGTTTCAGTTTTTATTGTCGATAAATATTAAAATGAGATTTTCGAGCTCGGTTTTGGCGAACGAGCTCCGATTCGAAATTCGAAAGTGCCGTTAGGTTCGTATGATTATTTGTGACTTTTGTGAACTTTCGAAAGTGAATTTCGAGGTTGTTCGGCTAGTTTCCGCTAAAATGCCGAAAGTTAAATAATTTGACTTTTTTTCCATTTAATTTGCATATTGAGTTTCGGGAGTCCGATTTGAGATCCGCCTTAGCAAGTGTATTACATATATTTTGTATAACTTGTATGTAAAAGTTGGAATTATTTCGAGTATAATAGGGTACCGTTTTAATTTTCAAAAAGAAAAGAAATTATAAAAGAAAAAAAAGGAAAAAAAAAAGAGAAAAGACAAACGAAAAGAAAGAAACAAAATGTTAGGTGGTGGGTCCTTAGCTTAACGAGGTAATGGTATATAGGAACAGAAACAAAACGAGCAAAATGAACAGAAACAGAGAAAACGAGAAACAGAGATGACACAACGAAAAAATGCCTGAAAATGAGAAAAGAGCCGGAGAAAAGATAGAATTTTCACCACGAAAAATTCAGGTAATAATCGTAATACATTATTTGAGTTTATTACGTGTGTTTGAATATATTTTAACAGTAAAACTTGGAATATTATACATCGTTTTAATAAGTTCAATTAATAGTTTAAAGGGTCAAATGGACCCCGATAATGAAATTGATTATATATTCATACTCAGTGAGTTATGAGCAACATATAATATAATCTATTTAGAGTTTGGTTATGTGACCATAAACCCTGTACATAGGCCTGGCCTGCGTATTGCGTATTCGAATAGGGTATCAGGTTCCTAACCGGATTGCCCTAAGATGTGAGGAATGAAACCTTTAGCCTAATTTGATATATTTTTATGCTTATTGAATAGAGTGGGATCGTTTGGCAATGAAACCAAAGGATAAAGCGGTTGTTGATTAGCAATGCTAACTTTTGGAAGAGGTAAGTGTTTATATCCATTTCTTTGGAGGCACCTGGCCTCGTGGATTTTCGGCCTCGGGTTCCTTACGTGTGTAGCTGCCGATAGGCGTACTCATTACGTCTTAGCTTTGGATTTACATTATATATTATATGTTATGTCCTGTTGTTGGTATTTCATTGAGGATCTGAGCATTATACTCTGGCTGTGAGTTGGCATCTACTCCCCGGCAGTCGAGGAGAGTCCGGCACCGGTGAAAGGTTATTATTGCATCACATTGCATTCATATGCATTATATGTCATTCATATGCATTACATTGCATATCATATTGGGTGCAAGAGTTTTCCACCCCAGGAGCAGGAGTATTCCGCTCTTATGTCAGATACTGAGTGCAGGAGTATTCCGCCTCAGCTTTACATTATATCGGGTGCAGGAGTATTCCGCACCACGAGAGTGCAGGAGTATTCCGCCTCTGGTTTATATCATATCGGGTGCAGGAGTATTCCGCCCAAAGAGCAGGAGTATTCCGCTCCAGTTGGTTATCAGATTGGATTCCCCTCGAATGCAGGAGTATTCCGCTTCGAGATGGGATGACGGGCACATGTGACCCTTTGCATCATATTTCATTTCATCTCATTTCATTTCATACCATTGTGTAAACTTGTGGTACATAACTACTGTTCTGCCTAGAGGTGCATTGCTTATTTGTTGATATGTTTCTGGCTCGTATTCCTTGTTAAGTTTATGGTTTCATACGTGTCTCCGGTGGTTATCTGGCTCTGCCTTTTTATAATTTAAATAAGAAAATTTGGTTTATCTGTTTCTTCTCCCTGGCTAGCTATCCTATTCTTTGAGGTGACTAGTCTGCCTCACTTATTGAGTCCTTTTGACTCACCCTTGTTTATTGTTTGTTTCTTGCCTATCCATTTCGTTTCGGCAGGTTCGCTCCAGGATTGAGTTCGCCACGTTGTGAAGGCGCAAAGACGACTTCAGCTGTCAGGGTGAGCCAGCTTTTATTCCGGATGGCTACCAGTTTATTGTTTATTATTTCAGATGCATTTTGCTCCCTTCAGGAGGTATCTGTCTTCTTTTGCACTCTTAGATGTCTAGTCTGGATAGCCCTAACCCTAATATGTTGGGTAGTCAGCTGTAATTTCTTTTGTACAGCTTAGAGGTATCAGTATGTATGTAGTTTTTTTTAAGTCTCGTCCTCATTTATGAATTGTTATATTTATTTTCCTTATTTAATGGGTAAGGGTTCGCCCGATGGGTCTAGGGGAGGATGTCGGGTGCTCGCACGGCCTAACCGGATTTCGGGTCGTGTCAGTTGGTATCAGATCCCAATTTAGAGTCAATCCAGACTAAGATAGTGTCTAGTAGAGTCTCGTTGATGGGTACATAGACGTCCGTACTTATCTACGAGAGGCTATGATAGCATTTAGGAAGTTTCACTTCCTTCTTTTCTGATCGTGCGTCGGTCTAGGATGCAAAAGTATTTTCGTTAATTCCTTCGTGGTAACTGTGAACCCTTATGCGATAAATCAGCAAACAGTATGAGTTCAAGATGAAGCAGTCTAGCCTGCGGCTAGCGCTGCTCAAGCCCCGAGAGTTGTCATGCTGACGATCCAGTCGCGCAGGCCCCAGCTGTACGAGCTCGCGATGGGCTTGACTTGTGGTTCCCTTGGCTCTCTATGATGCTTTCACGAGAATCTTGGTGACGCAGATACCGCAAAAAACCTATTATTCGCTGGGAAGCTTATCAGGTTGCTGTAGATACAGATGTTCAGTCTCAAGGAGCTTCTATTCCAGTTCTTAATATTGCCGCAGTAAAGTATGTTCCAGAGGCAGCGTGTGTTGTGCCTCTAGTTATTCTGGCTGGTTAGCTAGCCCGAGTAATGGCTCGGTCCGAGCATCTGAAAAGGCTGCATTATTTTACCCAATTGAACCTTCCGATATTCTTAAGCCATGCATCAGATAATCCCTGCGTAAATTTTTAAAATACAATAATGTCAGCATATTCTTCAGGCTCTTGATTATATCGAGCGGTATGGTGTTGATTATTCTTCTTTCCAGTTTCAGGGTCCAGCCTTGAATTGGTGGGCCGCTCTCTTATTAGCTAACTTGGTTCGATTTTTTTTCTAGATTCATGGAAAAGTTCCTTTTGAGTAGCGAGCGAGATGAAAAGTGTTGACAGTTTCAGTAGATTGGACAGGGTAGCCTGTCACTTAGCCTGTTGGTGTTTCAGAATATGAGATTGAATTTTATAGAATGGCTGAATATGCATTAGAACTAGTCCATGAGCCTTTCGAGAGATTCAAAGATTTATTGATGACCTTTATCCTTCCTTGAGATCCCAGATGGCTCGAAAAATTGAGGCCGTGATTTCATTTGATGTTGTTGTTGATATTGCTAAAAGGTACAAGGCATACCATAAGTTAGAGTAGGAAGAGTTAGAGCGGGAGAGCAAGAGATCCCGCGGCCCTGGTGGGCACCATGGTACCTCATTTGGAGGTAAGAGTTCTGATTATTTTAGGAGGTCACCTTCCAGGTTATCTCAGCTTGTGTCACGCGATTCTTAGAGTGCGCTAGTAGCTCGTCAATATCAGACCTAGTTTTTCTCTTTGTAGCTATCAGCAATCTGTCCAGCTTCAATTTTCACTGAAAAGGTATTATCATTGTCGCGAGCCTGTCATCTTTAGTGGAGTTCTCCCTTACTCCGGCAAGTAGGCAGTCGTCCTTTCTCTTGTCATCAGGCACTTGCACAGTCGCATGCGATTTTATTTAGATCTCAATCAGCCGGAGAAATGCCACCATCCAGTAGGGGTTGAGAGCATGGTGGCAGTGGTTCTTCATAAGGTGATTATCAGGGTAGTGGCTCAGCTCAGCTGCAGAGGCAGTTCTATGAACTGCTAGTCTGGCAGGATGCTGAGGCATCCGATGTAGTACACCCATGTAATTCTTCTTCCATTATATGTGAGTAAGATTTGATTCTTCCGATCGGTCTGAACTTCGTTTATCTTACCATATTTCCATGGCTTCCTTGGATATTGTTTCTATTAAGAATCGGTTGTGGTAGAGGGGTGAGCTTCTAGTATGATTTATTCAGGGAATTTGTGAGACCCTACGAGTTTATCCGGTTTAAATGTGAGAGATTTGTGAGTGAGTATCGGTATTGTTTGCTTGGCATCTTGTTGTGCCTCATTCTGTTATAATGTCAAGTCAGTCTACCTCTTTTTGGAACTCAGTGTCGGTAGGATGATGGGATTCTTATTCGTCACAATCAGAAAGTGATATTGTTTCTTCCAATGTAAAGTGATTTGTAAGTGATACTCGATCTACGTGTCTCCTCTTGGTTCAAGATGCTAGCAGAGTCATGTTATTCCATGAGCTTCTCTCAGTTATTAAAGAGTTTACTGATAAATTGTTGGAGTTTCTTCTTATGAGAAGGTTAAATTGACATACATTTTGTTCCATAAAGCTCATTTAATGTCTATTTCTTCAATTGCAATTCTTCAGTTAGCCTGACTCGTAAGTAGTCTAGCTCTGGTAGCCAAATAAATAAGAAGAAGAGCTTCTTAAAGATCTAATTATTTCTATCCTCAGTCTGTTGCCATCTTTTCTTCGTCCGGCACTGGTGAGCTTAGGCGGTCAGTAACCTATTGTGATGTTCCCTGTGTTGAGCCAGAGTGCGTGCCAAGGTGGCTGGGTAAGCACATTGTCGTTTTTCAAGGCTACTAAGGGTAATGAGAGGCATCATTTGACCTTTGATTTGATCCATCAGGCGGTGGTGCTTATAGAAAATGTATGGAGTTGTGACTCGAGAGTTGGAGTTGTTTGGCAACTCGAAAGGGGAGTTAGTAGCTTAGGTCTGCCTACGTCCAGCTTTTAGCTAAATCTTCTTTAGTCCAGCAGACTGTGCGGGGATGGTTATTCCTATTCAAATAGCTGCATGAGTTTGTGCTTTAAGTGGAGGAGTCTTCCTCCAAATATTGAATGGTAATACTAAATCTCTAAGGCGTTGATACCACTTTTGTCACGACCCAACCTAGGGCCACGACAGAAACCTACAATGAGTGTCGATCATTGCTAAACCCACTAATAATCTATTAATGATAGAGATAAGCTGACAACCTGATCATATATACGCACCTATCTGCTGAAAGTATAAAGTCTGAAAAGATGACACGACTTTAACTTGCTGGCAATTAGATCACTGAGCCACAAATTCTGCTATGTCACACTTCATTTCATCCCACCAATAAATTTGCTTAAGATCATGGTACATCTTAGTCGTACCTGGATGAACAGTGTATTTGGAATAATGTGCCTCTATCATAATCTGTCCACGTAAATCTGCAACATCAGGAACACAAAGTCTATCTTTATACATGAGAACACCGTCAGTAGTAACCCTGTATGGTGACTCCGGTTTTCTTCTGGCTATCTGTCTGTATTCAACTAGAACTGGATCCTCATACTGACGCTGTTTTACTTCATGAAAATTTCGAGTTAACGGTCTAGTGCAGCTTGTCGTCCATCCATCATTGGCATATTTCCTTCACACCTCAACTCTTTGAGAAGTTACTTTAGCGTTATAAGTGCACATGTAATCAACTTTGTTGCTGGTATTCTGCCTCAGCTCATGGTCCAACTACATGTCTCTTTTATTTTCTCTTTTTCAAGACATACTATTTCCAATCCAAAGACAATACCCTGAAGTAGATGTTCAATCTGAAGATCATTCCTGGTCTCCATCATACTATCCAGTAGTATTTGCATGATCCTTATCCTTATATGATAGACCCTGTTCAGATGAACCTTAGATATACATTAGGATATGAGTTACTACATTCCCACAAGGAGCTTGCGGAACAACACTAACATCAACTGAGATGTTGCATAGTGCGTTCGTAAAAATAATATGGCTTGCATCAAATCTTCTATAGTGTGTAGTGACAAGGTACCTCAAAAGCTCCCCCTATTGCATCAAGCGTGAGATAATACTTAGTTCCATCGACCTGTTCTATATCGAAAGGTATATCGAAGAGGTGATTATCGGCTGAATCATGTTAACCCATTCAAAGTTCCGTGTATCTTTGCTTCGAAAATGTAGAACTCTCTTCTCGTGATCGAGGAAGGATCAGCTTACTCAGAATAAGCTGGGCAATGGCGTTATGATATTATCCAGCTATGTCTTTACCCAAGAGTTTGATGTGCGTGTTATAATTCTGATTCTGTAATCATGAAATAATATCCATGGAGTAGTTTATGAAGGTTGTGCAAGTTCTCTTGTTATCTGTGTGAATTTTTCTTTAGACTTAGGCTCGTTCGAGGACGAACGAGAGTATAAGTGGAGGAGAATGAAACGACCTCGGTCAGTCGTTTCAAAAGTTAGGACTTCGATTGGCGTGCTGATAATTTTAAAATCTTCGTAAGGTCCATTAGGACTTATCTGTAAAATGTGAGTTAAATCAGACCTCGTTTGGAAGGCATCGGAAGAAGGTTTCAGTTTTTATTGTCGATAAATATTAAAAAGAGATTTTCGAGCTCGATTTTGGCGAACGAGCTTCGATTCGAAATCCGACAGCGCCGTTAGGTTCGTATGATTATTTGTGACTTTTGTGAACTTTCGAAAGTGAATTTCAAGGTTGTTCGGCTAGTTTCCGCTAAAATGTCGAAAGTTAAATAATTTGACTTTTTTTCCATTTAATTTGCATATTGAGTTTCGGAAGTCCGATTTGAGATCCGCCTTAGCAAGTGTGTTATATATATTTTGTATAACTTGTATGCAAAAGTTAGAATTATTTCGAGTATAATAAGATACAGTTTTAATTTTCAAAAAGAAAAGAAATTATAAAAGATAATAAAAGGAAAAAGAAAAGAGAAAAGACAAACGAAAAGAAAGAAACAAAATGTTAGGCGGTGGGTCCTTAGCATAAGCTAAGGAAGAGGTAATGGTATATAGGAACAGAAACAAAACGAGCAAAATGAACAGAAACAGAGAAAATGAGAAACAGAGATGACACAACAAAAATATGCCAGAAAATGAGAAAAGTGCCGGAGAAACGATTGAACTTTCACCCCGAAACATTCAGGTAATGATCATAATGCATTATTTGAGTTTATTACGTGTGTTTGAATATATTTTAACGGTAAAACTTGGAATATTAGACATCGTTTTAATAAGTTCAATTAATAGTTTAAAGGGTCAAATGGACCCCGATAATGGAATTGATTATATATTCATACTCAGTGAGTTATAGGCAACATATAAATGTAATTTATTTAGGGTTTGGTTATATGACCATAAACCCTGTACATAGGTCTGGCCTGCGTATTGCGTATGCGAATAGGGTATCAGGTTCCTAACCGGATTGCCCTAAGATGTGAGGAATGAAACCTTTAGCCTAATTTGATATATTTTTATGCTTATTGAATAGAGTGGGATCGTTTGGCAATGAAACCATAGGATAAAGCGGTTGTTGATTAGCAATGCTAACTTTTGGAAGAGGTAAGTGTTTATATCCATTTCTTTGGAGGCACCTGGCCTCGTGGATTTTCTACCACGTGTTCCTTACGTGTGTAGCTGCCGATAGGCGTACTCATTACGTCTTAGCTTTGGATTTACATTATATATTATATGTTATGTCCTGTTGTTAGTATTTCATTGAGGATCTGAGCATTGTACTTTGGCAATGAGTTGGCATCTACTCCCCGGCTGTCGAGGAGAGTCCCGCGTCGGTGAAGGGTTATTATTGCATCACATTGCATTCATATGCATTATATGTCATTCATATGCATTACATTGCATATCATATTGGGTGCAGGAGTTTTCCACCCCAGGAGCAGGAGTATTCCGCTCTTATGTCAGATACTGAGTGCAGGAGTATTCCGCCTCAGCTTTACATTATATCGGGTGCAGGAGTATTCCGCCCCAGGAGAGTGCATGAGTATTCCGCCTCTGATTTATATCATATCAGGTGCAGGAGTATTCCGCCCCAGGAGCAGGAGTATTCCGCTCCAGTTGGTTATCAGATTGGATTCCCCTCGAATGCAAGAGTATTCCGCTTCGAGATGGGATGACGGGCACATGTGACCCTTTGCATCATATTTCATTTCATCTCATTTCATTTCATACCATTGTGTAAACTTGTGGTACATAACTACTATTCTGCCTAGACGTGTATTGCTTATTTGTTGATGTTTTTGGCTCGTATTCCTGGTTGAGTTTATGGTTTCATACGTGTCTCTGGTGGTTATCTGGCTCTGTCTTTTTATAATTTAAATAAGAAAATTTGGTTTATCTATTTCTTCTCCTTGGCTAGCTATCCTATTCTTTGAGGTGGCTAGTCTGCCCTACTTATTGAGTTCTTTGGACTCACCCTTGTTTGTTGTTTGTTTCTTGTCTATCCATTTCATTTCGGCAGATTCGCTCCAGGATTGAGTTCGCCACGTTGTGAAGGAGCGAAGACGACTTCAGCTGTCAGGGTGAGCCAGCTTTTATTCCGGATGGCCACCAGTTTATTATTTATTCTTTCAGATGCATTTTGCTCCCTTCAGGAGGTATCTGTCTTCTTTTGTACTCTTAGATGTCTAGTCTGGATAGCCCTAACCCTAGTATGTTGGGTAGTCTGCTGTAACTTCTTTTGTACAGCTTAGAGGTATCAGTATGTCTGTGTTTTTTTTTTAAGTCTTGTCCTTATTTATGAATTGTTATATTTATTTTCCTAATTTAATTGGTAAGGGTTCGCCCGACGGGTCTATGGGAGGATGTCGGGTGCCCGCACGGCCTAACCGGATTTTGGGTCGTGTCAGAAACCTTCTTACAGGCAAAGAATTATCAGTTATGGAGGATTACACAGAATGGTCCTTTGATTCCCATAAAGATTGATACATCAGGGAACAAAGTTCAAAAGTCTGTGGATGAATTTAATGAAAGGGACTTCAGACTACTGCAGATGAACGCTGAAGCCATGAAAATTCTTCAGTGTGGACTAGGACTTAATGTATGTTCACGTATTCCCAAGTGCTCAACTGCAAAGGAAATCTGGGATACGCTAGACAGGTTATACAATGAAGAAACTGCAAAGTCAGAAGAGAGTACAATCGAGTTCATTCCTGTCAAGAATAGCACTGTAAAGAATCCGAATCACTCAGGATGCTTCAGGTGTGGCAAAAGAGACCATGTTATTAAACATTGTCCAATATGGGGACCTTCAGAAAGCGAAAGTGATGAAGAACCAGAAGATGATTCTCCATTGGCACTTATGGCTCTTGATGGTGAACCTTCCAATGATAATACACCTGAGGTAAGTCTCGATGAACTAAAAACTAGACTTCATACTTGCTACCCTAGGGAATTGAATTTGCTTGCCCTGACTTTAATTGAAGAGATTGAAAATTTGAGGTCTGAGAAGGAACTAGCACTTTCTGAGAAGGACCAACTAATGTTAGTTGTGTCTGATTTTTCAATGAAAAATAAAAACTTGGAAAAAACTAAATTTGATCTTAAAAAGGAATTAGTTGCTAGTGAAGCTCAAGTTTTTGAACTAAATCAGAAAGTCTCAGCCCTTGAATTAGAAAGTCTTCAATTAAAGGAACAGGTGCTTTGTGAGAAGAAGCTAGTTTCTGCATTCGAACTTGAAAATCAAAAATTGAAAGAAGTGTCTGGTAAGCATGGAGTTAGTGAGGCTCAAATCAACCTTGAAGCTGAGCTTAAAAAGAAAAACCAGGTTCTACATCAGGAAACTGAGAAGAACCGGGTTCTTCAGGAAAAGGTTGAAAAAACTAACTCTGAGCTCACCAGACTCACTAAATGGAACAAGTCTTCTGAAGCTTTGAATTGGTTGCATGAAAATCATAATAGAGGTAAAACTGGATTATAACATAGGAAACCTTTACCTGCTTTGAACCCTGATAATAAATATGTAGGATTTCCTTGCAACAAACTCTGCTTCATGTGTGGTAAGACTGGACATATCAAGAATGAATGCAGTGTTGCAAAAGGAGCAGTGAAAAAGAATAAAAAATCAGTTTTACCTTATTGGGCTAGAAAAGATTTAATTCATCCATTCGATAACAAAAAGGGACCCAAGCTTGTCTGGGTTCCTGTTACTAACCCTTGATTTTCTTTTGCAGGCTGGAGTGAGATGGAACAACCCAAGCTGGATTCTTGATAGTGGGTGTTCCAAGCACATGACAGGAGATAGAAGAAACTTTCTCTCACTCGCAGCATTTCAAGGGGGTAGTGTGGCTTTTGGAGGAGGCAGGAGCGGTGAAATTATTGGTATTGGAAAAGTTGGGAGATCCCTCGATCATGCTATTGACAATGTACTTTGTGTGCATGGATTGAGGCATAATCTTCTAAGTATTTCCCAACTATGTGATAGAGGAAATTCAGTGAGTTTCACATCTGTAGGTTGCACTGTAAAGAACCTGAAGACTGGTGAAATAATAATGGAAGGGAAACGAGCCAATAATGTGTACAAAGCAACATTAGGTTCTCTTCCTGAGAATAATTTGACTTGTCTGAATGTGCTGGAGAATGATAGTCAGTTGTGGCACAAGAGACTAGGACATGCAAGCTTGACTCAATTGAATAAGTTGGTATCAAAGGATCTAGTTCATGGAATGCCAAGCAAGAGGTTCAATGACATCAAGATTTGTGATGCTTGTGTGAGGGGGAAACATGTAAGATTTTCATTCAAGTCAAAGAAAGTGGTTAGTACGTCTAAACCACTTGAGCTGGTTCACATGGACTTGTGTGGGCCAATGAGGGTAAGGAGCAGAGGAGGTAAGAGGTTCATAATGGTAATTGTTGATGACTACTCTACATACACATGGACCTTGTTCCTCAGATCTAAAGATGAAGCATATGATATGTTCGAGGACTGGGTCAGAGTCAATCAGAAGAAACTGAGGCTTCAACTTGTAAGTATAAGATCTGACCATGGAACCGAGTTTAAGAATGCTAAGTTTGCAGAATATTGTAATAAACATAGTGTGGATCACAACTTCTCTGCACCAAGGACCCCTCAGCAGAATGGTGTAGTGGAAAGAAAGAACAGGTCCTTAGAGGACATGGCTAGAACTATGTTGTTGTCAAGCGGTCTATCAAAGAGTTTTTGGGCTGAAGCTGTTAACACCGCTTGCTACTTGTTGAATCGCTGTTCTATCCGTCTTTTGTTAGAGAAAACTCCCTATGAGCTGATTAGAGGCAGGAAACCTAATATTGCACATCTGAGAGCCTTTGGGTGCAAGTGTTTCGTGCATAACAATGGGAAAAAACCTCTAGGGAAGTTTGATGCTAGAAGCGATGAAGCCATCTTCTTGGGATATTCTTCACAAAGTAAAGCATATAAAGTGTTCAACAAGAGGACCATGACTGTAGAAGAAAGTGCACATGTGGTATTTGATGAATCTGAAATTGTTACAAACAGACAAGAAGATGATAATCAGGAGATTGGTCTTGCAAGAGATGAACCTGCTGAAGACCCTGAGAATTTGAATGGGGTTAAAAATAATCAGGACGATAAGGATCAAACTCAGGGGGAACTAGAAGGCAATCAGACAGGAGGAACTGAAGAGCAAGATGAAGAGGACTTAGATGACTCAGCTCCTCCTGGGAACACCATTCAGCAGATTCAACCTAAACCTTTGAAGTATCAAAGTTCTCATCCACTGGAGAACCTCATGTCTGATCTGAATACTGGAGTTGTTACTAGAATAGCTTTAAAGAACTTCTGTGCATTCTTTGCGTTTCTGTCCTCAATAGAACCTAAGAATGTACGTGAAGCACTAGAGGATCAAAATTGGGTGATTTCTATGCAAGACGAACTTCATCAATTTGAACAAAGTAAGGTATGGCACCTGGTCCCTCGACCAGTGGACAGGTCCATCATTGGTACTAAATGGGTGTTTAGAAACAAGCTGGATGAAAATGGCATAGTAACAAGGAACAAGGCAAGACTGGTGGTTCAAGGTTATAGTCAAGAAGAAGGAATCGATTATGATGTAACCTTTGCACCTGTTGCTAGAATGGAAGCCATTAGAATGCTAATTGCCTTTGTAGCTTACATGGAGTTTAGGTTGTATCAGATGGACGTGAAGAGTGCATTCCTTAATGGTTATTTGAATGAAGAGGTGTATGTGGTTCAACCACCTGGCTTTGAAAGTACAGAGTTTCCTGATCGTGTCTACAAACTTGACAAGGCACTATATGGATTGAAACAGGCTCCTAGGGCTTGGTATGAAAGATTGTCTGGGTTCTTATTGAAGAATGGGTTTACAAGAGATAAAATAGACAATACTTTGTTTTTAAGGAAGAAAGCTGAGGACCTGCTAATTGTTCAAGTGTATGTAGACGACATCATTTTTGAAGCTACTAATGAGAACCTTTGCAAGGAGTTTGCCGACCTGATGGGAAGTGAATTTGAGATGAGTATGATGGGTGAGCTAAATTTCTTCTTAGGCTTACAAATCAAGCAAAATCGGGAAGGCACAATGATCCATCAGCAGAAGTACATCAAAGAGCTTTTAAGGAAGTATGATTTGAAGTCTGTTAAGGATATGAACACACCCATTGCTCCTGGAACAAAAATAGATCTGGATGAAACTGGTGCTTCAGTTGATGAAACTAAATACAGAGGAATGATAGGTTCTTTACTATATTTAACTGCAAGTCATCCAGATATTGTTTATAGAGTGGGGTTGTGTGCATGGTTCCAGTCAAAACCAAAGGAGTCACACTTAACTGCAGTCAAGAGAATCTTGAGATATTTGAAAGGAACTCAGGGTCTTGGATTATGGTACCCAAAAGGTGGAAGTTTTGATCTAGTTGGGTATGTTGATGCTGACTATGCTGGTCACTTGGTTTGATAGGAAAAGTACATCTGGGATGGCACACTTCCTAGGTCCTTGTTTAGTTTCATGGGCTACAAAGAAGCAAAACTCAGTGACATTATCCACAGCTGAAGCTGAATATGTAGTAGCTGCTTTATGCTGTTCACAGTTATTATGGATCAAGCAGCAGTTGGAGGACTTTGAAATCAAGTGTGGACCAGTTCCAATTTTTTGTGACAATACCAGTGCACTCAATATTGCCAAGAACCCGCTCCAGCATAAGAGAACAAAGCACATTGATATTAGGCATCACTTTCTAAGGGACAATGTTGAGAAAGGCCTAATAACTATGCATTTTTGCAGGACTGAAGACCAAATTGCTGATATCTTCACTAAGGCATTGAACAGGGTACAATTTGAAAAGAACAGGCTTGAGCTAAGGATGACCAAGATACAGTGAACGAGCTAGCACCTGGTTCTCCCAATGATTGGCTAGTGAAGTTTACTTGTTTTACCTAGCTTAACTTTGTTTTGTTGATTCTAAATATAAAACTTAATTGTTTTGCTTGCTGACCTGTCTGGAACCTGTTTTCATGACTTAGATACTGGCAAATTTTTTAAATAAAGGATAGTATTGAAGAAACTGGTGCATGGACATTCAGGTACACATTTCATGTTACTTACTGAATATAATGTTTGTCTTACGTGGCCTAATTGTTACCAATCACCCTCACTTGGCGCCTGATTAGTTGTAAGCTTTTAAAATTCAAATTCTTTGAACCGCTGGCATCAGCTCCCATGCGTCATTATGTATAAACAATTTTTTCACATCCCATCAACCTGTTCCCCTTCCCGATACATCTATACCCTTTCCGATTCCACTAAATGATCAAGAAACATTGTTTCTATCGGTGTAAAAGAAAAACTCTCTCAAAAACTTTCTCTTCTCTCTCTAAAAACACAACACTCTGAAAAAATGTCGACCAGTTCCAAAATTGTTTCACAACCTTCATCTCCTAAACTCAAAATTTCGAAACTAAATCAAAAGGCAAAGAAACTAGCTGGAAATCGCTCCGTAGCAGTGGCGAAAAAGTTCGCTCAATTAAGGCAGAAGAAGTTGGATGAAGCAACTAGTAAGGGGGAAAGTGTTCCAGTTTCTGGTACGGATGAAGGGGTCATTGAAACGGTTCAAGAAAATATTCAAGAAACTGAAAAGATAAACCCTAGCTCTCCTACGGGTACTGTTATTATCGATACTAGTTTACCTTCAGAGCCTATAGTTTTAGAAGAGCCTGTTGTGACTGAAGTAGGTGAGAAGGAGAAGGTAGTTGTAGAAAATCTTGAAAAGGTCGTAGATACAGAGGTTGAAGTAGTTGTAAAAGAAACTGAGAACACTGTCGAGGAACCTGTTCCTAAGACAGTTCCTGTGGTAGAAAAGGCCATTAATGACAAGGGAAAGGAAAAGTCTGTTGAGCCTACCAAGGAACCTGAGAAAGAACCTGGTTCATTTTCTGGTTCTGTGGCAGGTGATGATGTAGATCTGAGAGATATTGATGATTATGTGGAAGAAAATGTAGAAGGTGTAGGGTATACTGAACCTTTGAATGTTGTGTTGCCTGAGGCCAATCCCACTCCTCAAGCTAGTGAAGGTTCCTCCAGCGAGACTGATGTTGTGGTGGTGGAGGAACAGAGGAGATTGGGAAAGAGGCATGTGGTTCAGGAACAAAAACAAACTGTGAAGAAAAGAAGGTTGGTAAAGGGAGGAGAATTTGTGGGGGAGTTCCAAAATTGGAAGTTCTGGTGATGCTGAGGGTATGGGAGAAAGCAGTAGAAAAATAGTGAGTCATGTGAGGAGACCTGCGACTCGTAGTTCTGTCGAGAGCAGCAGGAAAGGATTGTGGAGGAACCTGAGGTTCGTAGGAGAGGTTCCAAAATAAATTTAGTGATTGGTGATGACAAAGAAGACAAGAAAAGGAGGGTGGCCTAATTTAGAGGGTTACCATTAGTGAAGGGTGAAATTCTAACTGACCTAGAGCTGGAAGGGATGACTCAACTTGCTAAGTTGAGAGCTCAGGGTTGGTTGAACCTGTTCAGTGATCGTACTAGACAGCTGAGAGAGCAAGAGGTTTGGGAATTTTACTCGAATTGCACAGTGAGGGAAGGAATTGTAACAACCATAGTCAAGGGGCTGGTGATATAGTTTGATAGTATGGAGCTTGGTGAGATTTTGGGTGTTCCTTCACAGGGCTACAGCGAGTACATGAGGAACTCGTGGCCGGCTAGAGGAGATGGTGTGTCTGCTTTGGAGGTGACCCAGAAATATGCAGGAAGACCTAAACTGGCAAGGGCTACACAAGTTAAGAAGAAGGCAATGCAACCCTTCTACCAGTTGCTATTTGATTTTGTGCTGAAGAACCTGTTGCAGAGGTCAGAAAGGAGGAGTGAGGCCAACTTTCTGGATATGACCTATATGGACCTGCTAGATCGTGAGGTTCATATTAATCTGCCTGAATTGATGATCAAGCACATTGGCAGGGTAGCTGACATGGGGTTGGGTAAACATGCACTAGTCTATGGGTTTCTTCTCGATAAGGTATTTGATTTCTTTGGGGTGCCTGTTGGTAAGTGGACGGAGCCGGACCACAATGACGTGTTTGGGAGGAACATTCTAAAGTCTTGTGACTATGTGTTGGATGGTGAACCTACTGATGAACTAGAGCATGTGGAGGAAAGGAGGAACGCTAGAATGGATAGAAGGTTGAGGGGTTCAGGAGGCAGCTTGAAAGGCAAAATGATGAGCTGGCCTGGATGAATGCTGAAAAACACTAGGCTGGATGCGGAGCTGGAGCGTGAACGAGAAGGAAACTCGCGTCGCCTTGCCTTATTGCTTTCTCACTTTAACATCCCTGATATTCCCCAATTCTGAACCAGTTCCTTTCCTTAGTCCCTTCCTGGTTCCTTTTATGGCCTGTTTTTAAGACAATCTTATATTTGGTTTGTAATATTTGAATGTTGTTTTGGATGTTTAAGTCGGTTTGGCACTTATGATGATATAAATATCCTGCTTGCTAGTATTTATTGTCTGAAACAGGTTCCTGACGTTTAAAAGGTTGGCTTGCTGCCTTTGGCACTAGAGTCAACTAGACTTAATTTAAGTTGAGCAGGTTCTTACAACTGTGAAACTTTTCGATGATGCCAAAAAGGGGAAGCTAGATGTTGTTAGTGTTAGTTCATTATATGTTTGTGACCTATTTTTGCCTAACTGTTATTACCCTGGTTTGTGGTTAGTGTTATACTTTTACAGGTTCTTGAGCGTATAAACCCTTGGTGAGACAACATTGTTTGTCATCATCAAAAAGGGGGAATTTGTTGAAGGATGAGTTTTGAAGATGACAAAGGACCTGGTGCTAAGTGGACCATGAAAAGGTTCACAGTTGAAGTGAGAAGACTAAGCTGTTCAACAGATTAATCGAGTCAGAGCTGAAGAAGGAGAAAGAGAACAGCTGGAGTCAAAGTTCCAATCCTACCGGAAAAAAGAAGAAACAAGAAGTGGTGCTGAAAAGGACGCGGTTTGTAAACGAAAAAGGATTGGAAACTAAAGGCAAATTAACTTAGGGTTTAAATAAGAAAATATGGGTAACCTTGTTTAATACTGATTCCAAAGTGGAAAAGGAATTTTAAACTTAGTTGGATCCGGCTAAGTCTAGCTCCTATATATACAAGCTAATTTGGCCAGAATCATTACGCACAAAAGACATCTCAACAGAGCAAATCAAGAACAATCAGATCATGAGAGATTTTGTGGGCAAGAACAAAGGCTGAGCAGCAGAACCTTGTGAAGGAGCAGTTTCATATATAAGTCTGTTGTCTTAGTTATTTGTTATAGGCTATTGAGTTGTAATCTATCAGCTTGTTTAGAAGCATATAGTAGGTATTACTCTTTGAGGTGAAGTAGAGTTAACCTTACCAGCTAACGTGCGGCTTGGAAGGTTCTAGGTACTAGGGGGTTCTAGTTCCTTGATTACATTACGTTGTAGTCTAAAACATGCTCGGGTTTTCCTTTAGTGGAAAAGTTGAAATCCCAAGAGTTTGGGTTGTGGTTTTTTATCCTTGAGCAAGGATTTTTCCACGTAAAAATTTCTGTGTTATTTATGTTTCTGCATTAAGTTTAGTTTCAGAGATAGGTGAAACTTGCAAGGGACCTGGTTCTTTGTAAGTTAGGCGATAAAGTTCAAAGGGAAGTTTTAGTATTTAAAAATCGGGCAAGGACACTATTCACCCCCTCTCTAGTGTCTTACATAGGTGCACCAAGTGCAACAGTCGTGCACAAGGGTATCTTTCTAAACTCTAATGATGATTTTTTAACGATAACCCTTTGCCTAGTGTTGTACAAAGTGTTTTGCAGGACTTTGGAGACATGTTTCCCAAAGAAATGACAGGTGGATTGCCTCCGTTGAGAGGAATCGAGCACCAGATTGACTTCGTACCGGGGTCTCAAATCCCCAATAAACTTGCATATCGGTGTAATCCTGAAGACACCAAAGAGCTCCAAAGGCAGGTTGATGAATTGTTGAACAAGGGTCTTGTTCTAGAGAGCTTGAGTCCTTGCGCCGTTCCTGTTATCCTTGTCCCGAAGAAAGATGGAACTTGGCGAATGTGCGTTGATTCCCGAGTAGTCAACAAAATCATGGTAAAGTATCGTCATCCTATCCATCGATTAGATGACATGCTAGATGAGTTAAGTGGTTCTTCATGCTTTTCGAAGATAGACCTCAGGTCCGGTTACCAGCAAATCTGAATGAAGCCCGGAGACGAGTGGAGAACCGCATTCAAGACCAAATTCGGTCTCTATGAATGGTTGGTGATGCCTTTTGGCCTATCCAACGCACCGAGCACATTCATGCGACTGATGAACCATGTGCTCAAACCGTTCATAAATAAGTTTGTTGTCGTTTACTTCGATGACATCCTTATTTATAGTAAATCTGTGGATGAACATGTCGAACACCTAAGGCTAGTGCTAGATAAGCTTAGGGAAGAGGAGTTATAGCTAACTTCAAGAAATGTGCCTTTTGAGTCGAGTGTGTAGTCTTTCTAGGATTCATTGTGAGTGCTAATGGTGTTGAAGTCGATGAGTCAAAAGTCGAAGCCATCAAAGATTGGCCAACTCCAACCTCGGTATCTCAAGTTCGTAGCTTCCATGGTTTAGCTAGCTTTTACCGAAGGTTTGTTCGTGACTTTAGCACCGTGGCATCTCCTTTGACCGAGCTGGTAAAGAAGACCATCCATTTGTGTGGGGGGGAGTCCCAAAATAGGGCTTTATAAGAGTTGAAACAGAGGCTTTGCTCTGCCCTATTGTTGCAACCCCCTGACTTCGACAAAGCATTCGAGGTCAAGTGTGATGCGTCCGGAGTTGGGATTGGAGGAGTGCTTATGCAAGAATCGAAGCTGACCGCTTACTTCAGCAAAAAGCTTAAGGGTGCAACCTTGAATTACTCGACGTATGACAAGGAGTTGTATGCCCTCGTTCGAGCACTCGCCCATTGGCAGCATTATTTGTGGCCTCGAGAGTTTGTGATTAAAAGTGATCATGAATCTTTGAAACATTTTCGAGGTCAGGAGAAATTGAAGTGAAGACATGCCAAATGGGTTGAATTCATTGAAATTTTTCCCTATGTAATTCATTACAAAAAGGGAAAAGACAATGTTGTGGCCGATGCGCTATCAAGAAATTGGCCTTAGCGACCACTCTCGCCTCGAGGCTCATGGGATTCGAAAGCATCAAGTTGATGTACGAAGACGATCCCAAGCTGCAATGTGTCCGTGACACAATCTTGAGTGGCCGAAGGTTTGAGAAATATCAGTGGCACGATGGTTACCTCTTCAAGAATGGGAGGGTTTGTGTGCCAGTGTCATCGTGGAGAGAGCTCTTGGTCTGAGAAGCTCACTCCGGAGGCTTGATGGGACACTTCGGTGTCGACAAAACTCTTGGTATCTTAACCGAGCAGTTCCACTGGCAAAAAATGCAACGAGATGTGGAAACGCTTTGCAACGCTTATCTCGTTTGCACGAAAGCTAAATCGAAGTCCAACCCTCATGGTTTGTATACCCCGTTGCCTATGCCTTATCGATCTTGGGTTGATATATCCATAGATTTCGTATTGGGGTTACCAAGGTCGAGGGGAGGACATGATAACATCTTCGTCGTCGTGGACCGATTTTCCAAAATTGCTCACTTTATTCCTTGCAAGAAATGCGATTGTGCACAACATGTGGCTTCTTTGTTTATTACTCATGTGTTAAAATTGCATGGTGTGCTTCGTACAATTGTGAGTGATCGAGACTCGAAGTTCTTGAGTCATTTTTTGGAAATGTTTGTGGGGTGCCCTCGGCACCAAATTACTATTCTCGACGTCTCACCATCCTCAGACTGATGGACAGACCGAGGTAGTTAACCGAACCTTGGGAGCTCTGCTTCGAGCTATGACCAAAGGCAAGGTTGGAAACTGGGCTGATCGTTTGCCCATGATGGAGTTTGCATACAATCGAACGATGCACAAAATGATAAATATGACCCCGTTCGAATGTGTGTACGGTTTTAATCCTTTAATTCCACTTGATCTAACCCCATTGCCTCGAGATATTATTATTGATTTTGAAGGTACTCACCGAGCCAAAGCTTTGCTCGAGTTGCACGCCAAGGCAAAGAAGAATCTCGAGGAAGCTTCTGCCAAAGTGGCATTGAAAAAGAACAAGGGGCGAAAGAAGTTGGAGTTGAAGAAGAGAGATTGGGTTTGGGTTCACTTCCGAAGAGAGCGATTCCCGAATCAAAGAAAAGGAAAGTTGGCACCTCGAGGGGATGGTCCATTTCAAGTGATGAGCAAGATCAACAATAATGCTTATGTGATCGACTTCCCAGGTGAGTATAATGTGTCCAACACCTTCAATGTTGCTGACTTAACTCCTTATGTTGTAGGCCAAGCATCGAGGACAGATGCTGAAGCGATTTCGAGGACGAAATCTTCTCAAGAAGGGGAGGATGATGCAGCCCGAAGTGCTGATCAAGTGCTCGATAATCTACTGAAGTCAATGAATGATCCACCGAGGCCAATAACACGAAGCCAAGCCAAATTGCTACATGATATGCACATTCAGTTCGCTTGGCCGGGAGGAGGCATGTGTTCGGAGGAAGAGTGGCAAAGTGCTAGAACAAAAGGCTACATCCTCAAATTTGAGCCCGAGGACAAAGTGACCGAACACCAACCCTTGGCGCTGAGCAGCACAAAACCGGACACTACACTTGTGTTCGAAATTAAGTGAGCGCCCGATGATAAGTGTGTTCGAGCAAGCAACCGAGCATCGAAGTCAAGGCTGCCGAACACTCACTTATACAGCCCTGCGTGGTTTGTTTTTATTGGTCACTTGTGACCGTATTTACTAGTTTACCCTTAATATTTCCTTTATAAACCTTGTTCTATTTCATTATAAGTAGCTAGTTTTGATGAATATTGATATAGCAGTTGCTATTTGAGTGTCTCCGATGGAGCCCAAACCCCGACGTGAGATTTTCAAAGAACTTGTGTCATTCGATGTATTCGTTTGTACAATTTCTTCTTGGTCATTCAATTTGCAAGAAGCATCGTTCTTCTTGAGGATTGTTGCTTAGTATAGGTGATTCGTGGCCCCCGATTTGATCGAACTCGAGACGAGTTCCTTGACGTTCTTTTGAATCGAAGCAAGATTTGTCTTGCTTCTATCTTTTGTTCTTGTTATTTTCCGTGTTTCTTCGTCTCTAGCTTAACTCCGGTTTAGCTTGCACCAGTTTCCCATGAATATTTGTATAGAACTCTCAAATCCTCCGGAGCGTACAACTTTCTTGACTCTACATGAACCAGATTCTTCCATCTTTGAGCATTCAACATTGCAACCAGCTGTACTATCCTTTCTTCTTCGATATTAGCGAGAATTCTACCTTTCCCAATAAGATATTCCTTGAACCAACAACTCAGTCCACTTCATTCATTTTTTTATCAACCACATTTTTCTCTGCACTAGAACCAGGTTCAAAAGAAGATTCTTCAGACCTCACCTCTTCTCCAGTTTCTTTTATTATTTTTACTTTTCTTTTTCAGCTCTTTAAGAACACACTCAGTAGTCCTTCTCCTTAATTGGATTAGGGGTACGTCATCATCATGTTTCTCATGAACTTGAGAAGATGGTTCATTGGCCTCTGCATTACCTGTTACTTTACCAGGTTCTTTGTGTGTTTCTTCCTCATTTCCAAGTTCTACTACATGGGTCTCCATTGCTTCAGCTTCTTTCACTCAAGAGAACAATTTCCTCATCCTAATCAATACCACAATACAAATCTCTAGGAATTGGCTGATTTTTATTTCAATTCATCAATCTTTGATCCTTTAAACACACTAGGATCATCTACAAATAAAAGGTCAGCCATATCCCAAAACACAAACTCTTTCTCTAACATTCATCATTAGACAACACCAATCTTCTTCATCAACACTTGAGGAACTAGTAGGTGAACTAGGTTCTTCCACCGTGTCCTTTTTCGTCTCAGCAACACCATCAGATTTAACAATATCTTTCCCATTCTTCATTTCCTTTTCATGTACCATCAAGGGAGCAACCTCTAAACTAGGTTCATTGGCTGAAACCTCAGATGGTTCATACTAAAACACAACCACACTTTCTCGACCCAATCCATAAAAATAACAAGGAACTACAGTACTAGTCATGAAATTAGATTTCTTGCACAAAACAGTAACTACCTCGATTTGAGCCAAAGTGACTGCTAAATTTTCTTGGACCAGTTCTGTCATTCCCTTACTGTGAGAACCTTGTTCCTGAGAAATTTCCCCTGAGTTTCATCCTCTACCATTTTGGTGGTTCTTTCTCTACTGGTTTTGTCTCACTGACAAACATCACCTCATCGCCATCTTCCTCTTTCTGACCCTCAGCACCAAACTTCCTTTTACTTTCTCTTTTCTCAAGAACTTCTACATTTTGTTTCTCCACTCTTTCCTCCACTTCTTCCTCCTGGTTCTTCTAATCAGACTCAGTCAAGTCAAGTTCTGCATCATCAGTTGCTGCAGGAATTGAGGAAGGACTAGGTACTTGCTCAAATCCTTTCAACTTTAGCAGGTCGTTGTCCTACCTCGACTGGACCACCAACACCCACATTCTCACAACCTCCGAACTAGGTTCGTTGACTGTGTCTTTTTGAGAACCCACAGACTTAGCAACTTTATTTGATTCTATAGCAACTTGAATAGGCTCTACACTAGCTACACCAGCTTATACATCAACATCATACCTCTTTCTTCTATACCACCAGAACTATCACCATCTACAGACTTTACAAGTTCGTCTAACCCTGTTACTAATACCTTAGAAGCAACTTTCTCAGAGCTCAAAATTGACTCATGCATAATGAAAATTGTTCTAGTGGATTCAGGTCTTACCTCTGAAGGAACATTGTCAGACCCAACAACTTTAAATTTCTGCGTCAGCAGTAGTCAAAGTAATTGAGACAGAACCAGGTTCTTGAACAGTTTCTTCTACTTCCTCAACAGGTTCTTTCTATTTACCCCACTCTAACAAACTTCAAGCCAAATTCATAGAAGGATTCATCGCAGCTTGCATTGTTCCTTTGTTCCCTTTAGGTTTAACAATTTTGGGTTGAGTTGAAACATGGGTTTTAGAAGAGCTTTGAGTGTTTGATATGATTACTTTGGGAGATAAAAAAGATAAAGGAATCAAATTGATTCATAATTAAAGGTTCTTGGGAACTGACGCCAAGTCATCAAATAGGTTTTGAATTTCAAATATGGCTTAGAAAGTGCCGCCAATTCAAGGTGGTTACAAAAGGAATAGATGAACCAGTTAAGACAAAACTTATGGGAACAATCTCAACTGGTTTAGATGCATACCTGAACACATATGCAATTGATTCATCACCTCAGGTTTCTCCTTTTTTCATATCTGAACAAAAAATAGCATCATTAGAAATCACTAAGAAGTTTCTAACATAGATGAAATGCATACTTGTTACAGTATAAAACTAGAAACGACATTCTGATGTATTCCTAAACAGGTAACATAAAAGATACTTCACTAGCCAATCATCGAGGTAACCAGGTTTTGGGTCGTTCAGTGTATTTTGGTCATCCCCAGTTCCAACCTATTCTTTCATCTTGGACCCTGTTCTATGCCTTGGTGAAGATATCTGCTATCTGGTCATCAAATCTGCAAGAACTCATTGTGATTTGGTTTTTTTTCAATATTATCTCTCAAGAAGTGATACCTAATTTCAATAAGCGGGGTCCTTCTGGGATGGACCAGGTTCTTGGCAAGATCCTTCAGTTGCTTTGTTATCTACAAGAGATATGAAAAATTAAGAAGCAGCTGCTACATACTTAGCTTCAGATGTAGAGAGAAACACAGAATGTTATTTCTTTGTAGTCCATGAAACTAAGTAAGAACCTAGAAGGTGTGCCATTCTAGATGTACTCTTCCTATCCACAAGATGACCAGAATAATCTTCATCAGCACAAACAGTAGGATCAAAGGTTCCTCCTTGAGGATACCACAACCGAAAAAGTCATAAGGACCTTTCAAATATCTCAAGATTCTTTCCACTGTTGAAATAAGTGACTCCTTTGATTTTGACTAGAATCTTACATATATACCCATACCAACACAATAACTAGCCTACTAGTAGTAAGGTATTGAAGAGAACCAATAATCCTCCAATTTTGTGTCTTCAATACGAGAACCAGTTTCTTCAGAATCAGTTTTGTTCCTCATGTATTGGTGAGTCCAAGACTTTAGTACTCTTTATCTCAAACTTGCAAAGTCCTTACACAAGAATTCATTAGTAGAACAACAATAATGTCATCTACATAGACTTGAAGAATGAGCAGGTCCTTGGCTTTTTTCCTTAGAAATAACCATTCATACCAAACCCTAGGAGCCTGTTTCAACCCATACAATGCCTTGTCAAGTTTGTAGACATGATCAGAAAACTCGGTGCTACCAAGTTCTGGTGGTTGAACTACATACACCTCTTCATTTTGATAATCATTTAGGAATGCACTCATCACCTCCATCTTATATAAGGTGAGTTCAATATAGATAGCAAAGGCAATCAGCATCCTAATGGCTTCAATTCTTGCAATAGGTGCAAAGGTTTAATCGTAGATGATTCTCTCTTCTTGAGCTTTGAACCACCAATTTTTCCTTGTTCCTTATGACTTATGCAAAGCTCATCCATCTTGTTTCTAAATACCCACTTGGTACTAATGATGGACTTGTCCTTAGGTCAAAGGACCTAGGGCCAGACTTCACTTCATTCAAACAGATGTAGTTTCTCCAGCATAGAAATCTCCCAATATGGATTCTCAGGTGCTTCTCGTACATTCTTAGTTTCTATAGATAAGAGAAACACAAAGAATGCACAGAAATTCTTCAAAGTTCCTCTTGCAACAATTCTAGAGTTTGGATCAGATGTGAGGCTCTCCAGTGGATGTGAACTTTGATGCTTCTAAGGTTGAGACTTGATCTGCTGAGGGGTTTCTCCATTAAAATCTTGTGAAGGACCAGGTTCTTCTAAGTTCTCATCTTTTTGACCTGTTGTTCCCCCTGTCTGATTGCCTCATTGTTCCCCTGAATATGACCTGTGCTTCAGTTTGATCTCCTTCTTGTTCAACCAGGTTCTCTGAATCTCCAGCAGGTTCTTCTCTTGTTTTGTGAAGAACATCCTAGGAAGATGGCCTCATCACTGCGTGCATCAGATTTCCTCAGAGGTTCTTCATAATCAAGTTCATCATTCTGAGAACCAGTTCCCCTAAGTTGTTGAATTCATGCCGGTCAAGGTGAAGAAACTATTTGGTCATTTGACTTGATCCTCCTTCAGCTTCAGATTTGTCTCTACCTTGGAGAACCTAGTTCTTGGACAACTCTGTCTGATGTCCGTCTTCCTGCATGCCTTTCTTAGCCACATTGTTAGTTTCATAAAAGAATAGCAAGAATGCTTTCAACACATAGAGTTTATTTAATTTACACTTTGTAAGTTTTACTATGTGGTGAATTTCTTAGGAAGAATTCCCTCATCAGTTCGTGCATCAAACTTGCCTAAAGCTTCTTTATCATTATATGATACATTTAAAACTAGAAGGCTCTTAGGTAAGTGATACTTGGCTTCCTACCCCGAAGTGAGTCATAGGGAAACTTCCAAACAAAGGACCTACCATGTACATGAAAAGTCATATGAAATTTGTAACTCACAATTTGCAACCAATGGACTAAAGTTCATTTTTTATGCTCAAGGATCATAAGTTGTGAAATACTCAACTAGTTATACTTTAAACTAAACAAATACCAATAGTCTATGGAGTGGGAGAGTGACTTGCATTCCTTACAATAGAAGTGATTTTCTTACCAACGTCCCACTCCTTCCAATGAAGGCTGCAAGTGAGAGGGTTTGATTTGTCTCTATTCATGTACCTCGAGCAACCACAGTCTAAATATTCATTTTGGTTGCTTCCTCTCACCTTAGTCTGCAAAACTCAATCAAGGGTTAGTTTTAGGAACCCAGACAAGCTTGGGTCCCTTCTTATGATGGAATGGATCAATCATATCTCTTTTAGCCCAACTAGGTAAAAAAAATCTTTTATTCTTTTCAATTGCCTTGAATAGAGTTGTGCAACTATCTCTGTAATGCCCAATATTACCACAACGAGTGCACAATCTATTCTTGACCACTCCAACATGCATGCTCTTTGGCTTTAATTGTGACAAGGGTTTCTTATATTTAGAACCACTTTTATTTCTCTTATGATTCTCATGAAGCCTGTTAAGAGCATCAAAAGACTTGTTCCTCTGAGTGGTTCTAGTGAGCTCAAACTTGGTCTTGTCCAGATTCTCTTGAAGTAGTTTGTTCTTTTCAATTTCACAATACAAACTTTCTTTAGTGATTTTCAGATCTGCTTCAAGGGAAACTTGACCGTCACTAAGAACTTGCTTACCATGAGTTTCTTTTGAACTGAGTATTTTCCTGTGTAAGTGTTGTAATGTTGGTTTCATTCTCAAGAACCTGGTCCTTGAGTTTTTCAAAATCGGTATCAAGTTCAAAATTTCTTTCTTTCAGACTTAAATTTTTGAATTTCAAGCTTTTAAAACCAGACAATATTTGTTCTGTGCCAGTACTTAAACTTTCAAATTTATCAATTAAGAGAAGCAAGAGATTGGCAAGTTTCTTTTTAGAAAAAGATAAAATATTTCTTCTTAGGGCAGAGAAACTTACCTCAGGGATGTCCTCTTCAATCTTTTCATTACTCATTGCCATAAGAGCAAAGTGTGCTTGCTCACTTTATTCTTTTGATTCGGAATTTCCTGTGGTCATCAAAGTAAGTTTGGCACTCTTACTTTTACTTTTTGAATCACTAATGGAAAGATCTCCTGGAGGTGCTACCATCATGGTCTTTTTGAAGGCTTTCGAAGATATCTTCTGCCTCCTCTTCGAACAGTTCCTCGGTTGTTCCTTCTTCTCAAGAACAAGTTCCTTCACTTTTTCAAAATCATTCTTATTCATATCTCCCAAAGTTTCCACTTAGGCTTGCTTTGCAGCTTCCTTTGATGGTCTCCTTTTATTAGATGAATTATGCTGCTTCTTGAAACAGGTTCTAGCACTATTGTTCACCTGTTCCTTCTCTTGTTCATCACTGTAGGCAGTCTCTAATGAATCCTAAATTCCCTTGGTAGTTGATCATCTTGAGATTCTTTTGTACACATCATATCCAAGGCCACAATGAAATATTTTCATCGCCTCAGCATTCATCTGAAGTATTTTGAGATCGTCTTCATTTAGTTCCTCTTCAGATCTTTGTGCCTTGTTCCCAGAACTATCAATTTTTGTAGGAATCAAAGGACCACGAATAGTGATTTGCCACAAATGATAGTTTCTTGCTTGTAGAAAGACCTCCATCTGAACTTTCCACCAATTATAGTATTGACTGTTGAATAGTGGTGGACGAGTGATGCATTGGCCCTCCATGATACCAGGTGGTGCACACATATTTAGATCCTTCTCAAGGTGTTAGCCTAGTAGCGAGAAGACCTGCTCTGATACCACTTGGTGCACCTTTAACAGACACTAGAGGGGGGTGAATAGCGTCTTCTAATTTTTGCCTTCTGAAGAACCTTGCTCATGCCAGCAAGAACCTGGTTCTTGAAGAGTTTCTCCAAAATATTGTGCTAACAACAATAATGCGGAAATAAACTTGCACAGAGATTTTTACATGGAAAACTCCTTGCTCAAGGGAGAAAAACTACGACTCATACTCTGGGATTTTAAAAACTCTTTTACCACCACAACGAGCAAGTTTTAGATTACAAACTCTATAGCCAAGGGACTAAACTCTAGTACTAAGACTATCTACAATCAACTCAATTGTAGCTAACACACCTAGGAGTCCTCCTAAGTACAAGACTGCCTACGATCCACGACCGTAGTAACTCCTTTAAGCTAACTCTAGCCAAATAGAATATTTTCTCCAAATACAATACCTAAGCGATGCTTCTCAAATAAGCGTAATAGGTTACAATTCAAAGCCCTAATACATATGAACTAGACCAAGACAGAAACTCAATACAGCTTGATGAAGAACCACTTGTCCAGTAAGTTCCTTCTGCACGTTCTTGCTGGACTGTTAATTGATTATGCCTGATGAAGAATATCTCATCCAATTAATTCCTTATGCACGTTCTCTTCAAATTATCAACCTTTTAAGCTCTCAATCTTTCTCTATGTGGCTGAAGAGATAATATTTCGTGCATCTTTCTTGAAGTCTTCATAATGATGTATATATAGTGTGCATATGACTTCTTGATGGACAAGGAAAAGAATCATTCTCCAATTGGGACTCAATAAATTCTTTCCTTATACACTTTTTTCTATTCTTGAACTCTTTGAAAATATTCCCCATTATTATGTAGATCTTACAAGATATTTCCAGCTGGAACCCAAGACAATTACGGTTTATTAGCCGCCTTTTAGGCTTTTATATTCGCGCCCAAGAGACTCCTAATCCCATTAGGATTAAACTCTGCACTGCTTCGCAGAACCTTCCTTCGCGAGGTTCTCCTAGTTCTACTGGGATTCTGCTTTCTTTTTGATACTGCTTGGTAGAACCTTCCTGCGCGATTCCTAATCCAATTTGGATTATAAAACTGCTCCGTCCAGGTTCTTTCCTATTCCATCTCGAACTAGGAATGTATCTATGCATCTTTTCATCATCGGTAGAACCTTCAACATTTCTTCTAAGAATAAGGTCCTTCACCAGTTTCTTCCCGTTTGTCAATCATCAAAACTCAAACTTCAACAGATTGGTATGAAGAAATAACCTTGGAACCGTTTAAAACCAGTTAGAAATAAATTGGGAACAAAATAGGCCAACATGGGTCTTTTATACCCAGAAATATGCGCGTTCGTGCCACCATATGATACAAAAATTAATGACACGAAAATAAAATTAACAAGAATTAAAGCAAGACCCAATTGATTAGAAAAGGATTAAGGAAATGGATTAGGGAAAGATAGTCGAATCACCCCCTTAATTGTCTAAACAAAAGAACCTACACTATTTGATCCTCAATTAGATTAGATCTAATTGCAAATCAAGGACATAATGTGCTTAAGCAAACTAGCTTAGCCAATAATCTCACAATGTTCATAATCATCAAAAAGCTAACCCTAAAATAATGAACAATAAGGGTCTTATATAGTGGTTCTAAAAATGGCACAAGTTACCTTAATTACCCCCTTAACAATGGGCCTTCAAAAGTCATTAGCTAAAACATAGCATTCTGACCAACGATACAACGCGACCGTGCTGGAGCAGGCGCTATCGCGCAGTGCAATAAATCAAAGCCTCGAGATCGCGGCTATGGTCACGCGATCGTGAAGGCATTATCCTTCATCCATACTCAGCCTCTTGCATGATCGCGTTTGAGGACTCGCGATCGCGCAGCTCTTCTTTTCTTCCTTGCGCGATCGCGGTTGATGAAGCGTGATCGCGCTGGTCATCTTTTTGGCCTTCCGCGATCACGTCTGGAGACTCGCAATCGCGATGAACATCTCCAAATTCTGAGGCAGTAAGCATGCAGAAATGCCCTGAAACCTCCAACACTTGCCCCAGCAGCTCCAGTTGTGCAAACATGCCATGCAACTGTTGCAACTCCCGTGCTTGGCTCCTTGTGAATGGCTTGCTCGTGCATCGGGTTGCATCACCATAAGTGCCCACGCGTAAACCCTTCTTTGCGGTCGCGACACCAGGTATGCAACCACGCTTAGAGGTAGCTGAAAAAGTGCGGACGCGCCCATACGTACGCGATAGCGCAGGCCTGCCCGGAAGGTGCAGAATTCTGCATCAGCACCTACTGGTGCTCCGATTCTGGTATGAACGTGACCCTACGAGACTCAGAATGACATAAAATTTTGTACCCAAGTCATATAATACTTGGGTGACATGCTCGTAAAGATGGATTCCTAGTCGGATCTTCGAAACTCAAGATATGGGTCACACGAGAAGAGGTCGATTTCTTGATTTTAGAGGCTTTAGTGAAAACTATCTGAACGACCTCATATTTAAGTTCCAAAAGTTGCTACATGTTACAAATGACCATACGAACCTAACACAACTTTTAAATTTCAAATCGGAGCTCATTTACTCAAATCGAGCTCGAAAACCTCTTTTAAGCTTTACCGACAATTGAAATGGAAACCTTTTCAAAAATCCTATCAAACGAGGTCCAAATCAACTTAAATTTTACAGACAAGTCCTAATTTACCTTATGGAGCTTTTAAGATTGTCAGCACGCCAATCGGAGTCCTAACTCTCAAAATAACTACCTATGGTCGTTTCATTTTTACTCCAATATTACAAGTTAATTATTTTATTATGCTAATCAAAAGAGGCATAATTAATTGAGAAACTCGTAGTAGAAATATTAATATTTTATTTTAATGATTGATATGAAATATCTAACTTCCATTTTATTTTATACCAAGTGAATTCATGAATCTCAACTCTTTTACTTTAAGAAAATCACAAATAAATTTTCTTGCTTTGAAGTAGATTATAAATCCAACTCTTTTCACCCAGAATTGACTCTCTTAAATAGTAGGATTGATAATATAAATTTGTAGGATAGATTCTCCAATCTCTCCGAACGATATCTTAAATTATACTAAAATTTGACAGAGTACGAGCATAAAATTATATACACACAGAGCTCATCAATGGCCTTTGGGATGAGCTTTTAGCTCCCATGTGTTGTTCTTCTCTATTTCCTTGGTCTCCTCTTCCATAGCTTGTCTCCACCATTTGTCCCTGACAGCTTCTTCAAAATTCACTGGTTCATTTTCAACAAAGAGACAAACTATATTACTATAATCAAAGTTAGTATTCTTTCAGTATTATCAAAGAGCTCCATCAAGGTTCTCGATTTCTCTGGCATTTCTCCTCTTGAGCTTTCTTCAGAAGAAGGAGATGTAGCTTCTTCATCAAGTTAAACATCATGGATCATCACCACTTTGCCATTAGTTGACGTGTACAACTTGTACCCTTTTGAATTTGTGTCATAGCGAACGAACACATGTTTTCCACTTCGATCACCAGGTTAGCTCTCCCTTGTTGTGGCACATGGCATAGATATGCTCCTAAAAATTCTGAAGTGCTTGACACATAACTTTCTTCCCCTCCATACTTCTTGAGCATTTTGATCACTCACATTCTTTTAGGAGACCTGTTGCTCAAATAAACTGCACAAGAAACAGCCTCGGCCCAATATTTTTTTGGCATACTTTTAGGTTTCAATATATACAACTAGCCATGTTAAGAATGATTCTATTGTTTCTCTCTACAACTTCATTTTGTTGCGGTGAATAAGATATAGTTAGAGGGCGACGAATCCCATGAGATTGACAAAATTCATTGAGTGCTCTTGAAGTAAATTCGTCTCCTCTATTGGATCTTAAATATTTTATGTCATAGTCACTCTCCTTTTCCACAAGGGCTTTAAATTTTTTAAATGCAACACATATTTCTGATTTTTGTTTCAAAAAATAAACCCAGGTCTTTCTACTGAAGTCTTCAATAAAGAGTAAAAAGTATTTACTCTTACCAAAGTAAGGTGGAGTGATTGGTCCACACACATCAGTATGAACAAGTTGGAGTGTTTGGTTTCTCTTGATGTGGACTCCATCGGAAAACTCCCTCTTGCATATTTTCCATGAAGACAAGCTTCATACAACTGATTGAGATGATTTATTAAAGGCATCTAGTGCACCATCTTCTTTTCTCCCATTGATTTGAGCGATCTAAAATTCAAGTGCCTAAATTTCATGTGCCAACACTATGATTCTTTTTTCACACTTGCATTCAGACACTTTGCTTCATTTATTTTAATATTCAAAGTAAACAATTTATTTTTTGACGTATGAACTTTAGCAATTAAATTGCTACTTGAATCTCTAAGTCAAAGATTTGTATCTTTCATATGAATGGCATACCCAAACTTAAAATATTATTTTTTAACTTTGGCGCATAGTAAACATCTTTGATCAATTTGTGACTACCATCTTTAAAAGAGATAAATGTACTTATCCCTTCAATTTGAATTTTTGAAGTATATCCAAAAGACACATTGTCATTCACCTTTTTATTGAGCTCCACAAACTAGTCTTTGCATCCGCACATGTGGTTGCTCACTCCATCGTCCAGATACCACGAGCTACAATCATCTTTATCTTCTTCCTTGAGTGCTAACAATAATGTTGACTCTTCATCTTCCTTCTTCATTTTTCAACGATCATCTTTATTTTCTCTTCAACATTGCTACGATATTTTCAAGAATAATAGTCAAATTTATGACAATTATAGCACTCAACTTTAGATTTATCATACCTCTTTTTATTTGTTTCTTGATGGTAGCCACATCCTCTTCCTCTTCCTCGATCACGGCCTCAATATGTTTGGTGACTTTTCTCTCAATTGTTGGAGCTTCTATCATTGATTCTTCCTCTTCCACAACTGTCATCGCGTCCTCTTACTCGTCCACGATCTTGGTAGCTATTTTTGCCTCCATCATCCTTCAATGATGTCTTAGTTTTAAGGAGTTTCTCTAACAGCTCTTCTTGCCTTCTTTTGATCTTTTCTTTGTGGGCTTGTAAAGAACCTTCTAGTTGCTCCACCATCATTGAGTTTAAATCTTTAGACTCCTGAATGGTACACACCATAAAATCAAATTTAGGTGTTAGGGAGTGAAGGATATTTTCTACCACATGGACATCTTCAATTTTCTCTCCATACCTTTCAATTGGTTTACAACAGACTGCACTCTTGAACCATAATCCGAAATAGATTCGGTTTCCTTCATTTTTAAAGCTTCAAAATCATCCCTTAGAGATTGAAGTTTCACCTTCTTCACTTTGTCAACTCCTTAGAGAGATGTTTGTAAAATCTCCGAAGCTTCTTTTGAGGTGGATCCTCACATTCACCTTGGAATGCTTCCATCAGCACTAAAAAGACAACACTAAACCAGAAGAGAGCAAAGGCAAGACTGGTGTTTTTAGGTCCTCTCACACAAATTTTCCTTTTTTCCATGGAGTGAAAGGGGTTGAAGTCTAATGATGCTAATGAACGCCTCAATTATAACTTGTTCAACTATTAGAAGTCATATAACCTTTTTTTAGCTACATAGCCCAGTCAGTCTTTGTCATCTTATGCTTTTATTGCTCTTTCACATGATAGGTAAATCGTCTCTTTGGGAACTTCCTCACGTTATTATATTGAACAACGATAATCTTTGAATGACCTAACATATCTTAGCATACTACGACATAATTTATTTCAACTACCCAAAGTAAAAATAAGAAACTTCAATTTGGAATTAGTGAACTAATTCCTTTAGTCAGATATGCGTTGTCAATTCTTATGCAGGTTAAGTTACTTCTTAAATTTTATCTTATGCAATATTATTTCCAATTGTGAATGGCAACCAAGCATAAATAAATAAACGAGGAAACATATAATTTTAAAAATTTGCAAAATTGTTAAAAATTGACCTCCTTTAATAGTTAGGGTCAAATATGCCCTACTATTGTAAGGTTGGTGCAAATAAATATTTATTAACTGTCAAAACTTTCTAAGACATGTGTTTTTTTATAAAAAGGGAAAGAATCAGAGTTATCTTTGAACTATGCAAAATTGTCCATATTTAATGTGTCCCTAAACATTAGAGAAGGGATCACTGTCCAGGTGGCCGCAACACCACCTTTTTCAAAGCTCAATTGACAGGTTTCTATCACTCAAGCTCAAATTAACCACACTCAAGCCTTAAACCAGCCTAAACAAAACTCAAGCAATGATTAATTGCATGATCACAGGAACATTCATTATCGACACAATTTCACCACCAATACTTGTCAATAGCAAGTCAAAGCTCCACAACAACCTCTTAGTGCTAAAACAAACCTAAGTATTGTCATACCCGATTTTGGACTCAACTCGAGGCGAGTCGGGTTTCGGATTTGACTGGGTAACTCGTTTGAGTTAAGGTTTTGGAGTCGCCACCTAATAAATTTTCTAGGCGTATTAGGTCACCTATTAATTTCTAATTCCATTTAATTAACTCCGGATTGGTTTACGAGTCAGAGATTCAGGTAAGAGGTTCAAATTAACTCGAGAGGAAGGAGTTAGGCACCTCTCGAGCTCCACCAAATGTGGTTACCGGCCGGACTTATAATTGGGATTCGAACAAGTAAATAAGCAAATAGACTAACTAACTAGCTAAAAGATGATTTCAATACTATGCGCATAATATAAAATAAAAGATATGAATTTGCTAATTGACTTCTTCCTTGGAGAATTAAACGTGCCTTGCAGAAAGCAAATGAAATTAAGTTAGCAAATAATAACAATAATATTAATAGATAATAATAATGGAAATAATAATAAAAGGATTGTTTCTCGTTGTTCTCTTTTTTAAAGAACGTCGTCTTTCCTCCAATTTTACCTCGCAAAAAATATAAAGAAAATAAGGTTAGTATTAATAATGATAAATAAGTAATTGAGAATAATAATAATAATAATAATAATAATAATAATAATAATAATATTGATAATAATAATGTTGATAATAAAAATAATAATTTAAAAAAAAAAGGGAAAGGGAATTTTATAAAGTGTCGGCTCAGGTGTGTATGAATTGGGTGGAAGTTAGGGACGTCAATACGGCTGCGAACACACCGGCCGATCGTGTTGCCCTGCCAAGTACCGGTCTCATCACTCTATCACCGACTCGTTTGTAATCACGGCTTATACACGTCATCATAGTCTTTTGTGTGTTTTAGGGGTGCGGGAATGGGTCGTTCAAGTATTGTATCATGTTCAAATTAATCAAATAGACCTCAAATAAATAATTTATTTTCCTTGGCCATATTTGATATTGAGTCCGTCAGTTCATTGTGTAGGCCTCAATTAAGTGTATATTTTCATAGGCCTTGTTTAGCGTACTAAATTGTCCATATCAGTACATGACCAATACTTCAATGTCAAAGGAAGCTGCAAAATTCTCAAGTAAACAGTCAGTACCAAATAAAATAGTGGGACCCAGTTAAGCAATAGATCGGGTCAAAACAACAAGATAGGAATAAAATCAGTCAAACGAAACTCTATGTCATCAACGATAGAGGCGATAGGAATAACACAGTGAGCCATCAAGGTGAAACAATGGCATAACAAATGATGGAACTTTCAGGCAAATGGATCGAGACGCCTCAGAAGAGAAGAAAGGGAGCGACGCATGGTGGATCTCGACGGTAACTCCGGTGGACTCGCCGGCGTCACTGCTACCTTGAATCCCGCTTTTGTTTCCCTCCTCTTCCTGTCAATAATACTCAGTAATAAGACGTCAAAAATGAATAAGGAAATCGCATAAACAGAGAGATAGAGAACCAGTGATGGAGTTCCCGATTCGGATCTCATTTTGTACTACTCCCTACTTTCGATCAGTAAACGCCCCGTCCCCGATCCCCCTCTGTTTCTGGTAGGTGTTTGGATCTGTGTATGTGGGTGTGGGTATAATCGAGAAAGAGGGTGTTGCTGTGTGTCAAGAGTTGAGGAGCGAAATGTGCTGATGTTGACGAAAGGAGATGAAGATTTGACTGAGTCAATAATTGTTGAGATTGTATTATTATAATTTAGTCATTAAGTCTTTTAAATAGCTCTTTTAGTCCCTAAGTTTATATGTTGCCAATTAAGTCCATGGTTCTAGAACAAGGACACCTGTCCTTGCTAGTTAGTTAAATAGGCCTCCTAGGGTTTTGTGGAGTTTTATCGATATTGAATGAATTGTTATCTTTATTATTATTTATTTTCTCCTGTTAATTAATTCAAAAACCCCATCACCCATAACAATTGGTATCAGAGCTTCTGATCCCGGCAGCTATGGTGGATAAACAAAAAAATTCCAGCGTGAAAGAGAGCTTGAAAAAGCTTGAATCCCAAATCCAGGTCTTAACGGAAGAAACTAACAAAAAGCTAGAAAAAATGGATGAACGACAATCGGGATTTGAATATGCAATGTTAAAATTTGCTGAATCATTCCAAAAGGTAGAAAATGAACTTCTAGCTAAGAACTCGAGTAAAGACCATGTTAAACCGTCGTCTTCTTCATTGGGTCCCCAAATCGCCGTCGAGGGAGCGTTAACAGTCACCGATGGCGATCAATTGTCGGTGGGTGGTAACCAAAAAGGAACCCAGTTGCATTCTTAGACGGGCCCTTCCGGCCCCAAAAACATACCTGCATCTTACCCATCGACCCCCAGCAAATACCCAAATATGATGGCGGGGAATTTTTAAAAAACCTCGTTAAACCCTTCAGCTTCAGCTTATAAACCCTCAAATTCATCCCCAATTACCATACCTTACACCAATCATAGCTACCAATTTGAACTAAATCCGTCTGCAACAAACCCCCAAATGTCGCAACCCCAATTTCCCCAATTTTCCCAACCCTACCCGATCAATTATACTCATACACCCATGGTACCCATTGGGTCTTTTAATCCCGGGTTCATGGGCTGGCCCAATTTTGCTGCTAATGGGCTAGAATTTGTGGGTTATCCTTCTAAGTTACCTCCTCCTAAATTACCCTTCCCAGTATTTGATGAAAAGAATCCCCAAAGTTGGATTAGAAAGTGTGAGAAATTTTTTGAGTTGTACCAAGTGAATGATGAGACTAAGATGACTTATGTGGCCATTCATTTTAGTGACTTTGTGGATAACTGGTTTGACAGTTATGTTAAAGACAAGAAAGGAAAGGTGACTTGGGCAAATTTTTGTGTGGATGCTTGTCTTAGATTTGGCAACAATCGTCCTTTGCACATTGTCAAGGAATTTAATAGACTTGATCAGACCTCTGACGTGGAAAGTTACCAAAGGAAATTTGAGGAACTTAGATGTTTGCTTATTTTGGATAATCCTTTAATGGATGAGGCTTACTTCATTAGGTGTTTTGTGGGTGGTTTGAAACCAGATCTATTGCCTTTAGTAGAACAAACCAATCCTGCAACATTATTAGAGGCGTATAGTTGTGCTAAACAATTCGAATCCTCATTTGGATCGCTCTACCAACAATTGCTGAACAAGGTCACGCAAAAGTTTGCCAACTTCACTCCCAAGCAACCTGTGGTTGGTTGTTTTCCAAGGGCCCCAAATGTTGTTCCTATGAGAGGAAACACCAACAGAAACTTGACTTATGAAATGCTTCGGGAGAAGAACTTGTGTTTTAAATGCCATGAAAAATGGGGTCCGGGACACCAATGCAAAACAAAAACATTACATACAATGGAAGGGGAAGTGTTTGCTGATGCACCTGAAATGCTTGCTGAAGAGGATGCTATTATTGATGAAATTTCCCAAGAGCAAGCTGAGATATCCATTAACGTGTTAATGGGCCATGAAAAGGCCCCAGGGACAATCAAGTTGTTGGGGTGGGCTAAGAAACATAAGTTATTGATATTAATAGACAGTGGCTCCACCCATAGCTTCGTGGACCCCAACATTGTAAAGCTTTTATCATTATCAGTAGAGTCCCTAGATTTGCCTATGCGAGTGAAGGTGGCCAATGGGAAAAGTGTGTGGTGTGACCAATTTTGTGCCTCATTCAATTGGAAAATGCAAGAAATGCACTTTGAGTTTCCTATGCGACTGCTTAAGGTGGGGGGGTTGTGATGTAGTCTTAGGGATAGATTGGTTGGATTCCATCTCTCCAGTGGTGCTAAATACTAGGCCAGTAGGTATATCATTTGTTAAGGATGATCAGATAGTCCATGTACTTAGTGACTTGAGTCCTAACTCATTATCAGTCATTGATTCACGCAAGATTTGCAAGCTATTGGATAAGGGCCAGTGCAATTATGTGGCCCAATTGTCGATGGTGGGGGGTGACTGTGTCAAGGACTTGGAGCCCATTCCAACAGGTATCCAATCCTTGTTGGACCAATTTTCTGATCTTTTTTGTGAGCCCAAAACTCTTCCACCATTAAGATCACACGATCATGCCATTGAATTAATTTCGGGCTCGAAACCAATCAATCTTAGGCCTTATCGCTATTCATTTGAGCAAAAGAATGCGATTGAAGGGATTGTAGCTGATATGATCAAGGCAAAGACTGTTACTACCAGTGTATCACCCTTTGCTTCTCCTGTTTTGTTGGTGAAAAAGAAGGACTCGAGTTGGAGATTGTGTGTCGACTATCGCAAACTTAATGAGATCACTGTCAAGAATAAGCATCTAATCCCGGTGGTTGAAGACTTGTTGGATGAACTATGTGGAGCTAAGTATTTCTCTAAGCTTGATCTACGTTCGGGTTATCATCAAATTAGGATGAAATCTGGGGATGAGTACAAAACAGCTTTCTGAACCCACCATGAGCTTTGGGAATTTAGGGTGATGCCTTTTGGGCTTACAAATGCCCCAGCCACATTTCAAGCATTAATGAATGAGATTTTTGGTCCCTACTTGTGTAAGTTTGTGCTAGTGTTTTTTGATGACATTCTAATTTATAGCTCCCTGACCATATAGCCCATTTAAGGAGTGTATTTGAGCTATTGAGGAAGCATGAATTGTTTGCAAAAATGGAAAAATGCTGTTTTGGGCAGCATAGGGTATAATATTTGGGACACATAATTTCAAATGAAGGGGTTAGCACTGACCAAGCAAAGATTGAAGCTATGTTGACTTGGTCTCAACCTAAGTCCATCAAAGAGTTAAGAGGGTTCTTGGGTCTCACAGGTTACTATAGGAGGTTTATTAAATATTTTTTTATTGTTAGTAAACCCCTAACAAATTTGCTGAAGAAAGGGGGCTTTCAGTGGACTGAGGAAGCTAGCCAAGCTTTTGAAGAGCTCAAACAGTCCATGATTAAAGCCCCAGTACTTGCACTACCCAACTTTGCCATTCCTTTTGTTGTTGAAGTGGATGCTAGTGGCAAAGGTGTGGGGGCAGTTTTGATGCAGAATGGGAGGCCCATTGCATATCTCAGTCAAGCACTTAGCTCTAAACACTTAGGACTATCAACTTATGAAAAAGAGTTGATAGCCCTCCTAATGGCAGTTGACAAATGGAAACATTACTTGCAGCCTAACCATTTTGTGATCAAGACTGATCATTTTAGTCTAAAGTTTTTGAAGGATTAGAGGATAACTACTTCTTTACAGAACAAAGGTATTACCAAATTGTTGGGACTAAGCTATGAGATTCATTACAGAAAAGGAATTGAGAATGTAGCAGCTGATGCTCTTTCTAGGAGGTTTGAGGAGGGTGAATTACATGGTATTACTGTGATCCAACCTAAGTGGATAACTGAGGTACTGGAAAGCTATGAAAAGGACCAGCAAATACAGGATTTGATTACCCAATTAAGTGTTGATCCTAGTTCAACTCCTGAGGTACAATTGCAGAAGGGGTTACTGAGTCAAAATGGCAGAGTATGGATTGGTGATCAGGGAAATCTGAGGAAACAGTTGATTGCAGACTTCCATTCATCATCTTGGGGGGGACATTCTGGGATATTGGCTACGCAGCAACGCTTAAAAAAATTGTTTTATTGGCCCAGATTACTAAAAGATGTCAAGGAATTTGTTAAGAAATGTGAGGTGTGTCAAAGGAACAATGACGAGAATGTTCCTTATCCAGGCCTGTTGCAGCCATTGCCCATACCTACCAGGGCTTGGGAGCAGGTAGCCATGGACTTCATTGGTGGACTTCCAAGATCTCATGGCAAAGATTCAATCTTGGTGGTAGTTGACAGGTTTTCTAAATATGCTCACTTTTTTGCTTTAACCCACCCCTATACAGCAGCTAAAATCTCCCAAGTATTCCTAGATAACATTTGTAAGCTCCATGGTACGCCTACCTCTATTATTTCTGACTGAGATCCGATATTCATTAGCAATTTTTGGAAGGAGTTATTCAAAGGCATAGGGGTGCAGCTTAAACTTAGTTCATCCTACCATCCACAAACTGATGGTCAATCAGAGAGATTGAACCGTTGTCTTGAGTGTTACCTGAGATGTATGACTGGTCACAAACTAGGGGAATGGAGTAAATGGCTGGCTCAAGCAGAGTTTTGGTATAACTCTAGCTATCACAGTGCCATAAAAATGACACCTTTCAAAGCCTTGTATGGCTATGATGCACCCCAACCAACTTTTGAATTAGTTGGGCAAAGCAAGTTAGATTCAGTGGACAAAGTTCTTAGAGATCGACAAGTTATAAACAAGATCCTTAAAGACAATTTAACACAGGCGCAGAACAGGATGAAACATTATGCAGATGCTAAAAGAATTGAGAGAAGCTTCAATGTGGGGGATTGGGTATTTCTTAAATTACACAGCCTTACCGCCAATCATCAGTGGCGATTCGCAAAAATCTGAAATTATCTGCGAGATTCTATGGACCCTATGAAGTAGTGAAGAAGATTGGAGCAGTAGCGTATGAGCTAAAGTTGCCGGCAGATTCAAGGGTGCATCCGGTGTTCCATGTGTCATAATTGAAGAAAAAAATTGGTGAATCAGTGTTAGTGTCCAAGGATCCACCCTATTGTACATCGCAAGGACAGATTCTGACAGAGCCTATTCCTATTCTTGATCGTCGCATGATAAAAAGGGGAAATCGAGCAGTGGTACAGGTTTTGGTTCAATGGGCTAATCTATCATCGTACGAGGCAACATGGGAGGATTATTCATTTCTGAGCTCTCAATTTCCTGATTTCGAACATTGATTTACATCAATGTTCTTTAATAGGGAATGGAATGTCAAGAGTTGAGGAGCGAAATGTGTTGATGTTGACGAAAGGAGATGAAGATTTGACCGAGTCAATAATTGTTGAGATTGTATTATTATAATTTAGTCATTAAGTCTTTTAAATAGCTCTTTTAGTCCCTAAGTTTATATGTTGCCAATTAAGTCCATGGTTTTAGAACAAGGACACATGTCCTTGCTAGTTAGTTAAATAGGCCTCCTAGGGTTTTGTGGAGTTTTATCGATATTGAATGAATTGTTATCTTTATTATTATTTATTTTCTCCTGTTAATTAATTCAAAAATCCCATCACCCATAACGCTGTGTGTTTATATTAATGTGCGTGTTGATGATTTTTGAGGGTTTGTATTGTACTCTGTATTGGATGTTGTTGTGTATATGTTTGGAGAGGGAGAAGTATGGAGTGGGGAAGATGATCAAGAGTGGGTATGTGTGTGTACTGTGTATGTACCGTTGCTACCCGATTGTTTTAAGGAGAGGGGATTTTTGATGGGGTGCTGTGATTGTAATGGTGTTATGTGTGGAGTGTGTAGTTAGGGTAAAGGAGGAGGATGAGGAGAAGGGGATGAGGGAGTAGGCGTGTGTTCTGTGTAATTGAGTGTGTGGGTATTTTTGGTGTGGAGAAGAAGACTTCCACAAGGGAAGTGGGGGCCTGCCGTGTCTGATGAATTGGTCTCTGTTCTGATTTTGTAGTTGTGTGTATATAGGATTTTGGGGGAAAGAGTTGTTGGAAGTTTTCTAAAATGGGAGAGAAAATAAGGAATTTTGGGAATGATTTTAGGGAGGAAATTAGGAGAATAATTAGAAAGGGATTATGAGAAAATTAGGAAAAAGGATAGGAGAGTGATTTTAGGAATATGAGATTGATTAAGAAAATCAAGGAGAAGATTGGGAAAAGATTAAGGAAATCATTTGAAATTCAAATAGAAAATGAATTTGGTTATATTTTGGGTCTAGATTCAATAAAGCAATAGATAAATAAAAAATTGGTAGAAACTGGAAAAAAAAGAAAATTGAATAATTTTGGATTTGATTTGAAATAATTGGAAGAAAATAGCAATTATCCCTAACAGAATGGGCGTACCTAGACGGACTCTTGTCTAGGTTCGTATGAAATTTTAACCAAGGAATAAAGAAAATAGATAAATGGTAAAATGGAGTGATTTCGAAATATAAAAATTTGTATATAGGAAATGTATTTGGTTAAGGATTTGGTTCAGGTTCAAAGGAAAAATGTAATAAATAAAATAAAATAAAGATAAATAAAGAATTTTGGGTAGTAATTTTGAAATATGGAAGAATTAATAATAAAAAGAAATTTGGACACTTGAATTGGCCAATATTTAACTTAAAAGTGTAAAAATAAAATATAAATATAAATATATTATAAAATGCACAAATAAATGTTAAATAAACTCAAATAAAATTATTTAAATATATATAATCACAAATAATTACTTAATTTGCACAAATGATCACAAATTGAAACAAACTTGATATGTAGCCTAAATGACGTAATTATATAATATAGCTACTAATATTATAATGTACTAATTTCACAAATAGTCATAGTTTTGATAAATAGCCTAAATAATGCAAAAGTTACGTAATATAGCCACACTAAAGTATATAATATATAAATAGAGGATAACGCACGCAAATACATGATTTCTAATGTACATTTTGCACAAATAGTCACATTGCACCCTTAAATTGAATTATGGCCAATTTTTAAAAAAGGAGGGACAAAATTGGGTGTCAACAAGTATACAATATTTAGCTTCTAAATCATTTGAAACAATATTGTGGCAACCAAGATAAGGATATATAATCGTTAAGGGTCGATGGTTTTGTGGTGGAGGCAAAATAGTGATATGAGAAAGTGACCAAGATGAAGGTGTGCAAGAGAGATCATTTAAATAGGGTGATTTTTGTGTGAAACTTATGTATGCTCTTCTGTGAGTGTCGTCGAGAAGTGGTGGTAAAGTAACAATAGTCTTAAAGTGGTACATTTTAGAGTGGAGAGAATCAGTTGTTTTGGTGGCAATGAATTAGAGCGAGGAAAGATGGTGGAAAGATGAAGAAAATATAATATTGACCATTTCGCAAAGTTTAGAGGCACATCTGGACTTTTCGCATAGTTGATGGGCAAAGTTAACAAGTTTTCCAAGTACAAATAGCATAAGTGTTGATAAACTTAATTTGAACCATTTGGCTAAATTCCGAGGCAAACTTGGACTTTTTCCCTAACAAACGTAAAAATTTAGTCTCGTAGTCTGTTTTCACTGTCCTAATTGAATACTAGCCAGCGGTGTAAAATTATTTGAAAACTAGCCAGCTCCGGACAAGTCCAGTATTTTATATTGGGATTTTGAACTAACATATTCAAAGTCCCAGTATTTTATACTTGGATCTCTTAAACACTAATTCCAGTATAAAATACTGAGACTTTATATATAAAGCTCCAGGTACTTTGAACATGAATCATAGTATAAAATAATGGGACTTTGAACATGTTAGTTCAAACTCCCAGTATAAAATACTGAGACTATTTAGGGGTGTTTTCCAATGCTAATAAGTGTAAGTGTGCGCGCGCGGATTTTTAGCTATTTGTCAATTAATTTTGAAACGGTGGATATAACTCACTTAGTACGTCCAAAATTGACTAGTTATCAAAATTTCACTAAACAAACACAGTTAGGTAGGGGTGTCAATGGTTCGGTTCGGTCGGTTATTTTGAAAATTTTGTGCCATCCCAATTTTTCGGTTATTCTAGAATGTATAACCAAAATTTGGATTTTCGAAACCGTCTCAATCATATCGGTTTCTCTTCGATTTCAGTACGGTTCGGTTAATTTTCGGTATTTTTTTGTAAAAAAAATACTGACTAAGACTACCATTTTTTTATACAAGACAACAATATTGAAAAACATGTATCACTTTCATTGAAAAACTCATACGGTTTTTGTGATTAAATCAAAATATCAATATCATCTTACTTAAGTGCTAAATGATATTAGAGATAACAATGATATCACAATCAATTGAATATTTGGCGAATAGTGCTTAAAATGATTCATTATAATATGCGGTAGTGAAGCACTTTAGTCTCTAGATAACATTATGAAAGAGTGGGCAAAAATAAAAAAACAAAAATCTAGAAAATTATCTATATTATTTCGAACTCATGTTCATTTATTTTTTTCAATAAGATATTTGATTATGATGTATTGTTCTATACTAAGTGAAAGTTAGAAATAAACATAAGTCGACATAAATTTGAAAAGAGATTAAACCTTCACCTAAGTAGACAAAATTTACAAGACGAACACAAATGGTCCGCGAAGACTATCTATAATAAATTGTCACTTCTGCAGGAACTAGATTTTATGAAATTTAGAGTTTAAAAATGGCGAAAGCAAGTTTCAACTTTTAGTAGTAATAATTATACTATTAAAGTAGGTTGGGATGTTTTGCATTACTAATTTCACGTCAAGGAATAATGGCTAAAAAATTTATACTTTGTTGATCTTAGAATTAATAGAATTATATATAGTTATACATATAAGTTTCATATATAAAGTATATTTTATGCATATAAATTTATCCGGTTCGGTTTGGTTTTTTTTCGGTTTCTTTTTAAAAAATAAAAAACCTAACCTAATAGTCGGTGTGGTTATGAGTTTACATAAAAACCTACGGTTTTATATTAAAAAACCTAAAGTTTGGTTCGATGCAATTTGATTTGGTCGGTTATATCGGTTTTTGAAAAACCATTGACACCCTATAGTTAGGATTACAAACTAACCCTGCCAAAGAGCCAAAACACAAGTGCATTTAACTGCTAGTAATAAACAACTTGGTAATGTTGCATATGAACATCTCTTGAAATTGAGATGAGCATGTCATGAAAAAGCTGTCCTTCAATGGAAAGAAAACTTTTTTCTGGAAATCATTGCCAAACAATATCTCTCAACATGTACCACCTTTGCAATTCTTCTCTCATAATCCTTACCAAAAACCCATATTTACAACCACCCTTCTGCTCAATAAGTACTTTTCTAGTACTTTTAGAAATCATACGGTATGTGGTTACACTTCAATTGCCACCCCATTGTTTGATAAAATGCCACAAAGAAACAACAACAACATACCTAGTATGAACCCACAAGTGGGGTCTGGGGAGGGTCAGGTGTTCGCAGACCTTACTCCTACCTCGAATGAAGTAGACAGGCTATTTCCACAAAGAAGAGTTCATGAATTCAAGAATGGCAAAGAGCATGAAATATTTGAACTTGTTAAAATGGTTAAAGAAAAGCCTGATGTTTTAAGTGCTTCACAAGTACATAGCTTAGTACTTAAACTAGGCATGCTTGCTTATTTGCCAACTATAACTACTCTCCTTATTATTTACTCAAGAACCAATAAGTTTAGTTCTTCATTGACTCTCTTTGATGAAATTATCAATAAAGATGTTGTAACCTGGAATGCCATCATGACAGCATGCATAAAGAACAAATTTTTTGAATATGCAGTTAATTTCTTTGCTGAAATGGTTAATGAAGGAAACGAATTCGATTCGGCCACGCTTGTTATTGTGATTTCTGCCTTATCTGATATGAAGGATTTGAGAAAAGGGTTGGTTGTTCATTGTTTAAGTATAAAGATGGGAATGTTTGCGGATACGCTTTTTGGAAATGTGATTATTGATCTTTATGCAAAGTGTAGTGATTTGAGCTCATCGAAGCGTGTATTTTGCGAAATAGAATGTAAAGATATTGTTTCTTGGAATTCGGTTATTAGTGGTTGTCTTTATAATGGTTACCCTGTGAAGTCTTTGTGGTACTTTAAGGAGATGGTTAATTTGGAGACGGGTGCTGATAGTGTGACTCTTTCTTGTGCTATTGCTGCTTCTGCTTGTTTAGATGAGTTGAGTTGTGGTCAGGTTATTCATGGATGGGATATAAAGCGAGGGTATGAGGAGAGCTGCCATCTTTCAGTGGCGAATTCTCTCATCTCGTTGTATTCCCAATGTGGTGACATTGATGCTGCTGAATATATCTTTAATAAAATGGCGCGTAAGGATATAATAACATGGAATTCGATGATAAATGGATTTGCTTTGAATGGAAAAGTCAGTGATGCATTTGATGCTCTTCATGAAATGCAGTTCATGAGGACATTAAAACCTGATGATGTGACATTAGTTTCCATTACCCCACTGGTTGCAGAATTCATGCTATTGAGGGAAGGGAAAGCTATTCATGGTTTCATCATCCGGAGAGAGATGGGAGCGGAATTGTCGGTGATAAACGCTCTCATGGATATGTATTTTAAGTGTAAAAGGGTCAAGGATGCAGAGCATCTCTACTCAAAAATGCCAAAGAAAGATTTAGTTTCATGGAATACCATAATCTCTGGATATTCCCAGAATGGCCTGTGTAGAAAAGCTCAGGCTTTGCTTAAGAAGTTCCATAGTGGGAACTCAAAATGCAGCTTGTCAACTCTTCTGGCAATTGTTCCTGCTTGTGATTCCCCCAACTCAATCGAATTTGGAAGGTTGATCCATTCATGGGAGGTGAAGTTGGGATTTGTAAATAATATCATTGTATTAAATTCCTTGATGTACATGTATATTTCTTGTAGAGATCTGGCTGCCTCTTTCAAATTGCTGGAGGAGATAGCTTATGTTGCTGATGTGGATAGCTGGAATACCGTGATTTCGGGATGCACACAGCATGACCACTTCTGGGAAGCTTTAAATGCTTTCAAGTTAATGAAACTTAAATACAGTATCAACCATGATACGATTACTCTAGTCAATGTCATAGCAGCCTGTGGAAATCTTGAATTGACATGTGAAGGGAAGTCAATTCATGCCCTAGCTTTAAAGACCTCAGCTGGTCAAGATATTCGTGTGCAGAATGCTCTCATTTCTATGTATGGAAAATTGAGTGACATGGAAAGTGCAAGATTAGTGTTTGCTTTTTGCTTTCATCATAACTTATGCTCATGGAACTGCATGATATCTGCTTTAGCTCAGAATAAAAATGCTACAGAAGCAATAGAATTTTTCCGTTTGCTTGAGTTTGTACCAGATGAGATCACCATTGCTACTGTTCTTTCAGCTTGTCGTCAACTTGGAATTATTAGACATGGGAAACAGATCCATGGACACCTCATCAGATCTTCGTTACACAAAAATGCTTTTGTATCAGCTGCTCTGGTGGATATGTATAGCAGCTGTGGCAGACTTGACATTGCTTGTAAAGTATTTCAAAATTCAGCACAGAGATCTATTGCAGCTTGGAATTCCATGATTTCTGCTTATGGTTTTCACAGTGATGGCCAGAAAGCAATTGAAATCTTTCATGAGCTGATCGACCTGGGACTTACTCCATCAAAAGTCACATTTATCAACTTGTTAACAGCTTGCAGTCACACAGGGCTTGTTGACCAAGGCTACTGGTATTACACTCGTATGCTCGATGAGTTTGGAGTTCAACCTTCTACAGAGCATCATGTCTGCGTAGTTGATATGTTAGGCCGATCAGGGAGGCTGCAGGAGGCATATAATTTTATCAAAGACCTTGCAAGTCCACCTGATCCAGGAATCTGGGGTGCATTGCTCAGTGCATGCAATTATCATGGTAATCTTCAACTGGGGAAAGAAGTAGCAACTATACTCTTTCCGTTGGAACCTGAGAATGTCGGGTATCATCTTGCATTAACCAACATGTATGTTGCTACTGGAAGCTGGAATGAAGCTGGAGAGTTGAGGGACATTGTTCAAGTTAAAGGGTTAAAGAAATATGCTGGTTACAGTCTTATTGATGTTGGCTACAGCTGAAACATCATCAATATATCATGAGAAGTGTTTATTTCTAGGTAGTCACTATAAGTTGGCCTGTGTTCATTTTCTAAATGTTCGGCCGGTCAGCCTGCTCATCGTCTTGGCTGAGGGTAGAATATAAATGTTTTGGTTTCGTGGAGCAATACAGCTAACAGAACATTTTATGTCTAGCATCTTAAAGAAATTATCCAGCTTCCAGTAGCCTTCGTTGCTTGGGGAACTTGAAGATTCACATTAATTTTAAAAAAAGTCCAAAATATTACCTCTCCTTTTTCCTTAGCCTGGTCAAGGAAATTTAGTAATTTCAGTCTTTAATACATCCTACACCTACACTCATCATTGTCTTGCAATAGACTTGCAAGGGTCGAGGTGTGTAGTCAGGGGGAGCAAATTAAAGAAAGGGGGTTGGGGATGGTGAAAGCTTCTTTCTAAGGTTGTGCAATTTCGCTTAATTTCATTGGGAGTATTTCACCGATAAACTGGCTCATTTCCATTTTCCTAAAAATTGCAGGTTAAATGTGCTCATCATGCTACTAATTGAATAAAAAAAACTTATTCACGTCCCATATAAAACCTAATTAGTACATGGCACGTGTCTTCTACGTACATACACTTTCATAATTTGATCATGGTTTATGAATATGTATTCTCATGTCAAAATATACTTAACCATGGTAAGTTCATGCTGTTCAATGCAAACATCATGCATAAGTTTATTTTTCTGACATGAATAACATTCAGAGTTAGGTTGTCAAGATAAATCTCTTTTTCAATATTGTATGTAGGGATCACATATTACAATCTTACTGTTTTTTGCAATGGGAATTGTGATGATGTTTACAATCAAAAGATTCAGTAGTAGTAGAAGAGGGTGGAATAGGAGGAAAGAATAAGGTGCAGCGTTGGCACAAGCAGGTGTTGTGGGAGCAAATGGGAGAGGCTCCTTTGCCGCAGTTAATATTGCAATTTGCTGTTGTCTGGCAAGGTGCTACTTGAGATGCATAACCTGTTGCATATATCATATGTATTTTCATTAGAGGAGGAATATAATATTGAAGCAGATTTCATATCATTTTTTGTTATAATTCTCAAATGCAAATTCAAAAGAAAATGAGCACAAACTAAAAATAAATGCCCTCGTTGTTTGAGTGCAGCGGTAAGCGTGTAGCACGTGATGTGTGGGTTAGATGCATATTACAATCAACACTTTGTCGCATACAAAAGTGGGTACTCATCATCCCAAGTTTTTAATCGTACACCATCGGCCCTCCGTGACTTCATATATTAGTTATAAAAATATGGCATATGATTAAAAAAAAATGAACTGAGAATCCCTTTAGCAACATAAATATTGGACTAACCTTGTCGAAGGAGCAAGAAAGTGCATAAAAGGATCAACCTAATTGAAAGCATCTTCATCTTTTCGAGAAAATACTTGGTGACAATATGTTGGTCCGTCTTATCTAGGGACCATCATCAGAACCTTCGTATCTTATAGAGAATTGAAGACTAACTTATGCAATAGGCTCTTAAATGTCAAATCAGTTGAATGATCTTCACAATCAAAATCATAAAACACTTTGCTTTTATGTAATTAGAATCCACGAGTTTTTATGGTAATGAAAGATACGCAATGCGCATCTAGCAACTTTGGTGCCAATATGAAAGATTTTCCTGTCTCGAAATGTGCATAATAACATTTAAAATGAGATCTGGTGATCTATAGAACTAATTCAATTCTTGTCATTGGTGTCTGTCTCTCTAGTACTAGCACGTTTAGCCATGCTTACTATTTGACCAAAACCTAAAAGTGTTTTTAAACAAAAATAGAAGCAATTTTTCCTCGTTGCGGAGAGCTAGCAGAAGCAGTGAAAGGATATAAATATCCTAGAAAATAAATAATCTCTAAAAAATTTATTAATCTGAAATTTATTTTTTGCACCACACACGATAATAGAGGATACCACCCTTATTTATAATAACAAATAAATTCTAATTTAACTTTAACTAGAAAATATATTCTAATATTGTTTTACTAAAACCTAACTAGACATGAATCAAATAAACTACTTAATAATGAAACCTAATCAAATTAGGTTTTTCATATCAACTTTGAATTATCTTCAACAAGCAGTTTATTAATTATTCAATAAAAAATTAAAGCAAGCATTTTATAAAAATTAGTAGTTAAATTTATTTAATATTTAAATAATATTAGTCACAAAATGAACCTTAATATTGTCTTTTTTCCAATTCTTGCTTTACACTAAAAAATATTTTTTTAAATACTATCCAAAAATAATAAGTTTCTAAAAATAATTTTTAAATGAACTGGTCAAATACAAATTGCTTATTTTTTAAAGGGAGATTTACACAAATATACAACCCTAACACCATATTTACAAAAAATAACAATACTTTATAACTTTACACAATATAACAATAGTTTTTTCACATTCCATATACAAATTTCTACAAAACCTACAATTGATGGTTTCATCTCCTTCTTCCTTGCTTTCTCCCACCCAACACTGCCTGGAGGTGTTGCCACCACTCACCAGCGCCGGCCAGCCACCGCTGACCACCGGAAAGCCGGCGCCGGCGCCGCTGCTACCACCGGAAACTTTTTTTTTTTTTTTTTTAGATCTACAAGATGTAACATTCAAAAATACAAATATATACATTCCAAAACTTTAAAAATTTACTGTTTTGAAACTATACACAACCAAATATACACAAACATACAAAAGATATACACTGCACATACACAAAAATACAAAAAACACAAAATACAAATAACTATCCATTCTACACAAACATACAACACATACACATATATACAAACACATACACATACAAAAGGGGTGAATATAGATATTTATATACAATATACAAAAATATACAAAGATAAATACGAATTTATATACAAAATACAAATATATACATAAACATACATATATATACACATACAAAAAGGAAAAAAGAAAAAAGAAGAAGAAAGGGAGCAGATCGGGAAAAACTCACCGGAAAAACACCAAAAACACACGTATCGGGGCTGCTTGCCACCACAGTGCAGCAGCGCCGCCGCGAGGGGCAGCGCCGCTGCACTGCGGCGGCAGCAGCGCCGCAACAGAGACGGGGCAGCAGATCCGGCGAGGAACAGCGAGAGAGGGGAAGGGGAGGGGCGGCGATGGGTGGGGGACGGTGGAGGAGGGGCGGCGATGGGTGGGGAATGGTGGAGGAGGGAGAGAAGGAGTGAGAAGAGAGGAAATTAGGGTTTAATGTTTGGGAGAGGGGAAATGATAAAATTGTTATGTGGGGTAATTAGGGAAAAGTATCGTTATGTATTGTAAATATTCAAAAAGTATCGTTATGTTTTGTAATTAAGCTATTAGGGTAGTTATATGGTGTAAATTTTCCTTTTTTAAAAGTACTTAAATACTTTTCAAGGTAAGTCATTTTGGCAGGCAAGTGTAGAACGTTGTACTATTAGTTTGTTGGCTTGTTCTGCATCCGAAGATTTGGCATTGAGATATTTGTGCATAAGGCTGCCCTAACTTGTTTGGATTTGGTTGTCGGTATCTGATATCATATATAAATTCAGAGGTCAATTTCTTTAACATATAAATTTTTGGATTTAGGGCAGAGATCTAATATATTCTTACATGTAAGTCGTAGTGTAAGTATACATTTCGCACTATTAAGCAAAGATATTAAATTAAAGCTGATACAATAATTAAATTTTTTACAAAGACTAATTAATTATTAGTTCATCAGTTATCTCGTATAGTAGCATGGTGTTTCAGTACTTTATCTCGTGAAAGAATTTGCTTATCATGATAACACGCAAATAAAAATCAGAATCACTTCATCAAAACACTAAACGAGGGAGGAAACTCGTATCTTAAAAAAAAATCAATATATTAATGATATGAGGTGGTACAATCTTACCACTTTAATATACTTCCCAAAACATTTGTCGAGGGTACACTATTCTTACACTACTTACATTCGGAATTAAAAGGACGAGTTGCACATTCTTGGCTTACAACAGATTCTAATTAAGCAACAATATTTTTTACTATAGAGGTAAGTTTTTCTGTAACAAATTTTTCATGTTATTTTATAGGCGGAATAGGTTGTCAGTTGTTGCTCCCAAACGCACACGCAAGTATACGTGGTCGACAAGTAATAAAGTGATAAATCGAGTATCGTTCCCACGAGGACTAGTCTTAATGACTATATTCTAGCAAACAATTTCCTAAAAACTATTCAGGGATCTTTTTCGATGATTGTTTGTAATTTACTAACTAAGCAAACAATAATTAAAAGCAAGTAATTGAGATCAAGTAACAGAGCAAATTCTAGGTTGTTATCAATAAAAGAGAAACGGTCCAGGGTCAGAGCTACGAACAATCCAGTTGAGTTTTCCAGTTGATTCTACTTCTTGATTTCCTAGATTGCTAACTGATGTTGGGCGTATATCTTATGTCTCGGCGTCGATTTCTTATAGCTTTTGAGTTATTTTCAGTATATTATGTGCCCAACAATGTGTGATTTATAGTAAAATGCTAACTTGAGGTGTTTGGATGTTTTAGGAGCGAATTGAAGGAAATTGGAGCGTGATTTATACAAGAACAAGGAAGAAGCGATGGGTACAGCCATGGATGCTTGGCATGCTAGGCTGTATGGATTGGGAAGAGTGCAAATATTGAAGAAACTGAGAGAAGTAGCGCATACAGCCACGGATGCTTGGCATGCTCCGGTGTATGCGCCGTAAAACAGTCCCAGAGCAGCTTGGATTAACTAAAAACGTGGGCCACTTATTGTACTCCGTATTTAAACCCTTGTAAACATATTTTTAGGGAGGATTACATACTTTTGGAGGCAAGAACCTTTGGGGAGGCATAGAAACGCTAGAGATGGGTTGGAGCTCAACATCTACATTGAGTTTTCTTCTCTTTTCTTTAATTTAATCTGTCTAGTCTATAGTTGTGGGATTCTCCATGATTGTTGATATTCATAAGTTACTTTGATTTTATTGATTTATATTATTGGGTTATTTATTCATATCCTGAGCGTAATTATTTGATTGCTTGATCACCAATTGAATACTATTTATGAACCTAGGGTTGAACTCGAAAGTGGGAACCACATATTGCAATAGGATTGAATAGAGCGTGTTCCTGAACCTGGGCATCGGGGAATGGTTTCGCGGTTAGGATAGAAATATACCTAACAGTCACGTTTAGTCACTATACAGGAGAAGGACATGCATTCTTGTTAACTCTAATTCCATAGACATATAGGCGCTAGGTTGGCTCGAATAGGCTAGCAAGGTATCGAAAGAGTCCTGTGAGTAATATTAACCCTGTGATTAGTAACCCAGATAAATTGATTTAGTCAGATTAACTGAAGAATTCAACAGGATTGGCAGATATCCCATGACCCTAGGCTATTATCCCTTCTTGAATCCAAAATCGTATTTTACTTGTTATTATTTTCTTCGTTTAATTAGTTAATTTTAGTTAGATAAATTCTCAACTATTGAATCCCTCTTGTTTAGATTATAAGAAATTGTCTGATTTAGTTAGTAGTTAATCAATAGTCCTCGTGGGAACGATACTTTTCTTATCACTTTATTACTTGATCGACCGCGTATACTTGCGTGTGCGTTTGGAGCGACAAGTTTTTGGCGCCGTTGCCGGGGACTTAAAATTAGCTATTTTCTAGATTAGGCTTTTACTTTTGTCTATTCAAGTTTTAGTTTAGTTTAGTTTATTACTTGTTAACATGGCATCTTTTAATGAAAATTGGTCGAATTTTGGCTACTCGTATTTTGGCGCTCCTTGCATAGTTTGTAATGGACGTCACTTGTGGGAAGATTGTCGACATCTTAATGTCCTACAGAACTATTTATCTAGTCGTTCCTCTACAACCTTTGATCCGAACTGTTGTCAATTGTGTGGTGGTTTGTGGAATGATTGTCCTAAGTGGCGTACTGCTTCCCCAAGTAATATTTATGATAATACTAACCTTGCTTGTGAGTTTAATATGCGCAACGAAGTGCAGGATGCATCACAACAAGATGAAAATTCCGAAGAGGTGGAGATCGTGAGCGAAATTTGGCTAATGGAACAATCTCAACGGGTAGATGCATTTGGGGGTCTTCTTGATGATATTACAAGTGCAGCTATGTGCTCTATTGAATGGAAAAATGTGCTCAAACAAGAGATTGACAGATTTGGCAAGGCTATTCACGACTTTGAGGCTAATTTGACTGAAAAGATTGAGGCGTCTAAGTCTCAACAACCAATTGTTTTGGATAGTATATTTGAGGTGGATGAAGCTGAAGAATTTAAGAGCCAATTTGAGGAGCTAAGTATGGAGTTTCAACCATTCGACCTAATAGTAGTTAAGGATGCCAAAGTTGAAAAATTAGCACTAGAGTCAAGTGAGAAAGTGAAAAATATAATGTTTGAAGACTCTAGTGTGTGTAAAAATGAGGATGTCAAAAGTGAAGCAGATTTGGAGTTAGGCCGCATAAGACCTCATTCCAAGCACTTTTCAATATTTTGTTTTGATGGCGACATGAAAATCGAGCCTTTTGAGCAAATAGAAGAGTCACGAGATGAGGAACACTGTGCCTATATTCTTAAATTTGTGATGCCGAGGAGACAGAATGACATCCCTCATTTAAAGGCTAAGAGGTGCAAAATGCGTCAATTGTTATTTGGTTCTTTTGGAATTGTGCCACCGGCCCAGGAGCATAGCCGTAAGCTTGAATGCAATTTGGGAATTCGATTCATATCTTCGAGGTGGAGGAAAAAGTGAAGTTTGTACACGTCGTGCCGCGACGTTAAATCAAGCGCTTCATGGGAGGCAACCCATGTTTTATCGCTTTCTAGAGTTAGTCCGTATTTTCATTTAAAATAAAAATAAAATAAAATAAAAAAAATAGAAAAGAAAAAAAAATGGGAACTTGATGTGTTTAACGTATTTGTGCAGTGTTTTTACAGGATCCCGAGGCTCGAAATCAGTAGGAACAACGAAATTCCCGGGTCCCGGACAACAAAATAGAAGAAAAAAAACTGATTTGAGGCCAGCACAGCCTTGCATGCGTCGCATGCTTGGCTGTGCACAGTGGAAAATTTTGAAAAAAAAGCAGAACATAGGCAGTGTTGGTTGCTGAAAACGCTGGAGGCTGTTTGCAGATTTTTAAGCCAAAACAGTGCCCTGCGCGTCGCACAGGCCACTGTTTGCGCATCAGTTTTTTGGAATTTTTTTTTCGTGGGGCAGTGTTGGGAGTCCATAGCGTGGCATGCTGTATGGAGGTGGTAAGATTTTTTTTAACTCCTTCTAACTCTAAAAACCCACGCACACAACACACAAACACACGGACACAAGTAGAGAAACAAAAAAGAGCAGAGAACAGGGCTGAAAAACGGGAAAGAAAAAGAAACAGGAAAAGCATAGCTAAAATTTTGTCTTCATCCTAGGTTTGATTTCTTCTCATCTAACCTTCTCTCTTGTGCTTCTCCCTCATCCCTGAAGCTACGCCCTACTGTGGTCGTGCTAGAATTATTCCCATTCCCCTCTCCCCTTAGGTTTAGTTTTTACGTAAAGTTGTGATGAAACCATGCTAAAACTTAGTTCTTTTTGATTGGTATTTGCTGTGGGTGGTGCGGTGATGCACCGGGGTGAGTATATATGTAAGCTCCCAGAGTTGGGAGGTCCAAACAATATCAAAAAATGTATACACAAGCTGTCTAATTTACTGCACGTGAGGTGTTTGATGAAATTCCCCAATGAACAATTTGAAGTATTTGGCGAAGTCTGAGTAGCCAAATCAATTAGGGGATATAGGTTGAACAAAATTGGTTAAAATTAGGGCTTGGGGGCTGATTTTAAAGCGTTTTCACTTGAACGACACTCATTGCACATTATTCACACATGACGAGTGTCGTTTTGCACCTTAATTGAGTGTGTCACTGCCCTTTTATGCAATTCACGGGCTGCTCTTATTGTTTTGCTTAAGATAATATTTCTCCATATTTTTGGGATGAAGAAGAGCATAGTGTGGGGTGTATGAACCCCGTTTGCACACTTTGGTGAATTTTAAACATGAGAATTATTTCGAATAAAGAGGTGCACGTCAAGGGAAGTCTGAGTACCTCGCGAATGACACCATGAGTGTACTATGAGCATAAATTGATTGAATGTGAAATACACTTGAGTTGAAGTGTGGGGTTCTAGCACCCCATTTGCGCGCACTAGTTGGTTGGAATGAGTATCTTGGCATGAAAATCTATGTGCGCAATAGAGAGGGAAGTCTGAGTACCTCGTTTACCACCCTTTTTTTTTATACTGTAGAGTGCATTGAGGACATTGCACAATTTTAAGTGTGGGGTGGGGGATTTCTAGTCGCTGCTTATAATTGTTTTTAGTTTGTCAATTGACATTTTTATTTAATTCGTGCTTTCTAGTTTAGTATAATTAATCAAAAACATAAAAAAATTAGAAAACATGAAAATCCAAAAATAGTTAGTCTTTTCTTAGTTTATGTTAGCATAGTTAGAGCAGATAATAACCCCCCGTGGTTTTTCTTTTGACATCGGTTCTTTTCCATGGGATGTACACTTGAATCGGGTACTTTTTATTTTTTTTAGATATTTTTAGTCGTTGTAGTAGTAGAAAAGAGTAGAAAAAACTTGGGTTTGGAGTCTAGGTGCCTTGTGACTTGTTTGATACTGACATATTTAGACCTGAGCACGTGGATTAAATGTCTTCCTTGTGAGTTTTTGAAATAAATTGTGCCAAGAAAAAATGAATAACCTTGTTTGTGACGCTTAGGCTCAGTTTCTTGACTCTTGTGTGCTAAGTGCTTTAAGCTTTATTTTCGAGCTTATTTTACTGCTTTGGTTTGAGAGTCCGAATTGAGCCATCTTGAGTGAGTCATGTGCCACTGTGTGAGTGAGGTATTTGTTGTGTTCCATGCTTGTCACTTGAGTCTAGAACTTGCCCGGAGTGTGGTTGAAGAGAAATCCTAGGTTTTGCTCAGTTTGAAAAATGATTATAGGCTTTCCTTGACCCGTTTGAGACTTTTGTAGCCTACCCAATACTTGATGATTTGACCCTAGCCAGCCTTTTTGAGTCTTTATCCTTTTATTGGCAACCATGTACAAGCCTTGACCTCATTTGATTTGAATTTCCTATCTTTTGAATACCCTATCTCCTTGAGCACTTGCAAAATAGCACAATGAGCTGAATAGCTAAGGTTGGAGAAAATGGATGGTTGGTTTGTGAATTGGTGCCAGTTGTCATGTAAAAGAAGTACTTGTGGAAAGAAAAAAAAATAGAGAAAAAAAAAATTATTGATGGCCTGGCCAACTATCAAGTAGAAAAAAAAATTTGGAAATTGAAAAAAAAAAAAAGAGCATTTCTTGTTGAGCTTGAAAATATTCAATGGCGTAAATAAAAAGGGGAAGATTTGGTGGTTGCTTGAAATTGAAAAGGGAGGAGTTTTTTTAAAGGAGGAAGTGTGCTGAAAATTGATGTTCTGTAAGTGCTTAGGGAGGCTTAGTCACTTTATCTATATCTATCCTACCTGTCCCGCAGCCTTCATTACAACCTTTAATAAGTCCTATTTGATTTTAGACTGAGCAGACTTACATTAGTGGAGATTAACACAAAGGGCAAGCCTATGGTACTTCTTGTGTGGCATGTGAATTTCTTTCTGAGAGTTGACTGAATTCTTTCGATCTGTAAAGTCCTAAAATTAATTACAATATCTTGTGAGTGTTGGACTACTTCTTCTGATTTGTTGTGAGGGCACTTGATTCATGAAGGGTAGGTGATTTTATTAGACTCTCAGTTGAGGTAAGTGAGCGGGCTTGAGAAACTTGGTTGCACAGAGTCTGTTATTGAGGTTAGGATGCTACAATTTGGTTGTTCGATTGTTTTTTAAATGTTTGGAATCTTTTAGTATTGTAAATATGAGGAAGCGCTTGAGAAAGATGCATGTGAGAAGGTTTAATTGTTGGTATCAACCACGGTCACAGGTATAGATGTTTTTGTTGAGTTGCTCTGTTAGGAATGAAAGTTAGATAGTGTCTTGAGTCTTATTTGAAGTTAGGGTATTGTTGAGTTTGTTTGTTCGGGGACGAACAAAGTTTAAGTGTGGGGTGTTGATGTTGGGCGTATATCTTATGTCTCGGCGTCGATTTCTTATAGCTTTTGAGTTATTTTCAGTATATTATGTGCCCAACAATGTGTGATTTATAGTAAAATGCTAACTTGAGGTGTTTGGATGTTTTAGGAGCGAATTGAAGGAAATTGGAGCGTGATTTATACAAGAACAAGGAAGAAGCGATGGGTACAGCCATGGATGCTTGGCATGCTAGGCTGTATGGATTGGGAAGAGTGCAAATATTGAAGAAACTGAGAGAAGTAGCGCATACAGCCACGGATGCTTGGCATGCTCCGGTGTATGCGCCGTAAAACAGTCCCAGAGCAGCTTGGATTAACTAAAAACGTGGGCCACTTATTGTACTCCGTATTTAAACCCTTGTAAACATATTTTTAGGGAGGATTACATACTTTTGGAGGCAAGAACCTTTGGGGAGGCATAGAAACGCTAGAGATGGGTTGGAGCTCAACATCTACATTGAGTTTTCTTCTCTTTTCTTTAATTTAATCTGTCTAGTCTATAGTTGTGGGATTCTCCATGATTGTTGATATTCATAAGTTACTTTGATTTTATTGATTTATATTATTGGGTTATTTATTCATATCCTGAGCGTAATTATTTGATTGCTTGATCACCAATTGAATACTATTTATGAACCTAGGGTTGAACTCGAAAGTGGGAACCACATATTGCAATAGGATTGAATAGAGCGTGTTCCTGAACCTGGGCATCGGGGAATGGTTTCGCGGTTAGGATAGAAATATACCTAACAGTCACGTTTAGTCACTATACAGGAGAAGGACATGCATTCTTGTTAACTCTAATTCCATAGACATATAGGCGCTAGGTTGGCTCGAATAGGCTAGCAAGGTATCGAAAGAGTCCTGTGAGTAATATTAACCCTGTGATTAGTAACCCAGATAAATTGATTTAGTCAGATTAACTGAAGAATTCAACAGGATTGGCAGATATCCCATGACCCTAGGCTATTATCCCTTCTTGAATCCAAAATCGTATTTTACTTGTTATTATTTTCTTCGTTTAATTAGTTAATTTTAGTTAGATAAATTCTCAACTATTAAATCCCTCTTGTTTAGATTATAAGAAATTGTCTGATTTAGTTAGTAGTTAATCAATAGTCCTCGTGGGAACGATACTTTTCTTATCACTTTATTACTTGATCGACCGCGTATACTTGCGTGTGCGTTTGGAGCGACAAGTAACAGGTTAATTATATTCGTGAAAACCTGTCGATTCTTCACGAGTCTATGCAAGCTACTCTAACGCCTCTATTTTTATGGAATTAAATCACATGCATGCATTAAAGAACTTTGTATTTAGCTAAGCAAGGTGAATAGGTATATGTCTATCCTACCCGCAAATTGATTCCCTGATGCCCAGGTTCACAATCAAGCCCTATTCTTTCTTATGTGCATTCACAGGTTCCCTCTGTCGAGTTCAACTTGTAAACCATAGATAGTGTTCAATTATCGGGCCCTAATAACCAAACAATTAGGCTCAAGAAAGAATAAACAATCTGTAGTGGTAAATTAATAGGTAGAAATCAACTTTCAAATATCAACCTTCATGTATTTGCTCTAACCCTAGAACGATAAAACTATAGAATTAAGGAAAAGAATAAGAGAAAGAGAGAAAGAAATTGTTTAGAAGACATCTAGGGCTCCTCTGCTCTCCTCCAAAACTGACCTCTCCTAGAAATTCAACTTCCCTTTACAAAACGAAATTATGAGGTTTTATATTGTTTACAAAGTGCTAGGATAAGTTAAACCAAAGCCTAATCTAGTTGGGAAAACTTTTGTTTCGTCAGCCTCAAAGCTTTCGTGGAAGCCATGCTTCTACTATAGCTCCCAACTCCAAAGCTTTCGCTGAAGCCTTGCTCCCAGTATAGCTTCCAACTCTTCAGGACTTTCTTGGAAGCCTTGCTTCCACCATAGCTTCCAATGTGTCCATTAACTCTAATTTGATTGTTCTTGTCTCGAATTCATCCGCACCATACCTAAAATCACAAATACGATAAGTGAGCGCTAGAAACACAATTATCACATATAACGAGCGCATAAAGTACTAAAATATGAGAAGATATTAAGGTAAAATAGGCAAATATTGCCAAACATCACCACCCCACACTTAGACCTTTGCTCGCCCTCGAGCAATCATCAAAAACCAATTTCCCAACTAGATCCTAACACTCAATAGAACATGTCTACCTATGATTATGGTTGATACCAACCATTAGACAAGTGCCTATACATACCATGTGACCCTCAACATGCCAAAAATCCACCAAAATTTTAAAACACTGGAACAACCAACTCAAGACATCTCAATCTCAAAAACCGACTCAATGAAACCAAGCTTTCACAAAATCACACTCATTCACTCAACCAAGAAGTCAAAACTTCACCCATCTCGCGCAAACCATGTGCCCTCACCAAAAGTAACCAAGAGAGCGTCCCAAATATCACACCAAGAATATATTTCAAGAATAAATGAGGGATATAATATAGGAAGAATTCACTCGCTCTCAAAAGAAATTCACGTGCCACACACAACGTACCATAGGCTTGCCCGTAGTGTAGGACTCCACTAATGTAAGCTCGCTCCAATCGGGATTAACTAGGACTTTAAGGGTTGTAATGTAGGCTAAAAGACGGGTAGGTTATATATGGATAAATAGTGACTACCTCCCTAAGCACTTTAATACATCACTTTAATTTTTATTTTCACCATTCTTCTCAAATCCAACCAAGCAACCACCCAAACATACACAAGAAATTCCATCTCAATTTAAGCAATTTGCAACTTTACTTTTGCACAACACTAGCAAGGATTGAGATTTTTTTTCTTTCTTTTGTTTTTCTTTATTTTCTCTTTTTCATTTTTTTTTCTTCTTTCAATCTTTTCCTCAACATTGCCAATGATTCTCTCTTTTTTTTTTTTCAAAATGCACCATATTGTTTATTTCATTGGTTCCACTCAAAAGCCACCCAATCATCCAACCACAACTCCATAAACATCAAATATTTCAATTAAAGTGCTATAAGGAGTAAGGGTTCAAAAGGAAGATAATTAAGAACAAAAATGGTAAGGCTTGAAATGTGGGTGCCAATAAAAAGGTCAATAGGCTCAAAAGGGCTTAATAAGGATAATATGAAAGGGTAGGCTAATCAAGACTAGAAAGGGCTTATCAAAGAAATGCCTGTATCATCTCCCGACTAGAGCAAACCTAAGATTTCGCTTTGAACACACACGGGGCAAGTTCTAGACATCAATATGCAGCGCGGAACATAAGAAAAGATACCTCACATCACACATGGCACATAGTTCACTAAAGACGGATTCATTCCAACTCTCGGTTAAAGCAAACAAGATGCAACTTTGGAAATTTAAGCACTAAGGCACAATAGTTCACAAAGAGTCAAGTAGTTGAACCTAAGCGTCTCAAGAAGGTCATTCAATTTTTTTTTTCTAGGCATGCATCACAATTTTAAAACCAAAAGGGATTCACAAATAGTACATGCTCAAGTCTAAATCCACCGGTATCAAACAAACCAAAGGCACCTAGCATTCTATCAATTTTCCTCAAATACTCTACTAACTACTACTACTAAAACTAAAAATAAAAATTACCCGGTTCAAAGGTCTACCCATGGAAAAGAACCGAGGCCATAAGAAAAACCACGGGGCGGATGACATGTACCACTAACTAAAACTAAAAGGAAAATCTTTTTGGAATTTTTCATTGGTTTTCTAATTTTTTTTTTCATTTTTTATATATTAAAGCAAGAAATAAATAAAAATAAAGTCAAGTGACAAAAATAAAAATTGCTAAAATTAAATTCCTAAAGGTACAATCATCCATAACCTCAAAAACTTGGGAATTCCCTCACTCCAAACTTAAAACCAAGCAATGTCCTCAGTGCGAGACAAACAAAGTGCTAGAGTAAAAGAAACTTCCCTGAAGGCTAAACGACCTAGCCTTTGGTGCTAGCAGTGGTACCATCTCCATTACGAACCAACCAATAAAGCGTCCGTAACATACAGGGTACTCAGACTTCCCCCGATATATTGTTGATAAGGCATTAGGTGCGCGCGCACCCCACACTTGAGCTCAACACTATCTAAGCCTGCAAAACATGTAGTATACATGCAAAACTGGGGCGTCGTAACGACCCCACAATTAATCCTAACTATAATATAACGGAAATAAAACTAACTAACTAATCTAAACTAACTACAAGAGGTCATATCGGACAGCAGGACATAAGAGAAAGCACAACTTAACACTTATAACGCGCGACCTTGCTTATGACAGTTATTTAATCATGTTCAAATTAAGTTTCAGCCAAAAGTCATCAATTTTAATCCCATGGATCATCATAATGTTCAAGGTATGCCTAGATACCATTTTGCTACTCAAGAATTCGCAGAAATTGGACTTTTATTCACTGTGGCATTTAGTCGAACACTTGATATGCATTAGTTTCAAGTTCAGATTTCATTGATATTTGAAGGGGATAAACCTCCCAATTTTTCATGGGACTTTCATAAAATAGATACCAACCAATGTACCCGACAAGGGTTCACAGAAGCAGCAACACCAAAGACCCGACAAGGGTTCCGTCAAATGACCATACAAATATAACTAAACGTTATAACTAAGGTAACGAGGGAAACGAGACTGCCAAGGATGAGTAGTAGTATGAAGACGAGAGAGAATGATGAGGAGGACGACGTACCAGTAGCAGATGAGCAGTGGAAGGGAGAATAGATTGAATCGCTTCGTGGAAGGAGAAGAAGTTCCTTCATTTTGTTGCCTTAGTATGTTTTTGTTGTTTGTGTTCTTTTCTAAACAGGGGAGACGGGGCTCTGTGTGTGTTACTTTAATTCTCGCGGGTCAAATGGGTCAACCCGAAACTCGGGAAAAAAAATTCAATACTTACCTGCGAGCGACGCCTTGCGATCGCCTTAAACTTATGGAACTCACTGCCTAACTCCAGGCGACAGTGAGAGCGACGCTGTGGCCCTTGTTTTGACGCAGCTTCTCAGCAAAGAAAAATTCTAAGTGTAGGTCATCTTGAAGCCATAATAGAGGCGACGCTTTACACATCGCTCCCAACAAAATCTGGAGCTTCTGGTACGATCAAGCAGTCCTGGAGCATCGCTGTGAGCTGCTGATATGGAAATATTACAAGCAGACATTTGTTTTTCCTAGGACACCGTGGCAAAGCCTTCAACAGTTTGGGAGGGCTGTTTTGAAGTGTCACTTTTGACTTTTGAGCATGCTTAACACCTCTCCCAACGGTGTGTTTTAAACCACCTTTTTCTAATTCCCTAGCTTCCACCATTACGCAACTTCTCGCCTAAGTGGTTCTGCAACTCTTTCAAATTCATGATTCGCCATTCCGAATTTCCCGAGCCCTACAAAAATGACAAGAAAACTACGTAATACTATATAAATAAAAACGACTAAAACAATAAAAATTGAGTCGCCTCCCAACAAGCGCTTGATTTAACGTCGCGGCACGACGAAGACAACTTCACCACTTTTGCCTCCACCTCGAACTTATGAATTGAATTCCCAACTTTGCCTCTAGCTTACGGTTATGGTCTCGGGGTGGTAAAAATAACAACGAACCAATTAAACAATGTCGCATTTTACACTTTTTGGCTCTTAAATGAGGAATGTCGTTTTGTCTTCTCGGTATAGCAAATTTCAAAATATTGGCACCTTCTTCCTCATTCCTGCGCTTCTTAACAAGCTCGGATGCCTTGATTCTCATGTCATCATCCAAACACAATGTTGAAAAATGATTGGAACGAGGTCGAATGCGCTTCAATTCTAAAATTGCATTACTTTTGACACCCTCACTTCCACAAGCACTAGAGTTCTCAAATATGATGTTTTCTTTTTCCTCACTTGACTCTAATATAATTTTCTCAACCTCGGCATCATCAACTAATATTGGGTCGAATGGTAGAAATTCCAATTTTTGCTCCTCAAATTGGCTCCTAAGCTCTTCTATCTCAAATCTACTATCCACGATAATTGATAACTGGGCTTCAGACACCTCAATTATGTCACTCAAATTTGCCTCTAGATCATGAATAGCCAAGCCAAATTGATCAATCTCTTGTCTGAGCTCCACTCTTTCTTCCATAAACTGTCTTGTCATCTTTGTGATGTCACTCTTGAAATCCCCATAAGCTTCTAAGAGTTTGGCTTGCTCCACCAGCCAAGTTTGGCTGACAACCTGCACTTCATCGCTCCCGTCAAACTCACAAACATTATTAGGATCATCACGCACATTGATAGGGGAAGAAGTATGACACTTGGGACAACTATTCCACAAACCACCACACAATTTGCAAAAATTCCAATCAAAGGTTGTAGAAAATTCACATAACTAGTCCCCTAGGGTTGAAGACTTAGACAATTTTCCCACAAGTGAGTTCCTCCACACAGTAAACAAAGATCATCAAACTTTGAGCAACTATCATTCGACCAATTTTCATTAAGAGATACCATAGTAACAAGCAGCACAATAATAAACTAAACAAAGAAAAAAAATAATTAAACCTGAATAGAAAATAATAAATCGTTCAAAAAGAAAATAGTCAATTATTTAGTCCCCGGCAACAGCGCCAAAAACTTGTTGCTCCCAAACGCACACGCAAGTATACGTGGTCGACAAGTAATAAAGTGATAAATCGAGTATCGTTCCCACGAGGACTAGTGTTAATGACTATATTCTAGCAAACAATTTCCTAAAAACTATCCAGAGATCTTTTTCGATGATTGTTTGTAATTTACTAACTAAGCAAACGATAATTAAAAGCAAGTAATTGAGATCAAGTAACAGAGTAAATTCTAGGTTGTTATCAATAAAAGAGAAACGGTCCAGGGTCAGAGCTACGAACAATCCAGCTGAGTTTTCCAGTTGATTCTACTTCTTGATTTCCTAGATTGCTAACTAACAGGTTAATAATATTCGTGAAAACCTGTCGATTCTTCACGAGTCTATGCAAACTACTCTAACGCCTCTATTTCTATGGAATTAAATCACATGCATGCATTAAAGAACTCTGTATTTAGCTAAGCAAGGCGAATAGGTATATGTCTATCCTACCCGCAAATTGATTCCCTGATGCCCAGGTTCACAATCAAGCCCTATTCTTTCTTATGTGCATTCACAGGTTCCCTCTGTCGAGTTCAACTTGTAAACCATAGATAGTGTTCAATTATCGGGCCCTAATAACCAAACAATTAGGCTCAAGAAAGAATAAACAATCTGTAGTGGTAAATTAATAGGTAGAAATCAACTTTCAAACATCAACCTTCATGTATTTGCTCTAACCCTAGAACGATAAAACTATAGGATTAAGGAAAAGAATAAGAGAAAGAGAGAAAGAACTTGTTTAGAAGACATCTAGGGCTCCTCTGCTCTCCTCCAAAACTGACCTCTCCTAGAAATTCGACTTCCCTTTACAAAATAAAATTACGAGGTTTTATATTGTTTACAAAGTGCTAGGATAAGTTAAACCAAAGCCTAATCTAGTTGGGAAAACTTTTGTTTCGTCAGCCTCAAAGCTTTTGTGGAAGCCACGCTTCCACTATAGCTCCCAACTCCAAAGCTTTCGCTGAAGCCTTGCTCCCAGTATAGCTTCCAACTCTTCAGGGCTTTCTTGGAAGCCTTGCTTCCACCATAGCTTGCAATGTGTCCATTAACTCTAATTTGATTGTTCTTGTCTCGAATTCATCCGCACCATACCTAAAATCACAAATACGATAAGTGAGCGCAAGAAACACAATTATCACATATAACGAGCGCATAAAGTACTAAAATGTGAGAATATATTAAGGTAAAATAGGCAAATATTGCCAAACATCATCAGCTTCTTAAACTTGACACGAAAAATCACTTGACTTCCTCAACCCTCCTATGTACCAGCTAGCTCCCTCGACCCATTCACTTTTGTACCATCTGAGCAATTTGACTATCCAATATACAAAATGGAATGTGTTGGCACCACGCGCAGTGACTTGGCAAAATCATCAAATAAAAGAATGCCACGTGGCTTTTGACCATAACCAATAATAATAAATTTTGAGAAGGAAAAAGAGAAAGAAAATACTACTAAAAGGCTTTTCCCACCCCTGTTTGCCCCCACCCCCCAACCCTACCTTTCACCATCTTCCTCAATCGTCTTCCATAGTAATAGATCCTGGTTCCATAGCAAAACTACTCATTATCCAAAATCAACCCTTCAATCATAAAAATAAGTTATTCAAATTCCAAACATATTAAACTAACAATAGCTATCTCCCATCATTCCTGCTAATCCAACATAACAACTATTAAATCAACTCAAGCTAAATAATTTCTCTGATTCTTTGATTTTATTGCACGGTCTTTGAACATTTTCATGATCTTTTTTTGGACTTGGACAAACAATTTTTATTTTAATTTTTTCAATCAAATTTTTTGAGCAGTCTTGCAAATACCGTGCGATGTGTTTTAAGTTTTTTAGTGTTTCAGAATTTTTTTAACAAAAATATCAAATATTTTAACTGGATTGTGTCAAAAAGTAGATTTTAGGCTGTGCTTGGGATAGTGGCATTTAAGGAAGAGGATTTCAATGAGTTTTTGTGGCGCTATCACCGATTATGCTCTTTTATTCATTATTTTTTACTTTTTGATTTGATTTATAATGAGGTATTTATAATCTTCCATTGTTGTGGATCTTTGAAGCTTAAAGAAATATTAATGTGGAAATTTTCATTTTTGGTAAATGGGGGTGGTGGGGTGGCGAAGGATGGTGAAGGGGGTCGTGGCGATTGGGGTGGTGCAGTGGCGGGGCAATGGTTGTTGGAGTGCTGGCGTGCAGAGCAAAGATAGTCGGGGTGGTGTTAAATGGTGATTTTTAAAAAATAATTTTTTTAATTAGAAAAGAAAAAAGAAAAAAATAGAATTTTTTAAATTCTGTACGCGCCTACAAGTAGTGAAACTCACTTTTTTTCTATGTCAGCATTTTGTGCTCAGATGACACAAAAGTGAATGGGTCGAGGGAGCTATCTGGTACAGGAGAGGATTGAGGGAGCCAAGTGAGGAGAGGATTGTGAAACTTTATATTTGGAGTTGGATTTGGCATAAGTGTTATGTGCCTTTATGCTTAAGATTTAAAGTAAATGTATGGAAGATTTAGTAGACTTATTATTAAAATATTTGTGTATTCTAGTTTAATTATCTGTTCGACTAGCTGTGTATATGAATCTGAATTGGTTTTTGGCAGGCATGTATTTGTTTTTTTAACAATTTATTGTGCAGATTTATCAAAAATAGCGACGGTTAGCCGTCTCTAACAAACAAAAATTGTCAACATAGGGACGGGCACCCGTCCCTAAACCCAAAAAAAAAAAAAAAAAAAAAAATCAGATTTTAGAGTTTAGGGACGGCTAGCCCTCCCTAAACGAAGAATTATTTTTCAGATTTCACTGCGTAGGGAGGGCCAGCCGTCGCACGTCTCGGACGGCTGCCCGTCGATATGTGTCTAGCGTCGAGCGATATACGGACGGACGATGCCGTCGCATAGCCCGTCCGTAAACAACATTTAGGGACGGCTAGCCGTCCGTATCGTTCGTCTCTAAAACGCGTTTTTCTAGTAGTGTTAATATGTTTCCTAGCCGAGGGTCTATCGGAAACAGCCTCCCCACCTTGGTGAGAGTAAGGTCTGCGTACATCTCACTCTCTCCAGACTCCACTTGTGGATATACTGAGTATGTTGTTCTTGTTGTTGTATATAAGTCCACCGTAAAACGTTTCCTACACACGGTTCTTCATTCTCAAGGCTTGAGCCGATCGATACCTCTTGTCAAAAGTGGAGGGATGTCATATATTTTAGTTACATATGTTATATGTGCCTCACGTGGACATGGTGATAAAAGATCAAAGAAAAAGAGAATCTCCCTGCCACTATTATTAGTTCCATAACTTCTAAGCTTAACGCTTAATTCGTGTAACATTTCTTAAATGAGAAAAAGATTATGCAGATGCCAGTTGAATATATGAAAGAGAAGCTAACCTTTTCCAACAAGCAAAAGGGTGAGAGCAAGAATTACATGTACGGGAAGCATTTGCATCTTCTTCATCTGTATCGTGCTATTTCCGAGAAAATATTAGAACTTTATATCGTGCTATTTTAAATTAGTAAGGTAATGTTCCGGGAAAATATTAGAAATTTGGTTATAAAGTTGACGATCACAACTTTCAAGGAATAGTAACATAAGTTAATCAATCTCTATAATAATAATACAAACAAAAAATAAAATTTAAAAATTCTGTACAACAATAACAACAACAAAACGAAATGGCTCACCTTGTTGGAAGAGAAAAGAGATTAGAGATATAAAATTTGGATTCTTTATTAAGTTTAAAAGATTATTGCTGAGAAAATGAATATGTTCATCAACTTCTCAGAACTTCTATTGTTTAAATGCCCATCAATGTAGAGGATGAGATGTATTGGGTAAAAAATGACTCGCTTACGTAGCACCTTGAGTACGCGGTTGGAAGTGGGCTTGTACAAAAGTGCGAGAAGAGATCGAGAGACGAAGTGCCTCGACTCCCGAGGTAAATTACCGAGGTCATCAAGTCTCTAGGCAAGCCTCGAGGAGATTCATCCTTGAATATCAGGAGGCTAACTCCCCCGAGGCAAGTGGCTTAGACCTCGGGGAAATGGTTACGTTCAAAAGAGAAGGAGTTTTGTAATGGTCGACCATCAGCATTCAATGGGATAATCATGGGTCGGCCATGATCAAAACATGGAAAGTGGCACTTATTGCCTATTTAATGTATTAATTATTGTTGTACTTACTAGCCTATAAATATGGCATTTTATCTTATTTGTAAGGATCATCAAGAAATATTGACTACAATCTAGTCACCATTTGGTTATTACCTGCTTTCATTATTTTCTTAAATCAATTTATAACGTTGATACAAAGTATTGCTTGTTAGCCCCATTACAAATTCGATTGATTGACCTAACTCGATTTAGGCCAACACAAATTGACGTTGTCTGTGGAAAACAAACAATAGTGTTTGTTCCAAAATTGCGTCACAATCACTCGTGGCTTCTTCATTAATTCCCAACAATGATTGACAATATTAATAACACAGCTGAGCAGGTTGGGGATGAAATGTAGCTTGTTCCATCAATCGGACCAGGTAATGAAACTCTGAATCAACCAATTGGTGTAACCCCACCAATTCCACCAGTTGGTATAACCCCGCCACTCCCACCACCAATTGATCCCTCTTCGTCTGGGTCAAACGACCTGTTTCAACAATATGTTATAAATAATTTACAACAGCTCCAGGGACAGTTTGCTGCACAGGCAGGCTTCAACGCCGACTTTCGAAGTTCGTTGCAAGCTTTCTCCGGAAACACGGATAACAATGCAACACCCACCGATAGTCCACCTGCGATTCCCAATGGAAGCATCCCGAACTATGTTCCTACGGGCGCAACAATAGGGGGACTTCCAAATGGAGCTGCATCTGGAGGCTCGGGGACTGCCTCAACTGGCATTCAACCTTTTGGGACTGCCCCCACGGTGGCAGAAACTAGCGTCTCGTTAGACTTCGAAAAATGGAAAAAAAATTTTGAAGCCCAATTTGAGAAAGGCTCGAAAATGTCTCCACGGTCAGGAAGCCCCAACGAGTGTTGGACATTGAAAAATGCAAGCAGCAACCTTTCAAGCCCGAAGCTGCTCCTGCCCCCATCCCAAACATTTCAAGCTGCAAATCTTGAAAAAGTATGATGGTACGACTGATCCAGTCGACCATGTAACCGAGTACATGGCTATGATCAATAGCAATGACTTAATCCCATTGGAAAATGAGTCCATGTTCCTTAAAAAGTTTGGGGACACCCTCGAAAAGGGGGCATTGCGGTTGTATATGCACATCCCCTCCGAATCAATTTTAAGCTTCGAGGAGTTAGGCGACTTGTTTTACAAGGCTCATACCGGATCTCAGAAGATCCTCAAACGAATGGAGAATATCTTCGAGGTTAAGCAAAGTACCTCGAGCCTATTAAAGATTTCCTCGAGCGCTTCCAGGCTGAAAGGATGGATCTGCCAATGATGGAGGATAACTTAGCAGTTATGGCATTAGGAAAAAATATAAATGCCAGCAATTCCGAGGCAGCTGCCGAATTGAAGAGAGAGCTTCAGCAGTGGTAGGCGCAAACTTGGGATGAACTGCATGATAGAGCCACTGCAAAGATTAGGCTCGATGAGGCAGAATGGAGGGCAACAGGTCGGCACAATGCCTATAGAAATCGCTCCGAGTCTTCTCGACGCGTTGAGACGCCACGAGGAAACTCGAAGGGTCGGTATGACCCTTATAACTCACAAAAGCAGCATGTGACTCAGCGACACGGGGGGGGAGGGGAGGGGGGGCAACATGTAAGTCAAAGGCTTGGAGGGAAGGTTAGCACAAATACTAACTAAAAGAGCTCGTCAGGACCATCGATCTCTAGTGTCCAAAGATAAGGATTTACCTCGTATCCCTGATTATAACTTCAACGTGTCGACCATAGAATTGGTAAATACAATAAAAGGGATGACGGACCAAGGTGTGAGGTTACCGAGGGATATGAGAACACCTCCCTGGGAGGAGAGATCGAAGTTTACATCGTGAGTTCCATGTTGATTATGGACATGCTACCGAGGATTGCAAGGCACTTCGCCTCGAGGTAGCCCATCTTCTCAAAAAGGAGATGTTGGCAGAGTTCTCACTGACAAAGAAAATAAAATTTTGCTAAGAATAGAGGAATTGGACAACCACCGAGGGCTCCATCCTCTAAGAGAATCGTAAATGTGATAACAGGAGGATCAGAGGTGAATGGTGTTAACTTCGCCGCTGCAAAGAAAATTTGCAAAGCTCTTAATTACCATGGAAAAAAGAACCCAAGCTAATGGCTCGAGCAAGGAAATAGTCTTTAACGAGGATGATTGTGATGGGATGATGTTTCCCTATCATGATGTATTTTCATTAGAGGAGGAATATAATATTGAAGAAGCTTTCATATCATTTTTTGTTATAATTCTCAAAAGAAAATTCAAAAGAAAATGAGCACAAACTAAAAATAAATGTCCTTGTTGAAATGAGCACAAACTAAAAATAAATGTCCTTGTAGTTTTAGTATAGTAGTAAGCGTGTAGCACGTGATGTGTGGGTTAGATGCATGTTACAGTCAATACTTTATCGCATATAAAAGCGGGTAGACTCATCACCCAAGTTTTTAGCTGTTTACCACTGGCCATTGATGATTCTTATTATTAGTTATAAAAATATGGAATATGAAAATAAAAATGAACTGAAAATCCCTTTAGCAACATAAATTTTAGACTAACCTTGTCGAAGGAGAAAGAAAGTGCATAAAAGGATCAACCTAATTGAAAGCATCTTCATCTTTTCGAGAAAATATTTGGTGACAATATGTTAGTCAGTCCTATCTAAGCACCATCATCATAACCTTTGTATCTTATAGAGAATTGAAGACTTAACTTATGCAATAGGCTCTTGAAGGTCAAATCAGTGCAATGATCTTCACAAATCAAAATCATAAAACACTTTGCCTTTATGTAATTAGAATCCACGAGTATTTGTGGTAATGAAAGATACTTTATCAAATTATCTATCGAGCCGTGAAAAAAATTCAACAAAAGACAGAAACAAATCCACGCAATGCACATATAGCAACTTTGGTGCCAATATGAAAGATTTTCCTATCTCGATTATGTGCATAACATTTAAAATGAGATCTGGTGATTAGAGAAACTAATTCAATTCTTGTCAACATTGTGTTGTCTCCCTAATTAGGGTGTTCATAGGTCGGTTCGGTTCGGTTTTTACCTTATCGATAGCGGTATATCATTTATCTATATGTAATAATGTAAATCCAATACCATACCGATAAGCTCAGTTTATCGGTACTGGTTCTTAACAGTTCGATAGTTAAGGGTTCGGTAACCAGTATTATCGATAATTATTGTTGAATTAAATAATACTAATAAGTACTCTCGTATCATACACCTCTTTCATGGATTACATGGGCAATGGTGATAAACAAAACTATTAGGCACAAAAAACATATTCTAAGTTACTATATAAATAGAAACTATGCATAGACATTGAAAATCCTCGACGAAAGGAATCTGCAAAAGGTTTATTTAACATATCTAAGCAGCTTTACGACAAAGGAATAATTATTCCATTCACTAAAATTTTCATCCAATCCATGCTAACATAATTTAAAATAGAAATTAATACCATTAATGAAGTTTAAACCTACCAAATTAACATTTAAAAGGGTTAATAAATAATACAATAATATACCCAGTATTATCCCATAAGTGGGGTCTGGGGAGGGTGAGATGTACGTTGACCTTACCTCCACCAAGGTGGAGAGGCCGTTTCCGATAGGCCCTCGGCTTAAACATTTAGAAAACACGTTTGAACAACAAGAAGGAAATATCATGCAAAAAGGATAGATCAAACTAATGAATACCCAAAATAAATAGATAACAACAGTAGATACTTGGATGAAGATTAAGACAAGAATAGTCTCTACATCTTATAAGGGAGAGGATATTCAACTATTATCTAACATTCTACCTTAATCCTCGACCTTCACACCTTCCTATCTAGGGTCATGTCCTCGGTGATCTGGATATGGGCCATGTCCTGTCTAATCACCTCGGATCAGTTCTTCTTCGGTCTACCTCTTCATCTCAGTAGACTCATCACAACTAACCTCTCATACCTCATCACCGTGGCGATTAATAAAATAATAATGAATAAAATAAATATATAAAAATAATAAAAATGCTTGAATGAAGACACCTGATCGGCTTGACTTTCCCAAATGCCTCCCACCGGCCCTTCTCCTTTACGGGTCTGGATTTTTCGCGTCGTTATACCTTATATCGGTACGATAATGGTAAAAATTTATAAATACCATTATTGTACCGACATACCACTATACCGATACCGTTATGCTTATCGTTACATGTTTGATTATCGGTACTGGTTCGGTTTGACCACTCCTATTCGTAATAGCATATTTGGTCAAGCTTCTTGGGAACAACTTTTATAAAAATTTGATGTGTTCGACAAAAACCTAAAAGTGTTTTTTTAGCAGAAGTATAAACAGTTTTCTTTACCAAAAATTTTTATTTACCATACTATTTCTAATTAGTTTAACCAGTGTATCTCTCAAATATAAATAAAACTATATCTCCTCTCTCTTTTTTGGGTATATGTTAATTTTGGGTATTACATTTTAATTAAGTGAAAATACAAAGTTAAAGCAAGTGCTTTATAAAAATTATTTAAATCAATTTTACATTTAGACAATATCAGTCACAAAATATAATGAACCTTAATAATGGTCTTTTCTAATTTCTTAATTTGACACTTAAAACTACTTTTTGTAAAAATTATTCAAAAATGTTTTTAAAAATACTTCTCAAACGAGCTGGTCAAATACAAATTGATTATTTTTTAAAAATAGTTATCCGAATAAAAATACTTTTCAAATTAACCAGTTTTTGACATGTGAAACGGACTACTATTAGTTTGTTGGCTTGCTTTGCTCGTTAAAGATATACAAAGTGCGAGGATTTGGCATTGAGATATTTGTGCATAAGGCTGTCCTAACTTGTTTGGATTCGATTGTGGGTATCTGATATCATGTGTAAATTCAGAGGTCAATTTCTTTATCATATAAATTTTTGGATTTAGGGTAGAGATCGTAGTGTAAGCATACATTTCGCACTATACTAAGCAAAGTTATAAAATTAAAAGCTTGTACTAAAATTTAATTCTTTACAGATACTAGTTAAATATTAGTTCATCAGTTATCTCGTATAATAGTATGGTGTTTCAGTACTTTATCTCGTGACAGAATTTGCTTATCATGATAACAGGCAAATAAAAATTAGAATCACTTCATCAAAATACTAAACGAGGGGGAAAAATCGTATGTTAAAATTTTTTCAGTATATTTATATAAGGTGGTACAATCTTACCACTTTAATATTACTTCCCAAAACATTTGTCGAGGGTACACTATTCTTACACTACTTTTTACATTTGGAATTAAAAGGATGAGTTGCACATTCTTGGCTTACAACAGATTCTTCATCAGTAGTAGAGGGTGGATTAGGGGGGAAGAAATTCTCGCAGTGTTGGCACAAGCAGGTGTCGTTGACACAAATTGGATGGGCTTCACTGCTGCCACAGTTAATATGGCAATCTGCTACAGTCTTACAAGGTTGTCCACCTGCATTTGCTGTTGCCAAAATTCAAATACATTAGAAAGGGTCATAATCAAAAGGCGGTATATCAGTTATAGTTGGACATTTCTATAACATATATATTCTAGTTAAGCAACAATATTTTACTATAGAGGTAAGTTTTTCTATAACAAATTTTTCATGTTACTTTATATTTATAAGTTCTCGCAATAGCAACCAAAAATATACGAATAAATAATGTCATCATAGAAAGGTTTTGACTGTATTGTTATAAATCTCAAACAAAAATTAGAAAATATACAATACTTTAAAAGCCTATAAAGAACATAAAATTATTGGATGAAAAAATGAAAGTAAAACCTCATCACACCTGCTTTTCCCCTGTTAAAAAAATGTCAGCCCTAAGTAGGAGGGGAATCTTGTTGAACCCCTGATTTTAAACCATGATCTTACGATAGAAGATAACAAGTCAATTAGAAAAAACCTAAAATAGAATAATAAATAAAATGATGTCGCGATCGTAGAGTCTGATTTCATCGTCTCTACATTTGAAAACATGACTAAACAAGTTGAAAATGTCAATTTTTTTAACGAATCTCACTAGCAATTTTACCAAGTAGTAACAAGAAGCTTAAAATATTATCCTTGTTTTGGTAATATTATTCTTTTAGGAGTAAAAGAAAAAGATGTTGGTATTCCAGTCAAATGTATTGAAAGGGTTCTCTTGACTACTTGAACTAACCTTTCCAAACGAACAACAAGGTGAATAACAGGATCACTTTAAAGGAAACCATATCCATCTTCCTTAGATAATACTTCAGTGACAATATGAAATTTGTTTTCCTATGTAGAAACCATCACTACAACATTATATTTATAGGGAGGTGATGAAGACAATCCAAAATACAACCTAAATCCAATGCAAATTGTCTTCATTGACCATTGAGTAAAAGAGGATTATGGTCTGGATAAGTTCATTGACCAATCACACTAGGCCGTTACGCTGTAATTGGAAGGTAGATACGTAGTTTAATTGGTTGGAAAATTTTCATTTTTTTCTAGAAATCTGAGGAATATATTATGTGGGTGCTTGTTCTTTTATTTATATTATTATTATTATTATTATTATTATTATTATTATTATTATTATTATTATTATTTTTGGTTTTGATAGGTGGTAACTCTTTTTTTTTAATGCGTTTATCAGTTTATATATGCATTTAAACATGTATCGATATATATGTTATATGTATGCATGTGTATAAATATCATAGTAGTATATATTTCTATGTTTATGTAGTGTGTGTGTATTTTACTTGCCTTGTATTAATATATTGATTAGACATCCTTATACTAGATTGTCATTATTAATTAAAGGATATTAGTAGAGTGAAATGGATCTTTCGCTCATGAGGTAGACTTAAAATTGAATATAGATGTCAGCAGTAATAGTTCATTCAAAACTGCAAGTATGAATGGGAGGAATTGTTAGAGACACAAAAATGATAACTTCGTCCTGGAGGCTAAGGTGTACATTCTCCATGTCCTGGTCTGGACTTGCTTTTACTTTTTTAAAAAAAAAATAAAATTTAGTTAATTGCAAATCCAAAATAGTTATTTCATCAAATTTTATTTTGTATGACAGTTTTTTTTACTAGACTAAAAGTGTACGTGGAGATGTTTATAATATGTGAATTTTGGACTATAAAGTTGTAGGAAGTTAAAATTAGAAATAGCGACTGAAAAATTAGTTGGATAGACGGAACGATTTAAAAAGTTAAAGATTTGATTGTTAATTGTTGGAAGTTATCATAGTTGTATAAAATAATACTCCCTCTATGAGTACCACTTTATGATGGTTTTGACTTAGCATGCCAACCAAAGCGTTGGGACCTTCTTCAACCCCAGGATGTGATGAGTTAGACACCGAGGTGCAAAACGACTCCGTCGATAAAAGTTTTTGGGAGTTGAGAGTCATCAGCCTGTTATCCCTGGCGTACCTTTGATCCGTTGAGCGAGAGCCCTTCCACATGGGACTCCCGAATCACTATCACCGACTTTCGTCTCTGTTCGACCAGTCGGTCTCACAGTCAGGCAAGCTTATACCATTATGCTCACGAGCAGAGTTTAGTTCTGATCTGAGTAGGCTCATAATAGGGAATACTCTAACCTTAGGATCCGGAATTTTACGAATCACCGGACTAAAATAAATAATATTATCTTTGTCTCTTAATAAGTGTTCTTGTTCTTATTTTTTATTATCCCAAAATAAATGTCTCTTTCAAAAACTAATACAAGATTAATTAATTTTTTTAATCTTATGCGTGTAATTAAAAAGGTAAGAAATGAGTAATATACTTAAAATTGGGTATTAAAATTCGTAAATAAGGGAAATTAGATTAAGTATACATAGTAATTAACGTTCTCTAATGAGTGTGAAAAGTGAAAAAGGGTCACTTATAATGTGACGAAGCGAGTATTAATGATAATAAATAATATTACATACCATGTACGAAAATGTAAGAGACGAAAAAATTTATCAAAATTGAGCATAGATAAATTGCTCGATCATAAGGTCAAATTATTACTTCCCTTAATAAGTGTCCTTTTTTTTTGTCCAAAAATAAGTGACATTTTAGAAAATTAATACAAAATTAATTACTATTTTTTTATAATTTATCCTTGCAATTAAAGATGTAAGAAATAGTGGGTCCAGATTTGCTCCATTGATGTTTGCTCCATTAAATATCAATATACGTTTGGATCAATGCCATGTGGATAAATATACTTGTAATGCTGGGATTGCATTCTATATTTTCTATTAAAATTTTTATTAATGGTAAGTTGGTAACATTGTAAAAATAAAAGAATGGAATTAATTAAATTGAAAAATGAAGGGAGGGTGATGAAAAAATTATTTTTATCTATATATATATAAAAGAAGAGTAGTAGTTATTTTAGTTAGGGAAGTAGTTAGAAAAAAATTAGGACGAAATATTTGTTCATTGTCTTAAATGGAAAGGTGAATTTTTAAATTGAAAATAAATATTTAAAATTTACCAGGAAAGATAATTTATGAGGTTGAAACTAAAACAACTTTATCCTTTTGTATTTTAAAGTCTGTTAGATACATTTTTTCAAAAGTTTCAAATTTCAAATTAAAAAGTAAACTATCTATATCTATAATAAAACTGAAAAAAATATAATAAGGATAAGATATATTTTTAAAATATTCTAATCAATTGATTTATCCATCCAAATCTATATAGATAGGAACATAATTTTTTTAAAAAAAATAGAAAAGAGAAATGTATATTTTTTAAATAATTAACTAAAATAGAAAGCAATAATTTTCATTGCAATATCCGAAATTGGAGTAGATGTTCTGCTACTTATCTATGACTATAATCCAATTATTTTTTTGTAATTATGAACCTTTTTGTTAGTTTAGATGAAGTTATAAAGAATAAACAACATTTTGAATCGCAAAACAGAAGATAAATCATTTGGTTAAGAATTTTCAATTCAAATCAACTCTAAAAATTCTCTAATTTTGAAATCAGTAGTGTTCTCTGACAAAAATGCATTAAGTGATAAGCCTTGAAACACAAAGTTACAAAGTCAATTAATTTTGTATCAAATATTCAAATTTTAAATTGGCAAGACAAGATCAAATTCTTTGTCAAATCAGAACGCGGTTAAACAAAAACTATTGAGATTTATAAAATAAAAAAATAATCTAGATAAATACAAACTGCTAAGTGTTCTTATTAGGGTTATCACAACGAAATAATAGAGATAACTACAACATTGTATAGTTAATTAAAGATAGCGTTCAATGGTTGAATTAAAAGATAAAGTTTCTGAATTCAAATTGAAAGATAATGATAATTATTTTAAAATTAGAGATAAATTTCAAACCAGTTAAAAAAGAGATAAAGTTTCATCTCTCTCATCTCCTCCCTATTTAATCCCATCAAATTTAAAGTAGGAGCAAGGCATTCATAAAGTTCGATTGTTTTTATTATTTCGATGAATTTATTTGAGATATATGCTGCATATTCTTCTTCATAGTATATTAGCCCTATTTCTTTTGATTACCATTAGAACTAATATTTATTTATATTATTTTTTTGTACGTGCACAGATGTATTTACAGCTACAAAACTCAAAAAGTTAGATGACATCGCTTCTTCTCATAAATATCCTTATTTTGGAGGGTGTAAGTAATTCTACCAGCTTTGAACAAACCGTTTCTAATCTGTTTGCTTCACATAATATATGTATCTTCCATACCTTTTATTTACTTCATTCGTTTGAATAAAGATAGAGGAGGTAGTCATGTTACGGATGTGGCCTCTTTTGCTGTAAGTCTTATCCTTTTACTTAAAGCAGTAATATTGGAAATTTATCTTTTATTCCTTTTTGTTATTACATTATCTGCCAAATAGTATATCAGATTATGGACCATTTCATTGATTAGTAATATATCATGTGGATTTTCATTATACTAGATAATTTTCGTTTTTTTAGCCGAGGATATTGTGGTAACAGCCTCTTTATTTTTGATGGGAGTATGATCTGCGTACATTTCACCTCCTCAGACCCCATTTGTGGAATATCATTGGGTATGTTATTGGTATAGATAATTTTCATTATTTTATAGTATAATGTTCAAATAAATGGTTTAACCAGATAGAAATTAATAAGGCGTAGTAGTGTGATCTTTATTTGATTTGAAAAGAACAAGAGCAAAGTTATCACAATTAGAGGATTGTTGGGATCAAATTTGTCATTATATTAATAATCAAGTGCCATGCAGTAAAACTAATTTTTTTATAACCAATTGTTTGGATGTATTATTATTATTATTATTATTATTATTATTATTATTATTATTATTATTAGTACTACTACTACTACTACTTGCAATTTCATTATATAAACTGTGCAAGGAAAGTGGTGCGAGTTATAACCCATAAGTTAGAGCTACAAATATTTGGTAAAATATTGCGGATCTTAATAGTGATAATTTTACATTTTTACTATTTTGCTATATAAAATTAGATATGATTAGTTTTTTTTATGTTGACCGCGCATTGCGCGGGTGCTACTACTAGTATTAGAATAAAAGGAGGATAGTAGTTATATTAGTTAGAGGAGTAGTTAAAAAAAAATTAGGACAAAATATTTGTCCAATGTCTTAAATTGAAAGAATAATTTGAAATTGAAAAATAAATGTTTAAAATTTAAAATGAAGATAAATTATGATATTGAAACTAAACCAATATGTTATTAAAACTGATTCATATCAGTAAAGAAGATGAGCATTATAATAGATTTAGTTAACTTGCATTATCACCTCAATTGCTTTAACAATATTATCACTTTAGAGGCTCCGGTAACCTATATAAGTATAGGGACAATTGTGATTGAACAAAAACTTTGGTTTTGGAGTTTATCATAAAGATAAAACTTTTGAATTTTAAATTAAAGATATGTTAGAATTTTTGAAACGTGAAAGATAACAAATTTAAAATAAAAGAAAAAAATTGAATTTTAACGGTTCATAAAGGTAGTTTAACTTTGGATTTTAATTTTAAGATAAATATAAACATGAACTTTGAGGAATTTCACTTGCATAGGAAACTTGCCAACCAAAGGCAGAGTTTTATCATTTCTCTTTATTTATAATTGTTCTATTGGTTTGTTTTTCATCCATCACAATTAACACAAAAGTAGGCCTCTTATAATTGCATTTTTCTAGCTCTATAATATAATCAGTGTACGATAAAATTCGAAGTATTTTTAGTCGTTTATTTATTTGAGTTGTTCTATTCTTTAAATCTTACTTTCTTATCTTTCTGAAAATTATTTTTATGATTAATTATATCAATCTTTGATTCGTTCATTTAAAGCGCGGTTCATCTGGAACTACTATTCATGTTTTTCAAGGTAATACTAGTCTATGTACCCGCGCGATGCGCGGTTTATAGAAAAAAGTAATTATACTAATACTATACATTAAAATTAACTAATACTATGCATTATCACTATTGAGCCTCAAAACACAACATGTCTATGGTTAGATCATTCCAACAATAATAGTCTCTCCAGATATCATGAGTAAACGGGGTTGGTTACGCAATAATCAATAGAGCCTGAATATCAGGGTTGGTCGTTGCCAACATTTATTCACATGATAAAAGCTCCGACCATACTGTTGGCAGGAATAAAAGTTGATCCATATCAACTACATGCTATGAAGTGTTGTAATCGAAATATTAACCCAATTCCCTTCCTATGGAACCCATCTAAAAAGAATACGAATTTGTAATACTGAAAGCAATAACATGTTTCTTCTCCTTTCTTATTTTTATTACTTGTCTTGTGATAATTTAATTTAAAAAATTAATATTGTAATTGACATATATACAAAATTTATCTTGTATGACTTCAAGTTAAGGTTATAATATTTTTTCATGTACAAATTAATTGAAGATTTACCCCATCTCAAATATAAATCAACATGTATAAACAATAAACTATTAGTATAATATAAATTCAATCTTCATACATTTTCCCACCGAGGCTAAACTAAGCATACATTTTCTTATCTCAAAGTTGCACCAACGTTATCTAGTTACATATATCTTTCTAATTTAATTTTTTTGTTACGATAAATAAAGTGAAATTGAATTGAGATCTATTAAATTGAGCTCAAATCGAAAGGTATTAAGTGTAGAAGTGCATTTGTCTTGGATTTGTTCTGTTACTTCTCTACTTAAGATCTCATAATACGTTAAATCATTCAAGAAAATTTTGAGAATATTTCATGAAAATCGTCATATATTTTCCCACCGAGGCTAAACTAAGCATACATTTTCTTATCTCAAAGTTGCACCAACGTTATCTACTTACACATATCATTCTAATTTAATTTTTTTTTGTTACGATAAATAAAGTGAAATTGAATTGAGATCTATTAAATTGAGCTCAAATCGAAAGGTATTAAGTGTAGAAGTGCATTTGTCTTTGATTTGTTCAGTTACTTCTTTACGTAAGATCTCATAACACGTTAAATCATTCAAGAAAATTTTGAGAATATTTCATGAAAATTTATTAATTCAAATCTTACTTTATATTATTTAAAATAGATCTGTTATTATTTACCCATATTTTCACCTTAATTTATTCGCAAGATAAATTTCTAGAAAATAGAGTTTTCTGAATTCATTTCTAATAGTATTTTGAAATAGAGATTTAACTTAAATTGAAATAACTTAAATCCCAGGAATCATAGATGTGAAATCCATCAAAATAAATCAGAGTCTCTACAAAGAAATTATAATGGTAGAACACCATTTTCATGAATGGATGGAAACACAAAATTATTAAAGTTTTCAGACTACAAAATTATAATGTTTTCAAACTACAAAATTATTAAAGTGAATAACAAACAACAAAACTTTTAAGTAACTGTAAAAGAAAGAAAAATAGCACTATGTTATAATTTGGAACACAATGTGTATTGAAGGAAATCTCATTTTTGTATCACTTCTCATAAGACGTATGAAAAAGATTTTCTATATCCTGCACCAAGAAAGATATAGAAAAAATAAGTTAATAAATTAATTGAAATTATCTTACCATCATATTGATAGTACAGTAAAATAGCATCAAAGATGCTTTAGGATAAAGCTAACCATCAGGAGCACGCCAATTATCAAAGATGAACAATATTTGAACATTAATATGTTCATTGCTGATTAGAACCCAGGCCATAACTTCTTATGATAAGGTAAACACTTTGAACGAACCGAAGTTCAGTTCCTTCACTAAAGTTCATCGTCATGTTTTGGAATCTCGTTGTTTTCAATAGGGTCATGATCATATATCAACAATATAAATATTGCTTCATGCACTACTTTATAAGAAAGTTACATAAATACTGTAAATACAACTAACAAATAGCATTCAATTAAGCTATTAAATCAAAGAAGTTTATAAGAATAAGAGTTATTACTTGCATGCCGAGTTTCAGAATTGCATGATCAAAGTGATATCCTTTCTACATTTACCTCTTTTTAATATCTTGTTGAGGTCTACTGAACTATCTTTTGTTGTCAAAATATTCACTATTTAGTTATGACCTCGAAATAAAGAAACAAATTGTTCAAAATTAAACAAAAGAAAAGAGTGTTCTTGTTCTTGGATGAACAAGAACACTTAGATGAACAAGAACACTTAGATGAACACTTGGATAATACTAGATACTTGGATGAAAATTATTTTTATGATTAATTATATCAATCTTTGATTCGTTCATTTAAAGCGTGGTTCATCTGGAACTACTATTCATGTTTTTTAAGGTAATACTAGTATAGCACCCGCGCGATGCGCGGAAAATATCGAAAGAAATTAATCATACCAAATTTTATATATTAAAGTAAAAAATATGTAAAGTTTTGAGCATTGAATCTTAAAAGTCAATTATTTGCCTATATTAATGCTTTTGAAATTTCAACTATGCTTGAATTCTTTCATTATTCATTGAAATCTAAAAATTATATCTTTCAATTAAAATTAGAACTTAATCAGTTCTTGAATTTGAATAATAATATAATGATTTTCATATTTTGTAAATTCAAGGACTGACCAAACTCAAGTTGCTGATAATGGCTCTTATAAGATAAAATATTCTTTTGTTATTTAAACTCAAGAATTGACTAATCCATGACTATACTTCACTAATAATTTTGTCCTAACTATTTTTTTATCTCATGACAACAAAAGCGCATAGCTATCCATATATCATGATTTGATTTTACATTTTGTCATTTTTTTGTTATCCGATAAAGTTGTTGGTTTTATCATTTAAAAATATTTACTATCACTTCATTCAATATTTTAAGAAAAATTGATCACTACCCTCCTATAAGTAAGATTCAATTTTAACCTTATTTACTATTTCTCCAATTGAATAATTAATCATTGCTTTGCTTGATTAGTTTGAGTATGAAATTGCAATTACATCTCAAAAATTACTAAATTTTGCGATGTATGAACTTAGGAAATGTAGATAGCTGAATAGATGTAGGGCAAGAATATAAATCAGACACAGTATAACTTAATATTCGCCTATTAAAATAATAAATTTGTAGTTATTTAGTTAAGATAAAATATTATGTAACTTCTTTCTGACCATGAAGTTGTCAAACTTATGTGAAATCAAATTGTAATTACCCTTTTCAAGTTTATTCAAATAGTGTTATTCAAATATTATTAAGAATAAAAAGCTGGAGAGATAAAATAGATGACGATCAAGCTATACTCTTGTTACACAATAGAAAAATTTTCAACCAATGATTATAGATTTTGTACCAACACATTATCAAAGACAGACATAGCTCTAAGATATTAAAACTCAAAGCTTATTCACTACTTTCTTGAACTTTTAGTTTCGAAGTTGGGGGATGAAGCCCCATCCGACTTTGTTTTCTAAGATACACTTTCGATACCTACACTTGTTGGTTTTTCGTAGTGTTACCTCGGGCTTCCCCAATTCCATAAATTGTAGTCAAATTGATTTTACAATTTTACATATAGATAAATTAAATCATAAATTTTCTATCAATAACATTGACTATTTACATTTTTTAATATTGCAATTTAGCTTTCTGAAAGCTTGTCAGTTGGCATACACGCTGTTGTACTTATAATATAAGTGAGTTTTTTTAACATATTTATCTTTATACAAGTCATATCCTTCAAATCAATACCGTGATTTTAACAATTTTAGTTTTTGTATTACATGCAATGTGAAATTAAAAATTATCAGTAAAAATATAATTATCCTCATTCAAACACAAATTAGAGATTTTTATCTTCATTACCGCTAGTTTCTATTTGACCATTATCAAATTATTTAATGATTTTTTTCACCAAGTTAAGCTAATGAAAATATTCAAAAAGAAAAACAAATTAAAATAGAAGACGCGTCATTTCAAACTCTCTAGTATAATACGTGAAATTAGAGATTGGTTTGGATTCTTTTTATAGGAGGACTCCATTATCTATCAAACTCATTAAAAATTTTGGCCACATTATTTATTTCTGATAAATGCTGTGGATGGTAGCTTTGCAAGGTCAAATCAATATTATGAAACATTAAAATATAACTTCTTATATTATAAAAAATTTAAAAAGTATCTTACCATTCTTTTATTTTTTAAATTTAGAGATAAGATGGAAAACAAATGGAAAGATAAGACTGTTCCACTTTAAGAAGTCAATGATTCTCTCTTAGGATGCATTTTAGGCTAATTATATCATGAAAAATTCCGTATACACCTTTATCTTTCAAAAAAAAAAATTGTTAATGACAATATACTTACAAAACTCCTATAAGTTTAAAGATGTTCTTTGCAAGTAATTGCGAAGTATCAGGACTCAATTTGTATGCCATGACCTGCAACATTAGATGTGTTATTAGAACTTCAATCTCCAATGATGGGTCGGTGATGTTTGAAATACCAAACACCAATAACTCATTGGAGCACGACGTGTTTCCCTTTAGACCAAATTTTGATCTGCTATACCCATTATAAAAGGGAACAAAAGGCCGTAAACTTACTTACAAATGACCATAACAATAAAACATTATTTTGCTTCAAGTTTAGGAATACATAATGTTTAAATCTCTCATTGTTTGGTCCAAATAACTTCGTTGACTTCAAATGCCAATTTACATATTAAACTTAATGAAATAAATAAAGAAAATAATGAAATATAATATCATTACAGAACTAAGTTAATTATCATACACATAAAATTATCACTATAAGTACTATGTAAATATTTGGAGCTAAATAAGATTATAAGAGAAATCTATAAACGAACAAAAGAGGATGGTTGACTTAAATAGCCATTGTTGCTGTGTTTACTGCTGTGGTTGCCAAAGATAAAATTTTAGAGTGAAATTTGATGATCAATACAAATGAAATTGAGCTTTTATAGCAATAATAAGAAGAGTCCATAATGATCCAAACTCAGTTATATATTATTGAATACTATCAAAATTATCCTATATTAATATTTCAAATTTAAAAAATTAGATAAGGATTGAGTTGATTGGGTTCAAATTTCAAGTATGAAATAGAAGATTTTAGTTTTATATCATTTTTATTTAAGAGAACTCCATCATGTATCAAACACCTTCTAACTTATTTTGGATCAGACTTATTTTTTTTAAAAAAATCTAGATGGTAACTTTATCCTTTATTGAGTCCAATTCCCGTAAATGAATACCCAAAATAAATAGATAACAACAGTAGATACTTGGATGAAGATTAAGACAAGAATAGTCTCTACATCTTATAAGGGAGAGAATATTCAACTATTATCTAACATTCTACCTTAATCCTCGACCTTCACACCTTCCTATCTAGGGTCATGTCCTCGGTGATCTGGATGTGGGCCATGTCTTGTCTAATCACCTCGGATCAGTTCTTCTTCGGTCTACCTCTTCATCTCAGTAGACTCATCACAATTAACCTCTCACGCCTCATCACCGTGGCGATTAATAAAATAATAATGAATAAAATAAATATATAAAAATAATAAAAATGCTTGAATGAAGACACCTGATCGGCCTGACTTTCCCAAATGCCTCCCACCGGCCCTTCTCCTTTACGGGTCTGGATTTTTCGCATCGTTATACCTTATATCGGTACGATAATGGTAAAAATTTATAAATACTATTATTGTACTGATATACCACTATACCGATACCGTTATACTTATCGTTACGTGTTTGATTATCGGTACTGGTTCGGTTTGACCACCCCTATTCCTAATAGCATATTTGGTCAAGCTTCTTGGGAACAACTTTTATAAAAATTTGATGTGTTTGACAAAAACCTAAAAGTGTTTTTTTAGCAGAAGTATAAACAGTTTTCTTTACCAAAAATTTTTATTTACCACTATTTCTAATAGTTTAACCAGTGTATCTCTCAAATATAAATAAAATTATATCTCCTCTCTCTTTTTTGGTTTAACTTTCTTTCGACTTACTAAAAATATATATGTTAATTTTGGGTATTACATTTTAATTAAATGAAAATACAAAATTAAAGCAAGTGTTTTATAAAAATTATTTAAATCAATTTTACATTTAGACAATATCAGTCACAAAATATAATGAACCTTAATAATGGTCTTTTCTAATTTCTTAATTTGACACTTAAAACTACTTTTTGTAAAAATTATTCAAAACTGTTTTTAAAAACACTTCTCAAACGAGTTGGTCAAATACAAATTGATTATTTTTTAAAAATAGTTATCCGAACAAAAATACTTTTCAAATTAAGCAGTTTTTGACATGTGAAACGGACTATTAGTTTGTTGGCTTGCTTTGCTCGTTAAAGATATACAAAGTGCGAGGATTTGGCATTGAGATATTTGTGCATAAGGCTGTTCTAACTTGTTTGGATTCGATTGTGGGTATCTGATATCATGTGTAAATTCAGAGGTCAATTTCTTTATCATATAAATTTTTGGATTTAGGGTAGAGATCGTAGTGTAAGCATACATTTCGCACTATATTAAGCAAAGTTATTAAATTAAAAGCTTGTACTAAAATTTAATTCTTTACAAATACTAATTAAATATTAGTTCATCAGTTATCTCGTATAATAGTATGGTGTTTCAGTACTTTATCTCGTGACAGAATTTGCTTATCATGATAACACGCAAATAAAAATCAGAATCACTTCATCAAAACACTAAACAAGGAGGAAAAATCGTACGTTAAAATTTTTTCAATATATTTATATAAGGTGGTACAATCTTACCACTTTAATATTACTTCCCAAAACATTTGTCGAGGGTACACTATTCTTACACTACTTTTTACATTTGGAATTTAAAGGACGAGTTGCACATTCTTGGCTTACAACAGATTCTTCATCAGTAGTAGAGGGTGGATTAGGGGGGAAGAAATTCTCGCAGTGTTGGCACAAGCAGGTGTCGTTGACACAAATTGGATGGGCTTCGCTGCTGCCACAGTTAATATGGCAATCTGCTACAGTCTTACAAGGTTGTCCACCTGCATTTGCTGTTGCCAAAATTCAAATACATTAGAAAGGGTCATAATGAAAAGGCGGTATATCAGTTATAGTCGGACATTTCTATAACATATATATTCTAGTTAAGCAACAATATTTTCCTATAGAGGTAAGTTTTTATATAACAAATTTTTCATGTTACTTTATATTATAAGTTCTCGCAATAGCAACCAAAAAATATACGAATAAATAATGTCATCATAGAAAGGTTTTGACTGTATTATTATAAATTTCAAACAAAAATTAGAAAATATACAATACTTTAAAAGCCTATAAAGAACATGAAATTATTGGATGAAAAAATGAAAGTAAAACCTCATCACACCTGCTTTTTCCCTGTTAAAAAAATGTCAACCCTAAGTAGGAGGGGAATCTTGTTGAACCCCTGATTTTAAACCATGATCTTACGATAGAAGATAACAAGTCAATTAGAAAAAACCTAAAATAGAATAATAAATAAAATGATGTCGCGATCGTAGAGTCTGATTTCATCGTCTTTACATTTGAAAACATGACTAAACAAGTTGAAAATGTCAATTTTTTTAACGAATCTCACTAGCAATTTTACCAAGTAGTAACAAGAAGCTTAAAATGTTATCCTTGTTTTGGTAATATTATTCTTTTAGGAGTAAAAAAAAAAAGGTGTTGGTATTCCAGTCAAATGTATTGAAAGGGTTCTCTTGACTACTTGAACTAACCTTTCCAAACGAACAACAAGGTGAATAACAGGATCACTTTAAAGGAAATCATATCCATCTTCCTTAGATAATACTTCAGTGACAATATGAAATTTGTTTTCCTATGTAGAAACCATCACTACAACATTATATTTATAGGGAGGTGATGAAGACAATCCAAAATACAACCTAAATCCAATGCAAATTGTCTTCATTGACCATTGAGTAAAAGAGGATTATGGTCTGGATAAGTTCATTGACCAATCACACTAGGCCGTTACGCTATAATTGGAAGGTAGATACGTAGTTTAATTGGTTGGAAAATTTTCATTTTTTTCTAGAAATCTGAGGAATATATTATGTAGGTGCTTGTTCTTTTATTTATATTATTATTATTATTATTATTATTTTGGTTTTGATAGGTGGTAACTCTTTTTTTTAATGCGTTTATCAGTTTATATATGCATTTAAATATGTTTCGATGTACATGTTAGATGTATGCATGTGTATAAATATCGTAGTAGTACATATTTCTATGTTTATATATGTGTGCGTGTGTATTTTAACTACCTTGTATTAATATATTGATTGGACATCCTTATACTAGATTGTCATTGTTAATTAAAGGATATTAGTAGAGTGAAATGAATCTTTCCCTCGTGAGGTAGACTTAAAATTGAATATAGATGGTAGCAGACTAGCAGTAATATTGTCCAGTCAAAATTGCAGGACAAATGGGAGGAATTGTTAGAAACAAAAATGATAACGTCGTACTGGAGGCTAAGGTGTATTTTATTCTCCATGTCCTGGTCTGGACTTGCTTTTACTTTTTTAAAAAAAATTAAATTTAGTTAATTGCAAATCCAAAATAGTTATTTCATCAAATTTTATTTTGTATGACAGTTTTTTTTACTAGACTAAAAGTGTACGTGGAGATGTTTATAATATGTGAATTTTGGACTATAAAGTTGTAGGAAGTTAAAATTAGAAATAGCGACTGAAAAATTAGTTGGATAGACGGAACGATTTAAAAAGTTAAAGATTTGATTGTTAATTGTTGGAAGTTATCATAGTTGTATAAAATAATACTCCCTCTATGAGTACCACTGTATGATGGTTTTGACTTAGCATGCCAACCGAAGCGTTGGGACCTTCTTCAACCCCAGGATGTGATGAGTTAGACACCGAGGTGCAAAACGACTCCGTCGATAAAAGTTCTTGGGAGTCATCAGCCTGTTATCCCTGACGTACCTTTGATCCGTTGAGCGAGAGCTCTTCCACATGGGACTCCCGAATCACTATTACCGACTTTCGTCTCTGTTCGACCAGTCGGTCTCACAGTCAGGCAAGCTTATACCATTACGCTCACGAGCAGAGTTTAGTTCTGATCTGAGTAGGCTCATAATAGGGAATACTCTAATCTTAGGATCCGGGATTTTATGAATCACCGGACTAAAATAAATAATATCATCTTTGTCTCTTAATAAGTGTTCTTGTTCTTATTTTTTATTATCCCAAAATAAATGTCTCTTTCGAAAACTAATACAAGATTAATTAATTTTTTTAGTCTTATGCGTGTAATTAAAAAGGTAAGAAATGAGTAATATACTTAAAATTGGGTATTAAAATTCGTAAATAAGGGCAATTAGATTAAGTATACATAGTAATTAACGTTCTCTAATGAGTGTCAAAAGTGAAAAAGGGTCACTTATAATGTGACCAAGCGAGTATTAATGATAATAAATAATATTACATACCATGTACTAGACGAAAAAATTTATCAAAATTGAGCATAGATAAATTGCTCGATCATAAGGTCAAATTATTACTTCCCTTAATAAGTGTCCTTTTTTTTTGTCCAAAAATAAGTGACATTTTAGAAAATTAATACAAAATTAATTACTATTTTTTTATGATTTATCCTTGCAATTAAAGATGTAAGAAATAGTGGGTCCAGATTTGCTCCATTGATGTTTGCTCCATTAAATATCAATATACGTTTGGATCAATGCCATGTGGATAAATATACTTGTAATGCTGGGATTGCATTCTATATTTTCTATTAAATTTTTTATTAATGGTAAGTTGGTAACTTTGCAAAAATAAAAGAATGGAATTAATTAAATTGAAAAATGAAGGGAGGGAGATGAAAAAATTATTTTTATATTAGAATAAATATTACTCTTTTTATTTTTCAAATAAGGTTGAAAGATAAGTTTTTGGACATGAATTTTGATATGATTCGGATTAACAACTAGAATAAAAGTAATAACGTGAAGTAAGCAGTTTAAAATCAAGAAATGGTATCTAAAATAAAGTAAGTAAAATGACCCATTCAAATAACGCATATTAAATTCATGCTAACAGAAATAACATTTTCTTTTATACGACTTATATGTATAGGATTACTTCAAGTTTAAAATGAATAATTTAATTTGAATGTGAAAGGAGTACATTTATTTTTACAATAAAGATAAATTTTTTTAATTCCATCCTTTTTCTCTATCAAATTAATTTTATTTTTATAATACTAGTATATCATCTACTTTCTCATCAAATTGCATGAAACTATCATTACTTTAACAATACTTCCAAGAAGAAGCATTATGAAAATAATATATAAACATTTTTTTAGCACTTACATGAAGGCATAGTAAAAAATATGTATCTTTAGTATCTTTATTTTAATGCTCTTTGTATTGTATCATTTACATCCCCATGTTAACAAACTGTAAAAGCATGAATAAATCAGCTTATGAACTGAGAGTTGCTTCATCCTTCATCATATCTCCTCTAATCATGCACAAAATGCGCCAATAATATATAGATTGCTATAAGCTTTGGTAATTATTGTGAAGGTTTATGATTTAACCGCCTTCTAGCATCATTGAAGTTGCTTTAAAGCAGAGCAACAAAGAAATTAAACATGTGTTAGCTTTCACGTCCTTTTTCTCGATAGTTGCTTCAACATGTCGAATGTTAAGCTCAACACAATTTTGAAAGCAATAGAATGCAAACAAATTAGAGCACAAAAGGAACAAAACATAAATTTAGAAGAACTGAACTGGTAAGGTACTATATAGATTTAAGGAGTTGAAATTTTATTCCCGCTAAAATTTTTCAAATTACAAAATTATATTAATTTGTTAGGGATAAGGATAAAACTACTTAAGTGGTATAGAATAATTATCACAAAAAATATTATTATCCTCGTACAAACTCCAACTAAAGCACATTGTTATAATATGGAGATTAGTAGTACCATATCTCCATTATTTTCTTTATGATTAATTTAGTACTCTCTCCGTCCCAGAATAGTGTTTATCTTTCTTTTTTTGTTTGTCCCAAAATGAGTGTCTCTTTTCATTTATGGCAACTCTTTAAATCTAAGAGTTATTTTGGACCACAGGATTTAATGACTCTGGCCCACATTACACACATCTTTCATTTAAAGTACAGGATTTAAAAGTCTTCCTTATTTTCTTAAACTCTGTGCCCAGTCAAACCCAAACACTCATTTTGGGACGGAGGGAATAGTTAATTAGTACAAAAGGGAGATGGTATGAGTATTTGCACCAACAATTCATCTATACAGTAGGGGCACGACCAAATATATGAAGGTGGCGAATAAAAATATTAACTTACGTTTATGAACACATAATCTTAAACAAAAATTACACTCTGAAAATACTCAAAGACAATAACATATTATTCTGTTTAATAAGCTCTTAGGAAAAATATAAACAATTAGCTGATAACAATACAATATTAACAACTTTTCTCATCATAATTTACCCAACTGCAACAAATTGTTTTCTCCCTTCATCCAAGTAAATCTGACAATGGAAAAAGAGACTACGCCAGACAAACTATAAGCTTTTGATCATTAAAGTAAATAATGAAGAGCTTGTTATCCTACGAATACTTATCGAGTCATCTCATATGTGATAGAAAAATTACTCTTTAAAAATTTTCCTGCAAAATATTATAACTTACAGATCAAAATAAAACATATATTTCACCCAGAAGCATTAGTAATTAATGATTATTCTTGTGTACTTGAAAGACATCTGAAATAATAACTACTTCTAATAAATAGGGTAATGAAATTACCTCCAATGTAGCGCTGCCATGGGAGAAAACAGGTCTATCAGAGTCCAAGAATAATTTATGTAAAATCATAATTTTTGTTGTAATATTGTTGTAATGATAACTCAAGAAGAAATTTCAACACCTTATTTGTCATCGGTTTTTCTATCTTTTTGATGAATCCTAAATTTTTGCTACACCCTGCAGGACCTGTATAAAAAAAGACATAGGTAAAAGTTATCGAATTAATTGAATTAGATCAATCTCACCAGCATATTGATAAAGTACAAAAATAATCATTGATCAAGAAAATCTAGAAAGCTGACTATATATTTAAGAACATAAAAATTTATGTTATGTGAGTTCTCTTAGTTCATAACTTTAGAGTTTTTGCATAACAGATATGGAAGACTCGGATATATATTGTCATTTAAGAGCCACTTCAGAAATGGACTCCTACTAAATCTCGTTGCCAACAAATTTCATGCCAAATTTGAAAAGCAAATTGGAGTTAGATAATGATATTTAGAATTCAAATTCAAAAATCAAATTGGAGTTAGATAATGATATTTAGAATTCAAAAATTCAACTAACTAAATCCAAATTTCTTTATCTTTATCTTCTTAATTATTTAAGATATGGTAGTAATTATTTTTCCAAAAGACAGCCAGCAAATGTCTAGTCAAATTTGAATAGCAAATTGCAGTTTCGATAATGATAGATAACTCATTATCTTTTTAATTTGCTAAAGATATGGTAGTAATTAGTATATTTAAAAAATACTTATCTTTTAATTCTAGTGCAACAAAACAAAAATATATCTCTAAGCCAAATAATATAAACAACTTAGTCGTTTAGTTAAATTTGGATAAGGAAAAATAATATATAGGTTGATAGCATAAGCCTTCAATTGAACTCTTTGTCAAGTGGATAAAGGAGAAAACTAAATCTATATTCAAAAAAAAGATTATCCTCAATTTAAATTCAAAAAACAACTGCATTTTTTTCAATAGTTTTATTACAATACCAACAACTAACTTTGTCCTAATAATTTTTTACAACTAATATAACTACTACTCTCCTTTTATATATATAATATATATAGATAGATTTGTAATGTTACCAACTTACCATTAGTAGAAATTTTAACCAAAAATATAGAGCACAATCTCAGCCTTCCAATTATATTTATCCACACGGCAATGATCCAAACCTATATTGATATTTAATGGAGCAAATTCGGAGCAAAATAGTTAATGTACTTAAGTTGGGTTTTCGAGATTGGTAAGTAAGGGTAATTAGGTAAACTATACATAATAGTTAATATTTCTTAATGATATTTATAATAAGACGGGGAGTAACATAAGGTTTTTATAAATCATCTCAGTAATTTTTATAGTTTTAACAACCTTCTAGTCATTCTTTTACAGATCATTGCTCATGGCTTGCAGCTTTTTGCACTACAAACTTCATTTGCTAAAGCACTTTTAACTGGAATTTGCATGGTTCCATTAGCTGCATCAGGTGGAAAGTATGTATTACACATTGGAGAGCCTTCACCACAGTTTATGTGGCAGTCTTCTGCTTTTAAACAGGGTCTTGCACCTGCAGAAGCTGCATATAAAACGTGTTGTGCATTCATACTAGCAAAATGTAAAATATGGATCGACCAGTGGAAAATTGAATTTCAAGAACTTTAGCTAGGGGTTCCATTTGATGTCTTTCTTTACTAAAAGACACCTAATATTAACCCGACTACTCTAGATTCATCCGAATAGGCCCACTGAGTGAGTAACGTGCTCCGTACCAAAATATTTGTAATGGCCCGCCCAGTCATTTTGGTAAATCGAAGCTCCGATATGCATGTCGATATATTTTTTTAAGTTCCAATAAGTTTGTATGGTGATTTTGGTCATGTCCACAAAGTTTGGTTAAGTTTCGATGAGTTTTGGATAAGTTTTGGTTTCGGTTTCGACGTAATTTGAGCATAAAAGTTACCATATTGAGAAAACGGCATTTCATTCGTATTTCGACTAAACCATTATATCCGTATCGTAATTTGGAAACCATAGAAACTGAAAACATCAAGTTTCGACATCATATGAGGGATTTATGATAATTTTACTAAGAATTGGGTGCCAGAATTTTCAGATTATTTACGAAATTGCCACTCACTGCGTAGTTAAAAATCTGCACTATTCCAAATATTGAAACCAACATATCTCCTTCATTATAAGGTCAAATGGAGTGATTCAAAAGCCTAACTTGACTAGATTTTCACAAAGAATCTATTGGAGGCATCAAAAGTGAGTTTTGGGATCGTTTGGTACAAGAAACGAGGCAGAACATTAGGCATTTTTGGCTATTAATGTTTATGGAGTTTTTCTCATCTTGAAAGTTTGGAATTGGGAGAATTCAAGGATGTTCTTCTATGGGGTAAGGTCTAAACCATAACCTAAGTATTTTCTTTTGATTCATTACTTTGGTTTAAGCTTTAATCCATGATTTCTAAAGTATGAAATTGGGGTTTTCTTGTGAAGAATGTTTAATGGGTCTTTCTTGAGAAGTTCATAAAATTGATTAGATTTCATAAGTTGCTTTAAATAATGAAGTTGATTGATTTTATGCTAGATTATGATATATCTAAGGTTGAATTTGATAACTCTATTTTGGTCATAAATGGTGGTTGTGAGAAATTGGGGAAGTTGAGTAAGTTCTTAAATTTTAACTCAAAAGTGGAATAATATGGGGATTTGGGAATGTTAACGATATCGGATTGACTTGATTTTCGTATGTATAAACTCGTTTTCGAATGGGTAACATGATTGTAGAATTGGATTTGAGATTTGAGGTGTTTATAAATAATTGACTTTCAACATAAACCCGAAAATTGATAAGTTGGCTATTTGATGATGTAGATGGACTTTAATTGAGAAAGTAACCACACTTTGGACTCGTGGGTGAATGAGTAATCTAAAAATGTATTTTGTTCCGGTAATCGGATATGTGGGTCCATGGTTGACTTTTGGGTTGACTTTTTGACTCGTTTGTCATCCAGTCATGAAAATTAGTATGATAGCTTATATTGATTGTATTATTTATTATTTTGCATAAAGTGGACTTATTTGGAAGGATTTGGGCGTGAAAGGACGATCGTGGGCTAGTTAGCAATCGTCGACTTGAGGTAAGTGGTTTACATCCCTTCTTTGGTAGACTTTCTCCACATTGGATGTCTATGTATGTGTTCCTTACATGCATGGCTGCTGAAATGGGCATACTCATTATGCCAAGACTATTTTGAAAAGTATAATTACAGCTCATCATCATTTCTTGATTTATTATCGTAGCACGATGTAGTTCCGTGCATATTATTATGGTACGATGTAGTTCCGTACATATTATCATAGCACGATGTAGTTCCGTGCATATTATTGTGATACGATGTTTCGTACATATTATCATAGCACGATGTAGTCCCGTGCATATTATTTTGGTACGATGCAGTTCCGTACATATTATCATAGCACGATGTAGCTCCGTGCATATTATTATGGTACGATGTAGTTCCGTACATATTATGGTAGCACGATGTAGTTCCGTGCATATTATTGTGGTACGATGTTTCGTACATATTATCATAGCACGATGTAGTCCCGTGCATATTATTTTGGTATGATGTAGTTCCGTACATATTATCATAGCACGATGTAGTTCCGTGCATATTATTATGGTACGATGTAGTTCCGTACATATTATGGTAGCACGATGTAGTTCCGTGCATATTATTGTGGTATGATGTTTCGTACATATTATCATCGCACGATGTAGTTCCGTGCATATTATTATGGTACGATGTGGTTCCGTACATGTTATCGTAACACGAGGTAGTTTCGTGCATATTGTCGTAGTATGGCGTAGTCCCATACATATCATTAAGTCACAATGGGAGTGTCTTGGTACTTTGATGACTGGGTATGAATATTACTTGTTTGCTAATTAAATAATTTTGGCTTTACTTTTTGTTACCTTGGAGTTGTTTGAGTTTTCATATATTTGCAACTCGTTATTCTACTTGGAGCCCTGTCCCCACTTACTGAGTCCTTTTGACTCACCCACTTTCTTTGTTTTTTCGTATTGTTTTATATTCGGCAGATTCGATATCGAGTTCTACCAAGCATTGTGGTAAACGGAGTTGCTCGTCCTTTAATCTAGCGGTGAACCACTTTTGACCTGTGGTGACATCTTTCCTTATTATTTTTATGTTAATATTAATGATTATATTTCTTTATATTCGGAGATGTATAACCTTATTGACTCCTTAGATGTTCATGATTCATGAGAGGACTTAGAACATGGTTGCAAAGATCCTAGTTGTGTATTTGGGTTATATATCATACTCCGCTATTCTTTTCATAATTTCTTTTATTTGGTTATTTCATATGCAAGTCAAGTGTTGCTCAAGAGGGGTTCGCCCAATGAGTTGGGTTTGGGTGCCCGCACGACCTATAGGATTTTGGGTCATGACAATTGGTATCAGAGCCTAGGTTCTAGGGTCCTTGTGAATCATGAACAGTGTCAATTAGAGTCTTGTTGATGGGTACGATGACGTCCGTACTTATCTACGAGAAGCTATGGTGACATTTAGGAAACTTCACTTCTTTCATTTCTTAATCGTGCCTTGATACTTGAAAGTGAATGATTTGAATTCCTTGGAACTATAATGCGTCAACGATGAAGATGTTATAAAGATATGGAAGACTTCACAGTATGTGTTAGACACTTGGTTTGGAGGCAAAAGCTCGGAAAAATGGTGAAAATATTTGGCTTTAGCCTATCTTATGGATAAGTTGGTATAAATATGGAAGGTAATTGGCTTAGTAATATGAAATCTAGAAGAATAGTTGAACTATTGAAGTATCCTTTAATAGAGCAAAGGGATTTTCGTAATCTTTGGAATCGTGAAAGAATTCGGTTAGTCGTGCGACGCTCAGGCGATGATGGTTCGCAATACACTCGTTAGTGGAAACTAGGCAAGCTAGATAGTCATATTTATGCATACTAAGGTATGGCACAAGTTCTAATGCTAGTTTCAACACTTGAGTGCATGATGAGAAGGTCGTTCAACATAATATCTAATTCTTGTGCGAACCTTAATATGGGTTGTAATCAGTATAATAAGAAATTCATGAGATTTTTGTATGTTATTGATAAAGGTAGTTGTAAAATTCGCCAAGCTATCTTTGGGTGTATCACAAGTGGAGGAGCCTTTGGAGGCTGACCTAGATTTTTCTGCATCTTAGTGGTCTTTGTATATTTGATGATTGAGGATTTTATTTCAGATAAGCCGTCTGAGTGTTTGCTCGTGGCTCAAGGCTGAAGTAACCATGATGAACCTTGGATTTGTAAACTCAAAGTGGCAAGATCTTTCTTTTGGTAATTCATGTCGGTTATGAACCCTGGAGTTCCTTTAATGACTTATTCTTAGGCGAAGCCTAAGTGTGGGAGTCGGTGGTAGATTGTGAGACCTTTGTGGTTGTCGGAACCGTCTTACGAAGACTTCTTATCAGTAAAGATTTGATCATTTTCCTTTTCACCGTTGTGGTTTGCTCTAGCGGGGCTAGGAGCTGGAAGTCGGTGGGTTATGGATTTCTTGTTGTGGATTTTATGAGTTTCGGTGCCTTGTCTTCATGAAGTGTCAGACTTTGGAAGTTAGACCAGTGTTCATAGTTTTGACTTGGACGAATGTGTTGTAAAATTCCTTGTAGGTACTTTTGCGTGATTCATCATGACCATGATGGTTGATTTTATAAGTTGTCGGGAAGCAGTCCCGAATGTGTTATTATGTGAAGTCGAGGAGTTGTGTGTGCCTCTTGGGGCCAAATCGTACATGTGTGGTTGGATTTTTTTTTTATATGGTACAGACTTTGACTTGTGTTGTTACGAGAGAGTTATCGCGCGCACATCGCTTTGTATGACTAAGAGTGCGGTTGCGGGACTCCTCACGTGGTTATATTGGTTGGTCCGTAATGCTTGTGCGATTGCGATCAGGTTGCGAGGAAGCGAGGTCTGTGCGAGGATGTTTATGGTAAGTCGTTGATCTATTGGCTGCTTGTTTGGAATGAGTTGCGGATTTCTTCTAGTAGGTTTTACTTGGTGAGGCAGTGTCTTTAGTTTGTTGCTTCTTGATGGTATGTGTATCTTTTACTTTGCACCGGGTTAGCACTTGGGTGCATGAGTTTTGTCGTGGTATTTTTGAGGCCATGTAGTGCCGAACAATGTTGGATCTGTGACTTCGTGTGTAGGACCATGTGTGAGTTAGGGTGCGATTTGTAGCCGTTGGACTAGATTGAGCTGGTTGTGGCTATAGCTAGTATGTTGACTTTTCTTGGGAGCTATGATTGCTGGAACTCTTAATGCACTGTTTAGTTGTCGGTGGGTTGTTATTTGTATTTGAGATTATGTTATGCAACATGTTTGTGTCTCGGACTGTATCTTGAGTTGGTGTGATGGTGTTGATATATGTCGGTTGTAGGCTGAAATTGATTTCGGCTTTCTTGGGGTGTGTGTTGGTTTGTTAGGATCGATGTGTTTGCGAGTAGTGATTTTTATTTTAAAATTAAGGTCGTACCTCATTTTGGGTTGGTGTATCATGTTCAGTATTTTGAGGTGTTATCAGCTAAGATTGGTTCATCTTATCAGCTGATAAATGTTCGGAGATGATTTTGATAGTTGCCGGTTAGAGAGTGTATTAGGCTTTATAATGTTGGTTTCGGTGGGTTACAATTATGTTCTTCTTGTTACGGTGAGTATAATTTTGATGATAGTGTTTGATCTTGCGATGGCATGGAGTCGTACCATTGTTGACCCGTTTGGATATGTTCGATTGAGTTTGATCGCGAGATTTGATATTTCGATTGGTTGTACTCAGGTTGTTTCTGTTGGATTCTGGAGAGTGTTATACCTTATGGCTTAGAAGGTTAAAGACTTGTGTAAGTGAAACCCGAGTGGCTTAGCGTCAGTTATGTGAATTTTGTTAATCAGCGATTATTGTTGTGCTTTGACCGTTGATTTGAGGTTTCCGTCTGCAGTTAGTGATAAGTCGGCTTATTGCTTCTAGACTTGGTGCACTCAGTTAGTACCGTTCGTTCGGTCGAGGTTGTTTCGAAATGTGGGTTCAAATTGGTTATTATTCCTCCTTGTAATGATTGGTTTTGTGCCACTTGGGTTGGTGTTGAGTCATGTGAGGTTCTAATTTCTCTATGTGAGAACGCTCGCAAATGTGATTTCTTAGATGGTTAGGCTTGAATGTGAGGACGGAATATCCTAGTGTTCGTGGTTTGCTCTTTCCTTGCTATTCTTGTTGCTTATATATTATTCTGATTTTGGTTGTGACCGTGTGGGGTCCCATGGTATTGATTTGATTCTAGATATTTATATGATGTCGCTGGTTTGCTTTAAGCTGGATTGTATTGCCTTTTGGATTTTTTTGTAGCTGTTGATAGTCCAATGGTTGCTTAGTTATAGGGGTAGTGCCGTCGAATTTTTTGTAAAATTTGAGCCTTAGCGAGATTACGGCATTGCGGTGATATTGGAAGGTTGGTGTTGTCGTTGATATTTATGGTTTGCTCTCGTTCCTTCTTATCTTGGAATCTCTATGTTCGACCTTTGGGTGTTGTTGCAGTGTGGGGCATTCACGTTGTTATTGAGTTATTCTCGGAATAGCGGTTGTATCACATGGTTGTTGTGGTTGTAGTGGTTGATTGGTATTTCTAGGGATCCTTATGTTGTTAGGGGAGATGCTGCTGAAATTTTTAAGGATTTCAAGACTTAAAAAAAATTTGAGTTCGATTTGTGGTCTTCGGATGGAGGTTGTGCCATTGGTTTTGTGCTTGGTTCGTTCGTGGACGAACGAGTCTAAGTAGGGGAGATTGTAATGGCCCGCCCAGTCATTTTGGTAAATCGAAGCTCCGATATGCATGTCGATATATTTTTTTAAGTTCCAATAAGTTTGTATGGTGATTTTGGTCATGTCCACAAAGTTTGGTTAAGTTTCGATGAGTTTTGGATAAGTTTTGGTTTCGGTTTCGGTTTCGACGTAATTTGAGCATAAAAGTTACCATATTGAGAAAACGGCATTTCATTCGTATTTCGACTAAACCATTATATCCGTATCGTAATTTGGAAACCATAGAAACTGAAAACATCAAGTTTCGACATCATATGAGGGATTTATGATAATTTTACTAAGAATTGGGTGCCAGAATTTTCAGATTATTTACGAAATTGCCACTCACTGCGTAGTTAAAAATCTGCACTATTCCAAATATTGAAACCAACATATCTCCTTCATTATAAGGTCAAATGGAGTGATTCAAAAGCCTAACTTGACTAGATTTTCACAAAGAATCTATTGGAGGCATCAAAAGTGAGTTTTGGGATCGTTTGGTACAAGAAACGAGGCAGAACATTAGGCATTTTTGGCTATTAATGTTTATGGAGTTTTTCTCATCTTGAAAGTTTGGAATTGGGAGAATTCAAGGATGTTCTTCTATGGGGTAAGGTCTAAACCATAACCTAAGTATTTTCTTTTGATTCATTACTTTGGTTTAAGCTTTAATCCATGATTTCTAAAGTATGAAATTGGGGTTTTCTTGTGAAGAATGTTTAATGGGTCTTTCTTGAGAAGTTCATAAAATTGATTAGATTTCATAAGTTGCTTTAAATAATGAAGTTGATTGATTTTATGCTAGATTATGATATATCTAAGGTTGAATTTGATAACTCTATTTTGGTCATAAATGGTGGTTGTGAGAAATTGGGGAAGTTGAGTAAGTTCTTAAATTTTAACTCAAAAGTGGAATAATATGGGGATTTGGGAATGTTAACGATATCGGATTGACTTGATTTTCGTATGTATAAACTCGTTTTCGAATGGGTAACATGATTGTAGAATTGGATTTGAGATTTGAGGTGTTTATAAATAATTGACTTTCAACATAAACCCGAAAATTGATAAGTTGGCTATTTGATGATGTAGATGGACTTTAATTGAGAAAGTAACCACACTTTTGGACTCGTGGGTGAATGAGTAATCTAAAAATGTATTTTGTTCCGGTAATCGGATATGTGGGTCCATGGTTGACTTTTGGGTTGACTTTTTGACTCGTTTGTCATCCAGTCATGAAAATTAGTATGATAGCTTATATTGATTGTATTATTTATTATTTTGCATAAAGTGGACTTATTTGGAAGGATTTGGGCATGAAAGGACGATCGTGGGCTAGTTAGCAATCGTCGACTTGAGGTAAGTGGTTTACATCCCTTCTTTGGTAGACTTTCTCCACATTGGATGTCTATGTATGTGTTCCTTACATGCATGGCTGCTGAAATGGGCATACTCATTATGCCAAGACTATTTTGAAAAGTATAATTACAGCTCATCATCATTTCTTGATTTATTATCGTAGCACGATGTAGTTCCGTGCATATTATTATGGTACGATGTAGTTCCGTACATATTATCATAGCACGATGTAGTTCCGTGCATATTATTGTGATACGATGTTTCGTACATATTATCATAGCACGATGTAGTCCCGTGCATATTATTTTGGTACGATGCAGTTCCGTACATATTATCATAGCACGATGTAGCTCCGTGCATATTATTATGGTACGATGTAGTTCCGTACATATTATGGTAGCACGATGTAGTTCCGTGCATATTATTGTGGTACGATGTTTCGTACATATTATCATAGCACGATGTAGTCCCGTGCATATTATTTTGGTATGATGTAGTTCCGTACATATTATCATAGCACGATGTAGTTCCGTGCATATTATTATGGTACGATGTAGTTCCGTACATATTATGGTAGCACGATGTAGTTCCGTGCATATTATTGTGGTATGATGTTTCGTACATATTATCATCGCACGATGTAGTTCCGTGCATATTATTATGGTACGATGTGGTTCCGTACATGTTATCGTAACACGAGGTAGTTTCGTGCATATTGTCGTAGTATGGCGTAGTCCCATACATATCATTAAGTCACAATGGGAGTGTCTTGGTACTTTGATGACTGGGTATGAATATTACTTGTTTGCTAATTAAATAATTTTGGCTTTACTTTTTGTTACCTTGGAGTTGTTTGAGTTTTCATATATTTGCAACTCGTTATTCTACTTGGAGCCCTGTCCCCACTTACTGAGTCCTTTTGACTCACCCACTTTCTTTGTTTTTTCGTATTGTTTTATATTCGGCAGATTCGATATCGAGTTCTACCAAGCATTGTGGTAAACGGAGTTGCTCGTCCTTTAATCTAGCGGTGAACCACTTTTGACCTGTGGTGACATCTTTCCTTATTATTTTTATGTTAATATTAATGATTATATTTCTTTATATTCGGAGATGTATAACCTTATTGACTCCTTAGATGTTCATGATTCATGAGAGGACTTAGAACATGGTTGCAAAGATCCTAGTTGTGTATTTGGGTTATATATCATACTCCGCTATTCTTTCATAATTTCTTTTATTTGGTTATTTCATATGCAAGTCAAGTGTTGCTCAAGAGGGGTTCGCCCAATGAGTTGGGTTTGGGTGCCCGCACGACCTATAGGATTTTGGGTCATGACAATTGGTATCAGAGCCTAGGTTCTAGGGTCCTTGTGAATCATGAACAGTGTCAATTAGAGTCTTGTTGATGGGTACGATGACGTCCGTACTTATCTACGAGAAGCTATGGTGACATTTAGGAAACTTCACTTCTTTCATTTCTTAATCGTGCCTTGATACTTGAAAGTGAATGATTTGAATTCCTTGGAACTATAATGCGTCAACGATGAAGATGTTATAAAGATATGGAAGACTTCACAGTATGTGTTAGACACTTGGTTTGGAGGCAAAAGCTCGGAAAAATGGTGAAAATATTTGACCCTCTTGCTCTAAAACACCTTTACAATTATTAGACTGCAACTCAAATCAAATGAAATATATTTTATCTAATGTACATGGAAAAGATTTATTCGAGAAGAAACAGGTAATAAGGTTCTGGTAAAATTGACCTTTTTTACCTAATATACTAATCATCTTATCCTAATTAAGAAAATTAAATCAAAACTATCGCTATGAAATCTATAGTGCAGAATGCTGCATAATTAGTTACGTGCATACGAACATTTAACATTGATGAAATTACCCCATATAGATGGAGTAACTTCATTACACAAACTGCACCACTACTGCAGTGCAGAGTAGTTTAACGATTCATAGATGGTCTGCCCTAAAAAATATTTTCCAATGTTCGACTAAAGAGAAGTATTTTCCAGAAAATGTTGTAGTAATAATTCTGATAATAAATTATGATGCAGGCAAAGCTAATTTGAGAAATTTTTAGTCTGAAGGACAACTAATAGTTTTTAAATGTTGATTTGTACACTGATATGAATCAGTAAATAACTTCGTTCACAAGTCGAGGTATCCATCTCAGTGAAAAATATTTTCCTAGGTTACGATAAAAAGACTTGTTACCAAAATGATTTATTCTGTCATACCAAGCACGCTCTTAAAGTTCTTAATACGCATTGCAATCATGGAATCACTCTTGTATTGCATAAGAATCCAGTAATCACCATAAAGACGGCCATTAAATGTCAACGAAATAATTCAAAGACATTTTATCATTGTCACTCTTAATCTTCATCAACGCAATCAAATACTTCAAGTCATATGGGCGAAGATCAACATACAAAATGAATAATCCGAAGACAAAACTACTCACTACGCCAGTCAAAATTGGTGAACACTACTATTATGAGTACAATATAACATTAATAATTACTAAAGCATCACATAAAACCATCGACCAAAAAAGAAGGCATTCTGCTGATTCCCAATCATCTGTTCGCTGAGATGTCAACCTCTAATAATCAAGTTGAACATTGACCAGAGGCTGCTCTCGCAATCATCAAAAGTTAGCACCTAAGGAAGAGTGGAGCTTCTGCTAACATCAAGGTGCCCAATAGAAGGAGGTTAAGCAAGGATCATGGATGCAACCTGTTCTGGCTTAATCATCCAAATAATAATACGATCCAGCATTCTTCTGCTCCCTATCCTTGGTTGATTCCAGTTTGTTGATTCTTGGACGGAAATTAGTTGGGTCCCTTCTAAATGTAATATTCAGATGCTGCATACAATTCAGACAGTACATCAACAAGAAATCAGCAATTGGAGTACCATTTAAAGCTAGTGTCGCTGTCAAGAGACCATTCACAATACAAGAGGAAATTTGTGCTACAATGAAAATTACTAGTTTCATGGTAGGCAGGCAACTTTTGAGCAATGAAGGCAAGCTAAAAAAGATAACAAACAAGATAAGCAGAAAGCTTACTGATAAAAATAGGTTCATTCCAGGTCAACAATGATTGAGGCGCATTTGCAATACAATCTATGGAAGGTTTCCCCTCGTACACAATGACTCTGTCTGCCAGGTAAGTTGCCATTATAAAGTCATGCTCCACGACGAATGCAGTCTTTTTCGCATGAAGAATGAATCTCTTAATGACTTTAGAAGCAACGATACGCTGCTCAGAATCAAGATAGGCACTTGGTTCGTCGATCAGATATATATCAGCAGGCTGCATGAAGTTCAGAAAACAAATTAGGTTAAGAAATACATCCATAGGTCCAATAGTCTTCATATAACTGCCCTGTAAAAAATGCAATTCTCTTCTGCAATCAACACTATACTACTAATGGTACCCCTCTAAATAGCTTTAGAGTATCGTGATAAAACTTATCTTGTGCAACATCTTTTTTACTATCTTACTATGCAGCAAAAATCAAAGATCTTCAATAATAATAGCACACGGTTAGACTTATAGTAAACACAATGAGCAACTATCAGGTATGAGAGACAGTAAGGTCAGATAGCCATCATTTGCAAGACCTTACCGGAAAAATAGGATACAATAAAGTAAATAAGGAAGAAAAAGAAAGAAAGACCTATCAGAAAAAGATTGCCAATATGTGTCACAATCATAGCAAAGAAAAGGGAGGCCTCTGCATTCGGTTGCACCAAGACATCCACCAGATATATGTACATAACCGTAGCAGCAGGTCACTGGGTTAAAGAAAATTTACCTTTCCAAGGCACAGGACTAAGGCAACTCTTTGCAACTCTCCACCAGAAAGATTCACAACTTCTTGGTCCATCAATTGCTCAATTTGGAGAGGCTTCATCACATCTGAATTAAACTGGGGGTGTGTATACGAATCGCGTATTTTCTGATGAAGCAAATGCCTGACTGTGGACGGAAACTTTGGACTAATTTTCTGGGGCTTGTAAGAAACATTGAACTCCGGTATCTCGGTATCAGATCCTTCGACCAGATCGGGCTTTAACAGACCAGCCTGCAGTACACAGAACCACAAGAGGGAGATTCAATCTTTAAAACACAGAAGACTACAAACAGCAGGCATTTCAGGCATGTCAAATTTGTATGCAAAGCGTACCAGCATACGTATAAAGGTAGTCTTCCCAGTTCCATTCTCACCAAGCATCACAACAATCTGTGAATCAGTAAATTCACCCTCAACAACCTTAAGCTTGAAATTACCCTGCGTCTTCGTCATGGTTGGATATTTGTAACGTGCATATGTTTCAATTTCCTCAGCGCTCTCTTGAGGGGTCTCAGCAACCTATGAGAAAATATTAAAAATATTAAATATTCAGTTAATAATGGCGGGAAATATGGATTACACAAGAATACGAGCTTACCTTAAAAGTAAGAGATTCATCACGGAAACGAAGATTTTCTGTAGGCACAAATCCAGCCAAAAATATATTAATTCCTTCCCTAACTGAGAAGGGTAGGGTCACAACTCCATATGCACCAGGCTTCCCATATAAGCAGCAAATGAAATCAGACAAATAATCAAGCACACTAAGATCGTGCTCCACAACGATGACATAGCTGAAAATAGAGGAATATTTCAGAGTACGTAAACTGATAAATGAAACCTTGAATGCTGAAAGTCAGAAAAGGAATGAAATTGAACCTATTTGGTCGAAGCAAGGATCTGACAACTTGGGCAGCTTTAAGCCTCTGCTTTACATCAAGGTAACTCGATGGCTCATCAAACATGTATATCTCTGCACTTTGTATTGCAACAACAGCAATAGCAAACCTCTGAAGCTCCCCACCAGATAGATCACCGACATTACGATCCAATACCTGATTCAGCTCTAGATCAACACAAAGTTGGGCTTTCACATCTCTCTCATCTTTTTGGTCAAGCACTTGTCCCACATTTCCTTGAACTGCCTTTGGAATATGGTCAACATACTGAGGCTTGATAATTGCCTGTTTGAAGAAAATTCAATTTACAAAGGAGCTAATGAGATTAGACACAACAAATAACGAGCTAAAGAACAAAGACATCTTGACATAGAATGGGTGATAATTTTTTGAATCAAGTTGTTCAACAATTCTTTTCTATATATACATAACCGTTATCATTCAAAACGGAAATGACATAATAAATAATTATTCAGATGTAGCAGGTCTTACTGCTCCATAGTAGGACAAAAGAGAGCACGGAATTTCTACACAAGTTACGAACAATGCCCCACTATCATTGAAAGAGCACTAATTTGTAACAGATCTAGTCAGCATCCATTAGTTAAGTTGGCAAACTAGTAAAGATTTGACGAATCTCAATGGTACAGAGAAAGAACACCTAAGCATTGAGGAGTACAACCCCCCCCCCCCCCGGGTCAGAAAATCAAATTCGGGATATTTTTATATTAGCCTGGTAGCCTCTATAAAAGAAGCAAGAAGTATTGTATATGTCCAATAACGAAAATACCAACTCGCAAAGAAACCAACTAACAAAAAACTTGAAACACTGAATCAGAAGTCCACCTTTAAGTTATCTTCCAGAATACGAGTGAAGTAGTTCTGCAATTCAGATCCTCGAAAGTGAGTCAAGATCTCCTGCCAATCAGGAGGGTTCTGCCAAAGAATTAAAGAAACGATTAGCGAGTTTTATGGCATTACATTTGCTAGTGATGAAGATGGAAAAGGGCAGTACACTGAAGCGTCCCAAGTTTGGTTTCAATTTTCCAGCCAAAACTTTAAGGGCAGTTGACTTTCCAATACCATTTGTTCCAACCAGACCAAGAACCTGCCCTGGCCTAGGGACGGGTAACCTGCAACAAATTTTTTGAAGAGTTAACTTTTTAAACAGACATCTGATCAGGAAGAGACTTCTCTAGAAGAGAAGCAGCTTCAACACACCTATGCAATTTAAAAGTGTTAGGACCGTAACGATGGGTTGTGTCCTTGTCTAAATCTTTTGGCAGATTGATGATCTGAATTGCTTCAAATGGGCATTTCTGCATTGACAAATAAAATATCAGTGAGCTAGGCACAATTGACCAATCTGCAGCAAAATGTTTCCCCATACTTGTGATGTATACAAACCTTAACACAAATACCGCATCCAATACACAGCTCCTCTGAGATGAAAGCAATCTTTGCTGCTGGAGTGACCTCTATACATAATTTTCCTGCAAACACAACGCATAACTGATTGAAGCAGACATATCTAAATACTGTCAAATAATAAAAACAAGCAAGCATCTTCCGCTGCTGTATGGAGTAATAGAACATTCATTCCAAATTGGGTCCGCTAGCATGATAGGTCCTCTATAGCCATTCCAAATTCTTCACCCTTTGAACCACATCATTATATATCCTAAATAATATCCTATACAAATTAATGGTTCTCTAAAACTTGAGGTTCTCCTAATCTTATACGTATCCCTACAATGACATGCAAATATCTAACCAAACTAAAGAAAACATCAAAACCCTAATGTAACAACTAAACCCTAATCTCTATATGTTGGTTAAATCAAATGGATCCTTTGCTTCCATCGCTCCGCTCTTAACTAAGTACACAACAATCCATGAGACTGGATGTAATCTGACACAGCTGCACTCCATGTGATTTTAGGTCTTTGACATTCCCTTTTAGTACCTTCAATTATTATAATGTTGCACCTATTTGTATAACTTGACAAAAAAGTAAAATTCTTTTAATCATCCAAGCTGTCGGTCTCATTCCTAACTTCCTAAATCTGATGCAACAATAGAAACGAAATCCATGCAAATCTGGAAATTGAACAAGCTTTCCAAGCCTTAAAGAAACCTTTTAACTTGTTAAGACTAGTGATATTAGATGAACAAACAACTAAGATACAGAACTGTAAACGAGCAAGTCAGGATATGTAACAGAGAACATTTCACCATGCATCCTGACAAATGTGCAGCTAAAACACAGCTCCCCAACATCGTTACAAAGATGTGGTTGCCTCAAGGAATCACCTAAAGGATTAGAGCAGGATAAAGATAAGAAGGTAAGAAAATAGATTCTTCAGACAATTAGCCCAAGTAGACTTCAAGCTGCCAAAAGTTTTACTTTCTTTCAGGGATACAACGATTTTGCTATTGTGCATCAGGGGACGCCTTGCTAACAGGCCCTTTTGTTTCCTTCGAAACAATCAATAAGGAGCTTCCCTAGTAAAAAGAGAAACCATTCAGATGCTCTTAGATATCTGTTCCAATGAAGGGAGATTATGCTTTCCTCCAGATGCATTCTACTTTCTCTAATGATAATAAACCAACTTCGAGGCAACAAAGAAAACCCCATTTAACACTTTCACATTCAATTGTATAAAGGGGTTAAATGGGTTTTCCTATAAAAGTGGACAAAGGTGAAATACAAGAAAGGTGTTACCAATTTAAACAGAGAGACATTTTTATCCCCATTGGCCCACTGTAATAACAATTCCAATCATCAACACAAAATATAGTAAATAATCCATTCAATTGTTTAAAGCTCAAGACTTCAAACAGAGCACGTAGCAATAACACAAAATACAAAGCAAGCTGTTACAATTTCCAATAGAAAAACTTCTTTTTATACCCATTAGACCACAATAACAACAAATTCCAATCATTCACACAACACCAGACCTTACCTCCACCAAGGTGGAGAGGCTGTTTCCGATGGACCCCCGGCCCAATCATTGACACCAAATACAGTAAATAATCTTGAATCCAATTGTATAAACCCTCGGCCCAAACATATATACACCTAATCAGAGTAATTAGTCTAACTCATTAAATTTACCCAAAAAAAAAGCCCAATTGACATACAACTCATATAAAACCTCGGTTCTTTTTATAACCAAGAAATCCTCGAGGACGAGTGGGCACGGTTAGACATAGCTCAAAACACACAACAAGTAGATAACTTATAGCACAAACAAATAATAGCTTAACAATTAAGCAATTAACATAATTAGAAGAATAAAAATAATAAAATAGTTTATACCAGTTTTAACAACGGGGCAAGATTTCTTGCATTCTTGACGGCACTTTTTGGGCTTACACTTGTCGGCGCTCACAATAGCGATACGGGTCAATCTCTGATCCGACATCTCGATCTGATTTCTCTAAACCCTAATTTCAAAAAATTAATAAATAAAATTTAGATAAAAAAATAGGAAAGTTGCAAAATTAAAGAAATATAGGGAGAAAAAGTATAACTGAAAGATAGAGAGAGATGAGAGAGAGAGAGAGGAAGGAGTGTGTGTGGCACGGTGTGAAGAGGTTATAGAGATGTGCTACCAATGTTAGCCCTAGTGTGGGCTGAGTAAACAAATCTTTTTATGATGACAAAACTGAGTTATAAATTAAAGTAATATAACAAGAACAAAATATTAATAGGAGCTAATATATATATATATAAAGAGAGTGACAAATATTTAAAGCGGAATGGAACAACTCTTCTTTCTTCTTTTCACTTCTAACTTCATCTTACAAATGATAGCCATATATAGAGGCATAAGAGAAGGGAGCAAAACTATTGCCAAATGTCATATTTTTGACAAGTGCTAAACATGCAAAGTTCTATTGACAAGTGTTAGTCATGCAAAAGTCTACTGACAAGTGCTAGTCATGCAAAGTTAGCCAAGTGCCATGGCATGTAAGAAAAGTGGCAACCATGCATGGAAAACCATTTCCAAATGGCAAACACAATTACATTTGACATGTATCTCTTAACAAGGGGCAACCATTTCATAACACTCCCCCTTGGTTGCCCCTGTAATACGCATTCCGTACTGCCTCATTAAAAACCTTACCAGGAAAATCTATTGGGACAGAACCTTGGTTAAGAAAAAAAGAGTGCAGTGCGTATTTACTCCCCCTAATGAAAACATCACTTAATGCCTCGAAGACGATGCATTCCAATCTTGTATATCAGCTTCTCAAATGTTGAGGTTGGCCACGACTTAGTGAATCCACCAAACTTTCACTGGAATGAATCCTTCAACATTAACTTCATCATTATTTTGTATATCACCGTTGAAAAAGGAATTTTGTTGTCTCATTTAGTTGTACCTTCTATTTAATTGAATTATCCATGCAATATATAATATTGTTGGATCTTCGTCTTCAAAGAAAAACAACGCCATTGCTGAATATGTTGAGTCCTTAATCTCAATCATTTATATTGTCGTCTAGCTTCATGCATGACTATTATCTGTTCAGGAATCGAAGAATTTATATTATAAAATGCCATGATATAGTTGTACCTCCACTAGCAAATAAATAGCCTATTGATATGGGATTTATGTGGATCAAATAGATATCCTGTATTATGCCAACGTCTTTACATTGAGGAAGAATTTAATCTTGTCAATAAGCTTATCAGAAAAGCTATAACTGGTGGAGTATTATTGGCAAGATACTCCAATGCACCAATTTCACTAAGATATGATATTTATATACCAAGAAGCTTGCTAAGGCAGTTTTACCACATGTGGCCGAATGTTTTAATCTGTATAAATATTTATGAAGCTTTATTGCACAGGTTTTCCGGAAACCTTTAAATGCTTCAGGCCTTTTGAATCCTTCGAGGATTTTCAATATATATATATATATATATAGAGAGAGAGAGAGAGAGAGGTTATAATAACATTTATTAGACGCATATCAAGTCTTTCATGCACTATCAGACTTATAAGATATCTGAAGGTGATTGCATCCTCTATTGGAGAATATATCTCCATTTAATCAATGCCAGATCTTTATGCCTAAAGTCGTATTTAACGACTTTATTTTTCTCATATTCATTTCACACAGGAATGTATTATATCCCAATGGCTTTACACCTTCAGTTGTACAGACTATAAGTCAGAAACTTCACATCTTCGAAGTGAAGTCAATTCTGCTTGAATGCATTTTTTTTATTTTAGCCATTAATTTTATGCATGTATTCCTAACAGACTTAAGTTCAAGATCCTCATCATTATTTATAATATTGAGCTTTATAATATATGCAAGATATCGTCAATGATAATTTTAGTATCGGTTCCAAATACGACATAACTTATTGAGATCTCTTCATGTTTACAATTTTCAGGTACCTGAACCTCTCTTGATGAGGTTTTATGAAGTGTTGTGTCGTGGGCTCTTCTAGAGCCTTGCCTCCTCATTTGGCCATCTTAAAATATTTGCTTCTTTTCATTTTCAAAGATAACTTAGTTATCTTTGGAACCGAATGGTCTACCACGCTTCTGGCGTGCCTTCGACTCATCTATATAAATAGATTGTCCTATCAGGACATCAAATCAAATTGGAGCACTAACAGCTGGAATATAATATTTAGATTTAGGTCAGCAATGCATCTAGCACTGACTTGAATTATCTTTAAACGAGGATCATACCAATAATAATTTAATTCATATATTCCTCAGCTGCTTTAATTTTCTCCCCCTAATGTTAGGCGTTAGCTTGGATAAGTTTGAAGTTTTAACTAATGATTAAGGAACGGATTCAAAGGACATGTTCCTCTGAATCACTGCATCTAAATAGATAATTCATGCAAAATCATTTAAGCTGAGATATTGTTAATTATTCTTAGACTAATGCTTATCTTGATAATTATGCAAGTCTAAACGTGATATGAAAAGATTGCATAAATAATGGATAAGGGCTAAAAGATTCGGATGCTTAAAGTGAAGAGTTCAATTAGGACTCAAACTTTTGGGAGCTTTGGAGTTCTAGTTGCTCAAGACTTCTTGGTTGCTGAAGCTATAAAACGAGGAGCATATCAGCTATTGAAGGATGCACAAATACAGAGAGAATCGAGCAAAGCATTAAAAAAGTTATTATTTTATTTGTGTAATCAGTAAGCTACAGGGAACTAAGTAAGAACTTGTTCTTTAGATTGAGTCTTGTAAAAGTTCAGTCTTAGTTCAACTGTAGTAGGTATTATCGAGTTGTATCTTTTCAGTTCAGGTCGTGTACTTGACGAAGCTTCACTGATCGTGAAAGAGGTCACTAAAGGATTAGAGTTAGTCCTAGGTTAGTAAGAAGGTAGTCTTGTAACCAAGTGGGTCTTTTACATAGTGAAGTTCAAATCCTACTTGGAAGAGTAGGTCGTGGTTTTTTTATCCCGAGTTCAAGGGGTTTTTCCACGCTAATATTGGGTGTTCATTTACTTACAGTTTTAATTCCGCACATAACATAGTAAAGGAACACATTTTAAGGAACTGGTCCTTAAAATAGTAAAGTGGTGTATCTTGGGAAATATCAATTGGTATCAGAGCAGGTTATCCTTGAAAAGGCCAACACCTAGAATTAGAATGAGTACATCACAGGAAAATGGTGAGGGTTAGTCAACTGTTAGGGCACCTTTATTCAATGGAAAGTATTACTCATGGTAGAAGGAAAGGATGAGAGATCATCTTCAGGCTGAAGACTATGAGTTATGGGATATAGTGACTGAAGGTCCCATGATTCCAATGAAAAAGGAGGCTAATGGAAATGATGTTCCCAAAACTAGAAGGGAATGAAATGCTGAAGATTTAAGGCAGTGGGAAAAGAATGCCAAAGCTAGGAAGTTGCTTGTCTGTGGACTCAGTCCTGATTAGTGCACTAGAATTAAAGGGTATACCACTGCAAAGGAAATTTGGGATGCTCTACAGGTTGCACATGAGGGAACAGGTCGGGTAAAAAGATCTAGAGGTACACTCTTTTTTGCTGAATATGAAAGCTTTAAAATAAAAGAAGGAGAATCAATTTCTGAAATGTATACTAGATTTAATGCTATTACATCCGAACTTATTTCTTTGGGAAGGGTTTTAACTGTTGGAGATAGAGTAGAAAAGATCCTAACTAGGGTTCTTCCAGATTCTTGGGAGATTAAGGCTTGTGCTATTATTGAAAGCAAGGATCTGACCACCTTATCCTTAGATGAGCTTATAGGAAATTTGAAAACTTATGAACTAAGAAAAAAGGTTAAAAACATAGGTGAACAAGTTAAAACTGAATCTAACCTAGCCTTGACTGCTACTGATAAGCCTATTGATGATAAGGAACTGGTTCTTATCGCTAAAAGTGTTCAAAGATATCTGAATAAGAAAAAGGGGATTAGTGGACAGGGTAGGTCTTCTAACATGAAACAGGCTGGAGAATGCTTCAAATGTGGCAGCATGGAGCACTACATCAGCAAATGTCCAATCATGGAAGGAGAATGGAGGAAGAGATATATTGAGGAAAGAAAAAAGGCTAGGGAACAGGTCCGAAAGAAAAATGGAAATCCCAAAGCAATGGTTGCAGGATGGCAAGACAGTGAGGATGAAGTATCTGATGATGATCTGGATGAGGATCTTGCTCTAATGGCTCTTGAAGACTCAGATAATGAAGAAGATGTTGAAGTATTTGTTTCTAAACTTAGACAAGATGTGAAAAACATGCCTAGAGAGAAATTAGTTAAAGTATTTCATACTGTGTTAAATGAGTTTAAATCTCTAAGGGATGGCAAAAATCAACTGCATGATGAAATTGATAGTTTAGGAACAGAATACAAAAAGGCAGTAATTAAAAATGACACTCTGAAAAGAAAGATTAGCATGCTTGAGGAACAGGTCCTCACACTTGAATAAACTGTTCAGGAATTAGAAAATGTTAAAACAGTTGAAAATGGTAAAGGCATTGCTAATTCGCATCAGATCATTGCTGAAGAGAAACTGAAAGTCACAGTTGATGAATTGTGCAAGAAAAATGAAAAGATAAGATCTTTGGAAGAGGACTTGTTAAAACAAAAATGGAGTTAAGAAAAACTGTAAAATGGAACAAGTTTTCTGAAGCAGTAGAATGGTTACAGGAAAATCATAGTAGTAACAGGAAGGGTATTGGAAGCATGAAAGCACAGTCTTCACCCAAATGGGATCCAAAAAGTAAGTACCTATCACTTCCTGAAAACTGGCTATGCACTCATTGTGGGAACACTGGTCACTTGAAAGAAAATTGCCAATCTTTAAAAATAGCTGCACAGAGGAACAGGTCCTATAAACCTGTTCAAAATTTTGTAAGAAAGAAAATTGTTCACACAAAGAAAACATTACCATTCTGGGCTATGAGAGATTTGATTCATCCTTTTTCTCAAGGAAAGAAACCCAAACTAGTTTGGGTTCTTAAAATTAACCCCTAGTTTCCTTTTGCAGGCTGGAGTGAAGGAGAGAAACCACAAATGGTACATGGACAGTGGTTGCTCAAGGCACATGACAGGACATAAGGAACTGTTCCTTTCACTCTCAGCCTTCCAAGGAGGAAGTGTTTCCTTCGGTAATGGTAAGAAAGGGGAAATCATTGGTATTGGAAAGGTAGGTAGGTTTGATTCACATAGCATAGACAATGTGTTTCTAGTAGATGGGCTGAAGCATTGCTTATTGATTATATCTCAATTGTGTGACAAAGGTAATAATGTTAATTTCTCATCTACTGGGTGCACTGTAACTAACCAAACTTCTGGAGAGATTATTTTGCAAGGAAATAGACATAGGAACATCTACAAGGTAGATTTGTTGACACTATCTGATGGAAGCTTGAGTTGCTTAAGTGTGGTGCAAAATGATCCCCTCCTATGGCACAAAAAACTTGGCCATGCTAGTCTTTCACAACTGAACAAACTTGTGTCCAAGGATTTGGTGATAGGTCTTCCTAACATCAAGTTTAAGGATGAAAAGGTATGTGAAGCATGTGCCAGGGGGAAACAGGTAAAATCATCCTTCAAACCAAAGAAACAGGTAAATACCACTAAACCTTTGGAACTGGTCCATATGGATTTATGTGGACCAATGAGGACAATGAGTCATGGAGGTAAGAAGTATGTTATGGTATTAGTGGATGATTACTCCAGAATTACATGGACTATATTTCTTGCATCTAAAGAAGAAGCTTTTAATGCATTTTCAATTTTTGCTAAGAAAGCTCAAAGAACTCTAGATAGTCACATTGTTGCCATTAGGTCTGATCATGGAACTGAATTTGAAAATCACATGTTTTTCAATTTTTGTAATGAAAATGGCATTAATCACAATTTTTCTTCACCTAGAACTCCACAACAAAATGGTGTAGTGGAAAGGAAAAATAGGACTCTAGAGGAAATGGCTAGCACTATGCTAATATCTGGAAATCTTCCACAAAACTTTTGGGCTGAGGCCATCAATACTGCATGCTACATAATAAATAGATGTATGACAAGGCCATTAATAGAAAAGACTCCATATGAGCTGCTTAAGGGAAGAAAACCAAATATCTCTCATCTTAGGGCTTTTGGTTGCAAATGTTTTATACACAACAATGGGAAAGATGCCTTAGGAAAATTTGATCCTAGAAGTGATGAGGGAATCTTTGTTGGTTATTCTTCAAATAGTAAATCTTATACAGTTTTTAACAAGAAAACATTGAAAATTGAAGAAAGCATGCATGTTAAATTTGATGAAACTGACAGTCTCACTCAAGAACAGGTACAGGAGGATGAAAAGATTGGAATGCTGAAACATAATGAAATTGATCCACAAATGCAGACATTGGATGTGAGAAGTGAACTGCAAGGAACTGTTCCTCAGGACAGAACTGAGAAGAGTGGCACAGAAACAGGGGGAATAAATATTTGTTCCACCTCACAAATTGGAAGTACCACTCCCTCAGGAACTGTTCCTCAGCAAGGGACTTCTGACAATGGATTGATACTCAAGCCTTACAAGTATCAAGGGTCACATCCTGTGGATCAAATAATCTCAGATAAGACTGCTGGGATACAAACTAGATCAGCAGTTAGAAATCACAATCTGTGTGCCTTTAGTGCTTTCCTATCTCTTGTTGAACCCAAAAATGTGAAAGAAGCATTGAAGGATACAAATTGGATCGATGCTATGCAGGAGGAATTGAATCAATTTCAAAGAAGTCAAGTTTGGCATCTGGAACCCAAGCCAAGGAACAGGTCCATAATAGGAACAAAATAGGTTTTCAGAAACAAACTTGATGAGGATGGCATGGTAACAAGAAATAAGGCCAGGTTAGTTGTTCAGGGGTATTGTCAAGAGGAGGGCATCGACTATGATGAGACTTTTGCTCCAGTTGCAAGATTGGAAGTAATAAGACTTCTCATAGCCTTTGCTACATATATGGAATTTACTCTACATCAAATGGATGTGAAGAGTGCATTTCTGAATGGTTACTTAAAAGAAGAAGTGTATGTTAAGCAACCTCCAGGCTTTGAGAATGAACAGTTCCCTGAACATGTGTACAAGTTGGACAAGGCCTTGTATGGACTCAAGCAGGCACCAAGAGCATGGTATGAAAGGCTATCAAAGTTTTTACTTCAGCATGGATATAAAAGAGGTAAAATTGATAGCACACTGTTTTTGAAAGAAAAAGGTAAGCATCTCTTAATTGTTCAAATTTATGTAGATGATATAATCTTTGGTGCTACTTGTGAAAATTTAAGTAAGGAATTTGCAAACTTGATGGGGAGTGAGTTTGAGATGAGCATGATGGGTGAACTCAATTTCTTTTTGGGTTTACAAATTAAGCAAACCTCAAATGGAACTATGATCCATCAACAAAAATATGTTAAGGAATTACTTAAAAGGTTTGATATGGATAATGCTAAGGAAATTGACACACCTATTGCCACTGCCACAAAATTGGATCTTGATGAACATGGAATATCAGTTAATCAAAAATTGTATAGAGGTATGATTGGTTCTCTACTTTATCTAACTACTAGTAGACCTGATATTGTGTTCAGTGTTGGTTTATGTGCTAGGTTTCAGTCAGATCCTAAGGAATCTCATTTGAAAGCTGTTAAAAGAATATTGAGATATCTGAAAGGTACAGGTCCCTTGGGACTTTGGTATCCAAAAGGTGGTAGTTTTAATCTTGTTGGATATACTGATGCTGACTATGCAGGTTTCCTTGTTGATAGAAAAAGTACCTCAGGTATGGCACATTTTCTTGGTGAGTGTTTGGTCTCTTGGGGAACCAAGAAACAAAATTTAGTGGTACTTTCCACTGCTGAGGCTGAATATGTGGCAGCTGCCTCATGTTATTCACAGCTGTTATGGATCAAAGAACAATTACAGGATTTTGGTATTGATGTAGGAACTGTTCCTATCTTTTGTGACAACACTAGTGCTATTAACATGACAAAAAATCCAATGCATCACAAAAGAACTAAACACATTGCATCATTTCTTGAGAGATAACTATAATGGTTTGATTACCATAGCATTTTGCCCTACTGAAAAGTAAATTGCTGACATCTTTACAAAAGCTTTAGGAAGAGATGATTTTGAAAGAAATAGGTTGGAATTAGGGATGATTAAATTCACTTAAATTCATCAATGCTTTACTTCATAATTGGCTAGAAAATTGCACCTAAAATGAATTTTATTCAACTCAATTTGAAATATTCAGTCCAGCTTAATACTTCATTGTATACTCTTATGCCATAATTTTTGTTTAGAGTTTCTAAAATTGAATGATGTTACCCTTATGCTCTTAGAATTTCAGATTGAACAAAAGTGTTTCAAATTGGAAGGACACTGATTTCTCGTGTTAAAATCAGGCATGTACTCTTTATTATTCATTTATCTTAGAAGATTAAGGCTATAGGTAACTTGTTAATTAGGATAAATCCCACTAGGAATCCTAATCATATCCAAACTGCATAAGAGTCCCATCGGAAGAACAGTTCCCATTCAGAATAGGTAACTTGAAAGCCTAACGACTTTTTTTCTTCGGGAGACTCCCAAGAGTCCTTTAATGGCTGAATGTCTTTCAATGAAGTAATAGTGATCGTCTCATACTCAACCCCCACTACCTAATTCATTCTATAAATACACTCCTTCTTCCTTATTATTCTTTCACTTTGTTTTATAATTGCACTCTCAAAATTTTAGAAAGAATAGTAACATATCTTCTAAATCGTATTGCAAGAATGTCTCTTTCTCCTGAAAATTCTTCATCTGCACCCACTTCTGATCAACCACAAATTCCCAACCCTCCTTCACCTATGGACACCATAAACCCAAACCCTGAAATTCCTGAAAATATCCCAGAAGTACCTGAACCAGAAATTCAGGGAGAAGGACCAGTTCCCACGGCTGAATCAATTGTTGAACAAGTTGAGGACTTGTCACGGGCTATGATTATTTATCAGTATCAGGTAAATTATGCTTCTCCCTTAAATGAACTCGGACAGAGTTCTTCCTTGATGTGGCCTGGTAGAGCTGCTACAGTTGGTGTTAAAGGAAAGAAGCCTGTTGTTTGGGTCAAGGAAGAGCTAGGTGGTGTGGACTCCAGTTCATTATGCATGTCATTGATTTTCTGTACAAGCTCCTTTAAATACTCGATTGCATCCCCTAAGATTGACGCCCTGTCCATCTGACAACATGCAAAATCATAACCAATTCATGGAAATTCACATGGCATGCACGGACATGTCAATAGCACATATTGCAGCCAAGGAGAGGCTTTTGATATTTAGGTAGTCGAGAAGAAAACTTGGTAAAGCAAGATATTCTGTAAGAAAAAATTCAAGTCCAATGGTTCTTTAGAATTAAATCTCAATCAAGACGCAAATGTTAACTAGCGGCCAGTTAACTTTCAACTCTAACCACAACAAGTTATGCATAATATTCCATTTCGTTTAGAATTTATGTGACCCTTCAAGGTATTTTAATTTCTTCCTACATCTCTACGCTATCAAATATAACTTCCTATGTCTCGATTTCTTAGAGCTCCAGAAAAATGCTTCTGTATAACAGTAGTGAGATTCAAGTACCATGTTGTTTCAATAACACATTTGACATTCTAAAGCACATAATTATGAGAATGAGTGATGGGAAAGCAAATAAATTCGCGCGCTCCTCTTATTTCTTTTTTTGTTTCAGCTATTTCTTTTTCTATTTTTTTTTCAGATCTGTTTTTGTTAAAGGTAGGTGAGAGTTTTAATGTTTTTCTCAGCTGTTCTTTCAATGAGAGAGTAAATGCTCTCTTTTAAAAGAAGAGGGAGGGGTCAGAAGTTGTTGGACAGCTCAAGGCCCAACCCTAAAGCAAATTTGCTTTTGACCAGATCAACCAAAGCATGCTTGAGCCATAAATGCCAAATTTTGACCTTTGCTCGAAATGGAAAGCTTGGCAGAAACAGCCAACTGCCAGTGCCCAAAAAACTCCACCACTTTTAGTTTTCCAAATCTGCCTCATTAATGAGGCTGATTTCCTTGGAAATCAAAGGGCCATGGACTCCAAATCCAAATAAACTCATTTCCTTATTTTCAGATTTTACTTTCAAGTTCTAGACTTTAAAGTTTCACCCCAAACTTCTTAAATTGACTGTCTAAAACCATCAAACCCATTACTTAACATCAGACCTCAAAGCTAGCTTAAAACACAACCCAAATCACCCTAAAGACCAACCAGACTATTGTACTAAAACTACTGGCAAACAAAAAGCTGCAGCGAACTAGTAGCATCATAGGGCATTTCTATGCATTCCAAAGGAACAACTCTGCAACCAGATTGAGTTGAACCTGACCTTTTCACAAAAAAAAATGGACATGTAGAACAATACTCAATATAATATCCCGACTAAAAAAATGAAAGCTAGCAAACAGCAGCTCGTTTTTATATCACAGGGTATCAACGAACAGGGCATACATATTTTGAATTAACGTGCGGGACACACACTTTGTCAAGATCCATCATTCATTTCAATTAAAAGAGAGCAGCACCTTACTCTTTTAAGCATGGACTGAGCATTAACCAATGACTAAGAACTAAAACAGCTTATAAACATGCAAACAGGAGCGAGAGGGAGATTATGTACTACCTTCTGGTCCGTCGCAGCACAATCCGACCAACAAACTGCTTCGCCAAACTTACCTGCTGCTACATTGCTACTTTGCCATGGTCAATCGAGCTCTAACAATAAAAGCTACAACATGACAATACCTCGTTTCAAACTCCAATCTCACATATATCTTAATTAAGAATAATACAACATTAACTTGGACAATCTAAACAAATCCACTATAAAACAAACACACATACAATTTCCTTATGCTAAAATTCCAGGTTGTAGCGATTGAAAGATTCAAAATAATTTCAAGCTAGTTGACTCTAAATCAATTCGAATAGACTATCCGACAGAACATTAAACACATGACTTGTACAAAATATCTCGATACTTTGATTACTACGAATGAAATGCACGACATACAGTTTGTGATTGAAGAAAGGAAACATCGAACATGCTTGAACTTCGCATAGATTCATATTAACTCAATCGCGTATACACACGACACCTTCTAAATCTAAACAAATGGACCATGTAGAATGGTAACTGGAACCTGATCAACAATAAACAACTTTAGTTAATTACTGCCAAATTTTATATTGCACATTTGATGCTTTAAAGGGTCTTGCTCACCTTTCCCTCGAATGGGATAGGGAATGACGCATTTGGGCGAAAGACATATGCTCCAGAGGCCTTGAAAATTCAAAATTAGCATATTTAGTATGTATGTCTGAAATGAGAAAATATGAACACTACTGAGTCATCAGTACTACTTGAAGGTCTTTCCACAAATCCTTGCTTCCATCATCTGCAGAATAATAACTGAATGATTGTTCCAGAGAGCTTCTAACCTTCACTCACAACATAACAAAATAAGAAAAATAAGAAAATCGACTATCCGAGCAGAGGGTCTCGAAAACAGCCTGTCTACCTAATTCAAGATAGGAGTAAGGTCGACGTACATCACCCTCGCCAATGTCCATGTCGCCAGCAATTTCCACCATCAACTGATCTCCTTCTCCGATTTGTTCTTTTTAATCCACTTCAGAGCTAGATCTAGCTCTGAAGTGGATTAAAAAGAACAAACCGGAGAAGGAGATCCGGTTTTATGTTGGTCCATCTGTTGTAGGTTGCAACTGCAGTTGATGGTGGAAATTGCTAGGTTCGCAACCCTTCCATTGTGTTTGGCTTTGCCCGTTTAGGGGCCATCAAGTATCTAAGTATGAAAGGAAGACAAAAGTACAGAGAGTAAGATTTTAGCATGTAGAGTATACATAGTTTCTATCTATATATAAAGGAGGCAAAGTTGGTCTTCGTCTGTGCTTCAAGAAAATTTAGAAGAGTTGTACTCTATGCTGTGTATCCTTAATAATTTCACTAAGTTACATACGACCATTGAGTTTGAGCTTTTTTACATTTGCTTTTCTATTCTTTCCTCAAAACCACCATATAATTTAATGCTCACAATAGGTCATCCTTTTAGCTTTAAGCTTTTATACAAGTTCTTTACCGTAAGCTTTTATACAAGTTCTTTACCGTTTTCTATACTACTTAAAAAGATTTTTAAAGCAAAATAACTTAGACAAACAAAATAAAATACGTATGTTTAAGTTTTTCATTAATATGTAACAATGAATAAGATGGATGTTACATGTGCAACTGTAATTTCACAATATCATAGCTATTACCTTGACACCAAAGAAGAGTTCGACCCAATGCTTTATTTCTGTCCTAGTTGATTACTATATTTTCAACTTTTGAGATTTACTAAACAAATGAATGGCTAATAAGAACACGAAAAAGAAAAGATGCAAAAAAGTTAAAAGCTAAAATAAAAACAAAAAATTAGAAATATGTTTTGTGTACACAAAGTCACAAATTTAGAAAGGTTTTTAATTGTATGTAGCAATAAGTTTATGGATTGGCTTTTGTATATAGTCATTGGAATCATTACTTCTTAATTATGGAGCTTGAGACAAAAAACTGATACTAGTTTAGAAAACAGTATTGCTTGCAATTTGCAAAGTTGGTTGCATCCTACCACCAAAAATGTGAACATAGAAAGCAGGAGCATTCATATTTTTAGGAAGAGTCCTTTGTGCATTATTATTAATGATGTTTCAGTTATGGGTGGCCACGTAGACAGACAAACATGTCATTTTTGTAAGCTTTTGTCAATGCGAAATTATATTCATGTAAGCTTTTGTCAAACCATATCCTTTATTTATTCAGAAAAGAGCCAAATTTACCCTTAAACTAAATTCACAAGATTTACCCTCCATTACAAGTTCAATTTGGTCATGCCCCCGACGTTAATTTAATGGCTCATATTTATTCTTAAATTGGATGGAAAAATTTAAACTCTTAATTAAAATTCTAATTTACTAATTATAACAAAAAAAAAAGCCACAGGTGCATCATTACCTCTGCTTAAAAAACGAAGCCGTCCCCACCCCTCCCCTCCCCTCCCCCAAGAAAAAAAGGAAAAACCTCCCATTACATGTTCAATTATATACCACTTTCCAACCATCATTATTGCACATGAAAAATGGACGATTTTATCTCTTTTTAGATAAACACCATTGTTGTATCCAACAAGTTTTCCAATTCATGGCAAAACCTTCTATTTTGACACAAACCCACCGTACTTAAGTGGTTTAACCAATAATATAATAAGTCTAACCAATAAAAGTTGAAATCTTTGAGAAATTAGAGTTGCAATCCAAGAAATTTCTTAAGTGGGATGAGGGATAGAAAACACAATTGGAAAAAGTATATTAATTTCAAAAAAAATATGATGAAAAGAGTAAGGAATTAACAAATAATTCAGAGAAAGAAATGGCTATTGAGTGGTCATGGTCTAGTCTGGAAGAATATCTGGACCAATTTGTTGAAATTTTTGCTTTTTCATTTTTTGGGTTTCATAATTTGGCAACTTTAGAAAAATTCCCTTCAATTTTCAGTGGAGAGAAAAAAATTACGGTGGTGAGGGAATTGATGAACACTTATGGTTGTATTTTGACCATATTTTGATTATAGCAGAAATTGATAAAAATGGTCGGCGGAGATGATGGCCGAAAATTTTAAAATGAGGAAGATAGTGTGGGCCCCGAATGGGTAAGTGGGTAATAATAGTTTAGGAAGAGGTATATCAAATGAAAAAAAGGAGGGGGGATGAGGTGGAATGGGAATGCGAGAACAAGTGTCTGTATCAAGTGTTAATTAAACTAATTAGTAAATTAAAATTTTAATTAGAGGTTTAACTTTTTCCATCCAGTTTAAGGGTAAATATGAGCCATTAAATTAACGTCGAGGGCATGGCCAAACTGAACTTGTAACGAAGGGTAAATCTTGTGAATTTCGACTAGTTTAAGGGAAAATTTAGCCCTTTTCCGTTATTTATTTAACTCAATATTTCAATATTAAAATTTATATAGTTGAAAACTATATCCCTTTAATTCTTTTATTTTTCAAATTTTAAAAATCACAACCACTAACGCCTAGTTTACCCTTCTTTACCTCAAGAGTTGGAAACAATCATTTCTTTATCTCGTACACTCTGCAAAACATCACAGAGGTTGAAATCTTCCATTTATAATACTACTACTATATGATAGTAGTAGTTACGATTATTATTAATAATATAAAGGAGTGCATAGAAACTAGTAGTACTAAATATAAAATGCGTGAACAACTGAACAACTGTTATATATATATCCGTAGTACCATTCTTTCACCAACCTAACAGTTATATTGTCTTAACAATGGAGAAAGCAAAGGCCTTTGGTCCTTTCCTCTAGTCAGACGATTGCCCTGCAAGGTTGCTATTTTAGCGAAAGTTCTTACTTTTTATCCACTCCAATGCGCTATCTTCTAGCCCTGCAAGGTTGCTATTTTAGTGAAAGTTCTCACTTTTTATCCACTCCAATGCGCTATCTTCTAGCCCTGCTGCAAATTTAATTTGCTTTTCAGAACTGGAACACGATTTTGGTAGGTGGTGAAACTCTTTTCTTTTAAGGTAGTAGGGGAACTCTTTTCTCTTTTCCATGTTCCAATCCCACGTTAAGTTCTGAATTGTTTTACTGAAAAGAGAGGTATGAAAAATGTCATTTATGATATGTATAGGAATATTTATTGGATTTAAATCCTAACCAGTGATCTATTTGATTCCTTTATTTAAATTTTTCTTGGTGGTAGTGAAAATGTGAAGTAGACAAGTTAATATGTACGGAGTAATCACTAGATTAAGCATCATAATTAGATCCTTACTTCAACTATACTTTTCTCATAAGCTCTACTAATGCCATGCTAGTTCACTATGGCCCCGTTTGGGTAGGCTTAAAGTAAGTAGCTTTTAAGCACAAGTGCTTAAAAGCATTTTTACTTATTTTAAAAATAAGCAGTTACATGTTTGGATAGAATTGTTTAAGCTGAAAAAAAGCTGTTGAAGTGTTTGGTAAAAAATGCTGATAAGCATACTTTTTCTATTAAAATGACTGAAGTATCCCTAAAGCTGTTAACACAATAAATAAGCTCATTATTTAAAAAATTTGGTTCTAATTATATCAAATACAAAATAATTTGTTTCCGCAATACACTTTTAATTATATAATGATTATATTAGATAATTTTTAACAGTTAATATAAATTATCCATACAATTAGTAGTTATCGATACTTAATTAAGAAGTGCTATGTCAAAGCTTGAAACTCCAAGTAGTCTCTCACCAAAGTCACAAAATGGTGAACAGATGCACCAATTTGGAATTACGAATATATATTAGGGATAGATAAGTAAAAGTAATGGTCAAACCCATATAGATTTTTAAGTAAAAAGCCATAAGTTGGATTTCCCAACTTATTACTTTTTACTTCTTTGGCTAGAAATAAGTTGGCTTAAAAGTTGTTTTCACCATAACCAAACACCAAAACAAGGTAAAAAGGGCTTAAAAGTAGGTTTGACCTATGATACGCAAGAAGGGGTCATCACGCCAACTGCAATCCCATGCTCACTGTATAGTCTCCGACCAGCGGACCTATATTTTCTGTCACGAAGGTCTGTCACGTAAAAATGGCGGTTACTCAAAGCTTTTCATCCCTAAAAATGGCCAATTTGAGTACCAACTACGCACAATTCCAATCATATGAGGTCTAACTAATAGCTAAACTCCATTAATTCAGGAAAAACAATCATGATTTCCTTAACTATTCATCATATTTTCCTCTAGTCAAAGAACATGACATCGAAAAATCTCTATTCTCAGACCCCGAGATATAGTTTGTTCCACTGACATTTTATTTGCAAGAATCGACTTACGTCTGTGACAATATATATCCATCATCATGCAAAGCTTAAACTGGAATGTAAAAAGCAATATCTTGCTGTTGCCACCCCTCATTTCCAGCTTATTTCGGCAAACATAATCCTTTTTCAAGCGAATAAAATCATCACTTTCTCGTGAATGAAAGTATCTCTGAATAGAAAGATAAGAAAAAGAATCCAAGCAGAAGAAATTCACCGAAAAGGGAAGGGGAAAAGTTTGTATTCCCAAGGAATGAGAGCTTATATTGATTTTCTAAACAGATTGCTGCTACTATTACTATTGGTTTTCGTCTAATTCACACGCAAGGATTCTTCTTTTCTTTTTCGCTATCAATTCCCCGCCATTTATGAATGACTTGCACTGATTTTAGCATTCTTTATCAGATTTATAATTAACATTCTATAATGTCCATCCAGAAAAGGGTCAAATATGCTCTCTACTTTACGAAATAGTTTAAAATTACCCTCCATTTAAAGATTGGTTCATCTCTAACCCTGCCATTATACTTGTATTTTCTAAAATAAACATTGATAAAATTTATATTTAATTGAACTCCAAACGATCGTTTTGTATCAAAATTCGATCGTTGGATGACTAGACTTGCGTACACAAATTGAAATAAATAATGTTGTGATGAGGCTAAAAGAAACGGGCAAAGCTAGCGATTGATAAATCGAGCAAAACCAACAAGCAATGAAATGCAATGGGCAATATATGATTTATCCGATTTTAATGTGTGACCGATGTACAAACTAACAAACTAATTGATTGTAATGAGCTCACGTTATCGAAAGATGCAATACAGTTATCTAACAAATAAAGGGACGATGATTAAAGGAACCAATCAACTACAAAACAAACGAGGATAAGTTGACAGATATCGGTGTGCTATGTGTTATCGATGTTATAGATTACGATTGAAATTGAAGCTAATTGGAGTACAACGATGATTCACGGCGTAGCACAGAGTAACAATAATGACGATGACAAATGAAATAATGGAAGACAGTCAATTAACGAAGCAATAAATAAATAAATAAATAAATAGAATGGAAAAGCTGATTGATTGGATGTAGCGCTTGTGCTCGGGCGTGGAAGATGAGATTCGTCTCTTCCAAAGCAAAGCAGAACTACAACATCGTAATGATATAAAAACAATAATAATGGTAATGATAATGATAATTGCTGAGAAGGGAAATAGTTCTGAAGAACGTAACCTTACAAAAGGAGGAAAAGGGTTATATTTATAGCTAAAGAGTCCAAACCTTAACATAATTTAACTTTCTACACGTCTTCCCACATTGTTATCTATATTTAAGGGCTAATTACAAATATACACAATCCTAACACCAAAATTAAAAAAATACCAATATTTTTTCACTTTACAAAAAATATCAATATTTTTTTACATATTATATACAAAAGCAACAAAACTAACAAATTAGGGTTCCTCCTTCTTCCTACTACCCTCCCCCACCCCCCACCCCAACTGCCAAGTCACCGCCGGCCGCCACCTGTCGTATTTTTTTATTTTTTGAATCTAAAAAATAAAATACACATATAAACATTGATTTCTCTTTGAAAATACACTTGCAACATACATGTAAAATACAAAAAAATATATTTTGGGTACAATTCCAATCATATGAGGTCTAACTAATAGCTAAACTCCATTAATTCAGGAAAAACAATCATGATTTCCTTAACTATTCATCATATTTTCCTCTAGTCAAAGAACATGACATCGAAAAATCTCTATTCTCAGACCCCGAGATATAGTTTGTTCCACTGACATTTTATTTGCAAGAATCGACTTACGTCTGTGACAATATATATCCATCATCATGCAAAGCTTAAACTGGAATGTAAAAAGCAATATCTTGCTGTTGCCACCCCTCATTTCCAGCTTATTTCGGCAAACATAATCCTTTTTCAAGCGAATAAAATCATCACTTTCTCGTGAATGAAAGTATCTCTGAATAGAAAGATAAGAAAAAGAATCCAAGCAGAAGAAATTCACCGAAAAGGGAAGGGGAAAAGTTTGTATTCCCAAGGAATGAGAGCTTATATTGATTTTCTAAACAGATTGCTGCTACTATTACTATTGGTTTTCGTCTAATTCACACGCAAGGATTCTTCTTTTCTTTTTCGCTATCAATTCCCCGCCATTTATGAATGACTTGCACTGATTTTAGCATTCTTTATCAGATTTATAATTAACATTCTATAATGTCCATCCAGAAAAGGGTCAAATATGCGCTCTACTTTACGAAATACTTTAAAATTACCCTCCATTTAAAGATTGGTTCATCTCTAACCCTGCCATTATACTTGTATTTTCTAAAATAAACATTGATAAAATTTATATTTAATTGAACTCCAAACGATCGTTTTGTATCAAAATTCAATCGTTGGATGACTAGATTTGCGTTCACAAATTGAAATAAATAATGTTGTGATGAGGCTAAAAGAAACGGGCAAAGCTAGCGATTGATAAATCGAGCAAAACCAACAAGCAATGAAATGCAACGGATTAAGCTTTGATTGGTTGTGTCCAAGATTCAACTCCCATCAGAGGTAGCATTTTCTTTTATATTTTAAAGCTAGTTTACTCTTAAATCCTGACACCACTTACCAAAAATCATGCCTACATCGCTGATTTTGATAGCTAAGAATGAATATTACTTGTTCGTGATAATATGATTTCTCTCTACGTCCTGTTATCTTCGAGTTGTTTTGCTTTCTATAAATATGTAACTTGCTAGTCTACTTGGAGGTCCGTCGCCGCTTCTTCAGTCACTCGACTCGCCTCTTTTCTCACTTTCTTTGCTGGAGTATTTGATGTCTTACAGATTCGACGCTATCTACTAATGACAATTGAGGTTGACCGAGGCGGAGAATCATATTATTAGCTGTGTGCCAAGCCTTCATCCATGCTAGCTATCTATATAGTTTATCTTTCCCTTTTGATGTATTCGTGTCATTTTGAAGTTGTATAACTTATTCGACACTATTAGATGTTCATGATCTGTGGAGTACTTACACCTTTTATTGTTTGGATACTTCTATTTCCTTATGTCTTTTATGAATTGGTATTGAGATATTTATATACTTTTATAGTGAAGTTTAAATTATTTAATCGTAATTAAGTAGGTTCGCCTGATAGAGTTAGTTGAGTGACCTCACGACTACCAGAATTTTTTGCGCCGTTACAAATTGATTATTTGTAGGAACAAAATCAAGAATAAAATCACCTTTTGCAATATGATCTCTAATAAAAAGATGCTTAGTTTGAATGTGTTTTCTCTTCAATGATATATTGTATCCTTTGAGGCACATATAACACTTGTATTGTCGTAGAGAATAGGAACTGATTTATACACAAGATCACAATCACTTAATTTATGCATTATCTATAAAAGTTGTGAACAACAGCTTCCTAAAAGCAATATATCCTGCCTCGATAATAGAGACACACATCCTTGCACGAATTCCGTAATTGAAGGCAATGACTGGTTGATTTGCAGTAAGATACAAGAAATCGCCCTATCATTCCTTGGTAGTATACATTTTCATCAACTGTCTTTTCTTGAGAGTCAATTCCCAGGGTAGTTGCAGGACTCATTGGAGTTTTGATAGGTTTATCTTTTTCCATTCCAACTTGTTGATAAGTTCTCTTGAATACTTTGATTGGCTAATAAATATTACAGACTCAATTCGATTGATTGTAGTTCAAGGATGAATGCTAATTCTCTCATAGTCCCATCATACTCATCTCAAATTTGCCATGCATATTCATCTCAATCTGTCAATAACTGAAGACTTGTATCGAGAAGGTTATAGAGTGATTATACTTTTATCAAAAAATTATTTAACAAACAGTTTTTTCTTCCAAAAACTCCCAAAAGTATAAACAAACGGAAGCTTAATTTTCTTTAACAAATTCAACCATTATTTGAAGTTATCGAGGAAAAGACAGTGTGCAAATTTTATTTAATATTTTTTTCATCGATTTTTCTACTTGAACGTCTAATTTTGTTTTTTCAACTTAAACAAATAATGTGGGAATGCCTTTAAAATGTTCTTTAATATTAATTATATAATTATTAAATCCCATATTATAATATCCTCTCTGTAATTTTAGAATAACTTTTTGGTAAACCAAACTAAAGATCCCTTGTTTATGTACCAACAATTTCATGATGAAAGTTCACCTTATAGAGTTTTCAAGTAAAGTTATGGCCAAATGAGTCATCATAAATATTGATGGACCGCAAAGACAATCCACGGAGCCATAACCCTGACCGATACCATATAAATGTCTCACACAGAACCCTCACTCTATTTATCTTCTCACAAAATCGGCGCAGCTTTTCAGGTCAGTTTGATAATTCATCTACTACTTCAATATTTCGTCGTAATAAATACATTTTGTGTTAAAGCAGGTAAGGTTTTATTTATTATTTATCGAAGATGATTAGCGGAGCCGCTGCCATAAAGAAGGAGGAAGCAACCTTTGTGATTGATTGTTCAGAGCCATTTGAGGATAAGATCATGGACATCGCTTCACTGGAGAAGTTTCTGCAGGAACGTATTAAGGTTGGAGGTAAAGCTGTTACTATTGTTGACACCCAATTTTGTACCAAAATGCTTGTCCGATGTCTAATTATTTTAATAAGATTAATTTTTGAAAACTGGAAGTGAATTGATTAATTTTAATGAAAAAAGGGCTAAAAGTGCGAGACATAGCCTAAATTTTGTCTTATGTGCGTAAACTAATTATACACTATACACAATACCCCCAAAATATCAAAATCAGTACATTTCCCATACCCGATTCTTCCCCTAACCCGATTCCACAAATCAGAACCCCGCGACCTCTCTTTCAAATCTCCCAAAACGCACAGATTATCACTCAAAACGACATTCCTTTAGTTTCTTGTCTTCTTCCTCCGTACAAGGCATCGCTGGAGCTATCCTAGGCGTTGATTCATGTACGAATGGATCTGAAACATCCAATTTACCTCCCAACGGATATTTTCTTGAAGATAAGAATCAAAATTGTACAATCTTTTAGGGATTGACAATTTAGACCCTTATCTCTCAAGTAAAATGTCTAGTTTAGGCATAATTTGAATGGGAAAAAAGAGGGAAAGAAAACCCTAGCGAGGAGGTATATATTCATCCTTTCTTTCATTTTTTAAAAAAGGGGAAGATAGCAGCAGCATCAGCGTATACAAAGGAAAAAAATTTATTTTCTCTTCAGTTTTGAGTTCATAAAAACCCTGCTATTGTTTCTCGTTTTTCTGGGTGTTTTGCTTTATCACTTCTCGTTTTCGAGTCGCTTCTTCATTGCTCAAGTCATCGTCTTGTTCGAGTGACATCGCTTCAGTTCATAGCCTCTCGTTCACTGCCCTGCAAAAGGTAATAAGTTACCTTAACTTATTTCTTGCTCTGAATCTGCCTGGAGTACTTAGTTGATTAGTGTACAAATAGGTTCCTTGTTAACATACGAATCTGTTGGCTGATAACCTTGGGTATGAAACTGTTTTAAGTTAGTTTTTATTTACATAAAGTTTTAGTCTTTCATTGTGTTTTCATGTGAAGTTCTGTTTTTGGTCGCTTGAATATGTATTTAATGGTTGAATATGTATTTAATGGTAAAAACTAGTTAAGATAACTGATTTGAAGTGATATGTAGCTGGTTTAAAGTGTTTTGCTCTTTAAAGAAAAAGATTGAAATTCAGTTCTTTATCCTGAACAAAAGGCTGTTCCGGGCTCCCTGTTGCTTGAAAGTTCTGGTTGCATTGCATCTGTCCTGGTTCTGCTTGTAAAAGGTGTTAGTTTGAGGGCGCGTAGGTGTTTTGTATGTCTGTGTGCAGATGGAGTTTTGGTGGATGATTTAGGATAGGGGCTGGTCCCTGGTTGTTGCAGGTTTTGGAGTTGAGAGGGCTGTTTCTCTTTGGTGTTTGGTTCAGGATAGGAGTAGGGGTTCAGGGAGTATTATTCCTGGTAGTTTGTTTGAAGTTTAGGAGGATGAGAGATTTTTATGAAGGAGTTCAGTTTGTCTTGCGTCATAGGAGCTGAGTGTATAGGCTGCAGTAGCAGCAGATGCCTAAGGAAGTTGTTTCAGGCTCTGGGTTTGGTTTCAGGGATTTGTTCTGTTGGTTCTGAGGTTGTAGCAGTTGGGTAGGGTGTTGTTTTGTTGTCTGCAATGGTTGTTGGTGTTCATAATGTTTGCAGGTGTCTAGTGAGGGAGTCAAAAGGGGAATGCAGGCAGCTGATTGGTTTATGAGTCCTGGAATGTATTCCATGGTGCAGTAGCTGTTCTCAGGTGTGTGCAGGTGCTGCAGGAATTCAAGGAATTCACTAAGGAGGTATCCAGGTTCTTAGGGTGTATGTGAGCTGTTTGTATGTGGTCCAGGTGTGTATGAGGTCTGTTTAAGAATGCTGTGGGCTGGTAATAGTTTGTGCAGGTAGTAAGGCAGGTGTTGGAGTTAGTTTCAAAGTGTAGTTGATTGTTTGGTGATATGAAGTTTTGTTTCTGAGTGTGTGAGGTTTCAAGAGTGCCCTTGCTGTAGGAGTTTTAGAGGTATTTGCAGGTTGGTGAGATGAGTCGAGTATGTTCTTGTTGTCTGAATTTAAGAAAGATTTCAGGGGTATCCAGTTGAGGTAGATTGTAATATGGTTTCAGTCATCTTCTGGTTTCCTTTCTAGATTGTTTCCTGAAATTCTTAAGCTTATTAAGTCTCAATGATGCAAGTCTAGGTCTGTCCTAGTGTGCTTTGGTATGTTTGAAGTCTTTTAATAGTTAAAAGGTTCAAAATCAAAGTTACGAATTTTCAAGTTGCTCCTTTGGCCATGGTTAAACACACTGCTTTTATGTGTGTGTATTCTCCCATGCTGGAGCTATTCAAGAATATGAAATGAATGAGAAAGATTTTCTTTTGGAATAGATGTTTTTTTAGAGAAACTAGTTGGTCATTAGTATGAAACATTAATGGTGAAACATTAATGGAAATAAATTTGTGTGCAAACCCTCCTTGTCCTAGATCTGACTGTATAAAGAATCTTGGATCTTTGAAGGTTAGTAGGCTTTTTATATTCAAAGAGTAAAGCTTGCTACTTTCTTAATTAATATGTTAAATTCTGGTTTCCTTCGGAAAGCGCATGTTGTTTCTACTGTTGATCCCGTGACATCCTTGAGCTATTTGAGATCTTGGTCTAAAAGAACTTCTATCTTTATATTTAAGCTTCAGTATGATGAGATACATAAGTTGTTCAGAATCCTAGGTTCTGTCTGGTGCTAAAATCCTGAGCCTATTAGAACAGTTATGATAAAACAAGTTTCTTTGACATTATAGTAGCACCTCTGCAATGCATTGCTCTACTTCCATGTTAGTGTACTCTTTAACATTGTTTGGTCATGTTTTAAGATAAGTGTTGACAAAATATTTGGTCACTTGAAATGGTGTCTGATTGGTTTCTACTGTCAAGGTCTAGATAAGAATCAAGTGTCATATAATGTGTGCTTAAGTTTATTTATATCTTTTGCTTTCGAGTTGGATTAGTTAGGTTATTCCTTAAGCTAAAGTTTGTCTTCTTGCTTAGTAGCATAAAAACCTCTTCAGTTATCCATTTGTATGAAACAACCTATGTGATGGCTAAATAATCAATTTTTGTTAGTTTTTTTTTTAGCTATGTATCCAATGCATCGTGTTATTTCATTTTCTGCTTACTAAGCAAGTTGTGGAATTTGTTTAATCAGCCTAACTATTCGTTTCAGCTTTCTTTGTTTATTTTTTTTAAGTACTTTCTAATTCCTTTTCTTTATCTCTCCTTTTCTTTTGCATAATACACTCTTAGGACCGAGTTGATAAAAACTCACAAAATTGGGATGGCTTATTGATATTGGAGTTGTCCGGGCCCCGCATTGCATTTCGAGCTCAAATTTCCCAAAAGTGAATGAATGAAAAATTGTAAAATCCAAGGCTCAAATGATTGAGTTTGCTAAATCCGGGTTCTATCTTCTAAACTCCCTCTTTCCCGTCCCCTTTAGAAAAGCATGTTATAGGAGCCCTGAAACCGGACTAGGACTTTGCATGTTAGAAACTTGGTACGATAGCCGATTTATTATAGTTATTATCTTATCGCATGTTTAGAATTGTTTAAATAATCGCTCATCCCGTTTCTTTGGGACGCGCCAATTAATTTAAGGCAGTAGGAACCTCTCGTAAATTATTGAGTGCAAAAGAATTAAAATTTACTTACAATTATACAATCTATTTAAATTAATTATTTATCCATCTATTATTTATTATTTACTTATTTATTCATTCATTAGATCAATTAAGTGGTATTCATTATTAATTTGTTTAATCAATCAATTTAATTATTTAATTTTAACTAATCATTTATTGTTTAATCAATTATAATTATTTAGTTAATTTGTTAATCAATTATAATTATTTAGTTAATTAATCAATCAATTGTTATTAATTTATTCCTTATCCAATTGAATTCATATAAGTATTTTATTTATTTAATAAAGTTGTCATCTATTTTATTATTCATCTATCCAATCATTTAATTAATCAAATTATTATTATTTATCTAATCATTTATTTTATTTGTTTACTTAATTTTATTTAGCCCTTATTTATTTAACTAATTAATCAATCAACCATTAGTCTCCATGAAGGGGTAAAAAAGAGATTAATAGTTCGTCTGAGACATATAGTTGGAACAAATGGACAATTGTTTTTGACAAAACCTCTAGTCTCCATGAAGGGGTAAAAATGTCCAACTTTTCAATTCGTATAATTCAAGTAGTTGCCTTAAAAATAGACTTGATTCGACCAATGGATGACTAGACTTGTGTTCATAAACAGACGAATTAAAAGGATGACCGTATAATTCAAGTAGTTGCCTTGATAGTCATCCATTGGTCGAACTTGTATAAAAGCTTAAAGCTAAAAGGATGATGTTACAGACCCACCTCTCAAGACATATTTCAGAAGGAAACATAGAAAAGATGATAAAGAGCTGAAGTATATTGATAGAGTTCAGTTTTTGCAATTTCTGAAATGTCCATCTGGCAAAACTGTCAACTAACTGCTCCTAGAACTGCAGCAGTTTATTATTCCTAGTTTCTAGTTTATCTAGTGTAAATCTTATCCTATTATATTATATATAAGTATGTAATTAGGACCAGATATATGTTATGTAATTTCAGACTTGAAACTTAGTATTTTGGAGCCTTGTCCTCTCCATACGGAAAACTTTATTGGTGTAATTGTGTTAAGATCCTTGCACAATAAATTACCAGTAACTTATCTTCTTTTGTGATCTTTTTCTGGTTTCTATCAGTTTGGTATCAGAGCAGCACGATCCAAAATGGTTAACACCAGATCTTCTAATTCACAAGATGACATTCCCAGCATTGAAACCGTTGCCCAACAACTATCAGTCATATCATCAAAACTAAACACAATAGATTTATTGGCAGTGGAAGTTGCTACACTGAAGGCTCAAACTGGTGCTACTCAACAAGAGGAAACCAGTCACCGAACCCATGACAGAGGAAAATCCGCTTGGCAAGAAGAAGACCATGACAGTCCATGGTTGTCCAAAAATCCTTACAGGAGACCACATACACAGATGGAATTTCCCAAGTTTGAAGGAGGTGATCCCAGAGGATGGATCTTGAAGGCAGAAAAATATTTTTGTTACTATCAGACTCCGGATGAACACAAAGTTGATATCGCTGCGATGTATCTGGAAGGAGACGCTCTTGATCTCTTCTCTTGGATTAATCGCGAGCGGACTTTACTTTACTGGGATGAACTTGTTTGAGCATTGCAGGAAAATTATGGTCCAGCGTAGTTCCAAAATCCAGATGAGCATCTTTGTAGTATTCGACAGACAGGTTCTGTCCAGGAGTATCGCCAAGAATTTGCAAAGCGTTCGTCTAGGGTCACAAATTGGCCAGATCATCGTCTGCTTGGTGTGTTTTTGAATGGGTTAGAAGAGGAACTTAAATCTGATGTCAGAATTCACAAGCCTAGAACAGTTTACAGGGCTATGAGTTTGGCTCTGGAATTTGAGAATAAATTAGGCCCAACTCGCAACAGCAAAGGACCTAATTGGACCACAACCAACAGATCCACTCTTCAAAACAATTCTCAGAAGAATGTAAGTTTTCCTCCTTCATCTGCAAATCCCATTTCTCGAAATATTCCTACAGCCAATTCATCAGCAGCCCCGCCTTTTCAAACACGTTCATGGGAAACTGAGAGGAAAAATCTTATGGCTAGAGGACTTTGTTATCGCTGTCACGAAAAATTTGCACCAGGGCACAGATGCAAATCGCCAAGCTTATCTTTAATGGAGCTTACTGATGGGGAATAGATAAACGATGACAATGAGGTTAATGGAGAAGATGGTGAACCAGAAACCGACATTGCTGAAATTTCTTTCCATGCAATCTTGGGACATTCTGTTGGAGCTACAATGAACTTCAAGGTTCAATCAATCAACGACAGGTTTTGATTCTTGTTGATAGTGGATTAACTCATAATTTTGTGGCTGAAACGGTTGTGGATGAGCTTAAAATTCCAGTAGAAACAATCCCAACATTTGGCGTACAAATTGGGAATGGGGATATAATTCGCTGCAATAAAGTTTGTCGAAATCTTAAAGTTGAATTGTCAGGTCTAGCCATTACACAAGATTACTACCCTTTTTCCATTGGAGGCACTGATTTGGTCTTGGGTATTAAGTGGTTAGCCTCTCTCAATACTGTACAAGCCAACTGGAAGGACATGTTCATGATTTTCAACTGGGAAGGAAAGCGTTACAAGCTGCAAGGAGTTAAGTCAGCCAACTTAGCAACACCTTCACTTCAGTCTTTCAATAAAATTTCAGAGACACCAGGTAACCCAATTCAGACAATTTTACAAGAATTTCAATCTGTATTTAATGAGCCAACCTCTCTTCCTCCATTCAGAACACATTCCCACCCCATTCCCCTATTACCAAATTCCAAACCTCCGAATATTAGACCATACCGGTATCCACATGATCAAAAGACTGAAATTGTAAATCAAGTGGATGTTTTACAAAAATCTGGTTTCATCCGTCCAAGTTCAAGTCCCTTTGCCGGTTTTACTGGTTAAAAAGAAGGACGGTTCATGGAGGTTTTGTGTCGATTACCGCAGCCTGAACAAAATCACTGTCCCCGACAAATATCCTATACCCAATATCAATGAGTTAATGGATGAGTTACACGGTGCCACCATTTTTCAAAAATTGATCTTCGTTCGGGCTACCACCAAATTCGTGTCCAATCAGCCGATGTGTATAAAACTGCTTTCCGGACTCATTCGGGGTATTATGAATTTCTTGTAATGCCTTTTGGACTTACTAATGCCCCTTCCACCTTCCAATCTGCAATGAATGACCTTTTTAGACCATATCTCCGAAAATTCATCTTGGTTTTCTTTGACGATATTTTAATATATAGTCCCAACATCCATCAACACCAGCAGAACCTTAGGACAATTCTTCAGCTCCTTTCCAAAAATTCTTATTTTGCTAATCCCAAAAAGTGTTTGTTTGCGCAATCTCAGATTGGGTTTCTTGGTCATGTGATTTCCCCAAATGGTGTGGCAGTGGATCCCGAAAAAATATCTGCAGTTTTAGATTGGCCTCTGCCAAAGAATGTGAAGGAACTACGAGGTTTTTTGGGGCTCACGGGGTACTATCGGCGGTTTGTTAAGAATTATGGTATCATTGCTCGTCCTCTAACAGATTTAACCAAAAAGAATGCTTTCATGTGGAATCCAAAAGCAGAGGAAGCTTTTCAACATCTAAAAAGAGTCTTGACATCAGTTCCCGTACTTCGCCTACCGGACTTTACTCAACAATTCACAGTTGAATGTGATGCTTCAGCCGATGGTGTTGGTGCTATCCTACTACAACAAAGTCACCCTTTAGCTTATTTCAGTAAGGGATTTTCCTTTTCTAATAGGATTAAATCTACTTATGATCGTGAGCTATTGGCTTTGGTTCTTGCATTACAAAAATGGAAGCACTATCTTTTGGGTCGGCATTTTCTTGTTACTACTGATCATTGCAGTCTGAAATATCTCTTGAATCAAAGAGTGACCACAAGTGAACAACAACGTTTGTTGTTGAAATTACTGCCATTTGACTTCACTATTGTCTATAAAGCGGGTACTGAAAACAAAGGAGTTGATGCGCCGTCCAGACGCCCTCAACATGCTGATTTTTTTACTTTAGCGATGCCTGTTTCATTGGATTTCAGCACTTTAAGAGAAACAGTTGAAGCTGATCCATATACCAAACAGATTTTAGATCAACTTTCTTCTGGCAAGTCTTCTTTTCCTGATTTTTCACTGGCAGCCAATCATCTTTATTACAAGGCTCGATTGGTTATCCCTGATTTTCCTGATCTAAAAGCCAAGATTTTAGCAGAGGCACATGATTCCCCAACAGGAGGGCATGGAGGCTACTTAAAGACTTTAAAAAGAGTCTCTGCAAATTTTTATTGGCCTTGTCTGAAACAAGATGTTAAGTTGTTTGTTCAGAATTGTTTGACATGTCAGCAAAATAAATATGAAACCTTGGTTCCAGCGGGTTTATTGCGGCCTTTGCCTGTTCCTAGCCGAGTATGGGAAGATATTTCTTTAGACTTCATTGTTGGACTTCCTTCTTCTAATGGCTTTGATACTATTCTTGTTGTGGTGGACAGGTTTAGTAAGTACTGCCATTTTCTTGCTTTATCTCATCCCTTTACTGCCAAGACAGTGGCTGCTATTTTCTGTAGAGAAATTGTCAAGTTGCACGGTTTACCTCGCTCTATTCTTTCAGATCGTGATGTTGTCTTCTTAAGTGCATTTTGGCAGGAATTGTTCCGCCTTAGTCGCACTCGTCTTCGTATGGGTACTTCATATTATCCCCAATCTGATGGACAAACAGAGGTGGTCAACCGGTGCCTTGAAACCTACTTGCGTTGTTTTGCTCATGAAAAACCTAAATTATGGTTTCAGTTTCTACCTTGGGCAGAGTATTCTTTCAACACTGGCTACCATTCTTCAGCCAATATGACTCCTTTCCAAATTGTGTATGGGAGGGAGCCACCACCCTTGCATCCATTTGTTCATGGAGAAACTAAAATTGCTGACCTTGAACAACAACTTGTGGAGCGAGACCAGATGTTAACATTGCTACGCTCCAACCTTTTGAAGGCTCAATCTAGAATGAAATCTCAAGCCGATACCAAGCGCCGTGAATTATCTTTTAATGTGGGTGATGCTGTTTTTCTTCGTTTGCAACCTTATCGACAGAAGAGTTTGGCCAAACGTCATAATGAAAAGCTATCTCCTTGCTATTTTGGCCCATACAAAATAATTCGCAAAGTTGGTCCTGTTGCTTATGAATTGCAGCTTCCTCATTCATCAAAGGTTCATCCAATTTTTCATGTCTCATTACTTCACCCAGCTCGTGGTTATTCTGACATTTCATCCCCTCCTCCTTTACCACTATCGAGTGAGCTGGAATACACGGTGGAACCTGAAAAGGTCTTGTCGCATCGTTGGGTGAATGAATCTGGGACTTCATCTCTTGAACTTCTCATCCAATGGCGTCATCGTCCTGTTGAAGAAGCTAGTTGGGAGGACTATGACTTGCTTGCTGTCCAATTTCCTTCTTTTCGCCTTGAGGACAAGGCGTCTTTTCAGGAGGGGTGCATTGTTATAGACCCACCTCTCAAGACATATTTCAGAAGGAAACATTGAAAAGATGATAAAGAGCTGAAGTAGATTGATAGAGTTCAGTTTTTGCAATTTCTGAAATGTCCATCTGGCAAAACTGTCAACTAACTGCTCCTGGAACTGCAACAGTTTATTATTCCTAGTTTCTAGTTTATCTAGTGTAAATCTTATCCTATTATATTATATATATAAGTATGTAATTAGGACCAGATATATATTATGTAATTTCAGACTTGAAACTTAGTATTTTGGAGCCTTGTCCTCTCCATACGGACAACTTTATTGATGTAATTGTGTTAAGATCCTTGCACAATAAATTACCAGTAACTTATCTTCTTTCTTTTGTGATCTTTTTCTGGTTTCTATCCGATGACCTGTTGTGAGCATTAAATTATATGGTGGTTTTGAGGAAATAATATAGAAAAGCAGGTGTAAAAAAGCTCAAACTCAATGGTCGTACGTAACTTAGTGAAATTAAGGATACACAACATAAAGTACAACTCTCCTAAGCTTTTTTGAAGCACAGACGATGACCGAGACCAACTTTGCCTCCTTTATATATAGATAGAAACTATATATACATCATGCTAAAATCTCACTCTCTACATACTTTTGTCTTCCTTTCATTCATACTTAATACTTGATGGCTCATAAACAAACAAAAGCTTGGACAAATCTGCGAACAGAAATTGCAATCTTCGAAGAAAAGGCTAAAAAAGCGGAAGCTAAATATCTCAATCTTCAAAAGATTGAGATTAGGTGATATGAACTAGAAACAGAATACATAATGTTGGAGAAAAATGCTGATACTCTTAATAATGAAGAGTCTTCGCAGATGGCTACGCTGGAGAAGGCTTATAAGAAGTTCAAAAAACTTATAAACAGAAAAATGAAAAATACCAGGCACGTTTAAGTAAGCTAAACGTTCAAATGAATGACATTCTTAGTCATGTCAATGACCTACACCCCGAAGTTTACGTTTGTGGTGGATCTAAGGATCTTCTAGCTTTGAAATGGATTAAAAAGAACAAACCGGAGAAGGAGATCCGGTTTTATATTGGTTCATCTGTTGAAGGTTCGCAACTGCAGTTGATGGTGGAAATTGCTGGCGACATGGACATTGGCGAGCTGCAAAAGGAGGTCATTTAGCAGCTTAAAGATGGTGCTTTTAGTATAGCAAGTTAAGGGTGAAAATCTACTTACTTAATTGTAACTAGTTTTAAGTCTAAATAATTATTGGTTGTTTTTCTTACATATTTTCTTTCATTGGTTGCAGTTGACAAGGGTGCATCAGATTTGGCGGCTTATGTATTTGTCTAGTTTATGTTGTAAAATGATCCTTTAAACACTTGTATTTGGATTTGGCACCGTTTTTATGAATTACTATTTGGACAAAGACTGTTCTAGTTATACCACGACTATTTCATAACTAGAACAGTCTTTGTCCAAATAGTAATTCATAAAAACGGTGCCAAATCCAAATACAAGTGTTTAAAGGATCATTTTACAACATAAACTAGACAAATACATAAGCCGCCAAATCTGATGCACCCTTGTCAACTGCAACCAATGAAAGAAAATATGTAAGAAAAACAAACAATAATTATTTGGACTTAAAACTAGTTACCATTTCTAGTCGTGGTATAACTAGAACAGTCTTTGTCCAAATAGTAATTCATAAAAACGGTGCCAAATCCAAATACAAGTGTTTAAAGGATCATTTTACAACATAAACTAGACAAATACATAAGCCGCCAAATCTGATGCACCCTTGTCAACTGCAACCAATGAAAGAAAATATGTAAGAAAAGCAAACAATAATTATTTGGACTTAAAACTAGTTACAATTAAGTAAGTAGATTCTCACCCTTAACTTGCTATACTAAAAGCACCATCTTTATGCTGGTAAATGACCTCTTTTTGCAGCTCGCCAATGTCCATGTCGCCAGCAATTTCCACCATCAACTGCAGTTGCAAACCTTCAACAGATGAACCAACATAAAACCGGATTTCCTTCTCCGGTTTGTTCTTTTTAATCCATTTCAGAGCTAGAAGATCCTCAGCTCCACCACAAACGTAAACTTCGGGGCGTAGGTCATTGACATGACTAAGGATGTCATTCATTTGAACGTTTAGCTTACTTAAACGTGCCTGGTATTTTTCATTTTTCTGTTTATAAGTTTTTTTGAACTTCTTATAAGCCTTCTCTTGCGTAGCCATCTGCGAAGACTCTTCATTATTAAGAGTATCAGCATTTTTCTCCAACATTATGTATTCTGTTTCTAGTTCATATCGCCTAATCTCAATCTTTTGAAGATTGAGATATTTAGCTTCCGCTTTTTTAGTCTTTTCTTCAAAGATTGCAATTTCTGTTCGCAGATCTGTCCAAGCTTTTGTTTGTTTATGAGCCATCAAGTATTAAGTATGAATGAAAGGAAGACAAAAGTATGTAGAGAGTGAGATTTTAGCATGATGTAATATAGTTTCTATCTATATATAAAGGAGGCAAAGTTGGTCTCGGTCATCGTCTGTGCTTCAAGAAAGCTTAGGAGAGTTGTACTTTATGCTGTGTATCCTTAATTTCACTAAGTTACGTACGACCATTGAGTTTGAGCTTTTTTACACTTGCTTTTCTATATTATTTCCTCAAAACCACCATATAATTTAATGCTCACAACAGGTCATCCTTTTAGCTTTAAGCTTTTATACAAGTTCGACCAATGAATGACTAGACTTGTGTTCTGAGATCCGTCCAAGCCTTTGTCTGTTTATGTTCCCTTTCCCCTTCCATTGTGTTTCGGTTTAGGGGCCATCAAGTATCAAGTATGAAAGGAAGACAAAAGTACAACTGCAGAAGAGACTTCGCAGATGGGCACGCTGAAGAAGGCTTACAAGAAGTTCAAAGAGACTTATGAACTGAAAAATAACAAATACCAGGCGCGTGTAAGTAAGCTAGAGGTTCAAATGACTGACATCCTTCGTCATGTCGATGACCTACCCCCGAAGTTTACGGTTGTGGTGGAGCTAAGGATCTTCTAGAACAGATGAACCAACATAAAACTGATACATGATGGTCGTTTAAAAGCTAAAGCTAAAAGGATGACCATATAATTTAAGGACGACCAATGGATGACTAGACTTGTGTTCACAAATTAAAATAAATAATGTTGTGATGAGGCTAAAAGAAACGGCCAAAGCTAGTGATTGATAAATCGAGCAAAACAAACAAGCAATGAAATGCAATGGGCAATATAGGATTTATCCGATTTTAATGTGTCACCGATGTACAAACTAACAAACTAATTGATTGTAATGAGCTCACGTTATCGAAAGATGCAATACAGTTATCTAACAAATAAAGGGGTGATGATTAAAGGAACCAATCAACTACAAAACAAACGAGGATACGTTGACAGATATCGGTGTGTTATGTGTTATCGATGTTATAGATTACGATTCAAATTGAAGCTAATTGGACTACAACGATGATTCACGGTTGTAGCAAAGAGTAACAGTAATGACGATGGCAATTGTATCAGCAACTGGTTGCATTAGTAGAATTTGGCTTCTAGCTCTAACATATGAGTCGTTCAGCCTTTTTAAAAATAGCCTCTGTCGCTGAATATGATCCATGGATGCCTTAGACTTTTCACAGTCACAAGCAGGGGTGAAACTAGGGCATCGAATTCACCCCATAGGTCACTCAGTTTCGAAAAATATGTTGATACCAGAGATGTGCCCTAAGTAATGAAATTGATTTCGCGATGCAAGTGAAAAATTCTAGCAGTGTTTACCTTATCTCTCCGAGCGATTCCCAAACTTTGTTAGCATCTTAAGAATAAACAATCCCGATGAGTAACTTCTTGGAAACGACATTCATAATCCATGAAAGCACGATGGCGTTACACTTTTTGCACTGCTTAGCAAGCTTGCTATCTTCATAATCTGATCAACATTAGGAGTTTAAAAAGAAAACTTGCTAGGAAAGGACCCATTGATGACCAAATGTCTGCTGAGATTGCTGCTAAGTTAAAGAAAATTAGTGACAGTTATAAGCCAGGGATTAAAAAGAAAGGTGAAAGTTCCTCCAAGGCAAAAGGACCTGTTCCTTTTGTTTCTACTCCTGCTACTGGGGTTAGGAGGACTAGGAGTGCTGTCAAAGCTGCTGAGGAGAACATAGCTGCTGCTATGGAAAGAAGCAGAAAAGGAAAGGGAAAACAGGTTGCTGATCCTGTTGAGGAAGAAGAGGTTGAGGTAATAGAAAGGAGAGGGATGTTGTTGATGATGAAGATGATGAGATGGAAGATGTTGAGGTAGTTGTGCCTCAGTCTAAGAAAAGAAAAGTTGCTCAGAGGCATGTGACAAGGAGCTCTATGAAAGCTGCAGCTGAAAAGTCTTCCAAGAGGACCAGGTCCTCAAAAAGAACTCTTGTTGATGAAAGTTCTGACTCAAGTTCTGATGAGTCATTTGGTGGTGAAGATAGTGAAAGTGAGGATGAGGGAGATGAGGTGCAACACTGTGTCCATGATGACATGCTGACTAGGAAAGTTTTGAAAGGAAGAGTCCTCTCTGATGTGGAAGAAGAGGGTATGATTTGGTTTGCTGCAAAAATTGCAAGTTCAAAGCTGGAGGGACATGGTCTTTCAAATTACTGGAAAGTGTGCTAAGGGGATGGTTCAGGAGTTCTACCTGAACTGCTCTATCAAAAGGGACAGGATTACCACCTTTGTCCATGACCATGTGATTACCTTTGACACTAGGGAGCTTGGTGAACTGCTGGGAATTGCATTTGTAGGATATGACAGCTATGTCAAGAAAGTATGGCATGATTTGACAAATTTGCCTACTGGATTGGAAATCACAAGGAAATTTGCTGAGAATGAAGAGGAAGAGAAACCAAGAGCTGTGCAGAAAAGTGAGATGCATCCACAGCACCATGTGCTATTTGAGTTTGTGAACAAGATTGTGATGCCAAGGTAGGAGAAAAGAGGAATTGCCAGTTTTATGGACCTGGTCCTTATGGAACTGCTTGACACTGATAAGCAGATCAACTGGCCCAAGTTTATGATCCACTTGATCAAAAGGGTTGTTACTGGGAAAAGGAAGCACTCTTTGCCCTTTGGCTTCATTCTGACTGATTTGTTTGCAAAATTGAAAATTTCTTTGGAAGGGGTAGTTAAGGCTACAAAGAAGGAGAAGTTTGGATGTGCTACACTGATCAGCTGTGACTTGCCTCTTCAAGCTGATCCTCCACAGGCTGGTGTTGAGAGACAACCTTTGAACAACAAGGTGAGGGCATTAAGGCAACAGGTTGCCAACTTGCCATACAAGCTGCTGAAATAGCACGGTTGGAAGAGGAAAAGAATTACTGGAAGGCAGAGGCTACAAAGGCAAAGGAGACTAATGAGGGTATGCTCAAACAGATGTTTGAGTTGTTGAACAAGTCTCAGGGACCTGGTCCTTCCACATCCTGATCACCTTAGCTATAAGCCATCTTTTGTCCAGTGGGATTTAGACTAGTTCTAGTTCCTTAGTCCTTTCCTTTTCTAGTTTCTGAATAATTTTGTAATACTTGCTTGTATCCCCTGGTTTAACCTTTTGTTAATGATGAGTTGTCTGCGATGCCTAATATCATTGTTTTGCAGTTGCTTTAGTCTGAATTGTGTTTGCATTTTGAGTTGCCTCAATGGCCATGTGCTGATTATTCTAACACTTGAATTATATTTTTATGCAACCTTTTCAATGATGCCAAAAGGGGGAAGAGTAAGTCTGATTTTGCGTGAACTTTATACCTAATTGAAAATCTGATCCTTAATGATAAATAAGTCTCTACTGATTGCTTTTGAGCTTTAAGTTGTACTTCAGGACATTAAGGATGTGCAGCTATGCTTATGAATTTGTCATCATCAAAAAGGGGGAAAATGTTAGCTTGGATAAGTTTGAAGTTTTGACTGATGATTAAGGAATGGATTCAAAGGACCTGTTCCTTTGAATCACTGCAGCTAAATAGATAATTCATGCAAAATCATTTAAGCTGAGATTGTTAATTATCCTTAGACTAATATTTATCTTGATAATTATGCAGGTCTAAACGTGATATGAAAAGATTGCATAAATAATGGATAAGGGCTAAAAGATTCGGATGCTTAAAGTGAAGAGTTCAATTAGGACTCAAACTCTTGGGAGCTTTGGAGTTCTAGTTGCTCAAGACTTCTTGGTTGCTGAAGCTATAAAACGAGGAGCATATCAGCTATTGAAGGATGCACAAATACAGAGAGAATCGAGCAAAGCATTAAAAGAGTCATTATCTTATTTGTGTAATCAGTAAGCTATAGGGAACTAAGTAAGAACCTGTTCCTTAGATTGAGTCTTGTAAAAGTTCAGTCTTAGTTCAACTGTAGTAGGTATTATCGAGTTGTATCTTTTCAGTTCAAGTCGTGTACTTGACGAAGCTTCACTGATCGTGAAAGAGGTCACTAAAGGATTAGAGTTAGTCCTAGGTTAGTAAGAAGGTAGTCTTGTAACCAAGTGGGTCTTTTACATAGTGAAGTTGAAATCCTACTTGGAAGAGTAGGTCGTGGTTTTTTGATCCCGAGTTCAAGGGATTTTTCCACGCTAATATTGGGTGTTCATTTACTTACAGTTTTAATTCCGCACATAACATAGTAAAGGAACACATTTTAAGGAATTGGTCCTTAAAACAGTAAAGTGGTGTATCTTGGGAAATATTATTAGGAAAACTAACATTCGTTCCCAACCTTGCTTGGGACTCATCTTTGTGCGTTGTGGAGGAATAACTAATAATATACCGAACATAAAATTAAGATGGAAAATATTTGGTTCCTGACCCTGAACCAATAATGAAGGGAGAATTCATTTGTTGGCATGTCGCGTACAAGTGCTGCTTTATGGATATGACATGTCTCGTACCAATTTAGGTAGCTTTGTTCTCATATGTACAGTTTAGCCATTAATTGGAGACTTTCTATATATAAATTTGCTAAACCAGCTTGCCAACACTATCAAGAAAACTTGTCTTCATTGCATAATATGGAAATATGCTCTTAATATAATTAACTTGAGCAAATACTTAACCTTGAAAATACCATTGCAGGTTTATAATAATGCACATGTAACCTTCTCATAGATGCATCTATCATATAATAATTATATGGTCCACATGGCAGGTGAACGGGTCCATATTCACCTTTTATACATTCGAGAAATGCAGGGATCCTAATCCCATATTTAGTTGGTCTAAAAATTAATTTATCATGAGAACAAGCAATACATTGAGAATTCTTGAAAGAGTCCTGCTTCTTTAGTATATACCCATGTCAATTCTCAATTATTTAGTGCATCATTTCTTTTTAACCGGGATAGTCCAACCGGTCATGCCAAGTGAATAGAATTATTCGTTTTAGTAAATTTCTGGTTTACTATAACATGGCATTTGTATCAATAAACTTTTTGTTTATTCTGGCGTGCATATGATTCAACCACACTTATATTTTGTGTAATAGAAATTGGAGGAAGAGGCGGGAAGCTTTTCAAGCACATATATCTCACCCGATATTATTGTAGTAATATAAAGACATTCATATCTTTCCATCAGTTTTAGTCTCAATATGGTAGTCGTTTAATTTTGGTGAATATTCTAGAAACATAACATGTTTCATTGAGACTTACTACAATAAAAAAAAATTCATCAGTTTCATTCCTCCAGGTAATAACAAAATTGGCTCTTCCAGAGCGCTCGATTAATTTTATACTACTATGAATATTATCACACACACCATATGGTGAATATATCCTTTTAAGGAGAAAAATATATAATTTTTTAATGGTCAAATCATTAGGCAAGATCGATTTCTTGCTTTTGTGTAATTTATAATAACATATAATTTTGACGTATATTTTGTACGTGAGCAATGACCATTCATGCTATAATAAATGATAGATTCATTCTACTCGAACCTCTTCTGGAGGTGAGTCGTGGTACTTTATCAACCACACATGAGCACGCCTGTATTCATATTTTTTATCATATATTACCATATTCACTTTAGGGAATGACTCTACATTCATAATATTTATTACGAATTGTCTCATTCACTTCAGGGAATGGACCGTAATCATCTGGACTTTGCCTTATTCTCACATGATACAATGATGGCATTATTATCTTTACCGTTTGAACGATTATTTTGAGAACCCTTACTGTTCTCTTATTTATTTCAAAATGATGACTATTATTTTATTCCTTTCTATGTCCATGACCATGGTCTCTACCATGGTAGTTATTTTATAGTCTTTCGGACATAAAATTATTTGCCTTCTTTCAAACATAAAAAACATTGTTCCTTCTTTCCGGCATAAAAATATTGCTACCACATCAACATTCATGAATGGAGCATGTGTTGCTCCCATATTCACGTTAGGGAATGGAGTTTGTCCTGCTCCCACATTCATCTCAGGGAATGGAGCGTATATTGCTCCAACATTCACCTCTATGAATGGAGCATATCCATGGACGGACTTCATAATTTTATTAATAATTCATTATTTGTCTTTTTCGTCATTATGTCATCAATATGGTACACTGGGTCGTGAACACAATATTTTATTATAATAAAGATATATTAGACCATAATGTGTTGGGACATGAACCCAACGTCTTATCATAATGATGCACCAGGGTTTGAATATGAAATTTTATTCTCAGTATGGAATAATAAGCCAAGAACCATAGTCATGAAATTAATTGCACAATATTTTTATCTCTTTTTTAAGATATTGTTGCCTCATCAGAAATTTTAGAGGCATGAGATATAGGGAGAATATAATTATTTAAACTTTCTTAATCACAAGTAATTGTAATAATAGCAGTATAGAATATGTAGCCCATAACATATTTCATTATCCCTTTTTAACCGAAATATGAGTTCTGGTCACATAATAATGGTTTCTAGAAATTGAAACTTCCACCCATTTTTACTTAATTATTTTTCTTAAGCAAGAGAGGCTATAGATAATCCATAATATTTAAAAGACTAAGGCCATGAAAAACTTGTCCAACACCAAACACAAAGAAAAGCGGAGGAACTAACCTGAAGTTCCAGAGAGAGGTATCCAACAATTAAAACTCTCTCCAAGTACTACTTTGGATTTTAGATAAAATTAAAATATCTTACTGTGAACCTTTCATACGAGTACTTGCATAAATAACCTATGTATTCTCTTTTCATTAGTTAGTCCTCGTGATTTTCTAGTGCCAGACAATATTTTAACAATTGATTATAACGGCAAAAAAAGTCTTATATCCCTTTTTTTTCTTTTATCTATTGGAGTAATATGAAGCATATTTATTTCATGCCACAAGTCTATATATGTCATTGAGTAAATTTATTGTAAAGATATTACTGTATCCAAAGTCAAGCAGGTTGGAAACATACCTCATTCTCCATTCATAATGCAATTATAAAATAAATTTCATACCAAATCATCAAGATTCAAATAGTGCAAATTGAAACCTGACAAAAACTGTTGACAATAAATGGAATACCACTAGATGTAGTCAATAATTTTGTCTCCCTTACCTATTAAGTACCTTTGATCTCTTTTTGAAGGTGGTGGTACAAATTTATTAGAAACTCATACAGATTATTTGTAACCTCTATGTATGTATTTGTTAAAGCAGGACACTTATTAGAAAATTAAATAGTCAGCTCGCAGGAGTTTTGAAAACAAGAAAAGTAACATCCTTTTTATGTTTAGTTGTATGAGTGAATCAAGAGCATGGCAGTGGAATCTTTAAATACCTTCATTATCACCGAGTTATACAATCAATTTCTTTTCTTATAGTTAGGAGCAAAATTCCACCAAAAGAAACTTCATAGCAGATCTAGTTTCTAAGAGAAACATAAAATGAAATTAGATACTTAATTGTTGAATAGTATAAATGCATATATTCTTACCACCGCTAAGAAATATTAAAATAAAGTTACCTGGAAACCAAAATAGGGTATGTTGAGGCCGAAGCCGTGGAAGACAAGAATACTTACCCCATGCTCTTGATAAAGATGATAACATGAGCAACTCGTGCTGATAACGTGTTATAAAATTAGAGTAATATAGCAAGAACAAAATATTAATAGGAGCTAATATATATATAAAGAGAGTGACAAATATTTAAAGGGGAATAGAAGAACTCTTCTTTCTTCTTTTCACTTCTATCTTCATCTTACAAATGATAGCCATACATATAGGCATAAGAGAAGGGAGCAAAACTATTGCCAAATGTCATATTTTTGACAAGTGCTGAACATGCAAAGTTCTATTAACAAGTGCTAGTCATGCAAAGTTCTATTGACAAGTGCTAGTCATGCAAAGTTTCATTTACAAGTGTTGAAAATCTAGCCAAGTGTCATGGCATGTAAGAAAAGTGGCAACCATGCATGGAAGACCATTTCCAAATGGCAAACACAATTACATTTGACATGTATGTCTTAACAAGTGTACTTGTCATGGGGCAACCATTTCATAACAAAAACCTTTTCCTAATAGAATTATTAAGAGTTATTTACAACTTTAGTTAATTTTTATTTTTATTGACTTTTTTTCTTTTTCTTTCTTTCTCTAATATATTCATTATGTTTATAATAATGACTTATTTCGGGAGTGTTTGGTATAAGAACAATTATTTTAAGAGTGTATATGTATATTCTCATACTAATTTTTTAATGTTTGGTAAGTAAGTAAAATAGATTGTTCTAAAAAAATTCATATATAATTTAGACAAACATTATCAGGTGAAAGGTGGGGTTGGGGTTGGGGGATTGGGTGAAGGGGCAGGGGTTGGGTTGAGGTAATGTATTAGGCTAGGGTGGAGATAATCAATATAGAATAGGAGTACTACTTATGAGGTATGACACTTGTTTTCCTTGCTCTCGTTAGATGACTTGTTTCCTCATTGTTAAGAATTTAATTTATTAGGGCAAATTATTATTTTCAAAAACTTTTGACCAACCACACTTGTACAGTATCACTATTCCGTACTAAACACACCTTCATCTCGAGTTAAGAATTAAATGATGATAACTAAAATTATTAGTCGACATTGGCACAGTGTTAAGCTGATAACTCCAGTCGAATGCATTTTAGCTTCAAGAATATTACTGATTGAGTTGAATTTATTGTTTCCTGTGTTCGAAAAAGATAAAAAAAACCAAAATAAAGTGTTAGTTAAACGAAGATAATTCCGAGCCCACAAGTTGCTTGTGTCTCCTTAAGGAATCTAATCACCTCACTGTTGCCCGAGGTTCATGAATTAATTCCTCCCAGGATAGAACGGAATCGTCCAACTTTGCGGTAGCGGTACTTCAAACAACAGAGGTATCAGCGAACTCAAAGGAATGGAGCAAATCACACGACTCTTAACTTTTTGATTTTGTAAAATAATGAAAGATGAGAGGAGAGAATTTCAAAAATTTGTATATCAAAAAGTGTGTCTCAATTTGATGAAAATGATATGTATTTATAGCCAACACATGGAAGAAATTAAGAGGTGTGAACCTTTTGAATGAAAAGGTACAAAAGACACAATTTTCCATTCACACCCTACAAAAATCCCAACACTCCCCCACATGAATGGGGAATGGCTATATGATGAAAATATACAGAAAACTGTGAGATTCGCAGCTAAGGATTAATTGCATCGGGATAAGTGGGTTTCCCTTTGAACTTTCCGTAGTGAACATACATCGGATATACTCGGTCAATCGGTAGATTTGATATCTTTGAACCGTCGAGCTTTAGTGTATACCTAGACAATATATGTCACACAATTAACCGTTATCCGTCTTTGGTTCTCATTGTTGTGTTCGTTTCAGCCATGAACACCGCCTAGTTTCATAAGTGCGTAGAGAATTGGCCTTACAGAATCCTCCTTGAAGCGGCTTCCACTTCACACTTACATAGGTGATTTCTAAACGTGTAATCCCATAGATGTACACTATTTGATAATTCTCATATCAAACTTAGATAATCATTAAAAACGTCTTTAGCGCTTTATCCTTGGTATTGAACATTGTCTCATCACGAGAATGGACCAAATAAATTTTGTTTGGCAATGTTGAACCGTCGCTCACAACTTGGTCTGAGCTCCTTGAACCTATATCTCAGGATCTCCAGTCTTCTAGGTAGAGTTACCGCCATGAGTCACTTGTCCTCGGCCATAGTCCAATTCCCTTCGATGACCATTCAACTACCTCTCTAGTTAGACCTTATGTAAGCGGATCCGACACATTATCAGTTAATTGTGCTAATTCCTCTAGAGAGTAGTTGTCTAACAGTTTTATTTCTTCGTCATTTGTGACGACTTTTCCTGTTATACAGAAAGTTCTCAGCCCGTCCAATTGTCGCTTGACTCTTACAATGTATGCAAATCAATGTCAACGGTTTGAGCCAAAATGGAACGTCTTCACTATTTCACCGGCCTTGTTTAAGGCTTATGAACTCAGCTTGTAGCATCATTATATCAATATCTTGAAATGGTTGCATCAGTTGTGGCCACAACCTTTTAACATTTAATATATTTCTCAATATTTCCGCCCCGCTATTTATTTGATGCCAAACTATAGAACTTCCAATCATTACAAATCCAACTCGATATGGATTTTATAATTATCATTGGTTGGTTTACCTCTTAAATCCAACTTGAATATGGATTTAATTATTAATATCAACAATTGATTTACCATTTTATAGACAACATTTTAATACATCCATTCTTGAACAATCATGTCTATACAAAAAGATAACCTTTCAACTGACTTTTCTTTTATAGAAAAGTCACAACCTATAGAATGACATTTTTTTTTCACGAAAGAACATAATATTTCAAGTTGCACTCTTTCACGGAAGCGCGTGTCTAACCTTCCAATTGGTAGTTTCATCAACTAGGTTCTACAAAATAGAGCTAATTATGAATTTACCATTTTCAAATATCCACCAAGGATATATCTTGTGAGAGTTGAAAAACAAAAGGTTCTTCAAATATCTTTTAAATATTTCAAGTGCATTCTATTATTCATAATAGCAATCATAACTCCACCGGTCATGGAGTAATAACACTATAGTCTAGTGCGATCAAAATGACTTTTCAAATAAACTTGCACCAGTTAAGTGAAGCCACAGACCAACTGTCATCATTTTGTTCCTAGGACATAACAATGTTTGGATTTCATATGGCATGTCTCAAAACCAAGTTTCTCACGCAGGACACTTAATGAGAGGGACTATCACAGGATCAAATATACTCCAAGCTTTGGCAATATCTGTGATCCATGAGTAATCTATACTGTTTTTCTTTTCCCTTTCTCCCGCACAAAGAGACATATCCACACATTGAAACTTGGTAATTAGCCACTAATTTAATGACCATAAAGTTAGTGGGTTCAACACTTATCATTTAAGATAGCCATAAAAACTATTCCTTCCCAAGTTTGCATTACAGGATCATAAGTCCCTCTTTAGTGAGACCCCAATACAGTCTTTGCCACGTTTTGCAAGACTCGTAGTTGGTGGTCCACTAAAAATATCGAACGACAATGTTGCCACTTAATGTTAATGGCAACTACATCAAAACATTAAAGAAGGCAACCATAATTAACTTATTGCAAGCGGGACATGCTTGGATTTTACAGATTAGACGACTAAACAAAGTTTTCGCCAGAGACTTTTCTACTACTAGACTTGCTTTTATGCCAATCACATTTATCACAAGAAGTTTTTAATCTTCAAACCGATTTAATACTATGGTGAAGTTTTTAATCTTCAAACCGGGTAAACTTTGGAATAGAAAATCATGATGATTTTAATTTCCAATATGAAAGTAGAAAACCATAAGCATTTATCACAAATGAGAGTAGGAAACTCGAATGCTTTAATCTCCAACTTTCACGGACTTCACTTTTCAGGAAATTCTTGATGTTCCAGTGGTACAATCAGACCAAAGCACTATATGACCCATAATTGGTCATACCCGACCACAATTTATTTTTGTAAATTTTCATAGTGCTATTTCGTTGTGCTCCAATTTCTCCTGCCAGTTTTGTGACAAGTCATTAGATATTCGCATCCTCATGCCTGTTGGAATTAAATGAGGCATCGATTGGAAATCTTCTGAACCTTGCGCAAGTAACTAACGACTTGTTATTTTGGTCTTCTGTTACTTCTCCAAAAGTAACCAAAATTATGATTATTAACATGTAACTCATAAAATTTTAGCCTGCATGGAAATAAACATGCCATCACCACGGACACTTGCCATTACCGAGGACAGCACTTGTTGTCTATGGAGTACATTTTTGTTGTCCCTCTTAAATATAATTTACCTTTCTGTAAGATGGAGTAAGATTTGGTTTATAAGCATAAACTAATGGATCCACTTTTGGAAATCCAAAGCCTTCGATAATAAAATAAAGAAAACAAATGATACCATTAAGAAAGTCTCCCCTAGTGCAAAGGAGTAAGGAAGATTCACGATCAAAGAGCATTCATTTCGTTTCTAGTTTTGTTAGTCAAACGACAGGAATTCCAGTCCAGAGATTTCTTCAAACCAGCCATCAGAAATAAGACGAACAAAGAAAAGAAATAGTTAGATTCCTTAAGTTTGTTGTATCCTGTGTTCAAAAAAGATAAACAAAACCAAAATAAAGTGTTAGTTAAACGAAAATGATTCCGAGCCCACAAGTTACTTGTGTCTCCTTAAGAAATCTAATTTCCTCACTGTTGCCCAAGGTTCATGGATTAATTCCTCCCAGGATAGAACGGAATCTCCAACTCTGCGGTAGCGGCACTTCAAACAACAGAGTTATCGGCGAACTCAAAGGAATGGAGCAAATCACACGACTCTTAACTTTTTGATTTTGTAAAACAATGCAAGATGAGAGGAGAGATTTTTAGAAATTTGTATATCAAAAAGTGTGTCTCAATTTGATGAAAATGCTATGTATTTAAGCCAACACATGGAAGAAATTAAGAGGTGTGAACCTTTTGAATGAAAAGGTATAAAAGACACCATTTCCCATTCACACCTCTACAAAAATCCCAACAGAATTTAGGTCAAACTCAAATGACTTTACTAACCGTATAATTGAAGCACGAGTGGAGTTTGAGTCATGTCTTTATATCTCAAAATATGTAGATGTCTATTTTGAAAAGCTAGAATACATATAAATATTGAATATTTTGTATAATTACTTACTATAGACATGATAATTTCAAAATAATTTTAAAATGCACTCATAGTTTATATATTAATATCGATATAATGCAATTACCATTTCACAAATCATAAACACATGTACTCACGTATTGCACATCAAGCAAGAAGTTGAAGCGAAAACGTAGACACAAGATGACATACAAAAATTATCTCCCCAGCACATATAGATTTCCTCTTATTATTTCACCAACCCAAAAAAATAAAATAAAATAAATAAATAAATAATGAAATCCTTTTATCTGTCAACACATAAGAAATCTTTCTAAATATTATTACAAAACTAAACAGCCAATACAAAATGTGATCAATATATTAAAAATGAATCATAAAACTAGTAGATAGCAACAAATAGAAATCATACCCTGAGGAAAAAATAGTAGTTGAGTCAAGTGTTTGATATTCTTGCCTTACTCTAAACTCAAAAGTGAGAAGAGAAAGAGGAAAATGACGATCGTAGGAAGAAACATAAAAAATAGGAGGTGATCATATACCAGTTGAGAGACAATTTTTAAGAGGAAGAAGATTAGGGGTGTAAAAAATAAATTTTCGATCCTGAAAATAATAATCGAGACAACAAAAATATTGTCACAAAGAATATTTGATTTCAATATAGAATGATGTTACCATCTCTATTTCTCCTCCGATTCTTCACAACAAGAATATAAACATTATTTGAACTTGATTCAAGGGCTTGGAAGGCTTGTTCTTGAATTTGCGTCTTGAACTTGATTTTTGCTATTCCTCACGAACTCTTGTACAATTGTCACGAACGACGAATTTGGATTCTTCAACTTCGAATTTGAACTTGTTTGTTCTTGAACTTGAAGACTTGAAAGTTGGATGAACTTGCTTGAACGCCAACAACTTGCAGAGAATTTATAGACTTTGATCCACGAGCTCTCTTCTACTACTTGTTATCAACTTTCTTCCACCCTTTTGAACTAATGAAGACATTTATTTATACTAGTAGGGAGATAGTTGATATGTGATTTGATTGGCACACTTGGCGCAATCCTAATGGCCGTTTGATTTAGCTTGACATGTCACATTTCTTGACACATGACATGATTTCATTGGCTCATTTATGTGTTTTGGATTGCCACGTCACTTGACACATGGCATGGGCTTGGGCTTGGGCTTTGAGGTGGGCTAATTTGGAACTTGGGCTCATTGGACTTAAGTAATTAATTCAATTATACTAGTCCACAATATTTATTTGGACTAATATGTCTTGAATTTAATATACATCCAAAAAAAATTATGAATTTAAATTCATAAAAAATTTAATTGTCTACAAATGCCCCTTACTTCAAGACTTGTCGGGTGTACTTTTGTCGTACTTGAGAGGCCAGGCTTGAAGTACATTGTACATGTGTGCTCTTGATATATCAAAGGAAATTGTCATTGTTAATGTAACAGGAACAATTAATTTGCTAATTTTCTGCCAAATACAACTAAACGCGTGATTTTCTAGCTTCCATGATAAAATCCACTTGACATTTGGTAGTAGCTTTTATCTTTCAACTGATATTTTAACATTAAATTGATAATGCAAAATCATTGAATTTTGGGCTAATTAACCAGTGCATGCTCTATTATTTCAATAAGGCATGTTAGCATCTATCCTCAAATAGAGTCGCTGATTCCTCCCCGAAATTGCAAAGAGTCTGACTTGATTCCTTTCAATGGGTATGTGGAGTCATACAAGCAAAGGAGGCTTGGAAATTCCTTTTACGTCCTTTTTTTAAACCTCAATTGGACTATCGTTTAGGTTAGTCCTTGTAGGGTCCGCTCTACTTTTTTACCTTCTATTGAGAATGGATAAACACAATAACATGATCTTCGATTTTGCAGAGCATGATCCCATGTTTATTTGACATGATCTTTTACCACCAGTTGAGCAGATCAGGGCCATTACACTACCTCCTCACAGGCTATAAATTGAATCATCATGCATGTTGATCCAATCATTCACAGTGTTACATCCAAGAAGTAGAAAAATGAAGCTAAAGATCTAAGTTTTCCTTACATATTTTGATATAACTTTCGAAGGAAACCATGACGTACTTTTATCCTCGTGGCTTGGTGAAACAAGCACATGGAGCGAGTTCATGATCCTTCAAGGTTTGGTGGAGCGGTACATGGTGTGTCCAAACCTTCTAGCTTTGGCGTAGAACAGCCTCATCGTGAAGCTTGGTGAAGAGAATTGTGCAAGTGCATCCCATCCTTCAAACTTCAGAGTGGGGCCGTCTCTTCTTGTAATATTCAACAATGGGTTGAAGCCGATAAGAAGGGAGTGAGGAAAGTATAAAAGAAAATGTCAGACAACATTATCTATATTTAGAGAAAGCATGTATTTATTCAAATATTCAGACTGCTTGAACTGGAGAAAATCTTTTAATCTCCGATGACATTTGTTGGAGATTTCCTCTTATTTTTTCTTGATTGCTTTTGCAGGAGTATTGACCCTCTTTTTGTTTCTTTGTCTTTCAGCTTGTTGTAATCTCCACTTTGTGCGCCACAAATTCACATCCAAGTTCCTTCTAGATATGCTGCAACAAATATTTTTGAAGTTGATACATACGGCTGTCGTAGTACCTTTCCAGCTTTGCGTATTTATCCGATAAAATCATATCTCGAGATAGGAGAAGCCAGTCTGCAAGACATTTATTTCGTTAGAAAGAAGACTCCTCTAACTAGAATATATTCAAGAAGCATGCCTTGATTCTATCCGAATTTGTGCAGTTTCTCTGCTGAAGTCAGTTCTGCATTTGACAATCAAATCGCCCAGCTTTGAGCATCTTGCCGAAAAAATTGCATCTTCTTGTGAGAGCATCCGAATTGCAAGCCACCTCCTCCATTGGAAAGAAGACTTTTGGAGCTATAACATATTAAAAAGAATCAGATCAAAATCCCATCTATACAGTTAGAATTAATTTTTTTGAAGTTGGCCAAGATGTTTGTCGTGCTGACTTTACAGATCTGCACAAGATTACAAAAAAATTCATATATGAAGATACGATCATCCAAATCAAAAGTCGTTTGTTACTGCAGAATATTAACTCAGAAGGCTGCAACATATCAAAAATTCAGAATCAAATTCCTCCTGGATCAGTGGAAATTAACTTTTTAAAATGGATGAAATTGTATGTCGTGCTGACTTGAGAACTGCGAGCGATCTTGCCAAAAAAAATCATATCTTTAGATATGAACTTCCAAATCACGAGCCGCTTGATATTCTAGAAACTGACTCAACTACATCCATGCCAAAGTTCAACACTTAACTCGTCATGGATAACTCGTCATGGATTTACCCAGAAAAATTTTGGAAGTTGGCAATGCGATCTGCACAATATGACTTTGGGAAGCTTTTTCATGAGGTTGATTTTTTTTTCTTTTTTCTGTAGGCTTGTGCAGGAGTATAAAATATCAGACGAGATGGTGCATGCAATATCTGTTGCTCCCAACGCACACGCAAGTATACGTGGTCGATAAGTAATAAAGTGATAAGTAGAGTATCGTTCCCACGAGTACTATTCAGACTGACACTTACCAAACAATTTCTAACTAACTATCCAGGGATCTTTTCCAATATTGATGAGTTTAGTATCTAAGGAACAGTAATTAAGAGGGTAAAAGTGAATTCAAACAATGGAGCAAAAATTGGTTGTTATCAGTAATAAGGAGACGGTCCAGGGTCAGAGTTACGAACAATCCAGTCGAGTTTTCCAATTGATTCCACTTCTTAAATCCCGGATTACTAACTAACAGATTAAATGTACCCGTGAAAACCTTTCGATTCTTCACGGTCTATGCAGGCTACTCCAATCCCTATATGTTTATGGGTTGAATCACGTGCACGCATTAACGAATTCTGTAATTAGTTAAGCTAGGCGAGCAAGTATATGTCTATCCTATCCACGAATTGGTTCCCCGATGCCCGGGTTCACAAACTAGTCCTATTCTTTCTTATTGCGTTAATAAATTCCCTCTTTCGAGTTCAATCTAAAAACCATAGATAATGCCTAATTATCGGGCCCTGACAATTACACAAGTGAAATCAAGGAAGAATAAGCAATCCGTTATGGGATTCAATTAATGGGAATCAATCTTCAAACATCAACTTTCATGAAATACTCCAACCCTAGAACTAGAGAATTAGCTACGCATACTCATAATAACAACACAAGGATTTGATGAAATAATGAAATAATGATGTAATAGATTAATGGAAGGAAGAAAAACCCTTGTTCAAGATGTTATGAGCTCTCCAATTTGCTCCAAAGTCTGAACTCCCATGAAAAACTAAGTAAAAGAGTATTTATAGAGTTTACAAACACCTAGTAATAAGTTAGACCCAATCCTAGACAAAATAGGAAGTAAAAACGCGCACAAGGGGCGCTATAACGGGCGCCCCGCGCCTCGGAACGCGTGACAACAACCAGAACCCGCCACAGATTGCACGCCTTGGCTCCGCGGCGCATGGGTAACCGCGCCCACCAGGCTGGCGCGGCGCGCCCCTGGTAGCGCCCGGCCATTTTTCTGTTTTCTTGCTCCTTTGCTCGCTCGTGTCGTGCCTTCGTGTGCTCGATCCAATCCTCAATCAAAATCCAATCTTTTCTTGCTCAATCATTCTCTTAAAAGCTCCAATTACACTGCGTAACAACCTACATACACACGACATAAAATTAGTGCAAAACCATATTCATAAACTATAAAACGAGCGAATAACAAGCTCAAACATGAGGAAATATTAAGGAAATATTGGCATAAAATGCCAAACATCACCACCCCACACTTGAACCCTTGCTCGCCCTCGAGCAAGTCACATCTCACTTCCCAACCTAGGTAGAACAGGTCTGCCTATGACTATGGTTGATACCGACTATTGAATCAATGCACACATGACTACTATGGATCCACAAACATGCCAACCATTTACCAAACTCAAAAATATGAGAACAACCACCCCAAAATAGATCAAATGCACAAACTCAACTTATTGCAACCATGCTCCCATAAAATCACACCTATCTACTCAACCAAGAAGCCATCAACTTCACCTATTTCATGCAAACCATGTGCCCTCACCAAAATGAAGCAAGAGAGTGTCCCCCAAATATCACACACAATAATAAATATCAAGAATAGAATGGGTACAATAGCATAGAAAGAATTCACTCACTCTCATGAAAATCTCACATGTCACACACGATGTACCATAGGCTTGCCCGTAGTGTAGGACTCCACTAATGTAGGCTCACTCCAATCGGGATTAACTAGGACTTTAGAAAGGTCGTAATGTAGGCTAAGGGGTTGGTAGGATACATATGGTAATAGTGACTACCTCCCTAAGCACTTTAATACATCACAATTAATTCATCACAATTCTCATCAAGCCACCCAATCAACAACTATCACACATACACCTTCGCAACAAGTAGCATATTTTTCTTTTTAAGCACACACTAGCAAGGAAGGGATATCTTTCTCTTTTTTTTTTCTTTTCTTCACAATTTTTCTTTTCAACTTTGCTATTTTTTTTTCTTTTCTTTTTCATTTCATTTTTTTTCAATTTCATTAACTTCCAACCTTGCCAATGTTTTTCACTACTTCACAATTTTCACACGTATTCCCCTTCATTAGCTCCACTCAAAAACCTCCCAACATCCAACCACAACTCCAAAGTAACAACACAATATTACCAAAGTGCTTAAGGAGTAAAGGGCCAAAAGAGACAATTTAGAACAAATGGGTAGGCTCGGGGTGTGGGTGCCAACAAAAAGAGTCAAAGAAATCACAACAATAATTTTATTTTTCAAGGTATATATGTAAGGGTAGGCAAATCAAGGAAGGCCTTGTATCATCTCCCGACTAGAGCAACCTAGGATTTCGCTTTGCACACACACGGGGCAAGTTCTAGACATTAATATGCAATATGGAGCAAACAAAAATATGCCTCACACACACATTGCACATGATCCACACAAAAAGGTTCCATCAACAACTCTCAATCAAGCATCTAGAATGCAACTTGTGGAAAATTAAGCACTAATGCACAAAGGTTCACAATCAAGTCAAGCAAGTGGGTCATAACATCTCAAGGGGGTCGTTCCATTTTTTTCTCTAGGCATGCATCAAATTAGAACCAAGGACACCACAAATAGCACATGCAATCAAGTTCAAGTCCACCGGTATCAACAAATCAAAGGCACCTAGCATTCTACCTATTTCCTTCGTCTAGGGCCACCTAACAACTAACTATCCTAATCCTAAAAATAAAAAACTACCCGGTTCAAAGGTCTACCTGTGAAAAAGAACCGAGGCCATAAAAAAAACCACGGGGTGGATGACATGTACCACTAATAAAACTAAAAGGAAAATCTTTTTGGAATTTTTCATTGGTTTTCTAATTTTTTTCAATTTTTTCATATATTAAAGCAAGAAACAAATAAAAATAAAGTCAAGTGACAAAGAAAATCCTACGGTACATGCATCCCTAACCTCAAAAATAAATAAAGGGTAGTTCCCCACCCCACACTTAAACTAAGCAATGTCCTCAGTGCTAAAAATAAGAAAGTGCAAGGTAAAGAAAACTTCCCTGAAGACTCTAGTCCTTGGTGCTAGCATCCTCCAAGCTTCCATATAGTATGAGGTACTCAGACTTCCCTCATCAGGTCATCAATATTAGGCAAGGGTGAGGACACCCCACACTTAGCCTCGACATTACATGAACCTGCAATCCAAGGAAAAATAAAAACTACGTGACACTATAAATAAAATTATACAAGTACAAACTCAGGTTGCCTCCCGAGAAGCGCCTTAGTTAACGTCGTGGCACGACGACACTTTTAGCTCACTTCCAGCATTTACGTCTTCTCTTCTTACGACGAACCTTTGCTTTCTTCCTTTCTTTGAGAGAACCCATCTTCAACTTCACATTTGGTGTACTTCCATGTTCTTGTTTGACACATTCAATCATAGAGCACTCTTCAACCTTAGCTATGTGCTCTTTCTCATTATACACCTTGAAAGTAATCTTTTCTCCATGCGCTCTAACAGTCATCTCACCCAGCTCCATGTCAATAATTGCCTTCGAGGTGACTAAGAATGGTCTCCCCAAAATGATTGGAGCTTCTCGGTCCTCTTCATAATCTAGGACTACAAAATCCGCAGAGAATGTAAATTTACCAACTTTTAGCAACACATCCTCCAACTTACCCTCAGGGTGAGTGAGTGATCCATCCGCCATCTTAAGAGTAACTGAAGAGGGCTTGATTGCTCCTAGCCCTAACCTTTTGCAAACAGACAGAGGCATGAGATTTATGCTCGCACCCAAATCACACAAGGCACCAGTGATACTATGTCCTCCAATGGTACAAGGAATAGTAAACTTCTCAGGATCTTGAAGTTTTGGAGGTAGCTTGCTCAAGATTGTGCTACACTCCTCAACTAACTCAACTGAATCTATTTCTTGAGGCTTTTTCTTCTTGACTAAAATCTCTTTTAAAAACTTCACAAAGGATGGCATCAATTCAAACACATCAGTCAAAGGAATGTTAACATGAAGTTCTTTCAGCATACTCACAAATTTTTGATACTGAGCCAAATCCTTCGATGGTATAAGCCTCTGCGGGAATGGTGGAGGTGGCCGAAGTGCCTCCTTTCTCTCTTCTTTTTTCTTCACCTTCTCCACTTTTTCAACTTTTTCTATTGCAGCTCTCTCCTTGGACTTGGCCATCAGCTCTCCACCTTCAATTAACGTCACTGCAAGACATTGTTCAGGCTCTTTTTTAACCGTACCTATTTCTCCCACCAACTGCCCCAACTGGTGCTCCAGGTTCTTGTGAGCATTGGCAAGATCTTGGATGGCCTGTGCATGGGCTGCAGTGTCAGCTATCATTCTCTGCTGTCCTGCCATTATCTGCTTTAGCATCTCTTCAACTGAATTGCTAACCTGCGGTGGTGGAGCTGGAAGTGGGTGGTAATTATTCGGAGCTCTCATATTACCTTGATAATAAGAATTACCAAACTGATTTTGACCCTGCAGCCTGTTTTGATTACCCACGTAATAAACTGACTCTGGATTAGAAGAGCAAACCTCTGTAGCATGGTCTTGACCACAAACCTCACAAAAACTCTGGAGTTGTTGCACTGGAGCCACTGGTTGCTGATTCTTTGGTAGAGCTAGCTTGCTAATTTGATTGGAAATAGCATCCATCCTCGCCCTTAGCTCTGAAACTGCATCTAACTGAAGTACCCCTGCAGCTTTCTGCATAGTAGATCTACCATCTCCCTGCCAATCAGGATTGCTCTGCGAAAACTTATCTAGCAAATCATAGATCTGGTCAAAATTTAAGGCTAATACTTGGCCTCCAGCAGCAGCATCTACCACGATCTTAGTATGCGCAGTCAACCCCTCCACAAAAGTATGTGCAAGAACCTCATTGGATTGGTTATGGTGTGGACAATCTCTCAGTAAAGCTTTAAACCGCTCCCAGGCTGAATATAAAGACTCTCCTTCTATCTGTCTGAAGGACATAATTTCACTCCTCACCCGGGCTGTCTTGGCAGATGGATAAAACTTAGCCAAGAACTTCTTAGCCAAATCATTCCAAGTGGTGATAGACCCAGACTTTTCAGCCTTTAACCACCTCTTTGCTGTCCCAATCAGTGAAAACGGGAACAATGTCAAGCGAACATAATCAACAGGAACTCCCTTTGGTGTATAAGTATCACTGATCTCCAAGAAATTCTGGATATGTTGTTGCGGATCTTCATGAAGTAATCTACCAAATTGTCCAGTCGCATGTAACAGTTGTATCATGCCGGACTTAATCTCAAAGTGTCCAGTAATTTCAGGTTTAACTATGCTCGAGGCTACTCCCTCCAGGCTGGGGAGAGCAACATCTCGCACAGCTAAAGCTTGTTCTTTTGCCATTCCTATAGGTAAAGATCAAGAAGGACCTAATACCTGAAACAGCACAAAACTCAAAACAAAAATTAAACCTGAATAGCAAATAATAAACTGTTCAAGAAGAAATCAGTCAATTATTTAGTCCCCGGCAACGGCGCCAAAAACTTGTTGCTCCCAACGCACACGCAAGTATACGTGGTCGACAAGTAATAAAGTGATAAGTAGAGTATCGTTCCCACGAGGACTATTCAGACTGACACTTAACAAACAATTTCTAACTAACTATCCAGGGATCTTTTCCAATAGTGATGAGTTTAGTATCTAAGGAACAGTAATTAAGAGGGTAAAAATGAATTCAAACAATGGAGCAAAAATTGGTTGTTATCAGTAATAAGGAGACGGTCCAGGGTCAGAGTTACGAACAATCCAGTCGAGTTTTCCAATTGATTCCACTTCTTAAATCCCGGATTACTAACTAACAGATTAAATGTACCCGTGAAAACCTTTCGATTCTTCACGGTCTATGCAAGCTACTCTAATCCCTATATGTTTATGGGTTGAATCACGTGCACGCATTAACGAATTCTGTAATTAGTTAAGCTAGGCGAGCAAGTATATGTCTATCCTACCCACGAATTGGTTCCCCGATGCCCGGGTTCACAAACTAGTCCTATTCTTTCTTATTGCGTTAATAAATTTCCTCTTTCGAGTTCAATCTAAAAACCATAGATACTGCCTAATTATCGGGCCCTGACAATTACACAAGTGAAATCAAGAAAGAATAAGCAATCCGTTATGGGATTCAATTAATGGGAATCAATCTTCAAACATCAACTTTCATGAAATACTCCAACCCTAGAACTAGAGAATTAGCTACGCATACTCATAATAACAACACAAGGATTTGATGAAATAATGAAATAATGATGTAATAGATTAATGGAAGGAAGAAAAACCCTTGGTCAAGATGTTATGAGCTCTCCAATTTGCTCCAAAGTCTGAACTCCCATGAAAAACTAAGTAAAAGAGTATTTATAGAGTTTACAAACACCTAGTAATAAGTTAGACCCAATCCTAGACGAAATAGGAAGTAAAAACGCGCACAAGGGGCGCTATAACGGGCGCCCCGCGCCTCGGAATGCGTGACAACAACCAGAACCCGCCACAGATTGCACGCCTTGGCTCCGCGGTGCATGGGTAACCGCGCCCACCAGGCTGGCGCGTTCCCTGGCGCGGCGCCCCCCTGGTAGCGCCCGGCCATTTTTCTGTTTTCTTGCTCCTTTGCTCGCTCGTGTCATGCCTTCGTGTGCTCGATCCAATCCTCAATCAAAATCCAATCTTTTCTTGCTCAATCATGCTCTTAAAAGCTCCAATTACACTGTGTAACAACCCACATACACACGACATAAAATTAGTGCAAAACCATATTCATAAACTATAAAATGAGCGAATAACAAGCTCAAATATGAGGAAATATTAAGGAAATATTGGCATAAAATGCCAAACATCAATATCTCACCTATGTCTTGAAGTATGATTAACAAGCAAAGTTCCCGTACAAAAGGAGAGCCTTAAAAGTTCATCCATTGTTGATCGACAAGGAACTATATATTTGGAGTGTCCGTACATCAAACTTTGGAGAAACTTGTTGCATCTACCTTTGCAGTCACGACCTTTGTAGGAAACTACTTGGTGCTGTCAAGACTTAATGATGAAGTGCTTGGATTGGCCTTTACATCATGATGAACAAGTTCATGGTGGCATCCATTATTGCAACTTTCATGAGATCGATCATCACCTTTATATGGTTTGGCAAAAGAAGAACATGTAGCATCTTTCTCACGACTTGATGAAAGAATACATCTGGAGTACTGCTTTTGCAGCCTCGACGGTCAATCAAGTGGAGCAATCCTTTTTTTTTTTTTTTTTTTTTTAAAAACTTAGTGGAGAAGAGCTTGGAACATGAATTTCTCAAAATTTTATTAAAAAAAAAACTTAGAGTACCTCTCTTTTTTAGTTGCGAGGCATTGCTTGAGTCAATGGACGATGTCTCCAAGTGCCTTACAAAGAACTTTGATGTGTCGTAACCTTAGCTTCAAATTATCTTCAAACCTTTGGGTCTTTGTATAGGATGATGTGTTGCTATATTCTTTCTTTCCTTTAAATTTAAGGTATAAATTCCTTCATGATTGAAGCAATGAAACGTCTTTCACATTTGATGCAAATTGTCTTTTTTTCTCAATTTATGCACGTGTTTGGGGCCTTTCAGATGATGTTTTTTCTATGACTGAACTTAGAATGAAAGTCTAAGTTGCCTACATACCTCGATGGAGAGGATCAAGTCATTAATTACGTAGTTCAGATAAAATATTTTTTTTTGTACATGCAGTATATACTCATGCAGTCAAGGAATAATATACAGTTTAAGCTCGTGTATCAGGAGCATTACAACTTGAAGATTTAACTCTGAATTGAGGAGCTTTGCAACTTGAAGACTTAGCTCATATTTGAGAAGCTTTACAACTTGGGTACTTGGTTTGAATTTGAGAAACTCTATAACTCTGACATTTTGCTTCAATTTGATGAGCTTTTCAACTTGATTTTTTTTAGCTCGAATTTGAGGAGCTATGTGACTTTGAAATTTTGCTCCAATTTGTGCAGCTTTTTTACTTGAAGATATAGCCCGAATTTGTGGAGGTTTCAACTTAAAGATTTTGATCGAATTTGAGGTGCTTTCTAACAAGCAGTTTAGGCTCGTACATTGAGGAGCGTAACAACTTGCAATTTAGACTCGTGTGTTGAGGAGCATAACAGCGTACGGTTTAGGCTCATGTGTTGAGGAGCATGGTAACTTGCATTAGTTATTTGATGGAAACTTTATTCGTGCTTGCTTTTTCTTCTTCCAGCATGATATCCTCTTGACGAGCTAAATCCAAGACTTTCTCTTTGAAGATGAAGCATTTTTTTATGGGGTGACCAATCAACCTATGATACTTACAATAGTTTGGATCAACAGTCCTCCCAACTTCATCAGGCCACTTCATTTTGGGCAATTTAATGAGCTTCAACTCGAGAAGTTCGTCAAACATAGCAGAAACATCAGAATTCAATAATGGATACTTTTTCTCTTGCATTTCTTTCAAAGTCATATTTCGACTTGATTTGTCATGCATAGAACTTATCTTCACACTTTTCTTTCCATGCGCCTTTGTGATGATGTTCAAAGAAGAGGCATTGATGTTCATGGATTCTTTATTTTCAACCACCAATTTACACTTGCTCCCTTTTTCAGCTTATCTTCTATATTCATCTTTACTAGGCTCACAGACAGGCGGTTCGGTCAAAATCTTGGCTAATTGATCGAAGTGGGTAGCTCCAGTAGACCCATAGTCGTAGGTTTCCACTTGCAGCTATGCTCAACTCTATATCATGGGCACGGGTAGCCAACTCTTCAAATATTTTGGGCTTTATACCTTGCAAGATGTAGCGAAGACCCCAATGCATGCCTTGAATGCATATTTCAATGCCAGAAGTTTCACTGATGCGGTCTTTACAGTTAAGGCTCAAGCTCCTCCAACGATTGATATAGTCGATGACTGGTTCGTCCTTCCATTGTCGGGAATTTGTAAGTTCAACCATGTTGACGATACGCCGTGTGTTGTAGAAGCGATTGAGAAATTCTTGCTCTAGTAGCTCCCAACTATCAATGGAACTAGGCACGAGATCTCTGTACCAATCGAAAGTATTTCCTTTGAGAGACCGAATAAACTGCTTGACAAGGTAATCACCAAAAGTTCCAGCATTATTGCATGTCTCAATGAAGTGCGCTACATGTTGTTTTGGATTTCCTTTTCCTTCGAAATGTTGAAGCTTAGGAGGTTGATAACCAGCAGGAATTTTTAAGTTGTCAATTCTTTGTGTGTATGGCTTTGCATATGCGGGTGAAAACTTGACTTGTGGCTCCACTTTATCTTTTATTGCATCCATTATGAAGTCTTTCAATTGATCAACATGAATCAGGACTTTTTAAGAGATTTGGAACTCTTTGGCCCCAAACATTTGCCTTGTGGAGGATTCACCCTTTCCTTTTACTTCATGAAACTTCACATGTGCTTGGTTTGATTCTCCTTCTGCCATGCTCTCCACAATATTAGTTAACTTAGCAACTTGAGCATCTTGATCTTGTATGTGTTTTGTTAAGCCTTCAATTGCTTTGGTTAAACTTGCAAATTATTCTTCTGTGGTTGTCATCCTTGCATTCATGAAATTTTAAAACTGAAAGGAAAAAATGAGAGGTAAAAATTGTCCCACTGGGCGTGCCAGAATTTGTAAACATCAAATTTTCGATCCTGAAAATAATAATCAAGACAAAAAAAAATTGTCACAAAGAATATTTGGTTTCAATATAGAATGATATTACAACCTCTAGTTCTCCTTCAATTCTTCACAACAAGAATATGAACACTATTTGAACTTGATTTGAAACTTGATTCAAGGGCTTGGAAGGCTTGTTCTTGAATTTGCGCCTTGAACTTGGATTTTTTCTATTCCTCGCGAACTCTTGTACAATTGTCATGAACGACGAATTCGAATTCTTCAACTTCGAATTTGAACTTGTTTGTTCTTGAACTTGAAGACTTGAAAGTTGGATGAACTTGCTTGAACGCCAACAACTGGTAGAGATTTTTTAGACTTTGATCCACGAGCTCTCTTCTACCACTTGTTATCAACTTTCTTCCACTCTTTTGAACTAACGAAGACCTCTATTTATAGTAGTAGGGAGGTGGTTGCAATGTGATTTGATTGGCACAATCCTATTGGATGTTTGATTTAGCTTGACATGTCACATTTCTTGACACATGACATAATTTTATTGGCTTATTTGTGTGATTTGGATTGCCACATCACTTGACACGTGGCATGGGCCTGGGCTGTGAGGTGGGCTAACAGCCATTTGGAACTTGGGCTCATTGGACTTAAGTAATTAATTCAATTGTACAAGTCCACAATATTTATTTGGACTAATATGTCTTGAATTTATTATACATCCAAAAGAAATTATGGATTTAAATCCATAGAAAATTTAATTGTCTACAAGGGAAAAGACGGTAGGTGTTTCATGTATTTAGTATTTAAAAAAAAGAGAATATAGTTGAGTTATTGGGAAGGAGAATTTGCTATATATAGAAATATTTTATAAGCATATTCTTTTATAAAATAATTTAATATTTTCTTCTATTTATTTTAAGAAGAGTCTGCTACTCAAAACTCAAAAGCATTTTTTCTATTAAACAACTCAAATCTCCAAAAAAGAAAATATTTTTCCCTCTAAAGAATAAAGTGCTTATATCCGGACTATTATGAGTAATATTTTACATAATGAGTAATAATTCAACTCTTTAAGATATATATATATATATAATTTTTTTTTTTTTTTTTTTTTGGAATCTGGATGGATGCTTAGATTTATGTTCTTATGTAAAAAAAAAGTAGCATTTATAGGTATAACTTCTTTTTAATTGCATGTTTGTTTTAATGAAGTGAAAAGGAATCATTGAAAATTATATGTTGACCTAGAAATACAATTTTTATTTAATTGAAAGGTTCACGAACTTTGTTTTTTTAATTTTTCTTTCACTCTATCAAGTATTAACCAATGACCAACCAAAAGCATTTCATCTCCAAACTGGTTTTGGTTATATAAATCTTCGGTAACTATTCCACCCTATTTGCTATGGTTGCTAAAATGATCTAGAATGAAACGAAAATTCTTTTTTTTCCTGTGAAATATTTTTCAATGAATTTTTACTTTTTATGCTTTTAAAGTGTTTCAGGAGCACTTCTCAGAAAGTTAAACTTGCTGAAAAGTTTTAATTTTTTCTTTTGAAGCTTTGTTCCATTCGAGAAGTATTATTATTGGGCGAAGTGCACAAAAGGCCAGTTTTGCCACTGGTCTAAGGGCAAAGGCTACTAAAACCAAAATATTTACTTTGTGGCCACTTACATTACACCCACCATAAATGAAAAAGAAAAAAGACTAAATTATCCCTCAGTTTATATATAAACAACCAGTTCGTTATTTCTCTGTTCGTTATTACTTTGTGGCTGCTGCTGCTGAATTTTCTTCATTCAATTTTCTTCACCAATCTCACTTTTCAGTTTTCTTCACAAGTTTCGCTTAAAAATTGTAAGTATTCTACGTTTCAATTTTACGTTATGCTGCTTTAAGACTGAATTTGAACTAAGTTCAATCCATGTGAACTGAATTTCAAATAAATTCTTTTAAAATTTAGTAGTTTTAATACGTCGATGTGCCGTTGATGACTGAACTTCAGTATCGCCGTTGTCGTGTTAAGTATCAGCACACTAGCACTGAAGTTTGAGCTAAAAATTCAGTTCATTATGACTGAACTTCAGTGTTAAGTATTCTATGTTTCAATTTTACGTTATGCTGCATTAAGACTGAATTTGAACTAAGTTCAATCCAAGTGAACTGAATTTCAGAGAAATTAGTTTAAAATTTAGTAGTTTTAATACCTCGATGAGACGTTGATGAGTGAACTTCAGTATCACAGCACACTAGCACTGAAGTTTGAGCTAAAAATTCAGTTCATTGTGACTGAACTTCAGTGTTAAGTATTCTACGTTTTAATTTTACGTTATGCTGCATTCAGACTGAATTTGAACTAAGTTCAATCCATGTGAACTGAATTTCAGAGAAATTAGTTTTAAAATTTAGAAGTTTTAATACCTCGATGAGATGTTGATGACTGAACTTCACTATCGCCATTGCCGTGTTAAGTATCAGCACACTAGCACTGAGTTTAACTAAAATTCAGTCCATTATGACTGAAATTCAAGAAAGCAACCTCAGTACTTGGTAATTACTTATCGCCATTGTCGTGTTAAGTATCAGCACACTAGCACTGAAGTTTGAACTAAAATTCAGTTCATTAGTACTGAACTTCAGTTCAATCCTTAAGGATAGAACTTAAGTCCACATGAACTGAACTTCAATCCACATGAGGGTGGAGCTTTCAATGGTCTTATGGATATAACTTACTCCAATCCTTATGCATAGAACTTAAGTCCATATGGACTGAACTTCAAATCCATAGGGGGAGAGCTTTCAAACAGCCTTATGGATAGAAGTTCAACACCATATAGATAGAACTTAATTCAATCCTTATGGATAGAACTTAAGTCCATTAAGACTGAACTTCAGTGCTTAAGGACTGAAAGTTCATTTTATAAACTGAAAGAAGCAACCTCAAAACTTTGTGATTACTTATCGCCATTGACATTAAGACTGAACTTCATACTAACACAATTCTTTCTCTGGTTTACTTATTCAATGCAGAATGGCTACAGTTTGTTTGGTTATCGCTTTCAATGGGAATTGGACAAAAGATTACAAGTACTTGGATCATGAAACAAAACTTCTACTTGTTAATGAAATGATCGAATTCAGAACTTTCATGCACAAGATTTATGAAGCAACACATTTCACTGGCTTTGTGAATATATGGTTTGATATTAGAATGGATTCGAGCAAAGGAATGCTTGTAACTACAGAAGAAGAACTCAGGACATGCATGCACTTGTTGAAAAATGATCCGACTTTCAAGAATAGTCGTTTCGTGATTGACAAGCTAGAGAATCAAACTCCTCGCACAGAAGTTTCACCCCAGGAAGGGAGCCTGATAATGCAGATCGACTTCATTCAAGCAATTGAAAATAATCATACTCCAGCACAGAGCTTCCACAACAAGAGGGGGGCTTGATAATGCAGATCGACTCCAACCAAGCAATTGAAACACCTGGCATTGCTGAGACACTGCAACCAAATCATACTCAATTTCAGTCACCAGCGCCAACAGTTGAATGCCCTAGTACCACACCAGCTGCCAACAGCAAACGGAAAAGGTCCAGGGTAAAACAGAAACAATCTCCAGTGATGATATTAACAGGAGATGTATCATCGAAAGATGTAGCAGCATACTCAACATTTGACAACAAGGAAACCATGATAAAGTGTTTTGTCAAGATGGCAATCAAGGAGCATTTTGAGTTCAAGGTTATCAGATCAAATAGAACGAGATATGAACTAAAATGCATCGATCCAAACTGTGATTGGAACATTCGAGCAAGAAGGATAAAAGATTCCTCACTATTTAAGGTAATTAAGTTTCAGAATACACATAAATGCTCCGTTGACGTTAAGAAGGCTGATCAAAAACATGCCACGTCAACATTGATAAGTGAATACTTTCTTGAAAACATCCGAAACAACAGAACTGAAGTTAGACCAACATTTATTGTCAACGAAATGAGAAGGATACACGGGGTTGAAATAGGATATCACAAGGCATGGCGTTCAATTCAAGCAGCAAACGCATTAATTAGGGGATGGCCTGATGAGCATTATCATCTCCTCCCTTCATACTTGCATGTGCTGAAAGAGAGAAATCCAGGCGCTCACACAAATCTAAAGATAGACAGTCTTAATCGGTAAGCATTTCTCAAAAGAGAGTTCGATTGCTATACAGAAATTCAAAACTTTCTAAAAATTATCTTTGTCCTATTTTAAAATGTTTCAGGTTTATGTATATGTTTGTTGCTTTCAAGCCATCAATAGACGGTTGGAGGTATTGTCGACCAGTGATAGCAGTAGACGCAAAATTTCTGAAGGCGAAATATCTAGGTGTTCTTATCATTGCTGTAGCAAAAGATGCAAATAATCAACTCTTCCCTCTAGCACATGGGATTGCAGACTCTGGAAATAATGAAGCTTACACTTGGTTCTTCACTGAGCTGCGAAAGACAATAGGTACTCGTCCTGAACTGGTGTTTCTATCAGACAGAAACAAATCAATCGCGCATGGAATCGCACAAGTTTATCCTGATAGCCACAATGGTATATGCATTTACCACTTTGAAAAGAATCTAAACCAAAAGAACGTGAGAACCACAGTGATAAGTCTATTTCAAACTGCTGCAAGAGCTTATAAGCGTGAAGAATTTCATTATTTCATGTCCTAATTAGAGGGAATAGATAGAAACACGTTCAACTACATAATGGAAGAACCACCTGAAAGATGGGCTTGATCTTACTCACCGAGGCGACGATATGATATGCTTACAACAAATATGGTTGAGTCGATGAATTCTGCATTACTTGAAGCAAAAGAGTTGCCCATTTTAAGCCTTTTGGATTTAATCATTGTTAAGAAGTAGAAATGGTTTTGTGAAAGAAGAACTACTGCTCAAGAGACTTTTCATAGCTTATCAAGGTGGGCAGAAGATAAAATGAACAAGAAGATTCAACTGGCCTTCACAATAAATGTAAGTATAGAGCACTAGACTCGCGCCAAATATGCAATCCTAAAAGTGTCTAAAAAATACAGAAAAAGATGTGTGAAGATCAGTCCATGTAGACTGAAAATTCAGGACTGTGGATAGAACTTCAGTAAAAAAAGGGAGAGGGGGTTCAACCTTTTGAGGATAGAACTTCTGTACATAAGGCACTGGGGGGTGGAGTTCAACACTTGTTGATACAACTTCAGTCCATAACAGTAAGGAAGTTCAAGTAGGGAGAGTTCAATCCTTGTGGGATTGAACTTCAGTCCATATGATCTGAACTTCAATCAGTCCATTACAACTGCACTCATGAACTCTTGCTCTGACTTAGTAATAGCCGATTTTAAATACCATCTGTACTGACCGACAAAAGTTATTATTTTTCATTTCAAATAGGTATTCCCCACAGGTACAGCAACATTCAATGTGCAAGATGAAGGAAAAAGCTTCAACGTCGACTTAAAGAAGAGGACCTACGACTGTCTTCAATTCCAGACGGATGAACTCCCATGTGTACATGCAATAGCATGCATTGAGAAAAGACGCCTGCTGAAATCTAAGTTCTGCTCAAAATGGTATTCACGAGAGTTTTGGTTAAACGCATATCAAGGTGAGGTGAATATGATAAGGCACAAAAGCTCTTGGACTGTACCAGATACCGTGAAAAGCCAGAGGATAGAAACTCCTAATATCAAAATACAACGAGGAAGAAGGAAAACAAAGAGATACATCTCGATTGCTGAGGCTGTACGAGTCAAATCAAACAAATGTAGTCGATGCAAAATCAGAGGACATGATAGAACCTCATGCATAAATACTCCAGTAGTCTGACCCTATTCAATGATATATAGGTACTGCTACTTCCTTTATTATCCATATACTTTTTTACTAAATATTTCACTCCTACTAATTTGATTTTTTAACTTCTTTTTGTTTCATGAAACTGCTTGGCTGTGAATGATGGTGCAGAAATACATGAAGATATTCAAATTGCTGATAGTTTCTTATCCAGCATTCAAGATAATGAAGATATTCAAACTCTGAATGCATTGCAGTTTATTTTTTTATTTGTTTGATACTAGTATTTGAATTTGAAGCACTTTCAGTCCATATAAGACTGAATTTGTAGGTACTTATGGAGTGTACTTCAGCCTTTCAATATGAAAAACTTCAATCCTTACGATTCCTGAATTTACATTTTTAATTGAACTTCAGTACTTATGGAGGAATGTGCAGCCTTTAACTTCTGTCCTCAGGGATAGAAGTTAAACTTAAAATTCTATCCCACACACAAGTCACACACACACACAGGGTTAATAAAAACAAGTTCAATCCATATGGATAAAAAAAGTTCAGTCCATTAGATGAGGATAGAAATTCAGTCAATGGACGTAAAAGAAGTTCAATCCATGTGGGGGTAGAACTTCAGTCCATGTGGTTTGAACTTCCATCCTTGGAGACAGAAGTTTATTCCTAGTGGATATAAAGCTCAAACTATATTCTACACACCAAAACACAGAAGTTTGAACTTCCATCCTTGTGAGTAGAAGTTTGATCTCATGAATTAAAAACATCCAACCTTAAAAAAGACAGAAGTTCAATCAATACTTAGAGACAAAAGTTCAAACTCATTGTTGCAGCATTGGTGAACTTGAAAACAAAAAATTCTGAAAAACTCACAATTTATTACCAACAAAACATAAGAAACAACACATACATATTATCTTATCAGGCATCTTCAACAACAGACCCACTACTAGAACTAGAACTGGAACTTAAAGGTTCTGTAACATCCCGCCAAATAGTAGCACTTAAAACCACACGATCTGAGGATTCAACAACTCCAAAAAGTATCCTAGTTCCTACTCCTAGATTATTACTACGGACAAACTCCCTCCATCCATTAGAAAACCACCTTTCTCTTCCCACTTTTAGGTAGTTCATCCGGAAATGAGTACCATGACAAATTACAATTGCTGGAACATTACGTCTGGGAAGCATAATTGCCAACAATGCTGGCAAAACCTTTGCAACAAAAAGAAAAATGAACAGTGTTATTTTATAATAACAAATAACAAAAATAATATTTTTGAAAGACAAAAATGTTATGAATAACTTACAATCTGATCTGATTCAGTATCCAATTCAGTCAACACTGCACCAATGAATGGTGCCATCTTAGAATTAGAAATTATTTGGTTGTTCTCTTCAATAACAGTGAGGTCTATTTCTATTGCAATAATTATAGAAAAGACATTCTGTATTTTTGTGTAGTGTCATTTTACTGTTGGATAAACTTAAAGATTCTTTCTTCTTTTGTTTTATAGTCTATCCCAACACAAGTCACAGAATACATGACCCCAGTAGGATTTAACTACACAAGTCACAGAATACATGACCCCAGTAGGATTTAACAACTGCACTGCAATTTCAGTCCATGAGGGGTAGTGAATCAGTCCATGAGTGGGTAGTGAGGTTCAGTCAATGAGGGGAGTGAAGTTCATTCAAAAACTGCAATTAATAAAAAAACTACATAACCCCAGTAGGATTTAACAACTGCACTGCAATTTCAGTCCATGAGGGGTAGTAAAGTTCAGTCCATTAGTGGGGTACTGAAGTTCAGTCAATGAGGGAAGTGAAGTTCAGTCAAAAACTGCAATTAATAACCATAACTGTACAAAACTGTAAGACCATAAAAAATATAACTGTACAGAAACTGTAAGACCAAAGGAAACATAACTGTACTGAAACTGTAACAACATAGAAAACATACCTTCTTTGACTGCATTTAATGACCATAGAAATCATAACTGTACAGAAACTGTAAGACCATCCATTTAGCAGTTACTGATTTTTTGACTATAAATAGCCCTTTTGCAGTTAAAGGAAACTACAAAGTTTATTCACACTTCATCTCATATATACTACATAGTTTTTTTTTGACAAAACAAGATATGGCAGATGAAAACAATCATGTGGAGCAACTAGGCAGTTTCACCAAGAAAATAACATCGTCCTACTTTAATAGAGATGATTTTGTATGTTAAAAGAAATGACCAGAGTATTTTTTATATTTTTCATTTAATTTTCAGTGTTTTGTGATTTTGTTTATTAACTGTGAAATATTATTGCTTTTAGATCTTTCCAGACAGTTGGAAGCAGAGGCTGCCAAATATAAATGGACTGGCATGCATAGTTTGTGAGGGTGGAGATGATGATGTACATTTGATGCACTTCAAAGTTGGGAGACACGCAAGGTTGTGTAACGGTTGGAAGACTATGGTTATTAAGAAAGGTTTCAGGATAGGTGGTACACTTCGTTTTTATCACCTATGGCACGAGATGATCGACGGTGTTCCATCTGTTGTTTTTGGTGTTTCTCTCATAAACAATCAGGCTGGTGAAGGAGATGCTGATGATGATTTAAGCAGTGATGATGATGATGATGATGATGATGATGATGATGATGATGGTGGTGGAGCATCAGCAGACAATCCAATTTTAATTGAATAATTTGTAGTAGTTGTTTGTCGTTTTAATTTAAGCAGTACTATTTGTTTTCTAATTATAATGTCTGTGTTTATGTATTAACTTTAATCTAATTGTGTTTTATATATTTGCAACTCTCATTAATAACTGAAATAACTGAAGTAGAAGCTCTGTGTTTAAGTAAACACAGAACTTCAATCATCATGGACAGAACTTCTATCATTATGGACTAAAGTTCTGTCCATGAGGATTGAAGTTCTAGCCACTTCCAAACTGAAATAACTGAAGTAGAAGCTCTGTGTTTAAGTAAACACAGAACTTCAATCATCATATAACAGAACTTCTATCATCATGGACTGAAGTTCTGTCCATGAGGATTGAAGTTCTAGCCACTTGCAAACTGAAATAACTGAAGTAGAAGCTCTGTCTTTAAGTAAATACAAATCATCATGGACAGAACTTCTATCATCATGGACTGAAGTTCTAGCCACTTGCATTTGATTCTCTTCTTTGACAGAATTAAAAATAGACTATACTTGGAATATATGTAAATGTAAAAAATTAACAATATACATGAATAACTGCTGTTACATATATAGTCGCAGAACTTATAAAAAACTCTACACCATAGAAACTTCATACATATTCAGTTATGGAGATGGTAGTGGAAGAGCAGAAAGATCAAAATGAACATGTGCTGCTATAGCTTCAATAGCCTGGGTGATAATTCGCACTTGTCGCCTTTGGACGTTACGCATATGCAAAATATCATTTTGCATTTCCTGTATTGCATTCTCCTGGTCGTGCATCTGACGCCTTAGGACTGCAATCTCCCATTGTATATTATTTGGAATCCCTCCTGGTGCTGGGGCAAATCCTGGTACTGATGGTGGTGCACCTGACTGTTCTACTTGTGGTGGTTGATTCACACTACTTTCAGACATTCTTGCACTTGAAGTTTAGAAATCTCAAAATAGATAATCCTAAATAATAAGATGATAAGAATTAACCATCAGCTATGTATTTATAGAAAAAAATCAATAAAATTGTAACAGTTGCAACTTATAGTTCAAAAGGAACAATAAAATACTAACAGTTGCAACTTATAGTTCAAAAAGCACAATAACATTGTAAAAGTTGCAACTTATAGTTGAAAAGTCACCAATCTTTAACAGGTATAATAAATATTGAACAATCACAATGAGGGTAATGAAGTTCAATCCATGATGATAGAAGTTCAGTGCATCCATGAGGATAAAACTTCTGTCCCTAAGGATAAAACTTCAGTCCATCCAGTAGATGGAAGTTGAGGGCATATAAATTGAATTCCAATCCATGTGGGGCAAAAATTCAGTCCATGTGGTTTTGAACTTCCATCCTTGTAGACAGAAGTTCATCCCCCCCTAGTCGACTGAACACACACACACACACACACACACACACACACAGAGTTGATATAAAACTTCTGTCCATAAGGATAAAACTTCAGTCCATCCTGTAGATGGAAGTTGAGGGCATATAAATTGAAGTCCAATCAATTTAGGGTAGAAATTCAGTCCATGTGGTTTAAACTTCAATCCTTGGAGACAGACATTCATCCCTAGTGGACTGAACACACACATACACACACACACGCATGGGGGGGATAAAAAAGGTTCACTCCATGAGAATAGAACTTAAGTCCTTAACGGTAAAAAACATCACTGCAACAAAATGGCATTTACATAAATCTGTGCATATTAATCTGTTCATCTGAACATAATATCTGTTTCACCATACATTACCAAAAAACTTTACAAAAAATACTACTAGGAATTCTGAAGATAAAAACAAAAATATCTATAACCGACACATGTCTTCATTATGTTCTCCATAATCATGCTCAACAAATTCAGGTGGAGTCTCAAATCCATCCCTAGCCTTTGCACGACCATGGACCCAAAGCTAACAACCAAACCGCGCCCTATAATGATGAATTTGATTTGGTTTAACCTTTTCAATATTTTTACCTCTGGTCAGTAGATCAGCATACCATATTGCAAAAGCGCCACAACTAGTCCTAAAAAATGAGGCACCAAAACAAAGAGTAAGACATATAAGTAGGCAGGGGGTTATAAATTCAGTCAATTATATCTAATTTGCACTAAAACTTGCACAAAAAGAGACAAGACTTACGAATCTAGTTGATTCGGTGATAATACCCACTGGGTTTTATAGGCTGCATTAAACTTATCATTTTTAAAAGAATCATGTAAGTCCCCATAGTTGACATACTTGAAAAGATGTGGGAGCACAACAGCATAACCCTTGACGTGGTCGAATTTGTCTGCTGGTGGCCTCTTTGTTTTGACCATCGAATTATATACACGTATTTTCTTCTCGTGCATATCAAAGACTGCCAAAAAGTAATGTGTCACCGTTTGACCAGGTGCTGCTTGCAATCGGCATGGAAAATAGAGTTTATCAACTCCACTCCATGGAATTGAACACCTCCGTTCCATGCCATGAAGGTAATTGCAGATATACTGTCCAAAACCGTCAAGCCAGATTTCATTACCTGGTCTTTTCTTTTTGTCTTTGAATTCTGACTTATAAATAGAGCACATATAACTATCAAAATCGATATCAGTAATTGACAGTGTATGAGGAAACCGGAACAAATGGTAGCATGCCCTCTTCCTAAGATAATACATAGCAACATCGATATGCTGCCAAAAAAAAAAAAGGAACCTGTTTAGTCAATACACAGAAAACTAATAACGAACGCAGAACAAACCAAAGAACAGAATATGCACTAACATTATCAGTCATAGGGTAGGCAACATCTACAAACTCCAAAAACCACTGCTTGTCTGGCTTGATTGTTTCCAACTAATATGGATTACTGTCGTAATCACTATCGCGTATATAACAAGCACGGTTGTTCCTAATTTAAAGGATACAAAATACAAAAAACATGTTACTTTTCCATAAGGAATGAACTTAAGAATATCATAGGAAATGAAGTTCAATCCTATAGGGACAGAACTTTCCACATCCTTGTGGACAAAAAGTCCATGGCCTTTTGATTGAAGTTCAATTCTTATAGATATAACTTACTCCATATGCACAAAACTTCATTCCATAGGGGCAGAACTCATGGGATAAGAAGTTCAATCCATAGGGGATTGAACTATAGGTTTCCAAATTCATCCACTATGCACTGAACTTAAAAAACTACAGACAAGAAATCATAAAAAAATACAAATAGACTTACTGTTCAAATTCAGTGTCATTTCTTTGAAATAGCAAAAAAGATTTAAACTCTGCCAACACTTCTGGACTAATCTTCAAGTAGTGGAATGGACAACTACGTCTATAATTATCCTTCCAGTCAGTTGTCTTCTTTTTAGTCCTTGTGGTATCATATGGAGATAGCAACCAGTGATTGGGTTTTCGGTCCCTTTTCCCCAGAAGACCTTGCTGCTCCGACTGTTCTACCTTAGTACTTTCAGGGGCTTGGTCACTTGCCTTGGCAATCTCCCTAACAATCGGAACAGGCCTCTCCTGTTCCTATGTAAGCATCTCTTGTTTACCTGCTTCATCGACCGACTGACCTTTGCCCACAACAATTCCGTCAGCCTGTTGTTCTTCATTCAGCTCCTCTTTCTCCTGTTCCTGAGTCATTACTTCTTCTTTGCCCGCTATACCGACTGACTGTTGTTTGTCCACAAGACTTTCAAAAGTCTGTTGTTCAGTCAAATCAACTTCTCTTCTTGTTTGCTCAATAGCCTGGGCATTCTCCATAACAATCTCAAGACGCATCTCCTGTTCCTGTGTCGTAACCTCTTCTTTGGGTGCTTCATCAATTGACTGACAGGCAAGAGCCTGCTGATCTTCAGTCATATCCCCATCTCTTTCAACTTGGTTACTTCTATCAGCATTCTCTATAACGACATCAACAGACATCTCTTTTCCCTGCAAAATCATCTCTTCTTCTACTGTTTCGTTAACCGACTGCCCTTTGTCCAAGAGAATTTTGAATGCCTCTCCTGGTTCTTCTCTTGCTGCTTGATAACTCACATCAACATTATCCATTTCAACGTCATCGGTCCTCTCCTGTTGCAGAATTATGCCTTGTTCTTTTCCAAGTTCACCCTGCTGCTGATTTTTTTGACATATCTTGCTGAATTTCTTCAACCCTTGGTGTATCTTCCACATCAGATGAACCCCCACTACCACTTTCTTGACTCGGTGGCAATATATTAAAATTAGGCCTATCATCATGTGAACTATGTTTCTTCAACTTCTTCCTTTTCCTTTCATATGTTTTTGGTTGGATGGAAGTAGAAGTTGCACCTGATTTCTCCACAATCATATCCTGAGGGACCAAGCGTGGTGTTGATAGATCAAGCTCTCCACTTATAAATTGCAATTGAATTTCAAGCACCTCCTTCTGTGCCACAGTCTACTCACCAAACATGTCTAATTCACTGTCAATTCGTTCATGAATTTGTCTAGGCGTTTCATTGACAAACACACCTTGCGACACTCCATGCAATTGTATAGCTGAATTTAGACCTGCACCACCACCACTAACTTCTTTTCTTACATCTGAACAGCTTTTTGATTTCCTAACTACACTGCCTTCACTGGAGTCTTGTCTTTCATATGAAGGAGATTTTGATTTCCCGGATACAGCGCCATGACTGAAGTCTTTTCTTACATCTGGAGGAGACTTTCTCTTCCTTCCATCACTAGCATTGCCTCCACATGAATACAAGTTTAAGGAATTACAAAAGCTGCCAGATTGTTCCTTGCCCCTTCTTCCACTAACATCTTTCCTCCAACTTCCTTCATTTTCCTCAAAATTTGTAGCAAATTCTTCATAAAATCAAGAACACAGTCAACCTTCTTATCTACACCACGAATATACTCCATAACATACTCCCTAATATACTCCCTTATGCGCCGTCGCTGACTACGCAACCTCTTCCAGAATTACATATTCACCTTCTGCAAAAACAAAAAAACCGATAGAACTGATAAAAATATTCAATTAAAATAAAAACACAAAAAGTTGAATGCACATGATACTTGAAAACTCACTTTAACAATTGCATTAACTAAATCTTGATCAAGCTCTATACTATGTGGAGCATCCTGCCTATCATCACCAGCACCTTGACCCACATAATACTCATCCTCAATCTCAGCACCATCATCCTCAGTCTCAGCACCAACATCATCACTCTCAGCAACACCATCCTCACTCTCAGCACCACCATGATCAGTCTGAGCACCACCAACCTCACTCTCATCACAGGTATCCTCACTCTCTTCAACAACTTCTTTTCCTTTTAAATGTTTAAATGCAACAACAGGTACAACAGGACCTGCTTCTGTCACATTCAACTCCACCGACCTTTTTTCTTCCTCAGACAGTACAATTGGAACCATTTTAAATTTGTCAAAACTCTGTAAAAAAAAGAAACCATGAGAAATATATTAGCACCTCAGTAAAATAAGAATAAAACTTCTATATGCAGAAAAAGAAGTTCAATGCCATAAAGGTTTAAAGTTCAATCCTTATGAATAGAACTTCAGTAAGGCTGAAGAAGTTCAGTCCATGAGGGTAGAACTTCAGTACATAAGGGTAATGAAGTTCAGTCTATGATGACAGAACTTCAATTAGTACTATTTTAGATGTTCAGTCCATGAGGACAGGCACAGAGATGGAAAAAAAGTTCAGTCCATAAGGATAGAACTTCAGTAAACTGAAGAAGTTCAGTACATTAGGATAGAATTCAGTCCATGAGGTTAAAGAACTTAAGCGCGCGCGCGCACACACACACAGAGATATAGAAACTTACATTTACATTATGAAAATACTGCTCAACCAAAGTGTTATACTGAGGATTTTTGAAACTAATAAACCTAACCATCTGATAAAAATCAAACGCGGAAAGTAAAGATAAAGAGCGAGACGTAACTCGATCGATAATCTCAAGTAGCAACGGAGAACTTGTTCCGTTACACCCCGAGAGAATGTCAAGAACACCTACACTAGGCAACTACCCTCGAGCTAACGTGAGCACGCAAGTAGAATGATCGGGGGGATTGGAATTCATCTAGATCCGCTAGAGGAAGAACGAGTCCCATCAAGGTTTCATTCATTCAATAATAGAGTTCAACTCTCAACACAAGTGTTTGTTTAATCATCAAAGTAAGCTAATGAAATAAACTAGCAATCTAGCTATTTATAGGTGTTGTTAGACACCCTTTGAAAGGTCTAAAATGCCCACACTTAGGCTTAGGAAATAAAGGACCACGTAGGGTCAAAATAGTCATAACATAGCTAGGATTCACGTTGTTCAGCATTCCGGGCGGAGCGCCCGGCCAATTGACCAGTGGGGTGGCCCGGGCGGTGCGCCTGAAGCTGGGGCGGAGCGCCTCAGCCTAGGCTTCTTCAGGAGGAGCGCCTGGGATGCCAGGCGGAGCGCCCAAAGCACTGGGTTGCTCCTCTTGTGCTCTAATCACCCGGAATGGCTTCCAATTGCTTCCTTCTTCTAGTCCCTTCCTCACTAAGTGTAGGTGTACTCCTTGGATCTCCTTAGCTTGGCTCCGAGTGAAAGGTCTTGTGGGGGTTTGGGTCTTATCATCCTCCCCTTCTTGAGAGGATTTCGTCCTCGAAATTGAAGCATCATTCACGACCTCTTCATCATCATTCACGACCTCTTCATTACCTACATCCAAAGGAACCAAGTCACAAACATTGAAAGTATTAGAAACTTGATACTCACTTGGCAAGTCGACCACATAAGCATTGTTGTTTATCTTTGAAAGCACTTGGAAAGGGCCATCTCCCCGGGGTGCCAACTTCCCTTTCCTAAGGTTTGGAAACCTTTCTTTCCGGAAGTGCATCCACACATAGTCACCCTTCTTGAGTTCTACCTTCTTGCGTCCTTTGTTTTTCTTGGAGGCAACCTTAGCATAAGCTTCCTCCAAATTCTTCTTTGCCTTAGCATGTAGCTCCATCAAAGCCTTGGCTCTAGCTTTCCCTTCAAAATTAACAGCCATTTCCCTTGGCAAAGGGGTTAGATCAAGGAGAATCAAGGGGTTAAAACCATAAACACATTCAAAAGGAGTCATGCCAATCATGCTATGCAATGTACGATTGTAGGAAAACTCCATTAGAGGCAATCTATCAATCCACGTCCCGGCCTTACCTCGGGTCATGGCCCTAAGAAGAGCACCCAAGGTTCGGTTTACCACTTCGGTTTGGCCATCGGTTTGTGGGTGGTGGGACGTAGAAAACAAGAGCTTGGTGCCTAAAGCACCCCATAAACTTCGCCAAAAATGGCTTAGGAACTTAGTGTCCCTATCACTGACTATAGTTTGAGGCACACCATGTAGCTTCAAAACATTTTCAATAAACAAGGAAGCCACATGTTGGGCATCATCACATTTCTTGCATGGAATGAAATGAGCCATCTTTGAGAACCTATCCACGACAACAAAAATGCTATCGTGGCCCCCCTAGTCCTTGGTAATCCCATGACAAAGTCCATTGATATATCCAACCACGGACTAGTAGGTACGGGGAGAGGGGTGTATAACCCATGAGGGTGGGCTTTAGATTTGGCACGTTTGCACTCAAGGCAATTAGTGCAAAATTTTTCCACATGCACCCTCATCTTCGGCCAATGGAATTGTTCTTGAAGAACGGCCAAAGTCTTTCTTATCCCAAAGTGACCCATGAGTCCTCCACAATGTGCCTCTTGCACAAGCAATTCCCTCCATGAGGACTCGGGTATGCACACTTTACCATTTTTAAAGATGTATCCATTAACCCATTGGTATTTCTCAACTCTCTCCCCTTTCTCTAGAGCATCATGGACACTCTTTAGCTTTGGATCATGAGCATACATCAATTTGATGCTCTCGAATCCCATGAGCTTAGAGGTGAGAGTGGTGGCAAGGGCGAACTTTCTAGAAAGCGCATCCGCCACAACATTGTCCTTCCCTTTCTTGTATTGGATCACATAGGGAAAGGACTCAATGAATTCAACCCACTTGGCATGTCTCTTATTGAGCTTCTCTTGGCCTCTTAAGTGCTTGAGTGACTCATGGTCACTCTTGATCACAAACTCTCTAGGCCATAAGTAATGTTGCCAATGGGCAAGGGCTCTCACAAGGGCATACAACTCCTTGTCATATGTAGAATAGTTCAAGGAGGCCCCTTTCAACTTTTCACTAAAGTAGGCGATGGGTTTGCTATCTTGCATTAATACACCACCAATTCCCACCCCCGAGGCATCACACTCAACCTCAAATGCCTTCCCGAAGTCGGGCAATTGCAATAGGGGAGCGGTACTCAACCTACCTTTCAACTCTTGGAAGGCCTTCTCTTGAGGCTCTCCCCACACAAAGGGTTGGTCCTTCTTCACCAATTCGGTGAGTGGAGCGGCAATGGAGCTAAAGTCTTTCACAAATCGTCTATAAAAGCTAGCAAGACCATGAAAGCTCCTCACTTGAGTCACGGTAGTAGGAGTAGGCCAATCACGTATGGCCTCTACCTTAGACTCATCCACCTCCACTCCTTGGGCACTCACAACAAACCCAAGGAAGACAACCTTCTCCACACAAAAGGCACACTTTTTCAAGTTGGCATAGAGCTTTTCGGCTCGTAGCGCTTCAAGAACTTGACTCAAGTGGCCAACATGCTCATCTATTGTCTTACTATAGATCAAGATATCATCAAAATAGACAACGACAAACTTGTTGATAAAAGACTTCAAACATGATTCATGAGTCGCATAAAAGTGCTAGGTGCGTTGGAAAGCCCGAAGGGCATTACCAACCATTCATAGAGACCGAATTTGGTCTTGAATGCGGTTTTCCATTCATCTCCGGGTTTCATCCGGATTTAATGGTAGCCGGACCTAAGGTCGATTTTGGAAAAGACACACGACCCACTCAATTCATCCAACATATCATCAAGTCGTGGAATAGGGTGACGGTACTTTACCGTTATCTTATTCACGGCTCGGCAATCCACGCACATTCTCCACGATCCATCCTTTTTGGGCACAAGAATAACCGGTACGGCACATGGACTTAAACTCTCCCGGACCAAGCCTTTAGAGAGCAAGTCATCTACTTGCTTTTGCAATTCTCTTGTGTCCTCCGGATTACTCCTATAAGCCGGTTTGTTTGGGATTTGAGACCCCGGGATGAAATCAATTTGATGTTAAATCCCTCTCAAGGGAGGGAGTCCACTTGGCATTTCATCCGGGAACAAGTCTTCAAACACCTTCAAAACACTTTCAATGGCACTAGGTAATGGGTTAGAAGAATAATCAAATTCGGAAGAGAGAACCATACCTTTGTGCACTAAGCATAGAAGAAGCTTGTTGCCATCATTTCCCTTTAAGAGCTCGCCCGGTTGCATCATGGCACATATGCCACCGGTAGATGAAGTAGGTGGGTTTGCCACCATGCTTTTGGACAAAGGGCTAGTTTCAATGATTGACTTGGCCTTTGCCACCTCTCTGAACTCCTTCATTTTCTTGTAGTCCTCACTTACTTGCTTAGGAGTGAGAGGTTTAAGCACAAATCTTCTCCCTTCATGTTTGACCGTGTAAGAGTTGACACGACCATCATGCACCACTTGCCTATCGAATTGCCAAGGCCTCCCTAAGAGTAGGTGGCATGCTTGCATGGGCACAACGTCAAACAAATGCTCATCTACATAACTCCCCATTTTGAATCGAATCATCACTTGCTTTACTACTTTAAGCTCCCCACATTCGCTTAGCCATTGTAGCCGGTAAGGTTTGGGATGCTTCATGGTAGTCAACTTCAATTGGGACACAAGTGATTGACTCACTACATTTGCACAACTCCCCAAATCAATTATCATAGAGCACACAACATCTTTGACCCGGCACCTAGCATGGAATAGATTTTCCCTTTGCAAGGTTTCACCATCTTCCACAATCATAGCCCCTAGGCTCCTCCTCACAACCAAGAAAGTATGAGGATCCTCCTCCTCCACCGTGTCATCAAACAAATCATCCTCTACTCCCTCATCTCCCTCTACTCCCTCTACTCCCTCATCTTCCGACTCACTCTCTTTCTCATATGCATCGTTACCAACAACAATCATGGTCTTTTTCGTAGGACATTCCCTAGCAAAGTGACCATAGCCCTTGCACTTGTGGCATTGCATGGAAGAAGAAGTAGGAGCATGTAATTGAGTTTTAGAGTTACCTCCCATATTAGATGTGTTCTTCTCATATGGCTTCTTCACATCCTTGCTAGCATTTGCACCACTTGTGCCACTTGCACTTGGAAATTTGGCATTTGGAGTAGAAGTCTTCCAATCCTTTGGTTTGCTCACGGAAGTGGAAGTATTGCTCTTATAACGGTTGGCCTTTTCATTGGTAAGCCATTGCTCGGCTTGAATAGCGGCATCAAGGACTTCTTGAAGTGATAGATAAGAATGCAACCTCAATTGTGAAGCTATGCCATAGCTCAAACCATTCATAAAACGGATCACGGCTTGCTCCTCATCTTCGGTGTCCATATCCAAGGCCATTCGAGTTCTTTCAAACTCATCAAAATATTCATGCACCGTCTTGACACCTTGCTTCAACTCATAAAGTTTCTTGAGTTTTTCTTGACGATATCTAGGAGTGACGTACTTGATACTCATGATACCCTTCAAGTCATTCCAACCCACATTCACGGGGACTCCCGCTCTTCTCCTTGATCTCTTGACGGACTCCCACCAAGTAGATGCATAGGATTCAAAGGATGAAATAACATAAGTACCTTTCTTTTCATCGGTCATATCATTGGTGTCAAACAATCTTTCAATTTGTAGCACTCATTCAATGTAAGCCGCCGGATCACAATTCCCCTTAAAACTTGGAAGATTAAGCTTCACACTATTGAGATTGTTGTTGTTGTCACGACCCCCTTGGAAAGGCTTCGGTTGGCCTCCATAGTGATCTCCATAACCTCCATAATCTCTCCTAACATTTCCTCCAACATACCCCATGGGTGGCCCTCGACCTCGGCCTCTACCCCTATCCACATTTCGACCCCAATTCATACCTCGCCTTGGTTGAAAGTGATCATCATACCCATAAGCCTCATCAACATACTCGGCTTCCTCCCCTTCTTGAGCTTCAATAGGTTGCTCAAGAGCTTGGACATTGCGGATGGGTCTTGGAAGTGGAATGTTTCTTTGGGGGTGGTCTAAAATACGGGGAATGCCCGTTCGTTGGGTATTTCCCAACACTTGATCAATCCTCTCACGATCTTCCTTTACCCGTTGTTGATTAAGCAACTCAACAACTTGTTCCAGGGTAAAGGTAGGACTACTTGAGCCCTCTCCGGTCTCAATTTGGACACTCGGGGTCCCTTTCTCAACTTGGACACTCGGGGTCCCATGTTCACCTTGAGTACTTGAGGCTCCCTTTTCAAGTGGCTCAATCCTTTGGTTCATGAGGTCCATCTTGGCAAGAAGATTAGCCAAGGCCTCCTTTATGAAATCTTGTCCTTCGTTGGCCATCGTACCTACACAAGTAACAAACGTTAGCAAAACAACCTCACTCACTCCCTCACAAGTGTTTTCACTCGGTTCTCTCTTTTGAGTGGCGGTGGATATTTCACTCGACTTGTAATTCCAAAGCTTCACGTAGATGACTAGCAATTCCTCAACTCAACCAAAACTATTCACGAGTCAAGAACACTCCGGGGTGAGTGGAATTAATGGGACTCAATGAACGCTAGGCACGTTGAAGTAAAGGACTTGAACCAAAAGAAACTACGAATCTTCTTTGGATTTCTATTCTCCAACTATGACACGAATCACCTAAAGCAATGAAGGATTAGTGTTAATTAAGTAGAAAGATTACTTAGATCAACACTAATTAGAAGTTAGGCAACAAAGAAACAAGCAAACCTAGAAGAAACTACCCGGTTCCCAAGCTTCAGGGCTCAGGCGGAGCGCCCAGTGAAATGGGGCGGAGCGCCTGACAAAATGTCCAGTGGGGTTGGGCAGGCGGGGCGCCCAGAGGTGAGGTGGAGCGCCTGGTGCAAGAGCCGTTCAGGCGGAGCGCCCAAGGTCTAGGCGGAGCGCCTGGACGAAGAACAACCTGGGTTTTCAACAACGTGTTCTTCGATTTCAACCCAACTTTTTGGTCGATTCCAACGTGTTCTTCCCAAATTCGAAGTACCCGAAGTTGTATTTTGATATAACCACCAATCCCCAATGATTTTCACACCCAACCAAGCAACAAACAAGGCACAATCATGATTCAAGTTTCAAGTTGGGGTTTCACAATTTTTCAAAAAGGGTCAAAATGTGGGTTTCAATCTTTCAAAATCAATGTTATACAACTCCGATTCACACCAAATTTGTTTCAAATGATTCGTTTTTCAAAGTAGATCAATCCCCGGTAATCAAATCCAAAATCCCACAATCACACAACCCAAAATTATTCAAATTCCTCAAGAACAAGGGTTTGGTAGGGTTTAAGGAAAATTGGGGTTTCAATTTTTCAAACTTCACCAATCCAAGTAAATTTGGTACCCAAACAACGGGAATTCAATCACGATCAAAAATCTATAACACCCACTTCAAGAATCGAACACACCAAAAAGTTACACCAATTTTTGTATTTTTCAATTTTTCAATTTTTTTGTGTTTTTCTTCTACCAATAACTTCAACAACAAGAAATCTAAAGAAACTAACGTAGGCACGAAGAATCAAGGGTCGGGGGTTCGTAGAAACGAGACCCGAGCCTTGCTCTGATACCAAACTGATAAAAATCAAACGCGGAAAGTAAAGATAAAGAGCGAGACGTAACTCGATCGATAATTTCAAGTAGCAACGGAGAACTTGTTCCGTTACACCCCGAGAGAATGTCAAGAACACCTACACTAGGCAACTACCCTCGAGCTAACGTGAGCACGCAAGTAGAATGATCGGGGGGATTGGAATTCATCTAGATCCGCTAGAGGAAGAACGAGTCCCATCAAGGTTTCATTCATTCAACAATAGAGTTCAACTCTCAACACAAGTGTTTGTTTAATCATCAAAGTAAGCTAATGAAATAAACTAGCAATCTAGCTATTTATAGGTGTTGTTAGACACCCTTTGAAAGGTCTAAAATGCCCACACTTAGGCTTAGGAAATAAAGGACCACGTAGGGTCAAAATAGTTATAACATAGCTAGGATTCACGTTCTTCAGCATTCCGGGCGGAGCGCCCGACCAATTGAGCAGTGGGGTGGCCCGGGCGGTGCGCCTGAAGCTGGGGCAGAGCGCCTCAGCCTAGGCTTCTTCAGGAGGAGCGCCTGGGATGCCAGGCGGAGCGCCCAAAGCACTGGGTTGCTCCTCTTGTGCTCTAATCACCCGGAATGGCTTCCAATTGCTTCTTTCTTCTAGTCCCTTCCTCACCAAGTGTAGGTGTACTCCTTGGATCTCCTTAGCTTGGCTCCGAGTGAAAGGTCTTGTGGGGGTTTGGGTCTTATCATCCTTGGGAAGCCATCACTATTAACATTACAAAAGTTAGAACAAACTGTTGGAAATAAATCAAGAAACCAAGCGCATAACACAAACGGGAATCCCAGCACATAATAATTTACACCACTTTTATGAGGTCTCATTGCAGAGTTAACAAGTGCTTCAAAACCCGCACTCCCCCAAGGATAAACTCCGCAAAGATCCTCGTTGTCAATGATATCCAAGTAATGCACTTCAATCAAGCTTATTTTTTTGTTAGAACACAAAATGATTGACTGAAAAATATAAAACTTTGCAATCTTCACTGCATCTTCTTCATCGACCAGAGATGCCATGGTCATTGATACTAAAAATTTACGAACGTCTGACAACTGAAGATTGCTTTCACCACCAAAGTACTGCTTCAGAAGCCTCTGACCCATATTCATAGCAGGTCCATCAAACAATTCCTCACGGTTTGCAGAAAATCTCAAACCAGTGTAAAGATGATATTCTTCAGGACTAAAATGTATGAGATGACCAAAAATATTAAAACTTAATCTATTCGGATCACTACTCACAATACGTGACAATAATAAACAATGCAGTAACCTCATAGAAGTTTTGTACGACTGCAACTTCAGAAAGCTTCCAAACACACCATCTGAAAGCTTCTTGTACTGTGCTACACTGAACTTTGAAATTATATCATCCAAATTGTGCTCCCCTTGCCAATATGCATTCATGTTGAACCAGCGGTCAAATGGATACACTAGATTCCCTTCCATTCCAGCATCCATATTGCAAAAAGCTAACAATAAAAATAAACTATCAGTCACACATACAAAATAAACAAATACAGGTTTGAGAATACACACAGACACACACACACACAGAAGTTCATTCTCTAGTCATAACACACACACAGAGTCACACACATGTAGGGGATAGACTTCAGTCCACTAGGAATGAACTTCCATCCTTGGAGACAGAAGTTCAACCCTAGTGGGCTGAGAACACACACACAGTCATACACATTGGGGGGGGGGGGGACTTCAGTCCACTAGGAATGAACTTCTGTCCTAGTGGACTGAGAACACACACACAGTCATACACATGTGGGGGGGGGGGTGGACTTCAGTCCACTAGGAATGAAGTTCTGTCCTAGTGGACTGAGAACACACACACACATTCATACACATGTAGGGGATAGACTTCAGTCCATTAGGAATGAACTTCCATCCTTGGAGACAGAAGTTCTGTCCTAGTGGACTGAGAACACACACACAGTCATACACATGTAGGGGATAGACTTCAGTCCACTAGGAATGAACTTCAATCCTTGGAGACAGAAGTTCTGTCCTAGCTGACTGAGAACACACACACAGTCATACACATGTAGGGGATAGACTTCAGTCCACTAGGAATGAACTTCCATCCTTGGAGACAAAAGTTCTGTCCTAGTGGACTGAGAACACACACACAGTCATACACATGTAGGGGATAGACTTCAGTCCACTAGGAATGAACTTTTGTCCTAGTGGACTGAGCGCGCGCACACACACACACAGAGTCACACACATGTGAGGGGTGGACTTCAGTCCATTAGGAATGAACTTCCATCCTTGGAGACAGAAGTTCAATCCTAGTGGACTGAGAACACCCACACACACACATATGGGGGATGGAACTTCAGTCCACTAAGATGAACTTCCATCCTTGCAGACAACACACACACACACTTGAACTTCAACAAAAAGTAACTACTAAATACGGAAAAAAACATACAAATTTAAACTTAAATAACGTTACTTAACTTAACAACCACATATTTCACAAAAAAATACAAAAAAAAAAAAGAAAAAGAAAAACAAATGTCATACCTGCCAAAAAAAATTTCAGACTGAGCAAAGGTGAAGAGAGAAATGTTATTCAATGTACGTAATGCAATTTGAAGAGGTATATGAAAAACTGAGCAATTTTTTGCATGAAGATACAGTGAAGTAATGATACAAATGCATGAAGAAGAACGTTTAAATGAAGAAGAACAGTTTTGAAAAAACCTTGTCAATTCAGAAAAGATAAGGGGTACTTTGGTTTTTTACATATACCCGTGTTTAGTGTAGTGGCCCAAAAGTGGCCTCTAGTGTAATGCCAATGAAAATAGTGGCCTCAAACTAAATACCGGTGTTAAAAGTGGCCTCTGGGCGAAATTTTTACATTATTATTGTATGTTGTCGTGTAAATAAACTCCTTTTTGTTATATATTACGAATTTATTGTTAAAGCATTCAACAAAATTATTAATAAACTTTAACCGAACAATTTCGTGTTCAAACAAAATATTTGTACTTTTCTTGGTGCAAAATATACTTACATTAATATCAAATAGAAATTACTTAGCAATTCCAAAATTCCTCTATCGACGTATTAACAAAACATCTACTAATAAACATATTCTTGGGGCTCATTAAGACAAAACAGCTAACGGGCCATACTCTAGTTAGATGAGAAGTATACCATCTTACTTTTTAAAATTTAATGTAAACGAAAATCTCTAAGGTGACACATTTTCTATAGTGGCGGATCCGTCCGCTAAGAGGATAATACAACAACAACTATATATGGATTTATTACACAAATATACAAACTTGCATCCCTATATTATAAAAAAATAGCAATACTATACAAATTACAAGACATAGCAATATTTTTCCTAGCACTTTCACAACCATGAAAAAACAAAGAGGGAGAATCACAAAAATTATAGTCACAGAAATCCCTCCACCGTACACCTTCACCTATGACCCTCTTTCTCCACCCCCTTCATTTCCACTACCGCTGCCGTCCGCCGGCAATGACGACCACTCCCGTTCGGTAAAATTTTACACCCCCAGACTCCCCCTCATGTCCTCTTTCCCGATGCTTTCGACCAATCTCTGAAGCTTCTCTATATCACCATAGGCTACAGCCATATACACATCGTTCCCCAAACTCTCCTCCTCTACGACCGTCGTGGAAGATGTTGTTGATAATTCAACCAGAGCCTCTTGCTCTTCAAGCCATATTAAACTTTTAAGCTCCAGGTCTCATAGTTGTCAGCATTGAGTTTCAACCCTTTGTTGAGCTCACAACAATATTTTTAGCAGCAATAGACATTCTTTTAACAAAAAAAAAAAAATAGTGAGGATCTTTAGAGGAAATTTCCAAACACAAGTTCTATGTTCACCATACATACATATTCGGACAATAAGCACTAAATTGATTAAGTTAATAAACACATATATTAATACTGGATTCGAAAGTTCACTATATTCGTGGTCATCATCCAAAAATTAAACACATAAAAATTAACCTAGTCAACTACCTAGCTTAATGTCTTTATATTTATTTTAAAATAATATTTTATTTTTATGATTTTATAATCCCGTATGGATCTAAGTTAAACAAATTAACTTAAATTTTATTTAATATATTAAATGAAATAAGTCAAATGTTAAACTAATTAATATTTATGTATTCGTTAATCTAATTAACATATATATTATATTAAAATAATTAATATTTCTAACATGTTAAACAAAAATTAACAATATAAAATTAATGTTAAACTAATTAATAATTAAAAAATTTAAAGTAATTAATATTTTAGGCAACTGATATAATATATTAAGAAGTACACCTAATGTTAAACGAATTAAAATTTCATGCAATTGCTAAGCTAATCAACAAATATACTTAATGTTAAACTAATTAACATTTCATGCAATTGAAATTAGAAAAAAATTATTGTTTCATGAAAATAAAATATAAATACTAAGTATGTAAATTAAGTTCGCCTAACTAAGTTACATTTTGTGAAAATAAATATACAAAAATTCAAAATCTTTAATATTAATTGAGCCATGAGCTACTTTAAAAAATTTATTTGTAAAACAATCGAAATTGGGCCATTTGCCCATTTCCTTTGAGCCCCTTGTGTAAATCAGCCAATAATAGGGGCTTAGTGGGCTTTTAGCCCATTTCGGGAAAAATTAGGCAACTAAAAAAAAGATAATTACTAAAACTGTCAGTCAACTCCCCTCACTTACTTTTGACTAGTCATATGTATACAAACGGTCTTCTCACGTAAACTCAGTGTCTATACCCAAATATATAGTGTATACAATCAAATTTATCGGGTATACAAAATGCATACACACACCTTTTTTTAGTTATATTTGGTGTATACACGTTATTTATAGTGTATATACATTTTAATAGAACACAATTGTGTATACATAATCTTCAAAAAATAAAAATAAAAAAGTAATCGCCGGCGATGTTACCCACCGCATCTGCTTCGCCGGAGGAGCAGTGGAGCAACAACAGCAACAACCATTGATGATGCCGGCAGATCTGGGAGGGAGGACGGAGCAGCAACAACCAGACGGAGCAGATCGATGGTGGAGGCAAGGGTTCGCCGGAAACTGCAGCAACAGTGACATGATGACAGATCTAGGACAGGGGAGGTAAGGGGTGGCCGGAAACTATAGCAGTAGTGATGGGATGACGAATCTGGGATGGGGGAGGCAGAGGGGGTAGCCGGAGAGCGGTGGTCGGAGGAAGGGCGTCGGTAGTGGTGAAAGAGAGGGGAAGAAGAAGAATAAGAATAAGAAGAAGGAGGAAAAGTCTAAAAAATCATAGAAAGGGTGTGGCTCAGTGCTTGTTTAGAATAATTTTCAAAAGTACGGACTAAAAAATATATAGAGCCCATTTGTGTGAGCTTAAAAGTGACTTATAAGCTTATAAGCTCACTAATATATGTTTGGTAACTTAAAAATTTTTGGGCTTATAAGCCATAAGTGGCTTAAAAGCCACTTTTTGAGAAGTTAGGAAATCCCAACTTTTCAAAAAGTGGCTTTTAAGTCACTTTTTAACTTATAAGCCACTTAAAATAAGCTGATTAATTATAAGCCCACCCAAACAGGCCCATAATGGGAGCTTTTTGTAGGGTTTTTTTACACAAATATACAAAATTATACCCTAAATTATAAAAAAAAATAGCAATATTTGTCAAATTACAACCCATAGCATTATTTTCATAACACAAATATAAACTCTCACCCACCTCTAAAACCAACCCCCACACCCCGCCCCAATATCATCTTCCCCGTTCACACCTTCCACCCCCCGGCTCTTCGTACAACCCCACCCCTCACCCAATTCAAAACCCCCTATGACCCCCCTGAACGGCGAGACCCGACAACAAACATTTGTTTCTCGCTGGATATTAAAAATGAAACAGGGAAATGGAGAAACCGTTGCGACCACTCGACTGGCGTCGCCGCCGCGTTTGCCGCCGGTGACGGCACACATGAGAGGAAATTCACCGTCAATTTTCTCGCTGATCTCGATCTCTGCATCATTTCTTCCAGATATTTTGATAGATTCTCAAAACACCAAAAGCAAATCAAAAGAAGAAGAAAGTACCCGGCGATAACCAGCCTTAGATCGCTGGGACCAGTCCAAGCGACCAATTCAGACATTTATTTATATTCTTAATATTGATAAATTACTAAAACAAATCTGCCTATACTTTACCAATTTTTTTGCTAAGAGGAAATGAATGAGAGAAAGAAGGGTGTAGAGAAACATGGCAGGGAGAAAGGGGGTGGGTGGGTGGGTGAGTGTGTTGGTACCGTTGAAAATCAGTCAACTTTCACTTGTCAGGTCACAAACTTTTTCAATACTTTGTTCAACTACTTTCTTAATGTAAAAAATATTTTCACTTGTCAGGTCACAAACTTTTTCAATGCCTTGTTCAACTACTTTCTTAATATAAAAAATAATGTAAAACAATGTAAAAAGGTGAAACATTGTTAAAATAATTGTTGAAACAATCTGATACAGTCCGAAACGGCTTTGAAACAGTATGATACAATCTGAAACGACATTGAAATATTATGATACGGTCTGAGACGATATTGAAACAATCTGAAATAGTTGTTGAAACAGTCTGATATGGTCTAAAACGGGAGTTGATACAATTTAAAACAATATCATACAGTCTGAAACAGAGTTGATACGGTCTGAAACGGGACTTGATACAGTTTAAAACAGTCTGATACGGTCTGAAAACAGAGGTGATACAGTCTGAAACGGGAGTTGATACGGTGCTGCAGAAACAGTTAGATACGGTGCTGCAGAAACAGTTGAAACGGTGCAGAAACAGTTAGATACGGTGCTGCAGAAACAGTTGAAACGGTGCAGAAACAGTTAGATATGGTGCTGCAGAAACAGTTGAAACGGTGCAGAAACAGTTAGATACGGTGCAGAAATAGTTGATACGGTGCAGAAACAGTGAGATTCAACGAGATACATTGAGGATGGATGAGGAAAAGTGAAATTGGGGAAAATGAGAGGAGTAAAAGTGAAATTGAGGGGAAATGGTGGGAGGAAAAGTGAAATAGGAGGAAATGGGAGGAGCAAAAGTGATAGTGGGGAAAATAGAAGGAAGAATGTAAGGGTTTGGTATGTTATGGAAAAATATTGCTATGTTTTTGCTTTGTTTGTAATTATCTTGTGTTTTCCTCTATATAGGGTAATTTTACTAAAATATTGCTATGTTTGGTAATTAAGCTCTAAAACTTGTACTTTTATGTAAAAAATATTTCAGTTGCAAGCTTTAACTAATACAATAGTAGACACTATTAGAAGAGAAATCCAAGGATTTCACTATATCCTTTAGCCGCCACCCGTGACCGAAGATAGAAACCCATGTTTCTTTTTGTTCTTTAACTTTGCTTCTCTGCCATAGCCATGGAGCAAAGCTCTATCCATTTTATAAAAAAAATGGAAGAGATAAAAAATAAAAGAAAATCAAAGTTTCTTTCTTACTCTCTTCTCCTTATTGTAGAAGCATAAAGCTTCAAAAAAAAAAAATTAATGGTTGTTCAAAGAGGCTTACCGCCATGTTTCGCCGGAATTCGACTATATAGGTGATGTTGAGGCAGCTACTGTACCGATAAAAAAAACTAAATGAATTTTTTTTTATTTAATGACTAACTGCTGCTCCTCACCAAAGCCTTTTCCGGTGGTAATTTTGAAAACTAAATTCAAAACAGACTTTAAAAAAAATGGTAGTCTAAGCATTTGAATGGGCAGTGGCAGTGAGGTTTCATTATGCAGATGAACTCCTCCTTTTTTTCTTTTAATTAATTAAATCAGATTATAAAAAAAAAAATCTGATGTTAATTTTTTTTTTTTTTTTGCTTAATAAGACGTATATTATAAACTAACTATTACAGAAAGTGACTCTTCTCCTTAGAGCTTGAGTCGAGGGATCTTTAATATAATAGTCATATATAAATGGGGGCGATGAAGTAAAACGTAGTAGATCTGTAGCAGCAACATTGTTACAACCATATTTAGACAAAACATCGGCCACAGTGTTGGCTTCCCTGAAGATGTGTTGAACAGGTGGCCCTCCAAGTTCATTAAGTAACAACTTGCATTTGGTAAGAATATGTGAGTATTTATCATTCACTCCTGCGATTATAGAGCATACTACCTGGGAGTCAGATTCGATCTGCAAGGATATGATGTTCAGTTCCTGTGCCAATTATAAACCATGAAGTAATATGCAAGCAGTTCCGCTTGAATAATAGAGGTAGAGGTAAGGTGTTCTAGAAACCAAATATCCAGTTACCTATATTATTTCTAAAAACACCCCCTATTCCACATTTTCCAGTGATATTGTCGTAAGCCCCATCTACATTTAGTTTAATCACATCATCATGAGGTTTTTGCCACTTGACTGGAATGGTGGTGGTTTGAGGACGTGAGGTTACGACATTTGTAAGGAAAAGAAATTCAGAAGTTTTCCTGATGATATGGTCGATTGAGACAAAACTTCTGGTACGATTAAAAACATTCTCATTTCTATTAATCCAAATGTTCAAAGTAGAAAGGGAATGAGAATGTTAGTGGGGAATGAGATACCCGTTACCATGATGGTATCAGTGTTGGTTTTTGAGCAAGCTTTCTTGATAGCTAGGCCAAAGTTCTGTACATCAAGATGGATGTTCAGGGTGGTTCATATATGAGCAATATGGGTGAATTCAATAAAGAGATGTTGAATAGTCTCAACAGGAGCAAAACAAAGAGTATATTTACTAGTAGGTCTAATATGACGAGCAAATAGAACCTCTCCTGTGGGGAGTTTATTGCTATAGAGAAGCCAAAGAAATTAATATCCAAGAAAAAAAGTGTTCTAGACATATATCCAAACAGTGTTTAAACAATGATTTCAAATCCCAATTGCATAGATTACGATTGGACAAATCTATCCATTCTAAATTCAAGCGGACTAATACAACATATTGCATATTTCATACTAGAAAATCAGCCTAAAGAGCTCTGAGACCAATAAGGGATTATGCATACAAAAAGCTATACAAAAATAGATTAAGCATAATATGTAAACCCGACAACTTTCTTGTTCTCCTTACAAAGAAAGCCAAAGCAATGGATCCTGAACCGTGACTGGAATCACTGATTGTCGATGGTCACAGTAACGGAGCAATCCCAGAATCTACAGTTTAAACACTCATATTTGGTAGAGAGAAGAGTAGGAAAAGTGCATATATATAACAATATATACCTTAGTTGTCCTCTTATAGGACTCTACAAGGTAATTCATTTTTTACTTGGATAGACGTTAAGTGAACCCCTTTATGGGTGGATTCTTAAACAGATGAACCCAACAATATTATTATGAGTTATTTACATGAGAGGTATAATTTGATTTTTTATATTCTTTGTTTTTGTTTTCTTTCTCTAATATTTTGATATAACAAAAATCTAAAAAGAACGAATTTTGGTGTGTTTGATGTGTACCTGCAAATTAATTTTATAAAAAATAAGACGTTGTCTCACTCATCTAGTATGTCATAACTAAGCAGAAATCTTAATCTTAATATACTATAAAGCTGCGTTTATAGAAAAGTGATGTGGCACGTCTATTCGGTTGAGGATTATATTTATCTTTTTTCTCAACTTTTGACATATATCTCACCTTTTCTATTTATGTGCAATATTAAAAGACCTAAAAGTCATTTCTTAATTATTTTCTCTTAATTGCACCTTCTCCCACGTCTTTTTTTCAGTTTTGAAAGCTCAAAATCCTCTCTCATTAATTCACTAAATATATTTAACGGTTATAGCTTTAAGATGCACTTAAATCACTTCTATGTGAGACCTAATTTATAGCATAAAAATGCTGAATTTTAGTGTAAAACTTGAATATGGACAATTGCAGGTTCCTTGCTCTCATCTCTTTGTTCATCTTTACTTTAACTCTCCACTGTTAATGATTTCTTTCTTCTTTTCTCTTGATTTGAAACTTAAAGATGTTTGTGACTGAATATTCTATGCATGGGAAAGTTACTTATAGTGCTTTTCTTACATCATTTCTTTGTATTTGGGGAAAAGTTGTCTCCTATATGATTTGAGGTGGAATTTTTTCCAAAATGAAGAAAAAGGCTACGAAGCTACTGCACATGGTAGAGAGCTTGCCTCCATGGTGTGGATTGAATGCCACCAAAGTTCAGATGAGGCTATATGCTGTATATATAAGATGTCTTTTACTTATACTCCTCTCTTTGATAACTATGTGCAATATAATTCTGGAACACATGCTGGGAGATATTGTCTTTAAAAATTAAAGTACCTTCAAATGAAAACTCCATTTCGTATAAAATGTTTTAATTTGATAACAGCAGATAGATTTGCATCCATTTATTTTAATTATTTTGAAGCAAGTAGTTTACTCAAATCTCAATTTTTAATTCCAGGGAGGCATCACTGAAAGAACAAATGCTAATGTTTATGGGGGGTAAAGACACACTTTAATCCCCTCTCAAACACCAAAATAACCTTCTTTATTCAAGTTCATCAAAGTCAATAGAAATAGTCGTGGGAGCAAACATCTCCCCTTTTCAACCTATAAAAGCTCCCAACATAGTAGCGATTGGTGAAATTCACGTTTCGGCCTTTTTTGGCTCAAGTAGTTTTGTTGGTCTAATTTTGAATACTAAAAATAAAAATATCTAAGTTTAATATATTTTAATAATTTGGGTATTATAGAAAGTTCCATTTTACAGGTTCAAAGATCTTATGCGGGCAAAATTACTACTAGTTGTTTTTCTAAAGTAGCTCCCGTTTGGACATAATTTTTGGAGGGATTTTTTGAGAGTTTTTGGACCAAAAAGTGTGTGTTTATGGTTTTTGGAGAAAAAGCCCAAAATAGTCCACTATCTTTGGACTTGGGTTTAAGATGATCCTATATCTTTCACATGGAGCACTAATAGTCCACATTCTTTAATAAAGTGAGGCAGTTTTAGTCTTGAACCAAAACCGCCGTGAGATTTTTAACAGAAGCACAAACCTCGCGTGTGATTCACGTGTTATTTTCTTTCAAAAAGAACAGACCTCTCTGCACCTTTGAACATAAGCAACATGTTCTTCTTATCCCCAAATATTTTCTGAGCCATAGTTTACAAATTGGTGAGACCTAGTTAGTAATCTAGTGTGACACCGAGTTTTTGTTAAGAAAGACAAAAAAAATGAAATGTAGTGCGTGGAATTACATCAATTGTGGTTGAAATCTTTCTATAGGTACCATGATTTGAAGAGAAAGAAGTGAGCGAATCGTTTCTCTTTTTTTTTTCCTCAATCACTCTAAATATATGTTTATTTTTATGTGTTTTCCTTGTTGCTGGCATGAACATTTTTTAATCTAGATTACAAATAGCCATGTTTTAAAGCATGAACACATGCAATTGCCATAGTGAAATGTATCATTTTTCTTCTCTTTGTAATGTACGGTGTATAAATAAGTGAGTGATGGTTTAATGTTTCATTAACTATCTATTTGTATTTCAAAGATTTAGTTTCCACTTTTTGTTTCCAGTATTGATTTTAGTTTTAATTCATGTCAACAGTTGTGTTTATCTGTTTGCTAATATGAGCTTCAAAAAGTTCAAAAGGCAAAAAGATAACAAGTAGCATAAAAATACTTAACTGCAACTACTAAATGAAAGGAACAATAGCAATAGAGCAGACAGATAAGTAGCAGAATGTTCTGAAGGCAAAAAAATGTCAAGTAATTAGGCTTGTTTTGCAACCTATATCAGTTATAGACTACTTAAACGACATCACCACTTCGCTCAAAATGCTTCACAGTCCCAAACAAAAAGTGACAGCAACATCAAAAAGCTGATAGAAGTACAAAAGATCTGAATAGCAACCTGAAAAAGTGTCACAAGCACCAGAATAAGGGGTAAGTCTACCTTAAACGTACAAAACACTTAGAAGCACCAATAATGACAAGTTACCTTAGGCCTTAGAACACATAGCATCACCATAATTCAACTTTCTTGTGTCTGCTGAGAATACCTCCAACCAGAATCAATTTCAACTACTTCTTCTTGTCCCGCTTCTTGTCCTCTTCTAACCTGAATCATAAATACACATATATTTTATGTCAGGTTCATATCATTAAGCAAATAGATAATTCTAACATAATGCCAAAGACATACAGGTAATTTTTGACGAACAGAAGTGGTAGTTTCATCCTGCACAAGATTCTATTTGCAAGTCCTTTTGTTATGCCCAGGCTTGTTGCATATGCTACAATCTAGAGATTTTTGCTTCCTTTTCATCCTTGTTCGACTAGCTCCAAATTCATCAGCTTCTTTTCTTCTTGCCTTTTGTGTTCTTCCTCTCTTATTTTTTCTTACCAACCTTGGAGGTAAAGGAGGAACTTTAGTTGATTTATCCCACATTTATGGCCCATTCATTGGAAGAATTCCATGCTCATAAATTCTTCTATACGTTTCCACTTTGTAACAATCATGCACATAATCAAGAATGTCATCCTTCTTGGCCCGAATTGCTGCTGCGGCATGCTTGCAAGGAATTCCAGTAATACTCCATTTTCTACGGCTACAAGTCCTATTCTCCAAGTCAACCGCCTAAAATCTCATAGTTCCATTGATTAGATTTTCTAGGGATATATTCCCCTGCTGCAGTCTGATTTTTCAACAATATGTCCTTAATCTTGGGACATACATCACCTTGGCTCCAGTTTTGCGCCTTCTCCCTATTAGCTAGCATCCTAGCCATAAGTAAATATCGCAATTTTTCCAAAAGTGTCAGAATAGGCTTCTCCCTAGCATCACAGATCATGCTATTAAAAACTTCACACAAGTTATTTAATAAGGGTAATGATACACACCATTCCAATTTGCCACCCAAATTGCCGCACCTGACGTGGCCCGTGTATGAAAAGACAAAAATACCCTTTGGTCCTATTTTGTATTATTGAGCGCGTGAGTACGCTAGAGAGTAGAGATCAGAAATTTAAAAGACAGAAAGACCAAGTCTGCTTTGTCAATGGGTTTAACTTCCACCGGCGACCACCACTTCCGATCGATACGTAACTCCCCTTGAACACCTCCGTCCACTTTCAACCTCCGTGGATCTGAGCGAAAGAGGTCGCCGGTGACCGTGAGTCTTCGTCTCCGACCGCCCTTAACTCTCATGGTTAGAAACCTACAACGCTTATCTCATCATGTTGTCGATCTTACTTTTTGAAATTGAATGATGTTCACCTATTCTCTTTACATTTCAGCTTTGCTTTCATGTTATTAATAAACTGTAAAATCAGTTATGTGATAGATTAGTTTAAGGTTGATTATTAGAGTAAATGAACGATTGAGTTTGATTAATCTAGTTAAAATTTCAATCTTTAGTTCAATCCCAGTTTCTTGTAATGTATTTGTGACTGTTTAAAGTTGGAATCTTTGTGAACTTAGTCATCTCAGTTGTCATTACATGTTAAGTTGTAAGGTTTAACATTTCATTTAAAAGACAAAGGGTCCCTGCCATGTTTATGTTTTCTTCATATCCAAAAATATTTGGAAATGGTTAAAATGAGTTAGATTTGTTTGTTAGATTGAAAAGGGTTCATAGTGAGGTTTCAAGCAGCCCTGCATTTCGTAGTATCATACTGGTAGTTCTATAGCCTTGTCAGTTTTCCCTCTCCTTGTTTTCTTTTTCTGGTTTGCCCATTGTTGCTGCAGTATGTTTGGTTGGTTGCCACTTCACTATGAAGTGCAGGAAGTTTTAGCTGGGGATGTTGATTGATGCTTTGGTATGCAGGTGTGTGTGTGTGTGTGTTTAGAAGAGGGGTGGAGTGGTCTGGTGTTGCTTGTAGAAAGGCTGTTCTGATGCTGTTTTGCTGTAAGGGTTGGTTCTGGTGGGTATATATATATCTTGAGGAGGTCTATAAATATAATCCTTCATCGAGCCAGAAAATCACCATATATAATCAATAGAATACTTTCTTCTGGTTTTCCATGTATAAAAATAGTAGGTATTGATCAAAGTTCGCTTATTCTTTTTTTGCTATGCTCTTTGCAGCTACTATGTGTTGTTAATCTTTTCTCTTTTTCTCACTTTTAAACTTATAATTATAATATGATAAACCAAATATTTACATATGCACTTGTACAGCTATGAACATGTTTGTAACTGTTGTTTTCATGATACTATAGTATTAATTTGATTTATTTTGATCTTGACATATTGCTTTCTTGGTTTTAAGATATGCAGGTTACAGCTCTTCCTGGGTTCTTACTGCTTCTACTGGCTAAATAAAACTGCTTGTAAACCAAGATATGCAGTGGTTGCTTTACTAGGTTTTAACTATTTCCACCTGGCACTAGTACTAATTTGAGTTTGATGTTGATCTTGACATGCAATTGTCTTGGTTTTCAATTGTACTATCAGCATGTACATTAATAAAGAAGATCTCGTGAAGCATTCACTTGCATATCTTGACTTTTAAACACATTTTGAAGATTCGTTGTCGAGATGAAAACTCATGAAATTGGAGGAAGTTGTGAAGTTGGAGGCCTACCAGTAGAATCTCGTGCAAGTATGACTATGAGTGTATATTTGTCTATTAAGTTCTGGTGCCTGTTTGGTTCTGCAGTTAATGAGAGGGATCTGTATAGTGTAGAAGTTTGAGTTTTGGTTCCTGGAGTTTTCAGGGAGTTCTGGAGGCTGAGTAGCTGTGTGAGTGTAAGAGAGTGTGTAGTTGGCTTTAGTAAGTTGAGGGGGCATGTAGTGTGTCCTGAAGCATGTCTTGGTTCTGTGAGAGTGTTAAGGGGCTGTGTAGGACCTTGTTTCTTTGTATTCTGGAATACCTGCTATTAGTTCTTGAAGTTTTGCATGTTAAGTTCTGAAATTTAATTCCAAGGGAAGAAGGAATAGAATTTTATTAATTTTCTTAAATGGAGCTTAATGAATTTGGCTTTCTCATGTCCTGTTGAGTTCAGATTGGTTTGAGGGTTTAAGTATTCTTGAAGCTTTAGTCACACAATACTCAGGCTTGAATCTGTCCTCTTGTTTTAACTTAGTATCTTAATGATCTGTGGAAACACGTTTTATTATAACCTTGATATCTTAAAGAAGTCAGTTCTTTGTCCTGAATAAAAGTGGCTATTCAAGTGTTTAAGTTTTAGCTCCCTTTCTTTTCTGATATGTTCAATAGCAGTTTTAAGTGTTTAATGAGGTGGAGTTCTGTTAGTCTTGATTCTCGGAAAGTAGACCCAGTCCTTAGTCATGTTTCTTGCCCTTTCTGAAGGTGTTTAGTATCAGATTATTGTCTTTCGTAATGCATTCGATGCTAGCTTTAGTATTCGAGTGAAATGGTTTGGGATTGAAGTATATCATTGGTATTGTTGTATCTTTTGTATTGCCAGTGTATGTGTGTAATTGTTGCTCTCATCGATTTATTACATTTTGACTGTCAGAACTTATGAACTGTTTGATGTGATGCAGTATGGCCCAATAGCTCATATTGAACTGAAAGTTCCTCCAAGACCTCCTGGTTATGCTTTTGTTGAGGTGCGTCTGAGCTACCTTGTTCTGATAAATCTTATTCGACCAGTCTGCTCTACTCCTTTTAAGCTATTCTGACCTATATATATTGTTGGCAAACTTAACAGTTTGAAGAAGCTCGCGATGCTGAAGATGCTATTCGTGGTCGTGATGGCTATGACTTTGATGGACACCGTCTACGGGTTGGTCAAATGTCTAGTAGCATATAACGTACATAAAATCACTAGTTTTTTCCTCATGGCGGATGTTGATTCTATTAAAATTTCTCACACTGGCAGGTTGAGCTTGCACATGGACGGCGTGGTAACTCATCATCAAGTGATCGTTATGGTGGTGATGGTGGTCGTGGTCACCGTGGTGGTGGTGTGTCCAAACGTTCAGATTATCGAGGTGTGTCTTGTGATTTATGTGGTTGAAAATTGTAGTACGTTTTATTGCATTTGATGTTTGAATTTATTATTGTTTTTCAGTGGTAGTTAAAGGACTACCCCATTCAGCATCCTGGCAGGATCTAAAGGTGAGTCAGTGTCTTTGAGTGTTGAATAATAAGGCCATACTTACAAATTATCCCCATTTACCCCCTTAAATAGTCCTGTAATTTATGAATGTTTCTTATGTATGATCACATGCGTCGAGCTGGGGATGTTTGTTTCTCCCAAGTTTTCCGTAAGGGGAGTGGTAATATTATGAGCAATGATTTATTCCCTTTTTCTGTAAACTGGTATATTGGTTTAACTTATTACACCAAAGAACTCCTCCATATGAATGGGAACCTACAATGATATACAAATCAGTTTTATTGATAAGATTTATACAAAGTCCCCATATACAAACTGTAAAGATTGAGAATTTACAGTAGGGTACTATAAGTCTTCCTGCTCATTTTACTTGCATGTCATGTCAACTTGTTAAGGATAAGAGTTTCTTAATGCCATTGAGTCTTGATCTCATTATCAAGTTGAACAGTTAGGGCTAGTCTTCGCTTGCTGATTATTACTAGCATTCTTTTGATATTTAGAACTTTGCTCGGTGTATCAGATACAGAGAAGAAACTTTGGATTCAACAATCATCATTACATTAGTTATAGAAGAAGGGTAGAACAAATCTACTATGTAATTGCCTTAGTATCAGATTATTGTCTTTCGTAATGCATTCGATGTCAGGCATAACTTGTTTGTGTTTTCTGCTTTGCTTGATATTATAATTGCCTTAATTTATTTTTGCTAGCCTAGATACTAATCCTTTTCTTCTTTGTTTTTGTTCTTGTCACGTGAAATTGTGGGAGCTGCAAATCGAGTTTCAAAGTGAGACTCAATGTTTGCAAGTCCAGTTCTTTGGATAGTCTGCATTTAAAGTCCAAGCAGTCTGGCACACCTCTTCAACTCAGCGAAAAGCTTATGAGATTTGTCATCCAGCCATCTTTTTTGCTTGCGTCTTTTCGACTCCTAGCCACTTCCCGGGTTCTACTTTTAACTTCGACTTTCCTCTCTTTTAGGATACTTATGTAAATAATTTATAGAATAATTCATTGATATTAATATTATTTTATTATTTGAGTTACTTGTTTAATTTATGTTCATTACCTTTAATTTGGGGTTGACATCTATTTTAACAAATTGAGGTCATTTAGCAAATGCGTGCAAGTTAAATTATTTTTACAAATAAGTATGACCCTTCAACTGGTATCTATGATATAGATTTCTATGTTGTGCTAGAGCGGCCAGGATACCGTGTTGCTCGTCGTTGCAGGTGCAAGTCTCGAGTTGAAATTCACCAGAGGGTCACAAAGGATGATGCAATGAGTGGTTCCAGGTCAAATATGAAGGTGTTATCCTTAACAAATCCTCAAACATTCAGTAGGTGAAATCCACTTTTCATCAGTTTGTCTCCCAGCAACTTTATCTTTTTCTGCATTTTGTAGACCTATATTTAATATTACCTAGAGTTGAAAAGTTTGGAGAGTTGCTGTTATTTGGCAGAATATGTTAGTTTATTTTCATTGTCGCCATCATATGAATTCTTGTTACTATTTCCTTCTTTTTTTGACTGGTGAATTCTCAATGTTGCAATCAAACCAGATTTTGTTCGAGATTACACCTGCACTTGTGAGTTACTTAGTCTAAAAAAAAATAGTTGACTGTACGCAATATATGAAATTGGTTCATCTATGAGTTTGTGGCTAATCTTGAGCGAACACAAAGAAAAGTAACTCATTTCACTGTTATTTGATGGTTGAGTTGTGTCAACTATATCCGTTCCCTCATTTTTCTTAAATAAGATATTTGTATGCTCTTGAAAGATGCATTATATCCTTTGTTGATATAAACAATGTCTCTGTGCCATTTGAAAGGTCGCAATTATCATGGAGATCTTGATGACAAAGTGTAGAGTTGCGCAGTTATGCCAGTTGCAGCTGAGAAGTACAAAATTTTTCTCAAAATTTTTCTAAAGACAATGTCAGAGGTATGTATCTCATTTTAGAAAGATGGACAATTCATATTCAGAATTTTCAGTTATAGTAATTTTTTGGCAAGTGCATTTAATATTTGGTAAGAGGCAAATAAGTGTAAAAGCCTGATGACATGCTCGTTGAAATGAAAAGTATAGTGCCTGAAGTGATGTCAAGGGTTCCTTTTCATCCCATGGAGATGTCACGTTTTGATACAAATATTTATGTTCACTGGTTTCTTTTGCTACAGAACCGCCATGGCAAGACAAGCTCTAGAGAAGCAGGTTCCGCTCTGAGACAGAATCAACTACTACTTCAGGATCAAGGTTTGATACTTGTGCTCATCTTACAGGATCTTTTGTTTCTTTCATATACCTTGCAGAGCTGAAATTTGATTCACTCGAGGAAATAGATTTCAGGGGACTGCCTGATTCGTTATTTGCCTCTTTTTATTTCCAGTTATTCAAAGTTGTGATCAGAAAGAATGGGAATCTTATCACAGCAGCTAAATCTAAAGGGGGCATCGTAAGTTAAAAACTTAACTTAATTATTGTTTCATAGGTTGAAAATTACTATGCATAGGGGTTTCCTCTGTCTTTCTTTTTGCACTAATCCTCTATGCGCCATAGGTAATTGATGTTGTCTAATCTGGTGCTTAACTTCCCCGTGGAATTATAGCTACTCTATAATAAGCCTCTTTGTCTTAGAGACATAATTTGTCATACAGAAATATGTGTAGTAACATTCTGTTGTGTTGTGATTGAGCAACTTACTTGGCATAATAACTAAACATTCTTAAATCGCAAGAGATCTAATTCATTTATTTGTCTTCCTTCTCTGCTATCCGTTAGTATACATAGGGTTGGTTATTTAATTGTAAGTACTTCAAGAATCATATTTTCAATTTAAGGAACCACATTATGTGAACTTATCAAATCATGGTTAAAATATTTGTCTTATTAGCAGGATTATCTCCATCTGGAAACCCAATTGTTTTTTCGGGTGTAAAAAGTCTTAACTTTCACAGGACATGATATATCCGGGACTAAAGAATTAGCTGGATTGTTGGTCTACACTGCTAATGTGAAGATTTTCCTCCTACTGAAGCCATCCTCTCACAATTTGAGGCTTAGCTCAAGTTTGCTGCTGATATTTGAGATCTCAGGGTCATAAAAGGAGTTGATCATGTGTTCAATCATGCTTGCCGCATATAGATGTATTTGATTATGATATTGTATTATTCTTTTAAAGTGGACGATTTGTATGTTTGAATTCAGTTCGAGGACATATGATGCTAATTTGTCCTAGTATTTGGCATGGTTTAATGGAATATTAATATTTCTTGATATTAATATTCTTGTTGAAGTATTGAATATATTCAGATTTATATTACTTAGAAAGAAAGTAAGCCACATGAAGAATTAATATGCAGTGTTCCATTAAAAATTTTGTGGGTTAACTGCGGAGGTCAAAAATGTAATTTGTGGAGGTTAAAAACCTCTATTGTTTGCTGTTACGGCAGTTTACAAAACCTCCGTAGTAATCTGCCTTAAATTGATTGCGGCAATGGTATTAGGGGAGGTTTGCTCAACCTCTGTGACAGCAAAAATCTCTGCAAATTGCATTTTTGACCTCCGCAGTATGCTCCTTTTTTGTAGTGAGAATTTGACTACTTTGTGTATAAGTTCAAATGTTAAAAATGTAGTTCTAAGGTCATTTGGAAAACTAAGTGTCTTTGAGTGTTTTTTTAATTAGTATTTAGCTTGATGCAAAGTCTTTGGATTAAACAGAGTATTCTGCTTGTTCATAATTAGATATAATATGCGATCAATTATGAAATGTTGATCGTAATTGAACGTAACATATGGTTCATTATAAGCCTATAGACACCGCTGCAATGGAACAGCTACATCTGTTCGGACATTCAGTCAAATTGTAGTGTTTGCGCTAACATATGTCTTGGGCTTTTAAGACCTTGGTTGACGCATCAGCCAACAAAAGTAGTCTTTTTTGTAGCCTACGGTTGGTTGATTCGTCAACCAAAGGAAAAATTAGGATGTAGGGACTAAAATGGATTTGGTTGATGGTACAACCAAATGTTATCCCGAGTATGAACACAAAGAGTGGAGAGACATTAACAACTTCCCCTACTCCTACTTTTGATAATTTTACACAAAGCATATGAGTTAGTGGAATTATGTTACATATGTATGTATTTTTTATAATATACTGTCTCATACATACTTTCATTACAAGTATGTCTTATACATACGTGTCAAAATTGAAATATAATAAACCAACGTAGATTTTTGATGGGCGACCCAATTTGAAACTCAACCCGTGTGAGACGACTCAACCCATTTGCAATATCTAAAATTATTTAAAGTCGTCATTCAGTATACTATTCACTAATAGTGCCTATAAAACAAGAACGAAGGTGAAATATCTGACAGTGATTGTTGGACCTGACCCATTTACAACATCTAAAGTTATCGAAATAACTGACAGTAATTGTTCGTACCATTGATAGCTGCAATATCCGAGAAGACAAGGATCAAATCCGAAATCTTTGGGTGACTATTGTAAGTTGCACTACAATTATTTTGGAATAGTTTGCTGTCAATTGTAACAATCACATTTTAACTATTTATAAATTAGTCTTTTTAGCAAAATTGTACTGCTATGCCACACAAAAGTAAACAATCAACTATTAATTATAGAGAGAGCCATATATACATGTAAAGGGTGTATTATTTTATTTATTTTTTACACAAAAAAAGGGAATGAAATACAGATATTGAAAAACAATAGTTCATACGACACACGCCTTTAACTAGGTTTGATCTCGTGACCTTCTCTATAGATGACCCTAAAGGCGTCGCTGCATTGAAACAGCTACATCTGTCTAGACATTCACTCAAATTGTAATGTTTGTGCTAACTTGTGTCTTGAGTTTTTAAGGGCCTTGGTTGACGCATCTGCCAAAAACAATAGTCTTTTTTTTTAGCCTACTATTGGTTGATTAGTCAACCGAATGCAAAATCAGGAAGCAGGGGCCAAAATGGCTTTGGTTGACGGTACAACCAAATGTTATCCCGAGTATGAATAGAGGGGCAACAATGGCTTTAGTTGATCCATCAACCAAATGAAGGAGGGGCTAAAATGGCTTTAGTTGATGGTACAACTAAATATTATCCAAAGTTCAATACAAAGAGTGGAGACAGGCACTAACAACTTATCCTACTCTTACTTATATAATTTTACACAAAACATGTCTAGTTAGTGGTTTGATTAATTATGTCACATTTGTAATAGTTCCATAAATATATTATTTTAATTCACACATAATTCTTGTTTTATTAACGGTATTGTTTAATAAATTTTATTTACACTATATTTAATCAAAGCTCAGTCTTTTTAATATTTCAAAGAAAAACCAAAATTTAGTACAATATTTGAAAAGATACTCGATTGTGATATTTGGTTAATATTATAAAATTAAAGATAAAGTAGGGTCAACAAATTGACCATGCGTTACGTCTGATTACGATCTTCGGCCAATCTTACCTAATTAGATTATTAAATTGGTCAAATTATCAAAATTGATCTCATATTATGTCCGATTGTAAACTTTTGTCGATCTTAACAAGTTACATGACTAATACATACATGTCCAATTGTGAACTTTGATCAGTTCTACATTAGATTTGATTTTTTATCAAACATTATCAAAATTGACTGCATGAGAAAAATATAAATTTGCACCTATCACGATGAAGCTTGTTTAAATTTAGGAGCTATATTAGGTTATTATCATCTTATACACTTCAGCTGTAATTTTCTTTAATTAGTCTATTCAAAAGAAAAACACAAAAAATTTAAAGGGAATATGAAAAGGAGCGGGAAAATTGACCAAGAAACTAAAAGAAAGAGCGGGAAAATTAAAGAGAACAAAAAAGGAGAAAATTAAACAGAATGGACAAAACACAAACATGGGAAGAATTAAAAAAAGAAGCTAAACGAAATATCCTACTCCCCCATTTTTCTCCTATATCCACTTACTCAAAGAGGGAAGATGTTAGGCCCCCTTTAAGATCCACTAAAAGTGGTTCCACATCGGACTCAATTTAGCAAGATGAAAGGGGAGTGTAAAGGGAATGCTAGCTAAAATTATTGTCAATGAACATGAAAGAATTTAATCTAATTAAAGATTTCAAAATTCATTAACAAGATGACAATATAAAGAAATATAAGTATTCACAATATAACTCAAGCATATCATTAAATATAACAAATTATTCAAATACAAATAATTATTCTACGAAACAATTAATTATTCTACAAGGAATTACTATAGACATGCAAATTTCTAAGGAACGGGGATAGAGAAAAAGTTTGGAATCTTGTTTGATCTTATTTCTTTCTATTACTCCCACATGATATTGGATTTGCTTTTCGACGATTTCAGATTGTAAGATTTCAGGATAAAGACTCGCATCAAATATTTCTTGAACCTGAGGATCAAAGCGTTCCTGAACTCTACATGCAGGTTTGCTGACTCTTTATTTTTCGGTTCCAATATTTGGATTAAATGTTGTTGAAAACATAATTAAGTAATAAAGTATGCTCTCTCTAATAGCTTTTACGATTACACTCTGTTTCTTGCTTTTTGCGAGGCTCTCACTTTATCTTGCATTTTCCTTAACACTTGGTCTTGTCACTTCTTTGTGTTGTTCGGGTTTTAAAACACTGCTTCAAGTCTATTATCTATTTTGTGAGTATAGTTCGCTAAGGTTATCCCAAGTAGGGATCTCCACGAAATCGATCTTAATTTGCTACAACTTTGACATCTTCAAGCTATTGCGATGTGCTGCTAGGAAGATATGCCGGCTACATTCTTTAAAGCTCTCTTCTGGCTAATTTCTTAAAGTTAAAATTCATCTTCTAAGATACCTCTCTCTTTGGAAATAACTTGCGCTATCAATATCACCTTGCGACCATCTTATCCATTTCTATATCAGTGTATTGTCTTGTCTGCGTTAATGCTCCTTTGTTGTTTGCATGGTGTAATGATCCCTTTATTTGTAGGGATTCTCTACTGATCTACCGAAGAGACTAGTTGCCACTTTTACGAGCATTACCCGGACTTGAGAACTGTACAATGGTCAACTTCTTCTTCTTCGTGTTCGCGTTGATGAATGTGATACAGCAATCTTTGGGAGGATCCAGTAACTGAAACGCTTATATTGTCTATTTGAATTCAGTAATAATGTATCTCATCTTCTATTATGGTATAGATATGTTCTGCACATCTACTTTGTGACCAAAACTATGGTATATGGGATTATTCTTTGAAAATTGCATTGTGTTCACAATTTCGTGAGAGCACTGGTACCTCTTTTTATCCTGCTTGAAGCTTTCTATTGAGGCTAGTGTCTTTCCCCGTTTTATGCAAGTGTTAACTACGTTTTGGTTTATTTTATTTTTTTACTCGCTTCTAATCGACATAACACTTATTCCCACACAAAATACGATTGCAGAGATTAGAATATCTATTATGCACCAAAGGAAACTCTGTTCTTCCCCGTAGTCCTTGTTCAGAAGATGCAAAAGTCACAGAAGTTTTAAGCAATGATCACAAATCAGATAACATTGACCTTTGCAAGGTGCTATAATACTTGTACAAGGAAGGCAAGCCTGGTTTGATGTCTAGAAATATGGTGTTAAGTTGCCAACTTGAATAACAAAGTGGGAATTGACTAGCTGTTATAGCTTGTATTTCTGATTAGTCTTTTTCTTCGTGTTTTTCTCTATAATGGAAGTAGACATGGCATTATTCTGGTGCATATTTTGGTATAGAAAATAAGAAAAGGTTAAAGATAGATTATATTACTACGAAGGAATAAAATTATTGTGACTAATCTGCCAAACTTAAGCACAAGATACAGTGTAGCAATGTTTTCTTTATGTTTATAGATTAGTAATGCTTACAACGTCATTTCAAAATCCTACTAAACCCAAATGGTTTTCCAGTAATGCTTTCTCAAATGCTTTTTTTTTTTGAAATTCATGGAGTTAATGCCAATCAGAATTTGTGGATGGTGAAGAAACTTTATAATTCCAAAGTCTTAGGGAGATTTTGCATAAAGTCCCCTCCACCCACTCCAAACAAACTACTGCATATTTTTTAGTTTGCAATATCTAAATGCTAACAAATATCAGTGAGACAACTCAGATGTGAACAAATAAAAATAATTGGATTTAGTGATAAGCTGTAAAGGATAGGTCAAGATAATTAATCTACTCCTTAAATCGATTATGAAAGAAGGTTAAAGATTTTGAAGTCAACAAAGTATGCCAAAATTGTACTGATGACAACAAAAAGTTTCACTAAAGGACTGGTTTACTTTATGAAAGACTGATCTTCAAAAACCAACCAAAAAGACTCGATGTATACCCAAACAATTGTATATATATTTATGGACCAAAGGCTCCTAACACATAAATCATAACTATTTTAGTAGGATCAATATCAGTGGTTTGGATAAAAGCCAGGAAAACCAGCTTTATGCATATCGGATACAACCCCAACAACCTCTGAAAATCATCCTTAGTTCTGGCAGATTTGATGCTATATACTTTCTATACTAAGAAACTGATTCAACAACAAAGAGTTGACGAGCACATTTCTGCACCTCTTCTTCTGTTTGTAAGATTGTTTCCTGCAATTTGGCTTTTGATGCATCTCGAAGTAAAAATAAGCTAATTAGCATCACATATCAAGATCATACATCTAAGACATCAAAATCTCCAAGAATTCACATTGGTTAGGGCCTTATCAAAAAGTTCACACCAGTTCACACTAGTTAGGGCCTTATCACTGCCTAAACTGCAAAAACACCTTACTTATAGAGAGTCTGGTGCCTCTCTTTCGGCCAGATCTTAGTTCCAAATCTCCGTTTCAACTTCCTACACCATCTTCTTGGCTTCTGATACACACCTGGACGTGAAGTCTTGTCTTCTTGTATCCCAACCTAAACATCAATTATCAAATGATTTGCAAATAGTCATGTTAGACGTCAAGGCCGTTGACATAACTATATCAATTGTGGGAACCTATTAAAATTCTAGCCTTGTGTTTACTTGAAAAGAAAAAGAAAAAACTCAATCCGTTCTCAACTTAGCAAATTCACATGAAAAGATCTATAAACCAAACAAGGTAGATCTCAAAGGCACTGTTATCCCGAATGAATTAATAAAGAAATCTCTCAAGCCGACATATCTTATGTCATTAAAATTTGTCAATCGTGGTAACGGTACATGTACATAATTAAATATTCAAATCCAGCCACTGAAAGGCCATAAATTCTAAGCTGTGCAAATGGGCACATACGCGTGAGGATAAAGAAACAACTAATATATCATAGCTAAAAGCAAAGAATTTTTGTAGCTGATAAGACTGACTTCTATTTAATTCGCTACAGAAAGAGAAAAGAAACTCAAAGCTCAGTAGATGGGGGATGCTAAGTCAATCCCTGGTAGAATTGTGATTATAAAATTTTCTACAACTATCATTCCTTGCCAACACATTTTTGATATTCTAAATAGTGTAGGTACCTCTGTAGATTTGAGTAAAAATAGAAAACAAAGCACTAACCTTGGAGTAACAACTAGTTTGTAGATCGACGATGTTTAGATGGTAAAAGTATATCTTTAGATGACAAGATTGCTAAGATGTAGGTCGTTGCTAAGAACTTTTGACATGATACATATGTGAAATACTGACATGGATACAGAGATGCTCACCCATGACTTAAGAGAATTGAAATTGAATTTTGTATGCAACTTCGACTGCTCCGACTGAAAGGTTATTATGATGGTAACTTTGAACTTTATGGAAAATGGGCTGCATACTATATAGGCCATTAAGCATCAAATATAAGAAGAGCAGAGATATAATGCAGATGTAAACATAAGCAAGCATGTCAAACAAACCAAACAAGTAACTTTCCTGGCCTTCGGTCTTAGATTGGATCAAACACATACCCAGCAAAGATTGACGGACAAGTCAAAAGATGGGGAAGAATAATGTAGATGGGAAGTGTCATGCCTCGACATATATCTCCATCAGCTATTTATAAACAAGACAGTCCAGCACAACATCAGTAAAAGCAACATGGTATAAAAAATCTTATGGAAATTCAAGAGTAGTAACATACCTAAGTTGTATGTATTAGAGAGGATTCAGTTGCAATCTTTTCCCCGGCCAAAATTGACTCCACATAGTGTAAGTGAATGTCAATAAATGGACAGGAACACAGATGATTCAATTATTAGTTCACCTTCGATAGGATCCGATAAAGAACATCGCGTTCATATTTTACCGTTTACCCTAAATCCCCATGTTCAAGATAAAAGTAGCAATCATCCACCTGTTATGTCGTTGTTCTATTGAACAATACAACATATCAAGACATAATTCTGGATGTGAAGCAAAAAATAATCAAGGGCTTTTCTTTGTAGATTGACTTTTAAATTTTTTGAGACTTGACTGGTTCACACATTTATCAAGGTTAAAAGCGGACAAAAATTCCTATATTTAACACTACGTTGAGTCATATATTATGATTCCTGATATTGAAATTCCATATGTTTCCAATTCCAAAAAGCACATGGATATATAGGATTTTCCATGAAATTTTTTTTGATGCATCATTCATATTATTTAGTAGCGGTTTTACTTATCCTCCTTCAATAGCTTAACCTATACAGGTAATGGTGATTATAATATGGAGTTCTCTATAGCCATTTAATTTGGGAAGTAAATTCCCAAATACAATTCAAAGCTTAATAACACAAATCAAATAGTACAATTTTACATAGGAAATGACAACACCTTAGTACGTATTTAACAGTATCACAATCCACCAAGTTTCTTTTGGGGGCATTACCACAAGCTTCATTAAAGTGATCTCCCTTCCTGATGTTTCTGCTTACATTTGGGAGGATGAAAACTTCTGCATTTGCTCATTACTTACTCTGTTACTCACCTCCAAATTTTATTTCTCTACCATTCTCCTCTTTACTCATAGCATATAACGAAAGGATACTAAAAACTAAGAACAGATCTATTCCAAGTTGTATCAAACTTTAGGTATAAACACAAATGTGTAATTTAATTTGAATTTGGTTTTCTTATCAAAAAATGAACTTTCCGATCTATAACAAGTGAATCAGATAACTTATCCGAACAAAAAAATAAGCAAAAAAAAAAAAAAGAACCTGATTTTAGCTCTGGAAGTAGTGAATGCCTCTGAGTGTGCTGACTCATTTGAAAGATGACCATTTTAGGAGAAATTGGTTTCTCTGGAAAAAAGTCTGAACTACACATCAAAGGAAGGGTGATTTAGTGCTTTTCATGTACATGAGGACATATAGACAACCCATAAAAAAAGAGAAGGAAGAAAGAGATCTGGACCAGACCCTTCTCAGTTTCAGTTATGAACTCCACGAGTGTATCGTCTCGAAATATCTACGGTGCCAGATACTACAATGGTATATAATAGACATCAAAAACAGGAAAACTGAAACTGAAAAATAATAGGCAACAACAAATTCTTCTCAGTATGTACCTGAATGCTAATATCCTCACAATGATAGGTTTCACAAAATCCTTTCAAAGTTCTACACATGGATCTTTCAACATGAAACAAGAAGGAATCTATGGAGGAAACAAAAGGAATAGTCAAGAACTGAAAGAGTAAGCAAAAGAAAAACAGCCACTACAAATGATGCAAAAAGAATATTTTTAAGTGAAATAGAGCCACATACATGTATGAGTTGTATTTTACCAATTTCGATTACTCGATGTGCGTCTTTAATTTGTATAATATTCTCAAGATTCTTCCTTCCCTTTCATAGATATCGAACCAAAATTAAGTCAATTGAGAGGTATACCTAGAAAGAATACAACGAGGACACCAACCAAGAGCTCAAATAAGTGTACTTGAAAGAAAAACTCTAGAGCCAAGATGAAATTAATAAAGGAGGAAAAAGGAAAATACCCTCTTTTTGCTTCTTTTTAATTTCCCTCTCTTCACCCATTTTTTCTTTAATTTTCCCGCTCTTTTTTTTTTTGCTTCTCTTAGATTTTCCCACTCTTTTTTTTAGCTTCTTTACTTTTGTCAAATTTTTACCTCTCTTGTTGTCATATTCAATTTGAAATTTTTGTTTATTCATGTGAACAAAATAAGCAAGAAAAATTACAACAGAAATAAAATTAAAATAATTTAATTTAAATCCTACTTTTGCCAAAAAATTGTTTTTGTATTGTTATCACTATATACCATAAGAGTATATTGCATACCCCTACCTATTCTTCATGATTATATTGTTATCATCGTGTACCCTTACTTATTCTTCCGTAATAATCTAATTTGGTAAGATTGACCAATCATCGTAATCGAACGTAACATAAGGTCGATTTGTTAATCACACTTAATCTTTAGTTTGGTGATATTGATTAAATGTCAAAGTCGGACATATTTTCTAAGGTTGTATCGAATTTGATTTTGGTCTTGAAATATTAAAAAAATCTTATTTGAATATTAACCAATATAGTAGAAATATAATAGAAATAGATTTTACAACCAATACCAGCAATATAATAATAATTATGCGTGAATATAAAAAGAAAAAAATTTGTTATGGAACTATTATATATAAGAAAATTATTATCAAGAATATATACATAGGGGATATAATTAACCAAAAATTATTCGGAATGCGTTGTGTAAAGAGAAATCATCAAACCTAGGACTGTAGGAGAAGTTGTTAGCATCTCTCCACTCTTTGTGGTCATACTAGGGAAAACATTTGGTTGTACCATCAACCAAAACCATTTCGGCCCATACTTCTTGATTTTGCCTTTGGTTGATGAATCAACCAATACTAGACTACAAAAATAGCTATTGTTGTTGCTTGATGGATCAACCAAGGCCTTTTTTCCAACTCTTATTAAGGCTTTGGTTGATTCATCAGGCAACAACATTAGTCTTTTTTTGTAGCCTAGCAATCGTTGATCCATCAACCAAAAGAAGGAGGGGCTAAAATGGTCTTAATTAACGGTACAACCAAATATTATCTGAAATTTCAACACAATGAGTGGACAGAAACACTAACAACTTCTCCTACTCCTACTCTTATGATAATTTTACACAAAGCATGTCCAGTTAGTTGTTTGGTTAAATTGTCACATTTGTATGTAAGGGTAAGTAAGGGTGTACGATGATAACAACAGTGGCGGAGCCACACAGAAGCAAGGGTGGTCAGGCGATCACCATTCGCCCGAAAATTATATCGTATACATGGTTTAAATTTAATTATTTATGACTAAATATTACATTTTGAACATCCTTAACACAACTAATAGTGCTAGCCTAGTGTTGCAGTGTGGTCATATTTAGCTAAATAAACTAGGATCAAATCCCAACTTATACATTTTGAAGAAAGATTTTTTTTCTTTGAAGTTTGAACACCCTTGAAAAAATTTATGACTACAATGAATATGTCAGGGTATAAAAAATATTCTTATAGTATATAGTGATAACAATCTAAAAATAAATAATAAGTCAGGATAAACAACGATAAAAATCTATAAATGAAGAATGTGTGCATCATAGAATGTGTTTTCTTATGCATCCTCTTGATATTTCATATCGAATGATAATGCAAATCAAATTTTCACCAAATTCACTCCTTATACATTAATATTCAGCATAACACAGAATATCACTTTCAAAATATAAAGAATAAGGCGATAGAGGCCGATCGATGTCACATCCGACCGATCAAAAGAGTACCTTAACAAATCGATATGGTATTTATTGGATAGATTATTAATTTGTCAAGTTCTGTGGGAGACCGGTCAAATATTGATCGGACTTATATCAAGGCAATATTTCAAGGCAATTCAAATCTAATACAACCTCTAAAAATTGTGTCTGATTGTGATCTTTAATCCTTATTACTAAATTAAAGATTAAATGTGGTCAACAAATTCACCATATGTTCGTTCGAAATCCGAATAGGATCTTCGATCAAATTTACCAAATTAGAGCGGGAGTATTAAATTTGATTTAAGATATCAAAATTGACCAAATTTTCTCATAAAATAAACAGGGGGAGACGAAATCTTCCCATAAGTACTGAAGACTCACCAAATAATACCCTTAACAAAACTTTTAACCTTTCCACTTCGGGCGTGTTTGGTTTTGGTTGATGCGTATATTTTCTAGTGTTTGGTTTCAAGTAGAAAAGTATTTTCTAGAAAATATTTTTTAGTGTTCGGTTATAAAAAGAAAATTATTTCCTAGATTTAATTTTACGATTTGAGATATACAAGAATCTGGTAGTTCATTTTAACGCAAAAAAGTTTAACTATTGCAATTACCCACGACAAACTAATTAGACAAGCAAAAAACTCTATCTAGCTATTCTTCAATTTTATATTGTATCATAGTGTTGTCACTTGAATTTATCCAACGACAACTTGCAGAGTTCTCGACTTTAATGGAAAGATTTGAAGGAAGAACATGAAAAAGAAAAGTTAAAGAAAGCTCAGGTTCTTTATCAATTTTGAAAGTACATAACATAGCCAAATGAGAGCCTGCACCCTGCTCCTTTCCTACTAACTTAACTAGCTTTCACTATTAACTTGAATTCCATTAAAACTCAAACTAAATAATGTGGTTTCAACGCACTCAACCCAAACATCCTTTTTCCAAAGCTGCACCAATAATCCCTCAAAAAACTTATAGTAAAAGATGAAATCTTTATGATATTTCAACTTTTAAGGTGAAATTTGAATACTGAAGCAAAAGAAGCCAGATATAATAAATAATGTATATAGATAACATGAAGTATTACATCAAAAGATTCTAAAACTCAGTACTTGATTCTTCCACTTGAGGTCTGTAACAGATGTCCAGAAAATGAAAACAAAAGGGACTAATGCAGCACCAAGTTTAATAGTGTCTATCATAATAAACCTAAACCATGATAAGAAGATTAATAGAGAACAAAAACCACATTTCCCAGTGCAGACATTCTCTGAACCATTTCCATGCACAACTGATGAAAGTCTTCCAGAATAACAACTAAAAGTCATCTGCACCTATATAAATATTTAGCAGACCAAGGAAATAGGTTAGTCTCACAACTTAGGAGGAGTTTCAATTTTCAAAGAAAAGTAATCTGCATCAATGTTCATGCTAAAACAGCTAGCATAGGAGGTTGTTCAGAGAAAGTGTCAATGTTTTTACTCCATAATTTCAAGACAAAGATTTGAGGCAGTTAAAGTGTGAAGAAACTCTCATTCAAGTTCTTCAAAGCCTAACTTTGACAGGGCCTGAATGAAAAGTTGCTAGTTATGAGATAAAGAAATGACTCCAAAATTGTCCTTGTCATAACATCAAAATCACCTCTCTCACTCAACATCATTAGAAGGACGATTCATTGCAATCTTGTATATAGTTCACAAGTGGTGCTTTAGAAGAAGTAACCATCTTCTTGCTAGCTTTTCTGCAAGTGTACTAAATGCAGAGCTTTACAAATGAAATGTGCATTTACTGCAGTTCATATCCCAACAGTGTACTAATGATTTAAGGGAGGTAAAATTTTATTGTATTTTATTTTGCACTCATTATTAAACAACGGTTCTTAATATTCGCAAATTAATTGACAGATTCTAAATCATAATAGGATAGGGGAAGAAAAGGGTTGAGAAGGTAGAACCCGGAAACTGCAAACTCGCAAGCGAGCCTTGATAGCAACTTGTGAGTACAGGATAATTTCAACTTCCTTTGAAAATGATGGACTGAATCAATGTATAGCAGCAACAACAGTGAGAAAATCCCGACATATGCGAAAGAATTGGCCCTTCATAGGGCCTGTCAAGGGCTAATTCATAAGCCCATACTCCAACAGTTCATTTCATGCAAAGTAGTGGAAAGATAAAGAATTAGTATAGGCTAGAGAACCAGACCAGTTATAAAATAACCATTCACCAACCATCACAGCAGGAACACGAAGAAAGCACAATTTATCAAAAGCTGCGGGAAAAGAAATCAGAAATGCTTAGTTCTCAAGAAGTAAAACAAAAGCTTCATATGCCCAATCGAGTAAATAAGAGGAAGTCATCACACATACCAGAGTCCCGAATAGGGTGTATATAAAATTCATAGATGGGACTATCGGACTGCTTATGGATGTGAGAATGTACGTGAGAGAAGCATGAATATTTACAGTAATCTACAAGCAAAGAAGGAGCAGATGAGCGGTATGTCATTTACAAATAATAAACAAACATAAAGAAGAGCAGTAAAGTTACAAGTTACCAGGGCAAGAATGTTCTCTCCTATTAAAAATGAGGATAATATAACATATCTGAGAGCTCCCACAGCCCGAGCCTGCAAATCAAATAGATGCCTCTTATTGGAATTGCCCATGATTAATAAAGCACCCTCAAAATGGGATAAGTGGAAGGGAGAAAATATACAAGAGATCACAAGAAGATCGAGGCACCCCAATTTGTTCTCAATCTGCCAAGATAAGAAATTTATAGCATGCAATCATTAAACAATCAAACAACAGCAACATTTCAATGCACAATGTGTTGTCCATTGCATGACATTGTCTATAGTGAACCGTGGAGCATCTCGACACGTAGTCAATACACTATTATAATCGTTGGTGCATATGACAAGGCAATTAACCTACAACTCATTTTGCTACTTCTAGGAGTAATACGCAGCAACAAAGCAAAAACATCCTATTGGCGTATTTTCAATCTCCTTTCTGGGGTCGAAAGAGGTTGGGGCCCAGAACAGAGAATGAGATCAGTATGATACCTAACGGGAAAGACTGCAGAGCAATATTTGTTACTTGATTTTAATCCTCTGGAAGGGAAAAAAGGAGGGGGGGGGGGAAGAATCTTCCAATGCCAGGTTGCAACTAAGGTTTATCTCTTGAAAGAGCTTATGTTAAAAGGGATACCCATTTCAATGACTAGATGAATACGCATTTACGTATAGATACACATAATAAAAAACAACATACCTCCATAGGGAACCCATTGTGAAGCCAAGCAAACCATGCATTAACTGAATCGGGAGGAGAAAAAGTGTATCTACTTTAGTAAGAACATCGCAGAATCATGAATAGTACTTTTGTGACCATAAAGTATTGACGGCACAAGAACAGCCACCAAGGATAACAAGTATCAGAAGAAAACATTAGCGACCTTTCGCTTGCCAATATATATATGGTTTATAGTTCATAAGATATCACTTACCATATAATTTAATGCTTTCAGTGGACCAGACAAGACAAACAAGAGCGCAACAGTTGCCACCTACAAGATGGAATAAAACAGTTAGAGAATGCAGATGAACAAGCATCTAAAAACAAGTAAACGCCAACCTATGAGGTATATGAAGGAGACAAACCATGGTTTTCCTGCCAGCTGGCGCCCCATCTCATTGAGGATAAAACAATTGGCAATTGCGAAGAAACAACCGAAATAATTCTGTGCTACATAGAAAGCCAAATTTCCTTTAGGAGATCAATACCACCAGTAGAGAATGACAGATAATTATAGAAGGCAGCTCCCAGAGACTTGTAATTGGGTGCTAACTATTATACAATAGCTACGAGCTAATGCAGTGTTTCAGTTTACCTCAATTAGCTGGTTTTTTTCTTCCTGTGCCACCAGTTTCTATGGAAACACCAAAGAGCCAAGTATAGATAGTAAAAGATAATTATTGTTTAAATAGTTAAAGAGACAAAATCTCTAGTAATACAGTAACATAAGCTGGATGTTGGCAGCATCTAATTCACGATCCTAGTGATATCAAAGCTACCATTGTTTTCTGTAAATCAATTTTTCAGCAAGATTAGTTTTCCTCTTACCACAAGCTTACATCACTATAGAAGTAATACGCTATTTTATGTTAGGTTTTTGTTTAATTAATCAACTTATGTCTTAAGATAGAAAGGTGAAACTTTTCATCTTAACACCTAAAACCATTCATTGGTCTTTTCTTCTATACATAATTTTAATCCTTACTTTGCAGAGAGAAAACAAAACTACCTTTTGGTGTTGTATCTATTATGATTTTCCTTCAGAACCTCTCTTTAAGAAGGGAAACTCGATGCACGGAGTATCCCGCACTTACGCAGGGTCGGGGGAAGGGCCGCACCAAAGAGCGGTGTAATGTAAGCAGCCTACCCTGATTCAAGCATCAATGACAGATTCTACGGCTTGAACCCGTGACCTATAGGTCTCATAGAGACAACTTTTACCGTTACTCCACGGCTCCCCTTCCTCCAAAACGTTCTCTTTCTTTTCCAAAAACTCTGCAGTTAAAAACAACAAGGATTCTTGCTTTCCTTCTTGCTTCCTAACTAGAATTTCTCCACTATTTGCTTAGTATAGAAATTCAAAAGGCTCGTCCTATCCACTAAAGTCATTTGTATTCAATCCCATAGAAATCATGCATAGGGAAGGGAGCAAATATTGCTTTTCGCAAAACATCTATTTAACATGTTTCAAACCTAATTTATTTTTGTTCTTCAGCATCCTTTGCATCATTTTACAGGGCAAAGGACATCCCTTAGTAATTGCATATAGCAGTGTTTAGCAAATACAATAATTCACCCTACCAAGGTCGACTCCATTCCCAAGGCTAGAACACGAAACCTCTCGTTATATAAGAATAACAAAAACGATCAAATGTTGAAATGCCAAGAATCTCATAAGTACCTCAATAGCAAGAGAATTGCTCAAAAGATAAGCCAAGCCAGAACAAGCAGTAAAGATAGCACCTTCTACTAATCTCAATGTCTGCTTATAAACAACTCCATCTCCTCCTAAATACTCTTCTTATTCTTTTTCTTTCCAAGTTTGTATTTTTATAGTTGAAACTCTCACATTTGTTTGTTCAAGAAAATGATCAAGTGTTAAAGCACAATTTATCAAAAGCTGCGGGAAAAGAAACCAGAAATGCGTTAGTTCTCAAGAAGTAAAACAAAAGCTTCATATGCCCAATCGAGTAAATAAGAGGAAGTCATCACACGTACTAGAGTCCCGAATAAGGTGTATATAAAATTCATTGATGGGACTATCGGACTGCCTATGGATGTGAGAATGTACGTGAGAGAAGCATGAATATTTACAGTAACCTACAAGCAAAGAAGGAGCAGATGAGCGATATATGTTGTTTATAAATAATAAACAAACATAAAGAAGAGTAGTAAAGTTACAAGTTACCCGGGCAAGAATGTTTTCTCCTATTAAAAATGAGGATAATAAACAAACATAAAGAAGAGCAGTAAAGTTACAGACTATAGAAAAACAAAGAAAAAGGTGACGAGATTTAATCTGTAAAACCACTAAAACCCAACATATGTATACTATGTGTACGACTAAAATTTTATTTAGAGTGGAGTTTTAATATTATTGCAGAGCCTAAAAATACAAGCTTTAGCTTTAATTACACTTCAACTTGATAACCATACATAACAGCTAAATTGTGAAGTGGACATGAATAAGAAAATTTCAGCTAATCAAGAAAGGTGATGGCAAGTCGCAAACATAAATAGTTGGCCGACTATACAACATGTATAGTGACAACACCAGCAAGGCAAAGTGTCAATCATTTTGCTAATATCATGGAGGAAAGAAAACACTTGCGAGTACCCGAGATAAATCTGTAACACGGATAAGTGTAAACCTTGAGAAAAAAAATTGTATTTAATTTTTATTTTAGAAAAAGGGGGCTCGGACTTGTAATCAACGTAGGCAAAAAACTGTTAGGCTTGACATGGCTGCAATGACTTACCTCGCCAAGATACAAGAGCCATAAGTCTTCCACCTTACTTGACATTCTAGGACTTGCGTCATCGCCTAATTATATTTTTTATCAAACAGTAAAGGGGCAGCAGCAGCACAAAAAGGTAAATGGCTAAAGAATGTCATCCACCAAGTGTAGTATCATGTTCAAAATTGTTTGGTCCAACAACACTTAGCAAGAAACAACTAGGGGATTAACCAACATAAATAGCCATGTACCAAAAAGCACAACTTGCTCAATATAGTGGCCTCACAACAAGATCACAGGCAATAGTGCAGTATCTCAGTTCAAATCAGTTTCTGCCCAACATAAAACCAGCGTAGAATAGTGGTAAAATATTGCCGGAACCACACACCAATAGTCAGCGACCAAGGCAAGATGGAAGCGCAACCAGGTGAAGCAATCACCAAAGATAGGAATGCATTCATTTTTTCAAACCAAAGGGTGACTTAACACTAAGATCACAAACCAAGTAAAATGTATGGGAAATGTCCAACACCATAAGTTAGAGCAGATATATCGACAATGTGAAGCTTAATATTGTCGTTGAGGCTCAGAGTTTGTAAGAATAAGCAAAGGAAAGAGAAGACCCCGCCATGGCTGCGAAGTGGTTGCACGACGGTTATCGGCCATCCAAAATCGCCGTGCCAAGATATGATTATCTCTATATCCTCCATACTTATCTAATTTGTCAAAGGGAAGTTTGTTTTGTCATCATTGCCTCATTTCTTTTGGCTGCAGCAGCTCAACAGTAACGAAGGGACAGTCGTCAGCCTCAAAGCATTATCCTCGGCCAATGACCATGTAGTATATGTTCAAACCAGTCCGTATACGTCAAAACAACCAGCAAGACAATAGCACAAACTGGAATTTTCACAAGCCAGAACAACCAAAAGGCAGCAGTAGCGGCAGAGTTTCACAGCACTAAAAGGCTGGCAAAACCAAAAAAAAAAAAAAAAATAGTACAAGGCTAGCTTTATAACACAAAAATTAAATGCACTGCAATAATTAGCGGGTGAGGCAGAATAAGGAACGAATGTACTCGAGTGGAGCTTCTTCATCGAGATAGAACATCGTCAAGCAACAAGCTTAAAAAGTTCAAAAAGAATGCGTCCATGGCCTGATGGAAATAAAATGGTAACAGAGCTCAAGGCTCGCTGCCAGATACCATCATCTAAGGCCTCAAAGAAGCAGATTGCCGACAACATGATGAGATAAGCATTGTACATTTCTTACCATGAGAGTTAAGGGCGGTCGGAGACGAAGACTCACGGTCGCCGGCAACCTCTTATGCTCAGATCCACGGAGGTTGTAAGTGGAGGGAGGGGTTCAAGTGTCGACCGGAAGTGGTCACCGGTGGAAGTTTCTGGTGGATCTGAGAGGGAAAGGGAGTTAAGTATCGACCGGAAGTGGTGATCGCCGGTGGAAGTTTCTGGTGAACGGAAACCCATTGAACGGTCACCTCACCACTTTATGTTTAATAAAAAAGAAAGATTCAGCTTTTGCGTGAGAGAGTGAAGGGAGGCAAAACCACGCGCTCAAAAGGAGAAAATAGGAGCAAAGGATATTTCAGTCTTTTCATATGCGGGCCACGTTGGGTGCGGCAATTTGGGTGGCAAAATGGTATGGTGTGGTTCTTTTCCGATTTAATAAAGTGTCATATTTAGCATCTGAAGAAAAATGGGACCTTGACCATTGGCTAGGTTCTTTCTTATCGAGCCAAGCAGCAGCATTTGGATCCAGCTTTTCCATACGTTCCATGGAAGTCTTAAATTCCTTCAAAGTAGTTGCCATTGCAGCTGCCCAAAGTGCTTTTTTTTAATGTGAACCCACTAAAACTAGCCCTGCTGAAATTATTATGAAGGTGTCTCACACAAAATCTATGGCTCACATATGGTAAGACTTCATTAAAAGCTTCAATAAGACATTTTTGCTTGTCAGACATAAAGGTCCAACCCCTCTCATCTATATCTAAATCAACAGCCAAATAGTTCAAAAACCAAGCCCATGTCTCTCTACTTTCTTTCTCAACAATAGCATAAGCAATTGGAAATATGTTGTTGTTACCATCAAGACTAACAGCAGTTAACAGTTGAGTCCCATACATTGGGCCCTTCAACCAACAACCATCTACACCTACTATTTTCCTACATCCAGCCTTGAATCCTAACTTGCAAGCGGCAAAACATATGTATATTCTCTGAAATCTGTATGGCTTGTTTGGTATCTCGTTATCAGTGAACTTCATGTGAATTGAACTGCCTGGATTTGTCCTGTCAATTTCAATGCAATAATCCCATATCATCTTATATTGCTCCCTAATATCACCATCAATCCATGCAATAGCTTTCATTTTAGCTCTTTTAGCTTGAGATTTAGTAACATGAGCTCTTAGATCTACACTCACCCTATCTCTAAACTCAGCTAAGCTCCAATCCCTTTTTGATCCAATTTCTTTAAGGTATTTTCTTGCGATGAAGGATGATGTTATCGTTCTATTGTTATAATGCCACTCCCTGCAACTATGTGTAGGATCGTATTTTCTAATCTGAAAACCTGTGTCCCGTTGCATTCTATATGCCATGATTTCCTATTTACACTTCGGCCTATGTATACAGACTGCCTTCACTCTAACTTTGTCATTCTTGCACCATCGAATACATTTTCCATTCTTAATCTCATGAGTTTCTACAGCATTTTTAAAGTCCAACTTGCATTCAAATGTGTACTCTAAGGCTAAAATTGGATTATCTGCATCAGTAAGTGGATTGAATCGAGGGAAGTAGAAACTTTCACTTTCAGAATCACTATGCAAACTTTTTGTATCGGCAGAATCAACACAATCAGAATCGCCTTCTGGAGCAGCCATTTTTCTCTTTGTTTCAACATTAAGAATCTCTCTTTCATCCACAATACTTTGTGCTACCTTTCTGTGCATATCAACAAAGAGATCATCAGAGAAATCAGCTTTGGAGTCACTAAAATCATCACCTGATGAAGTTTTCCACTCAGATTCTTCAGTGTCATTATCGTCAACCCTTGCTTGATTAACCATATCCACATTGTCTATATTGAAATAAGAATCCAGGTGTTCGAAGTAAATTTCAATGACATTGTCCTTTTGTATGTTTCTGCCAACTATGTAAGCTTCATTGTCAGTAGAAACCAACCTCCATCCATTACCGGGACTTCTATACCTATGCCAAAAGGTTATTGAATCCTTTATGTAGCCACAAATCTCTGCCATTTTCTTGAACTCATCAAGGTTCAATTCCTCCCTATTAACATAATCAATGTAGTCGATGTTACCCTCAACATAATGCTTGTCGGGTGTACGTTTCATAATTCCTCCATGGTATATTCGGATACTGATAAATGATGCCTCGACTATTGGGTCTGAAATCACAAAAAAAAATTGTATATATTTGGTATGGTGATGTGTCCAAAAATAATACATATACACAACAAAAGTTCATCATTAGGACAAGTAAAAAACATCCAGATTTTAGCAGGAGCGGATTCAAGTTCCTATAGAACTTACAAAATAATAAAGTTGTATGTAATGTTGCCTGTTCAGCAAGATTCAAGTAATAATAAAATAAAACCATAGATAAACTTATTAAAAAGTGTTTAAAGCTACAATAAAGAAAAGAGACAAATTGTAACAAGTTTATTCTTCAGCCAAAGCTTTATACCAGAATAAGCAAACGTCACAAAACTTTATGAAAATCAAATATGATGGTCCAACCGATGTGGGACTCTGATTATAATCGATTTTGATAAGAAAAAAATTTACTCACCATAAATGGGAGGTGATTCTCTGCCACTATGGCGCCTTAACAACATTGTTATTTGTTACAAAACTTTGATTATGCTATTGTCTGGATTAATATGTTGAGTTTTGAGTATAGGGTTTTCTGAATAGAAGACAGAAAAGTATAAGAAAAGGATGAAAAATAGATCGTGGTATCCAATATTAGTTTGGAGGGAAAGTCCCTTCGGGGACATCCATAACAAAAAGATTGGAGGGAAACACGTGAATCACACGAGAGGTTTAGGCTTCTGTTAAAAATCTCACGGCGGTTTTTGGTCAAGACTGAAACTGCCTCACTTTATTAAAGAATGTGGACTGTTAGTGCTCCATGTGAAAGATATAGGATCATCTTAAACCCAAGTCCAAAGATAGTGGACTATTTTGGGCTTTTTCTCATGCTTTTTTAGCAAAATTTGTCCCAAAAACTCTCAAAAATTCAAAAAATGGCTTTGACCTGTTTTTGAGCCAAAAACTAACATTTACACATTAAATTTCATTTTCATAAGAGCTCAAAGGCTCTTTTGAGCCAAAAAATTTGTTGTCAAAATGTATGTCCAAACACTTTTTATTTTCATATCAAACTTCACCCAAAAAATATTTTTCAAAAATTATTTGAGAATCTATGTCCAAACGCTAGCTTAGTATTTACTATAAAAACACTATGGGGTGAAGAGAGTTGAGGGTGGGGATAAAGAGTAACGGTTGGGGTCGAGAAAAGGGTGGGGGCGTGTGGTAGTGGTGGGGTCATGGGTGGGGTGAGGGGTGAGGGTGGGTTGGTGGGGTGAGGTATTGGAATATGGAGGAGATAATCAACATGGAATATTACTTATGAAACTTGTTTTACCTACTCTTACCAGGATAGCCAATTTCCTCATTGTTAAGAAGCTTACTTTTACGAGGAAAAATATTTTTTAAATAATTTTGCCAACCAAACATGGTACATTATTATTCTTTCATACCAAACACAATATTTGTCTCGAGCTAAAAAAATAGTTTTTAAGTACAATAAAATCACCTTTTTAAGTGATGGAGATGGTTATAAATAAGCTACATGTATTTATAGAAGTGCTGAAGCTGAAAAAATATTATTGAGGTGTCTGAACAAAAAAGTGATTATAAGCATTTTTTAATAAAATAACAAATATCTTTAAAACTATTAACACAATAAAAAGCTAATAATTCCGGATTTTAATTCTAATTGATTTAGATACAAAATAATTTATACTAGTAAATCAATTCACTTTAGTTCTATACGGAAAAAGACAATTTTAACTGATAAATATAAATTTTGCATTTGAATTGGCCTCCTTCTAGTTGTAATTTGACTTGCAAAATGTGATACACCACATGATCAAATGTAAAAGCAACGGGTCACCTGACCATAATATTAAAGGACTTCAACTTTATCATGATATTATAGTGGCCCAAATGTTAATTAAAACACTGGTCCCTTGTTAGTCACTAAATGACACCTCACAATTTGCTGGACAATGCCTAGCCTTTTTATTTCCTCTAGAAAATGTATTTGATAATCTTCCTTAGGATAGTATGCTTGTCAATAACCTTTGCACCTTTACATCTTGGAACCCACCATGAGCTAATGACTTTTATTAGAGAACAAGTTGCAATGCTGCCATGATATCACAAAAAGCAGCCTCTGTAGCATATTCTATTCTCCATTTTCTTCTCTTCAGTCCAACTTCCAAATACAAATATCTGATGAAGATGCAAGATAATATTCTCAAACTTAACATAGATGCGAGCTCCACCTTTCTAGTTTCATCTGAAAATGTAATAGTTGAATTAGTTTCGTTAAATTCCAAGACAAGTAGAAATAAGACTTAATATGCTGAATAATTTGAAACTCTTATATTTTCTCTTCCAAAACCTTTACAGCACAAGGGCATCTCAAAACCTTCAATTCTTTGCCTCTAAATCAATCAAGGCCAATTCATTCGTCGAGTGATCAATCATAATGTCCATACTATTAAAACCTAGATAGTTTGTCTATCAAAACCTAAACATCAAGTTTGTTCTCAGGTAGGTAAAAAATGCAAGCTGAAAGATTGCAAATCATAGGGAGCAAGAACGGTCAATGCAATCACCCCGGTTTCAGGATTGACAAGCACATTCCCCGATTTCCCACAAATTGTGTTCCTCCTCAAGAATCTAATTGACTACTTGCTTCAATATCAGTAGATGTAACTCTCTAGAATGGAGAATCATTCTATCGAGAATATATGGCTTTTCATAATCTAAGAAAAAGAATAACTCTTTCGGCGCAAATTCAAATTAGTCGGGCTCCAATGTGGATACCGAACACTGGAAAAAAAATCAAAAAAGAAAAAAAAAAAAAAAAAAAAGCTCTCTATTCTTCATTATTCTTTGTTCATAATATTAGACCCCATGTTATATTCTCCACACACCAAATTTCTAGTCCATCTCGTGAGTGCAGACATTAACGTCTAACCTTAATTGGGGGAATGGATGTTATGTCATTATATGATGTTGAAAATTCGTCACATCTTGAATTAATTTGCGAGTTTGAATTAGACCATAGGTCTATATTCTTTGCACTATGCAGATTTTTCTGAGGCTTGTTTAAAATGCAACAAATGTTCGATCATACCAACAAAATAAAAACAGGATAAAATCTTACAAAAGAGAGAATATATGACTTCTTTTCATTACAGGATAATATTTTACAAAAGAGAGAACATATAGTAGCTTCTTTTCATTGATCCCCTGAATCTCTTTATTCCTTTAGTAATGGGAGGAAAAGATGAGAACTTTTTCCTCACAGCTTTTACCTTTTCCAATGGACCCCATGCAATTTCTCTCCACCTTGATATTCTAGACGAGGGAAAACAATTTTCATCGCAAGTACATCCTCTTTTTGGTTTTCTTTGAAGAGGATGAATTCATGGTCAAAGAAAAAGATAAAGGAAAAGGATATTTCGTGAGTCTCCTGTAATGTAGCACGGAAAATTAAAGTTTTCGTACTTCCTAACTTCTAACTTCACAGAAAAATAAAAAATTGAAAGCAAGACTTGAAAAAATGTTTGAACTTTGGAAATCATAAGAGTTGTATTTAAACACTGTACAGAAAGTCATGCTCCTAGATTTGATTTCTTCATTCTACGAGTATTCCAATTTCCCATTCCACTTAAAATAGGAAACCAATTAATGAAACAGAAGATAAAGAAATGAAAAGCTTAGACCTTTTGGGGCGATCCAACATCAGTCACACAATTTAGAATTGGAAGTCAAATAACAAAAGAACATCTCACAGGCCTACAGGCCATAATAACATGTAGTTTGTCTTATTTATCAAGACGAGCATAAGCATACTTTAAATCCAGGCAAACTTAATACTATATAACTAGTTTTACTTCCACTTCTTGAATTTTCCTCCGAACATACCGCCCTTGCCATGCTTAAATTTGCCATGCTTTCCATGTTTGAATTTCCCGTGCTTTCCATGCTTAAACTTGCCACCATGCCCATGACCATACATACCGCCTCCATGTCCAATGTGAGCAGCACCATGACCCATGTGATGAGATGCACCGTGTGCCAAGTGAGAAGCACCATATGCTGCAGCTGCTGCAGCAGCACCTCCGGCTAACATTGCCCCCATGCCACCATGCCCTGAAATTTAACAAGCAATAAAGGGCGAAATTACCATCAACGATCTAGCAAATGACACAAAATATTTGGTCATGAGATCTCCGTTGGCTATGATGAATCATAGCTTGAATTCTATGTTCTCTGTTTCAGAACCCACAATATGTGAACTATCTATTCTCATTTTCATGCATCATGTTGTAAAAGAGATACAATGGCTATCAAAGAAATTTAAAAAGACAAATCCAAAAGGTGCAACCAATTAGACAGTTTTTCGAGGGCAAGAACTCGCAAATTGTGTGAATGCATACTTAGTAGCTTTCTTCTGCTTCTATTACTTTTTGCAGCCTTAAAATAAACTAATTCAAAGGAACCAATAATACCTGAGTGGTGTGGAGCTGGAGCACCATGGTGACCTGAAGGTGGATACCCTTGTTGTGGAGGATATCCAGCAGGTGGGTACCCTTGTTGTGGAGGATATCCCGCAGGTGGATACCCTTGTTGTGGAGGATAACCGTGCTGAGGGTAAGCACCAGGTGGTGGAGGATAACCCTGCTGAGGAGGATACCCTCCTTGTTGAGGGTAATGATGACCAGAAGCACCAGGTATAAGATGGGAAAAGAGTCCCTTATCAGAGTTATTATGATCTTGTCCACCTCCCATATTTCACTAGTACCTAAAACAGATATAAACCTGTCAAATATATTGCAACAATGTCGAATTGGGAATACAACAAAATTTGCAGATGATAGAGACTGTGAGCCACAAGAAATCAAATAACACTCATTCAACTTTAAATCCAACAACGCTCCTCTGAAACATCAATCACTTAAAAATTTCAGCAATTCTAATGATTAAGCAAACACTGATTGAAGTTGTAACACATTACATGATCAGTTACTCTGTCGACAAACAAGAAAAGGATAGACCATACTATCAAACAAGAAACATATAATATCAGCTGAGTAAAAGAAAATGTAAATTTAACATGAAAATAAGTTGCAGTCAGAATTGCAGAAGGCCAGCTTATATGTCACGAAGAAAAATAAAAGTGCTAGAAATAGAAATAGCAAAAATGGAGGAAAAGAAGAGGGATACTTTTTTCTTTTTTAGGGGGTTGGAGACAAAGAAGGAGAAGTGGCTAAATATAATGAAGCAAAAGGATCTACAAGCAAAGATCCATTCTTTTTTGTGATTTGCTAAATTTTTATCTTAAGTTACAAGACTATTTGTTTACTTATCCTGGCCACACTTTTGTGGCTACATCAAAAAGACAAAAACTCTCTTGAAACAAACAAGTGTCTATTGCCTTTTACAAAATCATGCAAAGAGGACAGTCCTCAGATACTAAAGCAACTAAGACATCTCAAAAAGCAACCTAAAAATCAGCTAAAGAAACGTTTCTTTTATCATTCTAGATCCACAACCTAATGGTCGACTAATCCAAATTCACACCGAGCAAACCCGCAAAGGAAGGGGTCAAGGCCTCCCCTACCAAAATTTTTCTATTCCAAAGGCTCGAACTCGAGACTCAGATTAAGGTCTCGTTCGAGGGATCTCAATCATCCTACCACACTCCACCTTAATGATAGGGGAAAACAAGTTGGTCCAACTCTAATGGTTGATCATACAACAAACAAAAGCTCAACAAATCAAAATGGTGGTAACAAAATCATCTGATTTTCTATTTGATCAAAACCCAAATCAGGAAACATCAAACATCCGAAACAACAACAACATAGCTAGTGAAGTCCCACGCCCGGTGAGGTGTACGCAGACCTTATCCCTATCTCGTGAGAAGTAGAGAGACTGTTTCCGATAGAACCTCCATATATCAAACATAACAAAGGGTACATCAAACAAGTAATTAAAGAAAAAAATACAGATCTTGAATATTCAAGAGTCATGATCAACTGGGTACTTAATTTAAATTCAATTCATGATCATTCATTCATAGCTAAACAAATAATTAAACAGTAGACATAAAAACACATAACATGCATTAGGTTCTTACAGATTTCTTGTTGAGTAGTTGAGCGAACGTTAAGCAAAGTATTATGAATGAAGAGTCCCAAGACTGGATATGGTCAATGTGAGTATTTAAAGGCTCTATTTATAAAGATATGTATATCATTCCACGCGTTACTTAAACGCGTATATGACGTGTTTACTCTTGATAAGGGAAAAGCCAAACTTGGAAAATCTTAGTAGTTGGTTGTGTACTTATGGCTTGTGGGTCCAACAAGAATCATAGTATTCTTTTCATTTATCTTTTTTGAAAGATTCTGAAAATCCCATAAAGAGAACCATATTTTATCTCCAAGTGTTGATGAAATAAAAGTTGAATCATGGTTAGGGGTATACAAACAAAATCGGCGAATCAAATCAAATCGAATCAAACCGAAAAAAATTGACTAGTGGTTTATTTTGATTTGGATTGGTGTTGGAAAAAATTAAACTGACATATTGGGTTTGGTCTGATGTTAACAGAGAAAAAATTGAATAGATACAAAACCAAACCGTCATTACATATATTTTATTTTTAAATTTTTTATTCATAGAAAATAGTGAAATTAACATAAAACACCATCTTTAAACTATTTCTTTAATTATGTAACCAACACTTTAAAAGATTCTCACAAATGCCAATTTTGAGAATTTAATTATATTTCTGTAGTTTATTTTCAAAAATATTACTTTCATAATCTCAATAGAATCTCCTAAATTAATGTGTATTAGATATTCATATATTTTAAAATTATATTCTTCTATCCTGTTAAAATAGAGATTCTAGTCAATAATTCATCAATCATCCTAAAAAATCTTTCAAATACCATAAAGGAACGAGTAAAATTATATATAAATATATATTATGATTATTCCGGAAAATGGCCAAAAATGCCCTCGAACTATTGAAATTACACCAAAAATACCCTCCGTTTCAAAAAGGTAGCAAAAATACCCCTAACATCAAACATCAAACCGTTCGGCCACAAATGCCCTTCTACTTAACGGAAAATCCATGAAAGCATAAAAAATGCAAGAACAATGGAAGTATGATGACATGACTTCCACATAGACTTGACAGATAAGCCCACCCATTTTCCTCCCCCCCCCCCCCCCCCCTTAAAAAGTTGAGTAGGGTCTTCTTCCTCAACATTAGAAACCCTAACTTCTTCAAGCCTATGCGGCAATCATGTCATCATACTTCCATTGTTCTTGTATTTTTTATGCTTCATGGACTTCCCGTTAAGTAGAAATCCTTATTAAATAAAGCTCAGTTAGATTCATGCATGTAGGTAGCTAGGAAGGAACTGGATCACTTTAGTTCTTTACAATTTACATTGAAGAGAATGACCATGCATGTAAGATCTCTTATGGGCATGTTATTTTCTGACTCTCACGCCTATCAACAAAGATATATCAATGTTATGAAGCTTGTTTATTTTCGTGGGTTTTTGCTAATTAGTGGTTCCAGTATCCACACAAATATAATATGCTAGTCGTCCTATATATCAATCGTTTTTCCGATGACATGTTTTATAGTTTTAGAAATATCATATTATGTCCAGAATCACATAATTTACTGATACTTTTAACCACTACTAAAAAAGCTGAATCTGAGACCACCATCATGCGACCGATTTTCGGTCTCCACAGTTGTGCGACCGATTTTCGGTCGCACATTCAACGAAAAAAAGTGGCGACCGAAAATCGGTCGCACATCGGTCTTTGAAAAATTAGTCACAGCTATGCGACCGACAATCGGTCGCATGTCGGTCGCATAACTGTAACAAAAAACGGGGCAGAACCCCTTTCTTCCCCATTTCAAAATTCCCAAAACCCACCCAATCCCTAAAAACCGAACCCCCCCCCCACCCCATAATCAACTTCCCACCATTATAAACCCCATATAACTTTAAATTACTACTCTATTACCTCCAACATAACATTTAACACAATCTAAACCTACAAATTCAAGGTAAATTTCATTTTTTAGTAATTTGTGTTATTTTTTTAAAAACTCATATAATGACTTTTTAATTCACTTTTTTTGTAGTTATTGGGCGGATAGCACATTGGTAACTCATACTTTCTTGCCGTTGGATCCAATACAAAGTAGAGGTAATTTTTTTTTTTGGTTTAATAATCCAAATTTAATTATATATATATTTATAAATAATGGAGAGCCTATATATATTGTTTACATGTTAGTTGTTAGTTATAATTAGTTTATTCTATATAATGTGATGTATAATAAGTTGTTTTGGGTTGATGAACTTTAAATATAGGGTTGTGATGTTTGTGATTAATTATGGTGATTGTTGGGATAAGTTGGGAATTGTTTGGTAGAGTTGTTTGCAATGTGTTGATGTCTTGTCATGGGTTGTGGTGTTTGGAATACTTGTTATGCATTTAAAGTTAGGGTTTAGGTATTGTTGTTTTGATTGTTCATGTTTGCAACATCTTATGACTAAACCGGATAAATTGTATGCGTTTTGTATTGCATTCAACTTACTAGATAATATGAAAACATAGATAGTGACGAGCCGTCCGAGGATGAAATTGCTAGTGACTATGAATCGGATGATGAAGTTGATTGAACCAATTTGTACTTTGTGATGTGCTTACTTATTTGATAAATTTATTCAATCTCAGCGAGAAGAAAGCATAAGAGCAAGCATCGCCGCAGCTCCTCTTCCTCTTCCGAGTCCGGGTCTAGCTCAGCCTCGCCTGAGCCCCAGTAGTCTTTTGAATGTTTGTGAAGTTGTAGTGTTAACAATTTTAGGATATAACTAATGGTCTCCGGATGTTTTTGAAATGATTGGATGTTTTTGAAATGTTTGGATTGCTGTTTTATTGCTGTGTTTTGCTGTCCAGGTTCTATTGAATTGCTGGTTTTTGCTGTTGCTACTGCCTGATTGCAGGATTTTTATTGCAGGTTTTTACAGGTTTGGCGACCGATTTTCGGTCGCACAGCGGTCACAACTGAGACCAAGTATGCGACCGATTTTCGGTCGCATACTTGGTCACCATTAATTCCCACAAATGAGACCAAGTATGCGACCGATTTTCGGTCGCAATAGGATGTGCGACCGAAAATCGGTCGCATACTTGGTCACTGTATGTGAGCTATTGTGCGACCGAAATTCGGTCGCATAGTGGTCGAAATATCGACCGAAAATCGGTCGCAGGGCTATTTGCTACCATTAATATTCCGACTACCCGTATCGGTCGCTGATCGGTCGACCTGGCGACCGATGTGCGACCGATTGGGTGGTCGCAGATTCAGCTTTTTTTAGTAGTGAACATGTGTCAACATAATTCTGCGTTTTTGGAGTTGAGTTGAAAAATAATTTTTGGAACTTGAAGTTGTGTTTGGATATAGAATTTATTTGAAAAATAGTTGAAGTTTTATGGGTAAGATAAGACCGGAATGGATGGTACAAAGTCCTCCAGCTTTTCATACTTTTGGAGAACTTCCAGCTATCGAGGAGACGAAAAGCTATGTGAAGTACTAGAAGGGAGGAATTCAAACCCGGCATTCAGCCATTCGGAGAAGAGTTGTGTCACGACCCATTTTCTAAACGAGCTATGACCGGCACCCGTACCTAACCTTGACCGAGCGAACCATCTACACCTATCTATTACGTTCTAATGCTGAAAATACATGTAATTCAACAATTCTCTTGAACCCATACTCTGAAAATAGTAGCAAAACAATATGAGAACAATAATAATTAATAGTAGCAACTCATCTTTAGTCTGCTTTTATGCAAAATAATGTAAAGTACGGACCACAACCCAAAAATACTAGATTGTCTATGAAGCCTTTACTGATAAACTGACGCACTGATCAGGACATGAACTTCCTGGCTAGTTCCCAAGGTAACAACTAACTAAATAATGCTGACTCGAATGAAAATACTCCACGAACAAAAGCAGAGCTCACCAACAACGGAGGATGTGAGGGAGAATCCTAGCCTGTAGTCTGATCGCCTCTATGACCTGCGTCTACGTTGACAAAGCCAACGTAGGTTCCAAGAAAAAGGAACGTGAGTAACGAATCGCTCGTCACCCAGTGAGTACCATTGACTCCCTCACTAAGGCCGGAATGAGAGTTAATAAAACATGAATGCATAAACTTTACTTTAAGACAGCTGAAACATTAGATCAAAATAAACTCTTAAATATTGCAAAATAGCTTATACTTTCTTTCTTTAGGGAGTACCGCTCAAGTCTGACATCTTTTCTTTCTTTCTCTTTCCTATCCCCATGGCGTCCAACAGTTCAAAGTCTGACATGCTAGCATTCATTGCCCGGCTATGGCAATATAACATAGTGCCCGCCTATAGCACATGCCTACCCTGTCAGGGTAGTTTCGGGGTAAAACGCAACCCGACTATGGTCACGCTCTGCAGCCCGACTATGGCTACGAACAAGTTTACCCTTCTCAAAATTTAAGGTAACTCCCAAAAATATTTCAAAAATATTGCTTGGCACCAAAGGCCTCCATTTGAACTTAACCTTTCATGTAAAATCTCATCATAGCTTCATTAGCTTTCAAACACAAATAAATCTTGAAATCATTTAATAATAATCATAAAATAACATAAATAATCTCATGAAATCATACTCAAGTAAAGATATGTTATCGGGATGTAAAGGAAGCTATGAAACATAATTCTAGATATTTGATACTAAAGAACAACTTGGAAACATTAATGGATAATGAACGTTTACCCGCTCCAATCAAACGTACATTAACTTCTCTAAAGCAATTTATCAAACACCTTAAATACATGCACTTTGTGAGAAAAGCACCTTAGAAAGGGTATATCTCAACTCACCTCAATTTCCTCCTTGAATCTAATTGCAAGTGCAACTCGGCGTACTTCGCGTTACGGAACAACTACAACAACCACCAATTTGTCTAATCAATTCCAAAGTTTTCATCTTTTTCTCAAATTAAAAACTTAGGTTCAAGTTTTAACTTTCTAGGTTTTGGCTAACTTTCCTATGAATATAATCTACTACGATGCTAAGTTCTTGTGTATAATGGTGCTAGGATCATCACAATTTCATAGAAAAACTTACCTCGCTTGAATAGTGCCAGAGAACCAGATTTCTCGATGCCTAAGTGTTGTTGCTATCTATTTCACTGCTACTATTTTGTTTCCCCTCAAAGAAGATATCCACGTAAAAGTCTGATGTCCCACTTTGACCTTGTATTCAAATACCCTAGGCACCAGTCATGTGCAAGTGATTTGTTGGTAATGGAAAATAGTGTAGTGCTGAAATTTTAAGTCAAACCAAGTCTGACTTGGCTTAGCACTCACGTGCACATCTTCACAGGCCAACTTATTTTGTTCTGGGCGAGCTGCCTACTGCATGTCTTTTTAAACTATGGACATCTTAGGTTAACTTCAAATCATGGCCTTTTGTAATTACTGTCGCATCCTATTTTTACCCGAACAGTTAACGTTCGAAATAGGGCTCGACTTAGTGGGTAACTCACGGGTAAAGAGTTGGAGTCGCCACCTAACATATTTTTAACTAGGCGTATTAGGGCACCTATTTTGTTTCTAGCTAATTTTATAATTCACTCCTAAGCTTAGTCTATGAAACAGAAATTCTAGGTAAGAGGTTCAAGTTAACTCGAGAGGAAGGGGTTAGGCACCTCTCAAGCTCCACCAAATGTGGTTATCGGCCGGACTTTATATTGGGATTCAAAACAAGAAGCTAAGCAAATAAACTAAGTAACTAAGAATAGACAAATAATTTGAATGACTAGTAAAATAGGCATATGGTATTAAGTAAAAAGAGTGGTTTGCTAATAGCTTCCTCCTTAAAGAATTTCACCTAGCAAAATAAAAATAAATTAGTTAGTATATAATAAAAATAAATATTAGGAGTAAATAATAGCAAGTAAGTTTAGAAGTATATTTGGACAGTTGTTTTGGAGGTATTTGTCCAAATGTACCTCGCAAAAACAAATGAAGTCAAGTTAGTAAATAATAATACGGTAATAATAAATAAGAATAATAATAACTAACAATAATAATAATTAAAGGTTTTTCTTCAAATGGTTCTTTTTCAAAATAGATTGTCGTCTCTCAACCAATTTTACCTCAAAAAAATATAAAAAGAATGAGTTAGTAAATAATAATAATAATAATAATAATAATAATAATAATAATAATAATAATAGTTTAAAATAAAGGGGAAATGGTTTTTTATAAAAGTGTAGGCTCAGGTATGTATGATTCGGCTAGAGGTTAGGGACGTCGGGACGGCTGCGAACACGCCGGCCGGTCGTGTTGCCATGCCAAGTACCGGTCCCACCACTTCATTGCCTGCTCGTTTTGCAATTACGGCTCATACACATCATCATAACCTTTTTATTTTAGGGACACGGGGATGAGACTGTTTAAGTGTAGTATCACGTTCAAATCAGTCAGTGGCCTCAAATACAGAGCCTGTTTAGGTGGGCTTAATAGCTGCTTATTTTAAGTGGCTTATAAGTTAAAAAGTGACTTAAAAGCTACTTTTTAATCCTAACTTCTCAAAAATTGGTTTTTAAGCAACTTATGGCTTTTAAGTTCAAAAATTTTGAGGTTACCAAACATATTTTAATGGGCTTATAAGCTTATAAGTCACTTTTAAGCTCACCCAAACGGGCTCACATTGTTATTTTCCTTGGCCTGTCATAGATGGGACCTTGCGTAACACAATAGTCAAAATAACCAGAACTGTATCAAATGAGTAAAGGGACTTGGCAGATTAATCAGTAAAAACAATAAGACCATATCGCCCTTCTTCATCATGGAAACCACCAAATCGGTGACGAGGAACAAGTTAACCAGAAACAACCAATTCCGACGAAACAAAACAGTGGTAGCGGCGAAGTGGTCTGCAAAACAGAGCAACAAACAGACGAACAAGCAAAAGCTTGTGGAAGACATAATTTCCGATGAAACCATAGTGAAATCAATTAGAGTAATGCCACCAACACAGGGAGGAGGAGCGACTGCCAAGCCGTAGCGGTATCGATGCTACTCTGACCTTTTTAATTCTAGTGGCAGATCGGAGGAAAACACCGGAGAAATAATTTCCGGTCGACACCCATCACCACCGTCATTTTTATCACTGATGGTACCTCCACCACCATACCACTTCCACCGTTTCCCCAATTTCTGTTTCCGATTCTCTCTTCGCTCCCCTGTTTTTATTTCCGTTCGATTTGGATGTATGTTTGTGTGTATTTCGATCTGGGAGTTTGTATGGATTGGGGAAGGTGTGTGTATGTGGTCTGATGTTGTGGTGATGATATGACGAAGAAGGAGACGACTGGAGGTAGTCGGTCGGTCAAGCTTACGTGTGTGTGAGGTGTTTTTGGAGTGTTGGCGTGTATTGTGCAGAGTGGTCTGTGTGTTTTTCAAAGGAAATGGTGAATTGTTGATTGGGAAGAAGATCCAAAGGAGGTGGGGTCTGCGTGGGTAAGTGTGTATGATGATTGTCTGTTCCTGGTGTGGTTTGTGTATCTACTTAAGAAGATCCAATTTCCCATCCTCCCGTTGGGGAGAATATTGGGGAAGATGTAGGTGTTGGCTTGAATTGGGGGGGCTGATTTGATTAAGGGATTTGGGGATATGAGAATAATTAGGCATATCAAATTTTGAAGTACCTAAAAATGTATTTGGCCCAACCCTATGTCTAGGTTCAACTTTGAAAAGGATTTTCATTTCAAAAGAATGTGGTAAAAGAAATAGACTGGGTATTTTAATTGGACCAATAATTAACTTTAAAGGTGCAGGGTGAGTAAAAATACAAATATACATACTACATAAAAAAATAAATAAACAACGCACATATGAACGAATAATTAATGTTAAATTAATTTAATTAAGTATAAATGGACACAAATATGAGATGAGTGTTAGAAATTCAATTAATTGCACAAATAGCCATGGTCTGACATATTTTTAACAAATAGTCTAAATAATGTGATTCTATGATATAGTCACAATTGAATATATAATGTATAAATATGGGATAACACACGTAAATATATGCTTTCTAATACACATTTTGCACAAATAGTCAAATTGCACCTTTAAGTTAAATTATGGCCAAATTTAAAAAAAGGAGGGACAAAATTGGGTGTCAACAGCTGCCTCTCTTTGCCCGGGGAAGATAAAAGAGTCTTCGCGCAAAGATAGTTGGCGGAGTAGCCAATTTTGTCACGACTGGTATGCAAAATGATTGAAAAGGGAGAATGGGAGTTTTGGGGGGGTATTTTTGGCCGAACTCCGGTCTCTGAGTTGCCTACATATCTCAGGTTTTACGAGAATCAGCCCGTGTGTAGTTTTAGAATGGCATGTTGCCTGTGTGAGATACTTATGGTGCACGATTTTGGATGTAAAGACTAAACTTATCCAAGTATGTAAAGTTTAGATTCATGTTTGTTTTGGCTTTTGGTGAGATAAATGAAGAATGAGACAAAGGTACTACCGAAGATGAGATAACGTCAATAAATCGAACGTGGAAAAAGAGGCTTATAATCATCCTAGTTATGAAAATGTGGCGCGCTACACACCCATAAAGAGGAGTTTATATGTGCATAGTTTCCACCTCATCTCGATAAATGAATAGTCTCGCCTTCAATATTTCCTTGACTGAGCTTGGAAACATTTGCGCACGATTCAAGCAGACGGGCACGATTAAGCATGAAAATACGCATGATTGGCGCAGAATAGGCAGGAACACGAAACTGACACCCAATCAACAAGGAAGGATTAGATAGACCACTGGTGTGAGTACGGAACTGTAGCTTTGAGCGCTTTGGTATTTGGCAAAATAGGTAGCTTGCGAGTGTAGCAAAAACATGGTCTGTGGGATCAGGCTTTTTGTTTTGTATGTGTTTGAGGTTTTGTGGTTGCACAACTAGCAGTAATTTTAGGAGCAGGTGTTAGAGTATGGCACATGGGTTTGTCGAGAGATCGGGGAGTACCCTGCAGCAAGATCATGATAAATGCAATAGATATAAAGATAAAGATAAAGATAAAGTAAACTTCCCTGTTAAGCCGAGTGGTCCTTTGTCGTGTAGTTGTTTAGTCTGCTTTCAGGTGTTCAGCACTAAGGAATGTGTGTCTTTCCTCTGGGGATATCCATATGCTTAGTACTTCTCGTCAGGGAATAATTGCTTCGTCGAGCTGTCGTTGGACCATCTTGCCAGCGCGGCGCCGGATTGTATGTTCTGCTATAAAGTGAGTTTTGCAAAATAGTATGTAAATGCATAAAGAGACTTCCCTGTTGGCTGGGTAGTTGTCTTGTCTTATGCTTGTTTGATTGATGTTCCATCCACATATGCGAACCAAATGTCTTTCCAATGTTATGCCCACCGATGCAGACCTTATTTTAAATTGTTGTCTTGTTCACCACCGCGAACCCTATATATCTACCGACATGGATTCTATGCATGTCATGTCCACCGACGCGGACCCTATATATCCACCGACATGGATTCTATGCATGTCATGTCCACTGATGCGGACCCTATATATCCACCGACATGGATTCTATGCATGTCATATCCACCGATGCGGACCCTTTATATCCACCGATATGGATTTTATGCATGCCATGCCCACCGATGCGGATCCTATATATCCACCGACATGGATTCTATGCATGTCATGCCCACCGATGCTGACCCTATATATCCACCGACATGGATTCTATGCATGTCATGCCCACCGATGCGGACCCTATATATCCACCGATATGGATTCTATGCATGTCATGTCCACCGACGCGAACCCTATATATCCACCGACATGGATTCTATGCATGTCAAACGATGTTTCTTCGCAAGAGTTGCTAGGTATACTCGATACATGTGTAAACCTGCGATCAAAGAAAATTTGTGAGTTTTCTAGGAAAGGTTGACTTGAGTATTTGTTGTGTTGCACGCTGCTGCTATATCTTGTATAATTGTCCCCTTGTCATGCTGTTTCTTCATAGGGTTGTCTACTCTTCGGGCTGTATACCCTACCAACACCAAAGTAAAGCATAACAAAGAATAATTGAATGTTTATCATCGGGAGACGTTTGCCTGTTAGGTCGGGCTGTACATCCTGCAAGCAAAAGTGAAGTAAAGTGCGACAAATAGAATGTCATTGTTATGTCATGCAATGCGCTAAGAAGGCTATTGTTTTGCTCTTATAATGTCTTTCTTGAAATTTTTGAGGGGATCTCAAAAATTTCTTCCCTAGTGTCAAGCTTTGTGCCTTTTGAAATTTTTGAGGGGATCCTCAAAAATTCTGCCCAAGTTGACAGATCACCGAGAGAAGATGGTTGTATGGTACTGAACACCAATGTATTGGCTAGAATCTGCATTCGTCCTTTAGTGTGACGATTAGATATATCGACGATTATGAGTATGTGGATATTTGCATACCAGACTGAAGTTCGGTGTTTGGATTTTACTGGATTTGGAGATTGTCCAAAATTGTATTTGTCTTAGGTTGTGATGGGGTGTCTTCATATTTTGTGCTTTCGAAAGTCACGGAACCAATTTTGATGGATCGGCTTGTGCAAAAAGTGTTTTTGTGGTTTGGGAGTTGCAATTTCTCTTTGTTGGTTTTTGTTGTACCACTGTTTTGCTTTGGCTCAATCAGACTCTAAGTTTTGTATTTCAGTGCTGGATGTCGTGTGGTGTCATGGTATTGAATGTATATGTGAAAAGTGTAGATCTTGCTGCGATTGAATTGAGAAATGGGTATCTAGGGAGTAGTTTGTCTGCTTTGTTCAATATCTTTTGATTGGGCTAAGGAGTAAAGGTGCGAGGTCTAATATGTTGAGCCCGCCAAGATTGTCGTTGAAAGTCTTGAAAGAGAGGAGGTTGTTTATTGTGTAAGTTCGGTGCAGGGTGAGGTTGTGATAGTGATCTGATTTCTTTTATCTGAATGCACTTGGTGTCATATACTTTGTTGCAGAGAAAGGTGTTTTCAGCTTGGCTTGCAATTTCGGCTTTCTAAATGCAAATTCTCGACCAACTTCAGTGTCCAAGTACGAAGCAACCGTAACAAAGTGGTGAAATGCACAAAATCGTGTGGGCACATTAGCAAAGACTTGAAGCAAGAATGACACATAAGCTTAAGAGAATGCCTAGACCGCGGATGATGGATTAGCGCTTGAATTTGGAGGTTGTGATAGAATGCACAGGTATCACAAGAGATTGTCTAAGTACTTAATATAGCAGTCAAGTCAAGGATTTTGATCGAACGACCGGTGCTTGTTTAAGCGAGAGATGGGGAGTTGGATGTCAATGCAAAGTGGTAAAGATGTTGTGTAAGGAGTAGATTGTATTGTGCGACAGAAAATATCATTTTCCTTGGTATTCGACTTAACCCAACCTTTGGATAATAAGTTTTGAGTTGGATAGTGAGTTGGAGACAGTTTGGATATGTGAAAGATTTTAGATTTCAGAATTTGGGTGTAGAGTAGGGAGATGAGATGCCTTCCTAGGGAGGAGATGGGATTTAGAGAAAGGATTCCTTTAGAGACCTAGAGCAACAAACAAATTCAATGCAATGCACACATATCAAATAAGAAATGCATCCTATAATGCAAAAGATCATTTTACGCACGATGATTTTGAGAAGCACTTTGTGCCACACGCATCATTTTGTTTGCTAACAAAATGCGGAGCCTAAAGGAGAATTGCATTTATTTGAACTTTATTGCATTGGCTCATATTGAAACAGTGTAAGAGAAGGAAGAGACTAAATACTGTTAGAAAATTAGATCGTAGCCAGGCGTTAGGAAATTAGATCGTAGCCAGGCGAACATCTTTCATGATGATCCATCCCCAGAAGATTCTAACTGAGGGATTTCAGCAACAATGTCAAATATTCTATTGGCCGTGATCTTTTGAAAAGGAAAGGGAGAAGAAAAATGCCTAAGATTCGCTTTATAACGAGCAAAACAATCAGTGTGTGGCACAAGCTTTTGAAAACAATGTGACAGAGAATATGAAGAGATGTGTCGTTGCGGGTTGAGAACCCTTTAGACACTTTAGACGGAAATTTCTAATGAACTTTTGACATGCCAAGGGTGTCAAGTCTTTATATAGTGCTTAAAGGATAAACGTGCGTTATGTGTCATCCCATCTATCGATCGGTCATTTCTGCCTCGAATTGGGCTGTTAATGCCTCTTAGGTTACCTTCGTGCCTTTGAATGGCGTTGAATACAGAATAATTCCGACTATTTATGAATAGAACAATTATTTCTGATTCAGTTTGGGCTTTCGACGCCTATTAGGTAACCTTTGTGCCTTTCAATGGCGTTGAATGCAGAACAATACCAATAAACGGTCTACATTTGCACGTTCGCCCCCTTAAGTATATGCAAATAAATCATGTTCAGCGCTCTTTGGGGTCAAAAACCCGTTCGGATTGTTTGAACAAGTTGGCCTATAAGACTTGAGAACAAGTCGACTAACGATATGTCATGATGCATGATTCCTAGCGCCGCTACTAAGGAAAGGAGCTAGCTAGACCAGGTGTTATTATCCTCCCAAGCGGACGACTCGGGAGCGGAAATGTCTCGGACCAAATAGATTCCAAGTCGTTCTCCCTAAAGGAATTTTTATGTGAGGAAAGAGGTGGTTGTAACCACCGTGTTTTCAACGCACGATTTAGAAAGTTGCCAGGAATGGCGGAAGGTATGCATGCACAAGTTAAAATGTACGAGTTTTGAAAGAAATGCACAAGTCAACCTCGGGAGTGGGAGTAAAACTAACACATGAAACAACAAGTCAGTGTTGAGATAATAATTTTTAAAGTGTATCATGTTTTATAATGCAAGGAACCTCTTTTGTGCGGAGGTAGACCTAACAAGATCAATACACATAATATGCATGATAGGCGTCAAATGATGACGCTTTTGGACGAAGTTGGCTAATGGACTTTAACATGCCAAGGATGTTAAGCCTTCCTAATTTGATTATGGTATTTAAAATTGAACGTGTATTTTGCGTCGTCCCATTTGTTCTCATAACCCAAAAAATAAATAAAAAATAATTTTATTAAATAAATGTAGAAATACCACATTTTCTCTTTTTAGGTAAATAGGAATAAATAAGTGATCTTGTTACATTGAAAGCAAAAGAAATTAATTTAAAGTCTATGATTTTGTTTTCATAAACGTAGAAAAATTAATTTCGTTCATAACCCAAAACTAATTTTATAAAATAGTTGGTTTTGTTGTATAAATGTAGAAATAAATAATTGATTTTGTTATGAGAACCCACTTTATGTGAACAAATGGTCTATATTAGACACGTTCAACTTTAAATAAATGCAAATAACATATTTAAACGTTCCTTTGGGTTAAAAACCTGTTGGTTTGTTCAAATACAGTGAACTAGTAGACTTAGACACGAGCCGAAGTCGAAATTTTTCTAAATATGACATGATGCATGATTTCTAAATAGATGCAACTAAGAGTTGGGTAATCTAGACAAAGACATGGTTCTCCCAGGCGGACAACTAAGAGGTGAGTACGTTTAGAATTGTTGGTTGTATCACGGACCAACTAGATTCTAATCGTTCCTCCTAAAGGGTTTTTTGAGAGTGAAACGGCCGTGAGATCCACGTAACCGTTTATGGTGTGTGCAAGTGTAAAATCTTCCAGGAGTGGAGGAAGTGACATGAAAAATAATAAAGAAAATACAACTAAGCAATTAAATAATAGGGCGCCAAAATTCAAAAATTCAAAAGTAAACCTTAATCCTACAAAAAGAAAAGGAAGAAAAGTTAGTATCCAAATAAATGGCAAGAAAATAAAGCAAGTAAAGAATTTCAATTTAAAGTCTGTTGTGGTTTGAACCTTGATATCCCCAGTGAAGTCGTCATTCTGTCGCATCCTATTTTTACTTGAACCGGTTAAAGTTCGAATAGGGCTCGACTTAGTGGGTAACTCACGGGTAAAGAGTTGGAGTCGCCACCTAACATATTTTTAACTAGGCGTATTAGGGCACCTATTTTGTTTCTAGCTAATTTTATAATTCACTCCGAAACTTAGTCTACGAACCAGAAATTCTAGGTAAGAGGTTCAAGTTAGCTCGAGAGGAAGGGGTTAGGCACCTCTCAAGTTCCACCAAATGTGGTTACCAGCCGGACTTTATATTGGGATTCAAAACAAGCAGCTAAGCAAATAAACTAAGTAACTAAGAATAGACAAATAATTTGAATGACTAGTAAAATAGGCATATGGTATTAAGTAAAAAGAGTGGTTTGCTAATGGCTTCCTCCTTAAAGAATTTCACCTAGCAAAATAAAATAAATTAGTTAGTATATAATAAAAATAAATATTAGGAGTAAATAATAGCAAGTAATTTTAGAAGCATTTTTGGAGTGTTGTTTTGAAGATATTTGTCCCAATGTACCTCGCAAAAACAAATGAAGTCAAGTTAGTAATAATAATACGGTAATAATAAATAAGAATAATAATAACTAATAATAATAATAATTAAAGGTTTTTCTTCAAATGGTTCTTTTCCAAAATAGATTGTCGTCTTTCAACCAATTTTACCTCGCAAAAATATAAAAACAATGAGTTAGTAAATAATAATAATAATAATAATAATAATAATAATAATAATAATAATAATAGTTTAAAATAAAGGGGAAATGGTTTTTTATAAAAGTGTAGGCTCAGGTATGTATGATTCGGCTAGAGGTTAGGGACGTCGGGACGGCTGCGAACATGCCAGCCGGTCATGTTGCCATGCCAAGTACCGGTCCCACCACTTCATTGCCTGCTCGTTTTGCAATTACGGGTCATACACGTCATCATAGCCTTTTTGTTTTAGGGACACGGGGATGAGACTGTTTAAGTGTAGTATCACGTTCAAATCAGTCAGTGGCCTCAAATAAATTGTTATTTTCCTTGGCCTGTCATAGATGGGACCTTGCGTAACACAATAGTCAAAATAACCAGAACTGTATCAAATGAGTAAAAGGACTTGGCAGATTAATCAGTATAAACAATACGACCATATCGCCCTTCTTCATCATGGAAACCACCAAATCGGTGACGAGGAACAAGTTAACCAGAAACAACCAATTCCGACGAAACAAAACAGTGGTAGCGGCGAAGTGGTCTGCAAAACAGAGCAACAAACAGACGAACAAGCAAAAGCTTGTGGAAGACATAATTTCCGATGAAACCATAGTGAAATCAATTAGAGTAATGCCACCAACATAGGGAGGAGGAGCGACTGCCAAGCCGTAGCGGTATCGATGCTACTCTGACCTTTTTAATTCTAGTGGCAGATCGGAGGAAAACACCGGAGAAATAATTTCCGGTCGACACCCATCACCACCGTCATTTTTATCACTGATGGTACCTCCACCACCATACCACTTCCACCGTTTCCCCAATTTCTGTTTCTGATTCTCTCTTCGCTCCCCTGTTTTTGTTTCCGTTCGATTTGGATGTATGTTTGTGTGTATTTCGATCTGGGAGTTTGTATGGATTGGGGAAGGTGTGTGTATGTGTTCTGATGTTGTGGTGATGATATGACGAAGAAGGAGACGACTGGAGGTAGTCGGTCGGTCAAGCTTACGTGTGTGTGAGGTGTTTTTGGAGTGTTGGCGTGTATTGTGCAGTGTGGTCTGTGTGTTTTTCAAAGGAAATGGTGAATTGTTGATTGGGAAGAAGATCCAAAGGAGGTGGGGTCTGCGTGGGTAAGTGTGTATGCTGATTGTCTTTTCCTGGTGTGGTTTGTGTATCTACTTAAGAAGATCCAATTTCCCATCCTCCCGTTGGGGAGAATATTGGGGAAGATGTAGGTGTTGGCTTGAATTGGGGGGGCTGATTTGATTGAGGGATTTGGGGATATGAGAATAATTAGGCATATCAAATTTTGAAGTACCTAAAAATGTATTTGGCCCAACCCTATGTCTAGGTTCAACTTTGATAAGGATTTGCATTTCAAAAGAATGTGGGAAAAGAAATAGACTAGGTATTTTAATTGAACCAATAATTAACTTTAAAGGTGCAGGGTGAGTAAAAATACAAATATACATATTACATAAAAATAAATAAACAACGCACATATGAACGAATAATTAATGTTAAATTAATTTAATTAAGTATAAATGGACACAAATATGAGATGAGTGTTAGAAATTCAATTAATTGCACAAATAGCCATGGTCTGACATATTTTTAACAAATAGCCTAAATAATGTGATTCTATGATATAGTCACAATTGAATATATAATGTATAAATATGGGATAACACACGTAAATATATGCTTTCTAATGCATATTTTGCATAAATAGTCAAATTGCACCTTTAAGTTAAATTATGGCCAAATTTAAAAAAAGGAGGGACAAAATTGGGTGTCAACAATTACACCCTCCACTTTCAACTTAGTTAAAAATTGGTACCTCGTTCCGGAGAATTCCATGACATATTTTCGTCATATACTTTATATTCGGACTTCGTCCTGACATGAACGAGTTTATTTAAATTATCTTTCATATCAACAAAGTCCTAAAACTTAGAAATTTGAGGAACGTTACATTCTTCTCCCCTTTAAAATCATTCGTCCTCGAATGATGCATACTCTCGACTCTTAGACCACTTCGTCACCCTACCAACTTGCCAAATGTTCCAAAATTTGGCTAAGTGTCGGATTTCTTAAAAACTTCGGCAGAGTCTCCCCTGTAACTGGACTGTCCGAAAAATATATCCCTGTCACAAATATCACAACAACACCACCAACAACCAAATACACAATAACAGGCCATACATAGGCACCCAACGTAGCTCAGAATAATCACCACCACTCCGGCAAGGAGGTAAATCACAATAATAAATCAACTATACTCAGACAGTGAGCCAAATCATACTAATAAATCAAATGTACTCCGACAAGGAGCTAAATCTTAATAACAAATTAAATATACTACGGCAAGGAGCTAAGTCTCATCATAATCCATAATTAACAAGGAAAAATTTAAATATAATTTTTTTCAAACTTTTAAAGTTCACATACCTTGTTCCTCAAATAGATGGGGATATATTTTCTTCATGTCTTCCTCGACCTCCCATGTAGCCTCTTTTGAATTATGATTACGCCACAATACTTTCACCGAAGCTATATCCTTTGTTCTTAACTTTCTAACTTGCCTATCATGAATCTGAACCGGTACCTCTTCGTAAGCCAAGTCTTTATTGATCTCTATGGTGTCGGCAGGAATAACATGTGATTCATCATAAATATACTTTCTGAGCATAGACACGTGGAAAACAGGATGGACTGAAGAGAACTCAACTGGCAATGCTAACTCATAAACCACTTTACCTTTCTTGCTCAAAATTTCATAAGGCCCGATAAATCTAGGACTAAGCTTTCCCTTTTTACCAAACCTCATAACTCCCTTCATAGGTGACACCTTAGGAACACCATATCACCTACATTGAACTCCAAGTCTCGTTGCCTCTTGTCAGAATAAGACTTTTGACGACTCTGAGCCGCTTTAAGCCTTTCTCTAATTAGCTGGACTTTCTCTAAAGCCTCATAAAAAAACTCCGGGCCAAGTAACGGCACCTCTACTGGTTCAAACCAACCCACTGGAGATTTACACCTTCGCCCATATAGGGCCTCATACGGAGCCATTTCGATACTAGCCTGATAATTGTTATTGTAGGCAAACTCGATGAGTGGTAGGTGATCATCCCAGTTACCTCCAAAATCTATAACACAAGCTCGCAACATATCCTCGAGGGTCTGAATAGTCCTTTATGCCTGACCATCAGTCTGCGGATGGAAAGCGGTGCTCAAGTTGACCTTAAATCCCAACCTTTTCTGGAAAGCTTGCCAAAAGTGAGCTGTGAACTGATGGCCTCTGTTAGAAATAATCGAGACTGGGGTGCCATGCAACTTAACAATTTCCTTGATATACAACTGGGCATACTATTGAGCAATATCTGTCGTCTTTACTGGTAGAAAATGAGCTGACTTCATGAGTCGGTCTATAATCACCCATATCAAATCATGTTTACGATACGTGCGAGGCAAACCTACCACGAAGTCCATATTTATCGCCTCCCATTTCCGCTGTAGTATCTCTATATCCTGAAGTAGACCACCTGGCCTTTGATGCTCTGCCTTGATTTGCTGACAATTCAAACATTTAGCTACATGGTCTGCCACTTGCTTCTTCATGCCTTTCCACCAATACAACTCCTTCAAGTCTTTGTACATCCTGGTAGCACCTGGGTGAATAGAATACCTCGAGCTGTGAGCTTCTTCCATGATGGTTTTCCTGAGATCATCCACGTCCGGTACACATTAATTTTCAAAACTCCATCATCGCCTAAAGTGAAAGATGTGATTTCTTTGCTTTTAACCCCCTTTTTTATCTTCACCAAGTATGGATCCTCATCTTGCTTAGCCTTAACATGTGAAACAAGTGAGGAACGTGCTAAGGCATAAGCAACTACATCTCCTCCTTCTTTCTCATCCAGTCTGACCCTCTCATTTGCCAACTTTTGCATCTCTCGGCCTAACGGTCTCCTTTGAACTGATAAATGAGCTAAGACATCCATTGACTTTCTGCTGAGTGTGTCTGCTACCACATTAGCCTTGCCCGGATGGTAGAGGATATTAATGTCATAATCCTTCAACAACTCGAGCCACCTTCTCTGCCTCAAATTTAGCTCCCTTTGCTTGAAAATATACTGGAGACTCTTATGGTCTGTGAATATATTAGCACGCTCATCATACAAGTAGTTTCGCCATATCTTCAAGGCAAATACCACCGCTGCAAGCTCTAAGTAATGTATGGGATAGTTCTTTTCATGATTTTTCAGCTGCCTGGAAGCATAGACAACAATATTTCCTTCTTGCATTAGAACACAACCAAGACCTACTCTAGAGGCATCGCAATACACTGTGAATCCACTCAAACCTGTCGGCAAGGTTAACACAAGTGCAGTGGTTAACCTCTTTTTCAATTCTTGAAAGCTCTGCTCGCATCTGACCACTGAAATTTAACTGCTTTCTGAGTCAGCTTGGTCAATGGTGCTGCAAGTGAAGAAAAACCCTCAACAACCCTCCTATAGTAGCCTGCCAAACCCAAGAAGCTTCAAATTTCGGTCGGTGTTGTCGGCCTTGGCCAATTCTTAACCGTTTCTATCTTTTGAGGATCTACTTTAATGGCTTCGCTAGATACCACGTGGCCTAAGAATGCCACTGACTGGAGCCAAAACTCACATTTGGAAAACTTAGCATATAGTTCATTCTCTTTCAAAGTCTGCAATGTTATCCTGAGGTGCTCTTTATGTTCTTCCTTGCTCTTGGAATATACCAAAATGTCATCTATGAACACGATAATAAAGGTATCCAAGTACGGCTTGAAGACTCTATTCATCAGGTCCATGAAAGCAGCTGGTGCATTTGTCAACCCAAAGGACATCACTAGAAATTCATAGTGCCCGTAGCGAGTCCTGAAGGCTGTCTTTGGGATATCTTCTTCTCTAATTCTCAACTGGTGATACCCCGATCTCAAGTCTATTTTTGAGAAGTAATTTACTCCCTGAAGTTGATCAAATAAGTCATCAATTCTAGGCAAAGGATACTTGTTTTTAACTGTGACTTTGTTCAACTGCCGATAATCAATACACATTCTAAGAGACCCATCTTTCTTCTTGAAAAACAGGACCGGGGCACCCCACGGTGACACACTCGGCCTGATGAAGCCCTTGTCAAGAAGGTCTTTCAACTGCTCTTTCAACTCTTTAAGTTCCGCTGGAGCCATTCTGTATGGAGGAATAGATATGGGCTGAGTGCCCGGCATGAGGTCAATACCAAAGTCTATGATTCTTTTCGGAGGAAGTCCGGGAAGGTCATCTGGAAAAACTTCTGAAAAATCTCTAATAACTGGAACAGACTGAAGAATAGGCGCCTCTGATCCTGCATTAATGACATGAGCCAAATAGGCAACACATCCCTTACTTATCATCTTCTGTGCCTTAAGATAGGAAATAAACTTACCCACTGGCGACGCTGAACTACCCTTCCATTCCAGGACCTCTTCATTTGGAAACTGGAACCTGACTATCTTAGCACGACAATCTAATGTGGCATGGCAAGAAGAAAGCCAATCCATACCCATGATTGCATCAAAGTCTACCATTTCTAATTCTATAGGATCAACTATGGTATTGCGGCCTGTCACTAAGATTGTGCAACCCCTATAAACTCTCGTTGCTTTGACTGGCTCTCCAACTGGAGTAGATACTAAGAAGCGCTTACTTAGATGTTCAGGTTCTAACCTAAGACTCGTAGCAAAATACGGAGTGACATAAGAATATGTAGAACCTGGATCGATCAAGACATATGCATTCTGTGAGTAAACTTGAAGTATACCTGTGACAACTGCTGGAGATGCCTCTGCACTGTGACGATCAAGTGTAGCATATAAGCGGAGTTGTCCTCCGCCCTGGTTGACTGAGCTTGAACCTCTACCTGCCCCACGCCCGGCCTGCTTCTGAGGGCCACGAGCTTGAGGTGGTGCAACTGCAGTAGCTGAAGAACCTGGTGGATGTGCTGCTCCCCCATTAAAGGCTCGTTGCAACTTTGGACAATTAAATTTGTAGTGCCCCTCTTCAAGACAATTGTAACAACCTCAAAAACCCATCTTGCACGGCCCTAAATGATTCTATTTACAATTACCACAAGTATCACCATATTGTAGCTGCTGGTTGACACTGCCTTGACTCTGAATAGCTATTGATTGAAAACTCTGATTTTGATTGGACCTGCCACCAAGGTTCTGATTCAGACGAGACTGATTCCCATAGTTCTGGTTCTTGTTGAAGTATGACCCACTACCTGACTGGTAAGAGGACTGAGCTGGTGCAGATGTAATCTTGTTAAATGAGCTCTTTCCTCATCCCATTGAACCATTGTAACCGCTGGATGATCAGGCTCTCTTGTTATTGTAGCTTTCCTTTTCATCTCTTCTTTGATGTTTCTTCCTTTCCAAGTGTTTAGCAAATCCTACAACAGAGGAAAAGACTGACACACCTGTTGCTGCCGCCGCTGTAGTATCCTGAATGTGATTACCCAATCCATTAAATTCTGGTGGTTTCAACTTGAGAAACTCGTGTGCCCTGGAGGTTATAGAACTTTCATGTCTGTTGCCCTGAGGTGGTGCCTCATTCTCCCTAGGACCCTGAGTAGCCATGACTGTAGTAAACATCTCTATAGCCCCTGCCATTACATTAAAAGCCTCACCCATCTCTGGTGGCAAGACAACTTGAGCTGGAACAACAGGTGGGGGTGGCACTTGGTTCTGGTTTGCTTGCTCATCTATCTCGACCTGATCAACCCGCTCCTCTAGTTCAACCTGGGGCGCTGGAGTCTTCTTAGTTGACTTACCCTTCTTACTTTTCTTAGTGTTACGCTTAGCCACCATAGTAGCAAGGGTCTCTTGATCAGCTGCTTGAGTATTGGTGTCAGAATTTCGAGTAACAACCATTTCTGCGAATTCGAAAAATGAATAAATTAGAAGAATTCTTAAAGTTAGGCTCTATTTCACGATCTAGAGTAAGAAAGAAAGAGATACTTTTCCTAAATGTTTGCAGCCTCCTATTTATAAGTATGGCGTGCTTCATACCCATAAAAAAGACTCTACTGACACGGCTTCATAGACCCCTAAGATTCTCTAAACTTGTGGCTCTGATACCAAGTTTTTCACGACCCATTTTCTAAACGAGCTATGACCGGCACCCGATACCTAACCTTGACCGAGCGAAATCTTCTACACCTGTCTATTACGTTCTAATGCTGAAAATACATGTAACTCAACAATTCTCTTGAACCCATACTCTGAAAATAGCAGCAAAACAATATGGGAATAATAATAATTAATAGTAGCAACTAATCTTTAGTCTGCTTTTATGAAAAATAATGTAAAGTAGGGACCACAACCCAAAAATACTAGACTTTCTATGAAGCCTCTACTGATAAACTGATGCACTGCTCAGGACATGAACTTTCTGGCTAGTTCCCAAGATAACAACTAACTAAATAATGCTGACTCGAATGAAAATACTCCACGAACAAAAGCGGAGCTCACCAACAACGGAGGATGTGAGGGAGAATCCTAGCCTATAGTCTGATCGCCTCTGTGACCTGCGTCTACGTTGACAAAGCCAACGTAGGTTCCAAGAAAAAAGAACGTGAGTAACGAATCGCTCGTCACCCAGTGAGTATCATTGACTCCCTCACTAAGGCCGGAACGAGAGTTAATAAAATATGAATGCGTAAACTTTATTTTAAGACAGCTGAAACATTAGATCAAAATAAACTCTTAAATATTGCAAAATAGCTTATACTTTCTTTCTTTAGGGAGTACCGCTCAAGTCTGACATCTTTTCTTTCTTTCTCTTTCCTATCCCCGTGACGTCCCACAGTTCAAAGTCTGACATACTAGCATTATTGCCCGGCTATGGCAATATAACATAGTGCCTGACTATAGCACATACCTACCCTGTCAGGGTAGTTTCGGGGTAAAACGCAACCGGACTATGGTCACGCTCCGCAGCCCGACTATGGCTACGAACAAGTTTACCCTTCTCAGAATTTAAGGTAGCTCCCAAAAATATTTCAAAAATATTGCTTGGCACCAAAGGCCTCAATTTGAACTTAACCTTTCATGTAAAATCTCATCATAGCTTCATTAGCTCCAAACACAAATAAATATTGAAATCATTTAATAATAATCATAAAATAACATAAATAATCTCATGAAATCATACTCAAGTAAAGATATGTTATCGGGATGTAAAGGAAGCTATGAAACATAATTCTAGATACTTGATACTAAAGAACAACTTGAAAATATTAATGGATAATGAACGTTTTTTCGCTCCAATCAAACGTACATTAACTTCTCTAAAGCAATTTATCAAACACCTTAAATACATACACTTTGTGAGAAAAGCACCTTAGAAAGGATATATCTCAACTCACCTCAATTTCCTCCTTGAATCTAATTGCAAGTGCAACTCGACGTACTTTGCGTTACGGAACAACTACAACAACCACCAATTTGTCTAATCAATTCCAAAGTTTTCATCTTTTTCTCAAATTAAGAACTTAGGTTCAAGTTTTAACTTTCTAGGTTTTGGCTAACTTTCCTATGAATATAATCTACTACGATGCTAAGTTCTTGTGTATAATGGTGCTAGGATCATCACAATTTCATAGAAAAACTTACCTCACTTGAATAGTGCCAGAGAACCAGATTTCTCGATGCCTAAGTGTTGCTGCTATCTATTTCGCTGCTACTATTTTGTTTCCCCTCAAAGAAGATATCCACGTAAAAGTCTAATGTCCCACTTTGACCTTGTATTCAAATACCCTAGGCACCAGTCACGTGCAAGTGATTTGTTGGTAATGGAAAATAGTGTAGTGCTGAAATTTTAAGTCAAACCAAGTCTGACTTGGCTTAGCACTCACGTGCACATCTTCACAGGCCAACTTATTTTGTTTTGGGCCTAGCAGCCTACTGCATGCCTTTTTAAACTGTGGTCATCTTAGGTTAACTTCAAATCATGGCGTTTTGTAATTACACCCTCCACTTTCAACTTAGTTAAAAATTGGTACCCTCGTTCCGGAGAATTCCATGACATATTTTCGTCATATACTTTATACTCGGACCTCGTCCTGACATGAACGAGTTTGTTTAAATTATCTTTCATATCAACAAAGTCCTAAAACTTAGAAATTTGAGGAACGTTACAAGTTGAGTTGCACTAAGAGACTTACGATTAAGTTCACTCAACTTCGCGGCGACAGTCCGGACTCACGGTTGGAGGGGAAGAAAAGCACTGTTTTGTCGCAACAGCCGTAGATACCTGAGAGATTTTCACAAGGCAGGCTAAAATAAAAGACTAAGAGGCGCTGCAAGCGAGCAAAGATTTATGCTTTCATTTCTTTGTTGAGATTGAAATCAAGTTAAAAGGTTAGGTAGAATGCACGCAGGCCAAGTCAAGAAAAGGATTTCCTTGCCTTTTCATTCATAGTAGTCTTAATGACTAGTAGTTTGAAGCCTTAAGACCTTTTCTGGCACCATCCCTATTCTGATGGCTCAGTACAAGACCACGGAAGAGAAGGGGTGAAAAGGCTAGCGAGGCAGAATTCTTTTTCTCTTTCATAGCGCCGCACAATGGAGACATTGTAGTGCTAGACCAGATTTACCAGCGGATAGTTGAAAAACGATACGACCCAGGACCTCCCTCCACTCGTGGGACGGGGAGGACCACAGGCCTGTGTAAACACCTCAACGAACTCATGTGGACACTTCTCAGCCCGAGGACAATCTCTCAAATACACATGTTGATGTTGTTGACCCGTTTTTCTTTTCTTTGCTAATTCATCTCAATGAAATTTTCCATGTTGCACTAAGTTACTTACCTGATCTATCAGCTGAGTAGTAAGCCTCCTTGGGAAAATTATCAATATCTCTTCCTATCAAAATGAGATTAGGAGGGCGCGCTTTTTAAAGAGCCACCCCGGTCTTAACGCCCCTACTACTGCTGTGCAGCCTTTCCTCGGGTTCGTAGAGTCAGGTTTCCCATTTACCCACAACGGAGGAGCCGCCCCGTAGGAAAGGTGAAGATTCGAGAAACCGTCAGTTCACGTCAAAAATAGAGGCCGTTAAGGATGTACTTGTTTTTTCTTTTTTGCGTCGAGATTGGGTTGGTTCCACCGACTAGACCAAAAGAGTGATTCAGTCGATACAGAGATGCGCTTGAAGTGGGGGGTGTGCTGTCCTTATTGGGCTAGGCCCTTCCCCATAAGGCCCCATCGTCGGGGCATAAGCGCCCTCTTGCTACCCATATGTGAGGCGCCGTCTTAGCCTTCCCTGACCAGGATCGCTCCCACACCAAATGCCACAGAATACGCTCTTTATTCCTCACAACTACTTTTCTTAGTGCATTCGATGGAGCAAGAGGAAGAACTCCTACGCAAACAGAAGACTGAGTGAGAACTAGCCCTTTGAGGAGCACACAGCGGTAAGTCCTTCTAACCCAACAGCCGCGCAGCACAATTTTCCTAAAAACTCCCAAAAAGTGGTCTTGGTTTGTCAAAACTTTTTTTCAAAACTTGACAAAAAATTGATCAAAAAGTATGTCCAAACAAAATTTCCCCTAAAAATCCCCAAAAAGTGCTCCCAAGTTTTATAAACAAACGGGAGCTAATAGGCCAATAAACTAATAAAGAATTAAAACTTGGACTTTTCTCCTAAATGTGGCTTAAGAAAATAAAAGCAAAGCCCTCCCTACCAGTACCCCCAATTACGGGGTAGAAAAGAACAGAACCAAAGACAAAGCAATGGGCACGGCTTGTCCTCTAATACTTGACAGAATTTTATCTTCAAAGCTATAACCAAGGTAAACTTTCCCTAAGAACTTGTGAAGATTATATTCTAATTATACATAAGAACATAGTATAAAGATTTTCTCTAAACCTAGAAAGTTAGAATTTGAACCTAAGTTCTTAGATTGGAATAAAGATGAGAACTTTGGAATTGATACGTAAATTTGTGGTTGTAGTTGTTGGGTGACGTGAAGTGTGTCCATTGGAGCTACGTTTTGCTTAAAGGAGTAATCGAGGTGAGTTGATATAACCCTTTACTAAAGAGGTTTAATTTGACTCACAAAATTCCACCTACAAAGTGTTTGATAAAATGTCTTAAAGTATTAATATATGCTTAATTGAAGCGAGAGAGTGCATATTAGTTAAACCACATTCTAGTTAATGTTTAAAAGTTTATCATTGAGTTATACACATTTATGTTCATATTTTATTATGTTTACTTTACATGGTATTATATGTCAAGTTTTCACGGATTAATGAATATTTGCAAATATACTTAATAAACCCCTCTTATATTCATGTCATGTTACTCAAGACTATTATGATTTATATTCATGGATAATGTTCAAAGTATGTATTGGACCTTAAAGTGGTCACAGAAAATTTTACAGAAATGTTTTGAGAGTTACCTTGAGATTCTGAGAAGGGTTTCGTGACCTTTAATGGTTAATGTTGACCCTGAAACTACTCGTACCAGAGTAGGAGTTTATGATAAGATTTGCCTGACACGACGAAGAAACAAAATACGCAGCATGCTATCACCTGGAACTGTGTGGCACCACAGGGAAGAGGCCTATTCGATCAGGCGGGGATCAAACCCGTGCCGATCACACGGTGACTTTATGGAATCATGTTATGTCAGAGTTAAAAACATTTAAAGAAATTGTTCAAGTTATTTCAATTTCTTTAAATGTTTTATGTCCTCATAGTATTAAAGAGTTATGTGCATATCATGTTCTTTTAAATGTCTTGTTCCCGCTTTAGTGGAGGGTCACTGAGACTCACTGAGTACCACCGTGGTGTACTGACGTTCTATTTTGGGACTTACGTTGTCCTATGGCACAACGTAGGAACCAGTGTTTCAGATACTCAGGCGACATGCTAGGATTTTGACACGACCTAGAATCCGGTTAGGCCGTGCGGGCACCCGACATCCTCCCCTAGACCCGTCGGGCGAACCCTTACCAATAAAATTAGGAAAATAAATATAATAATTCATAAATAAGGACAAGACCAAAAAAAAAAAAAACATACTGATACCTCTAAGCTGTACAAAAAAATACAGCTGACTACCCAACATACTAGGTTTAAGGCTATCCAGACTAGACATCTAAGAGTACGAAAGAAGACAAATACCTCCTGAAGGGAGCAAAATGATACTGAAATAATAAACATGAAACTGTGGCCATCCTGAATAAAAGCTGGCTCACCCTGACGGCTGAAGTCGTCTTCGCTCCTTCACAACGTGGCGAACTCAATTCTAGAGAGAACCTGCCGAAACGAAATAGATAGACAAAAACAAACAACAAACAAGGGTGAGTCAAAAGGACTCAATAAGTGGGGCAGACTAGCCACCTCAAAGAATAGGATAGCTAGCCAGGGAGAAAAGAAATAGATAAACAAAATTCCTCTTATTTAAATTATGAAAAAGCAGAGCCAGATAATAACCAGAAACACGTATGGAATCATAAACTCGTTAACAACCAGGAACGTAAGACATCCAGAACATATAGGTATCCCGAACATATCAGAAATACATCCTATTGCGGCGTGCAACCCGATCCATATAATTATCCTGTTGCGGCGTGCAACCCAATCCATATATTCATACCGTCACGGCGTGCAAACCGATCCATATATTTATACCGTCGCGGCGTACAAACCGATCCGTATATTTATACCGTTGCGGCGTGCAACCCGATCCTCACAACTCAGAATACGAGCCAGAAATATATAGACAAACTGAAATATGTCCACAATATGGTATACATACCGCATACACAAAACACAGCATGATAGTCACACAATAGTCAGCACGCGGTGCAATGAAATGGGATGAATGCAGTATGATGCAATGGTGTCATATGTGCCGAATAGATGGAGCGGAATCCTCCTGCTCCGAGGGCGGAATTCTCCTACCCTCAGTATGATGGAATGGAGCGGAATCCTCCTGCTTCGAGGGCGGAATCCTCCTACCCTCAATATGATGCAATGGAGCGGAATCCTCTTGCTCCGAGGGCGGAATCCTCCTACCCTCAATATGATGCAATGGAGCGGAATCCTCTTGCTCCGAGGGCAGAATCCTCCTACCCTCAATATGATGCAATGGAGCGGAATCCTCCTGCTCCGAGGGCGGAATCCTCCTACCCTCAATATGATGCAATGGAGCGGAATCCTCCTGCTCCGAGGGCGGAATCCTCCTACCCTCAATATGATGCAATGTGCATATGAATGCGACATGATGCAATAATAACCCATCACCAGCGCGGGACTCTCATCGACAGCTGGAAAGTATATACCAACTCACAGCCAAAGTACAATACTCAGATTCTCAATGCAATACTAATAACTGGACATAACATATAATATCGAATATAAATCCAAAGCTAAGGCGTAATGAGTACGCTTATCGGCAGCTACACATGTAAGGAACACATGGTAGAAAATCCACGAGGCCAGGTGTCTCCAAAGAAATGGATATAAACACTTACCTTGTTACAAAGTTAGTACATCCACTCAATAGCCGCTTGTCCTTTGGTTTCATTGCCAAACGATCTCACTCTACTCAATAAGCAGAAAAATATATCAAATTAGGCTAAAGGCTTTATTCCTCACATCTTAGGGCAATCCGGTTAGGAACCTGATAACCTATTCGTATACGCAATACGCAGGCCAGACCTATGTACAGGATTTAAGGCCACATAACCAAACCCCAAATAAATTACATTTATAAGTTGCCCATAACTCAGTGAGTACGAATATATAATCAATTTCATTATCGGGGTCCATTTGACCCTTTAAACTATCAATTTACGTCATTAAGGCGATGTCTAAGATCCCTATTTTTACCGTAAAAATATATTCAAACATACGTAATAAACTCAAATAATATATTAAGATCATTACCTGAATGTTTCGGGGTAAAAATTCTACTATTCTCCGGCCCCTATTCGCATTTTTGGCATTTATTCCACTGTGTCATCTCATTTTTATGTTTCTGATGTATGTACGTATGTTTCTGAAATGGAAGACAAGGGATTAACTTAATCCCTTTGTCCACCGACTCCAATTTCTATATTTTGTCTTTTTCCCTTTTTTTCTTCTTTTTTTTTCCTTTAAAATTTGCTGCTACGATAAAAATTAAAACGGTACCCTACGATATTCGAAATAATCCAAACTTTTGCGTACAAGTTATACAAAATATATGTAACATACTCGCGAAGGCGGATCTCAAATTGGACTCCCGAAACTCAAGATGCGAATTTAAATAGAAAAAGTCAAATTATTTAACTTTCGGCATTTTAGCGGAAACTAGCCGAACAATATCGAAATTCACTTTCGAAAAATCACAAAAGTCACAAATAATCATACGAACCTAATGGAGCTTTCAAATTTCTAATCAGAGCTCATTCGCCAATACCGAGCTCGTAAATCTCTTTTTAATATTTATCAACGATAAAAAATGAAACCTTCTTCCGATGCCTACCAAACGAGGTCTGATTTAGCTCAAATTTTACAGATAGGTCCTAATAGATATTACAAATATTTTAAAATTATCGGCACCCCAATCGGAGTCCTAACTTTCGAAACGACTGACCGAGGTCGTTTCATTCTCCTCCACTTAAACTCTCGTTCGTCCTCGAACGAGCCTAAATCTAAAGAAAAATTCGCACAGATAGCAAAAGAACTTGCACGACCTTCATAAGCTACTCCATAGGTATTATTTCCTGATTACTGGATCAGAATTATAACACGCATATCGAACTTTTGGAATAAAATATATCTAGATAATATGATAATACCATTGCACAGCTTATTCTGACTAAGCTGATCCTTCCTCGATCACGAGAAGAGGGTTCTACATTTTCGAAGCAAAGATACACGGAACTTTGAATGGGTTAACATGATTCGGTCGATAATCCCTCTTCGATATGCCTTTCGATATAGAACAGGTCGATGGAACTAAGAATTAGCTCACGCTTTAGCAACGTCTTAGAGATTTAATATTATGATTCGGTATCAATTGGAGGAAGACTCCTCCACTTAGAGCACAAACTCATACAACTAATTTGAATAGAAATAACCATCCTCGCACAGTCTGCTGGACTAAAGAAGATTTAGCTAAAAGCTGAACGTAGGCAGACCTAAGCTACCAACTACCCTTTTGAGTTACCAAACAGCTGCAACTCTCAGGTTTACAACTCCATACCTTTGCCGTAAACACCACCGCCTGATGGATGGTACTTCTATATAAAAATTTCGGCAGAGTTTCCCCTGAAACTGGATGATCCGCAAAAACAGAACCAGCACTATACTATACATGGGAATGGATATCCGGATAAACTGATATCCAAAACAATAATATGCTTACCTGGCTACAATAACACGTACTCTGGCTCAACACAGGGAACGTCACAAGCGGCTACCAAACGCCCAAGCTCACTAGCGCCAGACGAAGAAGAAATGGAAATGGACTGAGGATAGAAATAATTAGATCTTTAGGAAGCTCATCTTCTTATTTGCTTGGCTACCAGAGCTAGACTACTTCCGAGTCAGGCTAACCAAAGAATTGAAATTGAAGAAATAGACATTAAATGAGCTCTATGGAGCAACACCCATATCAATTTAACCTCCCAATAAGAAGGAAACTCTGACAATTTACCAGAAACCCTTTTATAACCAAGACCAGCTCATAGAATAACATGACTTTACTAGCGTTTTGAACCAAGAGGAGACGGGTAGATTGAATATTACTTATCACTTTACACTGGAAGAAACCATGACACTCCCTTATGGTGATGAACTAGAATCCCATAATCTAACCAAACGGAATTCCGAGAAGAAAGGTAAACTAAATTGACATAATAATAAAAGCTGGCACGATAAGATGCCAAGCAGACAATACCGACACTCACTGTCAAATCTCTCATATTTAGACCAGATAAATTATGAGGGTCTCACAAATTCCTTGAATAAATCATACTAGAAGCTCACCCCTCTACCGCAACCACTTCTTAATAGAAACAACATCCCAGGAGACCATGGAAACATGATAAGATAAACGAATTCGAGATTAATCGGAAGAATCAAATCTTACTCATTTATAAGGGAAGAAGAAATACATGGGTCTACTACATCGGATACCTCAACATCCTGCCAGACTGGCAGTTCATAAAACAGCCTCTGCGGCTGAACTATGCCGCTACACTGATAATCACCTTCTGAAGAACCACTGCCACCACGCTCTCGACCTCTACTAGATCGTGGCATTTTTTTTTGCTGATTGAGATCTAAATGAAATCCCCTGCGACTGTGCAGGTGCCTGATAATGAAAGAAAGGACGACTGCCTACTTGTCGGGGTAAGGGAAAAATTCTCAAAGGATAACCAGATTCACGACAATGATAACACCTTTTCGCTGAAAATGGAAGCTGGACAGATTGTTGATAGCTATAAAGAAAAGACTGATTCTGATCTTAACGAGCTACTGGCGCACTCTAAGAATCACATGACACAAGCTGAGATAACCTGGAAGGTGACCTCCCAAAATAATCAGAACTCTTACCTCCAAATGAGGTACCATGGTTGCTTACCAGGGCCATGGAATTTCTTGCTCTCCCGCTCTAACTCTTCCCCCTCTAACTTATGGTATGCCTAATACCTTCGGGCAATATCAACAACAACATCAAATGAAATCCCAACCTCAATTATTTTTCGAGCCATCTGGGATCTCAAGGAAGGATAAAGGTCATCAATAAATCTTTGAATCTCTCGAAAGGCTCATGGACTAGTTCTAATGCATATTCAGCCATTCTATATAATTCAATCTCATATTTTGAAACACCAACAGGCTAACCGACAGGCTACCCTGTCCAATCCACTCAAACTGGCAACACTTTTCATCTCGCTCGCTACTCGAAAGGAACTTTTCCACGATCTAGAAGAAAACCGAACCAAGTTAGCTAATAAGAGAGCGGCCCACCAATTCAAGGCTGGACACTGAAATCGGAAAGCAGAATAATCAACACCATATCGCTCGATATAATCAAGAGCCTGAAGGATACGCTAACATCATTTTTTTAAAAGAATCACGAGGTTTATCTGATGCATTGCTTAAGAATATCGGAAGGTTCAACTGCGTAAAATAATGCAACCTCTTCGGACACTCGGACCGAGCCATTACTCAGGCTAACTAACCATCCAGAATAACTAGAGGCACAACACATGCTGTCTCCGGAACATAATTTACTGCAGCAGTATTAAGAACCGGAAAAAGAGCTCCCTGAGATCGAACGTCTGCACATGCGGCAACCTGATAGGCTGTCCAGCGAATAATAGGTTCTTACAGTATCTACATCGCCAAGATTCTCGTAAAAAGCATTGTAGAGAGCCAAGGGAACCACAAGGCCCTGCTCCCTTGCCTATCGCGAGCTCGTACGGTTGGGACCTTCGCAACTAGATCGTCAGCACGATCAAAACTCTCGGGGCTTCGCCAGTGCTAGCCCCAGGCTAGACTGTTTCATCTTGAACTCATACTATTTGCTGATTTATTGCACGAGGGTTCACAATTACCACGAAGAAATTAACGAAAATACTTTTGCATCCTAGACCGACGCACGATCAGGAAAGAAGGAAGTGAAACATCCTAAATGCCATCATAGTCCCTCGTAGATAAGTACGGGCGTCTACGTACCCATCAGCGAGACTCTACTAGACACTGTCTTAGTCTGGATAGACTCTAAACTGGGCTCTGATACCAACTGACACGACCCAGAATACGGTTAGGCCGTGCGGGCACCCGACATCCTCCCCTAGACCCGTCGGGCGAACCCTTACCAATAAAATTAGGAAAATAAATATAATAATTCATAAATAAGGATAAGACCAAAAAAAAAATACAGACATACTGATACCTCTAAGCTGTACAAAAGAATACAGCTGACTACCCAACATACTAGGTTTAAGGCTATCCAGACTAGACATCTAAGAGTACGAAAGAAGACAGATACCTCCTGAAGGGAGCAAAATGATACTGAAATAATAAACATGAAACTGTGGCCATCCTGAATAAAAGCTGGCTCACCCTGACGGCTGAAGTCGTCTTCGCTCCTTCACAACGTGGCGAACTCAATTCTAGAGAGAACCTGCCGAAACGAAATAGATAGACAAAAACAAACAACAAACAAGGGTGAGTCAAAAGGACTCAATAAGTGGGGCAGACTAGCCACCTCAAAGAATAGGATAGCTAGCCAGGGAGAAAAGAAATAGATAAACCAAATTCCTCTTATTTAAATTATGAAAAAGCAGAGCCAGATAATAACCAGAAACACGTATGGAATCATAAACTCGTTAACAACCAGGAACGTAAGACAGCCAGAACATATAGGTATCCCGAACATATCAGAAATACATCCTATTGCGGCGTGCAACCCGATCCATATAATTATCCTGTTGCGGCGTGCAACCCAATCCATATATTCATACCGTCGCGGCGTGCAAACCGATCCATATATTTATACCGTCGCGGCGTGCAAACCGATCCGTATATTTATACCGTTGCGGCGTGCAACCCGATCCCCACAACTCAGAATACGAGCCAGAAATATATAGACAAACTGAAATATGTCCACAACATGGTATACATACCGCATACACAAAACACAGCATGATAGTCACACAATAGTCAGCACGCGGTGCAATGAAATGGGATGAATGCAGTATGATGCAATGGTGTCATATGTGCCGAATAGATGGAGCGGAATCCTCCTGCTCCGAGGGCGGAATCCTCCTACCCTCAATATGATGCAATGGAGCGGAATCCTCCTGCTTCGAGGGCGGAATCCTCCTACCCTCAATATGATGCAATGGAGCGGAATCCTCTTGCTCCGAGGGCGGAATCCTCCTACCCTCAATATGATGCAATGGAGCAGAATCCTCCTGCTCCGAGGGCGGAATCCTTCTACCCTCAATATGATGCAATGGAGCAGAATCCTCCTGCTCCGAGGGCGGAATCCTCCTACCCTCAATATGATGCAATGGAGCGGAATCCTCCTGCTCCGAGGGCGGAATCCTCCTGCTCCGAGGGCGGAATCCTCCTACCCTCAATATGATGCAATGTGCATATGAATGCAACATGATGCAATAATAACCCATCACCAGCGCGGGACTCTCATCGACAGCTGGAAAGTATATACCAACTCACAGCCAAAGTACAATACTCAGATTCTCAATGCAATACCAATAACAGGACATAACATATAATATCGTATATAAATCCAAAGCTAAGGCGTAATGAGTACGCTTATCGGAAGCTACACATGTAAGGAACACATGGTAGAAAATCCACGAGGCCAGGTGTCTCCAAAGAAATGGATATAAACACTTACCTTGTTACAAAGTTAGTACATCCACTCAATAACCGCTTGTCCTTTGGTTTCATTGCCAAACGATCCCACTCTATTCAATAAGCAGAAAAATATATCAAATTAGGATAAAGGCTTTATTCCTCACATCTTAGGGCAATCCGGTTAGGAACCTGATAACCTATTCGTATACGCAATACGCAGGCCAGACCTACGTACAGGGTTTAAGGCCACATAACCAAACCCCAAATAAATTATATTTATAAGTTGCCCATAACTCACTGAGTACGAATATATAATCAATTTCATTATCGGGGTCCATTTGACCCTTTAAACTATCAATTTACGTCATTAAGGCGATGTCTAAGATCCCTATTTTTACCGTAAAAATATATTCAAACATACGTAATAAACTCAAATAATATATTAAGATCATTACCTGAATGTTTCGGGGTAAAAATTCTACTATTCTCTCCGGCCCCTTTTCGCATTTTTTGGCATTTATTCCACTGTGTCATCTCATTTTTATGTTTCTGATGTATGTACGTATGTTTCTGAAATGGAAGACAAGGGATTAACTTAATCCCTTTGTCCACCGACTCCAATTTCTATATTTTGTCTATTTCCCTTTTTTTTTTCTTTTTTTCCTTTAAAATTTGTTGCTACGATAAAAATTAAAACGGTACCCTACGATATTCGAAATAATCCCAACTTTTGCATACAAGTTATACAAAATATATGTAACATACTCGCGAAGGCGGATCTCAAATTGGACTCCCGAAACTCAAGATGCGAATTTAAATAGAAAAAGTCAGATTATTTAACTTTCGGCATTTTAGCGGAAACTAGCCGAACAATATCGAAATTCACTTTCGAAAAATTACAAAAGTCTCAAATAATCCTACGAACCTAATGGAGCTTTCAGATTTCGAATCAGAGCTCATTCGCCAATACCGAGCTCGTAAATCTCTTTTTAATATTTATCGACGATAAAAACTGAAACCTTCTTCCGATGCCTACCAAACGAGGTCTGATTTAGCTCAAATTTTACAGTCAGGTCCTAATAGATATTACAAATATTTTAAAATTATCGGCACCCCAATCGGAGTCCTAACTTTTGAAACGACTGACCGAGGTCGTTTCAGATTTCTCCCTCACTTCTAGTGCTATTGGTGAGCTCCACTTTTGTTCGTGGAGTACTTTCTCTTCACGTCATTATTAGTTAGTTATTTATTACTTTGTGAACTAGCCAGGAAGTTCATGTCCTGAGGAGTGCGTCAGTTTATCAGTAGAGGCTTCATAGACAGTCTAGTACTTTGGGTTTGTGGTCCAGTCTTGTATTGTTTTACACGAATACGTAATTTGACTATGTTGCTTTCAAGGATAATATTTTCATATGGGTATTATTATTATTATATTTTAGAATCTATTTATGTTTTAAATAATTACTCGAGTTGCATGTATTCTCAGAGTTAAGACACGGTAGATAAGTACAAGAGGTTCGCTGGGTCAAGCTTAGCTACCGGACGTTGGTCATAGCTCGTTCAGAAAACGAATCGTGACAAAAGCGAATTCTTCTATCCAGTTGTAGTTTTTAGTTGATTTTGTCGGTTCATTATATTAGTATTGAGAAAAATAATTACATTATCGATAAATCTAATTGACCACACTATTCTTGGCCCAAATGTCCCAAATGGGGGTAATATAGTAATTTCACACGCCATTTTAATTAATTCGTTAATTTTCTTCCATTTATACCCTTAATCAGATTTTAGGTTAATTTTTTGAATTTGTTTAACTCTCTCTCATGTTACTAATTATTTTTTACATTTTCAAAGCACTTTCACAACTAACCATGCATTTGTTTGTTTCCCATAAAGTATTTAATTAGGTTGGTAGAAAAACAAAATACATACGGAATACATACGAAATACAATCAAAATACATACGAAAATACTCCATTTTTGTGTATTTACAACAAAATTTTATATGCTTATTGATTAATTTCACTTCTTTTTTTTTTGATTGGTCATTGTCTAACCCTATTACTTTTAGCAATATATATACTCTTTTAATTGTTGACTGCCTCTCCTAAAGTAGTTCTATATCTACTTTCCTCCTATCTTCACTTCAATAGAGTAAGGAGGACAATTGAACCATGGTCAATGTGAATGAGAATAAATCATCAAAAATCTATGTGGTATTTCGTGGTAAGAGGCCGGGATTATACAACTCTTGGTGTGAGTGTGCCCCTATGGTTATTGGAGTCAAGGGTAGCATCTTCAAAGCTTTTAAATCTTATGATGAAGCCATATTAGCTTTCAACGACTTCCAAAAGAATGATCAAGCTAAGAACAAGTCCCAATCCAAAGTATATGTGGTATTTTATGGTAAGAGACCCGGATTGTACAACTCTTGGCATGAGTGTGCTCCAATGGTAGTAGGTTTCAAGGGTAGCATCTTCAAGGCTTTCAAGACTTATGATGAAGCCAAAGAAGCTTTATATGAATATCAAAAAAATAATACCGGTCATAAAGATCATTCTTCAAGCTCGTTAGTAGATGAAAGTGTTGTAGGGTTTGAGGTAGATAATGAATCTTGTGTTATATCATCTGCTTTATTAGCTGGAATGTTTGTAGGGATGAAATTATCAAGTTGATTGTTAAAATATGTTTCCAATCATGAAATGACTGATTATGTGTTATTCTTAGTCGTTAATGGAAAGTAAAGTTCTTAATCAATTAGGCATATCATTTTACTTGTTTTTCGATAAAGTATTTTCTCAACTAGCAATTATAAATTTGTTTCAAGTGCATTTGTCTAATGTGTCATACATAGTTTTAATTAACGCAAAATTCATTAAGTTAGATGAAATTCAAGTTATTTGAAAAACTAGTTTATGAATTGTGAACCCATGAGTTTATCCTTTTGAAGTTTGATTATAGCATACACTTGGAGAAAAAAAACATGATAATGCAAGTAAAAGCTTGTAATATTAATAAGTGACCACACCTTCATTATGGATTTCGAACCCAATGATCTAAGCTGCAATATGGAGCTAGTTTGGTTGCACATAAAATCTGTTTTGATTCAACAATTAATAGTGAAAACCTTATTCATATTTATAAGGATGGAGTCATTAGTAATCAATCGTGTTAAAAGCAAAGAAGAATTGGAGAATAATTTTACCATAATATAAGATTCATTAATAGATTGTTCATGGAATGATATTCCATTACATAATACCACGACCAAGTCAAGACAAGAACCAAACTAGACAACCATAGGCATAAACAAACAAAAACACCTACACTAGCATACCATGCTATATGCATGGCATGCACGAGAGACAAGTTCATAACGGACTACTCAATTTTTGGGGTATCAGGCACAGACCTAGAAGACTTGTTAACAGATTCAGTGTCGCTAGAGATAACAATAACAGAATTCTCCTTGGGCTCACTTTCGTTGCTTGGGATGGGTAGGTCATCAAGCATGGTGTAAAGAGTGGTTAAGGGGACCGTGCCTTCCAATAAAAGACTTTGGATGTAAACAATGTCACTCTCCTTAACCAACCTCCCTAGCAATTCATTAACCTCACTCTCTAGCTTCCTATGTATATTCTTAAGCTCCTGATACAAAATGTTATGGCTAACTGGTGATCCTTGCAGTGGTTGTGCAGCAATGTTCTTCTTTGGAGTCCTATCCATTGTAATGCTTATAAAAGGTAGTTGATTAGGATTAGAAGTGGATTCGTAATTTGACTTTGGAAACTATTTATAGGGGTTTATTTTGTTTAGCCGCATTAAATAGTATATTAATCCCTATGTGGTCTCATAATTGTTTAAGCTTTCTATGTTGTTATTTCAATTCTCTATGCAGCCTTTCCACTATTCTGTGCAGCCATTGCACTTCCCTGTAGGACATGCCTAGCTACAATAAATTGACTTAGAAAATTGTTTGAGGTTGCACTTGTCTATCATGTTCATAAGAATCGTTTAAGTGTAGAAAATTGAGTTTGCAAATAACATTTGTTATGTGTGGCAACATATACTATAAGTTGTCAATGAAATTAAATAGTCACGTATTAAAAATCAAAACATAATGACTAGTTCCATTGATAAGGTGAAACAACTGTAATACAAGTTCAACATTGAAAAATTTCTCAAACGCTCACTTCAACATTGAACATAACAGTCGTTGGTGTAGCTTGAACAAGTTCAAAGATAAGAACATGTCCTTTTTTAATGAAATTGTCGTTGACAAATTTTTTCCATCCCTTCACGAGTTTTCGCCGAACACCACTGCTCAGTGTTGTAGTCCATTTCTTCCCTTTACATTGGATAGTTGTTTCAACCATAGTAGGAGGAAGAAACTGATAGATTTTCTTTGGAAGGCACTGCGGAAACATAAGAAAGAGTAATATTATTGTCGTAGGTAAATTCCTATATTAGAATTAAAAAAGTGTAAGGCTAAAAAAAAAAGGTACCAATGCGTCACGAGTAATGTATGAATAGGGCATCTCCATCTCGAACCATGTTATGAAATCTTCTTCAATCCATCCGCATTCCATTTAGTTTATATTTACTTTAACTATTTTATTGATTTAGAAGTGCTTGTGACAATGCATGGTGCAACTATTTATAGAGTCCAAAACATCACTAAACCTTTAATAATTCCCTCCTCTTGTTTGAATTTCCCTCCACGAAATTTATTTGATATTTTAGTTTTAAAAATCTGTGCCTAAATATAAGCTACAAAATTTTATTTTCCCTCCATGAATTCCCCCTAAATATAAGCTACAAAAGTAAATAAAAAATTAAAAAGTTAGTCGTATAGACAGATGATTCTATTCTAGCATAGTGGTTGTGAGTGTATTGAACGAGGTGAGGATCTAGGGTTCGAGTTTGGTTAGGCTCCTTTTTATTAAGTGTTTTTTTAAGGGCAGTGCTCAAAACCCTATCCCCAAACCCTAAACCCTAACCCTAAACCCTAAACCCTTAGGAGTCGTTTGGTTGGTTTGATAAGGAGAACAATTATCCCACGTTTGATTAGTAATATTAATTAATTTGTGTTACAGATTTTATTGTTAAAATATTTTGATAAGTTATACCAAGGAGGTGGTGGGGTTATTTATGGGGATTTTCTTGATACGTAGTCCCACCAACCAAACGACTCCTTAAGGTTACCAGTATAAATCTCTACAAACAAGCACACTTAAGTGTGTTGTTTTGCCTACATGATGCAATTGTAGTGAGTGATCATAGGTAACGACACCCTTAGATGTCCCACGTTGGTCCATGTGGTGATTTAAGGTCACCGGTAATATGTCGTAGGGTTTATGATGCTATTGTATAAAAGTGATACTTGTAATTGTGTTCTTGTGCCTTCATGATGCAATTGAAGTGGGTGATCATATGTAATGACACCCTTACACCTCCCACATTGTTCCTTAAGGTGAGTTAACGACACCGGGAACATGTCGTAGGGTTCATCATGATATTGTATAATTTTGATCACATTAATTTATACTATTGTGACTACATGATCCAATTAAAATGATTAACATAGCTAATGATACCATTAAATGTCTCACATGATAATTTTTCCATGATTAATTAACATAAAATTATAATTTTTTAATTTTTTTATTAAATATAATTCATATAGAGTCATTAATTAAATAACACAATAATATCAGTCCAACATATGCAATTAGAGTCATTATTGAAAGAAGCAGTGTCATTAATGATTATATTTGTAATTTCACATCGTTAAGTGCGCCTGAATTAAATTACACATATATTGAGACCAACTATAACATTAATTAAAGATAATTAAATTGGCAGAACACTCTAATCCAGCATAGTGGTGTTTAGTGTAGTGACTTGATGTGGTGGTTTAGGGTTCGAGTCTTGATAGGCTCAGTTAATTAATTTCCTTTTTTTTAAAAATCTGCATATTGAAACCCTATCCCCAAACCCCAAACCCTAACCCTAAACCCTAGACCCTTAGGAGTCGTTTGGTTGGTTTCATAAGGAGAACAATTAACCCACGTTTGATTAGTAATATTAATTAATTTGTGTTACAGATTTTATTGTTAAAATATTTTGATAACTTATACCAAGGAGGTGGTGGGGTTATTTATGGGGATTTTCTTAATATGTAGTCCCACCAACCAAACGACTCCTTAAGGTTACCGGTATAAATCTCTACAAACAAGCACACTTAAAATATATTCTTATAGGTAACGACACCCTTAAAATATATTCTTATAGAAACCCTAACCCTAAACCCTAACCCTAAACCCTAAACCGTAAACCTTACACTCTAAGATTTACTAATGCAATTTCATAATATTCATACTTATATTAGTAATATAATGTATCTATTCAAACACATTTTCTTGTTCCTACATGTTGCAATTGATGCTAGTCATCAATCATTGGTCAATGTATTAGTAATCACCGGTAATATGTCGTATTGTGGGTGTTGCTATTATGTACAAGTGATCACTTATAATTTCCATCTTTTTCCCTTCATGAGGCAATTGTAGTGATTGATCATAGTTATTGACACCCATACACTTCCAATATTGGTCTATGTGGTGAGTTAAGTTCGCCGACATAATGTCATAGTGTTAATTATGTAATTGTATACAAGCGAACACATAATTTCCATCCTTGTGACTTCATGATGCAATTTAGTAATTTCCACCCTTACACCTCCCACATTGGTCCTTGTGGTGATTTAATTAACACCGGTAACACGGCGTAGTTTTCATCATGCTATTGTACAAATGCGATCACATAAATTTGTAATATTGTGACAATTAAAGTGAGTAATCATAGCTAATAACATTGTTCATGTCTAATTACTAATGTCATAAAATATTTAAATATTTTATTAATTAAGTGGAGTAGGTGTCATATTACACTGAAATGTCAATCCAAACTATGCAATTAGGGGTCATTATTTAAACAAACAGTTTTATTAATATTTATGTTTACCATTTTACGCAATTAAGTGTGCAAAAATTAAACAACCCACCTGTTTAGTATCTATTTTAAACAACGCACCCCATCGTGAATGGGTATGACAACCTCTATTTAAGAAGCTAATCAGTGCTTCTCAAAGGACATATCAACTAAAACCATCTCTAAAGCGTCCCTTCATTTCTTGAGAAGAAATCTACTTGACAAGAGAAGTATGGTTTGATACATTTCTTTTTAAATTTCTTAGATTTTATAAATGTTTTTGTTTTAATTTTTGGATGATGTTATTGTAAATTAACTCTGATTTTTCTTTTTCAGTCATGGAAGGTGAAAAAAGCAATGGGTGGAATGAAACAAATAACGAGTGGAAACCAACTAGCAAGTATGACAATATATTCTGTATGGATAAGTGTGTTCGTGAGCGTGTTATCGACATGCAGTGCAAACTTGAGGACATTGAAGACCTTGTGAAGGTTCTTGAGAGTAACCAAGCCAAAATTATGAAAATGGTTGACAGGATTGAGAAGTTATCAGAGGCTGCTGTTAGTGGTGCCGGCCTTCATCCCTATGATTATGTTTCTGCTCCAACATCACCCAATTTCTAGTTTAGTTGTATGTTTTAATTCCTAAATCCCCCATAACTCATGGTACGTACTTGGATAGATGTGCCGGTTATGTATTAGTAGGGGATTGTTGTTTTTGTTAAGTTTTATTATGTTTTGGATGGTTGTTAATCTTAAACTGGAATGATGAATTAATATATTGAAGTATTATATATTCTAAGAATGTTTGTTATTAATTTTTTGTTGTTGTTGTTTACCACCATTGACATTCAAAACACACACTCTCTTAATTTCGAAAAAATTGTTCTAAGATGAAGAGACTTCATTTTATAAAAATTTCATAATGTACATAAAGGCAGATTATAAATGAATATTTTATACATAAAATATGACAATTTCTCAAATTTTAAATTCTACCAATTATTTTACAAAACGGATGAACAATCTTATTTAAACGTCTCCAATTCGATGCAATAAGGCATAAGTAGGATTACGTTACTATTTACCTCATAAATAATAGTTGTTATTTCATGTAAGCAAGTAATACCACCGTCCTATTATAACCAGTGGTTTTAAATGTGATTTGAACCGATCAATTAGAGCTAAGTAAGGGTTTAGGTCAGTTATAGTCATTAATAATAGTCATTAATAATAAGTGAATGTGTGTAGATTGTGTACATTGGACATAGCAAAAGACACAAATTTGTTTCAATCCCAAGACAAGGCACCACTCTAATTGGTTTAGCGTGCATTGATTCTTACAATTCATGCATCAAATAATAGCTATTGCCTTTACATTGCCCAATACTTGTCCTATTTAAACCCTAGCTCATTTCCAATGTGTAATCATCATCCTATATCATATCTTTGAACTTCACATATTTCTCCATGTATAATCATTCGTTTTCTAACTCTGCAAGACAACTCGGGTAAGTAATCTCCCACATGGTAGAAGAATCTTGTCAGGCAGGCATTACATCAAGTTTTTAGCTATGCAATAATTCTTACTAATATAGTTTAACTTTTTTGCAGGATGAACATCAATTATCCTTTTCCTGTTGTTACTTCACAACATATTATGAATATCAACTGGGCATTGAACAATGTTATCATTCATATGCTAGAACTACGTTCTGAAATTGCCAATCTCAGTCGTCGTGTAGATCAACAAGTTTTTCCTGTAAACTGGACAGTGAACAATGTTAATTTTCAGGTGCAAGAACTGCGTGGTGAAATTGCCAATCTTAATCGCCTTGTGGATCAAGTTAAACTTAGCCAGGACGAGATGATGGCTCGTATGGAAGCTGTTGCAAGTAGGATTGAGAGCAAGTATCAATCTAACAAACTTGTTATTGAAGCCTCAAGCTCAAGTGGTGTAGGGAAGTTTTTTTAGGTTTTTTAGGTTTTTTGGATTTAATGGGTGCTATGTAAGCAGGATAATGTATGAAGGCTTGTTTCTTCCTAAATCAAAATCAAATGCCATGGAAAATATTTGTCTATGTGTGATCTTTTATGACTTATTGCAATTTATTTGACAAGTTATTTAATCCCAATTGATATTATTCGTCTTTCAAATGTGACAAAAAAATGTAGACTAAACAGTAGTGATAATTTAACAACTACAAATATGGATATAAACATAGAGTCTTGACATAACAACGTCTGGATATTATACATAGAGTCTTAACATAACAAAAACATGATAAAACAAAGAAGAAATGTTGCTTACACATCTTAGCAACAGTTCAACCAAACAAACCCTAGACAAAATACACAAACCAATCATTGCACATATTAAGAACTTAACATAAAAAATACCAAAAGTCTTGAAAATACATGTCACCAAAAACCATAGACCAAGTAACCCTAACATTTAACATTCAATCAATTTGAAGAGGATCTGCACTTGTTCCAGAACCATCAAAGTCCATCATCACCCTAAAATCAGAACCATCACTAGAACTTGATGCACTTGATAATTCATTGTCAAAATCATCAGCAAGATCACGAGGCTGTCCCATAATGTGAACTCGACAAACAAATATACCATCATCTAAACCTTCCACAAAACTAAAATAAAGTGCCTTACCAACCCTCAAATTGTTGCCTTTATGAATTCTAACCAACCATTCCCTAGCCTTTTCCTCCCTTTATTTATAACGAAGCGCATATCATGTACATCATTACCAGATAGCACACGAGCAGGAACTGATTTATCAGGCAAAAAAGGGAGTACAGATTTTGGAAAAATCTATTAACATGAAAAAATCACAACATAAAATATTAGAAACTATGTATATTTTAAAAAATTAAAAAGATGAGCAAAAAAACTTACAAAATCATCCGTAGTTACATATGATTTGGTTAACCTCGCAAGAAAGGTCTTCTTACCAACAGTGTTTATAAAGGTTCCAGGTCCAAAATACTTAAGATTGGTTGCATCAGCCTCCATTTTTTGTGGGTTAACAGTTAGTAGAAAAATATTCAGATTTCTTACAAAGGAAGTACAACCTTTGTGTCTCTTTAAATAAGGAAAGGTGAAGAGATGATGGTTAGGGTTTTGGTTAGTTGTATAGTTTGTTATAAAAAATGATAAAGTTTGTGGAAGAGCAGATGATGCTATTCCAGCAAAATGGTCATAAGTCACATATTAGGAGGTTGGGGTATAGGGTTCGAGTCTAGTTTGGCACAATTTAGGTCTTTTTTTTGGGCATACAAGCATTGGTTAGTTGTATAGTTTGTTATAAAATATGATAAAGTTTGTGGAAGAGCAGATGATGCTATTCCAGCAAAATGGTCATAAGTTACATATTAGGAGGTTGGGGTATAGGGTTCGACACTAGTTTGGCACAATTTAGGTCTATTTTTTGGTACAATTTAGGTCTATTAGCTTGTGAAGTATATAAATAGGAATTCTAATACTTTAATTGTAGTATTTTTATATACTTTAATTGGGTATAATTACTTAGTATATGTAGTACTAATATAGATAAGCTATATCACCGTGTTCCTTTTTTATAACATGCAATTATACCCAGACAGTATAATTATTACTACATTATCGATTGTTTTAAATAAAAAGTAGTCGTGCTTAAAATTAATGTATTGTCTTGGTAGAGTCATCTACCAAGACAATACATTAATTTACTTGAAGGAAAGTTGATTAATCCTTATAAACACTAAAAGGTTTCATAAAATTTTCGATGTGGGACAAAGAGACTAGGTAAATAATCCAAGTTTTAGTTGTATAGTTTGTTATAAAATAGTTTGGACATATAAGCTTTGAACTAGGATTTAAGTTAAGTAACCCTAACATTGGATACATCAATTCATACTATTTAAGTTGCAAAAATTTATCATGAAAAAATCATCATTCTATGAATGAAACTTACATAAGTCGATTTTCATTAAGTTTCATTACAAAAAGAATGTAAATAAATTAAGAAGGATTCTATGTCAAAACCAACCAATAAAAAGCTCAAACTTATATCTAATTAAATCGTCAAGTCTTCAATGTCATCGTTTAGATCGGACAAGCTACCAAGTGGTGATGTTGGAGCACCACCTTGCTGCAACATGAAAAAAAATTAATTAGTGTAAAATATGCCATAGTTAAAACAAATATTCAATGAACTATAGTGAATATGCAAGTAAATGTTACCTCATTTCCTTCATCTTGCCCGTTAATGCCTTGACTGCCTCTACCACCTGCCCTACCACCAGCCCTACCACCACCTCTACCTCCACCTCTACTACCTCTAGCACCAACTCTACTACCCCTACCACCACCTCTGCTACTCACACCTCCTCTACCACCACTTTGTGAACTTCTAAAATATGTTTCAAGTCGTCCTCTATACCGGCTCAACCGTGGACGTCCTCGTGAACGAGTGTATCGAGGGTTACGTAAAATAGTTGCATCACCCTCACCCACACTTACAGGGTCAACGTAAACATCAACCTCATTCAACTCTTCCAATGGGACAAATTGCTCGATAATTTCATCATTCCAATTTGAAAGATCATGCTCCATTTTGATCATCATATACTTCATATACTTCCTCTTCACTTCACTATCCAATGCAATATCACAATTCCGCTCAAAATGCTTTAGCAATCCTTGTACATCATGTACTCGGAAGTCATATGGGGATAACCACCTAAAAAGAATCGTTTTAAGTGTGGACGAACAATATCTTTTCTCCACCTATCCAAAATATACCTTTGGTCAACAGTTTCAATCCTTTTGTGAGACAAAACCTTCAGTATATGGCTGCATAGATATCCTCTACTGTCAAACCATTTGCAGGAGCAACTTAGATGTTCACCAACAGCCGTGTACCTAACAGTGAATAAAAATGGATCTATACGACTAAAACTTCTCTTTGAATAATCAGTTATACGGAATTTCTCCACGCCAGGTTCTGCTTCATCATCCTCAAGGGTGCTGATTTCACAATGCATGTGCTTCTTTAGTTGCTGTTGGAACAATTCAAATATTTCACGAGTATAGCAAGCTTGAAGTTGTGCCTCCCACGGGAATTCAGACAAACACTTTAATTCAAAACAATTGGACTATATTCTGCTTCAAGCTCTTTCTCAAACTTATCTCTTATAGCTAACTCGTATTGCTGAACAAATTGCTTAAGAGTGCTTTGACGGGTGATAAATCCATCAAAGAAAGCATGCATTCCTTCACTTCTTTGAGTAGACAACATCCATGCCCAAAAATGATCATCTAGGTATGCAGGAACCCATTTTTCCCTTTCTAAATAAAGCTTAAGAAACCACTCTCTTCCATTCAAGTTGTATTTTGCAATGTATTCATCCCATCTATTCTCAAACTCAACTGTAGTAATGCTTTCAAGCACCATGGCCTTAAATTCTGACTTTGCTCTTTTAGAATCGCTAACCCCGCTTAACCTCAAAGGCAACTTAGAGAATATATGCCATACACAGTATCTTTGTACCGTATTTGGCATCAATTGATGTATAGCTGCCTTAATGCTTTCACATTGGTCGGTCAAGATAGCCAGTGGACAGACATCTCCCATGGCCCTAAGCCATGTAGAGATCATCAACAAGTAACTTGCAATATCCTCATTCGAAAGGAGAGCACACCCCAAAAGTACGGATTGTCTATGTTGATTGACACCAACAAACGAAGCAAATGGCATATTATACCGGTTCACTAGGTATGTTGTATCGAAGCATATAACGTCATGGAACATATCATATGCTACTTTTGAGTGAGAATGCACCCATACGACGTTACGAATCCTACCTACGCTATCAACATCAATTGAATAGAAAAACTCCCTATCTTTTTGTTGCATATCAGTAAAGAACCTCAGTAATGCTTGAGCGTCCCCTTCTTGCAATTCAAACCTCCTACTATTCATAATATAATTTCTGCGGTCCTTAGGAGTGCAACCCAAATTCTCCAGCCCTCCAGCAAGTACTTCGGCTACTCTTATGTTCTTGGATGGTCTTAGGCCAGCTAGATCATTAGCTTGAAACCATCTCTTAAGAGAATTACTAACCTTCCTGTGTCCAGGCATCAATCGTGATAGTGATGGTTCCAATTTATGATTATGCTTTCTAATAACCTTAGAAACACGACATGATCCATCATTTTCAAAAATTGCATTAATTCTAGCCATACAATTCATTCTTTTGCCGGATATCTTATGTTTTGGTTTCCTTGCCCTATCACAAACAAACTGCACATACCTTACCGTATCCCCCCCTTTTTTGTTGCATGTTCGTTTGACAATACAAAAACCTAATAATCTAGCATGTGCTTTGTAAAATTCATACATAGGTCCACTACCTTTAAATCTCATTCCAGGTAGTGGCCCTATTGCAAGATCCTCTTGAGAAATTTCATCACCCATTTCCCTGTCCTCTCCAATTTCTAACACTTCTACAACTTCATCATCTTCAACATCAATATCATCATCACCTTCATTATTTTCTGCATCATTGTGGGCCCCGTCAGAATCAAGGTCATCCAAATGATCCTCATCATTCATCAAACTATCGTCGGATTCCAGTCCTAAAGCTCTATGTAATTCATTTCTTAGTTCATCCGTATTAGAACTTGATGGGTTGGTGTTCATGTTTAAAAATGGGTGTGGATTGTGATTAGGGTTTGTGGTGTTACTCAAAACGGTATAGGAATAGCAATGGAATAGTAATAGACATGTAGTTGGTGGTAGTAGTCAAAATGTGTATGTATAAGAAATATAATTAAATTAACAAAGAAGCCATGAACAGAAATACGTATAAAATTAATTTATCACTTAATTAATAAGAGTATTTAAAAATAGAAATATGTATAAATACGGTCTACGTATATACATATACTTATACGTATACTAAGTACTATTAATTCCGAAATCCTTCCATCTACCTAGCATTATGTTTTGCATGGCTCAATGTATTGGGAATAAACATCATTTAATAGTTGGTTTGGAGGGAAGGTTTTGGAGGGAAAAAATCGTTTAGTAGGCCAAACACACATTAAGAATATATTAGTAATTTTAGGGGTGTGGCCAAGGTTGGGACAAGGAGGGTGTGGCCGAATAGCACTGCCCTTACATTATACTCCTATTCTAACAGTGTGAATCTTTTTGAGCTGACTTTCTTAGTTCATTATATGATCAATAACTTAAAAAGACCGATGATATTCATATTCTATCTTTTCCACTATGTTTATAGCTAAAGTTCATTGTTCTAGATCAAATTTCCACAATAATTGCTTTGATACACTACTGATCGAATTAATGTGTTTTAATTTTTGGAATTTCACCGACCATTCAACTATTTTCCTAACAGATCGTAATGAAGTCAGCAATGAAATTAATGGACTACAGAAACCGTTTTATACTTGTATATCATCACTGATCACGTTATCTTTGTCTATTTTTTTTTCATGTAGTTGCAAGTGTTACGTTATGATAATTGTGAATCAATAATAATTAGTTTAAATGATACTAAATGATCCTCTACAATTATTTCACCATTCAAATAAAAATTACCATAATATATTGGCCAGGAGCTATCTTATCTAAATTGATTTTGAAACTCTTTATTACTCAATGTCAATGAGTCAATGTCCAACTCTTATATCCATAACGCATCTCCAAGGCCAATAAAACATAGGACATGTACTATTTATTACTTTAAATATTTTCTTATCTTGACTCCAACTTCCAAATACAAATATCTGATGAAGATGCAAGATAATATTCTCAAACTTAATTATAGATGCGACCTCCACCTTTCTAGCTTTATTTGTGTTAGAAAGTGGGCTTGGACGGGACGCCTATGTGGACTGATCCGACCCAATACCTGACCCATTTAGAAAAGAAAAAGAAAAAGGAAATAAAATTAAATAGAGAAGAGGTTGGATAAACACTAACTTCATGGAAGAAGTTACTGTACGTTTATTATTTTAAACGTGGGAGTAGTTTTCCTATAAAAAACATACATCCGTATCTTTTCCCCCTCTCTATATAGTCTTCCTACGTGTTTCCTTTTCTATAGTGTGGAAAAACAAGAACAAAGACATCTTGTTTGTGATTCTTCTCTAAAAAACACACACAAGAAAAGATATTTAGTTTGTGGAGAATATACCTTTGAAACGACCTTAAGTAGTCGTTTCGGGAGTTAGGACTCTGATTGACGTGCTGACAGTTTTAAAATCTTCGTAAGGTCCATTAGGACATGTCTGTAAAATTTGAATTAAATCGGACCTCGTTTTGTAAGTATCGGAAGAAGGTTTCAGTTTTCGTTGTCAGTAAATCTTAAAAAGAGGTTTTCGAGCTCGATTTTGGCGAATGAACTCCGATTCAAAATCTGAAAGCGTCGTTTAGTTCGTATGGTCATTTTTGACCTGTGTGAATTTTTTAAGTGAATTTCGAGGTTGGTCGGTTGATTTCGGCTAAAGTTCCGAAAATTAATAATTTGATCTTTTTTCATTTAATTCGCATCTTGAGTTTCGGGAATCCGATTTGAGATCTGCCTTAGCGAGTATGTTACATATATTTTTTATAACTTGTATGCGAAATTTAGGATTATTTCAAATTTCGTACGGTTCCGTTTTAATTGGCGCTACGAAAACGAAAAGAAAAGAAAATTAAATAAAAGAAAAGAAAGAAAAAGGAAAAAGAAAAGAAAGAAATGAAAGAGGCGGTGGCCCCTTAGTTTAAAGAGCAAAAACGAGAACAGAAAGAAGATAGAAATGGGAGAGAGCCTAGAACGTAAAAATAAAGACAAAAACGCCAGAAATTAAAGGAAAAGGAGAAGGAAAAAAGTAGAATTTTTACCCCGAAACATCCAGGTAATGGTGTTAATCCATTATTTCAGATTATTACGTGTGTTAGAATATATTTTAACGGTAAAAATTAGGATATTAGACATCGTTTTAATAAGTTCAATTGATAGTTTTAAGGGTTAATTGGACCTCGATAATGGAACTGATTATATATTTATACTTAGGGAATTATGGGAAACCCATAAATATAATTTATTTAGGGGTTGGTTATGTGACTTTGAACCCTGTACATAGGCCTGGCCTGCGTATTGCGTATGCGAATTGAGTATCAGGTTCCTAACCGGATTGCCCTAGGATATAGGGAATGAAGCCTTTAGCCTAATTTGATATATTTTCTGCTTATTGAATAAGCAGGATCATTTGGCAGTGAATCAAAAGGATAAAGCGTGTATATCACATGCAAAAGAAATGATGAGTAATACACTTGTATAATTGTGTTGGTTAACAGACTATGGCATCAAAAACTATCATTGCTGACTTAAACAACGGTGACAAACTGAACAGTGAAAATTATGATATTTGGAGCCGTAAGATGTGGTATGTGCTAGAAGAGAAAGATGCTCTAGAAGCCATTAACCATGTCATGGATTGCCTAGAGGAGGGTAACGCTGCCCAATATAGGAGATCTTGAGGCTTACAATTTCTGGAAAAAGAAAGATGCCACTGCTCGTGGAATCATTTTAAGCTCAGCTATGGATGATTTCATCCATGAATGTGAACAATTCCCTACTGCTCATGCCATGTGGGCACATTTGAGAGAAATATATGCGGGTACAACAGTGACTCGCCTTAGACAGCTGACTATCAAATTTGACACTTACAAGAAGCGTCATGACCACAGTATCAAACAATACCTTAGGGTGATGTCAAACATGATAGCTCAACTCAAAAGTGTTGGTCTTATTTTCTCTGATAAGCAGGAAGTTCAGGCAGTGATCCGGTCTCTTCTCAACAATTGGGAACATCTGAAAGTAAAATTGACCCACAATGACAACATCAAAATTTTTGTTGATGTTTCCCGCCATGTGGAACTTGAAGATGAGCGGCTTGGTGCTACGAAAACTATACCCACTGCCTATGTGGCAGAATCAAGTGGTAAAAAGGCTTCAGGATTCAAGCGCAAAAATGACAGGAAGAAAGGCGGAAAGGGCAAAGAGACTGGTGAGGGACCCTAAAAGAAAAGAAACAAACCGAACTCCAAGAAGGTAAAGCGATTCTTTAAGAAGAAAGACAAGAGCAAGATGAAATGCTACAACTTCCAAGTGCCGGGACACTTTGCTCGTGAATGCACTAAGCCGAGAAAGGTAGCATTTCAAAATGCATATCTAAGTGCTACATTTGTTTCTAGCATAGTTTTATTAACTGATTAACTGAATCTTATCCTGTATGTATTGTAGACTCAGGGGCCACCGACCATGTGACTCGTGATCGAGAAGCATTTTTGGAGTACCGTCGGGTTCTATCTGGATCGAGGTGCATTTATGTAGGAAATAATGCAAAATTTGAAGTCAAGAGGATTAGAACTTGCAGGATAGACTTGCGTGGTGGCCAAACTTTGATGTTGCATGACGTCCTATATGCTCCAGAAATTCGACAGAACTTAATATATGTGTATGTTCTTCTTAATTTAGGTTTATGTTTGAACATTAGTCGCAGTGTTATGAGAGTTACTCTCGACAATGTCTTTTATGGTTCTGGACATCTTTATGATGGTGTCTTTATGTTGAGTTGTAATCCTTCTACTTATGACTATTATGTGGACCATTGTGTTATGGCATGTTCTTCTAATAATAGAGATGTTGATATTATTACATGGCATGATAGATTAGGTCACATTGGGCAAGATCGAATAAATAGATTGGCTAAGGAAGGACACTTGAGTTCTTTCTCGAAAATTAAAATGCCAACTTGTGAACAATGTCTTTCCAAAAAGATTACACATAAACCTTTTGGGAAGGCTAAAAGAGCTGACTTCCCATTGCAGTTAACCCATTCAGATATTTATGGTCCAGTGAACGTGAAGGCAAGATTTGGTGCCTTGTATTTCATTAAGTTTGTTGATAATTTCACGTGTTTTGGTTATGTTTATTTGATTTCTCATAAATCCGAAGCACTTGAGTGCTTCAAACGATACATGAATGAAGTTGAGAATCAACTAGACATGAGTATAAAAACTCTAAGAACTGATAGAGGGCGTGAATATCTATCAAGACAATTTAATAAATTGTGTAGTGAAAAAGGCATCACCAGACAAAAAACTATTCCTTATACACCTTAGCAAAATGGTGTAGCAGAAAGAAGGAATAGAACTCTATTGGACATGACAAGGTCCATGATGGCACAAGCTAATTTACCTATCTCCTTTTAGGGAGATCAATATTAACTGCGGTCTATATATTGAATAGAGTGCCTTCTAAGTCAGTTGCTTCCACTCCTTATGAGACTATGAACCGACCAGAAACCAAACTTGAATCATTTACAACCTTGGGGTTGTGCTGCATTTATAAAAGATTCTTTTAACAAGTTTGGTAAACTGGGTCCAAAAGGCAAGAAATGTATCTTTATAAGATACTCAGAACACTCCAAAGGGTATGTGTTTATTGGTGAATTGGAGGATAGAAGTGTTACTGAAATTGAATCACGAGATGTCATATTTTTAGAAAAAGCAAATTAAAGGGCTATATAATATCCTAAGGTCGTGCCGTGCCGTCTTCAACCGTTTCCCGAAAGTAAATTTTTGTACTATTTTCTTCCTCTTATTTTATATACTATTGTTCCTAAGATGGGTGAAGTAAATGATGGAGAGTCTCTTTACGAAATGTTGAACTCAGATGGTCAGCAAGTGTCTTTTGACACATTTGATGATCTAATTGATCATGAGTATGGTGCTGATCCGAGTGGGAGCTTTTGTAATGCAAGATCCTTTTTTGTGAATTTGAGTCTCAACTAAGAAACAGTGCTAGGAAAGGTGTACCTAAACGTACTTATGACATTGAGGATTACGTTTTCCTAGTGTCGACATCGGAAGTGAACGAGCCAAATTCCGTTACCGAGGCTTTATCGAGCCCTGAAAAGGATGAGAGGATGAAAGCAATGAAAGAAGAACTAGAGTCTATGAGAACAAACAAAGTCTGGGACTTAGTTGATCTTCCACCTGAGCGTAAAGCAATTAAGAACAAATGGGTTCTGAAAATTAAACGTAAAGCGGATGGATCAATAGAAAGATACAAGGCACGACTGGTAGCAAAAGGCTTTACTGAGCAAGCAGGAATTGATTATGAGGATACTTTTTCGCCAGTTGTGAAGTTTACCTCAATTCGCTTACTTTTAGCTATTGTTGCGCGTTTGGATCTAGAATTATACCAAAAGGACGTAAAGACAGCTTTTCTCAATAGAGAACTGAACGAGGAGATCTACATGGAACTACCTGTAGGTTTTATCGTTAAGGGCCAAGAAAATAAAGTATGTAAATTGAAAAGATCTATTTATAGTCTAAATCAGTCTTCAAGACAATGGTACTTGAGAATTCACGAACAAAATGATCTCATATGATTTTACTATGTTTGATGAAGACCATTGTGTTTTTGTTAAAAGGTCCAATGATATGTTTGTAATTCTTTCTCTTTACGTGGATGATATATTAATGGCTAGAAACAATTTGGAGTATCTAAAGATAATTAAGTCATGGCTTTCAAGGTCATTTGACATGAAAGATATGGGTGAAGCAGATTATATCCTTTGAGTTAAGATCCAAAGAAACCGTTCCAAGAAGCTATTGAGTCTGTCTCAAGAAACATATATAAAGAAAATTCTGGAAAGCTTTCGAATGAGTGACTGTAAACCCATGGATACTCCTGTAGTGAAGGGTGAAGCTTTATGCCTTGAAATGTGTCCTCATACTCAATGAGAAAAGGAAGAAATGTCTCGAGTTCTATACTCAAGTGTTATCGGGAGCTTGGTGTACGCTATATTGTGTACTCGACGCTGATATTTGTTATGCCGTAGGTCTAGTTAGTAGGTGATGTTTGGCATATTATGCCTATATTTCCTTAATATTTCCTCACGTTTGAGCTTGTTATTCGCTCGTTTTATAGTTTATGAATGTGGTTTTACACTGATTTGATGTCGTGCGTGTGTAGGTTGTTACACAGTGCAATTGGAGCTTTTAGGAGCTTGATTGAGCAAGAATTGAATGGAAGTTGATTGAGGATTGGATTGAGCACACGAGGGCACGACACGAGCTAGATTTCGAACCAAGGAAAACGCATTTTGGCGGGCGCTTTGGGGCACGTGGCGCGCCAGTTATAGCGCCCAGTGCCCCAGCACGATTCCTAGAGCGCCGCGTGGCAAAGGCGGAGGAGTTTCGATGTCTTCTGGTTGTTGTAGCGCGTTACGAGGCGCGGGGCGCCCGTTATAGCGCCCCTTGTGCGGATTTTTACTTCCTATTTCGTCTAGGCTTGGGTCTAACTTATTACCAGGCCTTTGTAAACCCTATAAATACTCTTTTACTTAGTTTTTGAGAGGAGTTCAGACTTTGGAGCAATTGGAGAGCTCATAACATCAAGAACAAGAGTTTTTCTTCCTTCCATTAATCTATTACATCATTATTTCATTATTTCATCAAATCCTTGTGTTGTTATTATGAGTAAGCGTGGCTAAATCTCTAGTTCTAGGGTTAGAGTACTTCATGAAAGTTGATGTTTGAAGATTGATTCCCATTAATTGAATCCCATAACGGATTGCTTATTCTTTCTTGATTTCACTTGTGTAATTGTCAGGGCCCGATTATTACGCATTATCTATGGTTTTTAGATTGAACTCGAAAGAGGGAATTTATTAACGCAATAAGAAAGAGTAGGGCTAGATTGTGAACCCGGGTATCGGGGAACCAATTTGTGAGTAGGATAGACATATAATTGCTCGCCTAGCTTAACTAATTACAGAAATCGTTAATGCGTGCACGTAATTCAACTCATAGACATATAGGGATCGGAGTAGCCTGCATAGACCGTGAAGAATCGAAAGGTTTTCACGGGTACATTTAAACTGTTAGTTAGTAATCCGGGATTTAAGAAGTGGAATCAATTGGAAAACTCAACTGGATTGTTCGTAACTCTGACCCTGGACCGTCTCCTTATTACTGATAACAACCAATTTTTGCTCCATTATTTGAATTCACTTTTACCCTCTTAATTACTGTTCCTTAGATACTAAACTCATCACTATTGGAAAAGATCCCTGGATAGTTAGTTAGAAATTGTTTGTTAAGTGTCAGTCTGAATAGTCCTCGTGGGAACGATACTCTACTTATCACTTTATTACTTGTCGACCACGTATACTTGCGTGTGCATTTAGGAGCAACAAGTTTTTGGCGCCGTTGCTGGGGACTAAACAATTGACTGTTTCTTTTCAGACAGTTTATTACTTTCTATTCAGGTTTAATTATTGTTTTGAGTTTTGTGCTGTTTCAGGTATTAGGTCCTGCTTGATCTTTACCTACAGGAATGGCAGCAGAACGAGCTTTAGCTGTGCGAGATGTTGCTCTCCCCAGCCTGGAGGGAGTAGCCTCGAGCATAGTTAAGCCTGAAATTACTGGAAACTTTGAGATTAAGTCCGGCATGATACAACTGTTACATGTGACTGGGCAATATGGTGGATTACTTCATGAAGATCCGCAGCAACATATCCAGAATTTCTTGGAGATCAGTGATACTTATACACCAGCGGGAGTTCCTACTGATTATATTCGTTTGACGTTGTTCCCGTTTTCACTGATTGGGGCAGCAAGGAAGTGGTTAAAGGCTGAAAAGCCTGGGTCTATCACTACTTGGGAGGATTTGGCTAAGAAGTTCTTGGCTAAATTTTATCCATCTGCCAAGACAGCCCGGCTGAGGAGTGAAATTATGTCCTTCAGACAGATAGAAGGAGAGTCTTTGTATTCAGCCTGGGAGCGATTTAAAGCTTTATTGAGAGATTGTCCACACCATAACCAATCCAATGAGGTTATTGCACATACTTTTGTTGAGGGGTTGAATGCGCATACTAAGATCGTGGTAGATGTTGCTGCTGGAGGCCAAGTATTAGCCTTAAATTTTGACCAGATCTATGATTTACTAGATAAGTTTTCGCAGAGCAATCCTGATTGGCAGGGAGATGGTAGAGCTATTACGCAGAAATCTGCAGGGGTACTTCAGTTAGATGCAGTTTCAGAGCTAAGGGCGAGGATGGATGCTATTTCCAATCAAATTAGCAAGTTAGCTCTGCCAAAGACTCAGCAACCAGTGGCTCCAGTGCAACAACTCCAGAGTTTTTGTGAGGTTTGTGGTCAAGACCATGCTACATAGGTTTGCTCCTCTAATCCAGAGTTAGTTTATTACGTGGGTAATCAAAACAGGCTGCAGGGTCAAAATCAGTTTGGTAATGCTTATTATCAAGGCAATACGAGAGCCCCAAATAATTACCACCCACTTCCAGCTCCACCACAGCAGGTTAGCAATTCAGTTGAAGATATGCTAAAGCAGATAATGGCGGGCCAGCAGAGAATGATAGCTGACACTGCAGCCCATGCACAGGCCATACAAGATCTTGCCAATGCTCAAAAGAACTTGGAGCACCAGTTGGGGCAGTTGGTGGGAGAAATAAGTACTGTTAAAAAGAGCCTGAACAATGTCTTGCAGTGACTTCAATTGAAGATGGAGAGCTGATGGCCAAGTCTGAGGAGAGAGCTGAAATAGAAAAAGTTGAAAAAGTGGAGAAGGTAAGGAAGAAAGAAGAGAGAAAGGAGGCACCTCTGCCGCCTCCACCATTCCCCCAGAGACTTATACCATCGAAGGATCTGGCCCAGTATCAAAAATTTATGAGTATGTTGAAAGAACTTCAAGTTAATATTCCTTTGACTGATGTGTTTGAATTGATGCCATCCTTTGTGAAGTTCTTAAAAGAGATTTTAGTCAAGAAGAAAAAGCCTCAAGAGATAGATACAGTTGAGTTAGTTGAGGAGTGTAGCACAATCTTGAGCAAGCTACCTCCAAAACTTCAAGATCCTGGGAGGTTTACTATTCCATGTACCATTGGAGGGCATGATATCACTGGTGCCTTGTGTGATTTGGGTGCGAGCATAAATCTCATGCCTCTGTCTGTTTGCAAAAGGTTAGGACTAGGAGTAATCCAACCCTCTTCAGTTATTCTTAAGATGGCGGATGGATCACTCACTCACCCTGATGGTAAGTTGGAGAATGTGTTGCTTAAAGTTGGTAAGTTTACATTCTCTGCTGATTTTGTAGTCCTAGATTATGAAGAGGACCGAGAAGCTCCAATCATTTTCGGGAGACCATTCTTAGTCACCTCGAAGGCAATTATTGACATGGAGCTGGGTGAGATGACTGTTAGAGCGCATGGAGAAAAGGTTACTTTCAAGGTGTATATTGAGAAGGAGCACATAGCTAAGGTTGAAGAGTGCTCTATGATCGAATGTGTCAGACAAGAACATGGAAGTAAACCAAATGAAGTGAAGATGGGTTTTCTCAAAGAAAGGAAGAAAGCAAAAGTTCGTCGTAAGAAGAGAAGACATAAATGCTGGAAGTGAGCTAAAAGTTTCGTCGTGCCACGACGTTAACTAAGGCGCTTCTCGGGAGGCAACCCGAGTTTGTACTTGTATTGCAGGTTCATGTAATGTCGAGGCTAAGTGTCACGTAGTTTTTATTTATAGTGTCACGTAGTTTTTATTTTTCCTTGGATTGCAGGTTCATGTAATGTCGAGGCTAAGTGTGGGGTGTCTTCACCCTTGCCTAATATTGATGACCTGTTGGGGGAAGTCTGAGTACCTCATACTATATGGAAGCTTGGAGGATGCTAGCACCAAGGACTAGAGTCTTCAGGGAAGTTTTCTTTACCCTTGCACTTGCTTATTTTTAGCACTGAGGACAGTGCTTAGTTTAAGTGTGGGGTGGGGAACTACCCTTTATTTTTGAGGTTAGGGATGCATGTACCGTAGGATTTTCTTTTGTCACTTGACTTTATTTTGATTTGTTTCTTGCTTTAATATATGAAAAAAATAATTAGAAAACCAATGAAAAAATTTCAAAAAGATTTTCCTTTTAGTTTTATTAGTGGTACATGTCATCCACCCCGTGGTTTTCCTTATAGCCTCGGTTCTTTTCCACGGGGAGACCTTTGAACCGGGTAGTTTTTTATTTTTAGGATTAGAGTAGTTAGTTGTAGGTGGCCCTAGACGAAGGAAATAGGTGGAATGCTAGGTGCCTTTGATTTAGTTAATACCGGTGGACTTGAATTGATTGCATGTGCTAGTTGTGGTGTCCTTGGGTTTTAAATTGTGATGCATGCCTAGAGAAAAAAAAATGGAACGACCCCCTTGAGATGCTTGAGTCCACTTGCTTGACTTTGTTGTGAACCTTTGTGCATTAGTGCTTAATTTTCCACAAGTTGCACTCTAGATGCCTGATTGAGAGTTGTTAATGGAACCTTTTTGTGTGGATCATGTGCAATGTGTGTGTGAGGCATATTTTTGTTTGCTCCATGTTTGCATATTAATGTCTAGAACTTGCCCCGTGTGTGTGCAAAGCGAAATCCTAGGTTTGCTCTAGTCGGGAAATGATAGAAGGCCTTCTTTTGATTTTCCTACCCTTACATATATACCTTGAAAAAAATTATTGTGATTTCTTTGACCCTTTTTGTTGGCACCCACACCCCGAGCCTACCCATTTGTTCTAAATTGTCTCTTTTGGCCCTTTACTCTTTAAGCACTTTAGTTGATATTGTGTTATTATTTTGGAGTTGTGGTTGGATATTGGGAGGTTTTTGAGTGGAACTAATGAAGAGGAATACTTGTGAAGATTGTGTAGTAGGTTTATGAGCATTGGCAAGGTTGGAAAATAATGAAATTGAAAAGAAAAAAAAGAGCAAAGTTGAAAAGAAAAGAAGAAAAAAATTGTGGAAAAGAAATAAAGAGAAAAGAATATTCATTCCTTGCTAGTGTGTGCTTAAAGAAAAATATTGCTACTTGTTGAGAGGGTGTGTGTGAAAGTTGTTGATTGGGTGGCTTTGACGAGAATGGTGTTTGAAATAATTGTGATGTATTAAAGTGCTTAGGGAGGTAGTCACTATTACCCATATGTATCCTACCCGCCCCTTAGCCTACATTACAACCTTTTAAAAGTCCTAGTTAATCCCGATTGGAGTGAGCTTACATTAGTGGAGTCCTACACTACGGGCAAGCCTATGGTACATTGTGTGTGACATGTGAGACTTTCATGAGAGTGAGTGAATTCATTTGTTATTGCCCCCGTACTATTCATGATATCTATTGTTGTGTGTGATCTTTGGGGGAACTCTTTTGCTTCATATTGGTGAGGGCACATGGTTTGTATGGAATAGGTAAAGTTGATGGTTCTTGGTTGAATAGATAGGTGTGATTTTATGGGAGCATGGTTGCAATAAGTTGAGTTTGCGCACTTGAGCTATTTTGGGGTGGTTGTTCTCATATTTTTTTGGTTTTGGTAAATTGTTGGCATGTTGTGGATCCATAGTAGTCATGTGTGCATTGGTTCAATGGTCGGTATCAACCATAGTCATGGGCAGACCTATTTTACCTAGGTTGGGAAGTGAGATGTGACTTGCTCGAGGGCGAGCAAGGGTTCAAGTGTGGGGTTGTGATGTTTGGAATATTATGCCTATATTTCCTTAATATTTCCTCACATTTGAGCTTGTTATTCGCTCGTTTTATAGTTTATGAATGTGGTTTTACATTGATTTGATGTCGTGCGTGTGTAGGTTGTTACGCAGTGCAATTGGAGCTTTTAGGAGCTTGATTGAGCACGAATTGATTGGAAGTTGATTGAGGATTGGATTGAGCACACGAGGGCACGACACGAGCTAGATTTCGGACCAAGGAAAACGCATTTTGGCTGGGCGCTTTGGGGCACGTGGCGCGCCAGTTATAGCACCCAGTGCCCCAGCGCGATTCCTAGCGCGCCGCGTGGCAAAGGCGGAGGAGTTTCGACGTCTTCTGGTTGTTGTAGCGCGTTACGAGGCGCGGGGCGCCCGTCATAGCGCCCCTTGTGCGGATTTTTACTTCCTATTTCGTCTATGCTTGGGTCTAACTTATTACCAGGCCTTTGTAAACCCTATAAATACTCTTTTACTTAGTTTTTGAGAGGAGTTCAGACTTTGGAGCAATTGGAGAGCTCATAACATCAAGAACAAGGGTTTTCTTCCTTCCATTAATCTATTACATCATTATTTCAGTATTTCATCAAATCCTTGTGTTGTTATTATGAGTATGCGTGGCTAAATCTCTAGTTCTAGGGTTAGAGTACTTCATGAAAGTTGATGTTTGAAGATTGATTCCCATTAATTGAATCCCATAACGGATTGCTTATTCTTTCTTGATTTCACTTGTGTAATTGTCAGGGCCCGATTATTACGCATTATCTATGGTTTTTAGATTGAACTCGAAAGAGGGAATTTATTAACGCAATAAGAAAGAGTAGGGCTAGATTGTGAACCCGGGTATCGGGGAACCAATTTGTGAGTAGGATAGACATATAATTGCTCGCCTAGCTTAACTAATTACAGAAATCGTTAATGCGTGCACGTAATTCAACTCATAGACATATAGGGATCGGAGTAGCCTGCATAGACCGTGAAGAATCGAAAGGTTTTTACGGGTACATTTAATCTGTTAGTTAGTTATCCGGGATTTAAGAAGTGGAATCAATTGGAAAACTCAACTGGATTGTTCGTAACTCTGACCCTGGACAGTCTCCTTATTACTGATAACAACTAATTTTTGCTCCATTGTTTGAATTCACTTTTACCCTCTTAATTACTGTTCCTTAGATACTAAACTCATCACTATTGGAAAAGATCCCTGGATAGTTAGTTAGAAATTGTTTGTTAAGTGTCAGTCTGAATAGTCCTCGTGGGAACGATACTCTACTTATCACTTTATTACTTGTCGACCACGTATACTTGCGTGTGCGTTTGGGAGCAACAATAGGTATCAATCCAATCATAGAAGAGATCATTGGAAAGCAGTGAAGAAGATTTTACGATACTTGAAAGGAACTGCAGACTATTCACTATGCTATGGTGGATCTGATTTGATGTTGAGAGGTTATATAGATGTCGATTGGGTTGGTGACTTGGATGAAAGAAAGTCAACATCTGGATATGCTTTCTTACTTAATGGTGGAGCTATTTCATGGAAAAGTAAGAAATAAACTTGTATTGCTTTTTCGACTATGGAACCTGAGTTTGTAGCTTATACATATGCAGTACAAGAAGTTGTTTGGTTGAAGAGATTCATTGAGCATCTAGATATTGCAAAAGAATCCTCAAGGATCGATAATTTTATATTGTGATAGTCAGGCGGCTATTGATTTTATAAAAAATCCTAAGCATCATGAAAAGACCAAACACATTAACACCAAGTATGAGTACTTGAGAAACATAGTTGCAAGTGGTGACGTTCCAATACAATACATGCCTATGCTGAAAATGGTAGCCGATCCTTCTACAAAGGCGATACCTAGAGACCAGTTTGAGAAACATGTTATGACTCTAGGTTTGCGTAGAATATGACTATATTTATGTATTGTAAAATAATTTGAATGTTATGCTCATCAATATATTACTATTTTTATGATTGTATGTGATGAAATCTGTTTATGTTAAGTGTGTCAAACAAGTCACGAGATCGGCTCTCTCACACGAGCGATCGCCTCTGACGTCGAGGAATGTGTAGAGATGAGACCTAATTGAACCTTAATTATACAAGGTCATGCGTGTTTTAACTAAAATGGTAGGTATTGATTAGAGTTCGGACTTATGGATTCATATATCTTATATGACTTGTTTTCGCAAGCAAGATGTGAGTTTTTCAGAAGATTGAATTTGAGGATTGTTTGAACAAAAAAATCGGGTTAGACATTTAGAAGTGTCTAGACCAAGATCTGTACGGTATTTATATATTTTAGAATGAGACACACGCGCCGAATTAGGCAAGAACACCGTAACGCGTGTTTCATACCACGTGTGCTAATCGACCAACAGGGTAATAGAAGAGTGGATCCCTACTTCTTTATTGTGTGAGACCCTAAGAAAAATCAATGTGATTTTTCATTGGAATACTCTTTGACTTTTTTACTGTCTCTTGAAGTACCAATTCATGTTGCTACTTTAGCATGTTACTAATAGCCATGAGTGATTCGGCAATACGGTGCATGTCTAGGAAAGCAGCTGATTTGGAATAAATAGATTCGAGTAGAAAGGGAAGACAATTAAAATCATTTATAACTTAACTTGTATTCACAGGTCGACCATTACATTTACCATGAGGGTTTCAAGTGTAATTGTGATACAATGTTATATAGGAACTCGAGTTCACCTCGTTCGAGGATGAGAGATCGGATAACTTGCTACTGGAGTAGCGAATAAAGTCTGGGGTATTGCGAGTAATGAAATCCTCATGTTAGTAGTGAGTCCTTTCCATATGTGATTGGATTTCTGCATGGAATTGTTGTAGAACCTTTATAGGTATAGCTCTTAAAGATGCTCGCAGGTCGTACGAACTATTTGTCTGTATGAATTATGTGTGTAATTGATATGGAACTGGTTCGGATCCAGTCCACCATGTGCAAAGTGGGAGATGTTAGAAAGTGGGCTTGTGCGGGCCGCCCATGTGGACTGACCCGGCCCAATACCTGACCCATTTGGAAAAGAAAAAGAGGAAATAAAATAAAATAGAGAAGAGGTTGGATAAACACTAACTTCCTGGAAGAAGTTACTGCACGTTTATTATTTTGAACGTGGGAGTAGTTTTCCCAAAAAAAAAACCGTATCTTTTCCTCCTCTTTATATAGTATTCCTACGTGTTTCTTTTTCTATAGTGTGGAAAAAAAAGAACAAAGACATTTTCTTTGTGATTCTTCTCTCAAAAACACGCACAAGAAAAGATATTTAGTTTGTGGAGAATATACCTTGTTTTCCAGTAATTCAATGTTACATTTGGAGCAAGTGCCCGGTCGTATTTTGATTTTCGATGTGTTAATCCGTTAAAATGTACGCAAATTCGTTCATATTATGGCTTTATATTCTAACAATTTGAAAATATAAACTATAGTTGAATCATTTTTTTATGTGGGATGAGCACTTTTGAGGGTGGTCTTGATTTGGTGAGCTATTTTTTACTGGTCTTTAAAGGCTAAGCAGTTTTTTAACACTTTTTATAGTATTTCTACTTTTACCCCTTAAACATTATTCTACCACCATTTCACATTCACACTTTCTGTCTCTACATATCCACTTTCTCTCTCTATACACCAAATCCTAACCCCACCACAGCTACCACCACTAACCAACCGTGCCACCACAACTTCCGCGCCACCACCGTAACCACCATTGCTATCCCAGTACTAGTAGCATAACCATAGCTGTACCTGCTTCGATCTGATCCCGAACCATAGTCACCATCATCATCACCTTCATTACCTTTCTCCAATAGCCACAACCAGTCACCACCGTATAATCAGAGCTTCGATTTCGCCGAAGCTACGGTCAAGTATAGAAATAGAAGCGATAATAATATCAAGATCGGAAAAATCAAGATTTGACCTGTACATACAGCTTCCCATAGATCGACAGTGAGACGAGTAGATCGAATTAAGTCAAATTCAGGAAAAAAAGTGATTTTCTTGACTAATGACGACCGTGAACCTCCTTTGCATCTTCCTGCCACCGCAGCTCTGCCAATTACCTGAACATCTCCTATTATAAGCTAGATTATGAGAAGATTGGTCGATTTAAGTTGCTTGGATTATTGTTAATTGAGAGTTAAAATCCTTTAGAAAACTTTTAAATATTTCAATCTGATGCAACTACGGGTTTGGAAACGGTTCGATTTTGTAACTTTTGGATTTGATTCTGTACTTCCGGGTTTGTAAATGTATTCTAATCCAATTCAAACAAAAATATTTTTAGTTTGATTCCATTGTTTTCAGTTAACTTATTCTTTTTTGACGTTTTTTCTTGTAGATGTGAGTATCTGTTGGCATAGAGAAGAATTGGCTTAAGAAACTGAATCTCCATTGTGAAACAGAACACCCCCGTTTCTTGCCATGTTTCTGTTACCACCACTATTCCGGTCCCCGTGATGTCGACACAGCAGCGATGGTGGTGATGCTAATGACTTGATGAATTTGATGATGACAATTTCAAGTAATGTATTTGTAAAATAAAATGGACAAATGATGCCAGATTGGCATTGTTTTATTTTACTTTGAATTTTTTTATATGTGCAAAGTGATGACTATTTGGCATCACTTGCTTGTAAAAAAGATAAAATAATTTGGTTCACTTATTAATAAATGCAGACGGATTATCATCATTTTATGTTTTATATGTTTTTTTAATGAATGAAATTGGGACAATTTGGCATCATTTCTTCATAAACGAACATACTATTTGGTTCAATATATGCATAAATACAAACAAATTATCGTTGTTTAAATATATAAAAACTTGAAAGTCTTTTTTATGGATGTGTGAAGTGAGGCCGATTTGGCCTCATTTCTTCACAAAACGGACACAATTATATGCATAAACAACAACTGAATTTTCATTATTTCTAAATATAAAAGCACTTGAAGGTATTTTTGTAAATCAATAAAGTAAGGCCGATTTGACATCATTTCTTCCCAAAACGAACATGATTTTTTGCTTATTGTATGAACAAATGACGCCTGATTGGTCTTATATTTTATTTTGTTTTGATCTTTGTATATGAGCGAAGCGATGACGATTTGGTGTTATTTATTCATAAAATAGATGTGAAATACAGACGGATTGGTTGCCTTGTATATGAGCGAAACGATGCCGATTTGACATTATTTATTCACAAAATTGGCGTGAAACACAACCGGGTTGGCACTGTTTTCTACTGTATAGGAAGCAGTGGCATTTTTTTTGTAATTTTGGAGGTAAAATGGTGCTTTGGCATTTTTGTAATTACAGCTTCAAAAAATGGTCGGTTGCATTTTTATAATTACGAGAAGTTCTCTATTAATAAGGGTATTTTTGTACTTTCAGCTTCATTTAATGGTAAAGTGCTTATGTTTTCAAGACCACAAAAAAATAGCTTACCAAATCAAGACCGAGTGCTTTTCTGCTTATTTTTGTAATTCACCCTCGTTGAGTTAGTTTCATTCAATTCCAAAACAAGTAGAAATATGCCATAGATTCTAATTCATTGTTGGACACACTAACTTCGTATGCTGAACAATCTGAAATCACTATGTTTTCTCTTGCTAATTCCTATAAACCGTTACAGCACAAGAGTATCATCGCAAAACCTTCACTTCTTTGCCTCTAAATTAACCAAGATCAGTTCATTCGCAAGTGAATCACAATATCCATACTATTAAAACCTAAATAGTTTGTCTATCAAAACCTAAACATCAAGTTTATTCTCAAGTAGGTAGAAAATGCTAGCTGAAAGATAGCAAATCATAGGGGGAAGAACAATCAATGCAATCACCGTGGTTATAGAATTCACAAGCACATTACCTCGATTTGTCACCACAAATTTTGTTCCTGCAAGAAAATTAGGATACAATGATATTTATTTAGTGATATTTGAGAAAAAATGTCATAAAAGATATACTTTCATGACATTTTTGTACAAGCGCCATACAAAACAATGACACCTGCTTCAAAATGTCATAAAATTAATAACTAATTTATCGATTATTAGTGACACTTATAAGTAACAGGCAACAGCCATGATTTCCATACATTTTTTTTTGTTTAGCAAATTAAACTTCCCTCATCCCTCATTAGTAAAACGTTCCCCCATTATTCCAACATAAACTTTCGCCCCATTACCTTTTTACGAACCCCTCATTACCTCCTTCCAATGAACCAAGCAAGAAAACCCATATACCATTTCCAATTCCTGAGAAAGTTGGATGGAGCCAGCACGGCAAGTTCGTCAAATTATAAGTTTGTATATTCTCAAGATACCTATTTGGTTGTTAATCATACGCCTATGTTTATAACTTTAATGTTATACGCTGTACAACTTTGGTCTGGCTCTTTTCCTGCAAAATTGGTACCTTCTTGAAATATTTTAGGTACTTTTATTGTTTTCATATCTCCGTAAATTACCACTTTGGAGTGCTTTATGTTTTGGTTTCAGCTCAATCTTTTATAAATTGCTATAACAGTTGCTTGCTTACATTTTTTTGTTACCTTATCTTTTTAAATTTTAATGTACTCTTTTATCTTTGGTTTACACTCAAAAATCTTTTTTTCATCTTCATCAGTATTTGATATGCAACAATTAGAGTCAAGAACAGAAATGTTTGTGAAAAGGGTGTCGCCATATTCCAGTCTCCGCTTTGAAGTTAAGCATTGGAGTTTATCAATAATTAGCATTCTTAGCCTGTTCAAAAGATGCATTAGGTGATAAATTTGTATTGTTTGAGAACCATTATTAAATGGTGTTATGAGACATTTAAAAATAATAGAAGTGACTCTTTGTTTAATTGTTTCAACCAAAATTCTTTTATGGAATATGATGTTAGGGCATATTTCCTATATTTTTTATAATAGTATTTAATACTTTCAGATAGTTTTTATAGTAATACATGCCCAACAATGCTTAATTTGTGATATGATTCTAACTTGGTGTGTTTGAATGACTTGGGTATGAATTTGTGGAATTTTGGAGCAAGATGACTACATTTTTTTGGAGAAGTCCGAAGTCAAAATTGAAGTAGAAAAATGAAGTAGAGTAGTGTAAAAACCAGTGGAGTAATGGGCTTTGTAAGCTCTTTATATGAACCTTACAACATTTATACATTGTATGAGAAGTTGTGAGACCTGAGAGTTGACCATACAAGGATTCTTACATTGTATGGGCTGTTGTACGACTGGGAACTCTCCTATCTGAATTTGGACTAGCCTAGGGCGTTTGTTACTCACTTTATTCCATATATAAACCCTTGCAAACATATTACTAGACCTTCTTACGTACTTTTGGAGGAAAGGAACATAGTAGAGACTAGAGCAATTAAGATTCATCTTTTGAGTTGTAATTTCTTCTTTCCTTTCTATGGTTTCATGACGTTCGGATTATTTTATGAGAAAGCTACCATGACTATGAGTAGCTAAACACTATTATTCTAGGGTTATGAGTTAACCATGAAAGTTGTACTCCAAAGTTGATTGAATAGGGCTAAGTGCACAAAAGGCCAGTTTTGCCACTGGTCTTAGGGCAAAGGCCACTAAAACTAAAACATTTACTTTATGGCCACTTACATTACACCCACCATAAATGGAAAAAGCAAAAAGACTAAATTACCACTCAGCTTATATATAACAACCAGTTCGTTATTTCTCTGTTACTGCTGCTGCTGCTGAATTATGAATCAATTTTCTTCACCAATCTCACTTTTCAATTTCTCTTCACAATTTAGCTTAAAAATTGTAAGTATTCTACGATTCAATTTTACGTTATGCTGTATTAAGACAGAATTTGAACTAAGTTCAATCTATGTGAACTGAATTTCAGAGAAATTCGTTTAAAATTTAGTAGTTTAATACGTCAATGTGCCGTTGATGACTGAACTTCAGTATCGCCATTGTTGTGTTAAGTATCAGCACTGAAGTTTGAACTAACAATTCATTTCATTATGACTGAACTTCAGTGTTAAATATTCTATGTTTGATATGGCGCTGAACTTCAGTCCTTATCGCCATTGTCACGTGAACTTCAGTGCTTAAGTGCTGAAAATTCATTCAAATAGGAGTAAAGTTTGAATTAGATTCAGTTTATTAGATTGAACTTGACATATATTTAGTTGATTTTCAATCGAATTTTAATATATTCAGTCTATATGAACAGAGCATCCGACATCCCTAGGATTGAACTTAAGTTAATAAACAGAGAACTTCAATCCTATGTGGACAGAATTTTCCACGTCCTAGAGGGCAGAAGTTCAGCGCCATATCGATTGAAGTTCAGTACTTATACAATAGAACTTCAGTTCAACGCCATATCGATTGAAGTTCAGTACTTATGTAAATAGAACTTCAGTCCAGGGCCATATCGATTGAAGTTCAGTCCATCTCTGTTGAGCTTTGGTTTTGAAGAATGACAAACGAGAAGGACTCAGTGGTCAGGAAGAGGAACCTAGTCCTTGGATGGAAGGGCACGACTGATCGAAAAGAGTTGCGGGTTGCAAATCTCTGCGGAACTAGGAATAGTGGCGCGTGAATAAATATGCATCCTAGTAAGACTAAAAGAGGCGGTGCCCAGGCTGTGTCTTTGAAGTGTGAATAGGAGTTGGACTTCAACAAGGAAAAGAGTCACTAGGAATCCCGTCTTACCATAATTATAGAGATTCCTTGTAGGACTAAACTAGGGTTGCAAGGCCCGTATAAATACAAGTAATTGATGCAGCCGTAAATAAGCTATTCACAAACAGAGAGTTGAGAGCATATAAAGGCGATCCAGCATCTTTCTACGTGATATAACTGAAGAAGACAACTGGTGTGCGCGAGTTGTTTGAGACTAGATACTTTGTCTAGGTTCATTGCGTTGTAAGTTGTCTTAGTTTGAGCGTTCATTATTTTTACCTATTGGCTTATTGTAGAAGCATATGTATTAGGTGAACTTGTGAGAAATTGCTTACAAAGCTAGAGTTTAGTTTGGTTAGTGATTAGGGTCTAGAGTGTAGCCCCTTGGTTACAGAGTCTTGTAATCAGAAACTTGCTCGTTGTGTTAGTGGATTGAGTTCTCAAATCCCAGAGTGTGGGTCGTGGTTTTTCTCCCTTGAGCAAGGAGTTTTCCACGTAAAATTCTCGTGTTCTTTGTGCGTGTGGTTGGTGTGTTGCAGTGTTTGAAACAGCGAAGTTGTAAAGGCAAGAACTGGGATCTTGACTCAGAAGAACCAGGTTCTTAAAACAAAAATCGGTAGACACTATTCAACCCTCCTTCTAGTGTCCTTAGGAGGTGCATAGATTATAACAAGTGGTATCAGAGCAGGTCTTCTCGTGTGAGGTTAACACCTTGAGAAGGATCAGAATCATGAGCGCACCACCTACTATTACTGAAGGACAATCAGTTCAGAGGCCTCCACAGTTTAATGGGCAGTACTATGCCTGGTGGAAGAACATCATAGAAAATTACATATGTGCTGAAGACTATCAACTCTGGCTGATAGTATCTAAAGGAAACCTGATCCCCACTAAAATAGTTGGTGAAGGAGCTACTGCAAAACAAGAACCCAAACTGAAAGAGGAGTTCAATGAGATGGATTACAAGATGATTGAAAAGAATCACAAAGCCAAACGTTTGGTCATTTGTGGCCTTGGTCCTGAGGAGTTTAACAGAGTATCATCTTACAAGACGGCTAAGGAAATTTGGGATGCCTTGCAGGTTGCGCATAACGGAACCACCGAAGTAAAGGACTCAAAGAGAAGAATGCTGAAGAGACAATTTGAGCTATTCTCTATGGGTGAGAAGGAATCAATCCAGGATATGATGACCAGGTTGACCATAATTACTAATGAAATGAGATCCCTAGATATGGAATTACCAGAAGTGGAGATGGTCGATAAGATTCTAAATGTGCTTCCTGAAGCGTGGGAACCCAAGATGACTGCCATCATTGAGTCTAAACCTTTAAGATCCATCAAACTTGAAGAACTAGTTGGTAGCTTGAAAACTCATGAGATGATGAAAGACTCAAAAGCTAAACCAGCTTTAAAGAAGGACAAGACTCTTGCGCTTGAAGCAACTGAGGAAACTGATGAATATATTGACTTGCAATCAGTTGAAGCAGCAATGGTTAGTGCCCTAAGTCAGAAGCTTAACCTGGGAAGATTCAAAGGCTTCAAAAGAAGTGGCAAGGAGAATTCTGGCAGGAAGAACATAGTCGACAGTCCGGATTACTCAGAATGCTTTAAGTGTTTCAAGAAAGATCACGCCGTTATGGATTGTCCTATGTGGGAAATAGAATGGATGAAAAACAAAGCATCTAAGGAAAAGGAGAAGGAGATGTCAAAGGAAAATTACAAAGATAAGAAGAAGTCAAGACGACCTCTAAACTTCAGAGCAGAAAGAAGAAAGAAGAAGGAAGCCTACTATGCCACATGGGGACCAACTGACAGTGAATCTGATCATGAAAAGGATTCCAGAGATGACTCACCACTAGCACTGATGGGCCTGACAGACATCAGTTCAGATGAAGAAGACCCTCGAGAGTTCAGAGGAGGGAGAGATCCGTCAAAGCCACCTGTGTTCAACGGGACTAACTATAAGAGCTGGAAGAAACAGATGAAAATCTTCCTGCAAGCAACTGATTATAGTCTTTGGCTGATCGTGAAGAGAGGACCTCATGTCCCTGTGAAGAGAGCAGCAAATGGAATTCTGGTGCCAAAGAAGGTAGAAGACCTAGATCCTCAAGATCTAGATTGGTTACATGCAAATTCCAAGGCTGAATTGTACCTGAGGAGAGGACTTACCTATGATGTGCTAGCAAGGATACTTGAATGCAAGTCCGCCAAGGAAGTCAGGGAAAAGCTGAAGGAGTTGTACACAGATGACAGCCAAAAGAAGGACTCTGCCCTTATGGCAAATGATGAAGCTGAAACTGCTCATTCAGCAGAGGTATGTTTATCTGACCTTAAGGAAACCTTACATATATATTCTTCTGAAAATTTAATTCTAATCACTGCCACTTTGATTGAGGGTTATGAAAAGGAGAAAATTGAAAAGGATAAATTAACTGAATAGCTAGGTGAGTCTCCTAGAACAACACATTGAACTAGAAGAGGTCAACGCCATCTTAAAAGGGCAGACTCTTGTGTCAAATTCTAAGATCGCTGAACTAGAATTGGAATGCAATCAGTTAAGAGAGAGTATAAATGGTAAGCACGTAATAAGTAAAGTTCAAATCTTTCTGGAAAATGAACTGAAAAGAGCTAATGAGATTCTGTATCAGGAAACTGAAAAGAACAGGATTTTAAACCAAAAGGTTGAAAAATCTGAATTCGAGCTTACCAGATTAACTAAATGGAATAAATCATCAGAAGCAATGAACTGGGTTCTTGAAAATCAAAACAAGGGAAAACAAGGTTTAGGATTCAAGAAACCATTGCCTCCATATAATCCTAAGAGCAAGTACGTAGGGTTGCCTTGCAACATGTTGTGTACCTTTTGTGGTGAAACTGGACACTACAAACAAAGGTGCATGAATGTTAGCAAGGCAAAGGCCAAGAATAAAAGAAGTGTTCTACCTAAATGGGCTATACAGGATTTGATTTATCCATTCTCTCGTAAGAAGGGACCCAAGCTTGTCTGGGTTCCTAAGGCTAACCTCTAATCTGTTTTGCAGGCTGGAGTGAGGGAGAACAACCCAAGTTGGATTCTTGATAGTGGTTGTTCAAGGCACATGACAGGAGATAGAAGAAATTTTCTCACTCGCAGCATTTCAGGGAGGTAGTGTGGCCTTCGGAGGAGGAAAAAATGGTCAAATCGTGGGAATTGGAAAGATTGGGAGAAATCTGGATCATGCAATTGAAAATGTTTACTGTGTTGATGGTCTTAGAAATAATCTGCTGAGCATCTCCTAACTATGTGATAGAGGCAATGAAGTGAGCTTCTCCTCTGTAGGATTTATTGTGAAGAACCTACAGAGTGGAGAAATTGTTATGGAAGAAAAGAGGGTGAACAACGTGTACAAAGCATCGCTGAAGTCATTACCTGAAAACAACTTGACATGCTTGAATGTGCAAGAAAGTGACTCTCAGCTATGGCACAAAAGGATGGGTCATGCAAGTCTCTCACAACTGAACAAGCTTGTATCTAAGGAGCTGGTTCGTGGATTGCCAAGCAAGAGATTTGAAAACATACAAATGTGTGATGTGTGTGTAAGGGGGAAGCATGTGAAATCATCCTTTAAGTCCAAGAAGGTGGTAAGTACATCAAAGTCACTGGAACTATTGCATATGGATCTGTGTGGACCCATGAGAGTTAGGAGCAGAGGAGGAAAGAGATTCGTGTTCGTGATTGTTGATGACTACTCTAGGTACACATGGACCTTGTTCTTGGCATCTAAAGATGAAGCTTTTGACAGCCTTAAAGACTGGGCTGGTGTAGTGCAGAAAAGGTTAAATCTAGAACTCATCAGTATCTGATCTGATCATGGAACTGAGTTCGAAAACTCAAAATTTTCTGAGTACTGTGCAAAGAATAGCATAGATCATAACTTCTCTGCACCTAGAACCCCCCAACAAAATGGTGTGGTTGAAAGGAAGAACAGGTCCCTGGAGGATATGGCGAGGACTATACTGCTGTCAAGTGGGCTTGCAAGAAACTTTTGGGCTGAAGCAATAAACACTGCATGCTATTTGCTGAACAGATGTTCCATCAGAGCAATTCTTGACAAGACCCCATATGAGCTACTCAGATGAAGAAAACCAAATATTGCTCACCTGAAACCCTTTGGTTGTAAATATTTTGTTCACAACAATGGCAAGGAACCATTGGGGAAGTTCGACGCTAGGAATGATGAAGCAATATTCCTTGGTTATTCCACTCAAAGAAAAGCATACAAAGTGTTTAATAAAAGAACACAAACAGTGGAAGAAAGTATGCATGTTGTATTTGATGAATCGGATAAAGCATTGGGAGAAACTGAGGCAGATGATCAAGTGATTGGCCTAAGTCGGGAAGATGGTGTAGCTGAACTGGAAGACTCAGAAAACAAAGAGACATCAGGGGAGAATCTGAGTACACTAGAACAAGGAGTCAACATGACAGGGAGAACATCAGACGAAGCTGATGATACAGCAAGTCAGGAAGAACCCCCCAAGACAATACTGCAGACTCCTCCGGTCATATTCAACGCAGGCCATGGAAATATCAAAGTTCTCACCCCTTGGAGAATGTCTTATCTGAACTGGACACAGGAATCATGACCAGGTCAGCCTTGAAGAACTTCTGTGCATTCTTTGCATTCCTCTCATCTCTGGAACCAAAGAATGTAAAAGAAGCTCTAGAAGATCCAGATTGGATTCTAGTCATGTAGGAGGAACTTCATCAATTCGAAAGAAGTAAAGTGTGGCACCAGCCGAAGGACAGATCAATAATTGGAACAAAATGGGTGTTCAGGAACAAACTGGATGAGCATGGCATAGTGACAAGGAACAAGGCAAGATTAGTAGTTCAAGGATACAGCCAGGAAGAAGGAATAAACTATGATGAAATCTTTGCACCAGTTGCAAGGATGGAAGCCATTAGAATGCTGATTGCCTTCGCTATATACATGGAGTTAACACTATATCAGATGGATGTAAAGAGCACCTTCCTGAATGGCTACTTGAATGAAGAGGTATATGTAATATAGCCACCAGGCTTTGTGAACAATGAATTTTCTGATCATGTTTACAAGTTGGACAAGGCACTCTATGGATTGAAGCAACCTCCTAGAGCCTGGTATGAAAGACTCTCAGGATTCCTGCTGAAGAATGGTTTCTCTAGAGGAAAGATTGACAACACGCTATTCCTCAAGAAGAAAGGAAAAGATCTATTGGTGGTTCAAGTTTATGTCGATGATATCATCTTTGGAGCCACTAATGAGGAACTATGCAAAGGGTTTGCTGCTCTGATGGGAAGTGAATTCGAAATGAGCATGATGGGTGAACTAAATTTCTTTCTTGGACTGCAGATAAAGCAAATGCCTGAAGGGACTATGATTCATCAGCAAAAATATGTCAAGGAACTTCTGAAGAAATTTGACATGGAGGGAGCAAAAGAAATGACTACGCCCATTGCTCCAGGAACTAAGCTGGATTTGGATGAACTAGGTCCTTCAACAAATGAAACAAAATATAGAGGAATCATAGGTTCACTCCTCTTTCTCACAGCCAGTCGACCTGATATAGTATACATTGTGGGACTGTGTGCTAGATTTCAGTCCAAGCCCAAGGAGTCACATCTGACAGCTGTGAAGAGGATCCTGAGATACTTGAAAGGAACTCAGGACCTTTGTCTTTGGTACCCAAGGGGAGGTACTTTTGAACTAATTGGTTTTGCTGATGCAGATTATGCATGTCATTTGGTGGATAGGAAAAGCACTTCAGGGATGGCACACTTTCTTGGTCCTTGTTTGGTCTCTTGGGCTACAAAGAAGCAAAACTCAGTTGCCTTGTCTACTGCGGAAGCTGAGTATGTAGCAGCTGCATCATGTTGTTCACAACTGCTATGGATCAAACAACAGTTGGAGAACTTTGGTATCAAATGTGGAGCAGTGCCAATTTTCTATGATAACACAAGTGCAGTGAATATTGCCAAGAACCCAGTCCAACACAAAAGAACCAAGCATATTGATATTAGACACCATTTCCTTAGAGATAATGTGGAAAAGGGTCTAATTACTATGAATTCTTGCAGGACTGAAGATCAAATTGCTGACATATTTACCAAAGTATTAAACAAGGTACAGTTTGAGAGGAACAGGTTGGAATTAGGGATGATCAAAATACACGGATGACCCAGCAGGTGGTCCCTCAATGATTGGTTAGTTAAGTATTCAATTATTTGTGTGTAAGATTCTGCTACTACTATTCAGTCTAATTTTGTACTTTATTAAGTATACTTGTCCAGCCTTTAAGCACCAGGTGAGGATAATGTGATCCCATGAAGAACCCACTATGTACTGAGAAGGAACCGACTGAAGCATGAGGAATCATGTCCAGGTACAGTCACACTACCTTGCATGATAAAGTCATAACTGAAATTAAAATTGTAAATTATACGTGTGTCAAGGGAGATCCTCCATGTTCCTATAACTGTCCTAAATTATAGGAACACATTCCTTTTCTGAATAGAATTCTATTTGACTTGTATGGACCCCACTACTTGAAAAGGCTTAATTGAATAAGTCCATAACCGTCAAATCCATAACCCTTCCCGGTTTTCAAAAACTTCAAAAAGCTGCTTTTTCACTCATTATTTCTTTGGCTTCACTAGAGACTATCTAATCACCAAACCCTTCCCCTTCGTTAATTTACACAGAACTCACCCACTCAACCACATTGCCTTTTCAACTCTACATTCTCTCTCAAAAGCACAAGACTGAAAAATTCCTGAAATCTCATTCAAAACCCTAACAAACTTCAACATGTCTCAAGTACAATCTTCATCCACTTCACCCACAAAGACTCTCAGGAAAGCATCTGCAAAACCACCGCCATCCACCCTTGCTGAAAGAATTGCTAAGGCTAGGACAAAATTTCTTAAAAAGGGAGAAAAGAAATTGGTCAAGAAGATGCTGTCAAGATCTTTGTCTGCTACGCCTACTACACAAGTTTCATCCGAGCCATCTACTGAGGTAACTCATGATCCTATCCCATCTACTCCTGTTGGTTTAGAAGAAATAAAAAGCCCTGGTACAATAGATTCTGAAACCCTAGTAACAGGACTAGATGAAATTGTAGGAGTAGTAGAGACTGGTGACACAACTGGTAGGGGGAACATAGTTGAAGCAAAGCAAAAGGACGGTCAGGAAGAATTTAGAGTAAACTTGCATGTGCCTGTAGCAGAAAAGACTGATTTAGGAATGGATGTAGCAGGAAGAGTGATAGAACAACTAAGGGAGGATGATCTTGTTGAGTCCCTTAAGGAAAGTGCTGATGAACCAAGTGGTAGTACTGTGCGTGCTGAGGAGAGTGGAGGGGAATTTGTCCTTAAAGGTTCTGTAGTTGGTGGACCTAGTCTTGCTGAGGCTTCACAAGATTTGGTTCAAGAACCTGCTTCTTGCCCAGATCCTACTGAGGCTGATGATGCAGGACTCAATTGGACAGATTCAGAAGAAGAAAAGAATGAGGAGGTTGAGAAAGAAAAAGTTGAGAGTGAAAAAGCGACCAAAAAAACAGAAGAAACAAAGAAGAAAAAGTTGAAAAGAAAGTTGGTGAGCAGGATGAGAGGCTGGTATATGAGGAAGAGGAAGAAGAGGTAGTGTTTGTGAGGGAAAACAGAGTAGAGCCTGATAATAGGATGAGATTGGTGAAAGGGGAAAAGCCAGTGTTAAAAACCAAGTTGGTTGATGAATCAAGTGATGAGAGTGGTAACAGGTTTGTTGCTGAGCCGGTGGTCAGGAGGGTTGGCACTAGGTCTGCCTTGAAGCAACAGCTGAAGAGTGTTGGGAAGTTGGAAAGAACAATTACAAATGTGAGAGACAGAGAGGCAAAGAAAAAGGAAGAAGAGAAGAAAGCTGAGGAGGTAGAGGAAGAGAGTGACGAGGCTGGTAGTTATGTAGAGCCAAGTGACTCTGAGACTGACAGTGAAGCAGAGAACAGGAAGAGAAGGTGAGGTTCTGAAGAAGAAGTTGATAGATTGGCCTTCTTTGCAAAACTTCAGGTGCTGCGTGATAGTATTTTGCATGATGAAAAGGAATATCACATGAAACCACTGCTGAGAATGATTGGTGACCAAGGATGGCTTGGTTTGTTTGCAAACAAAGAGAGGAGGTTATTTGTTGATGAGTTCAAAGAGTTTTACACAAACTGCAGAGTCAATGCCAGGAGAGTGTTCAGCACTGTGAAGGGAGTTTAGATAGAATTTGGGAGGAATGAGCTTGGGGTGATCCTTGACATACCTGCTGAAGGTCATTGCAGGTATATAAAGCTGAAGTAGCCTAAGAGGATAGATGGTGTAACCCCTCTGAGTGTGGTCAAAAAATTCTCGGGAAAACCCAAGCTAAGAAAGGAAAGGAAGGTAGACAAAAAGGAGATGGAACCAGCACACCAGTTGTTGTTTGAGTTTGTGCACAGGTTCCTTCTGCCTAGAGGAGAAAGAAACAGCGAAGCTAGTGCTCTAGACCTAACTTATATGGACCTGTTGGATAGGGGTGAGAATAAACTTGCCTGGGCTAATCATCAGACATATTAAGAGGATTGCTGATACATATCAAAAGCCACATTCTTTAGTGCATTCCTATGTCATTCAGCAGGTTCTAGAGCATTTTGGGGTGCCATTAGAAGTAGGGAAGAAGCCGACCATTCACCAGATGTTTGGGCACAATGTGCTTAAAAACTGTGACTTCTTCACAGAAAGGAGAGCTTCCAAGAAGCCCATGCAGGTCAAGCACGAGCTAGCTGAGGAGAGTGAGGAATATGGACCTGAGGAGGCCATAGTTGCTGTGAAGGAACTGCAGAGCCATGTTCTTGAAGTGAATACAGAAAATGCAGAGCTTCACAGACAGCTGAAGATGAAGGATCAAGAAATTGATCGTTTGAAGATAGACTGCCCCAAGTACGAGGCCGAGCTTGTGATGGAGAGGGCAAAAAATACAAAGCATCTTGAGGCACTTGTCAAACACTTCAATCTTCAGTCTTGAGTCCTTCTGTCCTACCCTCCTGTTCTTTCTCCTAACTGCTGTTAATTCCTTCCATTTTCTCTTGCACATGTGATGGTTATTTCAAACAATTTACTCTTTTCAGTTGTGTACTAATGGACAGGGTAGTGCTGCTGTCACACCCTGGATAATAGTTTTAAATTTTCTCATGTTTATGTTTGTTTGCTTCATAGTATCTGGTTCTTGTTGGGCCCTTACTCTTACCTTCGTGTGTTTAATTTGCTGACTTGTTGCCTTGTGCTCTAGACTGGATAGTACTAACAGGTTCATGTAGGTATTTGAATCTTTTCGATGATGCCAAAAGGGGGAAGAAGGAAATGTTGGGGTGTTTGTGACCTAATTCATCTGTTTAAAATTTTCTTGAACTTGTTACCTTTTGTTTTTGTGTTTTTGGGAAATTTTGTCTATTCAGGTTCTTTGGCAACATTTGTTTGTCATCATCAAAAAGGGGGAATTTGTTGAGCTTTGGTTTTGAAGAATGACAAACGAGAAGGACTCAGTGGTCTTGAAGAGGAACCTAGTCCTTGGATGGAAGGGCACGACTGATCGAAAAGAGTTGCGGGTTGCAAATCCCTGCGGAACTAGGAATAGTGGCGCGTGAATGAATATGCATCCTAGTAAGACTAAAAGAGGCGGTGCCCAGGCTGTGTCTTTGAAGTGTGAATAGGAGTTGGACTTCAACAAGAAAAAGAGTCACTAGGAATCCCGTCTTACCATAATTATAGGGATTCCTTGTAGGACTCAACTAGGGTTGCAAGGCCCGTATAAATACAAGTAATTGATGCAGCCATAAATCAGTTATTCACAAACAGAGAGTTGAGAGCATATAAAGGCGATCCAGCATCTTTCTACGTGATATAACTGAAGAAGACAACTGGTGTGCTCGAGTTGTTTGAGACTAGATACTTTGTCTAGGTTCATTGCGTTGTAAGTTGTCTTAGTTTGAGCGTTCATTATTTTTACCTATTGGCTTATTGTAGAAGCATATGTATTAGGTGAACTTGTGAGAAATTGCTTGCAAAGCTAGAGTTTAGCTTTGCTTAGTGATTAGGGTCTAGAGTGTAGCCCCTTGGTTACAGAGTCTTGTAATCAGAAACTTGCTCGTTGTGTTAGTGGATTGAGTTCTCAAATCCCAGAGTGTGGGTCGTGGTCTTTCTCCCTTGAGCAAGGAGTTTTCCACGTAAAATCCTCGTGTTCTTTGTGCGTGTGGTTGGTGTGTTGCAGTATTTGAAACAGCGAAGTTGTAAAGGCAAGAACTGGGATCTTGACTCAGAAGAACCAGGTTCTTAAAATAAAAATCGGTAGATACTATACAACCCCCCTTCTAGTGTCCTTAGGAGGTGCATAGATTATAACAATCTTCATATTGATTGAAGTGGACTGAACACACACACACACACACACACACACACAGAGTTGATAAAAAGAAGTTCAGTCCATGTGTAAAGAAGTTCCGTCCATGTGGGGTAGAACTTCATTCCATGAAGTTTAAACTTCCATCCTTGGAGACATAAGTTCATTCCTAGTGGACTGAACACACGCGCGCGCGCGCACACACACACACATACACACACATAGAGTTGATAAAAAGAAGTTCAGTCCATGTGGGGTAGAACTTCGGTCCTTGTGGATAGTAGATAAGCACATATAAAAACTTTCCCTACTAATACATTATTTTGGTTTACTCATTCAATGCAGAATGGCTACAGTTTGTTTGGTTATTGCTTTCAATGGGAATTGGACAAAAGATTACAAGTACTTGGATCATGAAACAAAACTTCTACTTGTTAATGAAATGATTGAATTCAGAACTTTCATGCACAAGATTTACGAAGCAACACATTTCACTGGCGCTGTGAATATATGGTTTGATATTAGAATGGATTCGAGCAAAGGAATGCTTGTAACTACAGAAGAAGAACTCAGGACATGCATGCACTTGTTGAAGAATGATCCGACTTTCAAGAATAGCCGTTTCGTGATTGACAAGCTAGAGAATCAAACTCCTCGCACAGAAGTTTCACCCCAGGAGGGGAGCCTGATAATGCAGATCGACTGCATTCAGGCAATTGAAAATAATAATACTCCATGCACAGAGCTTCCACAACAAGAAGGGGACTTGATAATGCAGATCGACTCCAACCTAGCAATTGAAACACCTGGCATTGTTGAGACACTGCAAACAAATAATACTCAATATCAGTCACCAGCGCCACCAAATGAATGCCCTCATAGCACCTCATCTGCCAAGAGCAAACGGAAAAGGTCCAGGGTAAAACAGAAACAATCTCCAGCGATGATATTAAGAGGAGATGTATCATCGAAAGATGTAGCAGCATACTCAACATTTGACAACAAGGAAACCATGATGAAGTGTTCTGTCAAGATGGCAATCAAGGAGCATTCTGAGTTCAAGGTTATTAGATCAAATAGAACGAGATATGAACTGAAATACATCGATCGAAACTGTGATTGGACATTCGAGCAAGAAGGATAAAAGATTCCTCACTGTTTAAGGTAATTAAATTTCAGTATACACATAAATGCTCCATTGACATTAAGAAGGCTGATCAAAAACATGCCACGTCAACATTGATAAGTGAATACTTTCTTGAAAACATCTGAGACAACCGACTGAAGTTAGAACAACATTTATTGTCAACGAAATGAGAAGGATACACAGGGTTGAAATAGGATATCACAAGGCATGGCATTCAATTCAAGCAGCAAACGCATTAATTAGGGGACAGCCTGATGAGCATTATCATCTCCTCCCTTCATACTTGCATGTGCTGAAAGAGAGAAATCCAGGCGCTCACACAAACCTAAAGATAGACAGTCTTAATCGGTAAGCATTTCTCAGAAGAGAGTTCGATTGCTATACGGAAATTCAAAACTTTCTAAGAATTAACTTTGTCCTATTTTAAAACGTTTCAGGTTTATGTATATGTTTGTTTCTTTCAAGCCATCAATAGACGGTTGGAGGTATTGTCAACCAGTCATACCAGTAGACGCAACATTTCTGAAGGCGAAATATCTAGGTGTTCTCATCATTGCTGCAGCAAAAGATGCAAATAATCAACTCTTCCCTCTAGCTTATGGGATTGCAGACTCTGAAAATAATGAAGCTTACACTTGGTTCTTCACTGAGCTGCGAAAGACAATAGGTACTTGTCCTGAACTGGTGTTTCTATCAGACAGAAACAAATCAATCGTGCATGAAATTGCAGAAGTTTATCCTGATAGCCACCATGGTATATGCATCTACCACTTTGAAAAAAATCTAAACCAAAAGAACGCGAGAACCACAGTAATAAGTCTGTTTCAAACTACTGCAAGAGCTTATAAGCGTGAATACTTTCATTATTTCATGTCCCAATTTGAGGGAATGGATAGAAACACATTCAACTACATAATGGAAGAACCACCTGAAAGATGGGCCAGATCTTATTCACTGAGGCGACGATATGATATGCTTACAACAAATATGGTTGAGTCGATGAATTCTGCATTACTTGAAGCAAGAAAGTTGCCCATTTTAAGCCCTTTGGATTTAATCATTGTTAAGAAGTGGAAATGGTTTTGTGAAAGAAGAACTACTGCTCAAGAGACTTTTCATAGCTTATCAAGGTGGGCAGAAGATGAAATGAACAAGAAGATTCAACTGGCCTTCATAATAAATGTAAGTATAGAGCACTAGACTCGCGCCAAATATGCAATCCTAATAGTGTCTAAAAAATACAGATAAAGATAGGTGAAGATCAGTCCACGTAGACTGAAAATTCAGGACTTGTTCTTCCCCCTTGCGTTACATTCATATCCTATTTATGTCTGTGGATAGAACTTCAGATCGTATGGGTGGAGGAGTTCAATCCCTGAGAATAGAGAACTTCAGATCATAAGGAGGTAGGAGGGGAGTTCAATCCCTGTGGATACAACCTCAGATCATAGGGGGGTATGGAAGTTCAATCACTGTGAATAGAACTTCAGTAAAAAAGGGGAGAGGGGGTTCAACCTTTTGAGGATAGAACTTTTGTACATAAGGCACTGGGGGTGGAGTTCAATACTTGTTGATACAACTTCAGTCCATAACAGTAAGGAAGTTAAAGTAGGGGAAGTTCAATCCCTGTGGGATTGAACTTCAGTCCATATGATTTGAACTTCAATCAGTCCATTAGAACTGCACTCATGAACTCTTACTCTGACTTAGTAATAGCCAATTTTAAATACCATCTGTACTGACTCACAAAAGTTATTATTTTTCATTTCAAATAGGTATTCCCCATAGGTACAGCAACATTCAATGTGCAAGACGAAGGAAAAAGCTTCAACGTTGACTTAAAGAAGAGGACCTGTGACTGTCTTCAATTCCAGAATGATGAACTCCCATGTGTAGATGCAATTGCATGCATTGAGAAAAGACGCCTGCTGAAATCTAAGTTCTGCTCAAAATGGTATTCACGAGAGTTTTGGTTAAACACATATCAAGGTGGGGTGAATATGATAGGGCACAAAAGCTCTTGGACTGTACCAGATACCATGAAAAGCCAGCGGATAGAAACTCCTAATGTCAAAATACAATGAGGGAGAAGGAAAACAAAGAGATACATCTCAATTGCTGAGGCTGTACTAGTCAAATCAAACAAATGTAGTCGATGCAAAATCAGAGGACATGATAGAACCTCATGCACAAATACTCCAGTATTCCGACCCTATTCAAGGATATATAGGTACTGCTACTTCCTTCATTATCCATAAACTTTTTTTTACTAAATATTTCCCTCCTCCTAATTTGATTTTTTAACTTCTTTTTGTTTCATGAAACTGCTTGGCTGTGAACGATGGTGTAGAAATACATGAAGATATTCAAATTGATGATAGTTTCTTATCCAACATTCAAGATAATGAAGATATTCAAACTCTGAATGCATTGCAGTTTATTTTTTTATTTGTTTGTATGGTATTTCATGTTCTTTAATAATTTTTAATAAGTTTGATACTAGTATTTGAATTTGAAGCACTTTCAGTCCATATAAGACTGAATTTGTAGGTACTTATGGAGTGTACTTCAGCCTTTCAATATGAAAAACTTCAATCCTTACGATTCCTGAATTTACATTTTTTAATTGAACTTCAATACTTATGGAGGAACGTGCAGCCTTTAACTTCTGTCCTCAGGGATAGAACTTAAACTTAAAATAATATCCTCGAGGATAAAAGCTAATACTGGGATATAGGAGCTTCAGTCCATGATGATAGAAGTTCAGTCAATGACGGTAAGAAGAAGTTCAATCCATGTGGGTAGAACTACTAACAACTTCAGTCCACACACACACACACACACACAGAGTTGATAAAAAGAAGTTCAATCCATGTGGATAGAACTTCAGTCAATGAGGGTAAAAAAAGTTCAGTCCATGAGATGAGGATAGAAATTCAGTCAATGGACGTAAAGAAGTTCAATCCATGTGGGGGTAGAACTTCAGTCCATGTGGTTTGAACTTCCATACTTGGAGACAAAAGTTCATTCCTAGTGGATAGAAAGCTCAAACTATATTCTACACACCAAAACACAGAAGTTTGAGCTTCCATCCTTGTGAGTAGAAGTTTGATCTCATGAATTAAAAACATCCAACCCTAAAAAAGACAAAAGTTCAATCCTAGTGGATAGAAGATCATATTCAATACTTAGAGACAAAAGTTCAAACTCATCGTTGTAGCATTGGTGAACTTGAAAACAAAAAATTCTGAAAAACTCACAATTTATTACCAACAAAACATAAGAGACAACACATAGATATTATCTTATCAGGCATTTTCAACATCAGACCCACTACTAGAACTAGAACTAGAACTGAAACTTAATGGTTCTATAACATCCTGCCAAATAGTAGCATCTAAAACCACACGATCTGAGCATTCGACAACTCCAAAAAGTATCCTAGTTCCTACTCCGAGATTATTACTACGGACAAACTCCCTCCATCCATTAGAAAGCCACTTTCCTCTTCCCACTTTTAGGTAGTTCATTCGGAAATGAGTACCACAGCAAATTACAGTTGCTGGAATATTACGTCTGGGAAGCATAATTGCCAACAATGCTGGCAAAACCTTTGCAACAAAAAAAAAATGAGCAGTGTTATTTTATAATAACAATAACAAAAATAATACTTTTGAAAGATAAAAATGCTATGATTAACTTACAAACTGATCTGATTCAATATCCAATTCACTCAACACTGCATCAATGAGTGCTGCCATCTTAGAATTAGAAATTATTTAGTTGTTCTCTTCAATAATAGTGAGGTCTATTTATATTGCAATAATTATAGAAAAGACATTTTGTATTTTTGTGTAGTGTCCTTTTACTGTTGGATAAACCTAAAGATTCTTTCTTCTTTTGTTTTATAGTCTATCCCAACACAAGTCACAGAATACATGACCCCAGTAGGATTTAACAACTGCACTGCAATTTCAGTCCATGAGGGGTAGTGAAGTTCGGTCCATGAGTGGGTAGTGAAGTTCAGTCAATGAGGGAAGTGAAGTTCAGTCAAAAACTGCAATTAATAAAAAAACTACATAACCCCAGTAGGATTTAACAACTGCACTGTAATTTTAGTCCATGAGTAGTGAATTTAAGTCCATGAGTGGGTAGTGAAGTTCAGTCAATGAGGGGAGTGAAGTTCAGTCAAAAACTGCAATAATAAAAAAAAACTACATAACCTTTAGTAGAATTTAACAACTGCACTGCAATTTCAGTCCATGAGGGGTAGTGAAGTTCAGTCCATGAGTGGGTAGTGAAGTTCAGTCAATGAGGGTAGTGAAGTTCAGGTCAAAAACTGCAATTAATAACCATAACTTTACAGAAACTGTAAGACCATAAAAAACATAACTGTACAGAAACTGTAAGACCATAGAAAACATAACTGTACAGAAACTGTAACACCATAGAAAACATAACTTCTTTGAAACTTCTTTGACTACATTTAATGACCATAGAAAGCATAACTGTACAGAAACTGTAAGACCATCCACTTAGCAGTTACTGATTTTTTGACTATAAATGCCCCCTTTGCAGTTAAAGTAAACTACAAAGTTTATTGACACTTCATCTCATATATACTACATAGTTTTTTTTTTTTAGAAAAGAAGATATGGCAGATGAAAACAATCGTGTGGAGGAACTAGGCAGTTTCAACAAGAAAATAACATCGTCTTATTTTAATAGAGATGATTTTGTATGTTAACAGAAATGACCAGAGTATTTTTTATATTTTTCATTTAATTTTTCAGTGTTTTGTGATTTTGTTTATTAACTGTGAAATATTATTGCTTTTAGATCATTCCAGACAGTTAGAAGCGGAGGCTGCCAAATATAAATGGACTGACATGCATAATTTGTGATGGTGGAGATGATGATGTACATTTGATGAACTTCAAAGTTGGGAAACACGCAAGGTTCTGTAACGGGTGGAAGGATATGGTTATTAAGAAAGGCTTCAGGATAGGTGATATACTTCGTTTTGATCACCTATGGCACGAGATGATCGACGATGTTCCATCTATTATTTTTGGTGTTTCTCTCATAAACCATCAGCCTGGTGAAGGAGATGCTGATGATGATGAAAGCAGTGATGATGATGATGATGATGATGATGATGATGATGGTGGTGGTGGTGGTGGTGGTGGAGCATCAGTAGAGAATCCAATTTTAATTGAATAATTTCTAGTAGTCGTTTGTTGTTTTAATATGTACTGTCTATCAGTACTATTTGTTTTCTAATTATAATGTCTGTGTTTATGTATTAACTTTAATCTAATGGTGTTTTATATATTTGTATCTCTCATTAATAACTGAAATAACTGAAATAGAAGCTCTGTGTTTAAGTAAACACAGAACTTCAATCCTCATGGACAGAACTTCTATCATCATGGGCTGAAGTTCTGTCCATGAGGATTGAAGTTCTAGCCACTTGCATTTGATTCTCTGCTTTGACAGAATTAAAAAAAGACTATACTTGGAATATCCGTAAATGTAAAAAATTAACAATATACAAAAAGTAAAAAATATAAGAACAGAATTATTTATTTAATATATGAATAACTGTTGTTACATATAAAGTCGCAGAACTTATAAAACACTCTACATCATAGAAACTTCATATATATTCAGTTATGGAGATGGTGGTGGAAGAGCAGAAAGATCAAAACGAACATGTGCTGCTATTGCTTCAATAGCCTGGGTGATAATTCACACTTGTCGCCTTTGGACGTTACGCATATGCAAAATATCATTTTGCATTTCCTGTATTGCATTCTCGTGGTCCTGCATGACGCCTTAGGACTGCAATATTCCATTGTATATTATTTGGAATCCCTCCTGGTACTGGGGCAAATCCTGGTGGTGCACCTGATTGTGCTACTTGTGGTGGTTGATTCACACTACTTTCAGACATTCTTCCACTTGAAGTTTAGAAATCTCAAAATAGATAATCCTAAATAATAAGATGATAAGAATTAATAATCAGTTATGTATTTATAGAAAAACATCAATAAAATTGCAACAGTTGCAACTTATAGTTCAAAAGGCACAATAACATTCTAACAGTAGCAACTTATAGTTCGAAAGTCACAATAACATTGTAAAAGTTGCAACTTATAGTTCAAAAGTCACCAATCTATAACGGGTATAATAAATATTGAACAGTCACAATAAGGGTAATGAAGTTCAATCCATGATGATAGAAGTTCAGTGCATCCATGAGGATAGAACTTCTGTCCATAAGGATAAAACTTCAGTCCATCCAAGTAGATAGAAGTTGAGGGGCATATAAATTGAAGTCCAATCCATGTGGGGTAGAAATTCAGTCCATATGGTTTGAACTTCCATCCTTGGAGACAGAAGTTCGTTCCCTAGTGGACTGAACACACACGCGCGTGCGCGCGCGCGCGCACGTAGAAGGATAAAAGAGGTTCACTCCATGAGAATAGAACTTCAGTCAATGAAGCTAAAAAAGTTCAGTCCATCAGACTAGAACTTCAGTCAATTAAGGTAAAGAAGTTCAGTCCATGGGAATAGAACTTCAGTCAATGAGACTGAAGAACATCAGTACATGAGGGTAATGAAGTTCAGTCCATGAGGATAGAAAAGTTCAGTCCATCCATGAGGATAGAAGTTCTATCCATAAGGATAAAACTTCAGTCCAGAGGATAGAACTTAAATCCATCCAACTGGTAAAACTTCAATCTTGAAAGTTTGATGCATTCGGCCAAGTTTGAATAACCGAAACTGTTATAGGGCATATGGTGAACACTAAGTGAGTACAATTATGGTCTTAAACATCATTTTAAGCAATTTTAGCGCAAGTGACACTCATTGCACGTCACATGTGCGCAACAAGTGTCACTTTGAACTTTAGCGACATTGGTTGCTACCATATTAATTGCTCAGTTGGCTGCCTTGTTTGTGTTGCTTAATTAACTTAGTTTCATAATTTGGCAATGTAGCCGAGTCTAAGTGTGGGGTGCTTGCAACCCCGGCTGCGTGCAGTAGTTATGATCCTGGTATCAAAATTATATGAATGATTGTAGTTTTAAATATAAATTTATTATATTTTGTAGTGTAAAATGAATAGAAGAAAAAAAAGAGCTACTGACATGGTAATTTTCGATTTCTTGTGTATGGGTGGGATGGCTGGGTAAGATTTTCCGATATTTCTTTATGTGTCGTAACTAAATTGAGTTGATGCTCAAAGCTGGTGACATTTGATAAAAGTCGTAAATAAATGTCACTATTTATTTTTCGATATTATAGTGAATGTTGGAAGATTGGCGATACTAAAATAGACGACATTTGATCTAAGTATAAAATAAATGTCTGTACGTGACAATTATGTAAATAAAAATGACATTAAAAAATGTCCTAAATTTATTGACTACTTGCTCCAATATCATTAGATGCAATTTTAAATAGAGAATCATTCAATCGAGAATAAATGCCTTTTCAGAATCTAAGAAAAAGAATATTTCTCCATTCTTCAAGAATTCATAATGTCGGACTCCATTTTATATTCTCCATATACCAATTTTTTAGTCTGCATCGTGAGAGGGGATATTAATGGTCTCACCTTAGTTGGATTGGATGTTATCTCCTTATATGATCTATTTTCTTTGCACTATGCACATTTTGCTGAGGCTGTTTAAAATGCAAAAGATGTTCCTCATGAGATGCTCTCTGCACTTACGGATTATTTCCAACAAAATAAGAACAGGATAAAACTTTACAAAAGAGAGAATATATTAATTATTTTCATCTATACCCCTGAATTTCCTTATTCCTTTAGTATGGGAGTAGAAAAAGACAAGAAATTTCTCCTCACAGCTTTTATCTTTTCCATTGGAGTCCATGCAATTTCTCTCCACCTTGATATTCTAGACGAGGGAAAACAATTTTCATCGCAAAAATCTCATCTTTTTCGTTTTCTTGGAAGAGGATGAACTCATGGTCAGAGAGAAAAAGATTAAAAAAAGACCTTTCGCAAGTCTATACTGTACTGTTGCACAAAACTTAGAAAAAATGTTCTGAACTTTGGAAATCATGGAGTTGTAATTTAAACACTGGACAAAAAATTATGCTCCTAGATTTGATTTCCTCATTCTACGAGCATTCCAATTTCCATTCCACTACTGCACTACATATAGGAAGAAATCAAATGAATGAAATAGAAGAAAAAGAAATGAAAAGCTTAGACCTTTTGGGGCAATCCAACGGCAGTCCCACCCACACAATTCAGTTTTTTATTGAAAATCAGGAATATAACAAGAGAACATCTCACAGGCTTATAGGCCATTATAACATGTAGTTTGTCTTATTTATCAAGACAAGCATAATCATACTTTAAATCCAAGCGAACTTATACTATATAACTAGTTTTACTTCCACTTCTTGAATTTTCCTCCGTACATCCCACCCTTGCCATGCTTAAACTTGCCATGCTTAAACTTGCCATGCCCATGACCGTACATACCGCCACCATGCCCATGACTGTACATACCGCCATTATGCCCATGGCTGTACATACCGCCTCCATGTCCATGACCGTACATGCCGCCTCCATGTCCATAGTGAGCAGCACCATGTCCCATGTGATGAGATCCACCGTGTGCCAAGTGAGAAGCACCATATGCAGCAGCTGCACCGGCTAACATTGCCCCGACGCCACCATGCCCTGAAATGTAACAAGCAATAAAGTGCGAGTTTGTCATGAGATCTCTGTTGGCTATGATGAATCACCACTTGAATTCTATGTTCTCTGTTTCATCACTCACAACAGGTTAACAATTTTTTCTCATTTTCATGCATCATGTCGTAAAAGAGATAACATGGCTATCAAAGAAATTTAACAAGACAAATCCAAAAGGTGCAACCAATTAGACAGTTTTTCGAGGGTGAGAACTCGAATGCGTAGTTAGTAGCTTAATTCTGCTTCTATTTATTAGTACTAAATAAATCAATTCAAAGGAACCATTAATACCTGAGTGGTGTGGAGCACCATGGTGTCCTGCATGTGAATACCCTTGTTGTGGAGGATATCCAGAAGGCGGGTATCCTCCTGGAGGATAATCTGGATTATAACCATAACCGTACATATCCTGAGGAGAATAACCATTCAATTTAAAACTTATAATGCAAACACTGATTGAACTTGTAGACATGATCAGTTACTCTGCCAACACACATGACAAGGTGGAGTGGTGGACCATAAAAAAGATAGCTACTACTATATCAAAAATGAAAAAGATTGAAGTGATAGCTAAGTAAAAGAAAATGTAAACTTAACATGAAAATAAGTTGCAACAAATTGCAGGAAGCCAGCTTATATGTCATGAACCCAAAAAAAAAAAAAAAAAGTGCTTGAAACAGAAGGATAGAAGACATCAAGACTTTTGTGGATAGCAAAATGGAGCAAAAAGAGAAGGATTCTCTTTTCTTTTTGGGGGTTGGAGACAAAGAAGGAGAAGTGGCTAAACATAATGAAGCAAAAGGAGCTACAAGATTCATTCTTTTTTATGATTTGCTTAGTTTGATCTTAAGTTACAGGACTATTTGTTCACTTATTCTGGCCACAATTTTGTCGTTACATCAAAAAGACAAAAGCTTCCTTGAAACAAGCATGTGTCTATTCCCTTTTTACAAAATCATGCAAGAGGACAGTGATCATTTGCTAAGGCAACTAAGACATCTAAACAAACATCTAAAAATCAGCTAAAGAAAATTTCTCTTTTATATTCTAGATCCGCAACTAACTTGTCGATTAATTTGAATTTGTACTCCGTAGACTACAAAAGAAGGGGTCAAGGCCTCCCTACCATTTTCTATTCTCAAAGGCTTGAACTCGAGACCTCTGATTAAGGTCGAGAGATCTCAATCATCCCACCACACCCGTACATGATAAGGGAAGAAAAGTTTGATCATACAACAAATGATAGCTCAAGTCCTCAAAATGGTGGAAACAAATCATCTGATTTTCTATTTGATTAAAACCCAAATCAGGAAACATCAAACATCACAAACAACAACAACATATTTAGTGAAGTCCTACAAGTGGGTTCTAGAGAGGATGAGGTGTACTCAGACCTTGCTCCCACCTTGAGTAAGGTAGAGAGGCTATCTCTGATAGACCTTCGGCACATCAAACGTAGCAAAGGTGTACATAAAATCAAAAAAGTAATTAAAGAGAGTTTTCAAGAGTCATGATCAACTAGGTAAGAGAATTCCATATCATGAGCATATTTATTCATAGCTAAGCAAATCATTAACAATAAAGATAAAAACATACAACATGCATTAGTGTAAAGAGGGGGGAGGGGGGAATTCTTACAGAATTTTCGTAGAGAAGTAGAGTGAATGTTAAAGCAAAATTTTATGAATGAAGAGTTCCAAGAATGTGAGTATTTAAAGGCCGTATTTTGTGAAGATACATTACGTGTTTACCATATCATAAGGAAAAAGCCAAACTTGGAACCATATTCTTTTTCAAATATCTTTTTTGAAAAGATTCTGAAAACCCAAAAAGGGAACCATAATTTTCCTCCAAGTGTAGATGAAATAAAAGAAGAATATAATCACAGCAAAGTGAATTCTTCTATCATGTTGTATTTTTTTAGTTGATTTTGTCTGATCATAATATTAGTGTGATATGAGAAGAAAAGTTATATTCTTATTCTATTAATGTGTGAATTTTCTCGAGCTGACTCTCTCGATTCGTTGTATGATTGATAACTCACAAAGAACAATGATATTCACAATCTATCTTTTTCACAATGTTTATAGATAAAATTCTTTGTTCTATATAGATCAATTTTTCACAATAATTGCTTTGACACACTACCTCAGTGAATAATTAATCGAATTAATGTGTTTCAATGTCTAGCATTTTACCAGCCATAGAATTACTGTAGTCACTATGCATATTACCTAACCCATCGAAGTGAAGTCAGCAATGAAATTAAAGGACTATAGGAGTGGTTGTATACTTGTACATCATTGATCACGTTATTTTTGTCTAAGTTTTTTCTTTTTCTTCTAGTTGTAAATGTTAAGTTATGATAATTGTGAATCAATAACATGTTTAATATGATATTAAATGATCTTCTAAAACTATTTCACCATTATATTCAAATAAACCTTACCATGATAATATTGGCCAGGGGCCATCTTACTCAAACTGAAGTAATATTTCAAGGAAAAATGAGTCAATGAAAAACTCTTATCCACAACACACCTCCAAAGCCAATAAAACATAGGACATGTACTATTTATTACTCTAAGAAACCAGTACAAGAATTAATCTACTGCAAATTGCAAAATCAGGATGTAATATACACAGAAATTTAAATGCTCATTTCCACTTCTTGAATTTCTTGCCAAACTTCTTGCCACCCTTAAACTTTCCACCCTTAAACTTGCCATGCTTGTACATCCCGTGATGACCATAATGACCATGACTTGAAGCACCATGTGCCGCACCATAGGCAGCTGCTGCTGCAGTTATCATTCCACCCACGCCACCTAAAATGTGACATGTAACTTAGTACAAGCCAAAAAATAGCTACATATGAATAGTGACAAAAGCCTATTTAGTCGAGTAATACCTTTCATTGGTTACTATAATGCACCAAATATTGAGTATATCAATTCTTATAGAAATGAAATCTTTTTAATCTCATTCATGCATGTAGCAAAGATTCTCTATCAAAATAATCACTAATAATAATAGTACCTTGTTGGTGTGGATGTGCGAGGGGATATCCTGCATGAGGATATCCACCCGCTGGAGGATATCCCTGTGGAGGATACCCTTGTGGAGGATATCCCGCAGCTGGAGGATACCCTTGTGGAGGATAGCCACCAGCTGGATATGCTTGTGCAGGAGGATAACCAGCTGGTGGATATCCTTGCGGAGGATGACCTGTAGGTGGATACATTTGGGGAGGATTAACTCCAGGATATCCTTGTGGAGGATACACCGGGGGGTAAGCTCCAGGTTGTTGAGGATATTGTCCTGGATAACCAAATCCATGTTTATTTTTTCCGCCTCCCATTCTGCACGAGTACCCTACGTGAAATCAAATTGTAAATTGGAAGTGCTACTTGAAATCAACTTAATGGACTTTCTGGATATGGCAAATGAATTCTGAGGAAAATTGTTTAGATGGACAATAATAACAACAAATTCATATAGATGGTCGATCAGGGTGACATTGGATTGTCTTGGAAGTCAAAGAAATGTGTTGTTAGAAGAATCATAATGATCATCACAATATTGCTCTTCGTTTTTAAAACTTTTAATCGTGTTTGTATGAATGGAAAAGAAAATTTTGAAATGAAAACTGATCAGCTAAAGTACTTGTTAACACAACCTCATTAGTCACAACATTCGAGTTATGTAAACGCTAAAATACAAGAAAACTTTGTCTAATTAGACATCCTTTTCATTTTCTATAAATCAAAGGAAAAGGAAACTCGAATAATCCAACAGTAAACAAGAAAAGAAGTTTCTTCTTGCCCAATAAAACGAGTAAAATCAAGAAAGTTGATGCTTGATATGACAAAAAACAAGATGAGAAAAGAAAAGAAAAAAGGTGGTAAAACAAGCAGAATCGTGAAATTCCAGGTTCATTCAAATCCAATTCAACTTGTAAATTTATTATACTGATTTCAGAAGTAATGAAACAATGGAACATTTTTCAGAAAAAGCATGTGCTCAAACAAAGAAGTCCTAGTTCTTACAGGTTCTCCTTGGAAAGCTGCGATATCTTGGAGGGAAGAATGAGAGACAAAATATAATAAGATTGGAGAATATTGGATTAGTATATATAAGTCGTTTTATATGGCTAATTACTATATTGAGTGGTGGTGCAATATGATAGGCATATTAACCAATGACTTCCTCTCTTAGCAGAAGAAGGGATAGTCGAGTAGTTAAAGGTTGTTTTACTTGGGTGATCACTAGATATTTGAGTATTTATAGGTTAGTTCACTTTATTAATAACAAAATATTGAGTGATTTTGATGTACACAATAAATATATATCGACCAATAAGTCAATGACTTTCTCTTTTTTAAGTTACTGAAATAGGAAAGTACAACAAAATGTACTTGACAACCCAAAAATTTAAATTAACACTTTACATTGAGACCGTTTTGTCATGTAAACCTCAGCGCAAAATCAAATTTCAAGCATTACACTTATAGATTTTGAGGCTTTTTTTTTTGGCTTGCCTATTATAGAATTGATCACGATTATGAATATGATCTAATTCACTTAAAAGAGAAACTTCTCAAATGAGTTGGCCAAACACAAGCCGCTTATTCTTCAAAAGTACTTATTTGGGAAGTACTTCCAACAAAAATACTTTTCAAAATAAGTAGTTTTTGGCAGCTTGGCCAAACAGGCTCTTACTCTATGATTTACGGGACTACTTAAATTTTGGTTTTCACAACCTAAACTAGGAATCTATGTTACAAGAGAAATATGCACTAAAGGATCCTCTCAAGTTCTGAAATAATAAAAGGGACCTCTCCTTTTTGCTCTTTTCTTTTTGACTTTCTTTTATTGTGTAAGTGAGATTAAAGAGTAAGTGGGGGGCAGGTTAGCATTTTTAAAACTTGTGGGTTATAATTAAAACCCACAAGATTTTTTTTTTTTTTAAAAAAAAATCTATTTTCTCCTACTTTTTCCTCATTCTCTTTCCTTCCTCATCTTCTCCTTCCTCATCCCCATCTTTACTCTCTATTTTGTTCTTGTTCTTGTTCTTCTTCTTTTTCTTCTTCTATTCCTATATTTGAAGTTCAAAATTAGGGAACCAACTTTAAAGTGAATTGGGTATGAATATTCAAACTAGATTTTTAATCCATTTTGAAGTGGGTGTTGTTGGAAACTATTGCGATTAGTATTTGGAGTTTGAATACAAAATTTGAGAGTATTTGGTGTCGATTTGGATATGCTTTGTACTGATTTTGCATCAAACCCGTAGTTGAAAATTATTACCAGATTCAAACATCCGATTGATGTTTAAACATATATCATAGATGTTTAAGAGGTTTGATCTCATAATATTTGAAACATCTCAATGAATGTGTAAACATCTCGTATGATGTTTCAAACATCCTATGTGAGATGTTTAAACATCATTGGTTCTTTGAAGCATAAACAATAAATTTGCCTCGTATTTAAATAGATCATTGTGAAAATACTCGACAAGATTAAGAAACATTCTAATAGATGTTTAAAAATCCAACGAAATTTTTCAAACATTTAAAATGTAATAAACATCTCTAGGACTTTTGAGAGATAAATAAAGTTCATTTTGATGGCACTCAACAAGATCAAAATTTTTAATCGAGTCTTTAAGCGCTCATCCTCCACCTATGGTAGAATTGACCAAGTAACTCTTTTTTGTTTTTGTTAATATTATGTATATATGATCCTTATTTTTTTCTTAATATAATAATAGTATTAATCAAATATATAAGTCATATATCTTATTTTTGCGTTTTAAATTCATGTTTTTGTATTTATTTTATCATATTCTTCTCTTCACACTACAAAAACTATTTATTTTATCACATTCTGCAAAAAAAAATGAACTTTCCTCTTAAAAATAAAAAAAATTGTTTCAACATCTTACTGCATATTTAAATATTTCTTGATTGTTTGGGTGATTTTCATTTATCGTTAAGTCAGTAAGTTAATGTTTAAACAACAATCTTATTTTTAAACATCAATTGATATGTTTAAACAACTTACAAGATGTTTGAAACATCTTGGTAAATGTTTAAGAATTTTAAATTTTCAAGCATCTGTTGAGATGTTTAAACATCTTACAAGATGTTTGAAGTATCTTACAAGATGTTTGAAATCTTTAAACATCCATTAATATGTGAAACATCTTTGTAGATGTTTAAATTTTTTAAATTTTCAAGCATCCATTCAGATGTTTAAACATCTTACAAGATGTTTGAAGTATTTTACAAGATGTTTGAAACATCTTGATAAATGTTTAAAAATCACAAAAATATTTAAACATACCAATATATGATTAAACATAATCGCTGATGTTGCAAACATCCGGCAAGACGTTTGAAACTTATATAATATGTTTAAGTATTTAATAGTCGTTTGAATTAATATGTACGTAATTATGCAAAAAGTTTTATTCGTAATTAGAAAGTACTAAAATTAGGATGTTCGAACATCTATTGATGTTCAATTATTATTATTATTATTATTATTATTATTATTATTATTATTATTATTATTATTATTATTATTATTAAGTCGATAAGCTTACATTTTATTATTAGAATCGTATGATAAATACTCTATATTTTAATTTAATCAATAAGTTAACGGCTTAACTATTTGTAGAATTGAGCGATAGATGCTCGATCGTTGTTAACATATTAACCTTTAACTACTTGTATAATCACTCGATAATTATTTAATTATCATTAATACAAAAATTAATGTTATTAGAGATGATCAATTGTCATTCAATCAATTATTAATAGTTTTTTTGGTCGAAAATTATTAATAGTTAACACTATGTGTAGAATTGCTTTATAAATGCTCAGTATCATTAATTGAAATAGTGTGTTAGACTATTCATAGAATCACTCCATAAGTACTTAATCATTGTAAAGTTGATATAAGAACATTTAACTACTTGTATAGTTATTCGATGGTTGTTTAATTATCGTTAAATTGATAAGCTAACGTAGAAATGATAGTTTTTAAGCTATCAATGGTTGTTGAAATACCGTTATATTCTCTAAGATAATGTTTAGCTATTCGTAGAATCGTTTCATAGATGTTCAATCATCTTTAAATTGATAAGCTAACATTTAACTACCATTTTAATCAGAAGTTGTTCAATTTCTCTTATTAGATATGCCTATATAGACAATTTCCACCTTAGTCTTCACCTTTATAGCTATCACTCCATCCATCTTAATTTATGCTGTACTCTTTCCTTTTTAGTATGTCCCAAAAAGAATGTCACACTTCCTTATTTGATAACTATTTAATGGACTATCTCTATTTTACCCTTATTGGGACCCACTCACTTTAAAAGTTATTAACAACTTTTTAATTACTATAATTTTCTTACTCTTACTTTTCCAAGGGTGAATTTGAAACTTTCCAAAGTCAACATCTATTTCTTAAACTCTGTGCCAAACCAAACACCGCCACATAAATTGGGACGGAGGGAGTATATGTTTATTTTGGATGTACTTTAATTTTATCATTCTCTTTAGCATGATATTTCTATCTTGATTTTCAAAACGTTTTCTAAATGTTTTGCCTAGTTGACGGTCTACTGAAACAGCCTCTCCATGTTTGAGAGGGTAAGATTTGTGTACATCTCACCCTCCACAGACCCCACATGTGGGATAAATTGGGTATATTTTTGTTGTTATTGGTAGTTGTTAAATTATAATTCACTACATTAATGATTAACTATTCATAGAATCATTTCATAAATGTTCAATTCTCATTCATTAAAAAATTATGTTTAACTATGTGTAGAATCATGCAATAAATATTCATTATAATTAAATCAATAAATTAGTAATTAACTATTCATAGAGCCGCTCGATAGATGGGCAATTGACATTAAATTAAAAATAAATTGTTAATTATTTGTGGGATTGCTTCCAATTATCATTAATTAGATAACTGAATATTTAAGTATTCATAGTATCGCATGATAAGTGCTCAATTATCATTAAATAAACATGTTAATGTTTAATCTCTTGTATAATTACTCAATAGTTGTTCAATATCATTACGTAAATGTTTAGTTATTTATATAATTACTCAAATAGATGTTCAAGTATCATTAAATCTATAAGTTTATGTTTAAGAAACTATCTAATCTACACACATTGATTGAAACGTTGAAACATCTCACATGATACTTGAAACATCCCAATAAATATGTAAACATCTCGCGTGATGTTTCAAACGCCATGTGAGATGTTTAAACATTTCTAAGATGTTTGAATCATTAAATAAGATGTTTACACATTCATTGGGATGTTTTAAATATCATGAAATAAATGCTCTCAAACATCTTGAAAGATTTTTAAGCATATATCAAAATGTGCCAAACATTATGAGAAATGTTTAAACATCAATCGGGATGTTTGAATCTGGTACGATTTTTAACTACGAGTTTGAGTAGAAATCAGTCCAAATCTTATCCAAATTAACTCCAAATGACCTCAAATTTTATGTACACCCTCTAAATACCATTCTTAACGATTTTAAACAACACCCATTTTAAAATAACAAAAAATCATCTTCATATAATCAAACCCAATTCAAAGCTTCAATCTTGAACAATGGAAAACCTTCACCAATCTTCTATACAAAGAATAATAAATAAAAATGAGGTTCTTTTCATCTAGGAGGGCTGCGTTTGAAGGAAAGAACATGAAAAGAAGTATTGAATTAAGTAAGTATAAGAAAAAGATGTAGAGAAGTAGTGTAGAGAGAAGCTTTTTTAGTTTTAGATAAAATGAGGCTAATTTTAATTGGGACCGAAATGTAATTTAAAATACTTGAGGGTCGTTTTGGATACAAATTTCTTACCATTAACACTAATCATAAATAAGGACCCTATACCTAATATTTAAAACTAGGGGTCCTTTTTCTTATTTTCAGACTTGAACAAGACCCTCCAACCAAAGAACCCATGTTACTAGCAAAAAATTTCAACAGCATTTTCCGTCACTTTTCCCAATAACCTACTACAAATCTACTTGCTACATCATCATATATATCCAATAAGCCCTCACATTAACCCAACATATACATCATCACTTGTAGAAAAATATCAGTGAGAAGCGTAGAGAACAGGAGTTGAATTCTTAAAAAGTTCTGTGAGGATGTCCTGCAGTACTAACTCCATTGATTCTTGTTAATCTTTACGACTAAGAACAAACTTTTGAAGTCTTCCAGCAATTTCTTTTCTTCTTTTTTTTTTTTGGGTAGAAACTGAATATTTCATTAACCAAATTTAACTTTACATCCCAGTAGATGCAGACCGTGCATCTACACTCCTAATTACAATTCATCTAGTTACACATATATAAAGACATGACTGAATTGAGTTAAAAACAGCTAAGACTACAACAATACTAAAACTGCTATGGATAACAATTCAGGCTTTGCAGGGCTAGTTGCCATCTTGTGATTCTGTTTCCTTTGATATGAATGTGTAGAGCTATGTTCGTGCACACGCTATCCCCTTCCAATACACCCCTCTGGAATCTGATCTTGTTCCTTTCCCTCCATATTAGGTAAACCAGCATGACAGCGGTGTAGCAGGTTATACCATTTATGTTTGCTCTCTTCCTAGACAGTCCATTGATCCACTGAAGTTCATCTTGCCAACTAGAAATGGTTCTGTGAATTCCCAGCCATCCTAGCATTCTATTCCATAACCCTTTAGTCACATCACAAACAAAAAATAAGTGATCAAAAGTTTCTTCCTCCCGGCTACAAAATGCACAAAGAACTGGTACAGTGATCCCAAATTTGTGCAGCCTATCAACTGTTGCAAGTCTTCTATGTGCAGCCAACCAAAGAATGAATCTAAACCTCGGGTGAATGTTTGGTTGCAGTGCAATACTCTTCCAAGGAACCTTCTGATAGTGAGTGTTGTTCTTTATGCACCTCCTAGAGACACTAGAAGGGAGGGGTTGAATAGTGTCTTCCGATTTTCATTGCAAGAACCCTGTTCTTATATCGCAGAACAGTGTTCTCCAATTCTCTTTTACGCTGCCTTCTACTTTAGAACACTCACCAAAACACAAGGATTTTTACGTGGAAAACTCCTTGCTCAAGGGAGAAAAACCACGACCCACACTCTGGGATTTTGAAACTGAATCCACTAACACAAGAGCAAAGTTTCTGATTACAAACTCTGTAACCAAGGGGCTACACTCTAGACCCTAATCACTAAACAAAGCTACACTCTAGCTTTTCTAGTTATCTCAAAAGTTTTCACCTAATACATATGCTTCTGAAATAAGCAGGTAGGTAAAGAACAATAACAGCTTGACACGATGACAACTTACAACTCGATGAACCTAGACATAAAATCTAGACTCAATACTCTGCATGCAATTAAGTTGTCTTCTTCAGTTTACTCACGTAGACAGTTCTCAGATCGCCTTTGTATGCTCTCAACTCTCTGTATGTGAATAACTAATTTCGGCTGTCTCTTCTACTTGCTTTTTATACGAGTCTTGCAACCCTAGTTGAGTCCTACTGGGAATCCTCTTAATTATGGTAAGTTAGGATTCGCAGTAACTCTTTTCCATGTTGAAGTCTAACTCTTGTTCACACTTCAAAGACACAGCCTGGGCACCGCCTCTTTTAGTCTGACTAGGATATGTATATAACCACGCGCCACTACTCCTAGTTCCACAGGGATTTGCAACCCGTAATCTTTTCGATCAAGCGTGCCCTTCATCTCAAGGACTAGGTTCTTCGCATGAACCTCAGTGTCCTTCCTGTTTGTCATGCTTCAAAACCAGCTCTGAACAAATTCCCCCTTTTTGATGAGGACAAACAAATGTTGCCCAAGAACCTGAATAGACATAAACCAAAAACAAAAACAAAAGTAACAGAACAATAAAAACAGATGAGTTAGGTCACAAACACCCCAAAATTCCTTCTTCCCCCTTTTGGCATCATCGAAAAGATTCAAAGACCTGCAGGAACCTGTCAGTTTAATCTAGACTAGAGCACAAGGCAACTCATCAGTGTCAGGAACACAGGCATATCAAAATAAGGGCCCAACAAAGAACCCCATTACTTGAGCATAAACCAGTCATAAGCAAAAGAAATTTAAAATCATCATCCAGGTTGTGACAGCAGCACAACCCTGTTAATAGTTACACAACCAAATTCAAATTGTCTTAAACATTCATAACATGCAATCACAGGAGAATGGGAAGGGGTAGATATCAGGTAGAGGTAAGAGGACAGGACTGGAAGAATCATAGCTGAAGGTTGAAGTGTTTGACAAGCGCCTCAAGTTGCTTCGTATTTTTGGCCCTCTCCATCACTAGCTCGGCCTCATACTTGTGGCAGTCTATCTTCAAACGATCAATTTCTTGATCCTTCACCTTCAACTGTCTGTGCAGCTCTGCATTTTCTTCATTGACTTCAAGAACCATTTTCTCCAGCTCCTGCACAGCACCAATGGCCTCATCAGGTCCATATTCTTCACTTTCCTCTTCTTGCTCTTGCTTTACCTGCATTGGCCTTTTGGAAGCTCTGCTTTCTTGGAAGAAGTCACAATTTTTAAGCACATTGATACCAAACCTCTGATGAATGGTTGGCTTCTTCCCAGCTTCTAAAGGAACCCCAAAATGCTCAAGAATCTGATGGATAATGTAAGAATGCACAAGAGAGTGTGGCTTCTGATCAGTATCACAGATCCTCTTTATGTGCCTAATTATAAGCCCAGGAAAATTAATTTTCACCCCCCTGTCCATCAGATCCATATATGTCAGGTCCAGAGCACTAGCCTCACAATTCCTTTCCCCTCTAGGCAGAAGAAACCTATGCACAAATTCAAACAGCAGCTGATGTGCAGGTTCCATCTCCTTCTTCTCTACCTTTCTCTCCTTCCTCAGTCTGGGTTTCCCTGAAAACTTTCTGACAACATCTAAAGGAGTGACTCTATCTGTTCTTTTTGGCCATTTCAGCTTAACATACCTGTAATAACCTTCAGCAGGTATGTCCAGAATCACCCCCAACTCAGGTCTCCCAAACTCTATCTCCACTCCTTTCACAGTGGTAAACACCCTTCTGGCTACTACCCTGCAATTTGTGTCGAATTCTCTGACTTCATTCACAAACAACTTCCTGTCCTTGTTGGCAAACAAACCAAGCCAACCCTGATCACCTATCATCCTCAATAGGGACCTCATATGAAACTCCTTTTCATCATGCAGAATGCTGCCTGGCAGCACCTGATGCCTAGAGAAAAAGGCTTCCCTATCCACTTCTTCTTCATTGTTTCCTCTTCTCCTTTTCTTATTCTCCATCTCACTGTCTGTGTCAGAATCACTGGGTTCTACATAGCTCCCAGCCTCACTCTCCTGCTCTGCTTCACCAGCTCTCTTCTCCTCTTCTTCTTCCTTCTTCTTTTCTTCCCTTACTTTCACATTGGTTACTGTCCTTCCCAGCTTTTCAACCTTTTCCATCTGCATCTTTAATGCAGACCTGGTACCAACTCTTCTGACAACAGCTCATCAGCCACTTTGTCATCTCCTTCTTCACTATCTTCATCAACCAACCTAGATTTCAACACTGGCTTCCCATCTCTCACCAACCTTCTTCTTTTTTCATGCTCTACTCGATTTTCTTTTACAAACACCACTTCCTCATCTTCTTCCTCAGCTAATTTTTCATCCTCTTCTCCAAACTTCCTCTTTCTTTTTGGTTCTTTAACTTCCTTGGTTATCTCTTCAACTCCTAACACACCTTCTTTATTTCCCTCCTCCTCAGATTCTGTCCAATCAATCCCTGCATCATCAGCTTCAGTAGGATTTGGACAAGCAACCGGCTCTTGACCCACATCCCCTGAAGCTTCAGCAGTATTAAGTCCACCACCCTCAGGACTTTTTGGCACAGAATCCTTCATACACTCGACAGTTCCACTCACTTCTTTACTTGGCTCAACTGCATCTTCCCTCAGAATTTCAGCATTATCCTGTTCCCTAAATTGTTCTTCTATTCTTTCAGCGACATTTAACTTGTCTCCAGACTCACAAGCTACAGAACCCTGCACATCTTCCCTAAGTTCATTCTTTTTACTATCTTGTACCCCCTCACATAAGTTCCCCTATCTATTTCGTCTTTTTGCTCATCACCCATTATTTTATCTAGTTCCGCAACTAGGGTTTTAGTTTCTACGATACCAGGACTGGTTATATTGACTGAACCAATAGGTGTAGATGAAATAGGGTCAGGGATTACCTCATGCAATGATTGTGATGAACTTTGCGCAGTGGGTGTCGAGAGAACAGCTCTTGACTTTATCTTCTTAGCCAGTTTCTTGTCCCCCTTTTGGAGAAATTTGATGCGAGCCCTTGCGATTCTTTGAGCAAGAGTAGATGGAGGTGGTCTTTCAGACATCTTGAAGGGTTTTATGGTAGATTTCTGAGATTTCTGAAGAGTTTCTGTTTTAGGGCTTGAGAGGATTTTGGTGTTTAACAGAAGTGGTGGGTGAGTTGTGAGAGATTGAAAGAGTGTTGTAGAAAGAGAAGGGTTTTCAGTGATGTGACGATGTCTAGGGAGGGCAGTAGGTAATGAGTATAATAGAAAAGCAGCTTTTTGAACTTTTTGAGAACCGGGAAGAGTTAAAGATTTGACGGTTATGAACTTAATTAAATAACCCCTTTTCAAGAAGTGGGGTCCAACCAATTCAAAGAGAGTTCTATCCTAAAAAGGAATGTGTTCCTATAATTTAGGACGGTTATGAGAATATGGAAGATCTCCCGTGACACACGTATGAATGACAATTTTATTTCAGTTATGAATACTATCATACAGAGTAGGGTGAATGTACCTGGACATGATTCCTCATGTTTTAGCTGGTTCCTTCTCAGAATTTGGTAGGTTCTTCATGGGATCACATTATTTGTACCTGGTGCTCAAAACCACTGAACGAGTGTATTTATTCAAGTACAAGTTTAGACTAGACAGTAATGACAAGTCTCTAGCAGACACATTGAATACTAAACTAGACAAACACAAAGGGATTACCTGCTGGGTCATCCGTGTATTTTGGTCATCCCTAACTCCAACCTGTTCCTCTCGAACTGTACCTTACTCAAAGCTTTGGTAAATATGTCAGCAATTTGATCTTCAGTCCTGCATGAATTCATAGTAATTAGACCCTTTTCCACATTGTCTCTCAGAAAATGATGTCTAATATCAATGTGCTTGGTCCTTTTGTGTTGGACTGGGTTCTTGGCAATATTCACAGCACTAGTATTGTCACAGAAAATTGGCACTGCCCCACACTTGATACCAAAATCCTCCAGTTGTTGCTTGATCCATAGCAATTGTGAACAGCATGAAGCAGCTGCCACATACTCAGCTTCAGCAGTTGACAAGGCAACAGAGTTTTGTTTCTTTGTAGCCCATGATACCAAGCAAGGACCTGAGAAGTGTGCCATTCCTGAAGTGCTTTTCCTGTCCACCAAATGACCTGCATAATCTGCATCAGCAAAACCAATTAGTTCAAAAGTTCCTCCTCTGGGATACCAAAGGCATAGATCCTGAGTCCCTTTCAAGTATCTCAGGATTCTCTTCACAGCTGTCAAGTGTGATTCCTTAGATTTTGACTGAAATCTGGCACACAGTCCTACGCTGTATACTATGCCAGGTCGACTTGCTGTGAGATAAAGAAGTGAGCCAATGATTCCTCTATATTTCGTCTCATTTGTCGAAGGACCAAGTTCATCCATATCCAGCTTTGTTCCAGGTGCAATAGGAGTAGTCATTTCCTTTGCTCCTTCCATGTCAAATTTCTTCAGCAATTCCTTGACATATTTTTGCTGGTGAATCATAGTTCCTTCCGGTGTCTGCTTTATCTGCAGCCCAAGGAAGAAATTCAATTCACCCATCATGCTCATCTCAAACTCACTTCCCATCAAGTCAGCAAATCCTTTGCTCAGCTCCTCATCAGTTGCTCCAAAGATGATATCATCAACATACACTTGAACTACCAGCAGATCCTTTCCTTTCTTCATGAGAAATAGTGTGTTGTCAATTTTACCCCTTGAAAAGCCATTTTTCATCAGGAAACCTGAAAGTCTTTCATACCAGGCTCTAGGAGCTTGCTTCAAATCATATAAGGCCTTATCCAGTTTGTACACATGATCAGGGAATTCATTGCTCACAAAACCTGGAGGCTGCACCACATAAACTTCTTCATTCAGGTAGCCATTCAAGAAGGCACTCTTTACATCCATCTGATACAGTGTGAATTCCATGTATGTAGCAAAGGCAATCAGCATCCTAATGGCTTTCATTCTTGCAACTGGTGCAAAGGTTTCATCATAGTCTATTCCTTCTTCCTGACTGTACCCTTGAACCACCAACCTTGCCTTGTTTCTTGTAACTATGCCATGTTCATCCAGCTTATTTCTGAACACCCATTTTGTTCCAATTATGGATCTGTCCTTCGGCTTAGGAACCAGGTGCCACACCTTGCTTCTTTCAAATTGATGAAGTTCCTCCTGCATAGCCATAATCCAGTCTGGATCTTCTAGAGCTTCTTTTACATTCTTTGGTTCCAAAGATGAGAGGAAGGCAAAGAATGCACAGAAGTTCTTTAATGCTGACCTGGTCATAATTCCTGTGTCCAGTTCAGATAGGACATTCTCCAAGGGGTGAGAACTTTGATGTTTCCATGGCTTGATCTGAATCTGACTAGAAGGACCTGCAGCATCGTCTTGGGTAGATTCTTCTTGACTTTCTTGATTTTCAGCTTCATCAGAAGTTCCCCCTGTCAGGTTGACTCCTTCATCTGATGTGACTGGATTCTCCTTTTCATCTGAGTCTTCCAGTTCATCTTTGCTTTCTTCTCTCCTTAAGCCAATCACTTGATCATCTGCATCAGTTTCTTCTATTTCCTTATCTGATTCATCAAACACAACATGCATACTTTCTTCTACTACTTGTGTTCTTCTGTTGAGTACCTTGTATGCCTTACTTTGAGTAGAATATCCCAAAAATATTGCCTCATCACTTCTCGCATCAAACTTTCCCAAGGGTTCCTTGCCGTTGTTGTGAACGAAGCATTTACAACCAAAAGGCCTTAGGTGAGCAATATTTGGCTTTCTACCTCTGAGTAGCCCATAAGGAGTTTTGTCAAGAATTGCTCTGATGGAACACCTGTTTAGCAAGTAACATGCAGTGTTAACAGCTTCAGCCCAGAAGTTTCTTGCTAGTCCACTTGACAGCAACATGGTTCTAGCCATATCCTCCAATGAACTGTTCTTCCTCTCGACCACCCCATTTTGTTTGGGAGTTCTTGGTGCAGAAAAGTTGTGATCTATGCTGTTCCTTGCACAATACTCAGAAAATTTTGAGTTTTCAAACTCAGTTCCATGATCAGATCGAATACTGATGAGTTCAAGACAGTTTTTTCTGAACCACACCAGCCCAGTCTTTAAAACTCTCAAAGGCTTCATCCTTAGAGGCCAAGAACAGGGTCCATGTATATCTTGAGTAGTCGTCAACTATCACAAATACAAACTTCTTACCTCCTCTGCTCTTGACTCTCATAGGTCCACACAGATCCATATGCACCAGCTCCAATGGCTTTGATGTGCTGACCACTTTCTTTGATTTGAACGACGTTCTCACATGCTTTCCCTTTACACAGGCATCACACATTTTTATGTTATCAAATTTCTTGCTTGGCAACCCGCGAACCAGTTCCTTCGATGCCAGCTTATTTAATTGAGAGAGACTTGCATGACCCAGTCTTTTGTGCCACAGCTGAGAGTCACTTTCTTGCACATTCAAGCATGTCAGATTGTTTTCAGGTAAGGACTTCAGTGACGCCTTGTACACATTGTCCACCCTTTTTCCTTCCATCACCACTTCTCCACTCTGTAGGTTCTTTACGATGCACCCTACAGATGAAAAGCTCACTTCGTTTCCTCTGTCACATAGTTGGGAGATGCTTAGTAAATTGTGTCTAAGACCATCCACACAGTAAACATTTTCAATTGCATGCTCCAGAGATCTCCCAATCTTTCCAATGCCTACTATCTGACCACTTTTTCCTCCTCCGAAGGCCACACTGCCTCCTTGAAATGCTGCGAGTGAGAGAAAGTTTCTTCTATCTCCTGTCATGTGCCTAGAACAACCGCTATCAAGAATCCAGCTTGAGTTGTTCTCCCTCACTCCAGCCTGCAAAACAAATTAGAGGTTAACCTTAGAAACCCAGACAAGCTTGGGTCCCTTCTTATGAGAGAATGGATAAATCAGATCTTGTCTGGCCCATTTGGGTAAAGCAGATCTTTTATTTTTGGCCTTTGCATTGCTAATATTGGCACACTTTTGTTTGACATGTCCAGTTTTACCACAAAAAGTGCAAAGCATGTTGCAAGGTAGCCCCACATATTTGCTTTTAGGATTATACGGAGGCAAAGGTTTCTTGAATCCTAATCCTTGTTTTCCTTTGTTTTGATTTTCAAAAACCCAATTCATTGCCTCTGAAGATTTATTCCATTTTGTAAGTCTGGTAAGTTCAAGTTTTGAGTTTTCAACCTTTTGATTTAACATCCTGTTTTTTTCAATTTCTTGATACAGAATCTCATTTGCCCTTTTCAATTCATCTTCCAAAAAGGTTTGAACTTCACTCATAACTTGCTTACCATTCTTACTCTCTCTTAACTGATTACATTCCAATTCAAGCTCAGTAATCTTAGAGTTTGACACAAGGGTCTGTCCTTTCAAGATGGCATTTGTTTCTTCAAGTTCAATGTTTTGTTCCAGGAGACTCTTGTGCTTAGTTCTAAGATTACTCAGTTCTTCAGTTAATTTATCTTTTTCAAGTTTTTCTTTTTCATAACCCTCAATCAAGGTGGCTGTGATAAGAATTAAATTTTCAGAAGAGTATGTATGTAAAGTATCCTTGAGATCAGATAAACATACCTCTGCTGAGCAGCCAGATTCATCTCCATTTGTTGCCATGAGAGCAGAGTCCTTCTTGATGTTGTCAGCTATGTACAACTCCTTCAGTTTCTTCCATATTTCCTTGGCAGATTTACATTCCAGTATCCGTCCAAGCACATCATCAGTAAGTCCTCTTCTTAGATACTCCTCAGCCTTGGAGTTTGCTTGTAACCAGTCTAGATCTTGAGGATCCAGTTCTTCCACTTTCTTTGGCACCAGGACTCAGTTTACTGCTCTCTTCACAGGAACATGGGGTCCTCTTTTCACAATCAGCCACAGGCTGTAATCAGTTGCCTGAAGGTAATTTTTCATCTGTTTCTTCCAATGATTGTAATGAGTTCCATTGAGCACTGGTGGCTTTGATGGATCTCTTCCTCCTCTGAATTCTCGAGGATCTTCTTCATCAGAACTAACGTCTGTCATACCTGCTAGTGCTAGAGGTGAGTCATCCTCAGCCTCCTTTTCATGATCAGACTCACTATCAGTTGGTCCCCATGTGGCATAGAAGGCTTCCTTCCTTTTCCTTCGTTCAGCTCTAAAGTTTGGGGGCCGTCTTGACTTCTTTCTGTCTGCATCATATTCCTTTGTGATTTCCTTTTCCTTTTCCTTAGCAGCTCTGTTCTTCATCCACTCTATTTCCCACATCGGGCAATCCATGACAGCATGATCCTTCTTGAAGCATTTGAAGCATCCAGAGTAGTCAGGACTGTCAACTATGTTCTTCATGCTAGAGCTCTCCTTGTTCCCTCGTTTAAATCCTTTAAACCTTCCCAGATTGAGTTTTTGTCTTAAGGCACTTACCATTGCAGCTTCCACTGATTGAAGATCAACATATTCATCAGCTTCCTCTGTTGCTTCCAGTGCAAGGGTCTTTTCCTTCTTTACTGCTGGTTTGGCCTTTGAATCCTTCATCATCTCATGCGTCTTCAGACTTCCAACCAGTTCTTCAAGCTTAATGGATTTCAAGGGTTTGGATTCAATGATGGCAGTCATTTTTGGTTCCCAAGCTTCAGGCAACACATTCAGGATTTTGTCAACCATCTCTACTTCAGGCAATTCCATCTCCAAGGATCTCATTTCATTTGTGATCATGGTCAACCTGGTCATCATGTCCTGAATCGACTCCTTCTCGCCCATAGTAAACAACTCAAATTGTCTCTTCAACATTCTTCTTTTCGAGTCCTTCACTTCTGTGGTTCCTTCATATGCAACCTGCAAAGCATCCCATATTTCCTTAGCCGTCTTATACGATGATACCCGATTGAACTCTTCCGGACCAAGACCACATATGACCAAGCGCTTGGCCTTGTGATTCTTTTCGATCATCTTATAATCCGTCTCATCAAACTCTTCTTTCAGCTTAGGTTCTTTTGTGGCAGTGGTTCCTTCACCAACTATTTTGGTGGGAATCAGATTTCCTTCAGAGACTATCAGCCAAAGTTGATAGTCTTCAGCACATATGTAATTCTCCATCCTATTCTTCCACCATGCGTAGTATTGCCCATTAAACTGTGGAGGCCTCAGAACCGACTGTCCTTCAGTAATAGTAGGCGGTGCACTCATTCTGATCCTTCTCAAGGTGTTAGCCTTACAAGAGAAGACCTGCTCTGATACCACTTGTTGTTCTTTATGCACCTCCTAGAGACACTAGAAGGGGGGTTGAATAGTGTCTTCCGATTTTCGTTGCAAGAACCCTGTTCTTATACCGCAGAACAGTGTTCTCCAATTCTCTTTTACGCTGCCTTCTACTTTAGAACACTCACCAAAACACAAGGATTTTTACGTGGAAAACTCCTTGCTCAAGGGAGAAAAACCACGACCCACACTCTGGGATTTTGAAACTGAATCCACTAACACAAGAGCAAAGTTTCTGATTACAAACTCTGTAATCAAGGGGCTACACTCTAGACCCTAATCACTAAACAAAGCTACACTCTAGCTTTTCTAGTTATCTCAAAAGTTTTCACCTAATACATTTGCTTCTGAAATAAGCAGGTAGGTAAAGAACAATAACAGCTTGACACGATGACAACTTACAACTCGATGAACCTAGACATAAAATCTAGACTCAATACTCTGTATGCAATTAAGTTGTCTTCTTCAGTTTACTCACGTAGACAGTTCTCAGATCGCCTTTGTATGCTCTCAACTCTCTGTATGTGAATAACTAATTTCGGCTGTCTCTTCTACTTGCTTTTTATACGAGTTTTGCAACCCTAGTTGAGTCCTATTGGGAATCCTCTTAATTATGGTAAGTTAGGATTCGCAGTAACTCTTTTCCATGTTGAAGTCTAACTCTTGTTCACACTTCAAAGACACAGCCTGGGCACCGCCTCTTTTAGTCTGACTAGGATATGTATACAACCACGCGCCACTACTCCTAGTTCCACAGGGATTTGCAACCCGTAATCTTTTCGATCAAGCGTGCCCTTCATCTCAAGGACTAGGTTCTTCGCATGAACCTCAGTGTCCTTCCTGTTTGTCATGCTTCAAAACCAGCTCTCAACAGTGAGGCATTAGCAGCAAATAAAGTTTTTTGATGCTGAATTTATCTCCATGCTGCAGAGTGTTCAGGTTGTCAGTTAAGTTGCCCTGCAGGGTGCTTAGATTTTGAATCAACTCTCTAGTTTCTAGTGCTTTCCTTACAACCCAAGCTTTCTGCCCCTTCATTTCTTTCACAAGGCAGCGTTAATACACACAAAGTTATCTAAGAAATGATGGGAGTAGAACAAACTTTCTCCTAATGAAACAAACACTAAGCTCAAACGTGTATACTTGCACAAAGTATTACAGATTAAAGTTTTTGCACCATTGCTGTTAGGGCTTAACATAACCCAATGAACCAAATCTAAACACCTTTCAATCCTTTCTACGTATACCTAATGAATCTTCCTTTTTTACTTCGGGGGGTGGGGTGGGGGAACAGTGTTTACTAGCTTCTACCTAATTTCTATCCAATTGCTTTGTTGACGCATTAATTGATATACAAAAGTGACAAAACATGTTATCAGAGTAAAAAGTAGCCAATGATACTACATCCTACCAAAACTAAATACAACAGTAATACTAGCATACGTTAAAGTAAAATAAAACTTCGGCACATATATGTTATGACTTATGAAAGTGGAAAGCTGAAATTCCCTGCAAGGAAAAACAAAAACTTCTAGCTACGTGGCACTCCACACGATATGTCGGTCACCAGAATTAGTAAACCAAATCAGAATCATCTAGGCTAATTAGCGTGTTGATAAAACAATTATTATTATTATCTTGAAAGGAAGCAAGAGGCAAACGCCCCTTTATCACACAGATTTATTTTAAAAAAAAAAAAAAAAAATCATCCTTACTATGCCTAGACTTTCCTGCATAAATGTTGTATAGAATATTGTAATTTTCAATAGCAACTAAAAAAATGAAACGAAAGCAAAACCAATGTAACACAGAGAAGCAACACCCATATGCACGAGAAGTACTAATTAGTTAAACTTGTTAATGTTTAATTTAGCAATATACAATAACAAAATTGAAACAGAACTGCATGAATGTCTAGATGCCATAAAATTTTATTTAGCTATATAGGTCAGCAAAAGCGCAAAGCAGCTTCGAGTTCCTTCTCGTCGTCACAATTATATCCCATTATGTAAGCTCGAGCTGGAACAGAAAAAAAAAACAAAGAGAAAAACAAAGATGAATAAAAGCAAGGTAATTAAGAAGCCAAAGGCAGAACTGGTAAAAAAGCTGTATACCAAAACGACCCGATCCCATGAATGGCTCCGCTTCATCTGCAGGCTCTGGTTCATCTGCAGCGCCACCTTGTTGCTGCTCCTATTTTAGATGTGAACTTAGCTAAACTCACAATATTTATAAACAAAAAGGGGAAACATACTATTTTTAATATCTGCACAGTATTTCTCGGGAGCAAGCACAATATTATTGAGTGGAGGTGCTACTATGGGTATTCAACAGATGCATCATACAAGCAACTAGGTGCAAAAAGAAGATACATGTTGCCCAAAAAACTTCTGCAAGATGAGTATACATTCTCAAAAATTAAATCAGGCATGAACAAGCTTCACATAGCCTAAACCGTCACAAGAATATGCATGAGAGTAGTAACTACACAACAAATCGATACTTTAAATGGCATAAGTCTTACAATGGATCTGCTAGATTCCTTAAAAACTTAAATAGGAGACAAGTCCAACTTCTTGGTACCTCCTTGGTACTGAATTCTCCTTCTTGGTACTTAAAAATTTGAGCAGTTGCACCAATATGTTAACACTGCTACAGTAAACAGCTATGAAGATGAAATACTGAATAAACCCTTGGCTCCTGAATGACGTAAATTCTAGCCTAATAAGTGGTCCTTTAGAGTTTTGACTATGATCCTGCTGGATTAATAGCTCCTGAACGTATGCAGGAACCTTTTATCCATTGTGTGATTCTTTTTCTTTTTTTCTTTTTCTGGATGAGAGAGGCAACGGAAAATATAGCTTTTGCAACTTATCTTGTATATTTTTTTTCTTTTTCAAAATGGAATATATGAATTTTCTGTCTCTCATAAACTTGGTTTCTTTCAGAAATGGAATATAAAAGTCACTTGTTCTTACCCCATCTTGATCCGTTTCGCCAGGTGACAACATCCTCTCAAAACAGAGGCCTGAAATGGTACACACCAGAAGACCATTTATAGGATCTGATATAGTTTCCCTACAGGTGTCATCACAAACTGCACCACACACGAACACACAAGAAAGAGAGAGATAACATAAGAGAAAATAGAGGTCATATACACAGGAATCTCATCGTACATATCTAAGAAGTAAGACACACCAAAGCAAACTATTTCTTACCATGGACATGTCCAGTTTTCTCACAAACAAATACATCTCCTATTTGAAAGTAAGTGCACATCTCCCCAGAGCACTTATGATCGATCACCATTTTATCACCTAGACCTTTGCTTTTCTTCCAAGTATCCACTTGATCAGCAACCGTTTTATCAAGAATTATTCGGTCATCATTTATCTGCATATTAAAGCCAAAAAAACAACGCGGCTACAACTAAGAAATTTTGCCACACATATCTCATTAATGGAAATCAAAGGAGGGTCCTTAATGGTTTATCTAAGTTCTCATTTTTTTCTAGCTGTTTACTTCTTGTTTCACCCAAAGAACAAAAAGAGGGAGGCCTTTTCACTGAGGAATCAAACAGAGAGGGATGTTCAATCCACAACAATAATCAAGGAAATAAATTACGAATTTATTTGGAATTATCCAAATTTATATGTAGTACTGTGGAGCCTAAAAAGACCACCATCACCTGAGAGGGAAGAGGAGCTTGGCTTCTCTTTGCTGCCTGCATTTGGATGTAATACTCCTTAAATTCTGTAGGAGTATTCCTGACAAACTCCACCATATCATCTGCATCACGCTGTAGGAAAGGTATTCAACTTAACCAAATTAAATTTAAACAGAGGACACATCAATGTAGTAAATCGAAAAACATACTTAGTTCGTGACTGTATTGTATATACCTTATACTGAGATCACACTCACTACAGCAAAAAAAAAAAAAATGTATAAACATTGCAATAGGTCAATCTCACTTTACCTCTCACTTCAGTATTTTTTTCAATTTGACCCATTTACTAAATTACATAAAGTCATAACCATCTAAGTGCACGGTATTCATCAAATCCTTCCATTCATGATGGTGGAAATGAGAAGTAAGATTTTCTAGCTCTTTCCCAATGTAGCTATAGCCTATATTAAGTCCCTTCACAACCTTGATAAAAATGTTCCAGGTCAGGAATTTGAAATCCTGAATCCATTGTACTTTCAACTGTTCCATTCCTTAAGCTAGAAGAGGCTGGCAAAGAAGTAGTTACCCTACTATTAACAAACTTTCAACATTGTCCTCTGAAGATTACAAGAAAGTTTTAACTCACATTATGGATCATCTTCTTTAGAACATTTTAAGTTTCAATTTCGACTCTACTCTTAAACTTTGAGCAACTAAGAAATTTTGTATTAAATGGACCACAGGAAATATATACTTAGTATAGCTAAAGATAAAAATAGTAAAACAGAATTTATGCAGCAGTAAGTTTAGGCTGTGAAAAAATGAGCATACGTTTGAACAGACAGATACCTGGATGTAAAGCTTCTTCCAAGCACATTCCCGTGGCTTTTTTGTAGGAAGCAGCAGACCCCATCGCATGCAGTACCTGAATGAGATATCGAATGAATCATCAATTAACTTAAATGAAAACGTGGAGCTTCACAAATATGCTTCTTGGAAGTATGAAAAGTAAATGAATGAGAAGGGTTTTTTAACAAAGAGGCAACCAAAGTCCATGCAAAGCACTTTGTATCTATAAGGGTATGGCAAATGATTAGACTCGCCAAAAACCACAATGAGGAATAATGTAACAATAACTAAATGTGAAAAAGGATGTACCTACCTGTAAAAACTAGCTGGATAAGATACACCACATTCAACATATACAAAAAGATGGGGATAGGAGAGGCAAAGAGAGAACAAAAAGTGAAGAATACTTACAGCCGGCGCCACAAAGATTCATCAGAAGCAGCAAAATTAAAAAACTTGCAGATCAATGAACATGACACAAGATCCTGCCAGATTTGACAGAAAACAGACAATATTTTAGACAAACAGAAAATCCTAATGGAAATACACATCAAAACGACAAATTGGTCTTCTCCTCCTCTATCTGTTCTGATATTGCACAATGTATTAATTTTGACAAGCAAGCTAGACACAACTTAAAATAATAACAGCTAAAGTATGTGATAAAGTATGTGAATACCTCTGGTGAAAGGAACTTGAGGATGTGATGGATCAATTCTGAAGGGACTTTGCTGAGAATGCCAGTGTCTATTCTATTTGGGACCTGCCTCATGTTGTTGCTTGCACTGGCTCCATTATCATTATTCTTATTATCCACCACAGTCTGACTTAACCTTGGAGGTGACGATGCACATTCACTTTCAGCCTCGACTTCGGTAGATGGTGACAAACATGAAGATGATAATAACGCATTCACCTTTTCCTCCTCCTCTTGCTCTTCCTCCTCAAATTTCATCACCCTTGCTTCCCTCTTCTCTTCCTCCTCCTCCTCCTCTTGCTCTTGCTTCTCCTTTCCTTCAAGCTCATCCTCATCCTCATCTTCCATGACTCTCATTTTCTTTGTTACTCGCTCCTCCTCTCCTTCAAATCCATCACTACCATCCTCAACTTTGAAGCGCTTACTTTTCCTCTTCACTTCACCTTCATCCAAGATATCCCCTTCCATCTCTTCATCCTGACACAGAAAGACCATTTAGCAAATCTCAATCAAGTACATCCACAGATACTATGTCTAGTAACACAAATCATAAACATACCATGCGTTCATACACAGAAGCATGGATTTAACGAAGTGAATAAAATGATCATTCCCTCCCAATCTTCCACCAGTAAAGAGAAACAACAAACACTAAAAATTACAGATATCTACAAAATGATATTTACACATGCATGATACACCACAGAACTAACTTCTGCGAGCTTAGTGCACATGATCTCCCTATTGCCGACTTTTTATAATAGACAAAGCAATTTTTCCTCAATTCATGGTCGATGCAACGAGGAAAATTGGAAAACATTAACACCAATAGAAACACAGAAAAACCACAAATAGAACATTTATTTTCCTCAAATTTTCCTCAGTTCAAGTTTAATAGCAGCTGAAACATTTGGTTGAGAACCACGAGGTATCAGGTTCAAATCCCAGCGGAAGCAAAAATACTAGGTGGTTTCTTCCCATCTATCCAAGTCTTGATAGATGGAGTCAGTCACCTGGTACCTGTGTTGACAGGAGGTAGCAAGTACTCCGTGAATTAGTCGAGGTACATGCAAGCTGGCGCGGACACCACGATTATAAAAAAAAATGAACAAATGAATAGAATTTTCTTCATTTCCTCCAGCTATACTATACTATTAGCAGCTGAAAAATCAATTCCATTTATTTTTTCCTTTTTCTTTTGATAATTAAAGTAAATAACAAAATAAATTATTACGAAACTTTTAATTTTTACAATTAATTACACAAAAAGCACAAATCTAATAGAAAATTTTCAAAAGATTTACCTGATCGGAAACAGCTAAGATCTCCGATTCGAGGAATTGAGCTAGTGGTTCATCTTCATCATCGTCGAATTTTCCCATGATTTTGTTTATTTGACCGGAAAATGGATTCCGGTGACCGGAGAATGACGTCGGCCGATTAGATTAGATCGGTGTATCATTGAAAGGGAAAATGAGATTTGGGAATTTGTGTGGAGTGAGAAGATTTCGGGTCGGGTCACGGGTTAGGTCCGAATATTTTGGGTCGGTGAAGAATGACACTTGCGTGGGAGCAACTAGCAAATAAATTTTTTTTAATTTTATCATTAAATAATTATTTTTCGAACTTCTATATATTTTATTTCTATCATATTTAACCAAGATAAATAAAAACTTTTTTGTTTATCTTGGTTAGTTAGTTTTGTTTTTATCTCAGTATTTTTTTTTATCATAATATTTTGAGTTTGTTTATTTAAATTTGTTTCTAAAATATTTTTATTTAGCCGAGGGTCTATCGAGAACCGCATCTCCACCTTGGTGGGAAAGGTTATAGATCACCTTTCCAGACCCACTTTGTATGATTACACTAGGTATATTGTTGTTGTAATTATTTTTTAGACTATAATAAATTTAAATTTTTACGGAAAAGGGTCAAATATACCCCCTCTACTTTCGACTATTGTTTGGCTCACACCTTCGTTATACTATCCGATTAAATATGCCTTTGCCGTCAAAGTTTGGTGCACATATACCCCCTCTGGCTAACGGACTAGCCACGTGGTGGCCACTTAAGGCCAAAACACATAACCCCCACCCCTTAATTAAAATACCCGACTGCTAATAAAAATACCCGACCAAAAAAACCCGAACCACCCCCTATGTCTTCCAATTAAATGCGATGCTTCCCCCCAATTATAATTAGGGCAGTATTTCTTCTTCTTTTCTCTTCCAAGTCGTCCCCAATCTTGATAACTCGTTGAAAATTGAGCAAAAATGTCCGAAATTAGCTGTTTATCCAAGAGAAAGTGTTATTGTGGAAGAATTGCCAAACAATTTACTTCAAATACGGATACTAATCCCGAAAGGATATTTTACAAGTGTGCTCTACCCAAAGTAAGTGACATAATTTGGTAAATCATAATTTTTCATGTATAATTTCTTGACTGAATAATTAATGGCATGTTTGTTTGTGATGCTTAGAAACTTTCTTGTGATTTTTGGGAGTGGGAAGATGATATATTGCCGGATAAAGCAATGACCGAGATGGACAATTTGAAGTCGCTATTGGAAGTGGCAATGGGTAAAATCAATAGCTTGGTTACATCCTTGGATGCACTTAAAGATGATCGGGATAAGTTGAATGCTAAAGTGGACAACAAAGTAATGGAATTGGATGATAAAGTGTTGAAGATGTTTATGATGGTATTTTGTGCTTTAGTTGTTGGATTTTTTGTTGCATTTGTATTGAAGGTGTAATGGAAGTGTTCTATTGTAATGAACTATTGTAATGAAGTTTCCTATTAGATGTAATGGAAGTTTTCATTTGTAATATGTTTTATATGATGTTTACACAAATAAGGGCATAAAATGACCCATAACTAAGCATGCCAAAAACACAAGTGCATGCCAATAATATTGAAATAAAAAACTGAACATAAGCTGCACATAAGCTGAACATAAATAACCATAACAGAAAGAACATTGAATCTTTCACGACCAAAAGACCATAAAAAACTGAACATAAGCTGCAATACTAGTTCTTACAAACAGTAATACTAGTACTTAGAGTACCAAAAGCTTACAGTCAGTAACATTGAAATAGATAGATGGATGCTATTGTATCACCCCAAAAACTTGCACAGCCGAGTGATAACATGACATCCATTCCTAATCAGCATCAAACTACCAGTCAAGCATAATCAAAGGCATAGTGTACTTCTATTGTTTTGCCTTAATTACATCACCAAATCAGACATAAAAACTAACAGAAACTATCAAACCAACACTTGTTCTTTCCCTTCCTTGGCTTCAGTTTGTCCCTCCTTTGCTGGCTTTGTTGTTCTAGCTTCATGCTACTTATAGCAGCTGCACCATTCCATGTCAGATTGGGTGGTGAGAATGGGAGATTTGTGGATTGACTAACACCAGTTTTGTCACCCTTGAACCCTATCTGCCTTCTCAAACCCCTAGCAGCAGCAATTTCTTGCTCCTTCCTCTTTTCAAATAAACTTTCCTCTTCTGAAATCATATTTGGCCTCAAGTCTGGATCTTCTTCTTCTTCAAAAGTTGGGTTTTCAAAGTCAGCATCTTGGCAGTCATGCACTTGGCTTGTTGAAGATTGGCTTTGGAAAGTAGGAGTGGGCATGAACACAAAATCATTGTGTTGACTGTCCTGAGGGGCTGAGGAATTGATGTCCATGTCTTCCACTTCATCTTCATCTAAAAGCCCTCTGTTTCTCTCAATTTCTTGAGGCTGCTGCTTACCCTTTCCCTTTCTATTCTGCCTGGCCTTAATTGGTTGTTTTGCTTTTGCTTGCTGTTGAAAATGAAATGCATCAATAATGAGTATTAAATAATCAAAATTAATTAAAGTAGAAGAGATACCTTTGAACATCCTCTTGCATCATGGCCTGGCTCTCCACAGTTGTGACAAGTCATTACTCTTCCCTTTCTAGAGACTGAGTATTCTCCTTAACTCTTAATAGCTTCATCTTTCTCCCTAACCCTCTTCACTCTTAGTCTGCCTGCTTAATTCACATAATCTGGAGGGGCCATGGCTTGAGAGAGGGTCAATCTTCCAGATTCTCTCACCTCTAACAGGTTGCAATTTATGCTTGTAAGTGAGTAAAAAGGATTCTCTTTTGTAGAACCAGTGTATTTCAGACTTGGGATCCACCTTTTTATACAAGAGTGCCCTGATAGCATGTGGACATGGTATTCCAGTGAGATCCCATGTCCTACATGTGCACCTCTTTTCAGCTAAGTTAACAGTGTGTTTGTTTGAGGTATCTGTCACCTCAAAGCCATTGTCCCCATTGTAGTCAACCCTACAAGCTTGAGCAATTTTCATGTACTCATTATACAAGTGAATTGCATAAGGACTGTAGTCACCATTCCACTTCATGACTGACCTTTCAAGTTCACCCAACCTAGTCATTACCTTCACCCTAATATCCTCTAACATGCCTATGATAGGCTTGTATCTTTCTTCAAGGATCCAAGCATTAAAAGATTCTGTAAAATTGTTATCAACTCCCTGATTCTTACACACTGTGCCTAGGTATGCTCTACATCAGTTTTGAGGAGGGTAATTAAGTAAAGTAGAAGCAGCAGCAGAACTCAACTCACCAATCTTTTGCAATTGATCTTTAAAGTCCTCCTCAAAGCTGGACCAGGCAGACCACCACAACAGTTTCTTGAACTCAAATGATCTCCATCTTTTACACCAGTTTGCCTCAACATGTCTGACACAAAATCTATGGTGTGCATCAGGTAGTACCCCCCTGATGGCTTCTCTTAATCCCTGGCCATGAAATCAAAATACAGAAATTAGACAGTTAGTTGTTTCTATAAGACATAATTGAAAATTTTTAAAAATAAATAATTTAAGTTACCTTTTGCATGTCTGACATGAAAGTTATTCCTTGTCCAGATTGCAACCCCAATGACTGCTGTAGCAGCCCCATGAACCAGGTCCAGGTCCTCTGTGTCTCTTTATCCACAATTGCCCAGGCTATGGGGTAGAAATAGTTCATGTTGTCTTGACCCATAGCAACTAAAATCTGCCCTTTGGCCCTCCCTTTCAGAAAGGTCCCATCTAACCCAATGAAGGGTCTCAAATCTAGCTTGAACCCCATCTTAAGTGCATTGAAACAAATATACATTCTGAGAAATTTTCTCTTCCCTTCAGCTAGTGCATCTTTGGACAGATTCACAACAACATCACTACCTGGATTAGACTCTTTCAATTCATTGGCATATGCTATGATTTTATTGTACCCATCATTATAACTGCCCTCTAAGGTTTCAAGAACCAATCTTTTTGCTCTCTTACACTTTTCTTTACTAGCATTCAACTCAAAAACCCTCTTCAAGTCATCCCTCATTTCTTTAACCCTATACTTTGGACACCCTTGTAACTTCTTCTTGAAATAGTGCCCTATAGTAGTGTAGCCAACCCTAACATTATCAAATGCAATATTGCAGTCATGCTTTGGGTTTAGTGTCTTAATTCTCACACCAGGTAAGTCCCCATCCCCAGATATATGACAAACAAAGGGGCAGCCCTCTTGACACTCATATCTCACTCTAGTCTTGTCACTTTTAACTACTTTTAACTCTTTCTTATTAGCATAGAACTTAAGACATCTCCTAGCCTCAGGGATGTCCTTAAAGGACATGCCTTTATACAGTAGCCTGTAATTTTGGAGGCTGTCATCAATGTCCCTGTTCTTTTGAGCAGCAAATGCTTCTGATTCTTCAGAATTATCCTTTGGAGAATCAGGCTCCACCTCACATTCAGACTCCACCTCACCCTCACAACAATCTGTTCCAACATCATTAGCTAGTGAAAAGAAGGACTCATTATGTTGACATATATTAGGAACAGCTACATGCAGCTCATATTCATCAACTATAAACAAGTTCAGAACCCTAAATTCTTTAGATACCAAAGACTGCAATACTCTAATACCCTCATCACCTTCTACTTCATAAAATTTACCAGATGGCCCACTAATAATTAACTGTTGAACACCAAGATACATAAACTTACCAGTAAACTCATTGACTATGTCTATAAATGAAAGGTGGTCAGGGTCATAACCTATCCAACTATGCAGCAGATTCTTGCTATACAAGACATGTGGAGATCTGATCCACTCACCTCCATAATTAAAGAGTAAATCCACAGTAACCATCTGTAAAAAAAAAAAAAAAAAAAAAGGCCCCAACACAAGAAAATATTAAAACTTTATTTTAATGAAGGGACCACAAGAAAATATTAAAGCTTCCACTATGGTGACATACACCAGACAACAAAGGCCTTAAACAATACCAGGGACCACAAGTATGCAGTCACTTTAACCCCAAAGCAATAAAGTCTAACCCCCAAAATGATAAACTAATCGCCTAACCCTAACCCCCAAAATGATAAACTAATCGCCTAACCCTGACCCCCAAAATAATAAACTAATCTTAACAAACTAATCCCCATAACTCTTATCGGGACCACAAAAATTCAATATTAATATACAATCGGGACCCACAAATATAGACAAATTGATTACAAACTACACATGCAAACAAAAAATACATCAATTTAATACCCTATATTAACAGCCATTCGTGTATACCTTAACATATTTATAACCCCTAAATTGATTACACAAGACCCTAAATACCTTAGATTATAAAACCCTAAAACAATATTTACTAGCAAATAATTAAATACAATAACTAAGATTAAGAATAGTTAAAGATCGTACCTTTAGATCGAGCGGATTAACATGCGACTCTCTTGTTCTCTTCAGCAGATTTTAGGGTAGGTTAGGTGAAGTTTTGGCTAGGTTAAGTGTTTTTAGGAGTTTCAACGTTAGAAATGGGAAGGGTTGCGTTTAATTGGAAGACATAGGGGTGGGTCGGGTTTTTTTGGTCGGGTATTTTTATTAGCAGTCGGATATTTTAATTAAGGGGTGGGGGTTATGTGTTTTGGCCTTAAGTGGCCACCACGTGGCTAGTCCGTTAGCCAGAGGGGTATATGTGCACCAAACTTTGACGGCAAGGACATATTTAATCGGATAGTATAACGAAGGTGTGAGCCAAATAATAGTCGAAAGTAGAGGGGGTATATTTGACCCTTTTCCGAAATTTTTAATGCATAATTAATAAGAGTAAGTTGATTTATGATTTCTTAACGGGCATGCAAAACTCCAAAGTGATAAGTAAACATAGACTGCGGTATTCTTTTTTGTGTGTGTTTTGATTGTTCTGTGTTCGAAAAATGGTTGCCAAAAAGAACAAAGACTTCTAAAAGAGAAAGAAGATGTGGTTATGGCTCATATTATTTTTAGAAAATGCATGAAGTTGACAAAATGTATATCTTCTGTAATTTGGATATGTTACAAAAAAAATTATGTCCTATAATATAGAAGTATTCGATTGATTATTGGTAGATGAATGGGATATCAATTTATCTCTTCAAATATGAGCACTGAGGGAAAAAGATAGGAGCATGCATTACATCTCGTTCAGATATTACATCGGTTCTATTTTACAATATACTACTTTACTATCATATTTTGAACAATCAAACAACTTTTTCATATGTTGTCTAATTTTTAATATTAGAGAAATCTTATTGTATTTTATTTCTAACTATTTTAAATAGATTAACAAATAATTTCTAAAAGGAAAATCAAATATAAAAGTTTTGCCCCGCATACTCTCGAACCATTTGTTACTACTCCATATTCGAGTAATAATTTATCTAAAACCTTTGATACAAAGATGGTATACTATGCATGAGAAAGACTAGTATTCCAACTCTTGAATCTTGATCAAATTAATCATTTGGGTAAGTACGCGTTTACACAGTAAGCGGTGATCGAAGGATATGATAGTCTTAATTTGGAAATAAAACATTGTAAACAAGCTCATCATAAATCAATTATATGCATGCACTGGTTTTCGACAGTGCATTAGCCCCGGAAATAACATTCACACACAAGTTGGCTCAGGAGTCACTATCCATCACAAGAATTGTCACTTTATTCCCAGAGATAGACAATAAAAATATAAGTAAAAAATTGTTAGGCTCAACAGGGAGGGTGTAGTCATTCAGTCACTCATCTGTGACAAACGATAGGTGAAGTGGATAATGAAGTCTTCAGTTGATATCGCGTAAAATTTGGTTAGCAATGGGAAAATCAGGAATAATATCCACTGGAACCTGAAAATTAAGAAAGGAGGAACAAATGATACACAAACTTTACAAATTCCAACTATAGTAATTGGATTATACATGCTTGAATCAGAAACTAAGCACATCTTATACCTGAACTGCTTCCAACTTTTTTCAGTGCAAGTCTCAGTGCTGGTGTCATCACACCATATTTCTGAAGAAGTTTTCGAGCAGCTTCTTTGTCGCCTCTTGCTTGTATTGTGAGTATTTCCCTACTCAAGCTCACAACACTATCTTCAACCTTACAAAAATAGAACCGAAATCATTGGAAGAACTGAGTGAAATACGAAACAATGAGTCCTATTATGTCATACCTTTTCGAAGTTAACAGCAAATGTTTCATCAGGATACAAAATAAATGCACCTTTCTCGAACAAATAGTTAAACTGCAATGCCTGTCCTTTCCTGATTGTATTTGAAAAATTTAAGACTGGTGAGAACAATACAATGTGGAAGATAAAGATTAAAGAGAATAACAAGTTGACAACAAAACTTACCCATGAGCTTCCTTCAATCCAAAGCGCACTGAGCGGAAACAGCCAGCAAGAAAAGAGACATACATTGACTTGGCCAGGCTTTTAGGAAGTAAATCCTAGGCCATACAAATACAAAAAGATCATCGTCTTTTGAGTTTGATTATCATTGGGAAGATAAGGAATGTACTAGCATTATTAATTTTCAAATTGAAAAATATAATAAACTACTATATTTAGCCTTCAGCCAGCTACCTCAGATGTGTCTGCCACAAGTTTGTACATAGAAAGGCAATAAGATAGCTAATAGGGCATCAAATTTCCTCCAATCACTTAAACAAGGGCTGGACAAACTAGGCATTGTTGCAGGTTCTCTGGTGTTTAAATAGAGACAAAAGTCTCCAAATAACAACATAATCCGTATGCAAGAGTGAACTGTTCTTAATCAGCTGTCATTTATCATTTAGTATATTACCTTGTCCATTGGAAACCTAAGAGCCCAAAGCCCAACAATATCTGCCTTTGCTTCTTCTAGTGATGAATGAAGTTCTTGCAGCTCCTATAATATGGTGCAGGATGTAAAAGAATATTATGTATATCTATAATTACCTTGTATAGAGAACTTAATTATAGGAGAGATACTTAGGATATTCACTTACCTTTCATAGAGCCCTTGTTAGTTGTATATATGTGTTGTAATTCTGACTCAAATATGAATATATAACAATCAGTTCGATTTCATGGTATCAGAGCTCTAAGGCTCTCGATCCACAGCTTCCCATCTTCAAAGTTCTGCTCTTTTCTGTTCACTGGTTGTTTGGGTTACATTTCGAAGTGGTCGAGTTATCTCACCTCCACCACAGTAAGACTCAGGGGAGGATTCCGACCGGAATAAAGTATTTCCGGTGTCTGTTGGACAGCGCGTGGATCAAGTCGCCGGCGCGTTGCTCTTCCGGTAGTGGCGCGTGTCAGCGCGTGTGTGTTCAGACTTCAACCAAAATTTGGTTCGAGGGTCGCACTGCCATTTCCGGCCGACCCATTTGGTGTTTCCGATCAACGGACATATTTTGCATTTGGATTTCGTGGTCAGATCTGATTTCTCTGCTTCCGCTTGCATTCTCTGATCAGTCTCAGATTTTGGTGGTATCAGATTTTGGTCTTCTTTTACCTTCACGGTCAGATCTGTTCATCCCTCAGTTATATTTGTTAGTCCTCTGAATTCTTTTGGTTGTCCAGATCTGTTGGGAAATCTTTGTGTGATTTTTAGAATCTGTTCTCTTTGTGATATTTGTTTGTTGAAATAATGGCTGATAATAAAGACATTAAGGCTGCTGTTAGTGAATTAGTTCCAACCATGTCCAGAATTACTGAACATAAATTGAATGGTTCTAACTATTTGGAATGGAGTAAAATCATTAGGGTTTATTTACGTAGTATGGATAGAGATGATCATTTGATTAAAGATCCCCCCAATGATGAAACTAAACATGCATGGTTGAGAGATGATGCTCGTTTGTTCTTACAAATAAGAAATTCTATTGATAGTGACATTGTTGGTTTAACTAGTCATTGTGAGTTTGTTAAAGAATTGATGGATTATCTTGAGTTCTTATACTCTGGCAAAGAGGATTTGTCTCGGATTTTTGATGTATGCAAGACATTTTATCGTGCTGAGAAAGGTGAGAAATCCCTCACGGCTTACTTCATGGATTTCAAGAAAACCTATGAGGAATTAAATATGCTTCTGCCATTTAGTACTGATATCAAGGTGCAACAAAAGCAGAGAGAACAGATGGCCATAATGAGTTTTTTAGGTGGCCTTCCTTCTGAATTTGAAACCGCTAAATTTCAAATTCTTTCGAGCTCTGAGATTACTTCTCTCAAAGATGTGTTTAGCAGGGTACTACGTACTGAGAATACATCATCTGCTCAACACAATATCCTGGTTGCTAAGGGTGGAGGAACTGACGCCGGGAGAAGGTTTGACAACAAGGGAGGACGAAATAAGAATTCAGAATCAAGCAAAGACGAGTGTCACTATTGCCATGAGACAGGCCACTGGAAGGCGAACTGTAAGAAATTACAGGCTCGCAATCAGGCTAATCAGAACGGTCCTCGAGGGAGGGCTAATGTTGCACTTGCTCCTAGTTCATCTTCTGATGGTTCTGTTCTTATCTCAGCTGCAGATTTTGCTCAATTCTCTCAATATCAGGATTCATTGAAGGAGTCAGGTAAAGCATGTCTTGTTTCTGCTTCAAACAAATGGGTGATTGATTCTGGTGCTTCAGATCATATGACAGGTAATCCTAGTACCTTTGCTAGTTTTCGTCCCCACAAAACACCCTCTTTTGTGACCATTGCTGATGGGTCAACTTACAACACTGTGGGCTCTGGGACAGTTAAACCAACCTCACACATTACCTTATCATCAGTTTTAAGTCTACCAAAATTCTCCTTTAATTTAATTTCTGTGAGTAGACTTACCAAAGATCTAAATTGTTGTATCTCATTTTTCCCTGATCATTGCTTGTTTCAGGATCTCGTGACGAAGCAGATTATTGGTAAAGGACATGTATCTGACGGTCTCTACATACTTGATGAATGGGTGCCTCGGTCTGTTGCTTGCTCTAGTGTCGTGTCTCCTTTTGAGGCACATTGTCGGTTGGGACATCCTTCTCTGCCTACTTTGAAGAAGTTGTGTCCTCAATTTCAGAATATTTCTTCATTGGAGTGTGAGTCTTGTCGGTATGCAAAACACCATCGCAGCCCGTTGAGTCCTAGAATTAATAAACGAGCTGAGTTTGCTTTTGAATTAGTTCATTCAGATGTATGGGGACCATGCCCAGTTGTGTCAAAAATGGGATTTAAGTATTTTGTTACTTTTGTGGATGATTTTTCTCGAATGACTTGGATTTATTTTATGAAAAATCGCTCTGAAGTATTTTCTCATTTTTGTGCATTTTGTGCTGAAGTGAAAACCCAATTTAATTCTACTGTCCACACACTTCGAAGTGACAATGCTAAGGAGTATATGTCAACATCGTTTCAGTCTTACATGAGAGAACATGGGATTATCCACCAGTCATCATGTGTTGATACACCCTCTCAAAACGGGGTTGCTGAAAGGAAGAACAGACATCTCCTTGAGACAGCTCGAGCACTTCTGTTCCAAACAAAAGTTCCTAAACCGTTCTGGGCTGATGCCGTCTCTACAGCCTGTTTCTAATCAACCGCATGCCCTCCGTTGTGCTAGATGGTGGTATTCCCTACAATGTTCTATTCCCAAACAAGTCACTATACCCTGTGGAGCCTAAGGTATTTGGAAGCACATGTTATGTTCGAGATGTTCGACCATCTGTTACCAAGTTGGATCCTAAGGCTTTGAAGTGTGTTTTCTTGGGTTATTCTCGACATCAGAAGGGGGTACCGCTGTTACTCTACTGAATTGGGTAAGTATTTAGTGTCCACCGATGTTGTGTTTTCGGAGGCTACACCATTCTACTTTGCACCCCCGGTCTCTATAAGTCAGGGGGAGGATGATGAATGGTTAGTTTATCACATTGCCGGCACCCTGACAGAAAATTTAGATGAGGTCGCTCATACGTCTCCAGGCTCGTCTGATGAGCACCAGTTGGATACTTCTGTTGAGCACCAACCAGATATTGTGTCGTCTGCCCCTGCCCCAGATATTATGCCTTCTATTTCTGTTCCAGATATTGTGCCTTCGGCCCCATCTTCATCTGCACCAGTAAGACCACCAATTGTTCAAGTGTACTCAAGAAAGCATAAGACCAATGATACATGTCCTGCACCAGTTCCTTCGTCATCAGATCCTGCCTCACCTGAGCCTTCAGAGGACCTTGATATTCCCATCGCTCTTCGCAAAGGTACACGCACTTGTAAATCCACATACTCTATTGCTAACTTTGTTTCATATGCCCAGTTATCTCCTACATCTAGGTCTTTAGTTGCTTCTCTAGACTCCATAACTGTCCCCAAAACAGTGAAGGAAGCTCTTGCTCATCCGGGATGGTCTGGTGCTATGCTTGAGGAAATACATGCTTTAGAGGAAAGTCAGACTTGGAACTTGGTGGATTTGCCAAGAGGCAAGAAAGCAGTAGGGTGCAAGTGGGTCTTTACTGTCAAAGTCAATCCTGATGGTTCTGTCGCACGACTGAAGGCCAGACTTGTGGCTAAAGGGTACGCTCAGACCTATGGAGTGGACTATTCAGACACCTTCTCCCCGGTCGCCAAACTGACTTCCGTCCGCTTGTTTATTTCTCTTGCTGCTTCTGAAAATTGGCCCTTACATCAGCTGGATATTAAGAATGCATTTCTCCATGGTGACCTATATGAAGAGGTATATATGGAGCAACCACCTGGTTTTGTTGCTCAGGGGGAGTATGGGAAAGTCTGTCATCTGAAGAAGTCTTTGTACGGCTTGAAGCAGAGTCCTCGTGCTTGGTTTGGCAAGTTTAGTAAGGTAGTTCGAGAGTTTGGGCTGAAAAGAAGTCATTGTGATCACTCCGTCTTTTACAGAAGATCAACAAGTGGCATTATTCTTCTGGTTGTGTATGTCGATGATATAGTCATTACTGGAAATGATTTTGCAGGAATCTCTTCCCTCAAGTCCTTTATGCATGCTAGGTTCCGTACGAAGGACTTGGGTCAGTTGAAATACTTTCTGGGTATAGAGGTAAATAGATGCAAAAAGGGAATCTTTTTGTCTCAAAGAAAGTATATTCTTGATCTGCTTGCAGAAACTGGAAAGTTGGCAGCCAAGCCATGTAGTACCCCGATGGTTCCTAATGTGCATCTCATGAAAGATGATGGTGATACTTTTGATGACCCGGGGAGATACAGGAGGTTAGTTGGGAAACTAAACTATCTTACTGTGACTCGTCCGGATATTGCTTTTGCAGTGAGTACAGTCAGTCAGTTCATGTCAGCACCTACAGTCAAGCATTGGGCAGCTTTGGAACAAATTCTGTGTTACCTAAAGGGAGCTCCTGGACTAGGTATACTATATAGCAGTCATGGGCACTCTCGCATTGAGTGTTTTGCAGATGCAGATTGGGCTGGATCAAGAATTGATAGGAGATCTATTACTGGCTATTGTGTTTTTGTGGGTGGGAATCTGGTTTCATGGAGGAGTAAGAAGCAAAATGTTGTATCGCGCTCCAGTGCAGAGTCAGAGTACAGAGCTATGGCACAATCCACATGTGAGATTATGTGGATACATCACCTTTTGACCGAAATTGGGATGAAGCACCCTATACCAGCGAAACTCTATTGTGATAATCAGTCCGCCCTTCATATTGCCTCTAATCCAGTATATCATGAGAGAACTAAGCACATCGAGGTGGATTGTCACTTTATTCGCGAAAAGATTGAGGATAACTTGATTTCCACTAGCTATGTGAGGACAGGAGAGCAGCCAGCTGATTTGCTCACAAAGGCATTGAACGGAGCTCGAGTCGACTATCTATGTCACAAGCTGGGCATGATCAATATCTATGCTCCAGCTTGAGGGGGAGTGTAAAAGAATATTATGTATATCTATAATTACCTTGTATAGAGAACTTAATTATAGGAGAGATACTTAGGATATTCACTTACCTTTCATAGAGCCCTTGTTAGTTGTATATATGTGTTGTAATTCTGACTCAAATATGAATATATAACAATCAGTTCGATTATCATTACGAGAATATTATGACAGATCAAATAGATATATTTGAATAAACAACTCTGTCCAAAAAGCAACGAGATGGAATCTGATATTTTGGAACAACATTAGATGTAACAGTGACAGAAAAGGAGAAATAAATTCAGAGAAATAAAGCACAGGATAAACTGACTAGTCTGACTGTCGACTTCTGCCCATTTGGAAGCATAATTGCGTGAGGCCCAATTCCGTGACAGCACTCATGACAAATTGTGTGAGTAAAGAACGAATCAAAGTCCACAAACTCTCTCTGTTCTTCTGTAATACACACATCAGCTATAGGCTTAAGGATAAGCTTGAACCTGATCAAAGAAACAGAGAAAATACGTAATGTATATATATGTGCATGACAGAGGTGCCTATAACTTGTTGCTTGGTCAGTGACATAGTAAATCACAGAAAGGAGAGGAAAAGGAGTTCATACTTTGCTTCCGAAACATTCTTAAGCATGACCATTGATGTTCCCCGATCTTTTAATATATGTTCATCATTCGGAAGATTAAATGCAACTGTTTCAGAGCCCTTCACGTCCTGCCAAAAAACGGAACTTCGAAACATTAATGGTCTGAACCTGAAATGACCTATTAGAGGTCTTAGTCACACTTTTAAATGCTTTGTTTTTCCGAGAAGAAAAGATGTGCCAAGCAGGAACCACCTGCTGAATTGTTAGTTAATAAGAATAGAACATAATAGGATGCTTTTTTTTTTTTTTGAAAGTTTTTTGGCATCATTTCGTACAGAGATAGCACTCACTTCGTATGCAGGCAAAACAACAACTTAAACTTGTCAAGCAGAATATATATTACTTGCCTTGTTAGCTTGGAAATTTCTTAACTCAAGTAAATGTTACACTCTTCCTATTTCAGCACCCAAGTTTACAGGCAACTTTAGTAAAATCAACAACAGCCTCGCTATTTTCAAGGAAAGAGATTGAGCTAAAAAAGAAAATTGAGGAGATAGTTTTCCAGCATAACTCTTTGTCGAGCATGGCCGTCTCTACCATAAAGCCAATAAAGCAATGGCTTGGGGCCCCCAATAAATTGGGGCCCCACTTTTTACTAAAGATGTATGAGTATTATTTATATTGTAGAAAAAAAAGTTCTTGTATATTCAATCTCAAAATTGAAGAAAAATTTAAGGGAGAACACATAATAGGAGAGTGGAAAAATTATTACTTTTTTAGTAATTGTAGTATCCTTAATTCCTTATTTAGGTGGGTATCTATTTTGTTGTTGGCTAATTTACATCTTATAATTACTTTTTTTCACCATTCTTATTTTTTCCTTGCTGAATATTTGAGTCTTTTGAATAAAAACTCAAACTCTCTGCTTTCTACAAACTTGCTTCTTACAAGTTACAAAGATCAAAAAAAAATTTTGGTGTCTTCTTCAAATATACAAGCAATTGCAAGAACAATCATTATATTGAAGCAGCACCAAATACTACTTTGACATTATTATATCAATTTATCATTTTTAAAATTAAAATTATTAAATCTTATTTAAGATCAATGATGTCTCAAGAGAGATTAAATGAATTAGCTATATTTTCAATTGAAATGGAATTGTTAGAACAAATTTATTATAAAGGTATTGCATCCAAAAAAGTGAAGTTTCGCTTTAGGCCCCCAATTTGATTGAGACGCCCTGCTGTCGAGAAGTTCAGATATTCCTTTGGGGGGCATCATCTTGCGAGTTTGTCTGTTTATCTCTTCCACCTCATTGTTAGCGCTGCCTTCTGATATGAATGATAAAACAATTTCATCTCCCCTACCCCCCCCCCCCCCCCAAACGCCCATTTTTCGCTTTAACTAATTTATAGTCTTAAAATCCTGATGGTGCGACCAGAATTTTCATTACTAAAAGTCTTGTTTCCCTCCATTTCCACCAACTTTTAGAATGAAAAATCTTGAACTTATATAAAAATAAATAAATAAAACTTATTCCTCCCTCCCTTTGCGGCTTTGCCTTTCTAAATTTCATTGCTTTTCTCCCTTTCTCTCGGTCCTAAAGATGTGTACCATCCTTCTACCTTATCCAGCAAAAGAGAATAGATCTTAAGATCCTTCTCAGAAGAAAGCCTAAAAAGAATAATCCCTACAACTTCAGCAAAAGATCTTACTTTGTGAAGACTAGGCCTACCCAAACACAGACACACACTCACATTACATATGCTAGATTGTTCTCTTCCCAAAAAGGCAGTTTCTTGTGAGATAAAAAGATTTGCGTTGTTCTTTTCACCCTTCCCTCACGGTACTACTTCGCTATCGGTCACCCAGAGTATTTAGTTGCACTAGGAGAGACATGATTTAAAAGAAGCTTTATTGATGAAATGACAGAGACTCACCCCTGCATTGTAAAGAAGCTGGATAACCCGGATGGGGGCAGCTGTAACATTTTCTGACTTGTAAATATCGTCCATTGGAAGATTCTTCTCCAAAACCTAGAAAAACTTAATTGTCAACAAGTGACACAGAATTATGAAAATTCTGGAGCAAAAGTTGATTTAGAATGGAAGGTCTAAAGGAACCTGCAGATGATCGCCAAACAATTTGACTTGAGCAGTGGCTTTGTCATCTCGGACTCCTATAAATGCCTCAAATGTTGCCTGGCAGATAAGGTTACATGAGCTATAAAGTGGCCACACAATGTAATGTCGAGTTCCATAAGATCCCAAATAAAGTGAACCTTCCAAAAGGATAAGTGATGTATCTGCAACTCCCCTAGAAGAAAATGCATGTGGCAATGATGCTCTATCAAGAAATATTACATGCAAATGGACTGCATATAACTAAATGAACCCAACCAGAGACAATATTAAGTTGCGAAAATGCACTTTCAATTATCAGAATCCATCAAGATTATGAGCTAAGTTTCGCAAAAATGATTTCAATCTCTCATGGGTTTATGCTGTTCAGCCTTCAAAAACCAGCAGACCCAAAAATTTTGACTGTAAACGAATGTAGTCTAGACAAAATAGTAAGTTCGAGCATTCTGGATCAAGGCAGGAGATTCAAATCATAGTAGAAACCTAAGGAAGGCTTAACTTCCATAATTATTTGATACCTTGTATCCAAAAAGTGCATCTTCATAAGTTTCATACGGCCCAATGGTGACATCCAACTTGGAGTTCTTCACAAGTTAGAAAGCAAAAGAACCTGTAAGCTTTCAGAATAACTTTCAAACTCAGAACGAAGCACATATAAGGGCCACATACTGCTTATACAGCAAGCTGAAACCTGGGAAGAATTGTACGAACCAAGGCATTAAGGAGGAAATTGGTTCCACAGTTTAACCATATAATATTAAGGACTATGCAGAATATCAGGTTAACAAATTTCATACTTCCCCTTTCCAATTGTCAGCCTTGTGTTGAATCTGCTACGCCTAATAAATAAAGTGAAGACATAAACTCCTGACTTTGATAATCTTAATATTGATATTTCATCCCTACTCCATGAAGCACTAGGAACAAAAAAAAATTGAATAAACAAGACCAAGCAGAATATCAACAATATGCAAGGAAGAAACTGATTTTGTTATATCAAGAATATTGCTGGTGTCAATTCCTAAATTTTAGATATCAAAATTCGCAAATCATTGGCAATGAATTTGACTTAATTTTCTGCTTTGCCTCCCCCAATACTACCTTACTCAACTGTTGAAGAAATCAATTGTGGAAGTTTCTCAAATGGTTTAAGTTAAGGAGTAGTCTCGTGTAGTATTATACTCATCTGATAAGCTTTCTTAGCCATTGTGTAACAAATGCATAGCCATAGCCCAAAGAAAATAAAGAAAAGTCATTCAAGATATCTCCATTACAAAAATACTTCCATGTATGCACTATAGATTGATAAGTCGTATTTTCATACTAACCAACTCCATCCAGGCGATATCTGAATCATGAAGTTTTGACCGTACTAAGCTATTTTTTACACTAATTGACCAAAATAATATAGTTTTTCAAAAGTTTACAAAACTAGTATAAACGCATTCCTGAATAACGTTTTATGCAATATTTTATTCAAAAAGCAGAACACATAAAATTTAACGGGAGAAGAAGTTAACGGAAGCTAAAACGTAACTGTGAATAACGTTTTATGTTTAAAACGTTATTCACATTTACGTCACTTAATCTTCAAAAAAAAACTAAATATAAGTCGTTACTCTCAGTAACGTTTTAGTGTTTATACTTTCTTTGGAGTCTTTTTCCCCAAACAACTACTTATTCTTAAAACATCTGAACTCCAAACATAGCCCTAAAATTAGAACTCCTCCATCCTAAATCACCACTCTTTCCTCCATCAGCACTCCTACTTCCTAAATCAGCAACAAAGTACTCCAAGTACAAAGCTTTCATCACAACTCCTTCGTCAAGTATTGTTTCATTCAAGTACCCGCTGATTTTGCACAAGGATATTTTAAACTTTTTGAAGTTAATTTTCGTTTTTGAATTAAAAATTTCTTGTTTGGTTTTAAAATTAAAAAAGACCCATATTTGAAGCTTTGATGATGGTGGGTTTATAATTGTGGGTTTGTAATTTCTTGTTTGGTTTTATCTTTCCGTTTTTGTTACTGTGTAAATAGAAAAAAAGAAAAATTGTACCAGCCTTTGATTTTAAATTAAATTTTTATATTTATATGTGGAACTCATTGTTTCTAATTGATAAATGAGTGCAGGAGTCATGGCTTGTAGTAGCTCTTATCAGCTTGACCCTGGTCCATTAGATAGATCCGTACTAATCGCACAACACACCCATAGGTCACGAGACATATGGGATGGGAAACCTGACATGATCTTAAACACGAGAAAGTGCGATGGTAATTTTTGGAAGCTTGTTAAAGAATATCCTATCCACCAAAGAGTTTTAGATGTTATTATATGTGCTGGATTTTATGGTGTGTATAGGTCGTGTCGGCCTTCTATTGATCGTAGTTTGATCACATCACTCGTCGAGAGATGGCGTCCAGAGACTCATACATTCCATTTTAGGAGCGGTGAAGCAACAGTGACCTTGCAAGATGTAGAGGTGTTGTATGGTTTACCTGTAGATGGTGATGCTGTTATTGGATATGAGCCTACTAGGTCATTGAGCAGTGGCAAGAAATATGTACCAGATTGTTAGGATTCACCCCAAGTATTCAGGATTTCAAATGTAGCGTGCTTAAGGTCTCCGCGCTGAATGAGCACATGAAAGCCCAACCAAACTTGCCTGATGGAGCAACCGAAGAGATGGTACATCAGAAGGCAAGATGTTACATTTTTTGGATGATTGCTGGTATGTTAATGGCAGATACATCTGGTAATTATTTAAAGCTAATGTACCTACCTATGCTTGAGGATGTAGATAGGATAGGAGCTTACAGTTGGGGTAGCGCGACACTAGCATGTTTATATCGAAACCTTTGTAGAGCCTCCCAAAGTAATGCTAATGAGATAGCTTGATTCCTCCCATTGCTCCAGGTATATACTTAATAATAGTACTAATTTGTTATTTGTATAATGTCTTTAGTAATAGTTTATTTAATAGTTGTCAATGTATATTTTTCAGATTTGGGCGTGGGAGAGAATTACTGTCCTCAGTCCCCAGCTAGTCGCACAAAAGGATACAAAAGAGTTCTTTCCAGATTATTTCCCTACTGGTCCGCTTGCTGTTAAATGGTATGCCCGTTTTAGCTGGACAGACACAACACAATATGTGTTATCAGTTAATAGGGACACACTTGATTCGATGACGGAGGACCATGTAAGATGTCGTACTATTTAATTTTTATTTCCATGTTATTTTAATTACAAATACATATGTAAACTAATGTTTAATTGTAGTTTATTTGGGAGCCATACTCCAATGTAATTGAGAGCCTTCCTGAGTTTTGCCGTGCTGGACGACACATATGGCGTGCACGAGTCCCTATTTTATGTTGGGATATGGTTGAGCTTCACTTGCCTGATCGGGTCATGCGACAGTTTGGGCTATCGCAACATATACCACAAAATTATGTCCTCGATGCTAAACACTTTAATCAAGGTCGCCGTGGAAGACAGAATACCCATTGGGACGAGGTGCATGCAGAATTTTTAGCTATTTGGAACTTGCGTCAGCAACATGTATTTGATGGACCTATTGGTCAGGGACCACTCCGAATAAATGACCCCTACATTAGTTGGTTTCTACGCATTACTCGTCTACTTATTGGTAATCCTAGTCGCCGCCGCCAACAACGACAAGGTTATGTACCTAATTCGACTCCGATCTTCCAAATATTTTCATCACGCTTCCGACCTCGAAGAAACCACATACAACCTGAAGAATCATGCAACCTACATCTCACGACCCATAGTGACTTGGTTGACGTCACCACCTTGTATTCTCTATTCTTGCGCAAGCTCCAAATCTTGACAGCCCTTTTCAATTTTGCTTTAGTGCTAAAATACATTCCTTTTTCTAGGTCTTTTTTGGCATCCTCATGCCAAACTGAACCACATTCCATCTCGGATTCACGAGTTGACATGAAAATATCATCAGCATTCTCTAGTGTCCTAAAGTATGTTATTTCTTCCACAAGATCAACCAACCCTCGGCCAAATTGATTCTGAGAACTACCACCAAAATCATTTTGAGCAAAATCACCAATATCGCCAATATCTTCATCAGGTTCACTGTCCATATTTTCATCCTCTGCAATATCTTCTGGAGGCTCGTCTTCCTCCGAACTTTCATCACTAAATTGAGCATTTGTATCATTGAAAATATCACCATTTTCCTCATGAAATGATTGACTACTACCAATGTGCCTCTGCCTGGTTGGACCTTCATCTAATGGTTGTTGACTATGCCTAGTCGGGCCTTCATCAAATGATTGATTGTTACGCCTCCTCGGAACTTCATCAAATGACTGTTCATAACTAGATGATGCACTATGTGATGCCGCATTCGTGTGAGATTGATAATACCCAAAATTAGTGTTGTCATACATCGGCTGTTGTTGGAATGATGGTTGAATTGGTGGACCTGTAAAATAAGGCTGACCAACCATTGAAAATCCACAATTTTGAGATAATAAGTTCATGTGATAGCCATGTTGACCACTCGATTGGAAAATATTATTTCGATTTGTAGGCACAGTTTTTACATACATCTCCAAAATACTAATATCAATCTTATCAGCAAATTGTTGAGGCATGGAAAAAAACTGTAACAAAGATGAGTCATTATCAATTTTAAACTCAATGAACCTTGCATTGTTGCCCTGAAATGAACATGGATATTTTCCAGAAACAATGATGTTAATATCATCACTATTTGTACCCATTTTCTCGTGCAACATTCCAACCAATTCAACGTAATTGGTTGTAATAGGAACATTAACAATTAACTTGGCACATTCTGTGTACCTAAATCCATCCATTTCAGTAACTATTTCTCCACCCCAATACAAAGCAACCATGACATTATGACCAAAGTTGGCCATTTTTCCTTAAAAAAAAAGCAATTATAATGATTAGTATAACAAGATATATAAGATGAAGCTTTTCTAATTTGTAATAGCTACAACACAATGTATGATTTAATCAAGTTCATACCTTTAATGAATGATCTCAAATCAATAGTAGAACATAGAAAAAATTGAGATGTGTTGAATTTACGAGCTGAATTTTAAAGATAAGCTTCTGAAATGAAATATTGGAGTAGTCATTTCAGTAGGTCAAAAAAACTACCTTTAAGGTAAAAACGTTACTGTTAAGTACGTTTTAAAGCATTGACGTTATTTCTAGTAACGTCATTAAGCTGAGCTACTGCAACACTCAATCAGACTTGCAGCAGGATTCTCTTTTGGCAGGCAGGAGGATTCTCTTTTGGCAGGGTGACGTCATTGACGTAACTGTGAATAACGTTTTAAACATAAAACGTTATTCACAGTTACGTTTTAGCTTCCGTTAACTTCTTCTCCCGTTAAATTTCATGTGTTCTGCTTTTTGAATAAAATATTGCATAAAACGTTATTCAGGAATGCGTTTATACTAGTTTTGTAAACTTTTGAAAAACTATATTATTTTGGTCAATTAGTGTAAAAAATAGCTTAGTACGGTCAAAACTTCTCTGAATCATAGTAGTCATTTGAAAGGAATGCATCACCCTTGCTATAGAGAAGTCTCTTTAAACTGAAAATAATAAGAAGTTACTAAAATCAACTTGTGTATGCCAAGATACAACATAATTAAATACCTAAAACAAATTGAATACCTGGATGAAGTGGCCATTTCTCCTGCTTTACGAAGCAAGGTAGCTGCTTCAGCAAGAAGAGAGTTGTACTCTTGACAATAAGGAACCACATACAGATCACGAGGAAAGCTACCATTTTCCCTTTTCTGGGCTATTGCATCTTCCAACAATGACTCACTATTCCTTCTAATAACATTGAAAAAGCCCATTGCTTCTTCCCGTTTATCTTCTTGGAGACTATCTTTCCATAACTTGAATTCCTAAAAGGAAAAAAAAAAAAAAAGAAGGCAAAGATGACATGTTTTTATCTCGCTAGTATCTGTCATGGATATTCACAACTGATATAGGTTAGAAAAATGAGTTTAGCAGACAGCACAAAAGACTATATTAGTACAGCATATGAGAGCGTATTGCCATGTTATACCACTTTGTCCATATCTGGTGGATAAAAATTAGCACCAGGAGGTTTCACAGCAGGAAATGATGTTCTATATTCAAGACCCTTCCAACCTGGTACAGCCTTTGTTGCATCCGGAAGCAGCTTGATAGCTGAATCTGCAGTCGTCAAGAAAGCTTCATTTTCATCCAGGCAAGACCTAACAACATAAGAGTGAGCTGAGAAAATTGTCAATCAATAAAAAAGTTACACCAAATATTCCCAATTTCTTTGACTTGTAGCCATATAAACTTTCAATTAATAACATTGTCGCGTTCACTCATACCCTGTTAACAAAATCATACTCACAGGAAGGAAATAGAGACACAAAAACACAGAGAAGAAGAAGGATCAGTGAGGGGCATAACTTTTCACAAGTAGAACATACCATGGACTTTTGTTTATTACATAGTACATCCATTTTAACTTGTCCAACTGTGATTTGTCAGCGTGCTCCTTTAACCAGTCTCTCAAAGATGGATTGCTATAGCAAACCTATGTTACGGAAGAAAATAATGAAAAGATCAATCAGCAGGAAGAAAAAAGCTCTGTATAAGCCACTGCAAACACTGATAACACATACAGCGAAGCTTAGTCATATTCTCAGCGTGAAATTTATAATGGATCCATTTCTTCTAGGTTGAAAGAATATAACACAAGGCTGGAAAAGAGCACAAGTGTGTGCATTTCTCATCCCATTGGAGGAAAGGAGTTCTCATTTTGTTCTATAAAAGTTGGATAAAAGATTGAAGAGCTATGAATGCATCTTTAAAATGCAGAGCATAAATAACCCTGAGGTCTTGCTTCACCAAAAAGTAAGAGCCAAGATAGTGGTTACAAAGACTAGTTGCAGAAACATAGTAGACCATACTTGCCTATCTAACTTATGTACACTCAACCTTTTTATACATCAGAATTTGAACACGAAGTACAAATGCGCTGATTATACCTGCAGATGAAAGATCTTATCCATGATTGTTGCAGCTTTAACAAGCAGAATCAGTGCTTCTTTGTCTGGTGCAGTCAGCCCAGTCAACTGTCCAAGAAAAGCTGGCATTACTGACCACCATTTAAGAGAAGCCACAACTATTTCACTAACTCAATTTTGTCTTTTACTAGATTGTGTAACTCTTGGCACACGGAGACAAACATATGTAGAGTAAAAAATAGATGATAAGCCTCCAAAGACCAGATCAGCAGTATTTTGATAATGGGTAGAACCCCGACAAAGAAAAAAAAAATAAAGAAACAACTCACACAAATGGTCAATTCTCCATTGAGAAATATACAAAAGATGAGATTCTGTTGCATGCTTTTGAAGTAATACGCGAACAGCTGAAATGTGACGCCACTTAAGAACTATAGGCAGTAGGTTGGCACTATTAGTTGGTAATTGTGCTCACCTTTTTTTTTGCAAGAAATAAGAACTGCACAATGGTATTTAGGGCGCTAATGTCAAAACTCTAAAGCTCAATAAGTAATGTTAACCTGTTAGTCAAATCTCCAAATCAATAATAGAGTGTAGATTTGCAAGGAGGGATGTGAATTCACAAAACTATTTAAGGTATCACCTCTTCCCCAAAATGGTAGCCGTACTTCCTTTTTAGGATTAACTTATAAGTGCTTTGAAGGATAACAAAAACATAATAGAGCTTACAGCTAAACACACAACCAGTTCACTACTTATGACAGATGCTCTGTACTGCATTTCTAATGTATAACAGATGCTCTGTACTTCATTTCTAATGTCCTTACGGTCCAAGAGTATGATATGTAGATATAAAAAATGCAGATTTATACAAGCAAAAGCCACATCCAGACAATCGTTCCCCGCCATGACACACGATATCAGAAAGTGAATTAGGAGAGCAGAGTATTTTTGCATCAGATATTGTGGTCAAGATTAACTGTAAGAATGATTAACAAAGTTCAGAATAGAAACCTCTGCAGAGAGAGAAGTACTAGCATAGCGGTTTAGCTGCTTCTGAAGAGTCAAACTTCTAGCTTCAGCATTTTCTCTGTACCTGTCAATATTCCATACCAGATGGCTCAGGTGCACGGAGCAGTAAAGGTAACTAAGACAGGAATTTTATTTAAATAGACAAGGAAATCACACCTAATAACTTTCTAGCAGACATGGCTATCGTGATATAAACCACGAAAAAGGAAAGAAACCAAGTTTGGACATAGAAAACTATCTCATGCACATTTACGGTAAGCTACGAGAACAGGCAATAGACAAGTATCAAACTAATGACAGAACAATCGTGATGAATGTATATTTAAAACGCACCTTAAAGGGAGTAAAACACACAGCTAATACTTACAGAAAGCTCAAGAACCATTCTATATCTAGAAACTATTAGGCAGTTATACCAGTCCAAAACTTTTCAATGTTATACATTACATACCTCTTCACGATCGTTGTAAACAGTTGCTGACCATATTCATCATTTGCAAAGGGAAGATAATCAGGATGTTCTTGAGAAAGCACTCTTTGATACTCCTCAAAAGACATATATTTTACAGCGGAAACTGCTGATTCCTACCAAGACAAGAAGGCAAAGTGAATTTTTAGACTTTTGGTGAAACAGAGAAGATATTAACCCAATAAGAAGGCAAAACTGAATAGCTAGCAAGAAGTACTTTTAATTAGCAGTCAACCAGATACCAGAAGCTGCGGTATTGGAGCTTCAAAGTATAACAATATTTTAAAACATTCTACTTCATCTTTTCACCTACTTCAAATTTACAGAAATTTTTAGATTGATTTATGTTTGACTAGAAGGTGCAGGATTCAAATGGAAAACTATGAAGAATTATTACCTATAAATGGAGGTTAATTACATGGTAAAGCACCTCACACAAACTGAGGATGTAAAGATGAGTAAGCAAGATCAAGCCATGATCTAGTCTAGGGAACACATCAGCTAGCTTAAAAAGCAAAAGGAAAGGCTCCCCTATACAAAGTTACTCCTGTAGTGAGCTGATAAAGTCGGTCATGCCTATTCCATCGTATTATGTCCTGTAAATTACAAGAAGCTGCCAGTAGGCCTAAACACCATAACTTCTCTGACAAGCTAAAGATCCTAGTATACAGCAATGTAAAAGAGAGAACTTTTCCTACCCAAAGCAAACAGACATACACACACAGAGGATGACAAAAGAGATGCTTCTGTAAAGGAGGAGATACTACTATGAACTGTGTGCGTTTACGTGCATGTTGATGCTTTGTTTTCATAAATCATGAAGCAACATCAATCCAAGATCTCTTTGAACGATCTGATGTAGATAGGATGTTTTTCGTCATGTAAGAGACAACTTGAAGAACAATGAAGGCTCTACTTGAAGATCCAAGGGCAATATGGAGAGCAAGCCAGAATCTAATGAATTAGCAGCAGCAAGAACCAGAAAAGTCTCCTTTCTTCTTCAGGTTAAGTTAACATTATATGGCTAATCAATGAAATCCTAGGAATTCGCCACTGATGCCAAAGAGAAAAGTGAAAAGCTGCAAAGATGTTACATTTCAAGAGGGCAAACTCCCTGACTTGTTAAATGAAGGGTATTTCCAGGTAGATTTTTTTAATTTAAAAAAAAAAAAAAGCCTAAGCCAAAATGTGAAACCAAGTAACTGATACATAGTAGTCTCAGGCAAGTATCACAACAACTACGAGAACATTATTACCACAAAAAGAAAGAAAAAAGGAGAAACTATTAACCTGAAGTGTAAAGGCCTCCAAAGGAATTGGATCTGTAGTTGTCACAAGATATACGTCATCATATTCGTTGTTTTTTAATGCACCGTAAGAGCTGCAGTTTTAATGCAACATTCAGACTCTGACCAAGTGAAACTCATGCTATGAAGAACAATAGCTTGAAAATAAATTATTGAAATTCATGTTCTAGATTATCTGCACTAGAATATTCTTTTCTCCTGGTATCAAGGACGTACTGCAATAATTTGAATACATGTCAAGTATAAATGATTAAGTTATCCCTGCAAAAAAGATATTATACTACAATCTAACAACAGGATCAAATAAAAAGATCTGAACCAATAAAATCTCACTTGGCAGAAAGACCTCAAATTTAGTGATAAAAGTTTTCAAATTTTAGGCGTCTAACACATGAGCAAAATATCACACAATCTCATCTATTAGGAGCTAATTTGTGACAGTTTTATTCAATAAAAAATACGAAGAGCATTATTCCAAAAAGAAAAGGAAAAGGAAAATCATGGGAGTAATCCTTCTGAACATGTCCCACATTGTACTAAGCTATCATTTTAGTTTCTTTTCATTGGTGGCCACACTTATGTATTCTACTGAGCCCCTTGGCAGCTCAATTTGACATGAAATGGTAAATGTAAGTAAACAAGGTCTGGATGAATCTCAATATATTATTCCATAATGTAATAGGTACATATATAGTTACATCGCTATGCTAATTAAGGAAATAAATAATTCTCTAAAGATATGCTATCCTATTATACAAAATAGTGTGTATATACATTTTGTCCACATACATTCTCCAACACTCCCCCTCAAGCTGGAGCATAGATGTTAATCATGCCCAGCTTGTTACAAAGATAACTAACTCGAGTACCAGTCAACGCTTTCGTGAACAAATCGGCTGGTTGCTCTCCTGTCTTCACGTAGCCAGTGGAGACCAAGTTTTCCTCAATCTTCTCGCGAATAAAATGACAATCAACCTCAATATGCTTGGTTCTTTCATGATACACCGGATTAGAGGCGATATGGATGGCAGCTTGATTATCACACCAAAGTTTAGCTGGAGTATGATGCTTCAACCCAAGTTCGATTAATAGATGACGTATCCACATAATTTCACATGTAGCCTGCGCCATAGCTCTATACTCAGATTCTGCACTGGAACGAGATACAACATTTTGCTTCTTACTTCTCCATGATACTAAATTTCCACCAAAAAAGACACAATATCCTGTAATAGACCTTCTATCAATTTTGGATCCAGCCCAATCTGCATCTGCAAAACACTCTATGCGAAAATGCCCATTATTGCTATATAAAATACCAAGTCCAGGTGCTCCTTTCAAGTAACACAAGATTTGTTCCAAAGCTGCCCAATGCCTAACTGTTGGTGCGGACATGAACTGGCTAACCACGCTCACTGCAAAAGCAATATCTGGACGAGTCACGGTGAGATAGTTTAATTTTCCAACTAATCTCCTATACCTCCCTGGATCATCAAACAAATCTCCATCATCGTTCATGAGGTGCACATTAGGAACCATTGGAGTACTGCAGGGTTTAGCTGCCAATTTTCCTGTTTCTGCAAGGAGATCGAGAACATATTTTCTCTGGGATAGAAAAATTCCTTTCTTGCTCCTAGAGACTTCTATTCCCAAAAAGTATTTCAGTTGGCCCAAGTCTTTCGTGTGAAATCTAGCATGCACGAATGACTTAAGTGAAGAGATCCCTGCATAATCACTTCCGGTAATGATGATGTCATCGACATATACAACAAGGAGTATAATGCCAGCTGTTGATCGCCTATAGAAAACCGAGTGATCACATTTGCTCTTCTTAAGCCCGAATTCCCGAACAACCGTGCTAAACTTGCCAAACCAAGCTCGAGGGCTCTGCTTCAAGCCATACAATGACTTCTTTAAACGGCATACTTTCCCATACTCCCCCTGAGCAACAAAACCAGGTGGTTGCTCCATATAGACTTCCTCTCGAAGATCACCATGAAGAAATGCATTCTTAATATCCAATTGATGTAAAGGCCAATGCTGAGAGGCTGCTAAGGATATAAATAAGCGGACGGAAGTGAGTTTGGCCACTGGAGAGAATGTCTCTGAATAATCCACACCGTATGTCTGAGCATATCCTTTAGCCACAAGTCTAGCCTTAAGTCTGGCTATAGAGCCATCAGGATTGACTTTGACTGTAAAGACCCATTTGCATCCCACTGTCTTCTTTCCTTTGGGTAAATTAACCAAATCCCAAGTGCCATTTTCATCCAAGGCTTTTATCTCCTCAAACATTGCATCCCGCCAACCAGGATGACTCAAAGCCTCCTTCACTGTTTTTGGTATAGAAACAGAATCCAAAGCGGCAACAAAAGAACGAGATGTAGGAGATAATTGATCATATGAAACAAAATTGGCCATGGAATAAGTGGACTTACACTGACGTGTACCTTTGCGAAGAGCAATGGGGATGTCAAGGTCTTCTGGAGAGGAATCAAGTGAAGGAGAATCTGATGATGAGGGAACTAGATCAAGTGGGGGTGGTTCCGCTGATGCAGGAACTGGTGCAAGACTTGCATTGTCAGTCGCTTGCCTTCTCGAGTAAACTTGAACAATTGGCGGTCTAGCTGGTTCAGATGGAGCAGGTGCTAATGGTGCAATAGTCGGGTTTTCTTCAATAGAGGAATTGGGAGATGCAGAAACAACCTCATCTGATTGATCTGTCAAAGCTCTAGTAACCTGATAGACTAACCACTCGTCTTGCTCCCCCTGACTTGTAGAAATGGGAGGTGAATAGAAAAATGGTGTAGTCTCTGAGAATGCCACATCAGTTGATACTAGGTATTTTCCAAGTTCAGTAGAATAACAACGGTAACCCTTCTGTTGGCGAGAATAACCCAGAAAAATACACTTTAGAGCCTTGGGATCCAACTTGGTAACAGTTGGTCGAACATCTCTAACATAACATGTGCTTCCAAATACCCTGGGCTCCACCGGAAATAGTGATTTGTTTGGAAAGAGAACATTATATGGTATACCACCATTAAGTACCGCAGAAGGCATCCGATTAATCAAAAAACATGCTGTAGAGATTGCATCCGCCCAAAATTGTTTAGGAACTTTCATTTGGAACAAAAGTGCCCGAGCTGTCTCAAGTAGATGTCTATTCTTTCTCTCAGCAACTCCATTTTGAGAGGGTGTATCAACACAAGATGACTGGTGCAACATCCCATGTTGTGTCATGTAAGACTGAAATGAGGCTGACATATACTCTTTAGCATTATCACTTCTTAGTATACGCACAGAAGTATTGAATTGAGTTTTGACCTCAGTAAAAAAGGCACAAAAGTGGGAAAATACCTCAGATCGATTCTTCATAAAGTAAATCCAAGTCATCCGAGAGAAATCATCCACAAAAGTGACAAAATACCTATGTCCAGTTTTAGAAACAACAGGACATGGTCCCCAAACATCAGAATGAACTAATTCAAAAGCCGACTCAGCTCTCTTATTAATCCTTGGACCCAATGAAGTGCGATGATGCTTGGCAAATTGGCATGACTCACAGTCCAAGGAAGATATATTCTGAAACTGAGGACAAAGTTTCTTCAACATAGGAAGAGATGGATGTCCTAACCGACAATGTGCTTCAAATGGAGACGTGACACTAGAACAAGCAACCGAACGAGGCTCCCATTCATCAAGGATATAGAGGCCATCAGATACACGTCCTTTACCAATAACCTGCCTCGTCGTAAGATCATGAAACAAGCAATGATCGGGGAAGAATGAGATATAACAATTAAGCTCTCTGGTAAGTCTACTCACAGAAATCAAATTAAAAGCCAATTTTGGTAGATTTAACACAGATGACAAAGTAATAGTGGAGGTAGGTTTAACAGTACCAGATCCCGTAACATTGCATGTAGACCCATCAGCTACCGTCACAAAAGAAGGTGATTTGTGTGATCGAAAGCTAGAAAAATTATTAGGATTACCCGTCATGTGATTTGTGGCACCAGAATCGATTACCCATTTGTTTGAAGATGACATAAGACATGTTGTACTCGCCTCAGCAAGGGTAGTAATTGAAGTAGATTCCTTCAATGAGTTTTGGAACTGAAGAAATTTAGCAAAGTCATCCGCTGAAACTTGAATTCTTTTCTCTGAGGGAGGAGTAGCCACTTGAGTTCTCTGATTTCGATTTTGCAATTTCTTACAGTACCACTTTATATGACCAGGTTCATGGCAGTAGTGACAAATAATATTGCTAGTATTGGCCATATCAGAGTAAACTAACAGAGATACTAACAAAACACACCACCAAATATATTAGAATCCGAAGCAGTTTGAACCAGACAAAAAAGATACTAATGAGTCAAAGAACTCCTCAATCAGTAAACCAATACCAGCAAAAAGGTCCAGCACAAATAGTCAAATATTATCAAACTAGTCAAAGAGCCACCACTCTAATCTCAAAAGAAGTCCAGGTTTGGAGAAACTCCGAAGAACAAACGTTGTGTTACAAACTTATGTAATTGAGATCACTCAAGATTTTCAGAAACGAAACCAAAGCAATAACAGGTCTCAAACAGATCAATCAACAGAAAGAAACAGATTCGAACTCAAGTTGGTTAAGAAAAGAAGCAAGGATCGATAGAACCTGCTTATTCTTCACAGATCTGGTCCTATAAACAGAGGAACACCAACAATCAACCGGAACAGTCAAGACGATTTCGCCAACGGAAGCTGGATAAAAAATGGTCCACACACGCGCCCCCACGCGCGGCTCAAAGTGGGCTGTCTCCGACAGTTTCGACGGCGCGTGAGACTCACGTGCCGCTCCTTATGCCACCGGAATCTGGGTAATGACTGATCAAAGGGAGATGCTTCTCCCCAGATAGGTGGTGATAACTATTTTTCGAAGTCTAAATCACTGAAGCAAAGCAGCGGCTAATTCCGGTGAACCACCGGTCTGAAACCTGACGAACCACCACTATAAGATCGGTAATGCTCTGATACCATGTAAGTAAACAAGGTCTGGATGAATCTCAATATATTATTCCATAATGTAATAGGTACATATATAGTTACATCGCTATGCTAATTAAGGAAATAAATAATTCTCTAAAGATATGCTATCCTATTATACAAAATAGTGTCTATATACATTTTGTCCACATACATTCTCCAACAGTAAATAAATTAATCAAGTTTACATTTTGATACTTCGGTTGTACTGTTTAATGGCAACAAGGTGAGTTAGAGCTTTTAGTCTACTTACCGCTGTTGAATAGAAACATATATTAATTCAAATGCTTCCTTAGGAAGTGTTATACCGAGTTCTTCTTGAAGCTCTCGCCTGAAAGAATGTAAAAACCCAATTCAGAAGCATTTAGAAGAGAGAGTAAACCATAAGAGTATTTATGCCATAGCATAATGACAACATTCCGCAAATCAAAAGCGTGTAAACTGTACAGACTGTTATGCATGGATTATTCACAGGCACGGAAAAACTCTGCATAAGAAATGTGTATTGCAGAAAAAGAAACATATATACTTAGTGATAACAAAAACATATCAAAAATATATTTACTTTAGATATTTCCACAATTATTTTAGATATGTTTACCTTATAACAGAAAGAAAAAAAGGGAAGCATATCTAAATATGTTTGCAAAAAGTTTATAAAGCTTTGTGTTGTTTCATGGGAAACAAGGCAACATTTTCAGTTCATGTGAAACTCTATCCAGACAGTTCAGCTTCATCATGAGAACTTACATGGCTGAAATAAGAGATGACTCTCCGGCAGATACATGACCCGCGCTCGAGATATCCCACAAATTGCAGTCAATACGTCGTTGAAGAAGTAGTTCTTGTGTACTCTCGGCAAATATCCATACATGAACAGCTCGATGGTAGTCTCCATCTCTATGAACATCCCCTCTGTACATACAGATAAGCTTGGTGAACAGGATTCACTGAGCTAAAAACCTCAAGTTATCTATATATCCTGGTTTATGGAGATGTCACATGAAGCTAGCCAAGTTTATATTTAGGCATCATTGAATTCAAAATACTCAATTCTTTTATGTTGTACCCCTCGTTGTCACAAGTTATGACATAGGCTCGACCACTTGGGTCAACCTTAGTCGGATGCCCCTCTTAAGACCAATAGAGATCACCAACCTAGGCCATGAGCCTCCTTGATCACCCATTGACCTTAAAGTAAGTATCTTGTGATCCAGTTCAATAAAAATAGGAAAGGATCAAGCTTTCAAAGTTTCTCTTGTTTATTCCTTTTGGAAGCAACTATGTTGTTGAATGTTCAGAGACTCGTGCATCTAAATACAACACATGACTAGATTGATTGCATTTTAATGAAGATAGTAATTGTGCTCTACATCACAACATTCTCAAATTGCAAAATTCGTTAATCATGACAAACCACTATATAAGTTGGAATATAAGAAAAAAATGCATAAGCTTCCACAGGAAAAAACATAGACAATGAAATAAATTTTTCATCTCTTAATAATGTGGGGGTTGGTTGGTACCTGGGTTTAGAGATGCCAGTTTTTTCACCAGTTTTAGTAAGGACATCCAGATACTCTCCTTCCCTTTTTGGCATATGATCATCAAGTTCACCACCCATTGATACTATTTTTCACTCTCAAACAAGATGATCACTGTAACGAGTATAGAATTTTTACACTTGCTGCAGCTTAGAAATGCTGAAGTATTTGATTCTTAAGCAATGGAGGGGTTGACTGACCCTATAAATAATGACTCCATAAGAAGCAGAATTCTTGGTTTATTGAATATTTTACTACCAGAAGATGACAAATGTGCTTTTGAGTATCCACTTGGTCTTATAGTTTTCCAAAGTGTTCATTTGTATGAAAATTAGAACTGGCACCATTAAATGAGAAATCATCAAACCTTTAAAGGTAGTTATGATTTTTGATGATTACAGTTACCTTTAAATAAAAATTTTGTTCTCTTTTTTCAGTTTTCCTTATGTGATTGGATAGTCTCGTCTTACCCATTATTTGTAACATAGGAAACGGGAAAGTTACAGGCACAGTTTCCTTCATTTGGTTCATCGGAAAAGAGTGGAAAACAAATTATTAATCAAATATGTCTGTGTATGTGTGAGAGAGAGGGGCATCACTGCTCTACAACGACGACATGCCCAGTTTGATCTCATGAGTGAAGTCCGAGGAGGTAAGGTGTACGCAGATCTGACCCCTACCTTGTGCATTAGAGAGGGTGTTTAGAGGGATCACTATTGATGGGGGTAATTCACCGTTTGACTCAAGTTTACTACTCTAATTAATGGCAAACAAATGAACGATAGAGTAGCAAGTAAATACAAAAAGAAGATCCGCAATGCACAAAGTTTAACATCTTATTAATGTTTTTTGGTCATATGAAGTACATTAGTTTGAGAAAAAGCTCATGCAATCCTTAAAACTACATAAAACAAAATGCCAAAGCCATGAGCATTTCATCAAGGATCTTTTGAAGAACTTGCAAAGTACGCATCCGTTTTAAATATGAATACTAGTTTTTGAGAATGCATTAGCCCTGATTCGCATGATAATGGCTCAGAAGTCTCCATCCATCACAGTTATTGTCACCTCCCCAGATATAGACCCCATAGAATACGAGTTGAAATTCTTTGAAAAATACTTTGCTGCAGCCAACGGGGAGGGGGGGGGGGTGTGTGTGGCTCTTCTGTGACAAAAGGAAGGTGAAGTGAATTACAGTCTTCAGTTGCTATCGCGCAAAATTTGGTTAGCAATGGGAAAATCAGGAATGATATCCACCGGAACCTGAAAATAAAAGAGGAACCAATGATGTAGACTTTTAACCAATGCAAATTTCATCATATAAAATAATTAGATTATATGTAAAACGTACTTGAATCAGACTCTACAGTCAATCTAAGGACAAATACTTCCCAATCACATTATATTCCCTCCTTTTTATGCAGAATATTTTCACATTGCATTGGGTACCAAACTAGAGAACAGAAATTTTAGAAAACGTCTACTTTTATATTCTACCACAATATATTATGTCTGCGGATAGGAAAAGCTTGCAGATAGTACAACACTCCCATTTTAAGTTAACGCTTAGAATTTAGATGCTCGGGAACACGGAAGACACACAATGATAAGGTCAGGCTTCTTTTATTCCTTCGATATGTAAGGCTATTAACACACAAATCATGATCTTTCATCAGCAAATGTCCATCTAGGTCAAATTTCCATGCAATAACACTGTAATAATTAAATTAAAAGTATATAGGCATCTCAGGCTTGAATGTTGCAAACTTGGCATTTAATTACTAAAATAGCTATTGCTGATAAGAAGGGGAGCCTTGGAGCAACTGGTAAAGTTGTCTTCGTGTGACCTATAGGTCACGGGTTCAAGCCGTGGAAACAGCCATTGATGCTTGCATCAGGATAGGCTGATCACACCCCTTAGGGTGCAGCCTTCCCCGGATCCTGCGTGAGTGCGAGATGCTTTGTGCACCGGGCTGCCCTTTTAATAGCTGTTGCTGATAACTAAAAATAGATTCTATACCTGAACTGTTTCCAGCTTTTTCAATGCGCGTTCAAGTGGTGGTGTCATCACACCATATTTCTGAAGAAGTGTTCTAGCAGCTTCTTTGTCGCCTCTTGCTTGTACTGTGAGAATTTCCCTGCTCAAGCTTGCAACACTATCTTCAACCTTTGAATAAAAGCGAAATAGTAATGTCACTGGAAGAACATAGAGTGAAATATGAAATACTGAGACCATTATGTTATACCTTTCCAAAGTCAACAGCAAATGTTTCATCAGGATTCAAAATAAATGCACCTTTCTCAAACAAATAGTTAAACTGCAATGCCTGTCCTTTCCTGATTGTATTTGAAAATTAAACTGGTGAGGATAATCAATGTGGAAGGTAAAGACTAAAGAGGATGACAAGTTGAGAACAACGCCCTACCCATGAGCTTCCTCTAATCCAAAGCGTACTGAGCGGAAACATCCAGCAAGAAAGGAGACATACATTGACTTTGCCAGGCTTTTAGGAAGCAAATCCTAGGCCATACAAATACAAAAAGATCATCGTCTTTTAAGTTTGATTATTACCGAATGTACTAGCATTATTAATTTTCAAATTGAAAAATATAACAAACTACTATATTTAGCCTTCAGCCAGCCACCTCACATGTGTCTGCCACAAGTTTGTACATAGAAAGCCAATAAGATAGCTAATAGGGCATCAAAATTCCTCCAATCACTTAATTTTAGCAAGGGCTGGACAAACTAAGCCTTGTTGCACGTTCTATGGTGTTTAAATAGAGACAAAAGTCTCCTAATAACAACATAATTCGTATGGAGACCTTTTAAAACATAAGCCACATAATATTTCCAATAGAAACAAGATAATTCTAAAACACTATTTTCCTGGCAGATTTTAGAACTATCAATAAGTATACTACTGATAGCTTAGATGAATCTAGTTCTGACCCGTAGTAGTTATTTCTTTTGCTTCCACACATAACCTATTTTGCCGACCAGATCCATATTCTAATTGGGACTTCAAGAACACATACTTTGAAGCACCCAAGGGTGTGGTCTAATGGTCAATGAAGTGGGATAGAACCCTGACGTCTCAAGTTCAAATCCCAGCGAAGGCAAAAAACACTAGGTCTTTCTTCTCATCTATCCAAGCCTTGGTGGATAGAGTTACCTGGTATCTGTTGCTGGTGGGAGGTGGCAGGTATCCAGTGGAATTAGTCGAGGTGCGCGTAAGCTGGTCCGGACACCACCGTTATCCAAAAAAAAAAAAAAGAACACATACTTTGAACCAAAAATGACCCAATTTGTAATGATCACATTTTTACCAACAGTTAAACTTCAATATCCTACTTCTCTTACCAAGAAATAATCTAATTAACCTAAAGAATATTTTCCTCATCGAAACACAAAAACGGATAAAAAGAATTATTACTCTGTATGCAAGAATGAACTGTTCTTAATCAGTTGTCATTTAGTATATTACCTTGTCCATTAGAAACCTAAGAGCCCAAAGCCCAACAATATCTGCCTTTGCTTCTTCTAGCGATGAATGAAGTTCTTGCAGCTCCTATAATATGGTGCAGGAGAATGTATCATTACGAGAATATTATGACAGATCAAATAGATAATAATTGAATAAACAACTCTGTCCAGAAAGCAATGAGATGGAATCCGATATTTTGGAACATCATTAGATGTAACAGTGACAGAAAAGGAGGGCATAAATTGGGAGAAGTAAAGCATAGGTTAAAACTGACTAGTCTGACTGTCGACTTCTGTCCATTTGGAAGCGTGATTGTGTGAGGCCCGATCCCATGACAACACTCATGACAAATTGTGTGAGTAAAGAACGAATCGAAGTCCACGAGCTCTTGTTGTTCTTCAGTAATACACACATCAGCTATAGGCTTAAGGATAAGCTTGAACCTGATCAAAGAAACAGAGGAAGTACATAATCTAATCTGTGAATGACATAGATGCGTACGTGTCGTTGCTTGATCAGTGACACAGGAAATCACAGAATGGGAGGAAAAGGAATTCATACTTTGCTTCCGAAACATTCTTAAGCATGACCATTGACGTTCCTCGATCTTTTACTATACGTTCATCATTCGGAAGATTAAATGCAACTGTCTGAGGGCCCTTCACGTCCTGCAAAAGAATTTGAACATTAATGGTCTGAACCTGAATCTTTAGTCCCACGTTTTGAATACTTTGTTTTGGGCAAGAAAGAAAAGCTTTGCCAAGCAGGAACCGTCTATGCTGAATTGTTAGTTAAAAAGAAAGAGAACAATAGAATGCTTTTCTTTTTGAAAGTTCTTTAGCATCATTTTGTACAGGGCTACCACTCACTTCGTATGCAGTCAAAACAACAATTTTCAACTTGTCAAACAGAATATTTTTTATTTGTCGGGTTAGCTCCGAAGTTTCTAACCCAAGTAAATATTACACTGTTCCAATTTCAGCACCTGAGATTATAGGCAAATTTAACAAAAGCAACAACAGTCTGAGTCCAGTTTTCAAAGAAAGAAATTGAACTAAACAAGAAATCAAAGAGATAAAGTTTTCCAGCCTAATTCTTTTTTCGTTAAGATAATTTTATTAATATAGTACCAAGGTGGTATAACAATTAGTTTTCCAGCCTAATTCTTCGGCTACAATTCTTCATCGGAAAGTCCAGATATTTTTTTGGGAGGCATCATCCTGTGAGCTTGTTTGTTTCAATCTCTTCCTCCTCCCCTGTTGGTGCTCCCTATTGATACCCGGGAAAAAAAGAAAAAAAAAAAACCTTCGTCCACCCGTAGTCCATCTTTACTTGACTGATCTATATAGTCTTGAAATCTTCATTGGTGCTACAAGAATTTTCATATAAAAGTTCCTCTCGCTCAGTTCCTACCACCTTTTAGACAGAAAAAGCTTGATATTATATAAAATAAAACTGAGATAAAACATACCCTTCCCTCCCTTTGACTCCCTAAATTTTTACTGCTTTTTCTCCATTTCTTTCAATCCAAGAGATATGCAATATTATTCCATCTCACCCAGCAAAAGAGAATAGATCTTAAGATTCTACTCAGCAGAAAGCTTAAAGAGAGTCACTGGAACTTCAGGAAAAGATTATACTTTGTGAAAACTTGGGCTACACAAACACAGACATATGAGATATTTTTATGAGGTGTTTTCTTCCAGAAAGGCAGTTTCTTGTGATAAAAGATCTTCTTTAGATAAATTGCACAGGGAGAGAAATGATTTAAAAGAAGCTTCATCAATGTGATGATAAAGACTCACCCCTGCATTATAAAGAAGCTGGATTACCCGGATGGGGGCAGCTGTAACAGTTTCTGACTTGTAAATATTGTCCATTGGAAGATTCTTCTCCAAAACCTAGAATAGCTTATTTTCAGCGAGTAGCTCAAAAAGCAAAGAAACTCTGGAGCAAAAGTTGAACAAGAATGGAATGTCCAAAGGCACCTGCAGCTGATCACCAAACAATTTGACTTGAGCTGTGGCTTTGTCATCTCGGACTCCTATAAATGCCTCAAATGTTGCCTGGCAGATAAGGTTACATTAGCTATAAAGTGGCCACACAAAGCAATGTCGAGTTCCATAAGATCCCACATAGAATGAGCTTGGCAGGGATCAAGTTTCATAATTAGTTAATACCTTGTATCCAAAAAGTGCATCTTCATAAGTTTCATACGGCCCAATGGTGACATCCAACTTGGAGTCCTTCATAAGTTAAAAAGCAAAAGAACCTGTAAGCTTTAATAATATCAAACCCAGAACGAAGCACATATAAGTGCCACATACTGCTTACATAGCAAGCTGAAACTCATGAAAGCATTTAACTGGGGAAGAATTGGAAGAACCAAGGCACCAAGGAGGAAGTTACCAGCTGTATGTATTTTAAGCCAAATAAATAATGTAAAGACATACACTCCTGACTTTAGATAACCCTAATATTGATATTTCAGCCATACTCCATGAAGCATTTGGAAAATAAAATTGACTAAACTAGAGCCCAAAAACGTAAATAGAAAATCAACAATATGCATGTAAGAAAATGGTTTCATATTGTCAAGGGAATTGCTGGGGTCAATCCTAAATTTTAGATACCAAAGTTGGCAGTTCATTGGCAATGAATTCGACTAATTTTTCTGCTTTCCATTCCGCCAGTACTATCTTACTCGACCGTTCAAGAAATCAATCGCGGAAGTTGCCCAAATTAGTCTTGTGGTAATATTATATCTCATCTGATAGGCTTTCTTAGCCATTGTGTAATAAATGCATAACTATAGCCCAAAAAATATTAGGAAAGGTTACTCAAGATAGATCTTCATATACTTCCATACATGCAATATAGATTGATAGGCAGTAGTTTCAAACTAACCAACTCCATCCAGGCGATATCTGAATCATAGTAGTCATTTGAAAGGAAGGCGTCGGCCTTGCTATAGAGAAGTCTCTTTAAACTGAGAACAAGAATATTTTACTAAATCAACCTCTGTATGCCAAGACAGAACATAATTAAATACCTAAAACAAATCGAATACCTAGATGAAGTGGCCATTTCTCCTGCTTTACGAAGCAAGGTTGCTGCCTCAACAAGAAGAGAGTTGTACTCTTGACAATAAGGAACCACATACAGATCATGAGGAAAGCTACCATTTTCCGTCTTTTGGGATTTTGTATCTTCCAACAATGACTCACTATGCCTTCTAATAACATTGAAAAAGCCCATTGCTTCTTCCCGTTTATCTCCTTGAAGACTATCTTTCCATAAGTTGAATTCCTAAAAGAAAAATAAAAGGCAAAGACAACATGCTTTTATCTCAGTTAGTATCAGTCATTGATATTCAGAACTGAGAAAGGTCTAGAAAAATGACTTTAGCAGACAGCACAGAAGACTATATTTGTACAGCATATAAGAGAGTGTTGCCATGGTATACCATTTTGTCCATATCTGGTGGATAAAAATTAGCACCAGGAGGTTTCACAGCAGGAAATGCTGTTCTATATTCAAGACCCTTCCAACCTGGCACAGGCTTTGTTGCATTCGGAAGCAGCTTGACAGCTGAATCTGCAGTCGTCAAGAAAGCTTCATTTTCATCCAGGCAAGACCTAACAACATAAGGGTGAGTGCGTTCACTCAAACCATGTTAAAAAAAATGATATTCACGGGAACGACATAGAGACAACAAAACACAGAGAGGAAGAAGGATCAGTGAGGAGGCATAAGTTTTCACAAGTGGAACATACCATGGACTTTTGTTTATTACATAGTACATCCATTTTAACTTGTCCAACTGTGATTTGTCAGCTTGCTCCTTTAACCAGTCTCTCAAAGATGGATTGCTATACCAAACCTATGTGATGGAAGAAAAAAATGAAAAGAGCACGTCAACAGGAGAAGTACAAAAAAACTAACGAAAAAACTCCATCAGCCCTGCAAACACTGATAACAAGTATGACGAAGCTTAGTCATATTCTCAGCGTGAAAATGACCAAGTGTTTGAAAGTCGAGGCTGAAAGAAAAATATAATGTGAGATGAAAAAAAGAACAAGAGTTTGCATCTCCCCTGTCAACCTAAAATTTGATGAAAGAAATTATCATTTTCTTTTATAAAAGTTGGATAAAAGATTGACGAGTTATGAATGCATCTTAAAAATGCAGAGCATCAATAAACCTGAGATCTTGCTTCACCAAAAAGTAAGACCCAAGATAGTGGTTAACAAGGATTACTCGCAGAAACATAGTACACTACTTGCTAGCTGATTATACCTGCAGATAAAAGATCTTATCCATGATTGTTGCAGCTTTAACAAGTAGAATCAGTGCTTCTTTGTCTGGTCCAGCCAGCCCAGTCAACTGTCCAAGAAAAGCTGGCGTCAGTGACCACCATTTAAGAGAAGCCACAACTGTTTCACTAACTCAACTTTGTCTTTAACTAGATTGTGCAACTCTTGACACACAGAGACAGACATAGAAGATAAAGGAAAAAATAGATGATAAGCCTCCATAAGACAAAACCAACAATATTCCGTCAACACAAAGAAAAATGAATAAAAGAAACAACCTACACAGATTTCATTTTCTTTTTTGAGAAAGGTAATAATTTATTCAACAATCACCAACAAAGGTGTTGGCATCCATATTTACAAAATTAGTAACCTTGTTTAGTCTACAAGGTATCAAAAAAATCTACTAACGTTTCAGCATCTTCTAAATAGCTTTCCTTACACCAAAAATAAAAAAGCAAAATACAATTCAGCTTAATCTGTTGAATTGAACTGGACCTATCTTCAAAACACCTGGCATTTCGTTCTTCCCTTACACAGATTTCATTTTCTTTGTTGCGAAATATACAAAGGATGAGATTCTGTGGCGCACTTTTGAAGTAATGTGCTAACAGCGGAAATCTGAAACCACTTCAGAACTATAGGCAGTTTTTGGCACTATTAGTTGGCTGGTTTTGCTCATATTTCTAACTAGAAATAAGAACTAGACATTGGTACTAAGGGCGCCAATGTCAAAACTTTAAAGCTCAATAAGTAATGTCAACCTGTTGGTCAAATCTCCAAATCAACAATGGAGAACAGACTTGCGAAAAGGAATGTGAATTCATCAAAACTATTTAAGGTATCACCTCCTCACCAAAATAGTAGTTGCACTTCCTTTTCCAGATCAACTTATAAGTGCTTTGAAGGGTAACCAAAACATATAGTGTTTACAGCTAAACATACCACCAGTTCACTAATTATGATAGAGCATTCTTGCATCAGATATTGTGGTCAAGCTTAACTGTAAGAATGATCAACAAAATTCAGAATGAAACCTCTGCAGAGAGAGAAGTACTAGCATAGCGTTTTAGCTGCTTCTCAAGAGTCAAACTTCTCGCTTCAGCCTTTTCCTTGTACCTGCAGATATTCCATACCAAGATACCTCAGGCGCACAAAGCAATGAAGTCAACAAAACATGATTGTGAGTGATTGATTAAGGGAAGAACCCTGAAAGTTTCAAATAGAACACTTACAGTGTTACAGAGTGTATGCACAACGAAAAAAGGAAAGAAACCAAGTTTGGAAAATTGGAAAAACCCATCTCAATCACAACTATGGATAAGCTATATGCATTTAAGAGAACATGTAAAAAGTATAGTTTTGAACTAAATACAGAAAATCTTTGAAGTAGAAATACAACAACAACAATTACACCTCAATACCAAACAAGTTGGGGTTGGGTATATGAATCTTCACTGACCATGTTTAGAAGGCACCACAAAGGAAGCATAATGTGTTTATATTTACAGCAAGCTCAAGTAACCATAAAGAAATGATTAAGCGCCCGTTTGGGTGAGCTTAAAAGTGGCTTATAAGCTTATAAGCCCATTAGTAAATGTTTCGTAACTTGAAAATTTATGAGCTTGTAAGCCTTTATGTGCTTAAAAAACCAAAAGTGATAAGTTAGAAAATCTTAACTTCTCAAAAAGTGGTTTATAAGTCACTTTTGGCTTTTTTTTTTTTTTTGATAAAGTAAATAATCTTATTAATAATGAAAAGGGAAACCCCCATATACAAGATGTATACCAAAAAGTAGAGAACCTACATCACATGGTTCTCTACAAAAGAAACCCAATCATTTATACACATAGGAACCTCATGGGTACACCAAAAGGAAATGAGAAATAAAAGACTACTATGCATCTTAGCAAAACTACTCTCAATCCCTTCAAAAGCTCTCATGTTTCTCTCTTTCCATATAACCCACATAATTGCTAATGGAGCTACATCCCATGCTCTCGATCTCCTCTTCCTCTTTCTAAAGGCCCAACTATACATCGCCTCCTTCACAGTAGCCGGCATCACCCAATCAACTCCGAACCATCTAAGCACTACTCCCCACAATTGCGAGGCTATTTGACAATGTAACAAGAGATGGTTCACATCTTCTCCAGAGCATCTACACATGAAACACCAACTCACATAATTTATCCTCCGCTTCCTCAAGTTCTCCGCTGTCAGAATCACTCCACTAGCTGCCAACCACACAAAAAAACACACCTTCCTAGGTACCCTAGCGATCCAAATGGAGCTGGAAGGAAAATTTGATTCCTCCCTCACAAGCAAACTCCGGTAATATGCCCTGACTGAAAATAACCCGTCTGAACTCCCCCTCCCATCTCCACACATCATTAGAATCATTCCCTGCGTTACACCCATACAGAAGCTCAACCAAGTTTTGAAATTCTCCCATCTCCCAATCCTGAAGGTTTCTCCTGAACCTCAGGTCCCAATGGACTTCCCCCGCCTGTGCTCCACGAACTTGCAGGACAGTCATTTTTTTCTGGCTCGATAATTGGAACATATTAGGGAACAACACCTTAAGCTCACTTTGCCCACACCACCTATGACCCCAAAAACTAACTCTACTCTCATTCCCTACCTTAAAACTAATATGACTTCTAAAATCATCACACCCCTTCATGATGCCCCTCCAAAGACCACATCCAATCGGAACATTCATATCTCTAGTTCTCCACCCCCCTTCACACATCCCATATTTCTCCGCTACCACCCCTCTCCATACCGCCTCCTCCAAAGTCACTTTTGGCTTATAAGCTGCTTAAAATAAGCTCACCCAAACAGGCTCGGGTGGGCTTATAAGCAGCTTATTTTAAGTAGCTTATAAGTCAAAAGTGGCTTATAAGGCACTTTTTGAGAAGTTAGGAAATCCTAACTTCTCACTTTTGGCTTTTTTAAGCACATAATGCTTATAAGCCCATAAATTTTTATGTTAGCAAACATTTACTAATTAACTTATAAGCTTATAAGTCACTTTTAAGCTCACCCAAACTGGCTCTAAGCAGTTACATAACGAAAATTTTTCTGTGTTATATAAGACATACCTCTTCTCAATAATTGTAAAGAGCTGACCATATGTCTCATTCACATCATAAGGAACATAATCAGGATGTTCTTGAGCAAGCAGTCTTCTATACTCCTCAAAAGAGATATATTTTACAGCTGAAACTTCTGATTCCTACCAAGAACAAAATGGCAAGTGACACTTTTGACTTGGGTGAAATAGAGAAAGAAATTAGTTTTTTTTTTAAAAGGAAGAGCAAAAAGCCAAAAAGTAGCAACTTATATGATTTGGAAGTACTTTTAACTCCCAGTCAACAAGCTTTCAGAATAAATGGTACTTGAGCTTCAAGGGATAGCGAAACTAATGAAATTGTAGAACATTCTATTCATTTTTCAACTTATTTCATATTTACAGCATTTTTAGATTCACTTTCTGGACCAATTGGCGCAGGAAACATATGTAAAACTCAAAATTTATTACTTCTACATGGAGGTTTGATACAAGGTAAAGCACCTTATCTCAAATTTTTACATTGGGAAATAAAATAAGTGAGTCATTTAGTGAAAGCAAGCCACCAACTAGGCAAGAGGACCTGACTCGCTTAACACAATTATGCACCGGCAATAACTTGTGCTTAGAGAGAATGACTTGGTGTTTTTGTAGATAATCATATTCTTCTGTAGGTTCTAAACCGTTTGGGGAATATTACTAAAATACTGGAGATTTTCCGTCGTTCATAAAATTATTTTACCTTAACAAAATTAAAAAGAATGACTAATCAATAAATTGTAAGAATTCATCTCTGACACCACTTGAGATAAAAGACCAAAACTGGAAAGATTTTACACTTAAAGATAGCTAAGTCCCGTAAAATTCGTTCCTATTGCAGGAATTCAGTTTCCAGTTAATGAGAAATAAACCTGAGGTAAAATATGAGATACCAAGTGATGACTGATGAGAACATAGTGATCTCAGGCAAGTATCAGAGCAACTCTTGGGAACATTTAAGTACAAATAAAAACTACTGACCTGAAGCGTGAAGGCCTCCAAAGGAATCGGATCAATTGTTGTCACCAGATATACATCATTGTATTCATTGTTGATGAACTTGCCATCATTGATAGTGCTGCAATTTAATGCGACATTCAGCATAGTCGACCAACAAAAACTCATGCTTTGAAGAACAATAGCTTGAGAATATTATTCAAATGATGCTTGCCAATGTTCCAGAGTATTTTTACAATTATTTACTTTTCTTCCTGGTTGGTTATGATATGACTATCAAGAGAATAAATATATTTTAGTATTATATTCATATTTTGCACCCCCAAAAAAAAAAATATATCAAGAGTATATTTGATTTATTAAGATAAAACACAATCAATATAACTGCTCCAATAGTTAAAGGTCAAATAATTGTGTACAGCGCAAAAGCCTTGGTAATTTTGTGAAAATTGGACACAGACATTTGAGCAAGATCTAGACAGATATGTGCTTCAAATATTAGTCTGTATTAAGGTAATAACCACATTTTCTCTATAAATGACAAATCCTCGGAGGCCCGGAGTGCAGCGTCCGAAACTTGGTGGATAATGGGTCTGCCGCTCCACCCTTCTCCACATACATACCAATCTTTCGCCCACGACGGGGTTCGAACCCGTGACATGCACCTAACCTAAACATCACGAGCTGGGCTCTTACCACTAGACCAAAGCCCCAACGTCTTATCACCACATATTATAGGTATGTCCGTATGTCAAATAAAAAGATCAAAACGAATAACTCGCATTATGCGGATGGACCGCAAATTCAATGGTTGAGGTTTTGTTAACTCTAGGCTTCAAATACATGTCAAAAATATCACATGCTCTTATCTATTAGAAGCTCATTTGTGATAGCCTTACTCAATAAGGAAAAGAGATGGGATTAAAACCTTCTGAAAATTTCCTATACTGCAGCTATGAAGAGTATGTTTAGTTTGGTTGCCCCATTTCTATATGCCATCGAGCCCTCTGACAGCTTACATATGAAATAGCAAACATCATTATTCAAATTTACATTTAAGTTATGTTGTACTATTCAATTGCAAGGAAATGTTTTCTTATATAATGAGATCTAATTTATTAATTGACAAATTAAGGAAGAGACACTTACCCTAAGAAATAGAAAAAAAAGATTCAACAAGGAGAAGAACAAATTCAATGCTCTAAAGCTAACAGACAACCACTACTGTTTGATAGTGTATACCAACCACTCTTGAAGAAAGACAAATATCAATTCAAATGCCTCCTTTGGAAGTGTTATACCAAGTTCTTCTTGAAGCTCTCGTCTGCAAGAATGTAATAAGTTAGCAGTAAGTACAAGCCTCATTGCAAAGCATTTAGAAGTGATAGTAGATCATGAGAAGTATGCATGTAATAGAACGGAGAAGAACATTCAGCAATTCAAAGGGGTGTAAACTTTCACATACAGACAATTTATTCACTGGCACTAAGAAACTCTCTTTACATCAGAAATGTGTTTTACAGAAAAAAATAAATAAATAAGTATGTTTACATAATTAAAGAGGTTTATTGTGTTTTTCCATTGACAGTTGAAACCATCTGAAATTACTGACACTTGAATGATCATATGTACTCCAACATAGTAACAGCTGACCATTACTTAATAAAAAAAAGCAAGTTGTAAAAGCTGAGCATTTGGTGAAGTGTGAAATTTCATTAGCAAAAGCTCTTCCACTTTACGCAGCACATGAAGTATTTGTAACAATCTGCGTGATAGCAATCCAGAGTCATTGCTGCCATTCATTGTGAAGTTGTATCTACTGCATCTTTCTCTTTTGGAAGTGAGAGAGAGAGAGAGAGAGTGTCTGTTTAATGATGATAAAAAGAGTACAAGATAGAAGGCAAACAGTGTCATTTCGCTTATCTTTAGATACATAGTTCAAGATAGTGTGTTTCTTGTTTTCGTTAAAGAAAGAAAAGAATCCAATCATAGATGAAAAAGACAGCAAAACAAGAATGGACAATAGTTACCAAATAATGGTTCAAGAATAGTTTATGTCAAGAATTCGCATGAGGCATCAGCAAATGAAAGAAAACTCAGTATTATAAATTCAGTTCATGTGAAACTACATATCCAGAAAGTTCAGCTTCATGCTGGGAATTTTATTTTTTTTTTTTTTTTTTTTTTGGTAAGGTAAATAATTTTATTAATAGTTGAATCTACCACATATATTAGAAACATACCAAAAAGTAGAGAACCTACAACATAATACATTCTCTATGAACAACTTCATGCTGAAAACTTACATGGCTGAAATAAGAGGTGAATCTCCAGCAGATATATGACCAGCACTTGAGATATCCCACATACCAGCCCAGGAATCCTTGCAATCAGAACGGCGTTGGAGAAGTAGTTCTTGTGTACTCTCAGCATATATCCACACATGAACAGCTCGATGGTAGTCTCCATCTCTGTGAACATCCCCTCTGACCAAGCAGCAGAGCAATGGTACCAAGACATCATTAGCCCCACGTATTCATTATAACTAAAGCTTGGAGAACAGGATTCACAGAGCTACAAACCTCAATATTTTATCCGAGTATTCAGTTATATTAAGATGACACGTGATATATTTCAGCAACTATGAGCTTGAATATGTTTAATTCAGGTAGTCAATTTTACAGATTAACTATCTTGTCAAATTCCAATTCAATAAGAGAAGAAAAGGATCTAGCTTGAAATCTTCTCCTGTTTTATTTCTTCAGGAAGAAACTATAACAAATGGAAAGCTGCTTTCGCCTACTCCAGTCACAGCTCTGCCTTTAACCTAGTCCATTTTAAGACATTAAGGGGCATCTTTAGTCTTCAAACTTGACTTAAAGATTAAGAAGAGAGAAGGTTCTCTTCCAGAGTAAAACAGGTTTGATAAAAAGAGCACTTCAAAACTTTCATATCTGAGGTTTTACATTTTCATTCAAAGTTAAAATCCATAGCAACATCCCCTTTCTGTGAATAACATGCAATAAACCTCTTCTTTTCTATATTAGTGTTTTTATAACCATCTTCTTTATAGTGAAGGATCACTAGAGTCACACAAGGGCACACTCTCGCATTTAATCTATAAGAGTGCCATCTATCATCAAATGCTGCTAATAAATTGCAACCTAACAGAACACTAAACATGAAAAACCAATACTTGCATCTCTCAAATAGAGAATCCAAAATGATACATTCTTCTGCACATTAGATCCATACATGTAATCCACAAAAACATAACATTCTACCAAACTACTCTAACTCGCTCCTCTTTCCATGCCTTTCACTCACTCGGATGAGTCAAACTTAATCACAAGTTCAGTTTGGAGTGATCATTCGTTATTCACTCTCTTGCTATTATCCGCAGGAAGCGCACCAACTAATAGCTATCCCCATTGGAATCAAAATCTTTAGTTTGATCGCTACCATATGGTGGGTAAGGTGGGGTTTCGATACAATACAAAACGCCAAATCTATTTGCTCCACTACTTCGACGAACATCCTAAAACAAGTCAAATTAAGATGACTTTCGCAATTCTGTTTCTTCATATACCCGAACCTAATTAATTTGGATTGAGGCATAGTCATTGCTGTTGTAGCCAAAACTCCAATCATCAAACATATAACAAGAAATCAAACTAATAAAAACTATAAAAATGTGAACTTGATCAAAACTTTCAATTGCTAGCACAAAAAATTCAAACTGCTTTATAACCCATATGAATTGATTGAGACATAGTTGTTATAGCCAAAACTCCAATCATCAAACATATACGAAGAATACAAACAAATAAAGTTACTTAAGAAAATATGAAGTTGATTAAAATTTTCATATGTTAACATTCTTAAGTAGTTGTCTTCATCACGGGTTCATCAAGTCACCGATTTTTGCATCGGGGTAGGCTGCCTACATAGCACCCCACTCCGGGCATGGCCCTGGGCGATCGCGGGATGCTTCGTGTTCTTACTTCTTAAGTAGCTATTTGAAGGTACCTGGGTTTAGAGATGCCAGTCTTTTCACCAGATTTTGTAAGGACATCTAGATACTCTTCTTCCTTCACTGCCATTTGTTCAGCAGCCATTTATACTATTTTACACTCTCAAACAAACCAAGATTTTTTCAAGAAATGCCAGTAAATGGTGTTTGTTCAAAAGGGTTGTTGAGTATAATGTTTTTTGAAAATGGGGTTTATTCAAAAAGGGTATTTTGGTGAGTATTGAAATTGAAGTGAAGATAGTTTAAATTATCTTTTCTGATACCATCATTACCATTGAAGACGTCATGAATGATTAGTAATGCTCATTTTCAATATGAGTAGTTAATTAATAAATAAGAAAATATTGTACTAATACATTATACTTTGTACTATTTAATACTATTGTCTTAATCAATGTAAAAAGAGCTAACGTCTTATCTTTTCGTGGTAGAAGGCAACAAGAAGCAGAGGCGGCCTTATGTGCTATTTACGGATGCATCGACAATCATTGTCGTTGGTAAAAATTCTATATATAAATATAAATATTTTTTTTAAGTTAGATATGTGTACAATTTAGCACCCTGAATAATTGGTGTATTTATATTAAATTTAACGGTGCCTCCATCGTGCTTGAATCTTAAATCTGTCTCTGACAAGAAGGTAGAAAGTACTTTGTGAGATTAATTGAGATGCATCAAACTAATCTAACCGTCATGGTCATAAAAAAAAAAAAGGTGAAAGAACTAAAAAGATACTTAAAATGTGATAGATGGAATAAGGTTTTTTTCCATGGTGGTTTAAAAATGGTGATGAATCAAATTCTTTGGTAATGGAGGGGGCTGACCCGGAAAAAGAGTGACAAGTAAGAGCCTATGCGTTAAATTCTCTTACTTCCAGAAGAAGATCAATGTACTTTAGGTAATTAGGTTCTATTTCCCCCATTGCCCTGTAGTTTCCCAAAGTTTTCATTTTCTTTTTCCATTCCAAAAGCTCGTTAGTCACTCACCAAATCTTCAGCATCTTTTGTAGATTGTGCCTCCACTATTTTTGTGGTAGATTTGACTCCCTTTTTGCCTTTTTAAAAAAATTTAATCATCAAATTTTAGGCAATTTACTAGTCCAACCAATTTAGACGTGTGGTGGTTCATTGATTAATCCGCCTAGGCTTCATACCTATCATTGGTTTTTTGGTTATTGATATACTAGTTTGGTTTCATATCCAAATTTGCTCCTGACATGCCCCCGTTGGTACATATTTCTTTTTTAGCACTTGATACAATATGAAAATTGCATTAACTGAAGGTTAAATGCCCCTTTTTAGATCACTTAACTACATATGAATGTTTAAAGAGCACTTCTAGTGGGGAATCCTATAGGAGATCAGCAAACAAACTCTCGGTGAAAAAATTGGGTTACCAAGCAAACACATGGTACATTCATGAAAGTTTAATGTTACTATAAGTTATGAACATTTCCTGTGAAAGATGTTTACTGTCCAAAACCATAACAGATAGTGATTCAAGCTGTTTCTTTATCCAAACTTGGGTAATAATCCACGGATCAGCATCTAAAGAAAGTATAAATGGTACCACAAACAATTGGAACTGTCAAACACGATCTATTCCTCCTCAGATTGCGTTTTCAGTGATCAATACTTGGTCCAGTTCTTGTAAACTTAAGAAGGATCAAATATACTCGCAACAGAGAAGGCAGAGATGTTAAAATTCCAGCTGTTACTGTTTGTTCTCAAGCTTGATAGACAAGCTAATATTCTTATCAGCAAAATGAAGAGAACTACCATTGCCACAATAAGAAATTTACATTTCAAATAGTACTAGTACAATCTGTGTTCCAATACTTACCCTGCTTAACTTCAAATTGTGAAAGGGAAAAGGTGCAGAAGGGAACTTTGGAGTGGTGGTACACTGCAGGTGCCTGAACGTAGTTTACCATTACATCTCCAAAACACTTGATTTAAAGAGAATTTGATCTACCCGTAATTAAAACCAAGGTGTAGGAAAACAGAAGAGCTAATACAAACAGAAAGAAGCTAGGTAAACCGGAAGGTGCCTAATGTTTAAGGATATTGACAGCCTGACTAGAACTTAAGTTGCCTTCTGAAAATGCTGGGTCAACAGCCTCGCAATCTCTAGAAAACCAACCTTCTCCTTGCCATCAAATATTGTCTTCAACTTGTCGTCACAGTGTATCTCTCTCTTGTCAGCAGGATTCTAGAAATTGCCAGATCACAAGCACCGTGTGAGAAATTAACCAAAGAAAGGAATTAACCAGAGGGATAAGATGACATATTTTAAACATTTACTTCAGCAGAACAATGAACAATTGTAAGACACTGAAAAGAAATACTGTTGTATCAAAAAACAACACAATCAGGTTAGCAAAGATCAAATTGACAAACCCAATTTCTTCTTACAGACATCAGAGATCTCCCAGATTGAGTTCAGTCAACAGATGTGAAGCAACTTTTTACAGTTAATTACTGATTGGAGGTTAGAGGGGGTGAAGGTGTGGTAATTAAATATCAGTAGCTATTGAACAAACGGCAGTCATCAGGTCATATTAACAGAAGCAGGTGCCATGATAAAAAGTTTTTCCTTTAATAATGTGGAATTTCGAGCCATAGGATTTGTGTGATGCACTAACAGCCTCCAGGCCCCGTAGTATGAAGATACCACCTTGCTATTTGCGACAACTGATTTCATGTCAAACAAGAAACTAAGACAACAAAGTTTAGAAGCATAAAAGGAATTGCAGCTAATCATGGTTGACTTCTAATCGGTGAAATTGACTAATCTAATGATAAACAACTTCCCTTAATCTGCAGCATTTATTTCTGTAATGTCGGGTAAGGACTTCCTGAACTAGGGGGATTTTAATAGCTTCTACGTGTTTCTAGGTTGTGTACAAGGTATTGAAATGTTGGAGGAAAAGGTTATCCATTATTCGACACTTGGTGACAAAGCAAATTAAAGTAGGACATTATAGTATTAACGGTGCCTAGGTCATGGGCATTCTAGCTCTTGATCATATAAAGATTAGAATATACAGATGTGAATACTATAACAAATTTGAATGCGAGTAGTTTTTTTGAACCAGCAGAAGATGAAAACTTTGATGCCCACTAGCTTATTCATTACCCACAGAATGCTAAATCTCTATTCGCATTACTTCCAATTGATCATAACACCCAGTATAATTCTATGTCTATCGGAAACAGCCTCTCCACCTTGGTGGGGTAAGGTCTGCATACATCTTATCCTCCCCATACCCCACTTTGCTGGGATATCACTGGGTATGTTGGTTTTGTTTGGTTTGGTTTACCCAGTATAATTCCATATCTCAATAACCCGTCTATAACAAAATAGAACTGACGATCAATGTCTATGCCTAGTGGATATCTGGTCCAGTAGTCCACAGGTACCGCAACTATAGGGTTCTTTTTTTTTTTAACAGTTGGAAACTCGGTGGATAATGGGGCCATCCCTATACCCTTCTCCACTTAAATACCATAATTTTGTCTACAGCTAAGTCTGAACCGTTTTGTGCGCCTAACCCTCACATCACTACTTGCACACTTACCACTAAACCAAAGCCTTGGGGACCACACAACTATACGATTTATGTAGCTTAACTAAAAGATAATAGCAACATCCAGCTTTTTTCCACATTTAACCTCGTGGATGAAACCAAAATAAACCTTCTATAAGCAGGGGCGGACGTACACTTTGCATTAAGAAAATCACTAAACATGTTCTAAACAAAATGCAGAACCCAGTTACGAGCACTTGAAGTCATCGTCTAGTTGACATTCTGGATCCGCCTCTGTGTATAACTAACAGTTGCTAAAAACTTGAAAGACGTGAATAAGTAATGTAAACGTACTTGAAGATTGTGAGATTTGATATATTCCCAAACTTTTTTAACAGCATCAGTTCTAGAAGCTTCTGAAGTACCTAAGAAGTTTCCTAAAGCAGGGGATACTGCTTGTGGTTTTAGTATTCCATTTGGCCTCCCTCTGCTTTTTGTTACTGTTGTTGGGGAGGTTTTAGCAGCGGCTCTAAGTGTTCGGCAACAGTTTCCAAATATATGAGATGATGATGCCATTGATTACTTTGAATTTCTGTAAAACCCTAGAGGAAAATGGAGGGTTTTTCGAGTTTTGCTTTGTCTGTTTGTGGGTTTTAAATAGTCAAGTTGGTTTTTTAGGGGGAACTTCAAGGACCATTTTCTGGGGGCTTATTATTACTCCCTCAAATTATTTACTAGTATCATTTTTTTAAAAATAGACCTCTCAAAATATTTGTCCAGTTAAAATTTCAAGATAAAATTTTCCATTTTTCCCATAGTAATAAATGTCTTGAAGACCACAAAGATCTCATTTATTGGTTAATATTATAATTGTTCAAATACCAATAAAGATTAAATAAGAATAAAATAGTCAATAATTCCCATTCATTAATGATTTCTTAAGGGGCATGTAAAAGCAAAGAGAGTTGCAGTAGTAGAAAGATGAGCATATTTCGAAACAATAGTCAAACATGTAAAATAACTAGGATACATCTATTTGCTTGCTTATAAAAAACGTTACTTCTTCCGCCCCATTTTAATTGGCACCTTCAGCTTTTTCACGCTCATTAAAAAAAATTATTAAATAAGATATACATTTTAACTATGTTATCCATATTTAATGTTTGCATATTGACTTTTTTTTAGAATTCTTCTAATTATTAAGGGTATAGTTAAAAAAATTGACAACTAATTTGGGATTGAGGAGTATAATCGGAGAAGAACTTAGATATGATTTGAGAGGACATGTAAATAGTTTAAGAATAGAGCTTGTAAATATGAAACCTACGGGTAGAGGTGTGTAAATATTTTGATGAGTATACGAGGGATCAGCAGCGAGCCAGATACTAGACAGGGGGTAGTGCACAATAGCAGAAGTGAGAAATTTTAAAGTCCGCATTCCAGTTATGGACTTTTACGTCATAACTGCTTGGTTTGTTTGAACCAGCTACGCCATAACCCTTGTACATTAAGTTTAAACTTCAAATAAAGAAATTTGAAATAAGAAAACAACAGGACCAAGAATACTCTTGCACCTTGCTCAAGGTCAGCAGCTTGTGAAGCAGTGGATACTTTTGATACGGGAAAGAATAGCAGATAGATTATCAGGAAATAAAGAAGTATAAGGAGATTGAAATCTCTTAATTGACTAGCAATACAGCCGCCAAAAGTTCCAAAATATCTGCTCAACCTAATTCTCACTGGCAAATCAAACTGGCCATCCTTCTCCTGTTTCTATTCTTCTGGAACTTTATATACAGTTGGGACAAAAGATTTAAGGGATGCACGTGACAATTGCCAAGTACAGGATAATAGGAACTTCTTACACAAACACTTGTTTTACTGATTAACTTCTGTAGACTTTGAACACATCTTATTCACACCAGGTATTGCTAAAACAAAATTGTGCAAAGTATCATGTCATTGTAACTTGACAGATAGAAGTATCATTATTTCTAACACGTGCGTTGCACGTGCAATCGATATTAATGTGAATAAGAGTAATAATGACTATAATTTCAAACGCTTCATGTCTTAGAGTTTCTACGACGTTTTTATGATACCGTAGTCTCTTACTTTTTAATCGCCACACACATATCAAGAAATTATTTTTGAATAAAAATAGTATTTTGTAAAAGTAGTACAAAATTCAATCAACATATATCTTCCTTAGAATGACTAAGATGTCATTGTCAATTTCATGATGTAGGCTTGCAAAAAATGAAGTTGTAGTTTTTGTGATAGAGATATTTAATGGTGAGTCACATCAGATTTTATTTTTTGATGCATATAAATTATAATATTCACGTGAAATTGTAATACAATTATTATCAGATAATTACCATTTGACGAACAAAATAGTAAGTATTCCCTAGTCACGATGTTTTTAGCATAATTTGAAAAAACTCAGCATTTAAAGTGAAATGACAAAAGAAACATAAATAAAAATTGATTAAATTATCAATAATACTATCATAGTAACGGAGAATAAGAACATCAGACTTAAATATAATTCACAAACATAAATAATCCTTCTTTAAGATAAAAAAAATTAATAAAATGAGATGCACTTGTAAATATAACAACACATTGTTTAGTTGTATTTAATATTAGTAGTTTTCATGCAAAGAGTAGATGACATGGATATAAAAAATAATTTGATCTAAATTAATTTATAAATATTTTGAGATATCCAAACAAAATCTCCTTTCACCAATGTATGATAGTAACAAACTGTCAGATGCATTATTGATTATAATATACAATTGATGTATAGTTATTACCAAGAACATAAATATTTCACAAAAAGATATTATTTCATAATGTACTAAATAGGAGTGCGAAGAGTTTCTAGCCAGAATTTGCACAAATAGAAATACGTCTATAGTTTCATCAATGATTATTGAAAGTAAAAAAAAAAAGTACTTAATTGAATTAACATTTGTCAGGTTAATTTGTGTGTCGCAGGACATCCACATAATCCTAACTTATAATAATAACATACCAAATATGTAGTTTAAGGAATACTTGTTTAAAACAAAAATCAAGGAATGAACCTACCAGAGTTGACATTTGCGAAGTAACTTTCCGTTGCGATAGATGAATAAACAATCCTAATTGACAATAATTTTAATTCACGGGAGGTAGAATGTTAAAAATTATGTAAAAGTCCACTTAACAAAAGAAGTGTACGATGAGAATTCAACAAAGTATTTGATGGTTCATTGGTTTCCCCCCTCAATTGAGAAAATATTTGACCATTTTAAATGTCTAGTGATTTGCATTTTGTAGATGAAGCCGATTTATACTATTAAATCAGTCAAATAAATTTATCCTCAATTGGATTACCAAATGCAATTTTTTACTGTCTACGAATTTTTCGTATAAATCCGTTTAGATGCATGTTTTATAATTTAATTTTTTATTTTATATTTTATTTGTTTGAGTGTGCATTTACCTTATTGTACACAACTATATTTAGAGCAATAATTGATTAAGGGGCTAATATGGTCTTTTGACTTTGCTACTTATAAGGCTTCCCACTTATAAAGTAGTATTAGATTATTTTGGTGTTAAGTTCGCTTTGATCCTCCTTTAGTTGGATAAAAGATGCCCCATGCATATGCCTTCTTCCCAGTACTAGACAAGGTCTCATATCATTTCTAATGTGGCAATGACAAGAGATATCCAGTCTATTGATAGTGCACCTGTTAGTCCGCAGAGCAATCAGCCTAAAGCTTAGCAAGTTAATTGCACAGATACGGAATAAGAGAGAATATTTTCATCTTAGCTAAAAATCACAATCAACTCGAGCAGCCACATATGTTTTACGACTTCCAATTAAGCTCAAAATGGGCTTTCAATCTACTTGAAGAGGGGTGTGTCATCCTCCATCAACTTCAAATTGACAACTCGAATTTGAGGATGGGTGATGATTCAAGTTCAATGCTTCAAAAGTTTATTCTGATAGATATGGTTGCTCTTGCTCCAACATTCACATTAGTGATTACTATCAGACAAATCCAAGTAGGATATACATTAGAGGCAATATCAATACTACTCCTATCCCTTTATCCAAAAGCAAAATGATTGCCCTTCTTGAGGTCCCTGAGAACAAGGCCAAGCATGTTATCATGCAGATAACACACCATATTAAATTAGCAATCTTTACATCTTAACAAGGTCAACCCTCCACCCTAGACCTAAAAAACTCAAACTCTTTAAAGATCAACACACAACACGTGAAAAACCCATGATTTTCTAAGCAAGATCCTCTTAATGGAAGCAAAAATTAATATAAGTAATATTGAGGAAAAGAAGCATAAGTAGAGACTGCATCAAAATTAACTACAACTCAAAATTCATTACATGAAAATGAAAAGGTATGAGATGACAGATTATCCAAACATCAACACATTAAATACTCGGAAAAAATCTAATAGAAGCAATACGCATGCAACTTTATCACAAACATCGTTATTAAAGCTAAGGAAGGCAAAACCACTATCATTAGTGCATATATTCCTCCACACATTCATACAGACAGGATTAGAGATACTAGGTGAAAGTGATCATACTTTTGTCTTTGCAGATGAACTGCTATATCAATAGTATGTGAGTTAACCTCCATATTTACGAAAGGATATACTACAACAACTACGTCTCAATACCAAGCTAGTTCAGGTTGACGGAATGAATCTTCATATGATAAATGCTATGTTTGGGTCCATAGTGTTTCATTACTTCGTATGTAAGGATTATCTAAAACTAGAGGTTCTCTTATATACTCTAATGGTTATACTTCTAATAAACTAAGAGTCTTCTAGTAAGCACTAGTCTTCTAATTGGCTTCTATACAGATTTTCAACTTCCATTATTTCTTATCTTTTGCTAGATTTACTAGAATCCCGAGATAGTCTGAAAACATTATAAAGTAAACAGAACAGAAACAATAGAAAGAACATAAAATCATCTCACCTAGTTCGAGTCCGAGTGACAACAATCCTGAAAACTTGCAAAAACAATAATTAGCTTTGCTAAATATCTTCTTGTCATCCTTCAATCAACCATTAGCATAAGAACAAACTGAAAAAAATATTTCGACCAAACGACTGCAGAAGCAAAAAATGTTCAAATTTATTGCTAATAATTCTTTCTCATAAACTTTTTCAATAACATAAACTCAAAATCCATCAAAACAACAAAAGAAAGGAGAAAAAACAGACTACTTCTTCCTCTTAAGCGGCCCAGTTTTATAACCAGACTTAGTAGGTTTACCCCAAGGAGTCAACGACCCTCTTCCATGACTCCCACTACTCTTACTTCTCCCTTCACCACCACCATGAGGATGATCAACAGGATTCATCGCCACACCTCTAACAGTCGGTCTCTTCCCAAGCCACCTACTCTGTCCGGCCTTTCTCAACTTCTTCGTCCCATGTTCCGGGTTCGACACCTGCCCTATAGTAGCCCTACATTTCACATCAATCAATTTTTTCACTCCTGAAGGTAACTTAACTTCACAGTACTTAGTGGACGCATTAGGTTCGGTTAATATCTTAGCGACAGTACCAGCGGATCGAACTAGTTTACCACCTTGACCGGGTCGGATCTCAATGTTGTGAATTAGGGTTCCAATTCGCATCATACCTAAAGGCATACAACTACCTATTTGAGAACTTATGTCTAATGAAAATTGACTCATCATTGATTCTAGTTCCTTTGATGGTGCCATTTTTGATGCCATTTGTTCAAATGGACCTGCAAAATTTGGTTAAAATGAAAAAAAAAAATTAAATTTGTAGAATTTATGTAAATTAATTTAAAGAGAGAAAATATACGTACTGGTAGAATAAGAGCGTTGAAAGACATTGCGAAGCGAAGATGAAGCTAATCGAGCTCTCAATAAAGCCATTTTTACTGGAAATGGAATTGGAATTCGGAGTTTAGGGTTTAAGGATATTCCGTATTCGGGTTCTTAGGAGAGAAAAACGCCGTCGTTGAGAGCCTGCTTTCTAGTTTTAGGCTTTTAACCGAAAGAGGATTAAAAGAAAAAAATAGAATTTGTTTATTTTCTATTTAAATATATTATATATATAATGTCATTTTTTTTTTCCTTCCTACGTTCTTAAAACAAGCTGAGACAATTTTGGTGCAATTTTTCTTATCTTGCCCTTGTTAATTGAAAATCTATATTTCACCTTTTACCCTACTGAATTTTTTTTTTTTTGGTAAGAAACGATATTTATTTCAAGAAACAACCTAACTATTTACAAGATAGGGCCAACCTTGGTAACATAGTGTCATGATTGTTCTGATCATAATTGTTTAGAGTTAAGGACAGTGACATTTCTAGGCAACGTAGTACCTAACTTATTTTGTTTCAAAATAGAAATTACATAAGATGGAGGAGAATAGTAAATCCTAAATTCTTCAAAAGATAACATATTGACTTTATCTCGTGCCTACTTTAATTTTACAATAAGTTCATTCTTCTATGATTGGTTTTAATAATTTGATATAATTGTTTTTATTTAACTTGATATTTCTATCTTTGCATGTTATTTTTGTATTTTTATTCATTCCTTTCGTTTTCAAAAATGTGTCTTTTGAGCAGAGGGTCTATTGGCAACGGCCTTTCTACCACACTCGAGGTACGAATAAGGTCTACGTACACCTCACCCTCCTCAAACTCCACTTGTGGGATCATACTAGGGATTTTATCATAGATTCATTCTTCAAATTGCTTATGCATGATATTATGTAACGACAAAAAAATGATACATCTGTCTGAACAAGCTTTTAGACGAAAATCTTTATTGATTATATCAATCTATCACATCTCAAATCCAAAAATAAACAGGTAATATATACAAACGCACGTGCGCGCGCACTAATATATAGCTTGTGAAGCAATGGCTAAAAGAGTTCAAGATTTGTATGAGGTTCTGCACTTCAGTGAATCAGTTGCATAAGGTCCAACAGATAAAAAGAGTCGTAAAATGCATTTGTGAATGTCCATAATGATGAAAGAAGAGAGCTTTTCAACTAGAGCAGTCAATATGGGCTTGACCCACTGGACTGGTCCGATCTGATCCGTAATTTAATAGGGTTGGGTTAAGATTTTTTTAACCCATGAAACACCGCGGCTTTTTAGCTCGGCCCACGCAAGCCCACAGCCCGTGAGGCTTGGGCGAGGCCGGGCTGGGCCGGTCCGTGGGTTTAACTAAATAAAATAATTTAAATAATAAAATAAGGACCATTCTAAAAATTATGAAAACAGAGATTCCAATTTTGAATATTTTGTTGCAATTTTTAAGTACTTATATTTTGACAAATATTATATTATCAGTATCTTTTTATGTTTTCATTTTAATGTTATTTGGAATGCGGGGGTTCTTGGAGAATAACAATTTACCAAATGTGTGTGGTGAGTTATCAAAGTTTGTAAATTTTTTTCTGATTATCTTATATTAACAACAATTAATGATATCTGAAATTGCTCCAGAAATTTTATGAAATTAAGATTCTCTTTTAACTAATGACAATTGAAATAAATTTTAAGTTTACATTAGATACTTTTTAACACCAAAGTTTGTACTATATTTTTACTTGTTTACAATATCTCCTTTACAAGAATTGTTCAGTTGGATATTATCATGATATTATTTGATTTACTTCTAGTATATACTTTTATTAAAAATTCAAAAATAAAACTAACATTATTAAGAAATACTAATTAATAATAAATAATGGTGGGCTAGCCCGGCCCCGCCTGCAGCCCACATAAAGCTGGGCTGGGTTAATGATTTAACAAAAAATTTCACCTAGTACCCTCAATAAGAGGTGATCTTACCTAATTGCTCCCACTTAGAAATGTTTTAACCAAATGCCCTCCACATCATCCACCCTTCTGGAAAAGGACTCTTTTGCCCCTGACTAAACCTAATTCACATTGAACGCATTCCTTTCTCTCTTTCCCAGTTTCTTTTCTTGTTTCTTCTTTGTGTGCTGGAGATTTACGGGTTTGTTTTTCTCTCTTTTTCGTATGTTTATCTTATGTTTGTTCTATTATTTTTCTTTTAAAATGTAATTTTTATTTTGCTAATGAGTTATCTGTATTTATTTTTTCTTGTAATTTATTTTTATACTTATTGTTTATATTTATCTGTTAGTTTTTTTTTTGCATTTGGATGGATGATCGTTGAATTAAGTTTGAACTTCGCTTGTTTTTGGTTGATTACGGTGATCTGAAGGTTTTTACTGGTATAGCTATTAGATTTTGTTGTTGCTCATTGTTTAGAGCTTAAAGTCTTGGCCATGGCCAAGAGTTGCATAGAATTTTTCTTCAAGTTGGTTATCGCATTAGTTTTTAAAGTCTTGGCTATTGCCAAGAGTTGCAAAGACTTTGTCTGCAAGTTGTTCACTGCAGTAGAAGTAAAAGTCTTGGCAATTGTCAATACTTTTAGAGATTTTCAGTGTAAGGTCCCCCTTGCATCAGAACTTAAAATCTTGGCTATTTTCAAGAGTTGCAGAGACTTTCTCTGCAAGTTTGCCACTGCAGTATAGGTCAAAGTGTTGGTAATTGCCAATAATTGTAAAGACTACTTCTACAAGTTGCCCCTCCCACTAGAGTTTAAAGTGTTGGCTATTGTCAATAGTTGTAGAGACTTTTTTCTGTAGTTTGCTCTTTTCATCAGTCATGCATTCTGTAGTTGTTGCTGTGTTTTTCAGTTGTCTTTGCTTTTGGCCTGTTGACTTTGAATTATGGTAATAACATAGAAATTTTTCTGCATATTAATCATGTGTTCATGATGGCACTTCGTAATGTATGTTTCCTTGTCTTGACTTGTTGTTTTCTTATCATACTATTTTTGTAATTTTATTTGTTGAATATGCATATTTTATCTTTTGTTCCTATAGGAAGGAGATCAAAATTTTAAGTTTGAGCACTGGTTTGATGCCAAAGGTTCTTCGGGTGGTGATGTGAAGTATAGTAGTTTGGTTAGTGAATTTTTGACGGAGCGGCAATTGACGTTGTTGAAAGGTGGAGTTTTCGGCAAATTTATAGAGTATTTTTGTATATGGTCTTTTCATTATTGTTTCATTATTTTGTTATTATGTGTTGTCATTGTTATTTTTTTAAAATTTTGCAGGTAATGGATATTGAATCTTCTGATCATGATCATGTATATTTAGATGTGGTGGATGATTTTATAAGTCAACCAAGATTTTCTGATGAAGGTGCCAGGAAGAGGCAAAAATGTGATGTGGGCGATGAATTTCCAAATTTTCGTTTGTTACCTCCGTCGCAAGATGATCCATGTAGTAGTCCAAATAAGACTTTTAGTACTGCAAAAGAGTTAGAGAAAGCTGATAAGTAGTTTTAATTACGTGCGTTTCATATTTACTCTGTTTTTTATGTTTATGTAAACAAGTATACTTGGATGTTTGATATTTTTGTTATTTTAAAGACTGGAGTTGTTTTGAATTGGATGAGATGGAAGTGTTAGCAATTGCAAGACTTCAAGGCTTTTTAGTTGTTGTGGGGTGATGTGGGGCATACTACCTCAAGACCGCTCACTAGGAGTCAAGCTAAGTTGATTCAAGACACTCATCTCCACTTGACTTGGAAGGACATGGAAGAAGACCCCGGGAGCGGCTTGAAGGTCATGCATTGGAGTGACATGGATGGAGGACCACCTAGGCTACTTGGAGAGGCATCCGAGCAACATTTGGAAGCATTTCAAGAGCTCCCAGGAAGGGGCGGACCGCCTACTCAACCAGGCGGACCGCCTACTCAAAATCAAGTCTCTGGATTCTCAACCGCCTACTAAGTGGGCGGACCGCCCACTTTGAATTAAGCCTGCAGGGCAACTGGGCGGGGCGCCTAGTTGGAGTTGGCTGGGCACCTACTTTACTGAAGCAACTCGGGACTTCTAATTTTAATGCTATGCTTTGACTATTATAGCCCTAAGTGGCCTTTGTTATTTGAACCCACTTTGGGGGTACTTTAGGCTTTCATTCTGTCTAAGTGAAGCCTATAAATACTTCACTTGTCTTTATTGAACCTTAGCTTACTTTGATTATTGTTGAATGATGAATAGAGTTGAACTTTTAGTTATGAAGAAAACCCTTTTGTTGGCTTGAATTCACTAGCGGATCCTAGTTGATTATCGAACCGACACCCGATCATTCTACTTGCGGGTCCCGGGTGCGACTCGAGGGTGGTTTCTTAGCGTAGGCTCTTCTTGACATCGATACGAAGGTATCACGGAACAAGTTCTCCGTGGTTACCTTGTAGAGAGTTCGAGACGCGTCTCGTTCCCTTTATCGTTCTTTTGTCTTTTGATTTCGATCCTTATCATCTTGGTATCAGAGCAAGGCTCGGGTTTTGTTTCTACAAACCCCCGACCCTTGACTCTTCGTGCCTAGGTTGGTTTCTATCTTAGTTTCTTGTTTGTTGTTGGAGAAAAAGAAGAAAAACACAAAAAATTAGAAAAGTTGAAAAACACCAAAAATTTGATTGTATGTTCTTGGTTTGATGGACCCGTTGTGTGATTGATATTGGAGTTTGTTCCTTGTTGGAAACCCATCATTTTGGTACCTAGAAATCGTGATCTGGAGTTGTATTCCAAGATTTGAAAATTTGAAACCCTAACTATGAACTTGATGAACATGGTGGATTGATTGTTTTTTAGTGGGGTTAGTTAAAAATCATTGGTGTTTGATTATTGTGATTGAAAACACATTTGGGTACCTTCGGATTGCTAAAAAATGTAAGATTTGTTGGATTTTTGGGTGCAAAATCAAGAAAACACGAGTTGGGGCTGTGCTGAAGAACACAGTAGACGGGGCGCCTAGTGCAGAGGCGGACCGCCCGTTTGAAACTTGCTCTCTGGATTTTGGGCCGCCTGTTTTTCAGGCGGACTGCCCACTTTCCCTTCTCTGAACCAGGCGGACCGCCCACTCCAAGGAGGTGGGGCGCCTGTTTTGCTGAGAGTTGCTTTCGGGTAGTTTTTCGTAGGATCTCTTGTTTCTTTGATTGCATTGCATATAGCTAGTACGTCTTTGAGTAATCTTTCCTACTTGAATCATGCTAGCCCTTCGAAGCTATTAGGAAACTCAAGCCTAGATAGGAGAGTAGAATTCGAAGAAGACTCGTAGTATCATTTGACTCAAGTCTTCACTTAAAGAGCTTATCGTTCCAATAGAGTCACATCAACTCCACTCACCCCGGAGTGCATTTGGCTTGTGAGTTGAGTGATTAAGTTGAGGTTTGTTGATCAACTTTGTGAAGCTTTGAGTCTTCAAGCTTGTGTGAAATATCCACCACCACTAAACGAGTGACCCGAGTGAAACACTTGTGAGGGAGTGAGTGAGGTTATTTTACTAACGTTTGCTCATTTTGTAGGTACGATGGCCAACAAAGGAGATGATTTCACTAAGAATGTCTTTGCTACTATCCTTGCAAAATTGGATAGTATGAACTTAAGGATTGAAAACCTTGAGAGGGTGACATCAAGTACCCTAGTTGAGCAAGGGACTTCCAATGTCCAATCGGAGAAAGGGACCCCGAGTGTCCAAGTTGAGAAAGGGGCCCCGAGTGCCCAAGTTGAAGCCGTTGAGGGCACAAGTAGTTCAACACTTACCCCGGAACAAGTTGTTGAGTGTTTAGACAACAACGGGTAAAGGAGGATCGTGATCGAATTGAACAAGTGTTGGGCAATACCCAACGAGTGACCATTCCTAACCTTATGGGCAATCCCCAAAGGAATGTTCCACTTCCCGGGCCTATTCGAAATGTTCAACCTCTTGAGCAAGTTGCACAAGCTCAAAAAGGGGAGGAGGATGATTATGGTGATGGTGGGTATGATGCTCATTATCAATTTAGGGGTCGGAATGTGGATAGGGGTAGAGGCCGAGGTCGAGGGCCACCCATGGGGTATGTTGGAGGGAATGCTAGGAGGGATTACGGTGGTTATGGAGATCACTTTGGAGGCCAACCGGAGCCTTACCAAGGGGGTCGTGATAACAACAATCTTAATAGTGTGAAGCTCACTATTCCTTCTTTCAAAGGAAGTAGTGACTCAGTGGAGTACCTTGAATGGAAGTAGTCCATGGAGCGAATATTTGACACCAATGATATGCCCGAGGAGAAGAAGGCCAAGTATGCAATATCTTCTTTTGAATCCTTTGCTTCTACTTCGTGGGAGTCGATCAAGAGGAATAGAAGGAGGAATGGTATGACTATCAATCTTACATGGGGTGAGTTGATCCGTGTGATGGATGAGAAGTACTTGACTAACCAATACCGTGTGAACCAATACAAACGTCTCTATGAGTTGAAGCAAGGTTACAAGAAGGTTGGGGAGTACTTCAATGAATTTGAGCAAGTCCGGATGGCCCTAGATTTAGATGAGGAAGAGAATGAGACGACCATGATTCAATTTAAAGGAGGTTTGACCCGAGACATAGCTTCACAATTGAAGTTTCACAAGTATGATGATCATTATAAGCTATGTGAAGATGCGGTTGAAGCCGAGAAATGGCTTAAAGAGGAGAAATCCCTTCGCTACAAGAGTAGTACTACTACTCCCATGAGCAAGCCATATGAGTGGAAGACTCCTACTCCAAATTCAAGATTCCCAAATGCAAGTGGCACAATTGCTAGCAAGGATGTGAAGAAGCCTTATGAGAAGTCTGCACAACATGTGGGAGGTAACTCTAAAACTCACTTGAGCAATCCTACTTCTACTTCTACTCAATGCTATAAATGTAAGGGTTATGGACATATTGCCAAAGATTGCCCTACCCGGAAAACTATGGTTATTGTGGGAGAATTGGTGTATGAACAAGATAGTGAACCCGAGGATGGGGGAGTAGAATATGATGAGGAGGTTGATGAAGGGGAGGATGCAATGGAGGATGATGGTCCTCATGCCTTCTTTGTTGTGAGGAGAAGTTTAGGAGCCATGTTTGTGGAGGATAGTGAGACTTTGCAAAGAGAGAACCTCTTCCATGCTAGATGCCGAGTCATGGGTATTGTTTGTTCCATGATTATTGACTCGGGAAGTTGTGCTAATGTCATTAGCCAAACACTAGTTTCCCAATTGAAGATACCCACCTTGAAACACCCAAATCCTTACCGTTTGCAATGGCTTAGTGAGTGTGGTGAATTGAAGGTGGTAAAGCAAGTCATGATTAAATTCAAGATAGGGAACTATGTGGATGAACACATGTTTGATGTGGTGCCTATGCAAGCATGCCACCTTCTATTTGGAAGGCCATGGCAATTTGATAGACATGTGGTTCATGATGGTCGTGCCAACACCTACACGGTTAAGCACGAGGGAAAGAAGTTTGTACTTAGACCCTTAACTCCCAAGCAAGTTAGTGATGATTACAAGCAAATGAGGGAGTTAAGAGAGGCGGCAAAGGCTAAGTCGGTTGTTGACACTAGTCCTTTGGCCGAGAGCTTGGTGGTGACTCCACCATCTTCTACCGGTAGCATATGTGACATGATGCAACCGGGAGAGCTTTTGAAAGGAAATGATGGCAACAAACTACTCATTTTCCTAGTGCACAAAGGTATGATTCTTACTTCCGAATTTGATTATTCTTCTAACCCTTTGCCTAGTGCTTTTGAAAATGTTTTGAAGGATTTCGGGGACATATTCCCGGAAGAGATGCCCGATGGATTATCTCCCTTGAGGGGTATTGAACATCAAATCGACTTCGTCCCGAGATCTCAAATTCCAAACAAACCGGCTTATAGGAGCAATCCGGAGGACACAAGAGAATTGCAAAGGCAAGTTGATGACTTGCTCACTAAAGGCTTGGTCGGTGAAAGTTTGAGTCCATGCGCCGTACCGGTCATTCTTGTACTAAAGAAGGATGGGACATGGCGAATGTGCGTTGATTGCCGGGCCGTAAATAAGATAACGTTAAAGTATCGTCATCCTATCCCTAGACTTGATGACATGCTTGATGAATTGAGCGGTTCATGTGTCTTTACCAAAATAGACCTTAGGTCCGGTTACCATCAAATCCGGATGAAATCCAGGGACGAATGGAAAACCGCATTCAAGACCAAGTTTGGTCTATATGCCCTTTGGGCTCTCCAACGCACCTAGTACTTTTATGAGACTAATGAACCATGTTTTGAAACCGTTTATCAACAAGTTCGTGGTCGTCTACTTTGATGATATATTGATCTATAGCAAATCAATAGACGACCATGTTGACCACTTTAGGCAAGTGCTTGAAGTGTTGAGAGCCGAAAAGCTCTATGCTAACTTTAAAAAGTGTGCCTTTGGTGTTGAGAAGGTAGTCTTCCTTGGGTTTGTTGTGAGTGCCCAAGGAGTGGAGATGGATGAGTCTAAGGTAGAGGCCATTCGTGATTGGCCTACTCCCACTACCGTGACCCAAGTGAGGAGCTTTCATGGTCTTGCTAGCTTTTATAGACGATTTGTGAAAGACATTAGCTCCATTGCCGCTCCACTCACCGAATTGGTGAAGAAGGACAAACCTTTTGTTTGGGGAGAGCCTTAAGAGAAGGCCTTCCAAGAATTGAAAAGTAGGTTGAGTACCGCCCCTCTATTGCAATTGCCCGACTTCGGAAAGGCATTTGAGGTTGAATGTGATGCCTAGGGAGTGGGAATTGGTGGTGTTTTAATGCAAGATGGGAAACCCATAGCCTACTTTAGTGAGAAATTGAAGGGTGCCTCCTTGAACTACTCTACGCATGACAAGGAGATGTATGCCTTAGTGAGAGCTCTTGCTCATTGGCAACATTACCTTTGGCCTAGAGAATTTGTGATTAAGAGTGATCATGAGTCACTCAAACATCTTAGGGGCCAAGAGAAATTGAACAAGCGCCATGCCAAGTGGGTAGAGTTCATTGAGTCTTTTCCCTATGTTATCCAATACAAGAAAGGGAAAGGCAATGTTGTGGCGGATGCACTTTCTAGGAAGTTTGCTCTAGCCACCACTCTTGCCTCCAAGCTCATGGGTTTTTGAGAGTATTAAGTTGATGTATGCTCAAGACCCTAAGCTAAATAGCATTCACGAAGCTCTTGAAAAGGGAGAAAGAGTTGAGAAGTACCAATAGGTTGATGGCTATATCTTTAAAAATGGTAGAGTGTGTGTTCCCGAGTCCTCTTGGAGAGAATTGCTTATTCGTGAAGCTCATTGTGGGGGCTTTATGGGACACTTTGGGAGAAACAAGACCTTGGCCATTCTCATGGAACAATTCCATTGGCCAAAAATGGGGGTGCAAGTTGAAAAGCTTTGCAAAAATTGCCTTGAGTGCAAGCGTGCTAAATCTAAGGCTAACCCCCATGGTTTGTATACTCCTCTCCCCGTACCTACTAGCCCGTGGATAGATATTTCTATGTATTTTGTGATGGGATTGCCGCGGTCTAGGGGGGACATGATAGCATTTATGTTGTCGTGGATAGGTTCTCCAAAATGGCCCACTTCATTCCATGTAAAAAGTGTGATGATGCACAACATGTCGCTTCTTTATTCATTAATAATGTGTTAAAGTTGCATGGTGTGCCTCAAACTATTGTGAGTGATAGGGACACCAAGTTTCTTAGCCATTTTTGGAGGAGCTTGTGGGGTGCTCTTGGCACCAAGCTATTGTTCTCTACGTCCCATCACCCTCAAACGGATGGGCAAACCGAGGTGGTGAACCAAACTTTGGGTGCTCTTCTTAGAGCTATGACCCGAGGTAAGGCCGGGACTTGGAGGATAAATTGCCTCTTATGGAGTTTGCCTATAATCGTACCTTGCATAGTTTGATTGGCATGACTCCATTTGAATGTGTGTATGTCTTTAATCCTTTGATTCCACTTGATCTAACCCCATTGCCCAAAGATTTTGTTGTGAGTTTTGAAGGTAAAAGCCGAGCTAAGGCTATGGTTGAGCTTCATGCTAAAGCAAAGAAGAACTTAGAGGAAGCCTATGCAAAGGTTGCTTCCAAGAAGAACAAGGGAAGGAAGAAGCTTGAGCTCAAAAAGGGAGATTGGGTGTGGGTACACTTCCGCAAAGAAAGGTTTCCAAACCTTAGGAAAGGGAAGTTGGCACCCCGTGGAGATGGACCGTTTCAAGTGCTTTCCAAGATCAACAACAACGCCTATGTGATTGATCTACCCGATAAGTACAATGTGTCAAATACTTTTAATGTGACTGACTTGACCCTTTGTGATGTAGGGGATGGTGATGCCGGAGAGGAGGAGGCCATGGTTTCGAGGACGAAACCTTCCAAAGAAGGGGAGGATGATGCGGGGCATACTACCTCAAGACCGTTCACTAGGAGTCAAGCTAAGTTGATTCAAGACACTCATCTCCACTTGACTTGGAAGGACATGGAAGAAGACCCCGGGATCGGCTTGAAGGTCATGCATTGGAGTGCCATGGATGGAGGACCACCTAGGCTACTTGGAGAGGCATTTTCAAGAGCTCCCAGGAAGGGGCGGACCGCCTACTCAACCAGCCGGACCGCCTACTCAAAATCAAGTCTCTAGATTCTCAACGGCCTACTAAGTGGGTGGACCGCCCACTCTGGCCGCCCACTTTGAATTAAGCCTGCAGGGCAACTGGGCGGGGTGCCTAGTTAGAGTAGGCTGGGCGCCTACTTTACTGAAGCAACTCGGGACTTCTAATTTTAATGCTATGCTTTGACTATTATAGCCCTACGTGGCCTTTATTATTTTAACCCACTTTGGGGTACTTTAGGGCTTTCATTGTGTCTAAGTGAAGCCTATAAATACTTCACTTGTCTTCATCGAACCTTAGCTTACTTTGATTATTGTTGAATGATGAATAGAGTTGAACTCATAGTTATGAAGAAAACCCTTTTGTTGGCTTGAATTCATCAGCGGATCCTAGTTGATTATCGAACCGACACCCGATCATTCTACTTTCGGGTCCCGGGTGCGACTCGAGGGTGGTTGCTTAGCGTAGGCTCTTCTTGACACCGATACGAGGGTATCACGGAACAAGTTCTCCGTGGTTACCTTGTAGGGAGTTCGAGACGCATCTCGTTCCCTTTATCGTTCTTTTGTCTTTTGATTTCGATCCTTATCATGGGGTGAAGGGATTAGATGGAAAGTTTTGCCAATAGGCAAGACTTAAATTCTAGTTAATTAATTCCAACTCTGATATTATATAATTAATTTAAAATTGATAAATAATTCGTGGAGGGTTGTGCTGGTAATATTTTTGCCAAGACTTGGTGGAAATTTAGTTGTCAATACTATTGTCTATGGCAAGACTTCAAGGCAACTTAATTATTTCTAATATTAAAGTCGATAAATAAGTTTCAGTAGGAAGTCTTACCCTTTGCCAAGACTTTGCATCAAGTTAAATTGAATTGGTTATCTGTATGAGTGTAAAGTCTTGGCTATAGCCAAAAGTTCAGTTTATTGATAATATTAACTTTCCAATCACGTTTGATTTTTTAAAATATTTATAATCAACAACTTCCCTTCCTTTTGATGCAACACCATGCTATGGTCAGCTTCATTCACAAAGAATTCGCATGTACTTGTGGTGGTGGTGGTGGTGTTGTTGTTACTTGACATGTCATTCATTTTAATAACTTCTACTATGATGCGGGATTTTCTTAAATTGTCATCATTCTTCAGCAGATACATGCAAGTCATAAGTTCTTGATCATTTGTTACCATCATGCCTCTGCACGTTTTAAGATTTGTATCAAACCTTATCTTTGCTTCACTTTCATCAGTGTTGGTGCTTAGAGCATTACAAATTTCTTTTTCAAATGCCTGGTAGGTTATACCGTCTTCGACAAGTATCAACTTTATGTCATGATTTTTGTATCTGTTGTTTGCATCTCATTCCCTATTATAAGCTATGCAAATGCAATGCGTTGCCATAGTACTAATCCTGCATATAATCAATACAAATAATATGCTTTAATAGAAGCAGGATCATCGGTAAAAGTGTTGCCCTTTTCTGGGCTTAAGGTCTTGCAAAGAAGTCTCTCTTAGGTGCCTATTGCACCAGAGCTGCAACTCTTGGCAATAGCCAAGACTTGGAGAGACTTTGTCTGCAAGCCCCCCATAGTAACAGTCTTTAAGTGTTGGCAATAGGCAAGAAGTCTATCCTAGGTGCCTATTGCACCAGAGCTGCAACTCTTGGCAATAGCCAAGACTTGCAGAGATTTTGTGTGCATGCCCCTCATAGCAACAGTCTGAAAGTCTTGGCAATAGCCAAGAAGTTTCTCCTAGGTGCTTATTCCACTAGAGTTGCAACTCTTGGCGATAGCCAAGACTTGCAGAGACTTTCTCTGCAAGTTCCCCATAGCAACAGGCCTGAAAGTCTTGGCAATAGCCAAGAAGTCTCTGCTTGTCTGCAAGTACCCCATTACAACAGGTCTGTAAGTCTTGGCAATAGGGAAGAAGTGTCTACAAAGACCCCATTGCATCAGAGCTGCAAGTCTTGGCTATAGCCCCTCATTGCAATAGGGTTGAAAGTCTTGGCAATAGGCAATAACTTTATACAAGCCTCCCACTGCACCAGAGCTTAAACTATTGTCAATAAGCCAAGACTTTTCCAGAATTGATAGAATTTGTTTTTTTATGAAAGTGCATATTACAATTACTGTAATCAATCTAATGTCATGTGTTTATTTATTATTATGAATAAAAACCATATCTCGTTTGGTTTATATAGAATTTTAACCAAAGTTAAGCATAATATAAATGAAATTATAAAGAAATTAATCAAACTGTTAGTAAAATTCAATAGCAATTTGAAGAAATCTTACAGTGAACCTTTGCTTGAACGGAGCAATCTCTGAAAAGAATGGGTCTTTAGGGTTGCTGTGATCGCGTGAATAGTGAAAAGGAAGGGGATGGACTGTGCGTGTCTTTTTATTGGTTTGTAGGGGGTATTTGGTCCGAAAAAAGTTTCATTAAACTAATGAGGGCATTTTTTCTAAACAACTGTTAGTGAGGGCAATTTGGCAAACCATTGCTTCCGGTGGGCAAATTGCAAAAATATGCTACTCTTTGTGAATGAAGCTGACCATAGCATGGTGTTGCATCAAAAGGAATGACACTTATTGATTATAAATATTTTTAAAAATCAAATGTGATTGGAAAGTTAATATTATCAATAAACTAAATTATTGGCAATAGCCAAGATTTTACACTCATAGAGATAACCAATTCAATTTAACTTGACGTAAAGTCTTGGCAAAGGGTAAGATATTTCCTACCAAAACTTATTTATCGACTTTAATATTAGAAATAGTTAACTTGCCTTGATGTCTTGTCATAGACAATAATATTGACAACTAAATTGACACAAAGTCTTGGCAACACATTACCAGCACAACCCTCCATGAATTGTTTATCAATTTTAAATTAATTATAATATTAGAGTTGGAATTAATTAACTAGAATTCAAGTCTTGCCCATTGGCAAGACTTTCCATCTAAATGTGTTCACCCCACAGCAACTAAAATGACTTGAAGTCCTGCAATTGCCAACACTTCCAGTTCATCCGATTCAAAGCAACTTCAGTCTTTAAAATAACAAAAATATCAAACATCCAAGTGTACTTGTTTACATAAACACAAAAAATACGGTAAATACGAAATACATGTAATTAAAAACTACTCAACAACTTTCTCTAACTCTTTTGTAGTACTAAAAGTCTCATTTGCACTACTACACAGATCATCTTGCGACGGAGATAACAAACGGAAATTTGGAAATTCATCGCCCACATCACATTTTTGCCTTGGAATTCATCAGAAGATCTTGGCTGACTTATAAAATCATCCACCACATCAAAATGTGCATGATCAGGATCAGGAGATTGAAGATTCAATATCCATTACCTGCAAAAATTTTAAAAACAACAATGACAACACATAATAACAAAACAATGAAATAATAATGAAAAGGCCATATACTTCACATCACCACCCCAAGAATCTTTGGAATCAAACCAATGCTCAAACTTAAAAATTTGATCTCCTTCCTATAGGAACAAAAGATAAAATATGCATATTCAACAAATAAAATTACAAAAATAGTATGATAACAAAACAACAAGTAAAGACAATGAAACATACATCACGAAGTGCCATCATGAACTCATGATTAATATGCAGAAAAATTCCTATGTCATTACCATAATTCAAAGTCAACAGACCAAAAGCAAAGACAACTGAAAAACACAACAACAACTACAGAATGCATGACTGATGAAAAAAGCAAACTACAGAAAAAAGTCTATACAACTATTGACAATAGCCAACACTTTAAACTCTAGTGGGAGGGGCAACTTGTAGAACTAGTCTCTACAATTATTGGCAATTGTCAACACTTTTACCTATACTGCAGTGACAAACTTGCAGAAACTCTTGGCAATAGCCAAGATTTCAAGTTCTGGTGCAAGGGGGACCTTACACTGAAAATCTCTAAACGTATTGGCAATTGCCAAGACTTTTACCTCTACTGCAGTGAACAACTTGCAGACAAAGTCTTTGCAACTCTTGGCAATAGCCAAGACTCTAAGTGCTGCTGGAAGCGACAACTTACACGGAACATCTCTGCAAATATTGGCAATAGCCAAGACTTTAAAAGTTAATGCAATAACCAACTTGAATGGCAAAGACTTTAAGCTCTAAACAATAAACAACAACAAAATCTAATAGCTTTAACCAGTAAAAACCTTCAAATCACCGTAATCAACCAAAAACAAGCGAAGCTCAAACTTAATTCAACGATCATCCCAAATTTTAAGCTCTATGCAAAACATGAATATCTAATAGCCATAGGCAATAAAAACCTTCAAATCACTGGAATCAAGCAAACATAAGAAAAAAAATTCCAAATTTCTAGCACACAAAGAAGAAAGAAGGAGGCCAGGAATGAGGAAAAAGAGAAGGAAATCTTTCAGCATGAATTAAACAAGTTGGGGGCCACACAAAGAAGAAAGAAGGAGGCTAGGAATGGGGAAAGAGAGAGGAAACCTTCAGCGTGAATTAACACCAGTTGCGGGGCAAAATAGTCCTTTCATAAGGGGGGTATGATGTAGAGGGCATTTACTTAAAACATTTGTAAGTGGGGGCAATTAGGTAAGACCATGGCTTATTGAGAACACTAGGTGAAATTTTTTTGCTTTCGGTAGCATATTTTTGCAATTCACCCAATAATTTAATAGCCTGTGTGAATTGTGGGCCGGTCAGGCCTGACCCATCAAATTGCAAAGCCCACATGAGTTGGTCGAGTCGGATCGGCCCATTTTGACAGCACTATAATTTCAACAAAACCACCGTCTTTGCCAGTTTCCACAGGAAAACTTTATGCAAAATTAAACAAATAAGATTAGAATATATATATATATTACAAACCAATGCCACCTAAAATGTTTGATATCAATTTAACAATCAAAAAGTGGCGATATTAAATACTTCTTAGATTGGTGGCAAGATTTACGTAGCTTTGTTAAATAGAATGACAAAGGAGTTCAACATAGCGACTTGACTACCCTCTAATATTTAGAACTGTCACAAATCACCTCAGATTCAGAGACTTATATATCACAAATTTGCTTTCACTATTGCAAAAAGGAGAAGCAGAAACAGAGAAGCAAAAGCTATGGTAACAAAAAAGAAGAGAAAGAATACCATTTTGATATCCACAGAAGATGAAAACTAAAAACTGATGATAATAGAGAGGCTCAACGTTTTCCCTTTACCAGGTTTTGCATCACTAGCCGGTTTTAGAGCTCTTTTTTTAGGAGACAATACCTAGATACTGTAACTTCACTCTCATGAAGAATCAAAATTATTGTGCCGACTGCGATGGTGGTGGTGGTGACGATTTTTCTTCCTGCATTCCCTATCCAAGTCTGAAGGCTCCGGTGAACTTGATCGTTTTCGTCTGTGTTTGTCACTCCTTTTCTGATGCCTGTCATTATCAAAGTCCCCCGAATGCTGGGGTGAACTTGATCTTTTTCGTCTGTGTTTGTCACTCCTTTTCTGATGCCTGTCATTATCAAAGTCCTCCGAATGCTGGGGTGAACTTGATCTTTTTGGTCTGTGTTTGTCACTCCTATTCCGATGCCTGTCATTATCAAAGTCCACCGAATGCTGGGGTGAACTTGATCTTTTTCGTCTGTGTTTGTCACTCCTATTCCGATGCCTGTCATTATCAAAGTCCCACGAATGCTGGGGTGAACTTGATCTTTTTCGTCTGTGCTTGTCACTCCTAATCTGATGCCTGTCATTATCACTGTCCTCCAAACGCTGGGGTGAACTTGATCGTTTTCGTCTGTGTTTGTCACTCCTTTTCTGGTGCCTGTCATTATCAAAGTCGTCCGAACGCTGGGGTGAACTTGATCTTTTTCGTCTGTGTTTGTCACTCCTTTTCCGATGCCTGTCATTATCACTGTCCGCCAAACGCTGGGGTGAACTTGATCGTTTTCGTCCGCGTTTGTCACTCTTTTTCCGGTGCCTGTCATTATCAGCGTCCTCTGAACTCGACTCGGAAGGCTTTCCCCAACTTGCCCGTGATTGTTTCTGCCTGTTGCTCCTTCGATGCCTATCATTATCAGAGTCCTCCGATGACTCAGAATGCTTTTGAGACTTCTTGTGCCTTTTCCTCTTCAGTTTTCTTCCTCGATCATCACCATCCATGGATGAACTACTTTCTTTATGATCACATAAATCTGTTCTAGCTGGTGACGACCGCCTTTTGTGCTTGCTTTTACTGGACTTCTTTTTCTTCTTTGGTTTGCTTGAGAAGTTGGCCAGCAAATCAGGTACAATATCCCCAGAAAGAAATCCTGCACACCAGACAGCACATTAGGACGCAATGTACACAAAACCTACAAAAAGAATTTAAGCTAAACCACCACGGACCACAAAAAGAAGAATTTACCTCCGTACTCATCAAATATCTCCTCAGCAACTATCTGTTGGTTGGGGTCATCCACCTTGAACCCACCACGTGGAGGACTGATTCCAGGCCTCTGTTTGAGCTCCCACTTCAAAGGCTGCAGAAGGCCCAAGCAACAGACAAATTGGGACATTAGAGTCTTGGTTTGGTGAAAACTTTTACACTTTTTCCAAAAAAAGATAGGTCGTAAAAGAAGGGAAACTTTGTTTGTTCGAGTAGATAAGGAGGGCACAATTTAGGAATAAAAATCTTTCTTCTCTGAGCACCTATAAATGTCGATTCATGAGAAAGAAAGACAAATATTTCCCCTTCTATTCCTTATTTTCCACCCAAACCAAACAAAGAAAATAAAATAACTTTCTCCATTTTAGTCCTAGTTTTCTTTTGCATCACTTCCTTTTTCTAGTTCCGATCATATGTTAAAGAGTGCACATGAACATGGGATGAAAGTAAATTTCGGATGGCAAGGCGAGCAGCAAACTTAAAACTAAGGATGGGCATACTTCTTGCTTGTTACTTACTACTATAAAATATGTATATTCTTTAAGCATCTATTGAACTATCGTCTCTCATTATCAAAGGATTGTGGAAGGCCTAGAAGATAGGCTCTTAAGATCAAGCATCAACCCAGGAGGTCTACTAAATGCATGCTGTGACATGAGCTGCCTCTGTTTATTTCTGTTTGTGGCACACACACATTAACTTTTACAATTTGATCTTGGGTGCATGCTACTCTTATAAGTTATTTCACAAATAGTTTAGCTTTTCATCCCAATGAGTACACTGCAAAATATTGGCTGAATTTGGGAGCAACCTCGGAGACTATCTACACCTTTTCTTTTAAAAAGTTGACTTTGTATATTCACAACTTTAGCACCAACAAACTGCTGTTAGTTACAATCTAGTCAGGCTTGCACAAGAAGGGAGACTGAAATCAAAAGTTCATGCACATGATCTACAAGTGAAAACTGGACCAAAAGGCTAAGGTAGTCAGACAGAGCTTTCAATCTATAAAGGGGTAAGGTTTTCTTTCAAACATTTAAGCTTCCATTCCTTCTGAAGCCGACTGAGATTGTGAATCATGTTTTCTGCAGTTAATTGAAGCCTTCTTCCTATACAAACTCCAAAAGACTTCTCTTAGAAAGTTCTTGGCATCACCAACTGAAGCAGTGAAGCCCAAAAATGTTTAAAGATGTATATTCCTTCCACCCGAATTTATGACTCTCTTCTTATTTTGGAACGTCTCAAAATGCTTGACATCGTTCCATATAAAATGGGATGAAGGGAATACCATATCTTGTAAAAGAGAACATAGATCCCTTGCAACTCCACTAAGCGCAAATAGACGTAACATCCGCACAATTCAGTCCCTTCTCCTCAAGTCCCAGACCAGCGTCAACCCTTAATTAAGACTCTCTACCCTTAACACAAAAATCTAGGTAAAAAGTATGGCACAGAGTGGAGCAGACCAAGATCCTTAAATCCTTTGAGTGCTCTATTATACCCAATGTGGGATATCATATACTTCAACATCCCACAGCACATGTAACCCAATTTTGAGATTCATATGTGGACCTGATTGGTAATACCTCCATTAAGTTCACAGTCTTGAGCCCTCACTCCCCCAAATATTTTCTTTTGGGAGGTCAACTGGCCAAGTCATAAAGGCTAAGTTAATTCCACTAGCTCTGTCAGACATGCACTATTTTTTGAACTGGAACCTGTGATTTGATCAAATCTCAACGAGATTTTGGTAAGGGGAAGAGGGGAGGTTGGGGGAGAGAGAGAGAGAGAAAAAAAAAAACATGCATGCACACGCATACATAGACCACTTTACCTCAGAAGCATCTGTCTGAGCCAGGATAGCAGTTAAAGGATCATCTCTTTTTATTCGACTCTCTTCATTTGGCATTATAGCATCTTTCAATGGACATTCACGGTCACCACTCTGATGGCCAAAGGTTCCACATCTGACGCATTTGACGTTACGTATCTCAATTCCAAACGGTTTGGCCCTTCCAGCAACACCTGTTTCCATCCTAGAGGCGAAGAACAATCATCTGGTATCAATATATCTTGGCAACCGGACGGCAAAAGCTAGCATAAGTTTAGTTACACCAAAATAAATTGAAATAGGGTAGGAAAAAAAAGGCAGAGGCAAAATGAGGAGAATCTATTAACAACAGAATGATCTTAATATGCACAATCACATTTTTGCAGTATGTTTAACACAAAGAAAACCAGAATTGGTTATGCATTAAAAAGAAAATATTCGAGAAATTACCACCATGGAAGCCAATCAAAGCCCAGAAAAAGGTTATTAAAACAGCCCTGCTCTAATCCTAGCTAGCTGGGGTTGAGTGTTGAGTATGAATCCTCACTATCAATGTCACTCCATTTAAACCTGTCTCAATTCAATATCCAGCAGCAGGTGCTCTAACACTAGAAGTTCTTTACATTCACTGCTGGTATAACAAATCTCAAACAAGATTAAAAGATTCCTGGTAACATTGGATTGTAAAGTACGAGTACTTACGTGATTTCTTTGATAAAGGTATAATGTACTAACATGATTAAACCTTAATCGGTTAATCCCAACTAACTAACATCCCCTATATTGATCTTTTTCTTACGCTAAATCTGCACGGATTCGTTCTATGTGATTTTAGGTCTAACTCATCGGCAGGGTTTCACACCTACATACCGGTCCCTCTGGGAATCGACATATGACAAGACCAAACCATATCAAACAAACTTCTCTTATTATATCCTTTCTGAGTGTTGCTTGTTCAATTTGTCGAGTGCGCTCATTCCTAATCTTGTCTAATTTTGTAAGACCACATATTCATCTATTGATCCACGTTTCTACAACACTCATCTAATGAACGGCCTTGGATCCCCGACGTTTGCTCGCACATAACATTGTAGTCTTACTACCATTCTATAGAAGTTGTATTTCACTTTGGAAGGTATCCTCTTATAGCATAGCACTCCGATAGTACTTCTCCATTTCAACCATCTTATTTTCATTCTACATGTTACATCTACATCTATCATAACATTCTCCTTAAACATCGAGCCTAGACGTCTAAATTCTTTGCATCTAGGCACTGCAATCCGGTTTAATCTCACAACAACTCACTCTTCCTATACTGGATAAACTCATAGTGTGTTACTTTTACTAATCCTGAAACCCTTACTCTCTAGGGTGCGTTTCCATATTTCAAGTTTTTAGTTAACAACTTCAATAGCATCGTCAATTAACACAATATCATATGCAAAAAGCACACACCGTTGGACCTCATCCAATATAATGCTAGTTAACTCAACCATAACTAGGGGAAACACATATCAGCCTGAGGGTTATAGAAAACTATTTTGTATCTCTTACGTTGTTCTCACACAAGTGACAACTCCTTACATATCCTTTATGGAATTTTTATATAATAATATGAATTTCTTTCTTTTCAACACCCACCAAGGACTTCTTTTTTTTTCTTTGATGAAGACCCACCAAGGACTTTTCTCGACATTCTATTATATGTTTTATCTTTTTTCGCAATTTGTGACCACTATTTTATGTTTTATCTAGGTCAATGAATACCATGTGCAGGTTACTCTTCCTCTCCCTACTATTTACCTTATAAGAAAAAGGTTATTATTCCCTTCCCTATAAACTTCCATCAATCTTCTTAGCATGAATATAGCCTCCATTATTGCAACTTGGAAATATTGAGAACAACGTAGTATGAACAAAACTGGAAAAGGTTAAGGATTTAGAAAATTTCATTTTAGGTTCTCCATTTATTACCCTTCCATCCGTTTAATGCCTATTGAATAAACAAAGTTACACTCTTTTAGATGACGTTCTTGGAAAGCAAATCTCCATTGGTCAAATCACACTCTTCCTTAAGGTGACCCCAAAGATAAAAAAATAAGTAGTTCATTCCTCACCAATGACAATAAGCATAGTATTAGTCGCTCCATCTTTCTTTGAGAACCTCTTTAGGAACTTTAAATGGAAAAAAAATTTTACTACAAAGAGAATCCGAAATAAGGTAATTCAACCTTTTCAAGGGAGGAAACACACACATATATACTAGGTCCAACACGTGCTTTGCACGTGTATGCCAAGTTATTTATATTTGATTTTGATTAACTACATAAATTCGTTAAAATGTGTTTCCAAGTAACAAAATGTAAAGTAAAGAATAAAGTGCAAGTTCGTGTAAAGATAACTGCGATCCTTGGTAATATAACTTGATTAGATTGGATATTGTTACAAAGACTGAAAAATTAATTTTTTCTCTAGTAATATGATTTGTAACCAACACACCTATTGATAAATCGAATATATAAAACAAAATTGATTTAGAACTGTATATATCTATTTATCAAGAAGAATATGATTGAGAAGTCCACTTGGGCTTGGAACTTCTTTGATGATCTTATTTACCTAGCTAACTAATATGCCTCAACCTTTCCTTTCTGCATAACCCTGATCTGACTCCCTCATCGGAAGGCTAAAGTTGAAATGTTTGACATACATCCAAATATACCGCTATCAAATTAAAAGAGATCTTGTGAGCACTACTTCTATCAATGTTAACTGAGGAAGAATTGATACAAGAACATTATCTAGCAGTTCGCAATTCTCCATTACTAAGGTGGCTAGAGTGGAAAATATTTGATTGGAGCTCTTCAAAAAGAGAGAAAAAAAAAAAGATATTTCGAGATAACAATTTTTTTCAGGTACTATTGAAATAGATCTTATATTTGTTGCAGTCAAAACTTTTTTTTTGATAGGTAATGATAATCTTTTATAAATGATGTAACAGCACAAAGACTGTGCGTTAGATAATTACAATGTATGCAAAGCCTCGATCAAATCTAACAAGGAATGAACGTCATCTGTCAAGGTCAAATTGCACCAAAAAGCTAACAAAGAAATACATCTATTCTTAAGGCTAAGTATGCTGCTGTATTTGCCTTCAAAAATTCTATTGTTCCTTTCCAACCATATTGTCCACCATATAACCATAGGAATAGTGTTCCAAAGCTTACGAGCCTTTTTGTTGAGACCACCTTTTCCCCAACTATGCAAAAATTCCAGAATGGAGTGGGGCATTGTCCAAGACAAGCCCAATATAGCAAAAAAACATGCTCCATATCTGATATGATGCTTTGCAATGCAAAAAAAGATGAGGGATGTCTTCAGGGCTCTCCTCACAAAGAGGGCATCTGCTACAAAGTTGCATTCCTCTTCTCTGAAGGTTTGTTTGGGTGAGACATGCTTCTTTAGCCACAAGCCAAGAGAAACAAGAAATCTTTAAGGGAGCTTTGTGATACCAAATCTTTCTCCAAGGCCAGGAAGTAGAATTGCAAGCTGTGAATAACTTGTAGCAAGACTTAACAGAGAATGCTCCAGTTGAGTTATGTTTCCACTTGATAGAGTCACCTTTGTGAGGATCCAAGACTATGGAACTAAGTGATTGTAACAGTAAGCAAGATGTTTCAATCTCCCAATCATTTAAGTTTCTTCTAGGAAATAAATTCCATCCCTGGGCAGAAAAAAAATCAGCAATTGGGGCATTGTGAAGTGACGAAATGCAGTGAATATTCTGAAAAAGGCCCTTCAAAGGGGTGTGTCCTATCCAAGCATCTTCCCAAAACCTAATCTTTCTACCGCTTCCAACCAGTAAAGTAATTTTTTATTCAAATTTGCTCCAAAGTGATTGTATGTGTTTCCACAGTCCAAAACCAAGAGAGGCTTGAGAAAACTTGGTGTGCCAAGGACCATCCAGGGAGTACTTTTCAACTAGAAGTCTTCTCCAAAGTGCATTTTCCTCGTTAAACCTCCAATGCCATTTTGACAACAAACTTTCATTCTGACATTTGAGGTTCTTTATGCCAAGTCCTCTACATTTTTTGTCCATGGTGACATTTTTCCAATTGACAAGGCAGAAAGATTTTGACTGTCTATTCCCATTCCAGAGAAACTCTCTCCTTAGCTTATCCATCCGCTTTAGAACTGAAGAGTTTCTCTTAGCTTATCCATCCGCTTTAGAACTGAAGTAGGAGCAGGAAAAAGGGACATAGTGTAAGTTGGAAGAGCGTCAAGAACACTGTTGATTAAAGTAACTCTCCCACCTAACGAAAGGTATTGTCGCTTCCAGTTTGACAACTTTTTCTCCATCTTCTCCGGAACGTCATTCCAAATTGCAATTGATTTGTGTTTTTCTCCCAGGGGAAGTCCCAGATATTTTGTGGGAAGGGAGCCAATGTTGCACTGTAATATGCCAGCAAGTTCTTGAATGTTAGGAACACTGTTATCAGGGAAAATGGAACTTTTTGCAAAATTTATATGAAGACCAGAGACCGCCTCAAATATTGTCAGAATCAACCTTAAAAAAAGTAGTAGTTGTTCCTTCGCTTCACAAAAAATCAAGGTATCGTCTGCATACAAAATGTGAGAAATGCATAAACCTTCTGAGCGCCTAGGATTTGCAAAAAAGCCTGTAATCCAATTTTCTTGAACAGAATTATAAAGCATCTTACTGAGACCCTCCATGGCAAGAATGAAAAGAAAAGGAGATAGAGGGTCTCCTTGCCTCAATCCTCTTTGAGTAGAAAAGAAACCCTGGGGTGTTCCATTAATAAGAACTGAGAACTTCACTGAAGAAATACAAAAGCTAATCCAATTGATCCATTTTTGAGTAAAGCCCATTTGTCTCAACAGATCCAACAAGAACCTCCAATTTACATGGTCAAACGCCTTTTCGATATCCAATTTGCACATAATTCCAGGAACTCCAGATTTCAACCTAGAGTCCAAGCATTCATTAGCAATCAAAGCAGCGTCGGTGATATTTCTATCACTAAGAAAAGCCATCTGTGAAGTGTTGACCAACTTGTGAAGCACAACCTTTAGCCTATCCGCAAGAGCTTTGGCGATGATTTTGTAGAAACTGCCTATCAAACTAATAGGTCTGTAGTCTTTGAGTTCCATTGCGCTATTCTTTTTTGGAATCAAGGCAATATAGGTTGCATTCAAGCTTCTCTCAAAGTACTCGGAAGTATGGAAATGGTTGATTGCGCACATAAAGTCATCTTTGATGGTCGACCAACAGTTTTTGTAGAAACCCATAGAGAAACCATCAGGACCCGGTGCCTTATCACTGTCACAATCTTTAATAACCAGAAGAATCTCCTCTTCTTGAAAAGGTCGTTGCAGCCAATCATCTTCTTGCTCAGAGATACGTGGAGCATCTGCATATGTCCAACTAGGTCTCCACTCCTCACTTTCTTTATATAAAGATTCATAGAAAGAGAGAATTCCATTTGCTATTTCATTTTTATCATCTGTGATATTACCATTTATTTCTAACTTGTCAATTTGATTGAATCTCCTGTGAGCATTGGCCATTTTGTGGAAAAACCTAGTATTGTTATCCCCTTGCTTCAACCAAAGACATCTAGACTTTTGGCGCCATGAGATTTCTTCTAATTTTATGATCTCTTCTAATTCCATTTGATAATTTGCCTTGGAGATTTGAAGATCATCAGATGGAGGGGAATTTTCAGCTTCCCGATCTAAATCCATTATCCTGTTAAGAATGAAGGACTTTCTATTCTGAAGGTGCCCAAAAGAGGTCTTGTTCCACATCTTTAGCTTACATTTCAGCAGTTTGAGTTTCTTTGCAAAAATGAAATCGGGCCTACCTGAAATGTTAAAAGAATTCCACCCGTCCTTAACCAAATCCCCAAAACCATTGTGCTCTAACCACATGTTCTCGAACTTAAAGTAAGATGAGTTTCCGGACCATTGTCCACATTCAAGAATAAGTGGAGAGTGATCTGAAAAGATGCGAGGAAGGACTGATTGTCTGATAGAGCTAAAGAGTTCATCCCATTCCAGTGAATAAAGAAATCTGTCAATTCTAGAATGGGAATTATTTCTCGACCAAGTAAAAATTCCCCCAAATAATGGGGGATCAATTAAGTCAAGATGATCAATAAAACAAGAAAAATCCAACATTCCTCGTCCATAATTTGAGTTGCGCCTTCTTTCACCCGGGAATCTTGTGGTATTGAAATCTCCACACATAACCTATGGTCCCTCTGACATACCCCTTGCAGCCGCATGTTCCATCCACAAAGAAGTTCTTTCCGCTCTTCTGGAAGGAGCATAGACCCCCGAGATATTCCACTTGCACTCAAAATTTACTCCGGACAGTTGCACAGTGATGGAGTTCAGACCTTGTAAGATTATACTTCTTTCCCATATTCTTTTGTCCCATAAAATGATGATGCCTCCTTTTGTCCCGTCAGCTTCAAGCGAAGCAAAACCAGCCCACCTACCAAACAACAATTGTCCAGCCAACTTTTGAGACCAAAGACTGATTTTTGTTTCCTGGAGACAAATAATATCCCCTTTCCATATTCTGAGCATCGACTTAACCATACAACGTTTATTAAAGTTATTTAATCCTCTGACATTCCAAGATATGATTTTGAGATTCATCTATAAGACGTTGAAGGAAGAAACCTGCCTTGTCTTCTCGGACTACCACCCCCTAATTTCATATCGATCTGCAACTTTTGAAGCTCCTTGACATATTTTGGTTTATGATTCTGAGATTTCTTGGCAGAGGAGGTGAGACTGCTGCAAGCCGCATTTCTCTTCTCAATTTTCATCAGAAGGTTCATGATATCAAACTCCACCCCATCATATTTAACTCCCAACAGTTTACATACCTTGGGAGTATGCTTGCGAATCCATTGCGAAAAAAAATTCTTCATCAGACTGAGAAATACTTCCGAGACCATTTGCATGTTCATTTTGACTGTACCATCCTAGAGCTAGGATCTCCTCCGTGTAACTCACTGGTGTAACCTCTTCAGCCGCAAGATCAATTGCATAGCTGCTTGTAGCATGAGAAAGATCACAAAGGGAAGAAGAGCAATTATCTAAAGCATTCCTGGAACATACTTCAGAATTGAGAGTGTGGTTCTGAACTTGATTATCACCACTGGCTTGGGGGTTACTAGGTTCACCTGACATAGTTGAAGAAAGAGGGTATTTCTGTGAATTTGCTAGAGATGGAGAGGATTGACTACGCTGGAGGGAACTGGCAAATTTTTCTCTGGAAATAGCTGAAGGTTGCATATTTTGTGGGCTTGGGTTGTGGACCAGGTTTGAGGTTTGAAGTGTTGGGTTTGGGTTCTGGGCTTGAGGCAGATGGGAGGGATAAGTGACTCTGGGGGAATTAATGATTGGGCCGCAATTGCCTGTATGAAGAGAGAGTAGAGGTTCAAAGGAGTTTGAAGTTTGGATGGGTTTAGGTTTGAAAGAAGATCCAGGCCCAAAGAGGTTAATTGTAGAAGGTTTGGACGGATTTATGTATGTTGTGGGGGATTTAGAGGGATTGGGCCTAGAGGGGTCAGGTAGATGGGCTTTAGGGTTAGAGCTAGAGGGTGGCCCACTAGGTCCAGAACTTTCAAATTTTGAAAGGTCATGAGTAGCCACGTCAGAAGGCACGTGGTGACAGGAAAAAGGGGTTTCTTTAGCCAGAGGATTTTCCTTAAAAACTGATGGATAAAAGGAGGGGCCAGTATCAACCAAGGAACGTTGCTGCACTTCCGGTGGGGGTAAAATAAATGGCCCTTCAATCCAAAGAGGAATACCAATTCGATTTCCGTCAAGATTGATCTCCACAAAGCTAGGTAGAGAGTGGGGGGGCCCACGAACTTGAATCCTGGCCCATTTTATAACCGATCTTTCTGTGGTGGCTTGATCAACAGATAATAGCCCTCCTAACATTTCTCCGACTGATTGAAAAAGGTCATCCGACCAACAGTGTTGCGGGATCCCAACAAGCCTAACTCATGTGCAACCTTTCTGAGTGTTATCTTTGCTAATCCCAAAATCTGGAGACCACCATTGAAGTCCTACCCTACCACCTTTCCAAAACCAGTCTGAAGTGAGAATGTTTGCTGCAACTTCAACTGAGGGACATTCCAGGAGAAAAGAGTTATCTCTAAGTTCTCTGACTTATAAATTTTCCAATTTTTGAGTGCCCAAGAGTGAATTTCAATTAAAGAGGGATTCTTAAATTCCGAGAAATTACCCACCAAGCATCTTTTAAGAAAGGATGTCCTTGAAGTAGTGGACTCAGAATTTATGACAATGGACTTACTATCAGAGTTTGAAGATCTGGATAAGACTGGGTTTGTGGGCCATGAGGGGATCTTCGTAGCAGCTGCATAGTTATTCGATGTTGGCTTACTGGGGAGGGTGGTAGATTCTTCAGAAAATCTCCAAAGCTTGTCTGCGATATCGATCCAGCCGGAGTTTGGAGAGATTTTTGGGATGATAATAGTTCTTCTTCTTGAGTTTGAAGCAGTAACAATTCTCAGATACCTACCAAAGCTATTATAATTTTGAAAAACCGAAATAGTCACCAAATTCTCTCTAGCTTTCCACTTGCAAATGACATTTCCTTGTCTTTCTAAAGCTAGAAAAAGAATTTGGCAGACCCATTGAAGAGAAGCTTTGTTTATGAAGATGCGACTAACAAAACCATGTTTACGCTCTATCCACTCATACCAGCTATTAGATTCTGAGGACCTTTCTATAATTTCGAAAGACTTGTTACCAGAGACAAAGAATGATTTCCTATCCATGGAAAATTAAAGGTTGGTCGGTGTAGTGTTTTTTTCTGGTGAAGACTGATCGGAGAAAGTAATTTGACGTTGGAAAGAGGCCTGAAAAGATGATTAGGAGAGAGAGGGAGACTGGAAAGTGTGTTTGTGACTTACCTCGTGTTCCGTGCCTGGGAGCATTTTTTCAACAAGAGTGTTATGCCTTTACCTGTTTTTTTCAAATATTATTTGTCCAGTCAAAACTTACATAGAACTAAAGTTTTAAAAGCACATTAACAGACTTAACGTATTTTTACAAGGATAGAAAATTTTGACACCCACCTTAGGAATTATCAAATCCCAAACCATAAACCTTGAGCATAACTTGTCTAAAAAAAACGCGAATGTGATCAGAATCCATGAAACTCTTGGATTCTAGTTTGGCATAAAAACTTTGTACATGAACGGTAGAATGTCACTAAAGATTTTAGACAATAACACATAGCTGAGATTTTTTTAAAAAAAAGAGAGAACAACATAGACTCATAAGGAATCCAATAACACACTATTGCATGGTCATTAAATAAAAGGTAATGAAGTTTATTACGAAGCTTTAGAAACATATGACTGCACAAACAATTAAGACTCTACAAATTACCAAGGTTAACAGACGAGCACCAACATTTGATGGGGGCGTGGGAACTAAGAACGATTATTGATCTGTGCCTCATCTTTAACTCCTTTTTGTTGGTTGTTTGTTACAGGCAGAAACAAATAAAAGCACTAAGGTTCGAAATATAACGAAGATGCAGTTTGACACCACAAGCTTCAATTGAGCGTAATCGGTATAATGAATGGAGCTAGTGGAAGAATGACCTTCACCATCAACATAGAGTACATCTTTTTTAAGACAAAGTAACTGGAGTGTGTGAGGTTTGAAGGTGAATCTGAATAGTATGTATATATCATGTAACATACATTGAACTCTTCAAATTAGACACTTGATAAATGTACCGTTTGGAAGATAAAGAGATTCAAAAACATTGAATTGGTTGACCACTCTAGTATCTCCCCATCAACCAGATTCATGAAGCTTATTATTTATTGGAAAAGTTGAGTTATTTCCTAAGAAAATCAAACGCCATATTAAAGCCTTATAACTGGTGGCCATCTGAATTGAAACCATAGTCGTGGTCATTTGAATAGTTTAGCTAATCTTTCATCCGAATTTACTTTTTCTTTTTTGTTATCTTTATTGAATTATCATCCACCTTTTCAAGCAATCTTGTAAATTATTTAATATATTTATATAATGTGCATTTACATCTTTGTACATATTTTTTATTTTGTAAGGTGATTTTTAATGGCTAAAATGGTCATTTGACTTTGCTACTTATAGGCCTTCCCACTTATAGAGTAGTAGTAGTAGTAGTAGTAGTAGTAGTAGTAGTAGTATATATATATATATATATATATATATATATATATATATATATATATATAATCCTCTTGATGACAGGATCCTAGAAAGCAGTGCACCCTCAGCCCCCAAAGAGGCATCACTAAACATTTGTAATGCTGATTTTAAATCAGGAAAATCCTGATTAGAGGAGAAAATCTCCTACATCTCAATTCCCAGCAAACGAGGAACTTTTGAGAAACATTTTATCATCAAATATATTTTAGAATGGCATTAAAGTGGTACGAAGTGAAGACCAATTGAATCTTTGTGTCCAAGTACAGGTTTTTTGGATCGAGGCATATGCTTCGCTGGTTTGAAGAATAGGGAGGGGGCAAGGAAAAAGCACTTGTAGAGTGATGGAATTTAGCCAGAACCACTACCTGATGGTCCAAATAAGGGTATACAGAGGATTATTTTTTAAAAAGAAGACTTAATGCTGTAGTCTTCTCAACTGAGAATCAGTTCTCTTCTTGTCTAAATCCTAGCTTACCTTAATCACCTACCCCTCATCGGTTTTTTTTTAATGATAAATTTAAATCCAATACTTTGTGATCTAAGTCTGTTGTCTAGTCAAGCTAATAGACATCTAATGGAGAAATGTTCCCTTCTCTGGCTCAGAAGATGAGCATTTTTCCTACTTTTGATATTATGCAGATTCATGGAAGGGAATAAAGAAAGAAAAACAACTCGAAAGGTACGATACAGCTCATCAAACTGCCACGACAATGAGTGGTTCTAAGCTGCTTTAGCAAATCAAACTGGTAAATTATTAAAGCTTCTAAATTCTCAACCCTAAAATTCAAACAGCTTGAAACTGAAAAGTTGATGTAAACAATAATTTTCTAACTTGGTTATCAATGCTGAAGGAAAACAAAACATACTTTGGAGCATTTTTAAGCACTTCAAATTCTTCTTCTGTAGGCAAAGGACGACCAAAAACATCCTTTGGCCTTGGTTTCCTTTTCTCCTGAACCGGTGGCACTTCAGTTCTCCTATGAAAGAATTAAAAGTAATATAAGTGAGTCAAAATTTTACAATCATGATACACGGTGCTGCTGTAATTTTTCACGAAATGTAGGTGTAGATATATCCAAAACCACAGCAGCTTAGCATTACCCAGAAGTGGAGGCCCCTGCTGCAGATGTGTCTTGCTGTTTTGCTTCCTCAGCAACCTCTGCAGCTTTTGCACTTTCTGGATTGTAGCCAGGCGGTCGAACATACATAAAGCTAACAGCTTTCATCATCTCCATCTATAACAACATTTTCACACAAAAAAATCAATATCCACACAAAACGTCCCGGAACACAGCAAATTCAAATACCATTGCTTCATATCAATCACAGCTCTGAAGAGAATATCCATGCATCTTTCACCTCTAAAGGTACCAAAAATAATATGCCTGTTAGTTATAGATTATGAACTGGTTCGAATTATACAAACAAGTAATTATTGAAAAATCAATTCACATAATTGAGAACCATGGTATCCAGGCTAACTTACATGCACCTCCATTTAATCCACGACGTACCTGCTACCTCCCACCAACACAGGTACCGGGTAACTATATCCACTACTTGGGCAGATGAGAAGAAATCAACTAGTGTTTTTGCTTCCGCTGGGATTTGAATATGAGAATCCATGATTCCCTACTTCATTGACTACTGGGCCACACCCTTTGGTGCCTAAACTGGCGCGAATACCGAATACCACAGTAGTTAAAGAAAAATGTGAGCTAGTTAAAAAGGTTATTTTTAACGTGCTAACCAAACAATACAACTGTTTTAATCAGGGAAAAAAAAAGGGACTTAATATAGTGAATTGGGTCTTAAATAGTAGAGGGAAATTAGACAATTAATGGAGCAACGTTGTTTGGTTAATTAGTAGGTACAACAACAACAACAACATACCCAGTGTTATCCCACAAATGGGGTCTGGGGAGAGTGAAACGTTGTTAAGGTAATTAGTAGTTAATTAATGGATAATCTGAAATGATTTAAAAGTTAGTTGGTGCCAGCTGGACATCTAGGATGAGCCAGAAGGAATGTACAGGATCTTCCAGAGCAGAACATATATCTCTACTGCAGTGTGGGACGAAGCCATTCAGAAAATTGGTATGCTCTCTCCCCTTCCTCATGTTCTTTCCCTCCTCTCCCCTCTGATTCTTCTCTCCCTAACTCTATTTCTAAATCTCTTCTCATGTCTATCTTTATTCGCTTCTTCCTCTATCCAATTCCTCTAAAAATTCCTTATCCTTGTTCAAATACACAAGCTAAGCTACACTTTGAATTCCATTTCAGGTATGTTGATGACTTCCTGATTGAGCTGTTCAGCGGAAGAACACGATTGTTTAGTTGCTACTTTGGATTGTAATTGTTAGCTTAAGTTTCTATTTCCATTGATTGAACTAGATTCGGAATTGTAATAGCTAAACCTATACTGTTTTATTAAGAATTGTGATTGGAATTATCATCAATTGTGTGTGCTGTTGGATTTGAACTGTTGAGTCCATTACAATTACATAGGATGAGAGTATATTGTTTTGATGACTAGGGAACCCGCAGCGGCTACCCTCGGGTGCGCTCTAGGTAACCCCACTCCTGCAAACCACACGAGAGGTAACCCACACTAGGCAAGGCCGGTGCGGAGTATCTGCACCAAATAGATTACTAATAAATAAAAGGGGTTACCTTTTCTTTCTCTTTCTTGGAGACAAGAGCAGTTTGACGAAAGAACTCCTGTTCTTGAGCATACTGAAACAGACCAACATGATAAAAACAACAAATTCAGCCAAAAATTGAAACTTTTTGACAAATCCAAGAAAATCAACAAAACCCCAAATCAAGAAAATCATCAAAAACAAACCAACCTCACGAGAAATTTCCTCAGCTCTACGTTCTCTTTGAGCATGAGTCTGTTCAGCAATCCATTTGCGACGTTGGTTAGGGTAAGAAAGAGGGTGCCAAGGTTTCTGGTTAAGGAAATTGTGAGACCATGCTGTTCCAGCTTTGGTTTTGTAATCAACTTCTCCTCCTTCTCCTTTATCTGAAAATCTTTTGCTTAACCTCAATCCACTTCCTTCTTCCTCCATTGTTGGTGGGGGAGGGGTGGTGGTGGTTTTGGGATGTATTGGGTCTTGGTGTATGAACTGTAGATGGGTAAAACTTTTAGAAGTGCAATAAAACCCTCAAAACTTTTACTAAGAATTAGAGATTTCCATATGGCAAAGGTAAACATTCATTTCAGTGGGTAATTACACCAAACTATACAAACTTATTATAGTTAAGTGATTATTGAGTTAAGAATAAATAATCTGAACATATAATATTTATTTATTGATTTGGGTAAACATCCTTTCAGAATAAGTTTTTACATTTGGTAAACCTTCCATTTTCATTGATATCAATATCTTAGTTTGTGGAGGCAAGAAAAGTATGGTCTTAACATTTTATTGAGATGAACTTCGAGCAGCTGAACCGACAACGTATTTTTCTGCTTGTTTTGGAAGCTTGAAATGACAGACAAGTGGTGACTATGAGACGGCTACTCTCGAGTTGTCAAGGAACTACGACTCTCGAGTTCACGAGTTCTAAGCCTTCACCACAAGCACTACTGCTTGATGACTCAAATTCACGAGGTGGACGGTGCTCTTAATTAATCTTAGCGACCTTGGGACACAAGCAACACATTACCTGGTTATATGGACATTCATTCTGGCCCAACACAGAGAGTATCACTAATGCACCCAACCTATTAGTACCAGACGGAAAAGAAATAATGCTAAACTGAGGGTAGCAACAACTAAAGCTTATGCGAAACTCATTTTTCATTCGCCCGACTATCAGAGTTAGACTACCTTCCGAGTCAAGCTAGCCAAAAAAAACTGCAATGGAAGAAATATACATTGAATGAAATTATGGCATAACATTCATGTCAATCCCAACCTTCTAATCTGAAGGAAGCCCCAATAAATCGCCAACAGACACACTGGAAAATTTTCTCTATAATAGAGACAAACTCATAGCATAAAATATCATTTGCATAAAATATCATTACTAGTGAGTATGTCATGCAGAGGAATAACAAAAGGGAGTATCACCAGAAAAGGTTAACAATCCAGACAAGAAACGAAACTAGAGCAATGTCGCCCAACCTCGACACATGTCCCACGTTAGTGTGCTAATGTCAAAGTTGTTCGACGTCCATGTCATGTCATGGCGCCATCACTTGCCCACACACTTGGTCATGTTCTCGTCAATTTCAACTCGCCATTGACAATGCAATCACCATTGTCCTGCATGTTGTTTTCACCCACACATAGGCCAGCGAGATCATGCCAAATCTTTGTTACCACTATGTCACCCCTTAAAGTACAAGAGGGGGAGTGAATTATTTGTTTAAGTGTTATTAGTCGATTTAAGAGAATTCACAGTTAACTAAATTTGGTGATAAAATAAAGTGTATAATATAAAAATGCATACTGTGATTTTTATACTAGTTCAGAACCGGCGTGGTTCCTAATTCGGCCGTCTTGGGTCACAAGGGAGAGTATCCCTTCTAGATTTTTAAGATCCAAGTACAGACTTATGGTTTATTGTTTACCACAAACATCACAACAGTTAGTTTTATGACCCGCTTACCAATGACGATTTATGTTTGATTTATAGCTGATCAGACCAAACTTCCTTGACATAACTATTGTGTGGGCAAAAATATGCCACATATGATTACGGGGATACAAGTCCTGCTGGCGAGACTAGGCTTAGCTTACCAGTCACCGGACGCAGAGGATACACGCCTGCTCCTCAAGCTACGGCTGCTCAGCCGACACGGGCCATAGGACGCAAGCTATACATCCCGCCGCCTTAGGGTTTACAGTCTCCTAGTTAAGGTTTAATGTATACCACCGCCTTGAGTAAACAAGTACACGGTCTTATTAGTCTTTGTATTTTACCATAATTAGGACTGGATAAATCGTAGGTATAAATACCTCTCCTACATTGTATTGTACAATCAAGCGATTCACACTGAATCCGACTATTCTCAAGGAATAAAATTGTTTACTTTCTTGTCAATTACTTTTTCTCTCTGTTTTACTTGCTTTCCTTCATATTTACCGTATTGCTTGTGACCCTTTTACAAATTTAATTGTTTTACCTAGACAACCAATTTTAGGCATAAATAGTTTGGCGCCCACCGTGGGGCCCAGAAAATTGTAGGTTTCTACGAAGGGAAAAGGCAGTCATGTCAAAAAATGACGATGATGTCCCGCAGAATGCTGCAATCATGGTCCAACAACCAGTTCATAACTCGGCCAACATGGCTGAAACTATAAGTGGATACCAAAAAGAAACATCTTACGTCCACTATTGAGGCCAGCATCTCGGCGAGGATCCATGCCCTATAGTAACCTCCTCAGGACAGTGACCGCAGGCCAGAGGGCCCCAGAGCCCGTGAGCACGATCTTCGGGGGGACCTGGGGTCAACGCTACAGAGCAAGAACGGTCATGGTCTGCGAAGCCCATCAGGAGGCGACCAAAAGGCCTCGTATCAATAAGATCGAATTTGATGATAATGATAAACAACAGGCCCTCTATCCACACCATGACGCTCTGATCATCACCCTCAGGGTATGTGACGCTCAGGTCAAGCGAGTGCTGTTAGATCCAGGCAGTATAGTAAATATTATCCACTGGGAGGCCGTCCGCCAAATGGAGTTACAACATCAGATAATCCCCAGCCCATATACGATAACCAGCTTCAATAGCTCCAAAGAGAGATCCGTGAGGGAGTTGCTCCTACCAGTCCTCATTCGCGGGGTAGTGAATGTAACATATTTCCAGGTGATGACATGCGATCTCTCGTATAACATCATCTTTGGGAGGCCCTAGATTCACGAAGTACGCGCAGTGCCGTCTACACTTTATCAAGTCCTTAAATACCCTACCTCGTTGGGAGTGGAAGAGATTCGAGGAGAGCAGAAGTTGTCCAGAAACTGCTATGTGGCTGCCATCACGTGCGCAGTAAAGAAGGAGGCTAAGAATCAGCAAAAGGTATTGGACAAACTACTCAGGCCAGGCCTAGTCGCCAACATACCGTTTGAGTTTGAGGGAGGTGAGGGAGCCGGACCCCGAGAGCCAGTTGTCACACCTCAAGACTCAGACAACGAAGGGAAGATCGCTAAAGCTACCGATGACAAACTCGATCCAGTAATCTTCGACGAGAAGTCCCCAGAGAAATTCTACGTGGGGGCCAAACTCTAGACCAAAGCGAAGCAAGAGTTCGCCAACTTCCAGCGTGCTCGGTCAGGCACCTTCGCCTGGACACATACCGACATGCCTGGTTTTCAACTAGTGTTATCACGCACAACCTGAACGTCGACCCCAACTTCAAATCGGTGAAGCAGAAGAAGCGGCCGATCAACCGAGAAAGAGGGATGGCGGTCCACGAAGAGGTGGAGAAGCTGTTGAACAACGGATCCATTCACGAGGTTCAATACCCCGACTGGTTGTCTAACGTTGTAGTCATCTCGAAGAAGAATAGAAAATGGAGGATGTGTATCGACTTCACGGACTTGAATAAAGCATGCCCCGAAGACTCTTTTTTGCTGCCCAACATCGATCAACTCATCGATTCAATGGCAGACCACGAAGCCCTCAGTTTCATGGATATGTACTCGGGGTACAACCAGATCCTCATGAACCCGGATGACCAAGAAAAAACTTCTTTCATCACTGTAATCACCTAATTTTGGCACGAAATTCCTAAAAATTGTTCAAAATAGCCGTGTTAGATTCTTAGGATTTTTTGTCGAATTTTTTCTGAAAAAAAAATTTAGTCTTGGATTGCAATCAAAATTGTCATCAAATAGGAAAAAAAAATTACTTGTTATGTGTTTGATCTTGATTCTATAGTTTCATTGTGATAGTATCGTAAGTTGTGTGGTTTAAATCATACTTAGATGTGTGTTTTAAATTAGTATAGATCTTTTGTGGCTATAGGTGCAAAATAGGTGGCCCAATGCCCAAATCCATCAGCACAACTCACATTTCTGACCCGGCCCAAGAAGCCAACTATTTAATCCAAAAATTTCCATTATTGGCATTTTTCCAAAAAAATCATCAGATCCCTCTCCACTCCTTTCCCTTCTCGCCCCTCGCCGGATTCCACCGTCCCTCCGCCTTATCCGACGGCGACCACTACGCTTTGGCCATAAAATTACATCCCCGATCTCGGCTTCACCTCCTTTCTCTATTTTTGAGCTCGGATTACAAGAAATCATAACCATTTGCGAGCAGATCTAGACCCGAAGTTTAGGTGAAACTCCAAAGACGACGTACCTCCGTCCAATACATACATCCGCAGGTTTCCCCACACTCTCCTCTACTCATATTCGTACTTGTCTCCCCTGATAACCCCTCCCCGATTCCATTATTTTGGAGGGCTCTGTAGTAGCGGTGGGGGTTGTGACGGGGACGCAGGGGCGTCACGATGGTAAGAGGATTGTTTCAGGCAGCGGGGTGTGTGTATGTGTGTGATGCCGTGGCGACGATGAGAAATGATGCACTGGTGGTTTTCGTTTTGGCAAAATAACGCAGCATTTTGGTGACATCAGTGAGCTTCCGTGATGGAAACAAGGCAGTGAATAGTGATAGCAGTTGTGGTTTGGAGTTCGAGCAGGGGTGGTGATGCGATGTTCGCATCGAAGCTAAGGTTACAGTAGCGACGTCGAGGCTATTTCTTTGGTGTAGCAGTGTCGGGGCGACTTTGGGTGTTGTGTTGCGATGCTGAAACTGATCCAGAGATGGGAATGAAACTGTGAGGCAAACGTTGGTGCTGCTACGGCTTTAGCGAGGCAGTGGTGAGTATGCTTTGGCATTGGATTTGGTTTAGATGGTTAGATGAATCTCAGTCCCCTTTCCTTGTTTACTTTGATCATGTTAGTAGTTAAAGGTAGGGCATTGTTAGGATGGTAGTCATTGTAAACTTGTTCAATCAATAATATTGATTTGAGGAATGAAAATGGCTGTTGTTTGTTGCCTAAACTATACTGTTAATTGGGATCGCTCACATGTATGTCTTTGTGTGTATTGGAGTTGTTTAGAAGCATAGTTATCCAAGTCCTTTGTTTAAGTTTGATTATGAGTGTTGCTAGTATATGTTCATTTTATGTTGTAGCGAGTATCCGGTGTTAATCATTTAAGTGTGAAGATTTGTCCATTGTTGTTGTATAGCTTGAAAGCTATGTCTGTGGGTTCGAGAAGTTGAAGCATAAAGGGTTCACTTGTGTTGCATGAGAATTAGTTATGTTTTCGAGCAGGCGTTAGTTTTTCTAGCTACAGCTCAATGCTTGTTTCCTGTTGTTAGTGCAAATGATTAGTTTAGTTCTTAATGTGTTAGATGGGGTAATTTGAATTAGTTTAGTACCTTATTGTTGATAGCTTGTCAAAGTTTTAATTTATCTTGGACTATTCAAGTTAGCTTGTTAGACTGAGGAGAGTTAATCCTAGTTATTTTAGGCATGAAATTGGTTTTGGGATGATCTGCTTGTTTTATTTTGATAGTTTGGACTCAAGTCCATTTTGTCTAATTTAGTTTTGAGTCCTTAGGTTTAAAGTTTAATTATTTTGTTTGGCTTTAAGTTAGAAAATCTGAAATTTTGAAAGATAAGGGAATCTTAGAGTCAAATAATAAGACAAGTATGGCAGCAAAAGGAAAAGACGCTCTGCCCCTTTTGTTAGCTAGTGAAGCATGCTTGTTTTGCATTAAATTTTGGGGGGCTTGTATCAGGATGTACCTTTCATCTTTGTCTACACTCCATTCTTTTCTTAGCCTATATAAAGGCTTTGTTTCTTTCACTTTAGGGGGATCGGGATACAACTCTTAAAAACTGGAGAGAGAAAAAAATCAGATCTGAGGTAGAGTGAGGAATTTGAAAAAACAACATCTAAAAAATAGCAAGGAACTTGAGAAGTAAAAAGAGTCTTAGAGGTTCTGAAGTCTTTGAATCTTAGGAAAGAAATGTAGGTTCTTTTGAGGGTCTGAGTTTGTTATTTCTTGGTGTTGTTTGTTGCTGCTTATGGCTTTCACTGCTGCTGTGTTTGGTGGTTATGCTTGGGTATCATTATTATTTTGGTTAGGTGATTCTGCACAATAGGTAACCTTGAAAGCACTTTTAATTTTCAGTTTTCTTTTTCTTGTATGAAGTATGGCGTGCTAAGGCCAAATGAGTAATATCTTATCTATTTGTGTTCTTCTTTACATGGTTGCTGCATATGTATTTGTTTAAAAAATAAAATAAAATAAGAAGTGGAGAACGTGGTTGGATGCTTAATAGTTTCTGAGCCTGAAGAATAAACTGGGGTTGACTGAATGGGTGAAGGCGATGACCGGGGCTCGTAAGCGCCCCGAAAGAACGTGGATGAAGATGGCTGCCGACTTTGGTTGGCAATGCAAACGACACGGTATGCTTTTGGTGGTGTTTTATTTCAGCACGGACTGCATCATGTATCCCTACCCTCCCTTTTTCTGTAAGAAACAACATTTGTCTTTGACCTTTCTTTCTTAGGCAACATAACCCTTAATGATTCAACAGTTGGATTATTGGAGTTATCGGGTTATTACTTTAGGATTTACTTTTTTAACCATAGGAATCCTTTCAGGAGCGGTATGGGCTAATGAAGCATGGGGGTCGTATTGGAATTGGGACCCAAAAGAAAATCATGCATCTAACTTGAATAGAAATAGCCATCCTCACACAGTAACTCTCGGTTTAAGCAAATAAGTTGCAAGCGCATCTATGAAATAGGTTGATACCAATAATTAGCCACCAAACATACAAGCACACAACTTCCCCATATTTGCACACCACATAGTTAGAAAACAAGGATTATCAAAGCAACATTGAATTAGTGTACCATATAGAAAGCACTGAAGTCTCAAGCTGGGGCTCTGACAAGAAACCATCATCTCGCTCGATTCCAAAAAAAAAGAGACACAGTTTTTGATTATCCAGTTCTATATCGAAAACGAGCAGTTGATCCCACGAAAGCAAGGCTGGGGATTTTCCAAAAAATCCCAAAAACTGGGTTCGAAACAAGCAGTGGAAAGACATACACTATGACTGGAATAACTGAATATGCGATAGCAGATATATACGAACATATAGAGAAGGTAACTGCATGCTGCTTTATGATTAATTCTTCTTTGCCAGAGGCCAAAAATGCAGAAGAATTAGCTAATATGAGTTGATATATATAAGTCAACATCGTGGCGGCCCAATGTTCTTGAGAATCTGGATGATCCATCTCTGGGAGCCATGTAAATTGTAGAAGCCATTACTCCTACACCCGATATAATATAAACCAGAGGCAGATTGAGAGCTCAAAAGGTTGATAATTCTGAAGAGAACGCGCAGAAGGAATTAACTGGTGGAGAACGTGGTTGGATGCTTAATAGTTTCTGAGCCTGAAGAATAAACTAGAAACATCTATTATTTTATTATATTTTTTATGAAAACTGGCTAAATCTGCAAGGAAATGCACTTCCAAGTGCAAGTGTTAAGGATAACTTTGGTTTTTACAAACTGCTTATGTGAGACGTGAAATTGAAAGTGCATAGCACAATTGGGTCTCAAGTTTAACACAAACTAAAGAATTGGAAAGTTTCAAAGCAAGGAGAATATGCTGTGAAATACAAAAAATAAAAAAATGTAACTCAATTTAGGTCGTTCGTTAACAACAGTTTCATAATTGTTTAGATCAGGCCATTTCTTAATGGATATGGAATGAAAAGGGCAAATGAGACAAGGTTTAAATTTGCAACATAATTAGTACGATATTAATAGGCAAACGGCAGTAAGCAAGAAGCGAAACAAGTGGTGTAATGTTGGTTTACTTAGCAACATGTAGTGCACTTATGAAACTTAATAACTAAGAAATGACACTCGATTAGGCCATGTCAAGTAAGCCGAAACAATTTATAATCATTCGATCACATTGGAACTCATATTAAGTCAAGAGATTTCGAACGGGTGAAGTGCCTGCGCGAATTAATTGATTTAAGTCGGAAGATTTCGAACGGGTGAAGTGCCCGCACGATTATATCTCGATTCGAGTTTCCAGTTGAACATACAAATTTAATAAATCAAAGCGTAACAAATAAAGGCAAATACAACAAACAAAAATTCAAAGAGTCGAAACGCGTCAATAAAAGTAACTGTGCTTGGCACAGGACTCGAGGGTGCCTAACACCTTCCCGCGAGTCAACCGAGATCCTTATCCGGAACTCTGATGCAGACCACTAAATGAGTCAAGTGTGTTCAAGGTACACCATCTTGGTGACATGGCACACCTTTAACTTGTCAAGTGGCGACTCCGAAAATCTCTAATATTAGTGTACCTTAACACCTCGTCACAACCTTTCACAGACCTTTAAATAAAGTTCTTCTTTTTAAGTTGAAAAAGGGTCGTGACAATCACGGATAAGGGGACGTACTGTTATAGAGTGATGTCTTTTGGTCTAAAGAACGCGGGAGCAACTTACTAGAGACTGGTGGACCTGATATTTAAAGATCAAATTGGCAAAACTATAGAGGTTTACATTGATGATATACTGATCAAGTCAGAGTTTGCTAAAGATCATGTTGGTCATTTGGAAATAGCATTCGACATCTTGGACAAATATGGTATGAAGCTCAACCCCGAAAAATACATTGTCGGCGAATCATCAGGGATGTTTCTCGGGTTCATCATCTCTAATAGAGGGATAAAAGCAATCCCTGCCAAGATCGAAGCAATCGAGGCAATACCATAGGTGCTGAAAAGTGAAGTGGAGGTGAAAAGGCTCAACGGACGGATAGCCGCACTCAGTCGATTCATCTCCAGATCTTCAGAAAAATGCCACCAGTTCTTTAACGTCCTGAAGAAGAATAAAAGTTTTGAGTAGACGGAGCAATGCAGCCAAGCGCTCCGAGATTTGAAGTGGTATCTTTCAAATCCCTTGCTGTTAACTAAGCCACGCGAAGAAGAGTCGTTGCTATTATACCTGGCGGTATCTGAAGTTGTTGTCAGCACAGTACTTGTACGAGAAAAGAAAGGAATGCAGTCTCTCATATACTACGTCAGCATATCCCTCTTAGACACTAAAACATGCTACCTACATTTGGAGAAGCTTGCACTCGCACTAGTAATAGTAGCTAGAAAGCTATGACCATATTTTCAGAGTCATACGGTCATTGTGGTTTCCTACTTCCTGTTACAAACTATTTTGCACAAACCCGAACTCTCGGGCAGGCTAGCAAAATGCATTGTAGAGTTAGGAGAGTATGACGTCAGCTATCAGCCACGCACAACCATCAAGTCACAAGTCCTTACAGACTTCGTTGTTGACTTCAGCGCCGATATGATGCCAAAGAATGAAGTTGAGTACAAGATGATGTAAGGCGTTACCCGTGAAGAATGGGTGATCAACAACGATGGAGCTTCGAATATCAAATGACCCGGTCTCAGTTTCGTGATCAAATCCTTAATTAAAAACATATTTCGGAGGGACGTCAGCTGCTCACTGATCACAAATAATGAAGCAGAATATGAAGCCATAATTCAAGCACTTGAATTAGCCTACATATTGGGTGCTAGGGAGATCAGTCTCTTCAGTTAATCTCAACTGGTGGTCAATCAGATAAATGGAGCCTTTACCGCCAAAGATGCTTACATGCAAGAGTACCTGGCCAAGGTGGAGAAGCGCTTGAAAATTTTCAGAAGTGGAAGGTTGATCAAGTACCAAGAGAAGAAAACACAGAGGCTGATGCCCTAGCTAGTCTAGCGGCCGCTGGAAAAATGAACGCAGACAAACCAAGAACTATTATTGAATTAACTTACGCGGACGTTAAGCGCCACTAAGTTAACGTCACATGACTCGTGTGGGATTGGCAACGACCAATCATTGAATACCTGGACAAAGGGACACTTCCTGAAAGAGATGAGAGAGAAGGAGGTTGAGAGTGCAAGCAGCTCATTACTGCTTGATCAACGGAGAGATGTACCGCCAAATGTTCGACACTTCTTTGGCTAAATGCTTGGGGCCATCACAAGTTGACTATGTATTAAGAGAAATCCATGAAGGGAAATGCGGAAACCACTCTGGTGGGAGCTCTTTAGCTTGGAAGATAATTAGGGCGGGCTACTTCTGGCCCTGAATGGAAGACGATGCAAGAAAATTTATTAGAGCATGCGACAGTTGTCAGAGATTCACCCATGTTTTTCATCAGCCAGATGAGATTTTACATTCAGTAATAGACCCATTGACTTTCATGAAATAGGGGGTGGATATCGTAAAGCCCATGCCCAAAGCGCCTGGAGGAGTCAAATTTTTGCTTATCATGACGGACTATTTCACTAAATGGGTTGAAGCAGCAGCCTACTCTCGAGTCCGAGAATATGAAGTGATACAGTTCATTTGGAAAAACATCATGTGCCACTTCGGCATCCCAGCAGAAATCACCTGTGACAACGGACCTCAATTCATAGGAGCGGTGGTCACAACCTTGTTGGAAGAGTGGGAAATTAAAAGGATAACTTCAACACCTTACCACCCTACAGTCAACGGCCAAGCTGAATCTTCTAACAAGACCTTAGTAGAAAGCCTGAAGAAGCGGCTCAAAGAAGCCAAAGGCAAGTGGCCGGAGGAGCTGCCAGGAGTTTTGTGGGCTTATCGTACCACAGCAAAAACCAGTACGGGAGAGACTCCATTCTCACTAACTTATGGAATGATGAAATGATCCCCGTAGAAATAGGAGAATCCAGTATGCGACGGTCGTTCTCCGAAGAAGGGAAAAATAACGAGGCTTTAGCAGCTTCACAAGATGTCCTCGATGAACAACGGGAGATAACAGTCGTTCGCTTGGCGGCCCAAAAGGAGCGGGTGGAGCAATACTGATAAGCCCCAAATTGGAGCCAAAGCGCCAACTATCAAGAGCCAAGCATGAGAGCACAAAGGATCCAAGGCAAGGGCACCAGAGGAGGGTTCGAGAGTGATTTGGAGTCATGGAATTGAGCGCCAATGAGGGAGGACCGGCTACGGACCAATGAGGGACACTTAGAGTCCATTTTGAGCCGTTTCCAAGCCTCCCAGGAAGGGGGCGGACCGCCCGTTTGCAGAGGCGGGCCGCCTAGTTGACTACACACTCTCAGGATTTTGGGGCGCCCAGAAAAGGGGCGGACCGCCTACTTTTTGGGCGGACCGCCTACTTCAGCAGGTGGGGCGCCTACTCTGGGCGCCTACTCTGCAGGAGGGGCGCCTACTCTGCTAGGTGGGGCGCCTGTTTTGGCTAGTTTTGGACAGGATTTTGACATGTAATCCCTATTTTGACCCTATGAGGCTTGTAATGTTTTTATATCATTTGAGGGCTTTTTAGACATTACATTAGGAGTGTGGAACACCTATAAATACCACACTTAGTTATTTATTTCATTTAGCTAGTTTTGAAGATAGAATAGGCTTGGCCTTTCTTGTTGAAGCGTTGACTTCATTTATCTCTTACGTTGAATCCATGGTGGATCACCGCTAGTGTGAGTCCCGTTTAATGGTTCAAGTCTCTTCTCCCTTTTGAATCAATCTAATTGTTTAGTTTGATTCGTTTCTTTCTTCTATTTCTATTCTCCCCAATCCCTATTTTCCCTCTATCGTGTTTACTTTGATTGCTTCCATTACTTGTTATTCGCTTCCGTGATTTGATCCTTATCATCTTGGTATCAGAGCAAGGCTCAGGTTTCGTTCTTACGAATCCACGATCCTTGTTCATCTTATCTTTACTTTATTGTTATTGTGTTTATGTTCTTGAGAAAAGAAGAAAAACAAAAAAATTGAAAAAGTGAAAAAAATACAAAAAAATTCTTGTTGTGGATTGGATTTGATGATTCGTTGGTTGTTTGATATCGGGGATTGATCTATGATGATTACCCGTTGATTTGGTACCCTTGATTTATGATTTGGTGTTGAGAATCAAAAGTTGAAAAAATTCAAAAACCCCAAAATTGAAAAACCCTTGAATTTGATTGAAATTTCTTGATTTGGATTCGTTATGGATTGGGTGTTGTTATAAATCATTGGGGATTGATTGTAGGAGTTGAAAACACCATTGGGTACCTTCGGATTGGAAAAACACCTTGAAAACAACCGAATTTGGGTGTCAAAAGACCAAAAAACAAGTTTCGGAGTGTGCTGAACCACCCAGTAGGCGGACCGCCCACCAGTAGGCGGACCGCCGCCCTTAGCCTCTGAACTTTTTGGGCAGACCTCCCCTGTACAACAGGCGGGGCGCCCACTCCTGGAAGGTCTCCGTTTGGTTTCGTTTCGTGTGTTTTTGTGTTCCGTTTGTTTCCTAACCTCTTGGTTAGTGTTTCTAAGATATTTGTCCTATCTTATTAACACTAATCTTTGATCTCTTAGGGTGTTTGTGTGTCTTGAAGTCTATACTTAAAGTCGTAGAACTTGCTTGCTTCAAGTGCGCATTTAAATAGCTTCCATACATCGAGTCACTTTAACTCCATTCCGAACCGTTACTTGGGTGCATTAGTTGATTGATCTTGCCATTGTGATTACTAAGAGACAAGAAGGTCTTGAGTGGAAAAAGGCTTGAGTGGTGAGAACAATAGAGTGTGGTCACAAAAGCCAACGACCTTGAGTGTATACACGAGTGGAAAGAAAATTGAGTGACATCTTTTGAGTGATACACGTGAGGGAGTGAATTTGTGAGGTCCTTTACTCTTTTGTTACAACTATGGCATCGGATGACGATTGTGGAGGATATGACTCATGCGGAGATGATGGAGACTATGGTTCCTATGGTGATGATGATGGGTATTGCTATGACGATTCCGGGAACCAAGGCTCATATGATGATGAAGCGGGTCACTATGTTGATTACGAAGATGAAGAAGACTATGGAGCTTGCGAAGATGAGTGTGAAGAATCTTATGCTCCAAGTCAAGAATATGAAGATAGTGACGCTTCAAGGTATGATGATCCTACTTACTCTTCTTGTGATGAATTTGAACATGATGATAGTGACGTAGAGAGAATTGATGATGAGGATGATTATACGAATTGTGCATATGCATCTTCTCTTGGTGTTGCTTGTGGTGTGCAAGAGAGTAGTAGAGGACCTTCCATTAGTATGGGAGGTGGTGGTGGTTGTTCCATGGAAAATGGGAGGTTTGCATCTTCTAGTTCCCATGTGAATGGTGGAAGGAGAAATGGTATTTCTCTTACCGTTACGGGAGTGCATTGCTCTAGTAGTGGTGGTAGGAGTGGTGCTAAAGGGCTATGGAACCAAGGCGAGAGGCAATTATGGGTTCCATAGTGGTATTTCTTCCCCGACTTTCAACAACACTTCTAATGTTGGAAGAGTGACGGGAAGTGGAGGTTGTTCTAGTGGTGTTGCCACTAGTGGAGGGATAAGGAAAACCCGAGTTGATGGTGATGCAAGTCTTGGACATTCAAGCTCTTCTTTGGATGTGCCTATACGAGACTTGGGTGAAAGTAGGTTTGTTATTGGGGTAAATAGGGTTGATGGATACTTGCTCCAAATTGGTGGAACCGATGCCAATTGCATTAACCCAAGGGTAGTTCAAATGTTAAACATACCATGCCATGATCTAAAGTACCCCTATGAGTACAAAGGAGTTCGGGTTTTCAAGGAGGCACGGGTACTCATATCTCATAAGGGCTACCATGGGTATGTTTGGTGTGATGTATATCCCGTACCGAATGTGAGTGTTTGGCTAGGTGACCCATGGTTGCACAACAAGGAGGTTCACTATGATGCTAAGCGGGACTCATATCTAGTGGCCACGGGTCAAGGGGTTTATGAGTTTGCACCTTACGGCAAGAGGGGCAAGATGTCCCCTCGATTACATGCTTGGGTTGTGCAAATGAAGAGGGAGCAAGAACATCAAACCATGATTGAAGTTGAGCAATCAAGAAGTCCTACAATCACAAGCAAAGGTGGGACTAGTGCAAGAAAAGGGTTGACGAATGTCAACAAGGTGAACCCGAAACCACAAGCTCCAAAGCCAAGTGGTTCACCAACAAAGAAGAAAGAGATCTCAAGTGATGAGTCTCTTAGTCCTAGATTTCGGGTTGATGTTAAAAGTCCACCTACTCCGGCTATGGGTATTCTTGGGCCTCGTCCCAACTCACCCGAATTTGAGAGACAAAAGATTGAGAGGAGTAAGGGAGCGACCGGTGACATTCCTCGAGTGGAAAAAGGAGAGGATGTGAAGAGTGATGTGAGTGGGATGTCACCACCCGAATCTACACCTAACCTTGAAAGAAAAATGAGAGAAAAGAAAGAGGGAAAAAAGAGTGAGGACACCCCTTATTCTAACCTTAAACCTTTATCTTTTTCTTCTACTTGTGTGAATGCTTGTGTAGGTACTCTTGGGGGCAAAGAAATGGAGCCTCAATCATGTCCTAAGAAGGATAGACAAGGTGAAGAAACTCTTCCAAGTGAGCTTCAAGGTGAAGAGACAATTCATGACACTTCAAATGCATTGAGTAAGCAAGATGGCCACTCAAAGGTAAGTGATAGCTCTTCCCTTGAACATGTTATTTCCTTGTCTCATAGTAGTGTTTGTGCTAACTCCACACTAGTTGATGATTTGTATGATTACAATGTGTTTGCAACTAGTGTAGAGTCGAATGGTCAACTTGTGTGTGAATGTGAACCATTAGTTGAGAGGGATGATAAGCCACATCATGATGTGAGCTCGATTTTCATTGAACCTCTCTCTAGTGAAGATTGTGTAGTTGACCCTATTTGTGACCCTTGTTATGACACACCACCTATATTTGATAAAGGGGAAGATGAGTTGAATGAATATCCTATCCTTTTTCTTGATGAATTGCTTGATAATGGTGGGCCTATGTGTTGTAGTGAGGTTGGTAGCGACCTTGAGGAGTCCCTAGTAGATGAGATGGACCGAATTGTATTCGATGACTCCTCAAGTGTGGATGAGGACTCTAGTTTTGATGCCTTACCTTTGATGGGTAGTGGACTTGTTTTCACAAACCCTTTGTTTGAAGAGGATTCTCAAAAAGGTGATGGTGAGTATCAAACTAGAGAAGAGTTTGGAATTAAACCTCCATGGTTTGGAAAATTGAACTCTATAGACAATCCCTTGTTTGGAACTCCTAGTGAGGAAGGATGTCTTAGAGGTGGAGTTGGAGGTGAGGAAGTCACTCTTGGTGTGTGTAAGAGTGCTTCCAAGAAGGGGAGTGGAGTATTTGACGTTAGTTGCCAATTGAACTATTTTGTTTACTCCACCCCACATGTTAATCACACCTTGGGTGTTGAGCATGCCAAAGCTTGGTGTGATGACCCTAAGCTTGGAGGTCATAAGGAACTTAGTTGCTTAATCTTGCATGTTCCTTATCTTATTAATCTCTTTGCTTGTTATGGTAGTGAGTACTTGTTGTTATTGAGCCATGAACTTGTTGTTTCCTTTGGAGACATAAGCTTTTTGATTGGTATTGATACTTGGCTCTATCACAAAAGTGTTCTTTCCATAGCACTTGCACTCACTCTTGTGGGACTTGCCTACTCTTGTAGTGAGAAGTTTTGGTTTGTTATTATTGGATTTGGGGATCATAGGAATTTTGATGGCTTGATCTTGCATATTCTCTACCCTATTGATCTCTTTGATGAATCATGTATTGAGTGCACCCATTGGGGAAGCCAAGTACTTGTTGTTTTCTTTGGAAACATGTGCTTTATCATTGTTATTGATGCTTGGTTATACCATAAGAGTGTATTTTCCCACACTTTTGCCACTAACCTACTCTTGTAGTGGGAAGCTTTGTTGTGCTTGTTTTGAATGTAGGCTTGATGGTTTGATTTCGAGGACAGAATCCTTTCAAGAAGGGGAGGATGATAAGCCCCAAATTGGAGCCAAAGCGCCAACCATCAAGAGCCAAGCATGAGAGCACAAAGGATCCAAGGCAAGGGCACCGGAGGAGGGTTCGAGAGTGATATGGAGTCATGGAATTGAGCGCCAATGAGGGAGGACCGGCTACGGACCAAGGAGGGACACTTAGAGTCCATTTTGAGCCGTTTCCAAGCCTCCCAAGAAGGGGGCGGACCGCCCGTTTGCAGAGGCGGGCCGCCTAGTTGACTACACACTCTCAGGATTTTGGGGCGCCCAGAAAAGGGGCGGACCGCCTACTTCAGCAGGTGGGGCGCCTACTCTGGGCGCCTACTCTGCAGGAGGGGCGCCTACTCTGCTAGGTGGGGCGCCTGTTTTGGCTAGTTTTGGACGGGATTTTGACATGTAATCCCTATTTTGACCCTATGAGGCTTGTAATGTTTTTATATCATTTGAGGGCTTTTTAGACATTACATTAGGAGTATGGAACACCTATAAATACCACACTTAGTCATTTATTTCATTTAGCTAGTTTTGAAGATAGAATTGAGAAGATAGAATAGGCTTGGCCTTTCTTGTTGAAGCGTTGACTTCATGTATCTCTTACATTGAATCCATGGTGGATCACCGCTAGTGTGAGTCCCGTTTAATGGTTCAAGTCTCTTCTCCCTTTTGAATCAATCTAATTGTTTAGTTTGATTCGTTTCTTTCTTCTATTTCTATTCTCCCCAATCCCTATTTTCCCTCTATCGTGTTTACTTTGATTGCTTCCATTACTTGTTATTCGCTTCCGTGATTTGATCCTTATCAAATACTACAATGCTCGAGCTAACTTGCCTTCCCTTAACAAAGGGGACCTGGTTCTCCATAAGGTATCTCAGAGCACCAAGGAGGCCAGTGCGGGCAAGCTGGCCCCAAACTGGGAAGGTCCGTACAAGGTCTGAGGCATAGCTGGAAAAGATATGTATGTTCTTGAAGACATGGAAGGGACAACAATTCCTAATAACTGGAACATCTCTTGGCTTAAGAAGTACTACTCTTGAAAGGTTAACTTGACCTGTATACTCGATACATGTATTTTCTCCTTTCTTGTTCTTTGTCTTATCATTACTTTAAAAATGGGCACTTAGCCCCGTCTCTTTTCTTTTCTTATTGGCTCCGCGCCCTCTTTTATCAATAAAACTACAATTCTACTTAGTCAGTTTTACATTCAGATCCACCTACGATCCAAATATTCATAGCCCTAACACAACTTAAGTTGAAGTAATACACTTACTTTTCAAAATAAAAGTAGAGTAAACTACTCGTTTAAAGCTAGATCACTTCTAGTTTAGCCACCATGCATTATTCGTAAATTGAAATCGTCAATTCAAAAATTGCACCAACATATCGGTAGGTCGCCCGCCCGCATAATGCTAGTAAAGTATTAAACACTCGAGTGGACAAGCACAAACGTTCTACCTTGAACGCAAAAATGCCTCGCTACATACAAAGCGCTAAAGACGTCCCCTTGCGGGCACGGGCCTTGCCCTAAAAACCGTCTATCGTAGACGCAATATAAGCTATCGCTTATTGATGCAAAAGAAGCGCCCAACAGTGCGCACACCTGTCTTTAAAAGACAAATGCCCAGAAAGGCACCCAAAACATCCTGTTTGACTACACTACAAGTAACTATGCAAGTACGCATAAAATATTGATGAACGTCCATTTTCATTAATATCAATAGCCCGTAGGCTTACAATATACAATTAAGTTCTTTCAAATATAACACTGTTCATAACAAGTGTTCTTAAGAAACTAAAAGGCTTCAAAAAGCTAAAACTGTAAGTTCTCTCGAAATTGCACGGCCGAAGATTCGTTATCTGTATTGTAGCTCTTACATCGAAGTTTCTCTCGGTGCACAGAAGATGATATTACCAGCATAATGCCCCAAGCAGAAATATCTTTGTGACGCTGCACCACAGGTGTTGGAAAATCAGTCCAACTGAGGAATCCCTTAGTAGAACGGCGGAAGGAGCAGCGCGTAAGCTGGAAGTTTCACACCAACATGGAACCACCAGTGGCTGCGGGAGCACCATGTTCCCCCTCTTCTCTAGACGATTGGAAGGAGCTGCAACCTCCTAACCGCAAATCAGGGCAGAGCTATACAGCCACCCTGAATGCAAAGATTTTGGAGAAATTTGTTATACATCAACCATCCGGAGAAGGAGAGAATACTATAGAGAAGACCCTGCCTCGTCAAGTGGCGCTATCTTTGGACGATTTGTCCCATAGAGACAAAAGATGAGCAGATGTAGAAGCACTGAAAGGCATGCATTCTTCTGCTGGGGAGCTCCACATGACAAGAGGAATATCACAACAACTGCTGTATTAAAAAACGAGCACGCCGTAATCAGTGAACGTGCCATAGAGAAGACATTCTAGAGAACATTATTAGGATCCCGATCATACTCCATAACTCGAGAGACTTCGCTCATCTTGTAACGGATGAAAGAGCGAAGAAGGGCAATTTTAGGAGTGCCACTATACTCAGTTTTCTCAAACACCATCCATCCTGAATGAAGAAGTTGTTTTGGGAATGTCAAACCAAGATCAAAGGCAAACATTTCAGAATAAGAAAGGTTATTCTTTCATGAGGAAGATTTGAGAGAGATGATATGTTTTCTGAAAAAGTTCATGGTTTTCATCCATCATAAAGCCCATATTTATAGGTGGTAAGGGATAAAGATGAAGCATGAAACGGTCAATGAAATTATGACATGGAGATATGAAACGATTCAGCGCAGTAAAAGGCGTTTATGGGAAAGGTGCATGGAATCAACATCATCCAATCAGGCGAAGACGCGTGGGATTCCAGGAAAAGTTAAGTGTCAATCTCGGTCAAAGAGACTGCGAGTTTCAAGGAGTCAGTGAGATATATTTTCACATCCTTTTTTGTATACCCCTTTCACTTCCTGACTGCTTACGACAGCACTCAACAAGTGGGGGGGGGGGGGGGGAGGGACTGATTGTGTGGGCAAAAATACACCACATATGATTACGTGGATATGAGTCCAGCTGGCGAGACTAGACTTAGCTGACAAGTTACTGGGCACAGAGGATACACGCCTGCTCCTCAAGCGTAGAACGCAAGCTATATATCCCGCCGCTTTAGGATTACAGTCTCCTAGTTAGGGTTTAGTATATACCACTGCCTTGAGTAAACAGGCCCACGACCTTATTAGTCTTTGTATTTTACCATAATTAGGATTGGGTAAATTGTAGTTATAAATACCCCTCCTACATTATATTGTACAATGAAGCGATTCACACCGAATTCGGCTATTCTCAGGGAATAAAATCGTTTATTCTTATCTATTACTTTTCTCTCTGTTTTACTTGCTTTCCTTCATATTTATCGTATTGATTGTGACCCTCATACAAATTTAATTGTTTTACCTAGACGACCAATTTTAGGCATAAACAACTAGTACCTCTACCTTGCTTATTCTCTTTCTTTTCTTTTTTGAACACTAGTAAACTCTCAATGATATTTTGATATTATAGAGTATAAGCTAGAGAGATAGTAAACAGTAAATAAAAGTGTAGTTCTTCTTCTTCTTCTTCATGGAGGTCTTAAATATATAGGAATTCTTAAATGTAGTCGTTGTACGCTTTCCTCAATAATGAGTCCATCACAATGCAATATGATGTGGTATAGTTTCCTTAAACTCAGACGCGTGATTGATTTGTTTCCGTGACTTGCCGATATCCTTAAATTCAGCCTTGAAATTAAATTGTTTCTAAGATCTGCTTGAGATATTATCATATTTATTGATTAACAACAATATTCTTAATTACCGAAGAGAGATACTGTTGACTCAAGGGAATTGATCCTCAAAAAGATCCTTGAGATATGTAATTTTTTTTAGAATAAGGGTAAGAGCTAATTAAGGTGTTCACGTTGTCTAGTTAGCAGAAATCCTTGACGACGAGATTCTGCTTTAACTAACTTTTCTTAATTAGCTAAAGCCCTTCGCATCGAGCCGTCTTCTATTACTTGGTTCAACTTCATTGTTTTTTTCTTCTGCTTGGACATCCACATCGTTATTACATGTCACATCACATTAGACATTAGTAGATTAACTTGTCATTATCAAAACAGGTTCAAAAACCCTAGTGTCAAAGAGTCAAGCTCCTAATACTAATCTCTTATTTCAAAGAGTCAAGCTCCTAACACTAATCTCAATACAATAAGAATACGTGTGTTAGAATTGAAAGACCAATATGCTTAGAATAAATCTTGGATAACAATAATCTTTTGACTATTAATTACCCATAACAATCTCTCCAGTATTGCTACCTGTATCTCATTATAAGTGTTCTATGTATACTTTTATTTACTATAACTAAACTTAAGCACAACTAATCATTTCTTACCTCTTTAGCTGCAAGGATAAGATCGAAAAAAATCACTAATTTTATATTGAATCTCTAAAGTGACACTTTTTTAAGAGAATGGCGTATTAGAACCCTCTCAAGTTTTTTTTAAAGTGGCAGGGCCTCCCTTTTTCTTTTCCCTTTTTTTTTTAATTGTAAGTGTGATTAGGACTAATCATGGACCAAATTAACACTTTTAAAACTTGAGGGTCGTTATTAAAATATGAAAATCATCATTTCAAATCTTGGGAACTACCTATTTCCCACCCGCGTGTCTCTCTCTCTCCTATCTACCATAACTCCTCACATCACTTCAAACCACAACTTGCACTCAACCAAATTATCTCAACTTCTCCGTCGTTTCTCATGTTTTCATAAAATCTCAAGCAATCCAGCCACCAAATCAATATATTCACAGTGTATTGACCACCAAAAATGTAAATATTATCTTTCTTTTTAAAACTGTGGTGTAAATTTAAAACCTAAGTTTTTTTTTTCGATTTCTTCGTCATGTGTGATTAAAGCTGCTTTAGGTGTGTGTTTTTGAACAGAAGGTATAATATTGTGTGAAAATTGAATGACATTATGTTTTTATATAGGGAAAGAAGTTCTGAACTATAAAAGGGGGTTTTCGCTGTTCTAACAAAATGTTTAGGGTTTTTTATCGTTTTTCCATTTTTGGGCTTTGTGTAACAAATACTGCTTTATTTGTGTGCAAATAGAAGTGATTTGCAGTCATGCGTCGTTTTTTGTTTCAAACATCCTTAAATAGTTCACAAAAATTCATTAGGAGTTAAGAACATCTCATTGGACGTTTATGCTTTTGTGTAACTAAAATTTGTATTGTTTTGCAGAAAAATGGTAAATTTACGCTCAAGAAAACTAACACAGCAGAAAGATGAAGTTGAGCCGAAGAAGTAGCCTACATCCCCCCCAAGAAGGAAATTTCTAAAAGAAAGGCTCCTGAGCCGAAGAAGAAGCCTACTCCTAGTGCTCCTAGGCCTAGTACTCCTCGTTCCGAACGTACTTCTACAGATGTTGAACCTACTCCTAAACGCTCAACAAAAAGGAGAAAATTGGTTGTGGAGAGTGAAAATGAAGAAGAATTAGGCACTTCAAACCAAGGGGAAGCAGGTGTTCAACAAGAGGAAAGCCAAAGCCCAGCACGAAGTTACAATTTAAGTAGATATGGGCAGCCTTTGGAGAGGGCTGCAAATGAGGGTTAAAGAAGAGAGGATTTAAATGACGTCACTCTTGGTGAACTGTTAAAAAGTAACTTTTAGAGGCATGGAGAGGAAGATGGTGATCGTGAGAAATATTCTAAAGAAAAGGAAGACGAAGCAGGTGGAAAATTTGATGAGCGTGAAAGGGATTCTGGAGAAAAAATGAAGATGGTGATGATCTTGGTGAGGATTCTAGAGAAAAAAGAGAAGAAGTATATGAGGCAGGATAGGGTTCAAAAAGCAATAAAAAAAGAAGAAGAGAGGTGGAGAATGAAATTTTAAAAAAAAACTTCTTAAGGGATCATGTAAAAGTAGTTAAAACTGGTGGGATGTTGAAAAGGATACATGTGAAACTGTTGTAGATGAGAAGGAGCATCAGAAGTGAAGGTAGAGGAGCCCCATGGTATAGTTGAATTGAAACTCATGGACTGTTCGGAATATCCATGTGAATGTTCTAACCAACTTTTCTAATGTTCCCAACATCTAGATGAAGACGGGCAACATTCTTCGAGTCATTCTGAACATCCTAACTAAGGTGTTCCAAACGCTTAATAAGTCGTTCAGAACATCTTCACCTATATGTTTCGAACATTTTATTGTTTTCCTATAATGTCATTTATTATTGTTCTAATTCATTTTATTGATTATACTCTAAAATCATGTGCAGTATGAAGAATTTGTCATCTTTATTTGAGGAAGAATGTTGATGAACTCTATACCACATACCTGGTCAACAACCCTGCTTTTTAGTCGAAGATTACTGTTCGATCGACGTTGTCCAGGGGCATGATGGAGTTCAAATCTGTTTTGAAAAGCTTGACTTTGAGAAAAAAGTTTTCTCATAGTTGTTTCGGTCAGTTCTTGCAATTGCCGAATTATTTATTGTTTGGCACAAACAAGGTGCATAACCTCCTCTTGAGAAGGATTCTGTATAATAAGGAGAATGAGGTATGGATTTCCTACAATGGATTGCCAGTATGTTTTGGCCTATCTGAGTTTGCATTGATGACAAGGCTAAATTGTGGTGCTTATCCAACACTAGATTGCTTAGCATAAATGAAAAAGAGGGGGAAGGCATTGTGGAAGTTGGTTGTTAATTTTGCTAAGGAGAAGAAGGAGTCTGAGACGGAAAAGGGGAAGGGAAAGAAGAAGCAAGAGGTGTCACCCTCACCTAGCAAGAGGAAGTTCAATAAGCTCATAATTGAAAAGGAGCCGTTGAAAAAGAAAGTTGTGCCGGGTGCTGACTTGCTTGAATATATCAAGTCTAAAAAAGCACCCAAGAAGTGGTTGTTCAATCTGTGTATGGCATGGTTTGTTCAAACAATTCTTTGTGTGAGGGATTCCAAATATGGGATAGAGGAATGGGTGGTGTGCTTAGCCGCTGATCTTGATGCATTCCATAGTTATTTTTGGGGTAGGATGAGCTATGAATTAACTGTTAGTTATCTGACGAAGCCAATGGAAGACCGTGCGACCAGTTTAAGTCAGACTTACAATCTTTATGGCTTTCCTTGGGCATTCATGACATGGGCTCATGAAGTTATACGCGACTTGAGGCCAAAGGGTTTTCCAACATATCAAGCAATCCCAAGGATGATAAAATAGATTACTGAGAAGGCAGAGAGAGACACAGATAAGATGTTTGAAAAACATGATTATCCTGTAAGTATCCTATTTTCTATTTATCTTATGATGATGTTTCGAACATCTATCTTAGATGTTCATTTCAACACTAAAATGTTCGAAACATCTTACCATGAAACATCTCTCATCGATCTACTTTATTACTCGTAGAAGTTTGGAACATCGATGGTAGATGTTTTAAACATCATTGAGACGTTCAAAGCTTTTTTGTTATTTTGTTCCAAACATCTTACAATAACTTTTTAAACTTTATTTGATATTTTTTTTAATTTTTCTTTGGTATATTAACGGGTTGTTCACCCTTTTCTTATTTCTACTAATGATGAGATGGAGCAAGATTTATTTCAAGATATTATGCCCTTTAATGACGTTGAGGACGAGTTTGTTGATCCTTTGTGCAAAAGCTTGGCAGATGCCACCAGCATTGCTCTTGTTGGTGACAATACAATATCTATTTTTAAGAACAATCTTGTGAACCCTCCAAGACAGGTGGTAGAAAGTAATATGAAAGATGAATATGTGGATGACGAAATTGAGAGGATATTTGGAAGTGATGGGGAATATGATGGGGGAGAAAGTTGAATAGAGAAGTGATGGTTTGCAAGATGTGAATGTTCAAGAGGGAAACAAAGATGATGGTGCTGGTGAATATGATGGTGGAACAAAGCTGATTGGAAACAAAGCTGATGGTATTTCGAGCTCCAGTTGTAGAGGCTGCAAATATGATGAATGAAGCGGATGGAGGGAAGCAATGGAGCAAAAGACTGTGGCTTTTGAGAAACCCAAAGGTGATTCTTCTGGTGGTGATGGATTTGACATCTCCAAATGTAGCAATTGCACATACAAAGATTGTAATCACTGGCGTAGAGGCATGGAGATGGAGATGGCAGCCATGTAGACAATAATTGAAGAGTTGAGAAGCAAAAGAATTATTAAGCCTGCAAAGGTTGTGATATCACCATTCACAGAAGAAAAGAATAGAGGGAAGAAGAAGCAAGATGAAGTTGTTGAGAGGATACCTGTGGATATTTACAAGAAATTAAAGAGGAAGAAAGTGGATGCCCTGAAAGTATTTGTAAAGAAAAAGAGTCCAAAAACAAGTGTATTTCTTGGAATGCTAATGACTCACAAAGATTTCAGATTGCTGGTGGACAAGACAGAGTGGATGTGGGACATTGTAAGCTTATTCTTTTAATGATTTTCTAAACTTCCATTTTGTTGTTCAGAAAAAATTGTATGAGTTCTGAACATCTATCATATGCTTAGAATAAGTCACATATTTCTAACTTCTCACAGATTTCTAGAACATCTAACCTATGTTCTGAACATCAATGTGAGATGTTCAGAACAAAACCGGTCATTCTTACACTCACCTACCCCAATTTATTTTTCTCTCTTATTTGTTTTGCAGTATATTGAAGCTGTGCTGACCATGATGCGGGAGAGGCATCTGAATTACCCCTATCAGTACGATGAGGCTGACATCATTTTTTATCTTACATTTTTGTCAAACATGGCTAAACGCTACATCCAAATGGAAGAATATGCAAAGATAGATAATCTTCCAATGGATCTGTTAATGAAGATGTTTGCGTTTGACGATGATTTTCTTAAGTATGCACATGGAAAGCTGCCCTACCTAGGGGGTAGGTATTGGGCTGGTGCAAAGAGGATCATCACCATCTACAACATCAAGAGTGCCCATTATGTGACGGCGGTGTTTGACATGGTGGAAGCCAAGATTGTGGTGTATGATTGCAATTTGGGTGTTTATGATGATGGCGCCTTCATGAAAGTTATGATGCACATTCTCTACTTGTTCCCAGTCTATGTCAGCAATTCAAAGCTCTTCAAATACTAGGATCCCAAGGTAAAGGAAGGAGACATGTGGGAGTTTGAGAGACTGCCATGAGATCTTTGTCTACAAAATCTAGGTGGCACATTATGTGGAGTGTACTCGTTGATGCACATTGAGCATATACTCACAAACACCCCCATGGACAGAATTTGTGATAATGAGGTAGATGAATGGAGGAAAAGTTTTGCCGTTTGTATCTTTGACGGCAAAATGAATCCTTAATTTGGGTCTGTAATATTTGGATAATTCTTTAAGTTTTATTTTGGTATGTAATTAGGTATGGGTAACTTTTATTTTTTTAGCCAAAAAGTGCATGGCTAATTACTTTTGATGTGCTTATATGAATAACCAATGTTTTATTTTCAATGTGTTTTTGTTATGTTTAATTAGTCGGAATTAAAATAAATATTCAAATATATTGGTCAATTATTCAGCATTCAAACGGAAAATGATAGAGTTATATTTTAATTTTAAAAGATTTACACAAAGACGTTCCAGAACAACTAGTGGTCGTTATGGGCATAACATGGGATGTTCCAAACTTTTACACTTATATTTAAGTGGATTTACACATAGAAGTTCTAGAACGACAATTAGTCATTCCTGACATAACCACTGTTGTTCCAAACTTCTGCAACTCCTACACTTATGTTCTCTAGAACAATGAAAAGATATTCATGATTGATCAGAGATTGAATTGAGACACAAATGGTATGATAATTATTTATAATTCAATCAAACGTACATCATACACATGCCAATACTTTAACATTCAAAATAAAAATGAAATAACATAATAAACATTTAAAATTACAACTAAAATAAACATAAACAATCGAGCTTAGGGTGCATGTGGTGGAGCTTGTGGTGGTGCTTGTGGTGGTGATCCTAGTGGTGTGAAGCATAGAGTGAAATCAATTCTCCTATCAGCAAGCAGCTCTCTAAGCATTCTCTTCACCCTTCTCATGTCCTTCTGTTAATCATAGAAGAAATCCTCGAACTTGTATTACCATCCCCACACTTCAACCCTTAGTTGCTCCAAGACATCGTTAGAATGTTCAAAATCTGAATTTGTTGATGAAGGTGTTCTAGGCCTTGAACTCGATGCTCCTCTTATTGATGCTCCTCTTGTTGTTGGTCGACGAGCCATTTTGAAATGGTGTGATTGTTATTATTTGTTGAATATGGTTTGGAATGGTTTGATTGTGTATTGGGTATTTATAAGAGTAAAATGGGAATCGACGAGTCTGTTTAGATGTGACTTTTGATGCAACTTGTAATCGTTGTGTACTATTCAAACGACGATGCAACTGTTCATTGTAAACGTTGTGCATTTTAAAACTTTGAGATAGTCGTTCAGAACATTCTTGTTTCATTGGAAACGACAGTTTTAAAGCTTCCGGACATATTGTGCTTATGTAATTATGTATGGATAACTTTTGTTTTGTTAGCCAAGAAGTGCATGGCTAATTACTTAATAACAGTTTATATAGAATACCTATATGCTTTATTAGTAGTATGTTTTTGTTATGTCAATTGTTCAGAATTCAAACAAATATTTAAATAATATATATTTATAAATTGTCCAGCATTAAAACTGATAATGATAAGAGTAAGAAATTAATTTTAAATGAGTAACTAAAAGATGTTCCAGAATGACTAAAAGTCGTTCCAGGCATAACAGTTGATGTTCCAAACTTCAAAAACTCGTAAAGGATTAACATAAATGATGTACATAACAACAGATGTTCCAAAGGGATATAATTTATCACTGATGTTCAAGAACCATGCAAACATATTCTTGATTGATCAAAGATTCAGCGCTTTACAAAAGGTATGCTAATTATATTAGCATTCAAACAAAGAAATTACATAATTAACATTCATATAAACATCCAAAATAAAACCAAAATAAACATAAATATTCAAACTTAGGGCGAAGATGGTGATGAGTAGTAGTCAAGGTTATGCAGACCTTTATCAGCAAGTATCCCTTTGAGCATTCTCTTTACCATTCTCATTATTTCTTCATCCTTCTGACGTCCTTTTTGTAGTCATGGAAGAAGTTCTCAAACTTGAACTTCCAACCCCACCCTTCAGCCCTAATTTGTTCCAAAATATCATTCGCCCGTTCAGCATGTGGTGAATCTGGTGCTGCAGCAGTGTTTTACCTTGAAGTGGATGCTCCTCTCGTTCTTGCTCCTCTTGAAGTGGATGGTCGACGATCCATTTCGTAATATTTTAATTGTTGTTGTTAGTTGCTGAATATGGATTGCAATGGTTTGATTGAGTATTTATAGGAGTAAAGTGGTAACCGAAACGTTCGTTTGGAAGTGACTGTTGTAGCCGTTATGTGTATTATAGCCGTTCTGTGTATTTTTCAAAATTTTAGGCGACTATTCATTGTAGCTGTTCTATATTTTTCAAATTTTAAAAGTTATGTTAGGAACTTCATCACATCGTTTGAAACTAATCTAGACTGATGTTCTGAACATATGTCGCTGACTTGGCACAAACTCGTGAACAACACTTATATTGGGCACATGAACAACAGTTATATAGCAACGATAATAAAAAATACCACCCAACATCATTATATATGAGCGTTCATTCTTATTCAAACCAGATTATAAAAACAAATCCAACATTCGTTATATTAAATGTCTAGTAGATCCGTTAATAGTGATAGTGTAGTACCATTTTGTCGATGTGGAGATTATGCGAAGTTAACAACGTCTTGGACTCAAGAAAACCCATGAAGGAGGTTTTATGTGTGCAAATCTGGACAGGTTAGTTGATGGATTTGTAAAATTTTTAGTAGTGTGAAAGTTCTTCAACTCTTGTATTTTTTTTTTTTTTTGTAGGGAAAGGGTTGCAACTACTTCAGATGGCACGATGAAGAGATGCCAGATCAAGTGAAGAGAGTAATATGGGGGTCAACTAAAAAAGCTGAAAGCTGCTGAACAAGAGAGGAAAGAGGCACACTTATGACGCAAAAAGTTGGGTATTGTGGTCGTGCTAATTGTTCTCATATTCTATACTTGGATCAAGTGTTGGTTCATAGTTTAGATTCTATTTATTTGCACTTGTTATGTTTTGTGTAGTAATGATCAATGAAATTTCATTTGAACTTGTTATGTTGTTAAGTAAATTATGATTGTAACTTATGTCGTTCCGCACGAATCAATAAAATTTTCAAACTAATATATATATATGTTCTGAACAATTGTAAAACTGTACGATGAAGATAGTAACAATTAAACAAGAGCGCTCTGAACGACTGCATAAATGCGATATAAATCACTAAGATGTTCGAAACAACTCTATAACAGATGGAACATCGAACATATGTTCCGAACATTAGATAAATACTCTAACTAGTATAATTGGTCATGTATAGTGATAATCATCATCATTTGTCACTCTAACTAGTATAATTGGTTATGTGTACTGATAATCATCATCATTATTTGTCACTCTTACTTGTATTTTTGGTCATGTCTAGTGATTATCACCATCATTTGTCACTCTAACTTATATATTTGGTCATGTCTAGTGATGATCATCATTATTTGTCACTCTAACTTGTATATTTGGTCTTGTCTAGTGATTATCACCATCATTTATCACTCTGACTTGTATTTTTGGTCTTGTCTAGTGATTATCACCATCATTTATCACTGTTACTTATATTTTTGGTCATGCCTAGTGATTATCACCATCATATGTCACTCTAACTTGTATATTTGGTCATGTCTAGTGATGATCATCATCATTTGTCACTCTATCTTGTATATTTGTTCATGTATAGTGATTATCATATTCATTTACCACTCTAACTTGTATATTTGGGCTTGTGTAGTGTTAATCATCATGATTTATTACTCTAACTTGTATATTTGGTCTTGTCTACTGATAATCAACATCATCATTTGTCATTCGAACAGAATCATAGCGTTCCGACCGTTTAGCTAACATGTTGGAACACAAGTTCGATGTTTCGAACGAATTTAGTTTTCGAGTTAGGGTTAGGGTTGGGGCTTGGGGTATGGGGTTTGCGGTCAAGATGTTCCGAACGACATTAAAGATTTTCTTAACTATTCAGAAAATTAAGGAAGAATTTATATTGAGCAGTCGTTCAGAACATCTAATTATAATATCTTAAACGACTTCAATATGTTGCGAACTATAATATCAAATATGTGCACAACATAAATTAGAACTGTAGTAAAGCAAAATAAAATTTAGAGACAACAACATATATTGTACAAGTAGGACAAAAAGTCCATTATACAATTCAAATAACAAGAAATAATCGAAATTGTTCAAACTTTACAAGTAGGACGAAGCGTCCAATTCACAAATTCAATTTGTAGGCTGACTTGTAGCTCCAGTTCCACTACAACCAACAGGGCATGTAGTTATTTTGTGACCATATCTCTTGCAGTTGCCATATCTATTTTTCCTCTTTGGAAGACCTTCACCAATAGACCGAATCTGGTTAACCTTTCTCCTTCCTAGCTTGTTCGGCTTTGGGGGTGGAGGCACTGGATTAATTACCTCATCAAGAGGGACTACCCATGATTCTTCAGGTGGTACTGCATTGACAGGCTCTGCATAAGCAAGGATGTATGCTTGCGTTGTGTAATATCTAGAAGTGTAGTCATAGACTCTACTTTCATATTCATCACCATGCAATTCCCTAATCGCGGCCATAATATGTTTACAAAGTAACTGATCAAGATCAAACTCCCATACACGTACCAGTCCTCTTATGCAGATCAACTTCTGCCTCAAACCCTGGACTAATGATTTCAAAACCATAAGTAACCTTCCTGGAGATATCTAGCTTATCTCTCAACTCAGTACTCTTCCTTATTTTAGTTTCAATGTCTTGGACACATATGTTTGGGTGGTTGAGTAACTCCATAGCCCTCGTGTGGAATTTTGCTGCAAAGTTCCTACCTATATCTTTAAAGAGGGCAGCAATGAGGTATTCTCTTTGATCCTTCAACATGGAATTAATGGACTTAGCTATGTTTGATGTCATAATTGCAAACCTATATAAAAATCAACTATTAAAATAATCAAACATATGTTCCAAATATTAAAACAAACATTCAGAACGACCGGAAAGATGTTTGGAACATCATAAAGGAAAAAAGTAAATATAATAATAGATGTTCAAGACATCTCTAGGATGTTCGAAATACGAAGGACGTTTGGAACAGAATAGCAGAAAAACACGACGTTATTGATAGTTTACCTATTTCCTGGAAAATGTAATCTGGTCCATCTATGATAGCCAACAACATTTTCAAGATAATCACCTACCCTTTAATCAATATTTCTGATATAATCCATAGCATCATTGAACTCCTCTACCCAGTATGCCTTTGCTGCAGTGTAATATTTATGAAGATCTGATCCAAACTAAAACTTTGTGCAGATGTTTTCACCAAGGTGCCTCATGCAAACTCCATAGTGAGCAGAAGGATACAGTTGGGAGACCATCTTCGCGATGCTCGGATGTCTATCCGAAATAATGGACAACTCTTCACTATCTGGGACTGTGGTGAGTAATTATTCAAAAAAGTACTCATATGAGGCATCACACTCTTTTTCTACAACACAAAAAGCAATATGGTAGATGTGAGTCATTGAATCCTGAGCAAAAGCTGACAACAACACCTCTCCATACTCGCTAGACAAATGTGTACCGTCAATGGCTAGGACTTTTCTCACGTAAGTGATCGACGCTTCATAAGAGAGAAAAAAATACAAGAACTTCCCAGTGCTAGAAAGCCTCAAATCTGTCTTACTTCCTGAATTCTTACTCCTAACCATATAAGTATATGCATTTAGAATTTCAATACCTTTCTCATGTGTTCCCCGTGTCAAAGCCTTTGCAAATTGACAGCCCCTAAGACACTTCCAGTAGCTAACCTGACAACCTAAATCGGTGTTAAAGGACTCCCTGATAGCTTTTGTGGTTGGACCTTTTCCATTTATATATTTATTCTTCATGAACTCACCAATTATCTCGGCAGAGGCATGTGAATTATGATTAGAATGACACCGCATGTGTGCAAGTTATTGTAAACGGTAATGTAAAACCTATCATTACTTTTATACCTCATTGCTCTTATCCACCACTTGTAATTCACATCTATACATCTAGCATTAAAAATCTTTACCGTATTCTTCAATGCTTTGTAATTAAAACGATGTTTAACTGCAGCACACTTCAATTGGGTGACCAATTCTTTCTTATTGGTGAAAGTCATACATGTTTCAAAACCTGTGCCATTGAATAAGTGAAATTTCGCCTGGCTACTTTGTGTTGGAACCACAGGGGTATGGGTATACATGGCAAGATCCTCCTCTACATGTTTTTCTTCGCTTCCTATGTCTTCTTCTACGCCTCCTTTGTCTTCTTCTACTTTCAGGTACGTCATCCAATCGCTGACTAAATTCATGCCATCCACTATTTGGTATTTCTTGGTCATTAGAACCAACACATTCCTCCGGCCTAGAAACCACATTTACCCTTAGAGTGGGCCTAGCACCATTACGATCAACATCAGATATAAAGATGTACATCACCATCATTTTTTATTGTAACGGGAGGAGTCTTTTGATTTACGGCAATACGCTCTTATCCCCTAACTTTCGATTATTTCATTAAGTAGAACATCATACATAATATCTCTGGGCACAAGAATGGGTCTTGACTCTTTCACCTTCAGAACCCAAGCATAACATTTAGAATGCTCCACCCATTCACCTTGATAATTAACTCCTAATATAACCTCACCCGTAGATGGTCACCCGTAATAAATTGGAATGACCAATTATAAGTATCAAATTGATAATATTCATACAAGATGTTCCGAACTTCCACGTTATATTTGTATTTTGGAACATCGTATGTAGAAGTTCTGAACATCTAAATGCAGTTTTCATTCATAAATGCAAGATGTTCCAAATTTCTAAAAAGACGCTCCAAACATCCTGCTAGGGTGTTCCGAACATTTGAAGAGAAAAATTCAATATTTATATACCATGTGTAAAATGCTAACAAGATGTTTGGAATTACTGTTACGACCATAGGAACGTCTAAAAAGATGTTTGGAATTGCTGGCAGGATGTTCTGAGAACATGCATTCGAATCAACCTTAAATCAAGAAAAAACAGGTAAAAGCATGTTTAAAGTTAGTACACTTACGGGAAATGACTGAATGGATAAGATTACAATTAGAGGAACAAGATTTCTCCTTTATTGGATAAGAAACGAGCAACTTTGGCAGATTTAACTAAATGCAGTCAACTCAAATGTAGGTGGTCTGAGCTTGTATTTCTTAAAAGTGGAGATGATATATGTGGAGGACAAGATTATTTCGATGTAGGAAGAAGCCCCGCAATGCAGCTATGGTGGAATTTTGAGCGGAAAATGGAATGGTGAAAATGGAGGGAAAAACGGGGGAGAGGAGAGAGAGGAAAGGCTGCGTAAATCTAGGTTTATGGCCAAATTTGGCAAAAAAATGGTCTTTTAGACTTGGACCATTGTGTAACATAAAAAATTTTGGAGTGAGAAGGTTAGGTAGTTACAAGATTTTAATGCCATTAATGATTAGAGGAAACTTGAGTTTTTTTCCATTAAAAAAAACGTTAAGGGTCATGCCATGCCAATCCCCCCACTTATTTGGGAACAAATAAAAAGAGAAAAATAGGTACTTAATAAAGTACGGAGGTAGTATTAATTAGGAGTATTATATAAACATAAAAATGCAGTATTGCACCGGCATAACTAAAATGTGAAGCAAACAACCCCCAAGTTATTGAGAAACACTTCTGTGAGAACTGAGGCGCAACTAAGCTTGAAAGTGATCATCATTCTTCATTCAAGTGTTTATACTCTTGAGTCCCACTCAGGGTAGCCACTATGCAGTTTTGTTTGAATCCTGCACACGATCGAGCCAACTGGTAATTGAAGTTTTCACTTTTTCTTTTCATTGCCATAGTGGGAAACTATAATTCTCATAATAGGAAAGAACAGTTTAGTACTATAAAGACATGTCTTTGTCAATAATTCAATAAGAGAAAAAATGTGGATGGGGCAAAGCAAGGAACTGAATAAAGTAGTGAGATGCAAAGGGATATTGGATTGTCATTTCTTGTTATTTGCATGTACCTCCACCCCTTAGTGTTTTCCGCATCAATTGGGATTTTGCCTCTTGCGCCGCATTTTTTAAGAAGAAGAACAAGGCATAACTTGATTTTGCTGCACTACAAGTACAACTCTTTCTTATGTCCTAATCTTCTTGTGTCATTATTACCTGTGCTTTCAAATGCTACATGTATCCAAGAATTGAACCTTATGCGTTCGAGATGACACTGAACCATTGACTATTTAAGTTATTGCGTTTGATACTTAATATATTTACATATTCAGTAGATTTACCACGTACATCTGCCCATGTACATGTGTTTGAAACGATACAAGTCATTTTCTGGTGTTTAATATTTAATAGTAGTAAATATGTTTCTTGAAAAATATATTTTACTCATGCAATTATGAAAAATGACTCTTGTTGTACCAAACCCATAGTAGTGCATTTATTATCTTATTAGATACATGATGATCGTTATTCTGACAAACTATGTGATTTTTTTGTCACTTTTGTTTCTTTTCCTTATTGGTTGTTTTAAAGTTTAGGATAAGAAGAAATTCAAATGCTTGGTTATCAGGAAAACTTTTTGTTCCATTACTGCTCAACATATTAGTTCTATTTGAAAGTGATAGACTGAATTTTAACCACTACCAAGGGCACCCTTGATAAGAGATCTCTGGTTCGGAGTATGAGAACGAAGAGGAGCCTAGAATGAGGTGGGATGGATGGTATCCCTCCCCTTAACTTGAAGTCTCGGGTTTAAGCCTCAGGAATGGAGAAATGATATTGTGGCCCCCTTAATGAGCCTTTCACCGCACTGGCCTGGATTAGTCGGGCCGGCAAGTTTCGGATACCAGATAGCTATTACCAAAAAGAAGACGAACTTTAACCAACCATTCAACAACATTTAATGTAATTTTATGCAATTGATTTGCATTATTCAGTAATGTCACTAACTACTATGCATCTATAAGAATTAAGATCAGAATAACCCATGATTGGTCCTTGATGCTCCCACAAAGAAGTTTGTTAAGGTGTTCTAGAGGCCCTAAACAGAAATTGAATGTGAACCGAACTGTCTATATTGCTATTATAAAAGTATATCACCATTCACCAAGAAAGCATGATACAAAGAAAAGGAAAGGCACTAATTTAGTGATCTAAACAGGTGCTGTCTTTATGTGGTCAATGCACTTGTAGAACTCATTAGTTTATTGCAGTCTTGTTGTTTCAGAGACCCCACAGAGATATTCTTAAATCTTGTTGTGTGCACCAGTTATTGCTTTCAAGATCTCCTTTCACTCTTCTTTTTGCTGGGATGAAAGATGAATCTGTTGTTTGCTTCATTTTACACTAAGCATGTTTATTCTCTTCAAAATGTTACAGATGCATTCTTCCAAACATTTGAATCTTCCTAAGTCAGTTATGTAAAACATTGCCTGAGTGGTACTAAGTGGAACTTTTGGTGTATATGATCAAAATGTGGCAATGGGAGCATACTCTAAACCTAACATTATTACTATATTGTTGGGGTAAAAACCCTTCTACTTTGCTCTTGAAATGGTCCCCTCCGCACGTCTTCATCTTACACGACTGAGTGCTAGATAAGCAACTAGCCGGTATCCCACTAGCATTAGAGCCATGATAAATACATCCATCCACATATTGTTCAGGCCTATTGATTTTATGGCTGGAAAATCTGCAACTTGGCAATAGACTCCTTTTGAACACTCATAGTAGTCATTGTCATTGTATTGTACCCCTAGAAGCAACTTGTAGCAGTAGTAGCTGTAGCTCAAGTATTTTAACCAGACTATGAAAGGGGGAATCTGCTGAATGTAATATCCTCCAGCAATTAGGAAGACTAAGGTTGTGACTGATGCTAAGGTAGTGGCCTCTTTCACATTCATGAGCATGGCACCATAAGCTAGTCCGAGACTCTGCGCGACGAGTACGCTGTAAAGGACAACTAGAAGAGATAGGATGAAGGTGGCAGGGTTGGCTTTGAGACCACCCATCCAATAAAGGATGAAAGTAAATGCTGTTGGTAGTGCCAGTTCTAAGGCAGATCCCCCACAGTTTTAGCTAGAAAATACGATGAGAGTCGGTACATTCCTGATGATCTCTCTTTGATAAGCATCCTTCTTTCTTGTGGAAAAGTGAAAACTGCATTGTAAAGTGGATAGAAGCCCCAGAATACCGCGAAGAAGAATAACATTGCAATCTGCACCAGGAAGTCAAATATCAATATCATAATTAGCAATTGCATTTTGCTACTCTATTGTTGTTGTGAAATGTGGTAAGATCAGCTTGTTTAAACTAATGCAGTAACTTAGAAATGGTTTTATATCCAAAGACAATATTATGTTGACTAAAAATAAGCCAGCTCTTCTGTTATTAGAGCTGCCTAGTGTAGATTGAAACTTATCTTCTTCCTAAATAATTAGCATAAATGGACACTAAAGTTCTTACTCTGTCTGTAATGTGAGATGTTGGAGTATGCCACCATAACAATCCTGCAAGAAATGCTACACTTATAACTTGGAAGATTCTAAGCCTGTTGAAGGTCTCGTATCTTCGCTCCTTTAGCCCCCTTAGTAGCAGTACTTTAAATTGATGGCCCCAACTTGTGCACCATTGCTCTGAGTTCACACCATTTCCTGCATGAGTAAAGCACGGTAGAGCTGTAATTAGTCACCGATTAGAGGTAGATGAACAATTTGAATTCAATTAAAACCATCCCTTTCTTCACGTTGAATTGGAAACTTACTTGTAGAAACATCCTTTGTGTAACTGTAGTTATTGGTGTCTAAACTGCATAGCTCAGTTTTTAGCCTTGTTGAAATGTTCTTGTCATAAGCAGACATTAAAGCTTCTCTCACAGATTTCTTCTCCTGTTCAGTATTGTCTCCTTGTTCAAATGCATGCTTGGATTCAGGTCCAATTCCTGAATATTTAAAGTTAGATGTTAAACATATGCATACCATGTACACAACTTTTAAATGTATCTGTTTAACCTTAAACTTTTGGAAATCATTTGCCCCTCTTTATACAGTATTTGGTCAAAAAGGAAAAGAAAAGAGACGAATTTAGATTGAGATTTATTGATTAAATAGTTGGACAACTTATTAAGTGGATTCTCTTTTTGCTCTACTTACATAAAGGTGCAATAATTACCATTGCTTATCACCAAGTCTAATGACTAATCTGACTTTATGTATGTGAGACCATAAGAATGAACAAAATAAATGAGGAAACTATGGACCTTAAATAGTAAAGTTTCTTGAGATGATATTAATGTGATTAAGTCATTAGAAAAGCTAGAATTACCATTGGCGAGATCGAGCAAGAGATCAGCAGGATTGATAGTGATAGATGTCGAAAAACCAACAGAGGAGAAGTACTCCAAGGCAGTTGATGCAGGACCATAGTAGATAGGGCAGCCTTCAGAAAGCAAGACTACTTTATCAAACATATGGTAAAGCCTGCTGGATGGCTGGTGGATTGTGGTGATCACGGTTCGGCCACCGTTCGCCAGGCGCTTAACTGTGGTTAGGATTCTCAGAGCTGTAGTAGAATCCAAACCAGAAGTGGGCTCATCTAGCAGTAGTAAACTTGGATTAATTAGCATTTCCTGACCTATACTGACCCTTTTTTTCTCCCCACCTGATATCCCTCTAAATAATGGTCCACCTATCATGCTGTTTCGACACTTGTTTAGTCCAAGCTCTGTAATAACATGCTCCACATGCCTTTCTTTTTCCTCTCTACTAAGGCTTTGAGGAAGCCTCAGCAGAGCTGTGAAGAGGAGAGTTTCTGTTACAGTTAGATGAGGATATAGGATATCGTCTTGTGCCACAAATCCAGTACGACGTTTGATAGCTCCTGAGAATGGCTGGCTGTTGTATGTAATTTTCCCTGATAATTTACCCGAAAGGCGTCCTCCTAAAGCTGTTAGGAGGGTAGTTTTTCCACTACCTGATGGACCTAACATTGCTAGCATCTCCCCTGGGCACACAATACCTGTCACTCCATTTAGTATTGTCTTCTCTTTTGTGGTTGATGGTCCTCCACAACACATTCCTTTTGTTTCTAGCTTAATCTTGTAGACAATCTCTTCAAACTGCATAACATATTGAATACATCAGCAAAACTGAATTATTAAGTATATATGATCTGCATAGAATAATTTACTCGTGTTTGACAAATAAGGAAAGAATATATATTATGACTCAATTTTACTAGTTAGAAGTGAAGTGAACTTGCTTTTTCTGCCTATGCATGTAACTACAGGTCTTTTTATGTGTGTGTGTGAAGCAGAGTAAGATAGAAAAAGGAACCTTCAGAGTTATGGGAAACAAGGTCCTTTGTAGAAAAGACTCTGAGTTCATCTCGCTCGCCGATGAATTAGGTGGAGCAGCAGCCATCAATTCTGTGCCACAGTTTTCTGGTTTTGGTGCTACACAGTGAAGAGGCATTGGCCAATTACTACTGTGTTTGGTTTTAGTAGTGTGTGTTTCTTGGCTGACTAGTGACTGAATGGGGAAAACTTAGAAGCAGAGAGAAGTTAAAGAGTTGCTTTTAACTTGAGTTTCCCAAAGAGAACTGAAGAACCATATAAATATATAAACAAGAGTGAAATACACAGAAACCAGTATCTATTGTTTGTGTTAAAGTTTCCATGATGTAGGCCTATCTCTCCCTTTCTTTTTTGTTTGTGGGTTCCCACCTTTTTCTCTTAAAGTAATGTAACACTTGCACTTAATCAAATTATTTAAACTATCTCCTTTCATTTTCGTTCTTCCTCTTAATGATACCCTCTATCATGTTAGCATTCCCTTTCTCTCACTCTCTCTCTCTCACTCATATCAAGTGATTGTTCTTTCTTTCTCAGTGTAGACTGAATTTTTTATTTACAGTTATCTGGCCTAAAGCCGCACTAATTTTAAACAACGGGTAGAAACCGTTCGCAAAAAAAAATTGTGAGAGCGCTGTTTTAATGGTACCATTTGGCGAGTTGGATTTCGTTAGGCTTTGTGAATTCTGGAATTTTCCATAAACTCACGTAGTAAATATATACTGGGGGGGCTTAAATTCCTGAAGGACAATGAATACGTCGCTGAGTTTTTGTTTCCTGCAATTTTCCAAGCCGGTCACACTAGCTAGTAGATCTCTTTAGCATAGCCAAAAGGGTTCATAGATAATTCATTATGCAGCCTCACTTCCAACAAGAACAAGTGGGCTATGAGAAACATGCCACTGAACAAGTCATTTTTCACTTGCCTTGCATCTCTCTGACTGAAAAAGAGAAAAGCTCTATTTGATTTAGACATTAATTATCTATATTATAATTTTTTCAAGCAAGTTGCAATATAAGAAAATCAAAACCTAATGTGGCAGTACCCTAGGAATCAAGGATTTTGTAGGCAAATTTTGTCGGCTTTGTGCCTTTCCACTTTGTGTTATTTTATCTCCATCTCGTGTTATACTTATATACACTATAGTGTAATATACGATCAGTGTATTTTTTATGCACGTACGTTGTGTATACTAATGTAACTTATCTTAAAGGTTACTAGTTAATCTACTTTTATATATATATATATATATATATATGTTACCTATAGTTATTTTTGAGGTGAGTTCCTAGTGTAAATTTTTCGTACACTGTCAATATAGAAGTTAACCTCTTTTGTCCTATTCATTTGCATTCCTCACTTGAAAGTTTTATTTACTTGTTAGTAGACAGTGATAGTGCTTCCCACCTTTAACTTAATAAAGCTCTACTATTATTTTTGGACTTTTTAAAGTTTTCTGCAAATGGGTTCTTACATTATCTGCATGTCAATTCTTGTGCATATGCAGCACCTTCAATTTTTTTTTTTTTTTTTTTTTTTTTTTTTTTTTTTTTTGCGGGGGTTTTGTTGGGGGGGGGGGGGGTGTTAGTTAGGAGTAGTTGTTTTTACCATGTCATGCATTCCTCTTTTTTGCCCCTCTCTTTTGCTATTTTATGTTAAGCATCGTAGGATCTACCAAAGTTATGACTTTAGAACCCACCATGAAAATGGATCAATTCATTTAAGCCTAAGCACCTTATGATGATATGTTTTATTAATGCACACTGAAAATTTGATTAATGTTTGATGCTCTTCAACTGATGGAATTCGTAATGTAAGGTCACAGATTAGTAAGAAAAGCAAAAAGATGTCACCTTTCTGTTCTCAAATGTTTAGAAAATTGTGAAGGGTCGTCGATGACTTAGCTATTGAGCTCAAATATAGAAATATAGTTAGTAAATATTCATATACTCGATTTCCAATTGTTTAAAGTTGAGATGTAATTATTGTAAATATCGTAAGATAACTCACAATATAAAGAAGACTCGGGTAAAATAGCAATGATTTGCAGGTTTATTTTTTATTTTTAAAAAAGAACTAACCTTTAAGAAACGGAAAATAAAAGACTTATTTTGGTGAATTTTCGGTGGGGATTGATGCAAAGTGTACATTGCAGGAAATAATATTTTGGGTTATCTGAAAATAGACTAATATGACTAAGCTGAAGCTTAAGTGGTGGCTTTTGTACATGACCGTACATTGTTGTATGAACAGAATAATTTTTTTGAGCTAGAAATATATCTTATAGTATATTTTATTGAACTCTTATTAGATACTTTTGTTAAGTAATGATGAATGTAGTTGGCATGCACATTCGGCTTTTCCATTAATATTAAACGTAATCCTTGAATTTCTGTTTGGCTACATGTAAAATAATTAGTTGAACATCATCGATGTATTAATTTGCTTCCTCAATCTTTCATGAATGACATATATATTATCATATAGCTGCATTATATTGTTGGTGTAGGATATACATTATTATATTTCTTCTTTGAACAATATTATACATTCATATTCAAAAAACACTTTAATTTCCTTCTACTTCATACATACAATCGATTCATCTAATTAAAACTGTCCACCTCAAAAATCCAACAATTGGAAGAAACTTTAGGAAAAGAAATCTAAACATGGGTAGTAATTGATCTTCTTGGAAAGCAAGATTAATTACGGACTAATTATAGTCTATTTGGCGAAGCTATTGGAAGTTCAAAAACATTTGTGTTTTCATAAAAAAAATAACTTATTTCGTAAAATGTAGCTCAATGCACTCGATACATCTTTGTGGTGGCCATGGAAGTTGGAACATAAAGGATATATTATGTTTATTAGGACATGCTTTATACGAGAATAAAGAGAAAGTGAGAGCATATATCGATATAAGATTTAAGTGTAACAAGTGCAGATTAAGTCTACGCTAATTTGCTACTGTTTTCTCATGGACTTTTCTATGATAATTTTAGAAAATTGAAGAATCCCTAATCCAAACTTGTGGTGCAGTAGTCGCTTTCTAGTTAAAAATCAGAGGATATACATGCCACTCGTGGGGAGCATTTATGCTTCTCTCCAGAAGCAATACAATAACATTTCAATTAAACAAAGCCACCCACATATTAAGCAAATAAAAAGTGAAACCCTATGAGCTTCTTTTTCCTTGTAAAGACATGAATTGATTCTTATATTCCCTTAGCCCCTTGTAAGATTTTCTTTAGACCGTAGTTTTCAACATTCGTATCCTGGAAATTTGAAATTGCCTTACGTGAGAATGGAGAAAATCTTAATAAGGAATGTACTGTTTTTTTTAAAAAAAATAAATAAATTAAAACCTCCTTGAGATGAAGGGGAGATTGGCACAAGTAAAATACGTTAGTTATAACTAAAACCTAAATTGAAGCATCTTTAGGGAGTGTTGTTTCCCCTTTTAATAATCCATACATAACGTGAATTCTAATAATTAGTTGGATCAATGAGAACTGAATATGGGGTGATTATTTAAAATAATATTTGTTGTCACCATATTCTTAATTAATTGTTCAGATGTCATTTCTGTAATATTCATTAGAAGTTGATAACTAAAGTTGATGAAAATTATTAAACAACTACATAAATTTGGATAGCTTAGATACCATTAAGGGGGAAAAAATTAAACCTGAAATTTTATTATGGTTTATGCCTCTTTTGCCCTCGTAAATTTTGAGAAAATTAGACTATTTAGTAGTTTTGCTAGGACATAAGAAAATAGGGTGCAAATTACCAAGATATGATGTAATACGAAGAACCCTATCAGAATCCATCACTACTAAAAAAAACTGAATCTGCGACCACCAAATCGGTCGCCGATCGGTCGCCAGGTCGACCGATCGGCGACCGATACGGGTAGTCGGAAAATCCATGGTAGCAAATAGCCCTGCGACCGAAAATCGGTCGATGTTTCGACCACCATGCGACCGAATTTCGGTCGCACAATAGCTCACATACAGTGACCAACTATGCGACCGATTTTCGGTCGCACATCTTAGTGCGACCGAAAATCGGTCGCATACTTGGTCTCATTTGTGGGAATTAATGGTGACCAAGTATGCGACCGAAATTCGGTCGCACAGAATGTGCGACCGAAAATCGGTCGCATACATGGTCTCTGTTGTGACCGCTATGCGACCGAAAATCGGTCGCCAAACCTGTAAAAACCTGCAATAAAAAACCTGCAATCAGGCACATCGCAACAGCAAAAACCAGCACCTGGACAGCAATAAACAGTAATAAACAGCAATAAAACAGCAATTTATCAACTAAGTATGCACGTCACAATCAGCAAATGATATTACATAAATCATATTGTGTGTTTATGTACATTACAGTAAGTAATTAATAATAAACTACAAAGTACAAATTGGTTCAATCAACTTCATCATCCGATTCATAGTGGCTAGCAATATCATCCTCGGACGGCTCGTCACTATCTATGTTTTCATCAGCCTCGCAAGCCCTTGAAGTTCCTTCTCCAAAACTAGCCGGGTTTTTTGCACGACTAAATTCAGATGCAGCCACCGGGTCATAGGTCCCATCAATATGGCGCAAATTGTCTGCAAGTTCATTATCCGCTACCAATGGAACAGATGACACCTCATTCTGGTATGCAACATCTAACCTATCAGGTACTTCAATTAATCCCACCGGTTTTCCCTTTAGAACCGCCCACCACTTGGATTTGGCCTTTGCTTTTGATGCGTTCTTCGTCCGAGGGTAAGGAACAAACCACACTTGTTTTACATTCTGTGCAATGATGAAAGGATCATAGTTTCCATATGACCTTCTATGATTAACCTCAACTAGCTTTGAACTCGGATCAACCCGCGTACCCCTGCTACCTGGATCAAACCACTTGCACTTGAAGAGAACCAATCTTTTCTGAGGCCATCCAACTCTATACTCAACCTCTAAGATCTCCTCAATCACTCCGTAGAAGTCAGATTCGGCCCCTTGGTCACCAGTTCCAGCACTCACGGACACACCGCTGTTGTAGGTTTTTTTACCCTCTGACCAGCTGTGTGTATGAAACTTGTACCCATTTACGAAGTATGTATTCATCTTTTTATACTCGTAATATGGGCCATGACATATATGTCTCAAAAAATCAAACTTGATGTCATTCACCGGATTGTTTACCTATATTAAAATTAAATGGATTAGAGTAAATTAACCAGAGTTTGATGACGGTAGTAATGTTTTTAAATCAAAGGAAAAATATATGAGTTTCCATAACACTTACAAATGCCGTAAACCAGTCTGTAAAATGATCAATGACTGCATGTGGACCAAATTCAGCAACAAAGTGACTGCGTTATGTAACGAACTACTTTACATTAGAAAGAATACTTATGTTAGTCACAATTTAGTGGTTACCATTAAAATAAAACATACTTGTAATAAGGAGTGACTTCGGGACAGTTCAACAACACATGTGTTGTAGCTGCTTTCCTATCCGTATCAGTGAACTGGTATTTTCTGGATGATAATGTACTTCCCCTTCCTGGTTGATTGAATATGGAGAATGCTGGGTAATTGGGATCATTATTATCTCCCACATCATGCCGATCCGGCCTAGTGCGCATACAGGGAACATCCTTGTCGAAGTAGTATGAGCAAAAATGTGAAGTTTCTCTTGACAAATATGCCTGGCATATCGATCCCTCGATTTGTCCTCTGTTCTTCACATCCCGCTTACACTTACCAATAATTCTACAAAAAAAATAATCTGTTAGTACAAATATGTTGCGTAAAATAAATAGTACTTGAATAAGAAACGGAAGCTTACCTCTCGAAAGGGTACATCCATCTGCAGTGCACTGGGCCTCCTAGCCGAGCCTCTTCAGCGAGGTGAACCGGTAGATGCTCCATCACATTAAAGAAGCCGGGTGGAAAGATCTTTGACAGCTTAGACAATACAACAGGAAAGTTCTGTTCCAACAAGTTCAAACTCTCTTCCTTCAAAGTCTTGCTGCAAAGCTCTTTAAAAAAAACCCTGTCTCTGTTATTGGTTTCAAAACTTTATCTGGCAACCCATTGAATGCAATTGACATCAAGTTTTCCATAAAAATGTGACAGTCGTGGCTCTTCATGTGATGGAGTTTTAAGCCACTCATATCAATAAGGCAAGTCCCAGAAAATGCTCTTCTTGGTCCAATTATGTTCGACCCCAAAACCAGGTGTTTTAGTTTGCAAGTTTTCTGTTACCTTTGGAAGGTCCTTAACCCTGTTCCATATCTCTATCCCTGTTAACCTGCGAGGAGGCTCCTCATAATCAACCTGATTCTTCATGAATGCATTTGTATTATTCCTAAAAGGGTGCTCCATTGGCAAGAATCTACGGCAGCAGTCAAACCATGTCACTTTACCTCCATTTTTCAATGTGAAGGCCTTTGTATCTTCCATACAGTATGGGCACGCTAGCTTCCCTGCAGTGGACCAGCCAGACAACATCCCATAAGCTGGAAAGTCATTTATGGTCCACATCAAAGAAGCATGCATTTGGAAGTTCTGCTTCATTGATACATCGTAGGTTTCAACTCCTTCATGCCAAAGTGTCTGCAATTCATCAATCAAAGGCTGCAAATAAACATCAATACGAGTTTTCGGGTTATGTGGACCAGGTATTATACAATTCAAAAAAAGATATGGACTGGTCATGCACATTCCGGGAGGCAGGTTGTATGGTGTGACAAATACGGGCCAACAAGAATATGGCGTGGACGAGACATCAAAAGGGGTAAAGCCATCGGAACACAGCCCCAACCTTACATTCCTCGGCTCGCTAGCAAATGACGGATACACTTGATCAAAGTGTTTCCATGCCTCACCATCTGAGGGGTGTGATAGAATACCCGCCTGCCTGGTCCGCTCATGATGCCACCTCATATGAGGAGCAGAATTCATGGAAGCATACAACCTCTTCAACCTGGGTATAAGCGGCAAGTAATGCATCCACTTAACAGGTTTCGGCTTCTTTTTTTGATTTTTTTCGGGCTTGTATCGAGGCTCCTCACAAAATCTACATTGCACGAGCTCTGCATCATCCTTGTAATATAGCATGCACCCATTAACACAGCAATGAATCTTATGAGAAGTAAGGCCTAATGAGGAAACCAACTTCTTTGTGAAGTAATAAGAAGTTGGTAAGTCCATGTTAGCCGGCTTTAGTTCATTCATAAGGCCTATGATGGAATCCATGGCAGCTTGAGAAATACTATAATCTGATTTGATATTCTGCAATCTGACAGCAACAGACAACTTGGAATGTAACGAGCCCTCATGGAATGGACGACTTGCTTCCTCCAACATTTTATAGAATTCACTTGCCTCGGCATTTGGAATGTGCTCAGTGTTAGGCTGTGATGTACCCGGCTGCATGGGATCATCATCCGGGTACATACCAAAAGCATCACGAACCATATCATCCATTCTATAATCATTACGGTCTGGTTCCAAAACCGGAGAACTAGTAGTGCCATGAATATTTTGAAGCATTTGAATGTGACCCTGCAAATCCCACGGCTCTCCATGATAACGCCAAATATAGTAATCTGGCATAAACCCCCTTTCTAACAGATGCACTTGCACGGTCGTCATATCTTGGATGGTGCAACATTTGCACTTTATGCATGGGCACTTAATTGTACCAAACCTTATAAAAGGTTCGGTTGTTTTTGCTAAAGCAACAAATTCCTTAAGACCCTCTTCAAATTCAGGCCTTATCCCCCGCCGACCGGGGAAAAGTCTATTGTCCATCCACAAACGACGTGCATTAAAGTCCATATCTACACAAAAATTGCCAAATTGAGAACAATCCCAACATATCCCAACAATAACAATAATTAATCCCAATAATCACAACCCTATATTTAAAGTTCATCAACCCAAAACAACTTACTCGACATCACATTATATATAATAAACTATTATAACTAACAACTACCATGTTAACAACATATATAGGCTCTCCATTATTTATAAATATATATATAATTAAATTCGGATTATTAAACCAAAAAAAAAAATTACCTCTACTTTGTATTGGATCCAATGGGAAGAAAGTATGAGTTACCAATGTGCTATCCACCCAAAAACTACAAAAAAAGTGAATTAAAAAGTCATTATATGAGTTTTTAAAAAAATAACAAAAATTACTAAAAAATGAAATTTACCTTGAATTTGTAGGTTTAGATCGTGTTAAATGTTAATATGGAGGTAATAGAGTAGTAATTTAAAGTTATATGGGGTTTATAATGGTGGGAAGTTGATTATGGGGTGGAGGGGGTTCGGTTTTTAGGGATTGGGTGGGTTTTGGGAATTTTGAAATGGGGAAGAAAGGGGTTCTGCCCCGTTTTTAGTTACAGTTATGCGACCGACATGCGACCGATTGTCGGTCGCATAGCTGTGACTAATTTTTCAGAGACCGATGTGCGACCGAAATTCGGTCGCCACTTTTTTTTCGTTGAATGTGCGACCGATTTTCGGTCGCCACTTTTTTTTCGTTGAATGTGCGACCGAAAATCGGTCGCACAACTGTGGAGACCGAAATTCGGTCGCATGATGGTGGTCGCAGATTCAGTTTTTTTTAGTAGTGCATATAAATAACTGTTAATTAGAATTATGTTAGACTAAAAATCAGTTTGTACTATAAATTGTAACTCTCTTATTTTATTAAAATTAGTATTCATTTGATTTGAATCTCGGAAAGAGTATCAACACTTCAAGATATATAAGCCTTGCGATTTCAAATTGTTTACTTCGTACGTATAGTAGGCAAAAGGGATTTTCTTCCACTAGCCCATTGCTTTTTTGACATATTTTAGATATTCTTTCTTGCTTTCACACTTTTATCTTGAGCCCCATGTTGCATGGGAGAAGAGATTCTTTTGCCCCCCTTTTTTCCCTATAGCATCCATGCCTAAAATCAATTTGATCATTGATAACCATTCAGTGTTGAAATATACATTCTCGATATATCTGCAACTTTTCTAAACGTCTTATTATGTCATTCTTGTCGAGAATTTCATTTTATTAACCTTACAACTTTTGAGTGTAACTTCTAAACATGATTATGTACACTAAAAGGTCATTTAACAGGTATTTCGGGCAATTCTCCATACTATACGGCTAGATGGGCTTTATAATAAAACAAGTAACATGTCGATGAATATAATTCAAATCCTAAACTTTTTTAAGTCACGTTGAGAAAGATCTTCATAGACTAGGTCTCTTCCCTCTGGTCCATCTCAGAGCATCTAAATTTGCTAGACCTTCTTTCCTTTGATTACTACATACGGATTATCTGATTTATTCTTGCCATCGTGTTATATATATTATCTCCTGCAATTAGTTCTTCTACCTTCTCATATGTTATACCTTTGAACTGTCGTTGTCTTGTTTAATTTACTGATTCATAAAAAATCATTTGGTGGATAGACCTCGATTCCAATTTTGGACCATTGCTCATATAAGACTAAAAGCTACTATAGCCTAATAGATTGTACCATTCTTCTGTATTTCCCAAAAATGTATCAGGTTTTACAATTAAATTTATATTTAGTTGAGTCTAAGGCGACCGTTTTATATCTTAATTCAATCGATTGATAAGCAATTTACGTGAGTGAGTCGATCGATATCAAGCGTTTCGACTCGGAAATAATTCTAATATCGATGTCAAAGAGATAGATTCAATGTCAAGTATCTCTGAATGATGCCAAATCGAAGTAAAAAATTCGAATGCAAGTACCAACAAATAAATTCGAAGCAAAGAACAGACTAGTAATTTACGGTGATATGACTTCGTCTCAGCTAGATGCACAGTTTTACTTAAATACGATGATAATAATTGGTTCAACGATGATGATAGTTATGATTATGATGAATCCGTTGATGATAGCAAATACGATGATGAGCAAATGCAATACGATAACGGATGAATATACTCGATCGAATAATATGATTTGGGCAACAACAATATCTCCGATGTAACTTAACGATAAGCAAATTGACGAGTTGTTTTATGCGATTCGAATAACGATGACAAGTTGCTTAGACTAAATGTAATAAAATAACGAACAATATATGCTATGAATAAGACAAGTATCGATTTAAACGAGCAAACAACAAATAAATAATTAAAGCGATAAAGGCTTATTGTATTTGATGAATCGATGGATGGTGCTTCAATGGAAGAAACAGATCTCCTTCCACGTTCGAACCAAGCCGCGATCGAAACTTGAATACAATGATTGTCTTGAATGCAGTAAAAGAGAGTGACTAGAGTTTTGTGAAAAGAGAATAATAGCTTTTAAGAAGGAATAACGTTGCTCAGATGAACGTGTCCTCAAATGAAAATATGAGGTCCTATTTATAGGTTGAAATAATGGGGAATCCCAAACCCTAGTAGATTTCCGCTTCTCCACGTTTCTCTCCCAACAGTTGCATGTCGTCATCCATTCCACTAAATCCGCCGAGTCTGTTCTGATATTTTAGAGATGAGGATCAGTTAAAAGTTATCCATCACGATGTTGTCTTTGATTTTATCCGATCACAACATTGCACAACCGAACGAAACCAAACCGAAGCAGCTTCTTTCCGATCTCAACACCCTCGAAATCAATCGATGCCTTGTTACATGACCAAGTCTGTTTCTTTTGTGATCGAACAGAAATCGACCAATACAAATAGTCCCCCCACTTGCCAAGTGTGTTCGTAAAACTTTTGGCAAGTGGCTTGAATTTTTAGCGGGAAAATACGTGGCGCGTTTGTGTCCCTCCATTTTGAAATGTCAAACGTCGCCTCAACTTCCCATCGCCACACGTGTCAGAAATCGTGCGGACAGCAGTTTTTCGACGGTTCCCAAGGCAATGATGATTCTTGCCTTATAAATACCTACTTAGAAACCGATTTACAAACTTTACAACTTCTAAATCTCCTACAACTTCTGAATCTGCTAAAACTCTCCCAGCTTTTCAAGTGAATCTCTGCAAATTGCTATTGAATTTTGCTGATCTTACTCCAGGTTTCCCAACTTTGTTTGACCAGATTATTGATTTCGCATTTTGATCTTATTTTGCGACAATGTCTTCTTCTTCTCCACCCACAGTTGATGCTGGAACTACACCTACTATGGCAGCTACCGCCACAGCCCCGCCGCAGTCCGGTGCGGTGGTGGAGCAGGCTTCCTCCAATATTGGCCCTTCAGTAGACAAGAAGGGAGTCCCAAGAAATCGTGGTCGGAAATTCTTCCGAAGAAGTTCACTTATGAGAATGACTGCAAAATCAGTGTTCAAAGTGAAGCGGAGCAAGGGAAGAAGAAGAATATTCCGATCGATTCAGTCTACTGTGCAATCACGCCGGAATCGATACCACGAGTTCGAGAGGAATATGGTTGGAAAATGGGTGAGATCGACGTGAGGTGTCCTCCAAGAAAATTGACATTGGCGACTCATGTTGAGGGTCACTCAGTGGTGCTGACTTACCCCTTTACGATCGGATTTTCTCTCCCGGTCGATAATGTGATCGAAGAATTTTGCAGAATGTACAAAGTTTGCCTTGGACAGCTTTCTCCAATGATATGGAGAACGATAATAATTATGCGATACATCGCAGAGGAGGCGGAAGTGGAGCTGACACTTCGCCATATTCTCCACTTATACTCCCCTCGAGTTTACAAGGGAGGGGTAATAAACTTGGCCAAACGAGGTCAACGGGCCTTGATATCTGACAACGATGACGATCTCCGAGGATGGGATCAACGTTTTGTCTTTATTCCTACGGAGCAGCTGACCGACCCTGGAAAGGAGCTGCTACCAAGTGTTTGGAATCGAACTCGTAAGTGCTTCGTTCATTCGTTTTCTTTTTGAATGAATTTAAGATCCTTCTTGAATGAATTTAAGATCCCTAAATCTCAAAATTCTTCCAAAAAATTTTCAGCTGAGGCGGTTGTCTTCGATCAAGTTGCCGATATTATACCATGGCTGATAAGGGTACTTGATAAGACAACCAACGACAAACGAGCTTGGAAGCCGGTCGCGGCTTTGAAGACACTCAAAGCTAAGAATCACGGTAAATTTGAACTGCCCTTGTCTTTACGATTTTTGTTTCGTTGATGCCTTTCGATAATTAAAAATAATATTTCCTCAGGCATCACCGGTGCTGGAGGTGAGCAAAGTGACGAAGAGGCTGAGCCCGAGGGCGGAGAGAAAGCCGATGATGCTCCTCCTCCGAAGAAGAAAAAGAAATCGTTCCAAGAATTGAGGAACAAATACTTGCCCAAAATAGTGGTGGTTGAAAAGGGGCAAGGGGGCAGTTCATCGACTGCGTCCCAATCCATAGAGGATGTGATCGCTGGAACGAGTTCAGCGATTGCAGCGGCGAAAGCCGCCGAAGGAATGACCCCGGTCATTGACATCGAGGGGGAGGAAGCTGGGGAAGAGTCTGGGTCTGACCAATTAGTGAAACGTCCCAAGAGACTAATTAAGGAGAGACTCCAAGAAACGGCCATTCAGCTCAAGGTGGCCGAATAAGGAGATCTTTCCGTTGACGATTACCACCTTTCCCTGTCGCCGAAGACGCCAATTCGGGCTCAGGGGGATTGCCTAGTAGGGAAGGTGCTCTTGTTTCCTTAGGCGTTGCCCCTGAAAATCAAGGGGAGATGATCGAGGCCTTCGACCGTGAACTCGAGGAGAGGGATCCAGCAAAAGGGAAAGCGCCAGCTTTGGATCGGTCGATCGCGACGACAAAGTCCAAATACGATGAGGAGACGGGGTCATCGTTTTTAGTGTGGACCATGCCGATCCAATTGTACCTCTTCCTCGGGGCGAAGAAGCCGCTGCTTTTGCTGCCTTGGATGAATCTGAAAAGAGGGGTGTTAGATCGCTCACGATAGAAGTGCCATCCAACGTCGATTTGCTTTGATGCCCAAGGCGGTTGGCAAATTATCTATTCGACGTCATGGGCCCGATGGAGCAAGCTCGGCTGAATACGCACGAGGACCTGAGTTTGCCTTCCCAGATTTCCTTTGGTGCCTTTAGGGTAAACTCTACTTTTAAAACTTTTTTACTTTACATAGAAATTCTTTACTTTGCATAGATTTCATGACCTTCAAATGTGACTGTCTTCAGAATTGCATAATGGCGATCGAGACTGCCGATCGGATTCGCCAACTTCAAGATGGGGCCAAAGTTTTGAACGAGCAGATTGTTCATCTTACTTCGGCGGGGGAGGAGTTACATCGGAAGCTTAAGGCGGCAGAGACCAAGAACGCTGAACTTTTAGCCAACTTCGACAAGAGCACGAATGAACATGCTCTTCGTCAATCGGAGTTGGAATCCCAGATTCGGGCTCTGAACGCGCAGCTGAGCGATCACGAAGCCAACTCTGATCTGAAGATAGCCGAACTCAACTCTATTCTGGAGAGCAAAGACAGAGAGCTGGCTGATCAATTCGAAGAGTTGAGTTCTCTTCACAAAAGCAATGAAGAACTAAAGGTTCAAGCTGACAGCTTAACGGAGAGGAACTTGCTGCTTCACAAGGAGTCCACCATCCTAAGGCGCGACCTCGAGGAAGAGTTTGACAAGAAGAAGGATTTAATCCTTGCCGAATCAAGGCGCGATGTCCTTAGGGAGATGTTAGACCGAACTGTTGATGTTCCCACCGAGCTGAGCGAAGCTGTTGCCATCGTGCGATTAACTCGTGAAGATCTTGGTCTCCCAGCGAGTTCCTCCGATGAAGGCTCTGACGGAGATGCTGATGAATGATTTGTTTTTTCTTTGTATTAAGTCACTTTTGAAGTTCCATCCATGTACATATGACTTTCTTATGAATGAAATCACTTTGCCATTGCTGTATTGTTTTTTGCTTTTCGAAGATGATTTAATCGTTCGAAAAATTTGATGTTCAACGATAGTCGTCGAAAGAAATGATTGGGGCCCAATGTCTTAGTGCGTAGTGAGGAATGACGTCTCATTTTCACGTAATGCACTCTTCGAACATTTTCATGAGTTCGGAATAAAAACTTTTAACACTTGGTGAAAAACTTGGAATTGTAAAATCCGCTTAGTATTTGAAACGACCGCATAAATCGAACAAATGTAAATGTGAAGATATAACCAAAGTGTTGCATATTATTGAAGTAAACCGCTAATGGGCCTTTAATACATTTTAGATCGTATGATTCGATCGATTACAAGGTGCGGCCGTAAGGCACAGACTTTTGACCACTATTGGATCGTTTACATAAGTCAGTTAAAACTGATAACTCTCGACTTCGGATAAAAGCGTCGAGGTTTTGGATTTTCTGATAAACGTTGAAATAATGAATTTTCGAACCTTTGAAAAATTTCGAACGAGTCCCCAGTTCGAGTGAACGTTATAACTTCTGTCGAATTTTGAACGAGTCCCCAGTTCGAGTGAAAGTTGGAACTTCTGTCGAATTTTGAACGAGTCCCCAGTTCGAGTGAACGTTGGAACTTCTGTCGAATTTTGAACGAGTCGATGTTGCCTTCAATCGATCCCGTTCCACTTTTCGATGGAGAGTCCCCTGTTCTAGGGCAGTCCCCAGTATCTGCCGATGAACCTCATGCTAACTCCATCCCCCCCAGTGTTTGGGTGCGAAGAATGAGTAGGCGAACACTGGTCCTCGACTTTGACACCTGAAACGGAGTCATTGAAAGGCAAAAACCCAAGAAAACTCGTTATAGATGAAGACCACGTTAGAGCGTTCGTCAGACTTATCAACCCCGATCGGAGCGTTTGGAGCTCAGGTGTTCGTGGGTGATGTTTGTCATCATTCGACTCCAACTATGCCTATCATCTAAAAGTGTTAGTATCAAATAATCACTTAAAGCAGTTTCTTCCGACGGAGAAAGAATGAAAATTGTGAAGTAGAAAGTAAAAGGGTAAGGGTTGATACCGCAGAACCTCAAAAGTAGTATTTCTTCAATTGTGTGATATTCCAATTGAAGTCCACCGGCTTGGAGTCCATTGTTTCGAGTTGGTATGAGCCTTTCCCGATCACTGCTTTGACCCGGAAGGGTCCTTCCCAATTTGCTACTGATTTGCCTTCATTGGGCTCATCCTTCTTTGGTCTTTTGATCTTTAGCACATAATCACCTACATTAAAAGATCGATACCTGAGTTTTTTGTTGAGGTAGTTTTCTGCCCTTTGCTTCTGTGCTTGTATTCGAACAAATGCCATGTCCCTTTTTGCTTCGACCAAGTTCAGCTCTGCCAACATGGCCTCTTCGTTGGCTTCTTCGGTGGAGTGGGCGAACCGAAGACTGGGCTCTCCCACTTCCACCGGTATCAGTGCTTCTGCTCCGTAGACAAGTGAGAACGGTGTCTCCCCGGTGCTGTGTTTCACCGTCGTCCGATGAGCCCACAGTGCTCCGGGGAGTTCGTTCGGCCAATTGCCCTTTGAATCATCCATCCTTTTCTTCAAATACTCGAGTATTGTTTTGTTGGAAGACTCAGCCTGTCCATTTGCACTGGGGTGATAAGGTGTTGATGCAATTCGCTTGATCTCCCACTTTTCGAAGAAGGCTGTGATTCGTCTCCCCACGAACTGCTTACCATTGTCGCATGTGATCTCTTTCGGGATCCCAAAACGACAAATGATATTCTGGTGAATGAATTTGATAATTTCCTGTTCACGAATTTTAGCCAAAGCAATAGCTTCCACCCATTTAGAAAAATAATCCATAAGAATTAAGATAAATTTTACCCCACCGGGCGCTGTTGGAAGCGGCCCGACCAAATCCATTCCCCACTTCATGAATGGCCACGGTGACGTGACCGAATGAAGTGGTTCTGCCTGTTGATGTATGAGATTGCCAAATCGTTGACACTTGTCACATTTGCGGACGAATTCCTTTGCGTCATCTGCGATCGTTGGCCAATAGTATCCAGCTCTTATGATCTTCAGAACCAATGACTTGCTGCCGGAATGATTGCCGCACTCGCCTTCGTGAACCTCTTTTAGCACATAATTTGTTCCGTCCGGCCCCACACACTTTGCCAAAGGGCCGCCAAACATTCGCCTGTAGAGTTGATTTTCTAGGAGGCAATATCTTGCCGCTTTGGCTTTTAGTGATCGGGCAGACTTTTTGTCACTGGGAAGGGTGCCTGCCTGCAAATAAGACAAAAACTTGCTTCTCCAATCCCAAGTATGATTAACATTATTTACCTCTTTGATGCTTCGACATAATGGAGATTCGAACAAATGAACCACTGTCTCATCGAGTTTTTCATCGATGGCCGCTGCAGATCCAAGGTTTGCTAAAGCGTCTGCTTCGATGTTCTCTTCCCTCGGTATCTGAGCTATTTTCCACTCCTGAAAAGAAGTTAGAAAATTTTGTACCTTTTCGAGCTGTTGCTGCATCCTCGGATCTCGAACACAGAAATCGCCTTGGATTTGATTTACCACCAGTTGAGAATCACTTTTGATGTCTATTCGTTCGACTTTCAAGTCTTTCGCGATCTTTAAACCTGCAGCAAGGGCCTCATATTCGGCCTCGTTGTTAGTTTTTGCATGTAATTTGATCGTGTACCTGAGTTTCTCACCGGTAGGTGCTATCAATAGGATTCCGAGGCCAGTTCCTTTTACGTTCGAAGCTCCATCGGTATACATTACCCAGACTCCGGGGTCTGGATCTCTCATCATCAACTCTTCTTTCTTGGCTTCCGGTAGGATGTTAGCGCTAAAGTCTGCTACAAAATCAGCTAAAACTTGAGATTTTATGGCGGTACGAGGCTGGTAAGTGATGTCATACTCACTCAGCTCGACCGCCTATTTCATTAATCGACCAGAGAGATCTGGCCGATGTAAAATATTTCGTAATGGAAATGTAGTTATAACAGATATTGAATGACATTGGAAATAAGGCCTCAATTTTCGTGCAGCAGTGACTAGTGCAATTGCTAGTTTCTCTAGGTGTGGGTACCTTTTTTCGGCATCTAACAATGTTTTACTAACATAATAGATAGGAAATTGGTTACCTCCATCCTCGCGAACGAGGACAGCGCTCACAGCAACATCGGAACTTATGACATCGTTCGGATGACCTTGAGATGAACCTGCTGAGATAGGCTACTCGACCGGTCAGCTGCTGAACTTCTTTTTCCGTTGTCAGGTCCTCTGGGATGCTTTCGATCGCCTTGATCTTGTCTGGATTTGCTTCGATTCCTCTTTGCGATACGATGAATCCCAAGAACTTACCGGACCCAACCCCGAACGCGCATTTCTCCGGGTTCAATCTCATGTTGAACCGCCTCAATATCGTGAAGGTCTCCTCCAAATGACTTAAATGATTTCCCTTCTCAAAAGATTTGACCAACATGTCATCGATATAAACTTCCATGGTTTTCCCGATCAAATCTTTGAACATAGTAGTGACCAGACGTTGATAAGTAGCGCCGGCATTCTTAAGACCGAAGGGCATGACTGTATAGCAATAAGTCCCCATGTCTGTGATAAACGACGTCTTCTCCTGATTTGATGGGTCCATCGAAATTTGATTATAACCTGAATAGGCATCCAAGAAACTCAACATTTCGTGCCCTGCCGTTGAATCGATCAGTCTATCGATGTGAGGCAGTGGGAACGAATCTTTTGGGCAGGCTTTGTTGAGGTCGGTATAATCAACGCATACCCTCCATTTGCCATTTTTCTTAGGTACTACAACGGTATTTGCAAGCCATTCTAGATATTTCACCTCTTTAATGAACCCATTTGCTAACAGCCTTTCTACTTCATCGTTGATCACCTTCCTTCGGAATCCTCCATTCGGCCGTTTCTTTTGCTTCACCGGCCGATGTTTTGGATCGACATTTAATTTGTGCGTGGCGACTTTTGGATCGATTCCCACCATATCTGCGTGGGACCAAGCAAAGCAATCAGAATTGTCCTTGAGGAAGGATATGATTTTTGCTTTAATTTCGGTGTCCAATTCAGCTCCAACATATACTTTCCGATCAGGCTTGTCATCGAATAACATTACTTCTTCTAATTCTTCTATCGTAGAGTCTCCAGCTTTTTGCTTATACAGCTCTCTCACACATGGTGGAACCTGTGCGAAGTCGCCTTCGACTTCAGATTCCGGTAGCTGCGTTAAGGCGCACGACGGAACCGAAGTGAAGCTTCCGACCACGGGTTCCACTAGATTACATGGTGAAACCTGTGCGAAGTCGCCTTCGACTTCGGATTCCGGTAGCTGCGTTGGGGCGCACAACGGAACCGAAGTGAAGCTTCCGGCCACGGGTTCCACTAACTGTGATTGCTACAATCGAAAGCCTTCCTTGACAGCTACTGAGTAACATTCTCGTGAAGCCTGTTTCTCGCCTCTGATTTCACGAATTCCCCATGGGGTAGGGAATTTCACAACTTGATGCAGGGTCGATGGGACCGCTCCCATAGCGTGGATCCATGGTCGACCCAAGATCACGTTGTATGCCATTTCGCCTTTCATCACTCTCCACACCTTCTGCATAGGTCTTAATCGTAATTTCTCCAACGGTCACTTCACTTGAGTTGTTGAAGCCCGACAATACTGTTGAGCGAGGCACAATCTTATCACTCAACTGCAATTGTTCAACCACCCTTGCATGTATGATATTAACCGAACTGCCAGCGTCAATTAGTACCCTTTTTACATCGGCATCGTTGATCCTTGTCGTGACAACAAGTGCATCGTGATGGGGATGAATCCTTCCATCGAAGTCGGAATCCCCGAACACAATCTCATCGGTCATATCATCTCGTGTTCGCTTGTCTCGTGTGAACGAGACTTTAGCATACTTTTTTGTGGTGTAGGTTACCCCACAGACACCATCTCCTCCGGTAATGATATTCACCGTTTTCCTGGGAGCAGGAGGCTTTGGCGGCTCATCGTCTTTCTTCTTATTAAAATTGTTTCGTCCCCTCTCAGTCAAGAATTCGACTAAGTGACCCTTTTCTAGCAGACTGGCCACTTCGTATCTCAGTGCCTTGCATTCTTCCGTTGTATGGCCGAAGTCATGGTGAAATGCGCACCATAGAGTTTCATCCCTGGTGTTTGGATTTGATTTTATGCGACCTGGGAATTTTAAAACTTTATCACCCATCCCCTTCAAGTGATTCACTAAATTTGGTGTCGATATGCAAAAATTGTACTCCGTCACTTTTGGAGGCAGCGGTCGATCTTTTGGAGCCGAGGATGTATTCGACTGTGCCTTCTTCGACTGATTTTTTGAGCTACCAGCTTCGTGGTTGTTGCTTCCCATTCGAGGGAAACTGTAGGGCCCCCATCGTTGGTCCCTGTAGTCTCGCCTGTCGTTATCGACTCTTCTTGCTGGTCGATCAAATGATAATTATTTCGGGCTAGCTGCAATTCCTCCTCCTCAGCCCTAATCCTTGGTTCGCATTCACGATACAACGCATCGAAAGTCCATGCGTCGATCTCCCTGAGACGATCCTTCAACTTCCATGCCTCTATCGAATCAGTGCGCAAGTTATTGGCAAAGGTCAAACAAGCCCACCTTTCTTCGAGATTCGGGATATGAATCTTCTCATCATTGAACCGTTTCACGAACTGTTTGATAGTTTCCTCGGGCCGCTGCCTAACGTTCAAGATGTCTTCCACCCTTGGTGCTATCTTTTTCGCTCCAGTATGTGATCGAATGAATTTCGCCGACATGTCGTCGAAACTTAATATTTCATTTTCGGGCAGTTGTAAATACCATTTCAATGCCGCTCCTTTCAATGTTTCACAAAACTTCTTAAGACTGACCGAGTTGATCTCCTCCGAAGTCAAGTCGTTTGCCTGAACTGCAACCGAAAACATATCAATGTGATCCCTTGGATCTGTGGTTCCATCGTATCTTAAACTCTCTGGTAATTTGAAAGTTTTAGGTATGGGAAGTGGGGCTGCACTTGCTAGGAACGGACGCTTTGAGATCGATTTTTTAGCGACCTCGTCCGTTAATTTCGGAACCCCTGGTAACTTCTCCATGAAAGACTTGATCTCACCGAACTTCTTATCGACTGTGTCATTCAACAAGGTTTGCATCGTAGCCATCATTCTTACTTCCGACGCCGGAGCTCCCATAGCTTCGGCGGCCGTACCCGATCCTCCAGATCCGACCCCTGCTGCAAGTCCCCCTGTTACGGCGCCCTGAGGAACCGAAGTCGGAATGCTTGGTGGGGGTGTGATCGGGGAGGTGGGTGCTCTATTTCCGATAGAATTAGATAGTGCCTTCAACTGTTCTTGTATCATTTCGAATTGAGCATCATGTCTTCTCAAATACGCCATTAACGCTGCGTTCGCACCTCCTGACTCAGTTTCGACTGCGGGCTCCTTACCCGAACGCCGCGCTTGGCGCGCGTTCAAATGTGAACCAGTAGGAATATCGTCATGAGTTGGATCCTGCTCGTTGTTGGTAGACTCATCGACCGCTTCAACGTTGGTCGGAACATGAACCCCGTCATTGGGATTGAGCTGTTGTTGACCGTTCAGAGCTTTGATGTTACGTTCATCTGCCATTTCAAGACAAGAAAGCAAACGCAAGTAGTATCAAACGATTCAAATTTCGGAATAAATCGATTGCCTAGACCCCACGGTGGGCGCCAAACTGTATTTCCCAAAAATGTATCAGGTTTTACAATTAAATTTATATTTAGTTGAGTCTAAGGCGACCGTTTTATATCTTAATTCAATCGATTGATAAGCAATTTACGTGAGTGAGTAGATCGATATCAAGCGTTTCGACTCGGAAATAATTCTAATATCGATGTCAAAGAGATAGATTCGATGTCAAGTATCTCTGAATGATGCCAAATCGAAGTAAACAATTCGAATGCAAGTACCAACAAATAAATTCGAAGCAAAGAACAGACTAGTAATTTACGGTGATATGACTTCGTCTCAGCTAGATGCACAGTTTTACTTAAATACGATGATAATAGTTGGTTCAACGATGATGATAGTTATGATTATGATGAATCCGTTGATGATAGCAAATACGATGATGAGCAAATGCAATACGATAACGGATGAATATACTCGATCGAATAATATGATTTGGGCAACAACAATATCTCCGATGTAACTTAACGATAAGCAAATTGACGAGTTGTTTTATGCGATTGGAATAACGATGACAAGTTGCTTAGACTAAATGTAATAAAATAACGAACAATATATGCTATGAATAAGACAAGTATCGATTTGAACGAGCAAACAACAAATAAATAATTAAAGCGATAAAGGCTTATTGTATTTGATGAATCGATGGATGGTGCTTCAATGGAAGAAACAGATCTCCTTCCACGTTCGAACCAAGCCGCGATCGAAACTTGAATACAATGATTGTCTTGAATGCAGTAAAAGAGAATGACTAGAGTTTTGTGACAAGAGAATAATAGCTTTTAAGAAGGAATAACGTTGCTCAGATGAACGTGTCCTCAAATGAAAATATGAGGTCCTATTTATAGGTTGAAATAATGGGGAATCCCAAACCCTAGTAGATTTCCGCTTCTCCACGTTTCTCTCCCAACAGTTGCACGTCGTCATCCATTCCACTAAATCCGTCGAGTCTGTTCCGATATTTTAGAGATGAGGATCAGTTAAAAATTATCCATCACGATGTTGTCTTCGATTTTATCCGATCACAACATTGCACAACCGAACGAAACCAAACCGAAGCAGCTTCTTTCCGATCTCAACACCCTTGAAATCAATCGATGCCTTGTTACACGACCAAGTCTGTTTCTTTTGTGATCGAACAGAAATCGACCAATACATCTTCCTAGCTACTATATTTGAATTGGGTATAGTGGCTTCTTCAGTTGCTAAAGGAAACAAATAGAATAAAGTAAAGAAGGAACATTTACCTCTTTCGTTTACCTCCACATCTTGCCAATTTTTACTCCAGCCAAACTTCCATCTTGTAGGTACGAGTTCATTGTTTTAACACAACATGAATTTATGTTTAAAAAAGTACCAAAGTTTTTTACAAATATTGCCTTCTAACTCATAATTTCAAAGTCGAATAACTTAGCGCTAAGGACTTTAAAAGCCAAATTCATCAAGTTTAAAATCTTAAATTTTGTCTTTGCTTTATTTCGGCATTGCTTCGTCCAAAGTGAGCCCTTCAATCCTTGACCTCCCCCCCCCCCCCCCCCCCCCTCTCTCTCTCTCTCTCTCACACACACACACACATTTTGGACCATTTTTGTGTAAAGTTCAAGCGTATGTTTGTCGGAAATATATTCTACGATGCTTCTGATGAACAAATGTACGTTACTCTCTTACACTTCCCCTACTAAAGTGCTTTTACCCCCTCTTATGAAACAGCATAAGGAACCCGTACAGACAGTGAAGGTAAATAAATAATGTGCTTCCATTTTCAGTAAGAAGTTCATCATTCATTGAATGTAAATTAAAGATAACACAACCTATCAAGTATCTCATACGTAACTTTGGGGTCCTGTTATACCCCTAATCTTGTTCAAAGTAACCTAACGCCCCTTATGCATATAAAATAAGTGAGGTGTTTTATACATGCGCCATGTCAGTGTCATATTATCATGTGTCTACATGTGGTTAGTTATTAACCAACAATGACTGGGCGGAAGCATATCGTCGGCCACCTTCACGCCCTAAACTCACTTGATTTCCAAAGTTGCGACCATATTAATTGTAGTATTGTGGAAAATACCACAAATAATAATGTGTTTGAACACGTACATGTACCTAAATGAAATCTCGTGACATTGGAGGACGATGAACACAATTCCGTTAGACTACAGTAGTCTATTTGACAATTCTTCCATCTATTTAACACGTTTTTTTTTTAAATGCAAGATTCCAAAAAACCGTTCCATAAAAAAATGCCTTTTCTTCAAATATATTCATTTAGTAAGATCAAGAAAAATTTATTTTCTCTTCTTGTTTCTGCTGGTGTAGGTCATCTATGACTCTATGAACTACATGTGTGTGTGTGTGTGTGTGTGTGTGTGTGTGTGTGTGTGTATCGCTTGGACTTTGACATAAACTAACTTAAACCACGAGGGGGTCATAAAGCTCTTTAACTTAATTAATTAATAATAAATCAATCTTAGACAAAATGACCTTCTAGTATATGAAGTGTTGATTCTAATTAAAGTGGTGTGGATTGACAGGTAAATCAAAGCTTAGGTTCTCGAATATCACAAGATATTGAGGAATCCTTATCACTTTGAATTGCAACTATTCTACATTCAATTGATCATAAGTATAATTCTTTTGCCTAAAATTGTCATCAATATCAGAACTTTCATATTTGGTATACTTCGGTATATTCCTTTGTGATAACGGATGAAGAAAGTAGTGATAAAATGAAATGTTTCTTTCGGCACAGACTAAGTTAGGAAAAAAGATGAAAATTCTAGTTTCTAATTATTATTATTATTATTTTTTTAATAGAATGTGTAAAGGTAGAAGATAAGAACATTAACTTAATGTTTCGGTATAGCATATGACCACAACTTTATTTGGGAATCTTAGAGAAAAAAGTGTGTGTATATATTTTTACTTAAAAGAGTCAACTATATATGAAGAGTGACATGAAGCAAATTAAAGTATTCGAGATGCCACATTTCCCTCTCGAATATGTGAAATTCGATACATTCCAGTTCAAATTCTAAAATATAACGAGAAACTACCAGTGCATAGCATTGAGAGGAGATTAATTTTGAGGAATTATGCATGATGTGATGTGGAAAATTGATATTCTACTAGAAATGCATATTTAGAGCCTTATTTTACCTTATATTTGTTGCCTTTATGCATTAATTAAGTTGATATAATAGTATTTTTTAAGTTTATTACGTGCTTTTAATTGTGTAGGAATGTATTTGGAGGAAATTGAGTGATTTAGAGCTAAAATAATAGTAAACGGAGCTTTGAAGTCTAAGTAGAAGCCTCAAGCCCGAGACCTGACCGAAAATCAAAGCAAGGACGTAAACTGAGAGAAAAAAATTGACAAGCAGTACAAAAAGCCTACCGCGCCGCGCTGTAGCGTCTCATGGTGTGCCGCGGTAGGATCGATATTCAGAGAGTTTGAAAACTGTGCAGGTGCAGAAAATTGTCTTGTCGCGGCGTGCTACACGTCGCATGGTCTGACGCGGCAGGCCATAAATCATGCTACTTTGATTTCGGTTTTATTTTGGATTCTCGGATTATGTGGGTCTATGGGGACGATATAAAAGTCCTAAAACACAACAAAAAATATATTTTTGACCTGAAAATGAGCAAAAGGAGGCTAGAGTTTTTGAGACTTCAAGAACACCAGAATTTTTCTTAAATTCTTTATTTTTCCTTGTGATTTATTCATTCATGAGTTATCTTGACATGATTGTTATGAACATGAGTGACTAAGTTACTCGTTCTAGGGCATGACTGAACCATTATAGGATGATGTGCTGAATATTTAACAAGCTTGACATTATTAATCCTGAGTATTCAAATATGTTTTGATCGCTTTCGATTGTAGAGCTTGCAATTGAATGTGCCATTTATTCTTGTAAATTCTTAGAAGAGTGTTTTGAGTTTGGGTTAGTTGAATAGTGATACTTTAATCCAAATAAGGAATTGTTTAGGGAAGAAGAGCGGGGTGAGTTCGACAAGGAACCCTTATCGTGGTCACGTGGGTAGTCCATATTATCATCATGCGTTAACTTTTTTTTATAACTCCACCCCTCCCCCCTTTCTCGAAAACAAATAGTGGCTCTCCCATGATCATTGGGGATACTTGGAAAAGTAACTCAGGATAGTTATTGCTTGTTATTGGAGAATACTAGCGATAAACTAGGAGCTCACAATCATTAGTGATAGTCAAACGAGATTGAATGCGTAGTATTCAGTACATCACTCCAATAAGCAGGGAAGTCCTGCCCTAGGTGTTTTATTCTTGAAATCTCTTCTAGCCATTTTACTAATCATCCCTGAAGTTGTCTGAACAAAAACTTAGTGAAAATAAGGTTATAAATTAATGTTGCTCTATGTGGAATTCGACCCCAAACATATTAAATAAGGTTATGTTTGCATCGACCGCTTAGTCCTTTTTATAAGGTATAGTTGGGCGTTATCAAATTTTGGCACCATTGCCGGGAAGCATCAGTTTAGTTTGTAGCTGTAAATATTGCTAGATTTTTAGTTTAGATAATTTTTAGGTCTTGTACATATTTATTTTATTTATTAAATAAAAATAAAAAATAATATATATGGTATCTGAAAATTATATGACGCTAGGTAATTGTTATTCCTATCGTGCACCTTATTATTCTAGTTGTGGAGGAAATAATCTATGACAATGTTGTCAATCTTATGTTGGAATAGATGAAATATGTTTGGATGTCATGGTGGTCATTTTATATGTTGTGATTATTTTTCTTACCCTTCCCCAAGCCCCTATTATGATGGTTCTGTTTTTCCTTGTGATGTTAATAGGTGTAGTAAAGTGGAGGATGCTGACATGAAACACAAGGCTGACATGCAGAAGATTCAAGATATGTTCTGTCACGCCCTAAAAAAAATTAACTGCGTGCGAGTTTATTATTTAAAGGCTCGTGACTGGTGTTCAAAAAGGTACAAAATTATTTTAGAGAAACTCGGAGTCGCCACTTGACATAGTTTAAGGTGTGCCAAGTCACCAAAAGGTACCTTGGAACACCTCTGACTCGTCTAATGGTCTGCGTTAGAGATTCGGGTAAGGTTCTCAGTTGACTCTCGGGAAGGTATTAGGCACCCTCGAGTCCTGTGCCAGGCACAGTTACTTTATTGTCGCAATTTTAATTTATTAAATATGGTTGTTATATTAATGCCGTTAATTTGAAATTACAATTTGACTCAGAAAATTTAAAAGCGTTTATTCTTAACCAACCTCACAGAGGACTGGTTTTATATTATAATTTAGGAAATTAAAGTGTATCATTCTTTTCCAACCTTATAAAGGACTGGACGAATTTACACTTCGATTTATGATAAATAATAGTATTGCGTATTTCAACCTCACAAAGGAACTGGCACATTTTTAAAAAAAAGGAATTTAATTAACTTCAAAAAATAATTAAGTTAGAATTAGTTTAACTCAAATTAGCGTTTCTTTTAGCCTAATAAGTAGATCACAAATCATACTTGTAATATTGCCCAATCGGGCTTGAAGCAAATTTTAACGCAAGCTTGCTTCTCTCAATTTAGTTTTCATTATTTTGTTTTAAAAAAAGCCTAATAAATAGACCGCAAACCATACTTATCACTTACGCCTAATCGTATAAGATTAATTTTACCAATGTTTATTAAATACATCATTAATTGGTTTTCGAAATTTGACCCTTTTATTCCAAGTTGGACAATCACAGATCTCAAGGTTCGATTGCAAGCGGCTGATTTACAAGTATCATGTGCCAAATTTATTAACTTTGAACAATACTTCAATTACTATATACTTGCGGAAGCTTTGCTATTGGGCCTGCATTTGCATAAACTGTCCAGTTTTTACCGATTAGTCATCTTTTCCAAATCTGATTTTTATCTTTATCATGGCTGATTTAAAAAAAACAAAGTTATGAAAATATCCCAACTTTACCTAAATATGCAGTGGCTATATTTAAGTGTAAAATGGCTCAAGCTTTTAACCATTTCTAAGCTTCCTCTCTGGCGTATAAAGTGTTGTCACAATTAGAGATAACAAATCATAGGGGGGCCTTAACAAGCTGACATTCATAGAAATATCCATTGCTTCAAAAATGACATACATACTTAAATAAAGCAGAGCTTAAAAATAAATTACCTAGTGCCAACGTTTCCTACGCAACAGCAAGAGAATTACCAGCCATGACCACAACACATAATATAGCAAGGTCCAGACTCGATTAAACAGCCACTTAAAATAGCCCTTCAAAATTCCTATTTAATCCCTTAAACTTAGAGATTTATGCTCCAAAAGGCCTACGAAGTAAAGGCTTTTTTGGTTCTAAATCTCAAACTTCACTCTTTCTTTTTTCTCAAGTATTTTTCCCTCTCATTTTATTGTGTTTTCAGCAGGTTCTTGGTGTCTTTAAAGAGGAGTAAATGACCCTCTTTATAGCTGAAATTCAAGGCCAAAAGTTGGAGTATGGACTTGTACAAAAGTACAAGTCCACACCCCTACACTTGAGTATTTTTTGGCTATTTTTTCAGCATGGTACAGCAGCTGTACAACTACTATTTCACCCACTAAAGCAGCCCCAAAAAGCTGAAAACTGTGCAAGAAAATGTCCTTTAAAAGGACACCCAAACACTCATTATATTGACTAAAGGACTAGGACAAACTAAGCCAACTAAATCAGCCCCAAGCTAACTAAATGGACCAAACTAACTTAAAAATAAACTAAAACTAATAGCAAACTAAATTATACTTCTTGGTTTAACTAAACAAACCAAACTAAGACTTGCAACCAAACAAAGATTACACCAGAATTGTATGCTGAAGACATAAGCTACAACACAAAAGACTTTGACAGCTTCGAACTTGGTTCAGTCAACAAACTAAAGCGAGCTTAAAACCATACCCACTTGAGACGATACCCACTTGCATAGACAACAATTTCAGCTCAAAGCAAACTTCAATACTCAGCTCAATCCCCCATTAAACACTAAGCAAAGGAAAACAAAATTTCTCTAAAGCAATAAAATCAAGCGCACAAACACACTTGAAACCTGATTTTAAACTTTTTCCTTTTTGGAGTAAGGCAAACCAGATACACAACTCCATGTCTACAAATTTCCTGAGCCGGATCCCTGCCCCTTGCCTGCTAAAAGACACTTAAATGGCCATGCCAACAGCAACTACAATTGCTAAATAACAAAGATAAACCCCAAGCGTATCAAACTAACATATTTTCATAAACCCAAAAGTAAAGTACATGAATACGGGGATTTCAGTTAAACTACTAAATACTACAACCTTAAACGATGAGACAGAATGACTGGTTATGATTTCAGAGCTAAATTTACAAGGCAAATTCATGTTTCATGTTCATAGAACAAACGGGTTAACATTGAACTAAATGAGTGACAAATTCCGAATACACTGGACAAACAATTTTGATTATCAAAAATGCTACTACACTTGACAATAAACTAGACATAGGCCATCAATTTTCTCATGTCAAACCAAACACTTGAAACTTTATTCAAAACTAGCAAATACAAGATAAGAGGGAAACATGAATAGAAACAAAAGAAAGCATGGATTGAAATTGTTTTCTAACCCGTTGAACCAATACATAGCCAAAGCTGCAGCGACACCCTCACCTTATTTGCATTCGGACCAGCTGCGTCCCCTTGGATTCAAGACTGAAACAGAAAACAAATCTACAACAGCACCGCCACCGCTCTCGGATCAGTTTTACACTATTAAGAGGTTCACAGGATGCCGCTCGAATAGCTGCAGCTTAAACACGATAAATGCAACACCGCTGCCCTCACATCGCCATCATAACAAACTCATCACAGCTGTTGCAGCTTCATCACCCCCCACTGCCTCGCTTTCAAGTTTGATCGCCATCAACAGCCCCCTTCACATCGTCCACAAAACAACCCCCTCCTCTCAAAGAAAAATCATCGCAGCCTCACCAAAACATCATCATCACTCCTCCAAAAACAAAACATCAACCTCACACCACAAATAAGAAACAGAAACAAAAAGAAAAAAATAAGGAGAGGAAGAAAGAAAAAAAAAACAGAAACGGGAAAGAGAACACGGGCAAAGGGACGGGGTTTTTTGGGACACGGGATACGGGGGTGAGAAAGAGGGAGTAAGGAGAAGAGAAGAGAACCAAAACTTACCGGAAAAATAACAAATCGCCGGAGTCAAGTTTAACCGGAACTTTGAACCCCGATCTATGAGAATCCGCTATGAATTTGAAGAATCCGATTTGAGAAATGGAATGGGGGGGGGGGTCGAGATCTTTCGATTGATATATTTTTCTAAATTTTCCGGCCACCGGAGGTGGTGGCCGGCGGCGGCAGCACGGTGGCTCCACGGTGGAGCAACGGTGGCGTGGGATTCCGGCGGGGAGGGAGATTTTTTGACAGAGTTCCCCCTAGTCGTTGAGACTAAGGGGTGGAATAAGGAAAATGATATATTTTTTAGCATTATAAGGGATTAAGGGGAGGAATGGGAACCATTGGATCAGATTTAATTCAATGGTTGAGATCAAAAGAATGTTGGACGGGCCATAGAGCAAATGGGCTGACGGGTCAAAGCATTGGGCTACATATTTTTTATATATAGCCATAAAAAGTCTACATTTACTTAACATACACATAATTAACTACCATGACAACCACATAGATTTATCACACTTATCACAATTTAAAACGTGGAATCACAATTAAACACGTAACAAGTAGTTAACTATTTTTTCAAATCTTACATCCAAATTAAAGATAATTTTAGTTAGAACAAACACTAGAAATCTAGAAAAAATTGACGAACCGTCCTAAGAATCTAATACGACTATTTTGAGCATTTTTTAATTTTGTGTGCCAAAATTAGGTAATTACATGTTCAAGTTCTTGTTGGAGAATGATAATGAGACACAAATCCATATACAGAGACATGAAGTGACTATTCGCAACATTGAATCAATTTAGTCAATTGGTTGATGTTTTTAATGCTCAATAATCAGCTGTTGTGGATAGTGATCAAAGAAAAATTAAGATAGATGAAGAAGTGGAGGTCCCAATAGTGGAGTTAAGAGCTAAATATCAACCACCTATCCAAATGGATTTTGATTATGTTCATGTTTAAGAAGTGGAGTCAAACACAAACAACCAAGATGGAATTTTATTTAGCTCTGATTTGTGTCAAAAAGAGGATGTCAGTAATGAATTGAGGTTTGAGTGTGTTGCACCTCATTCCAGACACTTCTCAACATTGTGTTTGGAGGAAGACATGAAAATCGTTTATCTTTCTGAGCTAGTGGAAAAGTCAAAGGAAAAGGTGCATGGTGCTTACATTCTAGAAGTTGCATTGCCGTCCTCGACTGAAGGCCAAGAAGTACAGAATGCGAAATTTAGTGCTTGGCCCATTCAGATTATTACCTTCACCAAAGGAGCACAACCGAAAACCTGAATCAGAATTGGGATCTAGTTCATAAGCTCGAGGTGGAGGAAAAAGTTTTGATGTTGGGACATGTCGTGCCACGACGTTAAATAAGGCGGTGATTGGGAGGCAACCCAATTTCCTGATTTATTTTATTTTATTTTATTTATTTTTGAAGGATGTTACTTGGTGAGCTCTTTGTTTTATAGGTTTCGAATAACATGGATTCTAAGTATGGGGTGTTTGCAACCTCTTATGAATGAAGATAAGCTTGGGGGGAAGTCTGAGTACCCAGTACTTAAGGAAGCTCACAAGGATGTTCTTCGGGCTTATAGCCCCAAAATGTTTTTTTTATCACCCTTATTTTATTTTAATGTATTGAGAACAATGCATGATTTAAGTGTTGGGTAGGTGTCTTCAATTTTGTGTTAATAATCTCCTTTGGTTTTTCTTTGTGTCTCTATTTTCTTTTAAAGGATGTGGTTTGAACCGGGTGTAGGATTAGATTTTTTTTAAGGATTGGAATAGTAGGAAGAGTGTCTTGTTTTATCTACTATTTATGGCGTGTTTTATACGAGTACTTAGGCCGGAATATATGGACTACATGCATTCTTCATGACTTGTTTCATTATGCCTTGATAATTGTTGAATACCTTTGTGTGACGCCTAGGCTTAGGTTTTGACTCTCTTATGTGGTATACTTGAATGCATGCTTACTTGCTTTAATTTGAGAGCTAGAATTGAGTAGTCCTAAGTAGACTATGTGCCATGGGTGTGTAAGGTTTCTTTGTTCCTTTGTGCTTACACTATGATGTGTAAAACTTGTCCCGAGTGTGTGCAAAGTGAAATGATTCTTTCTTGGTTTAGGAAATATTATAGGCATTTCTTTGTTTTCCTATGAATTGTTCGCATACCCAATAATAGTTCACCCTAGTTAGCCCCGAGCCTGAAAACTTTTCGTTGGTAGCCATATTACAAGTCGAACCCCTTTGTTTTGAATTGATCATGTTTGAACCATGCTATCTCTTTTGAGCATTTATGGTTCTTATGAGCTTTTATAGCTATAGTTACTGGAGTTGGTTATGTTTAACTTGTGAGAAGGAAGAAATGTGTTTTACTAGAGAGAAACTGTTAGTAAGGACTGAAAAAAAGATAAATAAGAGAAAAGACCAAAAAAAGAAAGAAAAAAAAATGATGGAAATATAGTCTCTTACTAGTGGTGATTCTTGAAAACTGAAAGAAAATGGAAGCTTGAGTTGATTGAATAAAACATTGGGAGATGCGGGAGAGTTGGGAGAAAAAGAAAGTGAATGAACTATGTGATGTATTGAAATGCTCAAGGGATGTTAGTCACTATAAATTAAATGTATCCTACTGGTCCTGCAGCCTACATTACAACCTATGAAAGTCCTACTTGATCTTAGACCGAGCGAGCTTACACTAGTCAAGTCCTATACCACGGGCAAGCCTATGTTAGGTCTTGTGTGGTACATGACTTCTTTCTGAGAGTGAGTGAGTCTTGCATTGTTAAGTCCCAAAGTTTCTTGAAACTTCTTGTGAGAATAGGGACAGTTTTCTTGTTGTGAGGACACATGGTTTATTAAGTATTGGTGAAGTTATTAGGCTTAGTAGAGTAGGTGAGTGAGTACAAGTGTTGGTGCTTATAGGTCGGATCTTAAGGTTAAGAAGTCACGAGGGAGCTTGAGTGTTTTAAATATTCTTATTAATAATATACTTGTGAAGAATAGTGCGAAAAGTGCATATACGCCGTTTTAGATTTTCATATAAATCATGGCCATAGATAGCATTGTCATTCCTAGTTATGTCCATGTTTTGCTCGAGGACAAGCAAAACTTCAAAAATCGTAAACGTGTGATTGAGATATAATTATTTGCTTAGTTTGTTAAAGATTTAATCTAATAATTAATAATTAACTTTTACACATACAAAAATTATTATTAAGAATTCATATTTACGGTGTAAAAATTTACAAAATCAAGTTACTTAAACAATAATTATAGAAAAACAACATCAACTTATTAGTTGATCTATGCCCTGTTCCGTGCTTATGGTTATCTGTTTACTTACATGTATATCATTGATATTATTAGGGTGTGTTTGGTATGAAGGAAAATATTTCCTTGGAAAATAAGTTATTGTTATCTTATTTTTTAGTGTTTGGTACAAAATAGTAAAATGAAGATTTCACCCCACCTACCATCAACCAACCACCCTTCCACTCCCAAAACCCCACCCACCCCAAACCCCCCTCCCTTCACCATCAAATCCCAACCATCCACCATACACGGTGTCTTTACTTGGTCCAAGTTGTCGGAGTTCGTCGAAAACGACGATGACTCCGTCGTTTTACCCCCTCCCTTCGCGACTCACCGGAGTTCGTTGCCAAGAGAGACAACGAAAAGGCTGCGGCCAGAAAAAGCACGAGAATTGTACTTGGAGATGAGCAACGTAACAGCTGTGGTGGACAGCGACGGCGCCGAAAACGTAGACGAGTTTAGCGACAGCCATCGCCGGCGCCGGAAATGGTTCTGCTGCCGTGCGATGTGAGGGTTTGGGGGAGGGGGGGGATTGGAGGTGTTTTAGAGTATGAGGGGGTTTTTGTGAAGTGGGGTAGGCTTGTGCGATTTGGGGTGGGGGAATGGGAGGGTTGGAATTAGGGTTGTGTGTGTTTGGAAAATATTTTCCCAAAAAATATTTTAGGAAAAATATTTTCCTCTTGGAGAAAAATAAGTGGGTATGAAAAATATTTTCTAATATATATAAGCCAACCAAACATAAGAAAATAAGAAAATATTGTCCAGAAAATATTTTCCTTATACCAAACACACCCTTAATGATATATATTTGCATCCTCATGACTCGCCAAACTCGTTTTTAGGAAGCTTGTCTACGCCTTTATAGAATCATTCTACTCTCACCATTTCCTTTTGTTGTTTGTCCATTTATTCATTTTGGCAGAGTCAATACCTAGTACTAGTGAGTTTCGTAACTGGCAGATTGAAGAAGTCAGCGTGAGCTAACCATTCTTGTCCGCGGTGGGACTGTCTAACAGTTTCATTTATTCAGTATTACGTTTTTTTAGCTCTTGGGTTGTAATAATATTTTGAATTACTCGTAGTTGTTCATGAATAGTGGTGGCACTTAAACATATGATGTATCACGTTATTCACGTACTCTGAAAATTTCAATTATCTTCGAGTTTTGGATATAAATTGTTTAGGTATCTATCGTGACATGGACGGATTGAATAATGTTAAATAAAAGGGATTTTCTTGACATGATAAGGGTTAGTGCGAATGTCTGAAAACGCTTGCAATGGGCGACTTCATATCGACGTCCACCGAAGTATTAACTGATTGTTTTTTTTAATTGGCTTTCCCCAAAATTTAGAAAGCACTAACCCAAAAACATTTTTTTTGGACAGTCCAAATCGGCGGCTATCATATCGGGCAATCATACTATTCTCGGTGGCCACCAGAGGTAAGTATCCTACCATTTTTTTCCCTCTTTATTTGCCCCCTTTTTTTTGTACAAAAAAATTCAGTGATTAATTTGCATTTAGTTTGATTTTCTAAGTTAAATAATAAATCATCAATTCTTTATTAATTTATGGGATCATACTGAACATGTTGTTCTTGTTATTATTGTCTAATTCTTCATTAGGTGAATATTATCAATATTGAGACTAACTTAGATAGGTTTTATTATTTGATAACCTTATATGAGTAAACTTACTTTCTTATTGTTGATATTCCTAAGCATAAAGAAAGTAGTATGTAAGATCCTAAATTCAAACTTGTTTTAATTTTTTTTTAAAATATGTATATAGTACTTTTCATGAATTTTATTGCAGACATACTATGTGTCTGCAATAAAATTCGTGAGCTACAATGGTGTCAAAGTCAGGTCTCGGATGATGGTAGCTTAACCCAACCACAATCGATCGACACCTGATGAAGAAACTCCAATGCGGTGGAGAATGGTGGCGTAAAGGACGGGCTATCATTACAACATTGCTCAAGTTGTAGGAAATCCAGTTTGGCTAGTACTTGTTCTTCTACTTCTTCGCAAGCTTTGGAAGATGTAGATTAGTTGCGCTAGGAAATAGAAACGCTGAGAAAAGAGCGTGAAGTAGACCTAAGAGCTCGTGAAACGCTGAAAAAAGAGTGTGAAGCAGACCTAAGAGCTCGTGAAGCAATCGATTCAAAAGTGGTCCAATTGAAGAACTTGGTGAAAAAGTTCATGGGTAAACTTCAACTTGTGTTGGAAGTTTAGACTTGTGTTTGGATTTTTAGATTTTTTTTTAATGTTTAGACTTGATTTTGAATGTTTGATCGTTAGAATAGATAGATTGCCTCCTTTTAGAAGTTGATGGACAATTTTTTTTTTTGGTCGTTAGATTATTGAATTGTAGTTGTTTTTAATTTTTATTTTGCAGATTACATATGATTTTTGACGATTCCGTTAAAAATTGAAATTCACCATTTGATGTATTCCGTCGATAAAGTAAAGACTAAAATTTTAAAATTAAAATCTACTAATGGACTTTGTCAAAAACTTTTAAATTAACAAGTCATTTATAAACAATCATTCTGATGGATGTCGTTGATGTCAGTCTGAAATTGTATCCTATGAGACATCTTCTAGGGGATCATTTCCCATCTGAAAGAGGACAAAAAGGCCAATTTTCTAACTAACTTCTTACGTTTTGGCCATCGTTAAAGAATTATTACCTAGTAGTGACTTGATCTTCTAGTCTTGATTTGGTACATAAAACTAAATCTGTTATTTGTTCAAAGATAAAAGACATGAGAGAAGCTAGTGTTATCATATGCATTGAAATTCTTGAAGATAATAATAGTTTGATTTTAACTCAAACTGATTATGTTGAGAGAATACTTCGAATTGATAAATTTCGTGTCGTTCCTATGAGCACTCCCTATGATGCTAGTGGTAAATTGAAAAAGATAAAGAAGATGATGTCTCTCAAAATAAATATGCTCAAATAATTTGTAGTTTAATGCACTTGATAAATTTTACTCAACTTGATATTGCATATGTTGTGGGTAGATTGAGTGGATATACAAAAATTCGAGGCATGATCATTGAAATATATAAGTAAGAAAATGAAATATTTGTGAAGTATCATGAACTGATATTAAATTTCAGAATGCATTAGAATGCAATGATGCAAAATAGATCTCTGATTGAGATGAAATAAATATTACTAGCCGATATGTATTAACCTTATTGGAAGTGGCGTTGTTGCATGGAAATTGGCTAAACAGACAATGTTAGCCAAGTTTATATGGAATCTGAGGTTTTAGCTCTTTGAGTTGGATGTCAATAAGGCTAAATGGTTGAGAAACCTCTTAGCAACTATTCTACATGGATCCAAACCAACATCTTATGTATCTATGCATCGTTTAGACATCGTGATAGGCGAGCCATAATCGACGTTGCAAAGATAAGATAAATCTTATAATGGAAAAATAGACATTTTCGATTGAGACATAAAGTGATAAAATAATTGCTCAGACATTAAATTATTCCATAGATTATATAAGGTTACAAGTGAATTCGGTCTATCCTCCGACTAAATCTGCAGGAAGAAAAATTACAATTGATACATTGAGGGGAATAAGACCTGTAGCTTAATCTAAAAAATATCAACAATGATGGTAACTGAACCTATGTGATTTTATATTCCATGAGGTAGGTTCATGTAGGTAATACTCCCTCCGTCGCAATACATTTTCATAGTTTTACTTGGCATAAAGTGTAGTAAAGAAAGGACAACCTTTAAATTATTTATCTAAAACAAGTCTTAGACATTTGTGTAGTTGTAATGAAAAGGTTGGAGCTGAATTCTTTCCCAATATGGAAGTACGCCAATATTTTTGAGACGGACTAATAAAAAAAGTACGACAAATAAAGTGGAACGGAGAGACTAATAAACCATTTGTTGATCAAACATACCCTATTAAATTATGTCGCTTCGTATGATGTCAAGGTAGTTCAATACTACAGGCAAAATGAGGCTGGGTTATTTGACTCTTATCATTCCATTGTGCCTTTATGGGTGGTGATCGAGCTATAAAACACACTTGATGTATGGACATATATAAAGGGTAAAATAGGGTTGTTCTTTGGGAGATTTACAAATATATACAATCTAAACACCAAAATTACAAAAAATACCAACATTATTTCATTTTACAAAAAATACCAACATTTTTTTACACATTATATACAAAAATCAACAAAACTAATAAATTAGGGTTCCTCCTTCTTCCTACTGCCCCTCCCCCCACCCCACCACTGCTAACCACCCCAGGCGGCGGCGCCGCCTAGTCACCGCCGGCCGCCAGTCACCGGATTTTTTTAAAATTATTTTTGTAGATCTGGTGTATGGACAGTGTATGGACAGTGAAAAACAGTAGATACATACACATACACTTATTATATGTTTGTATATTCTTTGTATGGGCATTGTATGGACGGTGTATATGTGTTGATTCACCGGACATACACACTAAAACAAATCATTACGTGTTGTGTATTTATTGTATGGCAAGTGTATATTCATTGTATGTCCGGTGTATATTCACTGTATATTCAGTGCATACACCGCACATACAATGGAAATACGCATCACATACATTCCATACAGTCCCCAAACGCCAATCATACACCACAACCACCGTGTACCACCGGAAAATTCAAAAAAAAAAAAAAAGAAAAGACGAGATCTGAATATCCCCGTCACAGTGGGCAACAACATGACGATGGAGCAACAAAAACGAAAGAGAAACAACACAGCAACACAGCGCCGGGTGCCGGAGAAGGCAGCGCCGACGCTGCAGTGGTGAAACACCACCAGATCTGGGCGAAAATCCGGCAATGAGCTGTTGTGACGACGGGGAAAGGGTAGGGGAACTCCGGCGATGGGGATGGGGTAAGGAAACTCCGGCGATCAGTGAGAGGGAAGGGAGAGAGAAGGGAGAGGGAAGAGAGAGAAAGTAATAGGGAAGGTTAGGGTTTTCAGTTAGAGAGAAGGAAAAATGATAATTTTGTAAATGTTGGTATGTTGTATAATTTTTCAATAATGTCGGTATTTTTTGTAAATTAAATGTTTAATGCGTCAATTAGCGTAAAAATGTCTTGTTCTTATGCACTATGACAAGATGTTCTAAGGACTCATGAAAACCAGGCGTACATGGCCTAGTAGCTTAAAATTCCAACAATAGCAGATATTGTAGGAGTACAATATGATGAATATGAAACTTAGCTTACAACACGAACTTTGGTTCATAGAAGTTATCGACTTCACCAATTATTCTATAAGTTAAAACTTCTATTATCTATATTCTATGATACTCAAAACCCAGTAAAATATTTTGTTCTATTCTTATTTAAATTTTCAAAAATATCCTTTTTTGAGATGTGGAATAAGTACAAGCACCTCAGCTGAGCCTCTAACTTCTTTTTGCATGTGGGTGAATATCAACACTCACAATAATTACCACAAAATTATTCCAAATTGGGCATTATGTAATGTACTTCTTCAAAAATTGACCATAATCTGGAATGCGTTGATTACACTTATATAAAATCTTGCATTCTCTATTACAAAAAAGACCATATTAGCCCCTTAATTAAATATTTTCTAAGTATAGTTGTGTACAAGAAGGTAAATATACACTCAGATAAATAAAATATAAAATAAAAGACTAAATTATAAAACATGCATCTAAACGGATTGATACAAAAAAAATCTGGAGAATGTAGAGAGTTGCATTTCGTAATCCAATTTAGGATAAATTCATTTGACTGATTTAATACTACAAATCCGCTTCATCTACAAAATGTAAACCACTAGACGTCTAAAAGGGTCATATATTATCTCAACTGAGTAAGAAAACCAACAAATCATCAAATACTTTGTCGAAATCTCGTCATATTCTTCTTTTTTTAAGTGTAATTTTACATCATTTTGAATAGTCTACCTTCCGTAAATTAAAATTATTGTAGACTAAAATCATATGTTCATCTCTTGCAACACAAAAATTTACTTTGTAAATGTTAACTCTAGTAAGTTCATTTCTTGATTTGTTTTATTTTATACGAGCATTGTTGAAACTATGTATTTGGTATGTCTTGTTATAAATTAGGATAATATGCGCATGTCTTGTGACACACAAATTAATACAGCAAATTTAACTCAACTAAGTGGATTCTATTTTTTTTTTTTTTACTTTCAATGAGTATTCATAAAATTATATATGTATTTTTATTTGTGCAAATTCTAGCTAGAAACTCTCCACACTCCTGTTTAGTACATTATGAAATAACATCTTCTTCTGTTATATATTTTTTTTTGTAATAACTATATATCAATTGGATTCTATTTTTTGTCAATGAGCATTCATAAAATTATATATGTATTTTTATTTGTGCAAATTCTAGCTAGAAACTCTTTGCACTCCTATTTAGTACATTAGGAAATAACGTCTTCTTCTGTTATATTTATTTATTTTGATAAACTATATATCAATTGTAAATTATATATCATGCACGTATTTGGCAGTTTGTTACTAAATCCACCGAACTTTTTTATTGATACAAAAAGATTCAACAAATGAAGTAGAGGTACAAAAAGTATACAAAAATTTCGAAAAAGAGATAGACAAACAATGCAGAAATAGTGTTGCAAAAGTATAGAAATATTGGAAAATAGTAGATAGAATTAAAAACGGTGAAGATAAAAAAAATATAGATACAAGTTGAAAGAGTGTAAAAATAGTGCAAATACAAGCAAAAAAAAGTGCAGAAACAATGCAAAGATAGTGCATAAATAGTGCGGAAAGATACAGTAATAGTGCAAAAATAATAAATACAAGTAGAATTAATATAGAAACTAGTAGAAATAGTTAGATACATTGAGAGACGGAAGAGATACAATAAAAAGATAAAAAAAAATACCAGATCTGACTGAAAAAAACTCATATTTGACTGAAAAAATCACATTTAATCAGAAAACACCATATTTGAACAAGAAACACCAAATATGAAGAAAAAAATATTAAATTTAACCAGAAAACACCATATCTAAATGAAAAAATTACCAAACTTGAGAAAAAATTAACAAATCTACAAAATCTACCAAGTCCGGCGATACTCTGTTGCCTTCTTCATTTTTTTTTGTCGTCTTTCTCGTTTTCAGGTTGCTAAAGTTGGAACAACATTCTTAGAAGAAGAACACTATGAGAAAGGGAGGAGGACATCAGGATGTGGGTGGCCTGTGGTGGTGGTGGTGGCGGCAGCGAGTGGAGCTCCGATGACAAGAAGGAGGATGCTGGCGGCGGCGGAAAGAATGGTAAAAAGGGGGTGAAAATGGGGAAAAGTGAAGGTGAAGAAGTTTAGGGTTTTGCTATGTTTTGTAATTAAGTCCCCATTTTCTCTGTATTTTGTAAAAAAAGTCTCCAAAGTGTACTATTGTGTAATTTTTCCATCCGAAATCGTGCCATGTAAGGCTCATTAACGGGAAAGTGATTCCTAAAATTTCTTTTTCTAATTTTTAATGTTTAAATTTGAGATATATGATTAAGAGCTGATGGAGTCTATTCCATTCATTACACCATATTTTTCGTTAAGTTGAATCCACATAGATATGTATGTATGTATGATGCCATCAAGAAAATGGGAGTTTTGGGTTTTGAAGAGTTGTCGTTAGTGAGATGAAGAAAGGGAGTTGTGAAGACGAAACGTGGTATGCACTCTTATAGTGGGGTTTGAGATATGCTGTCAATGTTGTAATGGATTTTTCTGCTGCTTATGCTAATATTTTTCACATTTTTATCTCTTTGATAACTTTCAAGATGATGATGAAGGAAATCATGTTTTATTTGGTGGATTGTGGGCTGTCCCTACGCAAAGAGTAGTAGTACTCATTCATTATCTACTCCATTATTATATGGAGTTAGATTTCATACACACCCCTCTTTTTTCAGTGACTATTTTAAGTACTATTATCTCTTGGCAGTCTTTCTTTTCTCTGTGTCTTTGGCCTATATATAAGCTTTCCATCACTCATTTGTCCTAATTATTGCAACTTTAACAACCTTAATTAGTTGTTGACCCTTAGCTAATCTATCCCTTTTTTGAATCGATAGTGACCTTCCATCTTCTCTTAGTACCACCTAATTTGTCACTTTTTTAAAATACTAGTTTCTATGTACGCGCTTTGCGCGTGTATTCCACGTATATCCTATATCATCAGTTTGTACAGAAACTTGAAGGTGTCATAAATTTGAATCCAAATATTCTCAGTATATCTAACCTCTATCTAACTACAATTTCTAAGATGAGCCTCAGATTAATGTATCTCGTGTTTTTGTTATTTTATATATTGCCTTGCACTATTCTTCAATTTCACGAATTTATATAGTTTAGCTAGAGGAAAATGACAGTGTCCACAAATAATAGGCAGTAAGAAGAAAACTTTACAACATACAATGACATAGCTTCAATGTAGTTTAGTATTCTTTTTCAATATTCTTATATCCTTATATTGCATTTCATTATGTAAAATGATACATTAATTGTGCAATTGATGCAATAAATTTGATTACAGTTTGAACCTAGATAAGAATCCTTCACTAATTGATGCAACTCTGATTTTTGGCGCTTTTCTATAACACTAAAAATGATCATACAATTTACTCATGGCCTCAAAGGTGAACTTTTTCATGGATTTAGTTTAGGATACACTTTAGCTAATTCTTTTCCCTTAATGATATTCATACCATTCTTTATCTACTTTATTATTGAAAATGGAAACAAAGTCCTTAATAGCCTAAGCAACCTTATAAAACAACATAGCAATATCTGGTAAAAACACCTTAGAGGAGAATCAAACTTGAAGTAACGGATAGAAAAATTATAAATATACAGTCCAGAATCAAATGAAAAAGTAATAGATCCGAAGCCTGAGTGAAAGTATTGTGGATTACAATTCTATTTTGATAATCAAGAAATTCCTCAAATTAGTTTGATAGAACATATATTTGTAGTGATTTCAAGAGGTACAAATATTTTACATGGTCGAATCTCACATAACAATTTCTTATCGGGGATTCATTATTTGTATGTATTTTCTTGTGTTGCTTTGTAGTGACTGAACTCCTACCATACCTTAATATCTTGTTAGGATATTAAAGAACGACCAATTCTAAGTAGTTTACCATGATAGAACAAATAATTAAGTAAATTTTTGGCCGGACGTGGATGAATAAGCAAATAAACTCTTCCATAACTAAGTCTTAATAAACTATGGATCTCCGATCTTAGGTTTATCATCCCAATTATTTGCTTGTCCATTGAATAATTATCTCAAATACAGAAATATTTCTTCACCTAGCCATAGTCTCTTATAAACATCTTCAACCTATCTTAAGGAGAGAACTTATGAGAGCCTTCCACATCATAATAGGCTTTGTCTTTTTTTCGAAGCAGTGCTTATTTAAACTCTCTCCATTGCTGCAATAATTGCCTACAAATCTTGCTGAAATATCAAAATGTATAAACAATTTGATCCATCAATGATGTAAAGAAAAGGTGATGATAAATAACAAAAAAAAGTAGATAAACATAAGTGGTGATGTCCATCCATTTGCAGTATTGTATTTATGAGGTTAAAGCACCACTTGACTGCAACGATCCAACAGAGAAGAAAGTTAATCTTGTCTTCAATGATTTGATCATATATATTCTATTTTTGTTATCACCGTCGATCTTCAAATCCCCAAACAATCAACTATCTGGAAAGCAAATCAAGTATTATCATTATTCACTAACAGTAGAAATTTTCAAAATTAAACAATATGTCTAAAATAAAGAAAATACCATTCTTAATTATATTTCATTATAAGACGTAGAATCACATAAATAGGAACTCCTATTTTGAACCGAGATCAAATATTCTGATGCTTAACAATAGACTCCATCTTATATATGTTCCAAAGATAGCCATTTCTATGGAAAAGACATGCAATCAGCCTAATGATTCAATATCCTTTTAGACGTGGATATTTAGAATAAGAACTTACAAGGATCATAGTACTACACTGGTCAAAATGCGGCTTAGGATATATCTTTAATTGGACGTTAACATGTACACAAGTAATTTTCTTATGTCTTCCTCATGGCTCTGCTTTCATGTCCTGACATGAACAAATATGTGCATAGAAACAGGAAATTAGGTCTCCACCCAATAAAAGGAATAGGAAATCAAGAAAAAAATACAGAGATAATTGTATATGCAAGAAGACTATAGAAACAACCAATTATTTTGTTTGACATCATCCCATCTCTAGCTATTCATATTGTTTTGTCAATCAGATATTAACCGTAATTTTTTTCTCAAATTATTTCGAAACAAAAGATTCTTCTGGTTTTCATTAAAATAAAACATGACAAATAATAACACTAAAGAAATCTAATCACCTAGTAGTTTATGCTATAAAGAAATTATTTGTTAGAATCCAACTTTACTCACTCAGTTATGGTCCAAAAAGCTATTTATCATTCTATAAAAACATTAAGTGATTATAAAAATAATTCCAAAAAGAAAAATTAATACAAAAAGTGATACTTACATGAGTTTCTTCGATAATGGCATCAAGCAAATATAAAGTGTTATTTCCAGGTTTCATCATACATTCGTTTGATTTTTGAGTCCCTAGAAAAAAATGAGTTTATACATAATTAGTCAAACCAAAGAAATAAGCAACCTGAATTTAGCTATAATGTTCTTTAAATTTATAAATGTGTCCAAAGGACCAAAGGAACACTTAAAAGTCAGTTGACTCCAAAAAAATAGAGAACAAATTAAAATCCAATAAATAGAATTTTGCAATAAAAATCAAAAGTAACACTCAGTCTGGAAGGTTGTTACCCATCGTTTCATAATATACTGTATTGCGCATCTACCCTATTGATGAGAATGTTCACCTGCAAAATTGGTTATGCAGGATTTGTTCTTCGGGAGAAAATACATTTGATGAAGGAATCTGGTAACCCTTCATGCTTTGGAACTTCAACCATGATAGGATACGGTATCTCAAATTGGTGAAATATTGGAATTTCTTTTGGTGTAAAAGTCTAGGCTACTCCTAACTGCTAAACTCTTGGATTACAGACAGTCGTTTTTGGGTATTAGAAGTCTAGCCAAATTATCAACGATTTTCTTAGTTGAATTATTTAGTTAACCTTAAATTAAATATTTTAAATATAAGAAAAACAGTAAATGACAATTTTGTCTATTATATAATCTTTTAGTGAAGGGTAAAACAGTCGGATGACATTTCACTAAGGCTTTCGTGCTTTTATAATAGTATAGATAATAAAAAAGAAAGAGGGCAAAAAACAAAACAAGAAGTTTTAAACACTCAAAATATGTATGGTGATTAATTTTTTTTTTCAAAGATGAACATTACACGAAAATTTTACAAATAGCGACAACTCCGTCCATGTGGGAGGAATTCATGTGGAAAGGCTTGCTAATGCACAGGCTCAGCTTTCACTTGAGATTAAAATCTACCATAGCAAATATGAAGCTCTAGAGTGTATTCTGGTTTAAATTGACTATTCAAGATTGTGCTTAGTACCATAAGTCCCTATCCTGCAGAACGCAAAAACCTTATAATAGCTAGTAAGATTTTTTTCCATCCCTTCAATTCGTCTCTCTCGAAGTAAATAGTGGTCCTCTTATTTTTTACTCCTACTACGCACAATCTCTTTGTTGTAGGTAGAGACTGCTTACCATTTGAGCAACCATCACTTGTCAGCCGTTAAGATTAATAGTAGGATGAGAAAGTTTTTTCAGTAATGTTTGATTATTAGAAAATATTTTTGAAGGAAAATGTTTTCCTTTTAAAAGAGGAAAATGACTTCTCGCACTACTGGACGGAAGATGTTTTTCTTACAATGACGACAACAACAATTATATGCCTCAATCCTAAATAAGTTGGGTTCAGCTATATGAATCCTCATTGATAATGTTTCTCTATTTAAGTTCAATTCATGTCGTCATACAAGTAGTGAATATCACTTGGATTTTTTATTCCTTTCTGCCCTATATTTAGCTAAGTCTACATTGATTCCATGGAATTGTAGGTCCTTCGAGATAATTTCTTTCTTTGTGATTTTAGGTCCACCTGCTTTCTAATAATTTCACTTACCATAGTTTCACACCTACGAATCGGTGCATCTACAGATCGACGCAAGACGTGACCAAACCTTCTCAAGCATCGTTCTTTCATATTATCTTCCATGCGTGCTATTTGCACCTTCTGTCAAATGAGGTCATTTCTAATCTTATCTTACATTGTGTGATCACACATACATCTTATCATTCACATCTCCGCGACACTATTTTGTGGATATGTTGGACTTTAGTGGCTCAACATTCACTACGTTATAATATTGCGGGTGTTCTAACTATTACATAGTACTTACCTTTTAGTTTTACGGTCATCTTTCTATCACGTGATTTTCGCGTAGGGCTTCTCCATTTCAGCTATCTGATTTTAATTTTATGAGTAACATCTTTCTTTATCATTTGCATTGTGATACCGCAATTCCGTCTCCCCTCACCTCAATTTCACTCTTCTCATGCACGTTTGCATTATGATACCGCAATTCCGTCTCCCCTCATCTCAATTTCACTCTTCTCATGTTGGCGTAACCTGCAATGCATGTATTTAGTCTTACTTATGCTTATTATCCTAAAACTCTTATTCCTTAAGGTGTTTCTCCATAATTCAACCCTGATTTCAATTAATTAATACAACATCGTCCGTAAATAGCATGTGCTCCATGACATCATGTTGTATTGTACAAGTTAGCTCATCCATAACTACGGTAGACAAGTATGTGCTCAATGTTGATCCCTGGTGCACACTCACTTTTATGAAAAACTCCTTTGTATACCATATTACTGTTCAGACGCTAGTGACGACTTTTTCTTACGTGTGCTTTATAGCATTTATATATTTAATATGAATATATTTCTTCTCCATTACCCACCAAAGGAGTTTTCTTCGTACTCTATCATATGCTTTCTCTAGGAAAATCAATAATATGTGTTGATCTACCTTCTTCTTGCGATAAATTTCTTCAATATTCTTAGCATGAATACAACCTTTGTTGTTGATCTACCTGACATAAATCCAAACGAGTTCTACGTCATTCTTGTTGTATTCCTATGTTTACCATCTATTACTCTTTTCCAAGATTTCATTATATGACTCATGAGTTCAATGCAATAATAGTTTGCACAATTTTGAATATCTCCATTGTTCTTATAAAATGAAAACATGATGCTCTTTCTCTACTCTTCAACTTCCTCCGATTTCTTAATTAGTATAGCGTTGAACAACTTGGTGAGCATCCTACCCCAACTTCTACAAGACATTTCCAAAACACTATGGCGATACAATTTGGACCACATTTTTTTTCTATTTCTCGTACTCTTTATGACATTATTTACCTCTATCATCTTATTTCTACGAGTGTCATTAATTTTTTCATCTTTCTCTGATATATTTAGATCCATAATGTCATTCTCTTGGTTTGAGCTGAACATTTGGTCAAAATACCTTCATCTCTCCTTGACTTTGTTATCTTGTGCCAACACTTGCTAAGAATTATCTTCGACGCATTTCACCTGGGTTTAAGTCCTTACCCTTGTTCTCGCTTAGTCGTACTAATTTAAATATTTCTTTCTCCCTTTCTCGTGTCCTTAGCTTAGCCATTTTAGCTTCCTTTTTAGTTTTCTTGTATTTTCAGAGGCTTCTCATTTTCTGCTTTTGGCAACATTCCGTAGCACTCTGTTTTAACTTTTGCAACTCTTTGTACCTCTTCATTCCACTACCATGAGTCCTGTGGTCGAGGTCCTAGACCCTCGGACACACCTAATTAACACCTCAAATTGCTATTTTTTAAAAAACAACCAACCATTTTTAATTGACCTTTTTAGACAATTTACTTAAGTGCTGAATTTTTTTATCAAAACACTAGTTATTATTATTAGTAGTATTATTATTATTATCACATTAATCGATCTTTAATAAATATTTTTTGAAAAATACTCTCACTCAATAACCAAACATTAAAAACAATTTCCAAGAAAATTTACTTCGTCACCAGAACACACTGAATAATAACTAGAGCATGATCAAACTGAAGTTTAGGTGCGGCTATTAGGATTAATTAATAATTTGGTTAAGTGTAAGTTATGTCTGACTCTGAAAGGATGTTTGAGATCTGCAAGTCTTTATCAACGGTTAGTGGTCATTGATCATACTGTATTAGGTTACGATAGCCACTTTCTATTTAATAAGTAACAAGTATAATGCTAATCTATTTCTATTCCGCACTTCATATATGTTTCACTTTCTTTCTTAATCCAAAAAAAAAAAAAAAAATGTGTAATGCTTTTATTTTTTGGGCCTGTTTGGTTGCAGTTAGAAGTTCCATCATCAAATGCAGCATGACAACACACTTCAACTTTCTTTCTTTGACACTGTAAAAGTATAATAAAACAGTATAATAATACTTCCATTACCGATTTCCTAGTTAGTACCGGTACATTTATCAAGATTTTTCTTTCATCTTTGCGGCGGAAATTTTAGGCAGATTAGCTCATAAGATTGATTGCATAAATTTTGTAGTTTAATTATCTAGTGTTCGAAATGGTGGCACTTACTGTATGGGCCTAAACTAATTTAGAATCACAAATTGAATTTGGGTTAAGAACACAAACAAATCTTAGTATCAAAGTCGAGACAATGCTAAGAATAAGCGAAAATGCAAGAGAATAACGTAATTTCAATATATGTCTGTGAGTACAAATTTTACCAGAGTTTCTGTAACTATTTCTGAATGAATACAATGTAAAAACTAATGCTATTTATAGGTACAAGGGGCCTTGTCCACGTTTTCTATGGCTGATCATGCCTATATCCACGTTTAGTATATCCTTTAGTGGAGTTAGTGGGCTGCGGTAGTGGGCTGATGAGCCGCTAAAAACTGAGGTGCTCCACCGAGGCCCAAGTGCATGACCTCGGTGATATGACCTTGCTGCTCGGTTGAATGGAATACTGTCGAAGCATGGCTCATGGCTCGCCTTCGATGTTGACCCCGGTGCTCAACTTCGGTGGCTCAATTGCTTGCTTCGGTCTTTCTCCTTCGGAACATCAGTTCGATTGACCTCGATTAGTCGTACAGGAGTGCTGTCCGAGCACGTCGATTTTTACCCAATACACTTACGCCAGGGGGTAAGAGCGTTCGAACATGTATATATATAGGGGTGTCAATAATTATTAAAAAATTGACCAAATCAACCAGATAGTACCTAATCGAACCAATTATTAGGTAATTGTTAACATAATCGAAAGTTGCAGTATGGAGTAATTAAGTATGGAGTAATTAGTGTACCAACTCCCAAACTTATTCCGCACCCTATAATTTTTAAAACTTAATCAGTTAAAGCGACCAGCAAACTTGAGCATCAAACTACGAAGTAGCCAAGGTGTCGAATATATTTTCATTCATTTAAATTTCTCTTAATAGATACTTGATAGTTCTCAAGTTATATTTGATTAATATCTATCAGCTCGTGTGAATTAGATTTCTTTTATCTTCACTTAATTGATTTTACAGTAGCATTATAGGATAATATTTTTTTATTGAATCATATCTTTTATACAGTAATAATGTCTAGATAATTTTTACCAAAATCATGTATATAGTACAACGTTTTAATATCTACTTAATGGAGATCATAACCATCACTTGTAGATCAATATTTGAGAATGAAAATGTATCGAATACATAAATATTAACTATTGACCATTTAAGAGTCGATACTTATCCAAATATTGTCTTAAATCATACTTTAATTATGTGTCAAATTAAATCTTGTAATTATTTTACATAAGAAATAGTACATTCTAATAATGGTATGACTCTTAAGCAGAGTTCTAGAAAAAGTTATTGAAAATTAATAGAACCGAACTGAAATAGGGAAACCGACATGATTGGGACATATTTTGATCATACCTAACTATGCCTATGAAAAGGACTAAGCGGTCGCTACAATAATACCCGGTTTGATAAGTCCAGGGTCGAATACCATATGGAGCAAACGTTAATTTGAAACCTAATTTTCACCAAGTTTTCGTTCAAACAATTTCAAGAGCAATTTATAAAGATTTTTGTATAGAAAAATTAAAAATTAATAACATGTAAGTAATGACAAATAGAAGCAAGAGTTGAATACAAGAGTAAAAGACCTAAGGGAACGACTTCCCCGATTATTGGGATGATGTACTGATTATCTCGCTCTCAATCCCACTTGATTATTTCTATTGACATGACCTCCTAGTTTGTAGCTAGTATTTTCCACTCATAAGGAATAACAATCTCAAACTACTTTCCAAGTTAGTCAAATATAATTATATGGACTACTCACAAATATCACGATAAAAGCAAATCATTCCTAAATCACTCTGTAAATCGACCTAAATAATTCTTTAGTTCAAGCTGAAGTATCATCATCCAACGTACCCTATCTCGAAATCTTTTTCCAAATTATCTCAAGAACAAAAGGGCGCATTCCATTGAGAACCCTTCAATTATAAGTAGTACAAAACGTAGTTGAATGAATAGGAATAATAATTCAAACTAGATTAAATTACAAAACACTAAGCACATCATCCAATAACAGTTCCGTCACACCCTAGATGAGGAAATTTAGCAGCTCATGTTCAAACAATCATGTCGAAATATTCATGAACGAATAAATTATAAGAAGAATGGAAGAATTTTAGAAAAACTCTTGCATTCTTGAAGTCTCCAAAGCTCTATCCTCTTTTTGCTCCTTTCTAGGTTGAAAAGTTGTGTTTTTGGACTTCTTTTAGGCCTTTTGTATCGTCCCATAGACCCACCTAACTTGAAAATTCAAAATAAATTCGAAGACAAAATAGCAGATTTTTGGAACTGCGCCATGCGACGAGCAGCCCAACATGACAAGGCAATTGTCTGCGCCTGCACAGTTTCTCTAAATATCGACCCTATCGAGGCGTGCCATGTGACTCCCAGCGCGATGTGATAGGCTTTTATTACTGCTCTGTTTTACTCTCATTTTAGCTCCAAATCACTCTATTTCCTTCAAATATATTCCTGCACAGTTAAAAGCACGTAATATTCTTAAAAATACAATGATAACAACTTAATTAATGCGTAAAGGCTACAAATATGAGGCGAAACAATGCTCTAAACATGCATTTCTCGCCGAATATCAGTACCCCACTCTTGAACCTCTACTCATCCTCGAGCAAAACCTGGACTGGCCACACTATCTATGGACATGGCTTATACGAAAACTTAGAACAACGCATATGCAATTTTCATACTATTCTTCACAAACATATTGATGTCAGGAATATTTAAAATAAGCAAGTTCCCTCTCGTGACTTTCTAACCTCAAGAGCTCATTCCAACTCTCCTACCCACTCACTTACTCTAACTGAGAAGCCTTATAACTCCACCTATCCCTTATAATCCATGTGCCCTCACACAAGAGAATTGTCCCATTTGCAAAAAAAGTTTCATGAAACATTGGGACTTAACAAATTCAAAACTCACTCTCTCATCAAGAAGTCATGTACCACTCTAGATGTACCATAGGCTTGCCCGTGGTATAGGACTCGACTAATGTAAGCTTGTTCGGTCTAAGATCAAGTAGGACTTTCATAGGTTGTAATGTAGGCTGCATGGCAGGTGGGATACATTTAGTTTATAGTGACTAACCTCCCTTATGCATTTTAATAGATCATATTTAAAATACTTTTTTTTTCACCCAACTCTCCCTTATCTCCCAATTTTTTTATTTAATCAACTCAACCTTCCATTTTCTTTAAGCTTTCAAGAGTCACCACTAGTAAGGGACTATATTTTATAATTATTCTTTTTTTTTTTGTATTTTTCTTATTCATCTTTTTTTTTCGTTTCTGTTTTCTTTTCACTTTTTTTTTTCAATCCTGACTAACAATTTCTCTCAAGTAAAACACCTTTATTCCTTCTCACAAGTCATCACTGTGTGGGTAAAAATACACCACCTAGAATTATGGGGATACGAGTCCAGCTGGCGAAAACTAGACTTAGCCTACAAGTCACCGAGCGCTGAGGATACACGCCTGCTCCACAAGCCAAGGGCGTTCAACAAGCACGGGCCAAGGGACGCAATGCATACATCCCGCCGCCCTAGACTTTACAGTCTCCTAGTTAGGGTTAATTAGTATCACCGCCTTGAGTAACAGGCCCATGACCTATAGTCTTCGTATTTTACCATAATTAGGACTAGGGTAAATCTATAACTATAAATACCCATCTCCCCATTGTATTATTCATCAAGTGATTCTCCAAGAATCTGACTATTCTCACGGAATAATTTCTCTTACTTTTTTGCTTTATTTACTTTTTTTTAGTATTTATTGTATTTCTTGTGACCCTCTATAATTTTTATCTGTTCAACCTATTGAGCTATTTTTAGTCCTAAACAAGCATAATTGTATTGGCCTAATTCAGGTTAGGTCAATCAATCGAATTTGTAACGTGGTTACCAAGAAATTTGTCGTATTAAAGTTGCAGATTAATTTTTAATAGCAAATGGTAAAGACAAGAATCTCAAGAACAGTGAAAAAATACAACTGTAATTAATGTATTAATTAGTCATTAAATACCCATTACCCACGTTCTGATCGTGGATAGCCCATGATGAGCCTATTGAATGTTGAGTCGATGGTCGACCATTACAAAACTCCTTCTCTTCTGAAACATAACCGTTCCTCCGAGGCTTAACCATTTCGCCTCAGGGGAACTGAACCCTTTGGCTCGAGAGAAAATCTCATCAAAGAATGCCTCGAGCCTCTACCTCGGGGATGAGCCTCGAGAACCAAGTTCCCCATGCAATAATCAAACCTTATGTCTTGGCATGAACCACCCTCGAGCCATGTGCCCGAGGTGCCACGTAATCAAGCCACTTTTTACCTAATACAGATAGTCCCCCCCTCTTCAGGTAATTGTCAGAACTCCTGAGGAGTGGAATGAAAGTGAGCAGAATTCAACGTGGCCACATGTGCACCCTGTAATTTAAAAAGGTGGTTGTCATTTCAAATTCTCATCCATCACATGTGGCAATCGCTGAGAGGACATGACCCTTCGTTCCTCCTTCCCCATGTAAATGCAGTGATGGCTCTTCCACTATATATAGCCCAACTCGTCTTCCTTCTTCCTCACTTTCAGTCTTCTAAGTAACATCAAAAATTTCCATACCAAAAGCTTCAACTTGAACTCTTTCTTCTTCAATCGAAAAAGAACCACCAACTTTCTTAGTGAAAATGTCTGCAACTCACTCTGTGCAAAATTCTTTGGATCTTTGTGAAGAAAGGATCCCAGGCGCCACCACTATGGTTGTCGGCAACGAACTGGTGAACGTCCCATTGCCTTTAAATATTGTTCCGCCATTGGATGATAACACTGAGGCCACGTTGTAACTTAGTGATTTAAACCCAAGGCGGCGCAAGGCCACTACTAATCGCGACGGCACTGAGAAGACAATTGGCATAGAGGTCGACGCCGCCACGACTGACGGCGGAGAAGCAAATGCCAACATAGAGGCGGGAACTTCAAAGCCCAAGAAAAAGAAACCATCTATCAACGAGCTCCCGCCTCACCAGGTCATCCCTTCAAACTTTGACCTCGATAAGGATTTCAAATTGCAAGATCAAACAGTTGTCGAGCAAGAGAAGAACATGAATGTTCCGGTACAAATTACACCGAGCTTGATCATAAAAGCTCACACCACTTTAGTTCGGAAAGATTGCAACTGGGGCCCTGAGCTCCAGATTGGAATTCCTGCCCCGAAGAGTCGTTGCTGCGATAGAGTAGTTGGGCATTCTTTTGTCTACACCTATCCATTTATGATATGGTTTACTCTACCTATTCACGAGGTCATTGATACTTTCTTCCGAACATACAATCTATGTTTGGCTCAACTAGGCCCCGGGCTCTAGAGAGTCGTTCAATGCTTTGACTTCTTAAGTCTAGAGGCTGGGGTCCGTTTTACCTTTCAACAGTTGATTGCCCTATTCTACCCCACATTGCACAAAGGTTGAATTGTTCAACTTAGCAAACGAGGCAAATACTCGTTAATTACAAAGAGCAAGGACACCGAGGACCGTGGATGGTGTGATCTCTTTCCCGACCAGTCTTTTATCCTCCAAGCCTAGGTTTCCCGAGGTATGGAATAAAGCACGTAAGTAACTTTTCTAGTAGTTCTCGATGATCTTCTTGCTTTCCTCTCATAGCTTCTTATTTTCAACTGATGCCTCAAATTTTTCAGCTGAAAAAATTCCAATCGTGCCTCCAAAGGATCTAACTGCTAAGGAAAGAATTACTGAAAACCTTTCTTTTATTGAACAGAGAGTGGCATCGAGCAATCGACCTTCTGCTTCCGAGCCTTCCAATGCCTCGGTCTCCTAAAGGGGATTAAGAAGGATTGGGATCCCTTCTGACTTATGCCTTTTGGATGATTTCCCGGACATCTCCATGTGTCTTAGAGGACTGCTCGGGCCCTTGGAACGGGAGTGCACCAAGGATACAGCTCATGGAGATTTGATGGCTTTCTTAGCTCAGCATGCAGTTCAAGTATGTCTTCATTGATTGCAATTTCTTTTGGCTTGAAAAATATTTGTTTTTAATCCAACCTTCCCTCAAAACCTTTCGCAGAGTTATGTATATGCGATCAAAGCTGTGGAGATGGAATTGCACCGATCAGCTTCCCTTAAGCAGATAGGGGACGAGTGGGACTGCCAGAGGTCGGAGCTTCAGTCCCAAGTTACTAATCTTCGAGAGAAGTTGATCAAGTCCAACCTCGAGCTTGACCAAGCTCGCTAAGTTGCTGATAAGTCTGAGCTCAAGCTAGCCAAGGCTCATGAGGCTAACGCTGTCCTCGAGGCCCAAGTGAAGGCGCAAGAGGAAAACCATCAGGCCGAAATCCAAGGGCTAACGGATGAGGCCAACGCCAAGTTCAAGGAGGTTGCCGAGTCATATCATAATAAACTGAAGGCGTACATGGTCAAAATGAATGCGTTAGAGGCTCGAACAAGACTCTTGAGATTGAGGTCAGTACCCTTTGGGACAGAGAGACGTCTTCTTCTTCAAAACTCAAGGCAAAGGAGACCATTCGAACCCCTCCCCCAAACTAAAGACTCTAGCATCGTCCCACATATTATGTAAATCAAAATACAGACAAAGAGGGGTAGAAAAGGACTCCCCGTCATAAAATCAGGCAATCTGCTTGCCCTTGCCTTCCACAGGTACAGGGGCAGGCTCATCATTCGGCTTCTTTTTCTCATTTCTCAGTCGGACTGCTTCCTCAATTGATAACTCAGCATCAAGTCGGTCCTGAACATGGTTCGGAAGTGAGCCTGAAGAGTGCCAAGTACAGCAGTAGGGTCAACAGTGGGCTCCAAAGGCACGCTCTCATCATCATCATCATCAATGTCCATGGCCTGAGTGGCTTTCACATCTTTCCTCAAATCCTCGGCTTCCTTTTCTTGGGATTTCTTGGATAGTTTAGTAGGAGCCTTGGTACCTGAGGGTCCAGGCACCTGAGTAGAGGTATGTGGTGGAGCTGAAGGAGGTGTACCAGTAGGGGCAACTGGGACCAAAGCCATGGTTCAGGAGGGTGCTCTCTTTTGTGTTGCAGTCACTCCTGGAGGAACCCGAGTGCCTTACCCAGTTTCTTGTCTATTGTTATGTAGTAAGCAGTCAGTTCCCTCAAGACCTTCCTCATATCCTCAATGTCCTTCTGATGCCCCTCAATGACTTTTATGTATTCCCCGAGAGCTTTGGTGTTATTTTCTAGGGCCAATGTATAAGCATTCATCGCCTGCACTATCTTGGCAAATTGCTCCGTAGTGACAGCCGGAGGTGGAGGTGGAAGTGATGGCTGACTTGGGGCAAGTTGGAAATGAGATTTTTTATCTCTTCCAACTTGGCACCAAAGTCATCCACTTCCCGAGTCATATCCTCAGGGATAGTGCCAGTGCCAATACCAGAACCAAAAAAGGCCAGACTTAGGAGGGTGAGGGGATGCTCTCGAAGTAGAGGGTGTCAGAGGGTGGAAGAATACGTGAGGGAGCCGGTGGAGGATCAGCAGGTGCTGGGTGAAGTAGATTGTCCGTGTCTTTGATGGCATACCAATTGAACTTAACAATCGCTTCTAATGTGTGATCATGTGACCAAGCCTCACAATCGTGATGCACCAAGTATTCAGTCAATGTTTGCGGGAATGTGAGATTGTCATTCTCGTATCTTGCAACCTCAACCATTTGTTTGATCATTTCCACCCCCAAATTAACCTTAATACCTAACATTATACACCTTATCATCACCGCTCTTTTCAAAGTGAGCTTGTTGTCTTGCTTTGTTGGTCTAATTCTTGAAATGATAATGTACTGCCATCCATTTGCCTCAAAATTCAGGTCAACCCTCACAATCTGAACACCATTCTGCTTCCAAGCAGGATTTGGTTCTCGGCCAATGATTGGAACCAACCATGCCCTTTGATCTGCTTCAGACATTTTCAATTTTTCCATATGTTGCTTTGGGGGAAAGTGTTTAAGCTTGAAATACCTGTTTAAGGCCCTCACGAACACATCCACATATTTCTCCCAAAAATACAGTGTATGATCATTGTCTGCGTTTGCAGCCAAGTTGGCATAGAACTCACTCACCATGTGTTCATTGTCTTGACATAATGTTCTCCTCGGCACCTTATTCTACCCTGTGTTCTGGAACCTCTCATAAATGTCTGGATTTATCTTCTCAACCTCTTTCATCCCAATGACTCGCTCGGGGATAATATTCCTGTTTCGGAACTTTTTATCGTACAGCCTACAAGCGGCTTTTGATTTGAACAAGCGTTCCCATTCCTCTGGAAGGTCATCATCATCAGACTCTTCCCCCTGAGCTTAGGGCTACTCTTCTTCACTGTCATTTTCATTGTCTTCCCCTTGGGCAGGCTCAACCTCTCTTTGTTCTTCCTCTTGGGCTTGTGATGAAGAGGATTCATGCTTTTGCTTCTTCCTTGTTTCATCCCTGGTCTGCCTCAAATTTACCAAGAGTACCTCATCCCTAGTATCCTCATCAAAAGAAGAAGGATGAGTGGTTGGTGGAGGAGATAGTTGCCTCCCTTCTTTCCTTTTCCTGGCAATACTCTTTTGTTTAGGCATCATGCCTGCAAAACAACTCAAAAATAGTGGTTAGTTATAGCCAAGACATGCCATGAATTGAAACCAAAGTAATGTAAAAACATGTGTCAGGAAGCAGTAGGGGCGGTCTGCCCTTATGAAAGAATAGAGAAACAACTTCAAAATTTGGTCACGGGGCGGTCCACCTTAAGATGTAGGCAGTCCGCCCTCCAGAATTGGGCGGTCCGCATCAAGAATTGAGCAGTCCTCCTCTCAAACATCAGAGAGTGCTGAAATTGACAGTTAGAGAAAATTTTCACCCATTTTGCAAAGGGGCAGTTGGCCTCAAGAATTGGGCGGTCCGCCCTTAGAGATTTAGAGAATAAGAATTTAAATGGGCGATCCGCCTTGAGGACAAGGCGGTCTACCTCTCAAACTTCAGAGAATTGCGGTTTCAACACTTAGAAATTTTTCACATGTTTTTGCAAGGGGCGGTCCGCCTGAGAAAAAGAAGGTCCACCCTAGGCAGTTCAATGAAGATTTACCACCACTATTCATCATGCTTTCAAGGCGTGCAAAGTGTTTTAAAACACACCGAATGCCTTGCTTAAACACATTCCCAACCTCTCTTTTCATAACCATAGTTCAAAACATTGGAATATAAGGAGAAGGGCGGGAATTCAAGATTAAACGTCAAGCTCAATAGTAAGGTAAGCATTTGCAACCCTAATTTTTCCTCCAACTTGTTTCTTTCTAAGGTTTGAAAAGTCAAGCATCAAAACAAGTTATCTATATCAATATAACCCTAACTAACCTAATCCTAAAACTATGCACGTGTTAATCCTTAAAAGAAAATTTAAAGAAAACTTACAAGAAAAACAAAGAAGGCAGGCATCGCATTTGTGAGTGAGAAATTGGAGCTCGAGGTGATTGTGTGACCTAGTTATGCGTGCTGTAGTGCTGGGAATTAGACCAATTGGTGTGTGTTTTGTGTGATTTTCGGTGTTTGGGTAGTGATGGATTTGAAAAAATCGAGAAGAGGGAAAGAATCAAGGGTTTCCCCCTTTTATCTCTCGTCTGGGTTGGGTCAGGACCCGCTGTGGGGCGGTCCGCCCTGGCACACACACAAAAGAAAACTTACCTCGAGAGAGGTCCACCTACAAAGTAGGATTGTCCGCCCTTCCCATACTTAACCAATTTTTGCCTGAGTTCAGATTGTGAATTCTCTGGACTTTGATGGGCGGTCCGCCTTGCCACCAGGGCGGTCCGCCTCCTGCTTTCCCAGATTATTACTCGGTTTTTCTAACTTCGCTCGCAATAAGAGACATGCACATTCATCAACCAATTATGCTAAAAACTTGGGTTACCTCCCAAGAAGCGCCTAGTTTAACGTCGCGACACAACGATGTTGATTCCTCCACTCAAGTCTCATCAAGATAGATTTACGCCACTTCCCCAACTTCGGCGTCACATCCCAAGTAATGCTCCGCTTGATGCCCATTCAACCGGAAGCTTCTCCCACCATCTTTAGACTCTAAATCCACCGAGCCATAAAGTGTAACACCAACTACTTTAAATGGGTCCGTCCACTTGGACCTAAGCTTCTCAGGAAACAATTTCAAATGCGTGTCGAACAACAACACCCAGTCCCCAACTTTGAAGGTCCGGTTCCAAATTTTCGAATCATGAAGCATTTTCATCTTCTCCTTGTAAAGCATGGTATTTTCATATGCCAAGAACCGGAATTCATCAAGTTCATGCAACTTAGAGACTCTTGCATTTGCGGCATCTCCCCAATCCCTATTCAACTTATTTAGCGCCCATAAGGCTTTGTGTTCCAACTCTACCAGTAAGTGACAAGCTTTCCAAACACAAACTTGAATGGGGACATCCCAATCGGGGTCTTGTAAGCTGTCCGATATGCTCACAAAGCATCATCAAGATTTCTAGCCCAATCGGTTCTATGAGCATTAACTGTCTTTGGCAAAATGTTTTTAATCTCCCGACTGGAGACTTTTACTTTGCCACTTGTTTGAGGATGGTAGGGAATTGCAATACTCCGTATTTTTGGAGGAGGTTTGCAATGACTCGGTTGCAAAAATGGCTCCCACCATCACTAATAATAACACATGGAGTTCCAAATCTCGAAAAAATGTTCTTCTTCAAGAAGGTTAGTGTCACTTTTGGCTTCATTATTGGAGATCGTAACCGCTTCCACCTATTTTGAAACGTAGTCAAACGCTACCAAGATATACTTGTTTTCATAAGAACTCACGAAAGGCCCTATGAAGTCGATTCCCCACACATCGAACAATTCAACCTCAACAATGGGATTGAGTGGCATCTCATGCTTTGTTGAGATTCCACCCATCCGTTGGCATTGGTCACAACTTTTCACCCAAGCATGGGCGTCCTTGTGCAAGGTTGGCCAAAAGAAGCCACATTCCAATACTTTTGTCGCCGTCCTTACTCTACCATGATGCCCTCCATAAGGAGAAGAGTGGCATCCTTCCATTATCGCTGCTTGTTCGAACTCGGTGACACATCTCCGGATGATGCCATCAACACATACCCTAAAGAGATAGGGTTCATCCCAATAATAGAATCTTGCATCTTTTGATAGCTTCTTCTTTTGAAAAAAGGTGAAATCTTTGGGATACACTCCACCCACCACAAAATTTGCTAGATCACCATACCAAGGGATGGTTTCCCAAGACACGGCCAAGATTCTTTCATTCTAAAATGAATCATTCACATCAATTTTTTCTTTTCGACAACCCTCCTCCTCCAAGCGGGACTAGTGATCCGCCATTTGGTTTTCAGTCCCTTTTCTATCAAAAACTTCTAAGTCAAACTCTTGGAGGGGTAACACCCACCGGATAAGCCTTGCCTTTGAATCTTTCTTTGCCATCAAGTATCGGATGGCAGAATGATTAGTGTGCATAATTTTTTTTTTTGACCCCATCAAGTAAGACCGAAACTTTTCGAAGGCAAACACAATTGCCAAGAGATTTTTTTCCGTCACCGTATAATTCAATTGAGCCCCGTTCATTTTTTTGCTTGCATAGTAGATGGGATGGAACATCTTGTCCATCATTTAACCTAACATGGCCCCCAAGGCAACATCACTAGCATTACACATTAGCTCGAGCGGGAGCTCCCACTTTGGGCTCATAATAACCGGTGCGGTTTTCAATCTTTTCTTCACTTCTTCAAAGGCATCCAAACAAGCTTAGTAGAACACGAACTTGGCATCTTTTTCAAGGAGCTTGCATAAAAGGTTCACCACTTTGGAAAAGTCTTTGATGAACCGACAGTAGAATTCTGCATGCCCCAAGAAATTTCTAACCCCTTTAACCGTCATTGGAGGTGGAAGCGTTGATATCACTTCAATTTTTGCTTGGTCCACCTCGATGCCATTCTTGGACACTTTCCGTCCCAACACTATGCCCTCTTGCACTAGAAAATGACATTTTTCCTAATTTAGCACAAGCCTCGTTTCTTCACATCGCTCATGCACCTTCTCCAAATTCGACAAGCAATCATCAAATGAGTCTCCACTACCGAGAAGTCATCCATGAAGACTTCATGGAATTTCTCCACCATAGGGATAAGTGAAAGTGGTCTTATCTTGGTCATCGATTTCAATGGGTATTTGAAGCCGGGGTATCCATCTAAGAAGCAACAGTAAGCACGACCTGCTAAACGATCTAGCATTTGGTCGACGAATGCCAACGGGAAGTGGTCTTTTCTTGTTATGGTGTTTAGCTTTCGATAGTCCATACATACTCTCCACCGGTCATGGGTCTAGCAGCTATGGACTCTCCTTTCTCATTAAGAATTACTGTCATCCCTCCTCTCTTCGGCACATATTGCATCTGCGACACCTATTTGCTATCAGACAACGGGATAATTACACCCGCATCTAACCACTTGATGATCTCATTTTTCACTGCCTCTTGCATTGGAGGATTCAACCTCCTTTGATGCTCCACACTAGGCTTATATCCATCTTCAAGTAGAATTTTGTGAGTGCACATACCCGGGGTTAATCCCCCTTATATCCGCCAACGTCCACCCTATTAATTTTATCCTCCACTTCACCACCTAAACAAGTTTGGTTTCTTGGGTTTTGGTTAAGTGGGAAGAAATGATTACGGGTAGAGTGGAGTTTGGACCGAGGAAGGTGTATCTAAAGTGGGATGGTAGGAATTTTAGCTCAAGTTTTGGTGGTTCTTCTATAGATGGTTTTGTAGGTGGGGTTTCTTGGTTTTCGAGGTCTACGGATAGCTTTTTGGGCACATAAAGTTTGGATCAAAAACCCTCTAACGCCTTGACAAACTCCGCCACACTCTCTTCGTTCTCCACATCCATATACCAAATGACCGCTGCCAAAGTGTCTTCTTGACTAACCAAGACACTTTTTTTTCCACAAGTGCATCAACCACCAAGTCCACATAAGAGCAAGTGGCCTCATCATCCAAGGGTTGCTTCAAAGATTTACAAATATGAAAAACCGCCTTCTCCCTATTAAATCTAAAGGTGAGCTCACCCCTTTCCACATCACAAAGAGCTCTTCTGGTTGCCAAAAATGGTCGCCCAAGAATGATAGGGACTTTAAAGTCTACGGGATAATCAAGAATGACAAAATCCGCTGGAAAAATAAATTTATCCACCTTTACCAACACATCATCAATTATTCCAATCGGACTTTTCATAGAATGATCGACTATTTGCAAATTCATTATTGTCAGTCTTGGTGTCTTGGAAGCCAAAATTTTGTAGACTGCATACGGCATCAAATTGATGCTTGCTCTAAGATCTCACAAGGCTTTCTTGAAATGTTTCCCACCAATAGTGCATGAAATGGTAAATGCTCCAGGATCCTCCAACTTTTGTGCAATATGCTTTGACACAATTGCACTACATTGATGAGTGACCTTGATTGTTCCGAAGTCTCTCGTATTTCTTCTTGGTCACCAAATTTTTCATGAATTCAGAAACGTTAGGCATTTGTCCTACCGCATTAACCAAAGGGATATTGATGAAGTTGTTGCTATTTTCTCCCAAATTTTCTTGGCATATGATATTTCTCTTTGTTTGTTGCTTATTTTTGGAAATGGAAAGAGTTTGGGTATGGAGCTTGGTTTGGGAAGGCTTTCTTTGGGTAGTGGAGTTTTCCTTGGTTTGGCTATTTGGGTAGTGGCATTTTGGAGGTAAGGCTTTTTAGTGGCTTTTTCAACATCATCTTTATTTTGTTGTTCAATCACATTATCTCTCCACCGCTTCTTGTACCATCTCTTCCTCAATAGCTTCATTATCATTCAACTCAAAACCCACATGATCATCACGAACTCTCAAATCCACATCATCATCACCCTTGGCTTTTGGGTCATCCCATGTATTGCCACTTTGGGTTCTAATCACCATCACTGTCTTTACTACTTTTCTTGGGGTTCACTACCGTATCACTTGGTAGTGCCCCTTGCCGCCTTTGATTCACTTGATGTGCAAGTGGACTCATTTGAGATTCAAGGTCCTTGATTGAAGTAGAAGGATATGACATTGTTTGCCGCATGTCTTTCTTATCTCCGGTGTACCCTTGTTGGTTCTTAAGCATTTGATTCATCATATCTTCTAACTTTGAAGGACCCTTGTATTCGTGATCATTTTGTTTAAATGAAGGTCTTTGCACATACTGTTGAGAAGAACCGGCTCCTCTCTCTTCTTGATTACCACTCTAATTGCCTCTCCCTTGGCTTGGTCTCCATTGCCCTTGTTGTTGATAAGGTCTTTGGTAACCACCTTAATCATACCCTTTTTGGCCTTGGAAATTGGCCACATAATTTGTTTCATCTCCTTCATGTTATAATATTGTTCCGGGTAGTATCCTTCTTGTTCATGTCGGATGAGAGACAAAAGAACACCCCCCCAGGGTTACATAGCCCATTGGAGCCACTTGATGCCCGACATTTGTGGTTTGAATGTTTTCTACTTTGTTGGTTTTCTTCTCATTGGCTTCTCTATCCACTTTGGAATTGTGACTAATGAGTTCAACGGATGATAGGATCCTTGCCATCTTCTCATCTTGAGCTTCCAACTGCTTCATCATCATAGGACTTATCCCACTTGCTTTATCCGGGTTTTGAGCTCTTGTTTGCCAATCTTGAGATTGTTTGGCAACTTTATCAAGAATTTCCTTGACTTCTCCATACATCGTCTCCATGATAGCACCATCACAAAGAGTATCTAAAGCGGATTGGTTCATCTTTTTTAGTCCTTGGTAGAAGCATTGCAATAACATATCCTCTCGGAAGCCATGGTTAGGACAATGAAGTAAAACATCTTGGAAAGCCTCCCAAGCCTCGGACAATGAGTCAGATGCATCTTGCTCGAACATGTACACTTTGTCCTACAATGAAGCTTGCTTTTTTTGGTGAGAACTTTGCTAGAAATTGTTTCACTAGTTCATGTCATATAAAGATTGAATTCCTTGGCAACTTGTTTAACCATGCCTTGGCCTTCCCTGTAAGAGAATAGGGAAAGACTCTTAGTCGCAATGACTCTTCCAAGACCCGTGCCGACTTGTAGAGATTGCACGTTTGCACAAAATTATTCAAGTGATCATTTGCATCTTCATTCTTGCCTCCACTAAGGAAACCATGTTGTTCAAGTCCTTGTAGAATCGCATTTGGAGTACTAAAACAAGCATTTCCATGAATTGGTGGTGGAACAATGGCACTTGCAAAACTAGTCATGTCGACCTCCTCTTCGGACTCATCATCATCTAGATCTTGTACATGTTGATTGTAGTTCTGACTACCTCTAACATTCCCTTGATTCTGGTTGACGTTACAGCCATTCACTCTATTGGACATTGCCTCCTCGGTTGACATTAGCACGATTTCCACCCCTACCACCTTGGTTCATACCTCAGCCACCTCGGTTAGCATTATTTCCACCCCGATTGGCATTGCCCGCATCACCAACATTTTCTCCAAGATTTCCCTCTACATTTGCTTGTCCTTCCGCATTTGCTTGAGCCTCATTTGCATGAGTAGCCACAAAGGGTTATCACCTTGTGGACCCATATTCTCAACTTGAGGATCATCATCTCCTTCTATAGGATCATCATCAAGTTTTCAACATATAAGTGATGGCCCTCCGCATTCTCAAATTCCCTTTCGTACTCTTCTTCATATCCTTGCGGATCACCATATTGTTGATTGTAATATAGATTGTAATTGGGGTTTTGCAAGAGTCTATTAGGGTTTCTCCTATAGGGCATGATTTACCTACACAAGGTAAAAAAAAAACCAAAAAGTAAAATGCTAGGACTTATGAACTAATCAGCTTTGATTAACTAATACAACTCAATATTGAAACTGTAGTTCCCCGGCAACAGCGCAAAAAATTTGATTCACGCTCAATCCTACACCATTAATGGTGAGGAGCGGTCGTCAAAGATATAATACCCCGACTAGAACTAGCTTGTTCAAGTAAGAGAGTTGCAAATAGATATTCAATCATTATTAGTTAAGAAGCCTAGAAGTAGGGTTGTTGCTGTAAATATATATTAAACTACCAAGCATGTAAATGAAAGCAAATAATTGATTCTATATTAAGAAGCTAGGGGCGTAAATAGCTAATGGTGGTGTCCAATCAATGGGTAAAATAGTTTCACCTTCCTAATACAAGAATAATTATGGTCGAGTCTTTCTATGGTAATCCCTAGAATCCTCCCGGCCTAAGAGTGATCTACCTCACTACGCTCGCCACAGACATAGTTAAGTGCATAAAGCTTTACTCGCGGACCCAAGGAAAGGAGACCTCTTCCGAGTGTAACTCCTTTTAGATGGGTTAGGCTAAGTAATAGCCAACAAAACCCAAATCCTTGCCAACTCCACTAATCTACACTAACTGATCTCTCTCTAGTCTTTAGTTAGCAAAGTAGAAATGAAACCCTAATATCATGGATACTAAGATTTTGATGTTAATGTAATGGGAGTTAGATAATCGGTACTCATGTTATGGTTGGTGAATCTAAGCGACACCCATTGATTTTCTATCACCTATAGCCCGTTTACACCCCTAGTTATGAATTTAGCTACTCATAATAGGGGTTTGAATCAAACATAAAAATATGTAATGAAACAGTGTAAGTGCATTCAAACATGAATTGTGTTTTGATATATGATTGAGGATTCAAAAGTACAAGTAATGAAGCTTACAAATCAATGGAAACCTTGTACTTGTCTCTTAACCCTTTCCTCTTAAGAGTAGAAAGTATAATATGGAATAGAATAGTGTTAAAATCCTAGCTTGTTCTATTTATACTAGGCTAGGAAAATAATTAAGGTGGCCCACCTACTGACAGGGGCGGTCCACCCCTAGGACACTTGACTAATTGTTCTTCAATTGTTCAGGCAACAGGCGGTCTGCCTATATCTTGAGGCGGTCCACCCTTCTTGGTCCCAGACTTTCATTCTTCTCTGGATCTCAACTAGGCGGTCCTCCTAGTGCGGAGGGTGGGTCACCTTTCTTGCAACCTAGTCCGCAAGCTCTTGGGTCTCCTTCAGGCGGTCTGCCTCTTAACCAGGGTGGGGCACCCTATGTTCTTCCAGACTTGGCACTTCTCTGAATTTCCCAAGGCGGTCGCCCTTCAGCTCAGGGCGGAGTGCCCCTCTCTGATATGCTGCAGTTCAGCTGCTTTGGCTCCATTTATCTCTCTTAAGCTTCAATCTTCAGTCAATGACTCTTGTAAACTTGTTGCACCTGAAACTAAGCAATTTATGACATTAATAACACCAAATGTTGCTTTTGGATTCAAAAACGAAAGCCTAAAGTAGTCTTTAAGTTGGTAAAATACCAACTTATCAGCAGATGATTGAAGTAAACTTAAATAAAGATTGAACACAATGAACGTAAGGCAATAAGTAGAAACAGACAGCAACATACGAGGAAATCCCAACCTTTATATTTATCCAACAAAATACAAAGGAACTAATACAAAGCCACCCTTGGCCAAACGTTTTCTCCCTAGAAAACTATGTATAAAATTTTTCTAAGTATTAAAATGGCATACAAATGAATTATATACATAAGGGGAATCTGCCACAAGGCTTTACAAATGTATAGGGGCGAAAATTACACTTGTCAGACCACTTTCCCACGTTTTCGGCCATGTTCGCCCACATCTCGGCTATGTCTGATCGCCCAACTACCTGCTCACGCGCACAGCGCATGAGCCTAAGGCTGTGCCTTCGTCCAACTGATTCAGTTCATGTCATTCAGCCAACTCTGCCTATGTTTTGCCCATGCGTCCCAATTTTGGCCAAGTGCCATGCACAACGCTTAATTAATCTAATGCTTGCCTTGGCATCAAGACACCAAGTCATGACACCCCGTTGCCCACAAAGTCGTTTGTCCGCCCAGCTCTCTTGTCACCCAACAAGCTGCCCATTTGCCATCTTCATACACACAAGATACTAGGCTGCCCAGTCGTCATTCCACCATCGTTTGTCAATCAGCCCACTCGTGCCTTGATCCCATCAAGTCACTTTCAACCCGCACTTGAACAAACAATCAACAATCTTGTTGCTTTTCTCCCGCATTTAGCCATAGCTAGGAGCAACACCCCAAATCCTCTTCTTGGCTATGCTGCCCATAAACCGGCCTGTCTAAGGGGCTAACAGTTACCAACGAAAAGGTTTCAGGCTCAAAGGGGCTAACTAGGGTCAAATTTCATTGGGTAGGCTAAAAAATCATAGGGCGACAAAAAAATGCCTATATCACTTCCTAAATCGAGCAAGACTCATCATTTAGCTTTGCACACACTTGGGAAAAGTTCTAGACATCATCATGTAAACACAAAGCTATACATATCTTACAAACACATGGCACATGATCTACTCAGGATGGTTCAACTCTAGCTCTCAAATTAAAGCACGCGAGCATGCATTCATGTATAGCATATAAGAGAGTCAAAATATGAGCCTAGGCATCACACAAGGGTGCTCAACAGTTATCAAGGAATAACAATACAAGTCATAAAGAATGCATGTAGTCCAAGTATTTCGGCCTAAGTGTTCATATAGAACACTTCACAAATAGAAGAGCACATAAGTTATTTCGTACTATCCAAATTATAAGAGAAAAAAATATTATCATACACCCGGTTCAAACTACATCCCTTGGAAAAGAAACAAGGCACAAAGAAAAATTAAAGGTGATTATTAACATAAATTAAAAGGCTCCAAGCCCACACTTGAAATAATGTATTGCCTATTAAAATAAAATAAGGGTGATAGAGAAACTTCATGGGGCTCTAAACTCGAAGAACGTCCTTGCGAGCTTCTTTACATTGGGTACTCAGACTCCTCCCCAAGTAGGACTTCATCTTCAAACATAATGGGTTGCAAGCATCCCACACTTAGAATCCATACTATTCGAAACCTGAAAAAAAAAAAGCTCACCAAGTAACATCCTTCCGAAATAAACAATACAGAAATAAGAAAGAAAATTGGGCTGCTCCCAATCAGCGCCTTATTCAACGTCGTTCCAACATCCTCACTTTTTCTTCCACCTCGATCTTATGAACTGGATCCCGAATTCTAATTCTAGTTTTCAGTTGTGCGTATGTGGTATCGGTAAGAATCTGAACAGACCAAGCACCAAATATCGGATTTTTTACTTTTTGGCCTTGAGTTGACGAATGTCTTCTTGCCTAGATGGCATGCAACATCTAAAATGTAAGCACCCTGGACCTCTTTCTTTAATTGTTTCACTGCTCAGACATATAAAAAATTGATATGTCTTTATCCAAACATAGTAGTGAGAAGTTTCTGGAATGAGGTGCAACACGCTCAAACCTCAATTCATTACTGACACTCACTTTTTGGCACAAATCAGAATCAACTAAAATTCCATCTTAGCTGTTTGTGTCTGACTCCAATATCAATTCTTCAACATGAACATCATCAAAATCCATTTGGCTAGGTGGTTGGCATTTAACTCTTAACTCCACTATGAGACCTTCACTTCTTCCTCCATCTTAATCTCTCATTGATCACTATCCACAACAAGTTCTTGCTGAGCATTAAAAACATCAACCAGTTGACTCAATTGAACTTCAAGGTTGCGAATAGTCATTTCATGTCTATGTATGGAGTTGTTGCTCATTATCTTCCTTCAACAAGAACTTGAACATATCTTGAATCTTTTGCATGTTAACCTTGTGTTTCTTGTCAGCATCATCCACTTCATTGCACCTATTAATATAACAAGGGAAAGCAGAACCATCATAATAGGAGCTCGGAGAAAAGTAAGATAAACAAGCACAACCAATAAAATGACCACCATGACAACCACATATATTTCTTCTATTCCACAAATAAGGTTGACAATGTTGTCATAGATGATTTCCACCACAACTAGAATAATAAGGTGAACGATAAGAATAACAATTACCTAGCCTCACATAATTTCCAGATGTCATGTATATTTAAAAAAAATTTAATAAACAAAACATATATGTAAAAGAACTAAAAATTATCTAAATTAAAAAATCTAAAAATATTTACAGCTACAAACTAAACCGATGCTCTCCGGTAACTGTGCCAAGATTTGATCACGTCCAATTAGGGGTGTTCACGGTTTGGTTTGGTTGGTTTTTGATTAAAACCATAACCAAACCAATATAATCGATTTTTCAATTCTTAAAATCAAACGAAACCAAATTAAAGTTATATCCATCGGTTTGGTTATTGTCGGTTTGGTTCGGTTTTATCGAATTTTGAGAAATGAAATAACAATAAAGATAATAAGAATGATAAAAACAACTTTTCCTAAAAAATAAAGGATAAAGAGAATTTTTCCTAAAAACAAATGATAAAGAAAACTACAAGTATGTTCTTAGTCTTATAGTATTTTGAACAACTTGAAATTTTAACCTAACTACACCTAAAATGTTGCACTCTTGCCACTACAGCAAATCCTAGCAATTGAAAATAAATATTTAGAACAAAAGAAAAAATTAAAGCAAACTTATATTTACACGATGTCTCAGCTTTTGATATGTCATGACTCATATATCAAGTTGAACATGAAATGGTTACTGAAAAAAATATGTCAAAACTAAAATTTGCTATGCCTTTAAACTTTATCGGTGCGTCTATGTGTCTGTGAGTCCGATTTTTTATCAAATATAATATAACAATAAGTTTATTGAATGAATTGTACTCCTTGGACTAAATGAGTTGGTTTCTTTTTAAAATAGATTTAAAATTTAGCCAATCCTTTTATTAAATGAGTTGGTTTCTTGTTAAAATGGACTTAAAAGTTAGTCAAAAAAGTAAAATCTAATAAGTAACATTTAACCCACTACAAAATTTATTGAAAAATATATAAAATACTTAAATTACATTATAAAAATATTATATTAATATATATAATTTGTCGGTTCGGTTTGTTTATTTCTTCGGTTATTTTCAAGAAAATCAAACCAAACCAAATTATGTCGATTTTTAAAATTTGAAAACCAAACCAAACCATATCCGAGAACGTATCGGTTATTTTATTCGGGTTGTTTGGTTTTCGATTTGGATCGATTTTTAACCAAACCGTGAATACCCCTACGCCCAACTATGCCTTTGAAAAGGGCTAAGCGGTCGCTGCAAAAATACATGATTTACTAAGTCCCGGGTCGAATCCCCCAGGGAGAAAACGTTAATTTATAACCTAATTTTCACCAAGTTTCCGTTCAAACAATTTCCAGAGCAATATAACGATTTTGTATAGAAAAATTAAAAATGAACAACACGTAATTAATGACAAATAGTAAATAGCAAGAGTAAAATACATGAATAAAAGACCTAGGGGAACAACTTTCCCGATTATTGGGATGATGTACTGATTATCTCGCTCTCAATCTCGCTTGATTATTTCTATTGACATGATTTCCTAGCTTGTAGCTAGTATTTTCCAATCATAAGCAATAACAATCTCAAACTACTCTTCCAAGTTAGTCAAATATGATTATATGGACTACTCATAAATATCATGATAAAAGTAAATTATTCCTAAATCACTCCGTAAATCGACCTAAATAATTCCTTAGTTTAAGTTGAAGTATCGTCATCCAACTAACCCTATCTCGAAATCTTTTTCCAAGTTATCTCATGAACAAAAGGGCGCATTCAATTGAGAACTCTTTAATTAAACTAATACAAAACGTAGTCGAATGAATAGGAATAATAATTCAAACTAGATTTAATCACGAAACATTAAGCACATCATCTAATAACAGTTCTGTCACACCCTAGATGGGGTAACTTAGCCGCTCATGTTCATAACAATCATGTCAGAAATATTCACAAACAAATAAATTATAAGAAGAATTGAAGAATTTAAGAAAAACTCTTGCGTTCTTTAAGTCTCCAAAGCTCTAGCCTCTTTTTACTCCTCTCCAGGTCGAAAAGCTGTATTTTTGGACTTCTTTTAGGGATTTTATATCGTCCCCATAGACCCACATAATCTGAAAATCCAACATAAATCTGAAGTCAAAATAGAAGGATTTTTAGCCTATCGCATCGCGCCATGTGACGCTCAACGCACAACCTACAAGGCAATTGCCTGTGCCCGCATAATTTTATAACTCTATGAATATTGACCCTACCGAGGCGCGCCATGCGATGCCCGACGCGGCGTGGTAGACTTTTTTTACTTCTTGTCAACTTATTTTCTCAGTTACATCCTTGCTTTGATTTCCGGTCAGGTCTCGGGCTTCTACTCCGACTTCAAAGCTCCATTTACTCTCATTTTTAGCTCCAAATCACTAAATTTTCTCCAAATGCATTCCTACACAGTTAATCGGAAGCAAAAAGCTTAATAATGCTATGATAATAACTTAATCAATGCATAAAGGCTACAATTTCTCATTGAATATCAATTTTGAAGCAACTTATTTTAGTTATATACAATAGAATGACCGAAAAAATTATATAATATAAATTTCGTAAAATAACTGACCGAACAGACCATTGACACCCCTATACACATGTGCTCTAACTTGTAGTGGAAATGAAACCACAGAGCCACTCCTAGGTCTGTTGTTTATGATTTAACCTGCTTTTGCAATGCATTTACATTTTTCACAACTTAAAAAATGAGCAGAGATTTGCCTTCTTCTCGGCTTTCTCAAACTTCAGAAAGCTCTATTTTGAAGTTCAGTACTTTAGGACATTGTGTCCTTAGTTCAAGTTGTTTAAAACATTAGGATATCGTGTCCTACGGTTCAGTTTTTCTGTTAAACTTTAGAACAATGGCTCCTTATTAAGTTCGCAATGGCTATAATTGCACTTTGTCTTATTTAAAGTTGTGGCTAGAGTTTTACTATATTTCAAGCTCCATTTGCATGAATTAAGTATATTTTTTGAAATAAATATATAATTCTTGAATTTCTTCCTTGTATTTTGTAAAGTAGACGATTAACGGGTGCTACACATATGCTGATACTTCAATTTTGTGATAGTAGCTTAGTTAAGGATGGGAGAGTGAAAATGGTGTTCATTACATGCTAGAGGAAGCAACTGAAGGGTAAAAATAAATCATATTGTTAATTTTTTTTTACATTAATGACAAACCATTCATGCTGACTAAAACTTCTCAGTAAAATAAGAACCTCCACAAAAGAGTATCTATTATGAATCTACTGAATAGTGGATGTCCATTATTATGGTACATATGAAGTGGGTGTTCATGTTATGAGATAACCGTTATGGGATAACCATTAAGGGTTGATAACCGTTTTGTAAATTAACTGTTATGGGTTCTAGTTATGCCTATAAATAGGGCATTTGAAATGTAAATTTGTAATTCAGTTTGAAGTAAAATAAGATATCAGTTTCTCTCTATAGTATCTCTGTTTTATTTACTTTGCAGCTTTTAATTCACAATACGTTATCAGCACGAGGCTCTACTTGGAAAAGGTATAAGGTAATGACTTACTTTCAATACATACGGCTAATATTTCTAAGATTGAATTTACTGCCCTTGATATATCGGGCAAAAGTTATCTTTCATGGGTTTTAGATTCTGAAATCCATTTAAATGCGATGGGTCTTGGAGACACCATCAAGAATAATAATCAAGCATCTAATCAAAATCGTGCTAAAGCAATGATATTCCTACGTCATCATCTTGATGAAAGTTTAAAGATGGAATATCTCATGGTTAAGGATCCACTCATGTTGTGGAATAGCTTGAAAGATAGATATGATCACCTGAAGATGGTCGTACATCTACAAGCACGTTATGACTGGATCCATCTAAGGCTACAAGATTAAAACCATAAGTGAGTATAATTCTGCTATGTTTAGAATTATTTCTCAGTTAAAATTATGTGGAGAAAATATCACTGATAGTGACATGCTTGAGAAAATATTCTCCACTTTTCATGCCTTGAATGTGCTCCTGCAGCAGCAATTTCGAGAGATGAAATTTTGTAAATATTCTGAGTTAATTTCACATCTGCTTGTTGCTGAACAACATAACGGATTATTAACGAAAAATTATGAAAGTCGACCCACTGGTTCTGCTCCATTCCCAGAAGCGAATGAGATGAATTTTCATCAAAAGCGTGGAAAATGGCATGGCCCCAGTCGTGGTCATGGTCATGGTCGTGGCCGAGGAAGAAACTCTTATCATGATAATCATTATACACCAAAATCTCTTCCCCACCAGCAGTGGAAAAGGAAGGATAAAAAGCATGAAGCGGTGCAAACGAAAAATTCAGAGAATGGTTGCTACCGTTGTAGAGCAAAAGGACACTGGTTACGTACCTATCGTACGCCAAAGTACCTAGTTGATCTCTATCAAGCATCTCTGAAAAAGAAAGAAAATAATGTTGAAGCCAACTTTATATCTGAGGATAATGTTGACTTCACGCATTTGGACGTAGCAGATTTCTTTGAGATCCCTGAAGGACAAATAGATCATCTAATTGGTTATGGATCTGTAGCCAAAGATGATATGTTTAATATTATTATAGTAATGTACATAAAGTACCGGTTAAACTTTGTTCTTGATAATAAAACATGTATTATATGATGTTTATTTTTATCTATGTCATTTTATTTTGAAGAATACATGGATATCCCTCAAACTTTATTTGGATCAAAGATCAATTCTGAAGATATTTATGTAATTGATAGTGGAACAACACATGCCATATTCAAAGATCGGAAATATTTTTCACACTTAATAATGAGAAAGACAAATATTTCTACTATTTCTAGTAATACTAATTTAATCGAAGGCTCCGGAAGAGCCACTATATTTCTGTCTAAGGGAACAAAACTTATTATTGATGATGCATTGTTCTCTTCCAAGTCCAGAAGAAACTTGTTAAGTTTTAAAGATATCCGCCGAAATGGATATCATGTTGAGACAATAAATGAATTGAATGATGAATATCTTTGTATTACAAAGAATGTCTCTGGCCAGAAATATATTTTAGAAAAGTTACCAACTTTATCCTCTGGCTTATACTATACAAATATTGGTACAGTTGAAGCACACTCTGTCGTAAACCAGAAGTTTACTAATTTAAATAATTGTGTGCTTTGGCATGACCGTTTGGGTCATCCTGGATCAATAATGATGAGGCGAATCATTGAAAATTCAAATGAACATTCACTTAAGAACCTGAAGATTCTTAAAAGTGATGAATTTTCTTGTACTGCTTGTTATCAGGGCAAGTTAATCACTAGACCATCACCAACAAAGGTTGGGATTGAGTCCCATACGTTTTTAGAACGTATCCATGGGGATATATGTGGACCTATTCATCCACCTTGTGGATTATTTAGATACTTTATGGTCCTAATTGATGCATCTTCAAGATGGTCTCATGTGTGCCTATTATCATCTCGCAAACGCACTAATTGATGCGTCTTCAAGATGGTCTCATGTGTGCCTATTATCATCTCGCAACCTGCGTTTGCGAAATTATTGGCACAAATAATTCGATTAAGAATTCCCAGATAATCCTATTAAAGCTATTCGCCTTGATAATGCTGCAGAATTTTCATCCCAAGCTTTTAATGATTATTGTTTATCAGTCGGAATAAAAGTTGAACATCTTGTAGCTTATGTTCATACTCAAAATGGCCTTGCAGAGTCATTTATTGAACGACTGCAATTGATAGCAAGACCGCTACTTATGAAAACAAAATTGCCCACGACTGCTTGGGGTCATGCTATTTTACATGCAGCATCACTTGTTCGTCTCAGACCGACAAATTATCATGAATTCTCCCCGTCATAATTAGTTTTTGGCCATGAACCGAATATTTCTCATCTACGAATATTTGGATGTGTTGTATATGTGCCAGTAGCACCACCACAACGCACTAAGATGGGACCCCAAAGAAGGCTGGGAATATATTTTGGGTCTATGTCACCCTCTATTATTCGGTATCTTGATCCATTGACGGGAGATTTATTCACTGCTCGATTTGTAGATTGTCGATTTGATGAGATAATTTTCCCACAATAAGAGGGAGAGAAAAAGGAAATAAATAGAGAAATTGTGTGGAAAGTTCCATCATTATCTCACTTTGATCCACGTGCCCCCATATGTGAACAAGAGATCCAGAAGATCGTTCATTTGCAAAATATAGCAAATCAAATGCCTGATGCATTTACTGATTTGAAAAGGATTACTAAATCACATATCCCTGCAGAGAATGTACCAATTCAGATGGATATCCCAGCAGGACCATCTAGTAGTGTCATAGCCAGTGAAACTAAAACGCGCCTGAAGCGTGGTAGACCATTGGGTTCCAACGATCGAAATCCTAGAAAAAGAAAAATAACAAATGATCAGGATGACACTATAAAAGAATCTCTTGAAGAGAACCAAGATCTTATTAATCCTGAATTTCCTGAAGAAATCAATGAACCTGAGGCTCAAGTGAGTGAGGAACATTTAATAAATTCCACTGGTGATGGAATAAATTTGAATCGATCGGAAATAGAGGTGGATAATGTTTTTGCATCTAATGTTGCACTTAATATTATGCAAGATAATGAGGATTTTGAATCTCAATCTATTCAACAATTTCGACAAAGAAATGATTGGCCAAAATGGCAAGAGGCAATGCAAACAGAATTGAGCTCACTTGCCAAACGTGATGTTTTTGGACCTGTAGCCCATACACCTAATGGTGTAAAATCAGTTGGCTTTAAATGGGTCTTTGTGCGTAAACGTAATGAGAAAGGTGAAATCATAAGATATAAAGCACGCCTTGTTGCACAAGGATTCTCACAAAGACCTGGTGTCGATTATGAAGAAACATATTCACCTATTATGGATGGGATAACATTTCGATATTTCATCAGTTTGGCTGTACATGAAAAACTTGAAATACACCTGATGGATGTAGTTACAACATACCTATATGGCTCACTTGATAATGAAATTTATATGAAAATCCCTAAAGGATTTAAAATGCCTGAAGCATATTCAAAGTCTCGGGAAATGTACTCAATCAAATTACAAAGATCTTTGTACGGTTTAAAACAATCAGGGCGCATGTGGTACAGTCGCCTTAGTGATTACTTGATGAAGGAAGGTTATATAAACGATGTAATTTGTCCATGTATTTTCATAAAGAAAACAACATCACAGTTTGTTATACTTGCTGTTTATGTTGATGACATAAATCTCATTGGAACTCCAGAAGAGCTCCAAAAGGCAATTGATTATTTAAAGAGAGAATTTGAGATGAAAGATCTCGGAAAGACAAAACTTTGTCATGGTCTACAAATTGAGCATTTAGTAGACGGAATCTTTATTCATCAATCTACCTATACAGAAAAGGTCTTGAAACACTTTTACATAGATAAATCACATCCATTAAGTACTCCAATGATTGTCTGATCCCTTGAAGTGGATAAAGATCTGTTCCGCCCTCAAGAAGATGATGAGGAACTCCTTGGTCCTGAAGTACCATATCTAAGTGCAATTGGTGCACTTATGTATTTTGCTAATTCTACAAGACCTGATATAGCATTTTCTGTTAATGTATTAGCAAGATTTAGTTCTGCTCCTACACAGCGACATTGGAAAGGTATCAAACAAGTATTGAGATATCTAAAAGGATCTGTTGATATGGGTTTGTTTTTTTCTAACAAATATGGTGCAGATCTTGTTGGTTATGCAGATGCAGGGTATTTATCTGACCCACATAGGGCTCGATCTCAAACTGGTTACCTCTTTACATGTGGAGGTACTGTCATATCATGGCGCTCTACAAAACAATCAATAGTTGCTACTTCTCCGAGTCATGCTAAGTTAATAGCTATTGATGAAGCAAGTAGGGAATGCGTATGGTTAAGATCAGTGATACATTTCATTCGAGAAATATGTAGTCTGAAGTGTGATACCAAAATACCCATGATCTTATATGAAGACAATACTTCATGCATAAACCAATTGAAAGAAGGATTTATAAAAGGAGATAGAACAAAGCACATTTCACCAAAGTTTTTCTTCACACATGATCTCCAAAAGAATGGTGAAATTGACGTGCAACAAATAGGTTCAAGTGATAATCTGGCAGATTTTTCACCAAATCTTTACTGCCTGCAAATTTTGAGAAAATGGTATACAAGATTGGATGAGAAAACTGAGGCACCTTGATCGAAGTTTTCATTAGGGGGAGTAAAATACGTGTTGTACTCTTTTTCCCTTAACCATGGTTTTTTTCCACTGGGTTTTCCTGGTAAGGTTTTTAATGAGGCAACTGGTAATGCATATTATAAGATGTGTGTACTGTTTTTCCTTCACTGGGCTTTTCTCCCACTGGGTTTTTCCTAGTAAGGTTTTAGCAGGGCACATTATCTATTAATGGACATCCAAGGGGGAGTGTTATGAATCTACTGAATAGTGGATGTCCATTATTGTGGTACATATGAAGTGGATGTTCATGTTATGAGATAACCGTTATGGGATAACCGTTATGGGTTGATAACCGTTTTGTAAGATAACCGTTATGGGTTCTAGTTATTCCTATAAATATGGCATTTGAAATGTAAATTTGTAATTCAGTTTAAAGTGAAATAAGATATCAGCTTCTCTATAGTATCTCTGTTTTATTTACTTTGCAGCTTTTAATTCACAATAGTATCAAGAATATTATTTTGCACTATATCAAAATATGCAAAGCTTTTTTCCTTTTTTGGTCCCTCACCCAGTTCTTACGTACAAAATTTACTCTTGTTTTGAAGCAATTTTATAAATAAATGGTGGGAAATCACAGTCTGAAAAATCCCTGCTCAAGCAAAGAAAGAGCACCACGAAGGGATTACGCGTTACGTTTCTTCAAAATGTCTATCACAATCAAAAAATATTCATCGTGAAGAAAATTTCACAGATTCGATATTTTGCCTTTTGTGGGATCTTTTCTTAGCATGCTTGCAAACTAGTCTTGATTTTAGGTTCATCCACTAGGGAAATGGGAAAAATAAATATCATATCTACAAATATGAGATATGACCTTTAAGGATTAAGAATTCTTGAATATCCTAGATAGTGACTAGTACCTCTATTAGGTGTGTCTAGAATTTCCCCCCTTATTAACATCAGAGAAAGGGACAAGTCCGAGGTCCATGCATGGTGGAGAGAAATTAAGTACGAAGTTCTTCTTTTCTTTATCCTTCTTTTTGCTCAAAAGGACATATATAGTCGGTATACTCATATACTTTGAATTAAATTATATATTGGTAACGTAAAAAGTATGTCGTCCTTGTATTGTTACTTGCCTTATTTTCAGGTTATCAATTCACTTTTATCTTTATGAAGACTTGATATTGTAAAAATAGATTTATACTGATAACATACAAAAGTTAAACTCTTTGTAAAAGATAGACGTTAGTTTCTTACAAAGCCTCTTAAGCTGTACACTGAAGATTAGGTAATTAAAGAGATTATGTGTTAGTGTACCACTTACAATTGAGGATAGTTGAGTTACATATGACCTATAGACTTGGCCCTTTCAACCATACGGAGACCAAACACTTGCCATTAAGGCATAATTAGGATAGTCCCAATACAAGAGTTGCCCTACCCATCAATTGATGACCTTAATTAGATAATCTGCGAACTGTCACCCTTTATGGATTAGATCTCCAACCCTATAGAAATATTCAAATAGTAGACAAAATAGTTCCATAAAATTAATATGAACTTAAATCTTGTTAGATCCTATTGATTATATGGCGAAATATTCGTCCGAAATAATTAATGATCTAGAATTGTAGAGCAAATATTTTTTTAGGAGGAAATGTTTTATCATTAGTTAAGTTAGAGGAAGAGCGACCTACTTCTAAGATGGAGGGAGCTAAGTTTAACTTATGATATAACGTGTTATCAACACAAAATTCCAAGTGAGATAAGTGAAACTAATCAATTATGAGGTTGGATTTATTTCTTCTAATATATGTGATAGAGATGCTGAGAAACTTGCATACTAAGAAATAACGACACACTCTAGTCTCTAGACCAAATAGGTTTAAACAAGTCACAAAAATTAAACATGACGTTTTCAGGGTATACCTAAATAGTTAGTCCATTTTACAACTAATTATCAATGGTTAATAATATTGCACCTCTCTTTGAGATAGAACACCCGAAAACGAACACATTTTGTTAGCCTAATTCAACATAAGGTGAGAAACTGACAATTGGTTAATCATATGAGTATAGAAGATGCTTCTAGACAAGGGTAACCACCGGCTCACTAATATTTGAAGAAAACATACTATATATGTTTAGTGCTATATTGGAGGAAGAATTCGTGAATTGAGGAAAAAAAAAAAAACTCTCATCGTTTAGTTTATTTTGTGTAATACTCTAACGTATTAGTCTGTTTTAAATAGAATGTCACTTTATATGTATGAAAACTTTTAAAGTCATAAAAATATCATGGCGAGCATATATATAAGACGACATATAAATTTTATAAATGAGAACTTTATGCAATAGTGCTACTTTTTATGTTATGTATTCGATAAAATATTGACATACAAAATGTATCAAAAGAGTACTTGATAACACACTTGATAGCACTCTATCAGGGAAAGCTGAGAGTACCCAATCAAGTGATAAAGAATAGACAGTGAACAAAATCTTTAAAGTGCATTGCCTCCCTTTGTCATGTCCACCTACACTTGGAAGTTTATCTTTATGACTAGTTTTCGTCAAGCTTGTCATGAAAATCTATGAGAAGTGGTACGCAACTTTCTGTGATAATGACAGTCTACTTCTAACTCATCACTAGCTAGCTTTTATATAATTACGTTATAAATGTTATCTTTGATAATGCTATCTCATCAATGACTTAATAATATTTGTAAATAATGATGAACTAGGTGATAAAATTCCTAAATCTATAAGTTACTAGATAGAATCATAATGCTTTTACGCGTTGTATTGTTGCTAGACGATGCAGTAGAGAAAGTTAAAGGCTAATTTGAAATTTAGTCATGATTTGGTCCTTATGTATGAGTAAAAAGAATAATTTGATTATTGACTCGAAACTAAATATATTCAATTCGACAAGTGTTCCAGTGGAATGCTTCCTCTTTTGGTAATGAATATGTTCTTTACACTAAGGTAAAAGTAAATATGGGGCAATGTTGTCATGTCGCATTAACTAGATTCAGGAACATTTCTCTAGATGATCTTATGATGAGACACCATTGATGAAATTTAAGAATGGAACGAAGATCTTCTCAATGGTGATCATTCTCTATCCAAGCACGAGGAGAACATTTAAAAAATCGGATATATGTACTTGACATCGCAATATTTAAAAATATGTGATCGAATTTGATGGACTGTTTACTAGCATATATCTATAATTCTCCATGATTTTCATGTCACTTGCCACCCCCCCTATTAACACCCTCTTCCCAAAAAAAGAGTTATCGAATGCAGAGAAATGATATAGTACAGAACACGATTAAATGAAAATTGTTTTAAGTTGCTTTTAACTTCTAAGTATTATGAGCTTAGCAGCTATTATTATGTATATGATGCACTTCCCATGTGATTGGTTATAAAACCTAAAGAAAGGGGCCACTAGCTAGCTAACATTAGTGATGGTTTCACTGACAACATTTGAGACTCAAAGAACTTAAACATATTGGTTAAAAGTTTGAAGTTAATAAAGTTACAAACCACATTTCTTTAGATACGTTATGCTCATTTTAAGTCGGAAGTTGTTAATTTTGACTTCTTTCTAAAGTGTAAAATATTATAACCAAACAAAACGAATAAAACTCAGGGATCGTCAGTCATCAGTCCTCACTCTCTTAGCCTCCTCCTTATTGGCTCGAGCATGACAAATAATTTTAGTTAGTTTTGATTTTGGACGAGAAGAGTTCTTTCGTTAAATTTAGTTTTTACTATATATTCAGTTCGGCAAATTTTTTTTTTTTAAAAAAAACGACTTAGCTAAAAAGAAAGAGAGCTTGATTCTTTATATCATAATATATAGAGTAAGTTGCAGTGTATTATTTTATTCCTTTGGATCAAAGAAATCAAAGGAGAAAGGAAAGAGAGGAGTATTATTAGATGATGAGGGGAGCAAGTGGGGTGATGTGGAGAAGAATGATATACACATATGCAAGAAAATACAAAACTTAGGTTTATAAGATTTGAAGACAGGAGAACCCACAAAACCACGCGTGACCCATGTGTTTTGATTCTTTGCTTAGTTGTACTCCCACTTCATTCTTAAGAATAATAAACAATGCCCCAAGATAACAAAGAAAGAGCGATTCTTTTACTACTCCTATTAAAAAGAGAAACCCCAAAGAGAGAAGGAGGATAGCATGATCTCTTCTTGTTTAATTATTTCTGCTAGAATTTAAGTTATACAAGTATATATAGTAATCTTCCATGTAAATGCAAATACCTATTCCAAATATTCACGTACATGATATTGATTAGTTATAAATACGTACATGTTGAATTCCACGTCCGGACGGGAAGGATATCATTTTCTTAATTAATTGGTTATTGCCAATACCTCACATTTTGAGCTAACTGTATGTTTAGGTTGATTTATATTCAAGTTCATTTTCTTAATCATGACATTAAAGTCAGGCTCAACCCAATTCATTTTGATATACTGCTGAGCATGCGTGGTCGGGGTTAGTTCCCACAATAAAAGGAAGGTATCATTTTTTTTATGTGCTTGGATATTTTCACACATTGAACTAACTTTTACGGTTGAAATAAACCCAATCTCATTTTCTTATAATTAGAACATGACTTCATGTGATAATTAAGATTTCTTGACACAAGTTTAATTTGTTGAGGAATTGGGGAACCAAGTTTCTCTTGTAATTCTTGAGAGACAATCATAATTCAATAGGCTAACACATAGTGGCATAAAGCTGTAAATCAAGAATGATGTATATTTGAAACTTTAGTGAGTTTAAGTGTATCTGGATAAAAAAATCGAGGCAGGCCCTTCACTCTACCATATTTTATAAATCATGTGAAAGTATCAAAGATTTACAATATGTCATTTTGAGTATGTATAAAGGCATTAAAAAGGATTTAGAAAGATCTTAAGTTACTATTTCGTGATTAAATTTTTGGATCGAATGATCTTCAATGACTAGCTTAAGGCATGTAGTAGATATGTAATGATAGTTTAGTTGTTACATATTTAGTCATAATAATTAATGATGAGAAGAAAACGGAAGGAATCCACTTCTCAAGCTGTTGAAAGTGGACGAAAATATGATACTTCGGTATCATTGTGCATGTGTATTAAAAGATAAAAATTCTAAGTACCCTTTTATATTTACAAAGCATTTCATTCTCACGTAAGCATGATCCTACTGCCAAGAAGAACAAAGGTAGATAAAAAGTAATGAAGACACTATAATACAAGGGCCGTTTGGTCGAAGGGGGATAAAGGTAATACTTTCGGGATAAAATGTAAGATTCTTTTATCCAATATTAAGATTGAATGTTTAATAATTAATAGCCAGTAGTCTTGAGATTATATATATTTGTTGTGGTATATTGGGACGAGGTGATTAGACATGCATGACATGACTTATTTTCAGTTCATCGAGGATATGACCCTAGATAGGAGAGTGTGGAGGTCGAGCATTAGGGTAAATAGTTTGACAGTAGATAATCAATTTATGCCATACTAGTGTGAGTGTTTGGAATATATATTAGTTCTATCTTATTCTTCGTCTTTATTGTTTTTGGTGTTTGATGTTTATTGTTTACCTCAGTTATATATAATTTTTATGTCAATGTTTCGTGTACCATGTATTTTTATGTTTTTTTCTTTACAAACTTGTTTTAAAATATATCCTTCCTTTAGTCGAGGGTCTATCAGAAATAGTCTCTCCATCTTGGTGGGGTAAAGTCGGCGTACATCTCACACTCTCCAACCCCCATTTATGGGATAACACTGAGTATGTTGTTGTTATTTTTATACCACATCAATGTGAGATATTAATCCCGAGATCACTAATCTTGAATAATGTCAATAAATTGACATCTTTGTCGATTGCTAAAGCTCTCCTCCCTAGGTTCTTAAGAAGGCCGAGGTAGAAATTTAGAAATAAAAACAAATTCAAGTATAGGTAGTGTAAAATAAAAGATTTTTTTATGTTATACCTAGTACATTTGATTTTTCGTTCAAAGTATCAAATATTTTTCAATAAAAGTATATCTTTTTCATAATTGCACTACTATTAAAATCCATGTTTTATTATTATTCACACATTATAATCCTAGTATAACTTGTTCACAAGTCAAACAACCACTCGTAAAATTAATGGTGATCTCTACCCATCTTATCCTGCTTCCTCCAATCATGAAGCTTAAATAATCTACATATATACATACACATATGTATGTAGATTTCTTTCCTTATGTCTTCGGGCTTGTATCTCGATTTCTATGGAGGTATAAAGGCATACTTCTTTCTTATCTTTCTTGCCAAGATTCGAAGTTAGACTATTGAAGTTGAACTTCATTCAAAGTTAACCTTTGATAGAGGGCCAACTTCAGACACAAAGTTGTCAAGCTGAAGAAGCGGCTAAATTTAAAATTTTAAAAACTTTGATTTTTCTTTAAACAATGGTGGCAGAACTGACTATTTGTGCAGTTCCCCCTATTGCAAGGTAAAAATTTTGCTCAGAGACGAGTTTTGCCACTGGTCTTATGTTTGAGGCCATTTTTTTATTGGTTTTGTATGAGAGGCCATTTTTTGGAACTTCAATCTTTGTGGGCTGAACTTCATCCCACAAGGGTTGAAGTTTACGCATCTATGCCTAAAATTTCAGCCCTTGCGGGTTGAAATTGAACTTTATACCTTAGGCATGAAGTTTAGCCCACAAAGTTTGAACTCCAGCCCACAAGAATTGAAGTTCCAAAAAGTGGTCTCTCATGTAAAACTACTAAAAAAGTGGCTTCAAATTCACGACCACTAGCAAAACTGGCTATTCGTGCACTTTGCCCGATGGCGAAGTGCACAAATAGCCACTTTTGGGTAGAAGTTACGGCTAAACCACTTGTAGGCGAACCTTTGTAGAACCAAGCGCGTTGCCTATCTTCAACCTATTAAAGTTGAAGCTCAAGCTAAGTTAAGCTACCTTCAGCCCCTTTGGTCCAAAGTTAAAATATGTTATTTTTTCTACCTTTTATACTCGACTTCAAACCAAAAGGTATGAAGTTGAGTCCAACTTCACAGTTTTAGTCTGAATTTGACTCATTTAAAAAAACATTAAGTTGTATGGATCTCAAACCATGGTTTGAAGTTATGTACCGGAATAGTTTGTAAGTGGATGACTACACTTACAAATAAGTTTTAAAAAATGGGTAAAGACTTAATGGAACATGTAAAATAAATTGTCGAGCGAAATTTCTACAATTGCAAGCAAATTTTTTTTCTTTGAGCACTTTTTCGAGGGTATTGAAAAAGTAGGCACTTTATATTCAACCTTTTGCTTCCAAATGCCTGACCTCAGGAGAAGGCAATAGAACTGAGCGTGTTAGAATTTATGAGAGAGAGAGAGACTGATACTAGTCCATTTGGTAGTCACAAGAGCTACTTTTTCAGTCATCGTCGACGTTTCTTCCTCATTTTCGTTTTCTCTCTCAACGCCGCCTCCATTTTCCGGCAAAAGCGCCGGACCAGGGAAGGAGAAAAGCCAGAGTAGTAGCGCCACCGTTACTACTGCCAATAACAGGCCAACTTCGCCATAGCCAATTGGCAACGCATTTTCACCGTCACGTTTAGCTTGTGTTCTTCACTCTCATATACTCTAATTTTCCGGCAAAAATACTGTTTAGCTTGTTTTTGTTGAAGATATGATGGAGGGACGATGTGTATTAACCAAACACGTGTCTTTAGTAAGGAGATAAGATAAATGGTGGTTATGTTTGTTATTTTGGGATAACTTTCGTCAATTATGGCATGGAGGGTCGTACTCAATTTAGTTACAGTGGTAAGTGATAATTCGTCCTAAATACATGTCAGTGGCACCAAATAACACGTTCCTATATTATAAAAGGTAATGATTATTTGACTTCAATTATTTGTAAAATAAACAAGTATTTGACTTTCAATATGAATAATTGATGTCGGATTCGCCTTATGTTATGTTTTCTTTTTTATTTTTATATATGAGGAAGATGACGATTTGGTCTTATTTATTCACAAAATAGACATAATTTTTGGTTCAATATATAAATAAATACCCATGAATTGGCCTTGATTTCTCCTTTGTATGGGAGCAATGACACTTTTGTAATTACGACTTCACTAAATGTAAAAATACAGTGAAATTTTTATAACTATGGCTTCATTAAATGTAAAAGATATGGTGACATTTTTATAATTACCGTTTCATTAAATTTAAAAGGTGTGTGATATTTTTGTAATTACAGAAAGTGCTCAATTTTTAAAGATCGCCTTTAAAGTGCTCACAACTTTATGATCGGCATCACTTCTACCTATTCGTGTAAAGCTACATCAACCCACACTGAGTATGTGTAATTTTGATGCGTAGCCATTTTTGGACGCATTAAGTGAGGATTATCCATCATTTCAAAATTAATTGAGGAATAGTTCTGCGCGCACACTAAGGGTGGCTAACGGTCCGGTTTTGACCGGACCGGACCGGAATCGGGCCAGAAACCGGCTCGGACCGGTCCGGATCGGTTGAAACCGGACCGTTGGCCACTAACGGGCCCCGATCCCGGTACCGAACCGGTGCCTCGAAAAAAAACCGGGAGGACCGGATAAAATTTGGACCGGAACCGGCCCGGACCGGACCGGACCGGTCAAAAAAATAAAAAAAAAAAAGAAAATCTGCCCGTTTCTAGCCGTTGGGCAACGGCTCTTTTCACCCCATAGCCGTTGTCCAACGGCCAAAAACGGCCAAATACACCCCTCTACCACCCCATAACCACCCCTAACTATTTTTTTTCTATAAATACCCCATTATTTCATCATATTTTTCACACAAATCTTCCAATTCTCTCTAATTCTCTCAAATTTTCTACAATATTGCTATTGTTCTACTTTGGCTATTTGTTAAAAATTTATAATTTGGCTACTTTATCAAGTTCTATTTGGAGTTTCTATCAAAGTTATATTTGGCTACTTGGTGAAGTTTATAAATATCAAGTATTGGGTTAATTGGAGGCGCTACGTGGTTGAAAATATCAATTTGGCTATTTTTGCAATTTTTCGATTATCAAGTATTCAACTAATTAATTGAAGTGGAGGCTCAAGTTTCAACTTCACCTCAATTATACGGTTATATTTGGTTGGTCGTTCCTACTTCTACTCTTTTATTATTTTTTTGTCATATATATTTATTTTATTTGCTATTATTATGTCTCAACGAGGTTCAATTGGAACTAGTAGTGGGGGGCGGGCACGTGGTCGTAGGGGAAATAGGGGTAAAGAAATTGCTGGTAGTTCTAGTCGGAATACCCACATAGATGATTCTCAATATTATCATGATGTTACCGCTGATACCATACTTGATCACGAAATGTTAGAAACACGATATGGGAATCAAAGCGGGGGGGTTAATTTAGAAGAAACACCTGAATTTCAAGCTAGTCCACCCGAAGTTCAGTCTGACTTGCCTCCTGAACCTCCTACTAGAATACCGGCTAAACGTAAGGATAGATCTGATGTGTGGGATTTTGCAACAAAGAATGTTTCAGCGCAGACGGCCTCCTGCGGGCTTTGTGATAAGGTGTGGGTTTTTAGAACTGGGGGTAATGAGGGTGGGACGGGTAAACTTAGGGCCCACTTACAAAAGAAACATCCTAAAGAATGGGCAACGCGGGCGGGTGGTATATATTTAGGGACCGAACATCAGGGAGTAGCGCATGATCAATCTTCGGGTACCCAAGCAAGAATTAACCATTTAACAGGAGGGCTTCTTACTTATGATAAACAAAAGGATAGGGAAGAAATTGCTAAACTAGTTGCCCTCGAGGGTTTACCTTATAGTTTTCCTTCTTCTACTGGTTTTGTTCGTTATGTTCAGGCTGTATATAATCCCTCTTTTAGAGGTTTTCCAAGAACTACTGTTAAAAATGATATTATTAAATTTAAGAACGAATATCAGGATTATTTGCGATATATGTTTGATAACTTTGACACTAGAGTATGTCTTACTACGGATATGGGTCGTTCTACTAATGGATGTGATTATATTACTGTGACTTGTCATTGGATAGATCCTGATTGGGTTTTTCAAAAACGTATTATTGCTTATAAAATTGTTGATGAACCACACACGGGAAATTATATTTGTAACAAAGTTTCATCAATTTGTCGTACGTACTGTTTGTCTAACAAAGTTTTTAGTATTACGGTAGATAATGCTACAAACAACACAGACGCACTTAGGAACTTGATACCTATTTTGAACCCTCCTTTTCCTGAATTTTTTCATGTTAGGTGTGCATGTCATATTTACAACTTAGTAGTCAGAGATGGTCTTACCTTGTTTAACGACATTATTAAAAAGGTGCAGATAGCTATTACTTATATTTTTAGAAATAAAAACCAAGATAGAAGACGAGAATGGGAAAGAAAATGTGTAGAATTAGGAATGCCAGTTAGGAGAGTCCCAAAGGAAGTTTGTACTAGGTGGAACACTTTATATGATGCATTGACTGTCGCTTATGACTATAGACTGCCTATTTCTCAAATGTATAATAAACATTTTATGGAAATCTATCACCTTAAAGATGAGGATTGGCAAGTTGTTCAACATCTTCTTCAGTTTTTACATAAATTTTATCAAGCTACTTTAGAATTTTCCGGTCAATATTATCCAACTACTCCTACCATGTTATATTATATAGCTGGAATATCGGAATTATTGAAAATGTATAAACAATATGCAGTTTACTTACCGGCTGTACAGTTAATGATTGAAAAGTTTAGAAAATATTTTTTTCCAATTCCTCCTCTTTTTTACATTGCTTCTGTGTTGCATCCTGCTTTTAAAATTAAGTTAACTGAACGACTTGTTAGAGAAGTATATGCAAATTTAGAAATTACTCCAGAGGAAATTGCTACTAACAAGTTTCCAAGTGTAGACGAGGCTGTTGCTAAAGTTTATGCAGATACCGTGGCTGTTTTTGCAAAGTATAGAGCTTGGGCAGACACTGCAGAGCCAACGGAACCAATACTATCCACCGGGCAAAGTTCTTCACAGGCAGGAGCAGGAATGCGCACTTTTGGGGGACTTGACGAAAAGTTGCTTTCAGAACAGGACGAGTACGGAGAGGAATACAGCGAGTTCCAAGTGTATTTAATTCAATATCCAAAGAAACTTAACAACTTTGGAACTGCGAATTTGTTGGATTATTGGAAGAATCAAGAATCGCAATTTCCAATTCTTGAAAAAATGGCCCGGGATATATTAACAATTCAAGCTTCATCAGTTGCATCGGAAAGCGCTTTCAGCCAAGGAAGATTTCAAATTGGAGATCACAGATATTCGTTGAGAGAGGAGGCAATGGAGACAGGAGTTTTATTCAGGGATTGGATAAGAGCAGAGCGAAGAAACTTTGGTCTACCAAAACTTACTAAGGAAAGGGGCATAGCATATATCGATCAAATTTTGAGCGACGGAACAAGTGAAGGGAGTCAAACCGGCAATGAAGAAGAAGAAGAAGACGAAGAACCAGAAGGAGATGATGAACAAGATCAACAACGGCCAGTTCCAAAAGAAAAGCCTACAAGTGTCCTCAAGAAACTAGCTAATATGTTTAAAAGAATGTAATATTCTAAATAAGAATTTTGAATTTACAAGTTTTTGTTTAGATGTAATTTGCACTACTTATATCTTAAACAATTCAATAAAATTGCTCCAAGTCTTGGAATTCAATCACAACTATTGTCTTCATACTTTTTATTTTTAATTTATAGTTTGCGCAAAAAACACTACAATTAATTACTAGTTTGTAAATTAGTTCAAATATTCAATTTTGAACTTAAAGAATTAATTCAAAATTTGAATTTACTAAAATTAATTCAAAGTTTGAATATTGAACTTAACAAATTAATTCAAAACTACAAGTTCAAATTATAAAAAATACTACAATTTTTTTAATTCTAAGTTTAAACTTTAATATGTACAAGTAAAAACTAAATAATATTTTGTTGTAATATTTTTCAAAGTTTCCACCACTTTAAATAAAACTCAATGGAAAAACAAAAATAAAATAAAATAAAATAAAAAACTTATTTGGGCCGAACTGCCGACCGGACCGGACCGGGCCGGACCGGACCGGACCGGCAGTTTGGGCCAACGGCTCTCTTTCAAATATAGCCGTTGGCCAACGGCCAAAAACGGCTATATTTGCCTATAACCCCCCCCCCCCCTAAACGCCCCCCATACCCCCCCAACCTATTTTTTTCTATATATACCCTATTATTTCATCATTATATCACACAATTTACCATTTTCTATCAATTTATCTCTCAAATTACTCTCAAAGGCTATTTTCTAAATTTCTTCCAAAATCCAAACAATTATAAATTATAATGGCTGAAAATCAAGCTCCCGCTGCTCCCGGAATTGCGGAACGAAGACCTCGTTCTATAGTGTGGCAACTTATTATGAAAGATACTGAAACTCAGAAAGCTAAATGTAGCATCTGTAACAAAGAGTGGCAAATTTACACTGGCAAATACCATGGAGGGACGGGAAGGTTTAGGAAACACTTAAAAAAAAATCACAGAACCGAATGGGATAGAATAAATGGCTTTATTCCGCGTGATTGAAAATTTGAAGAGATGGCTAAGGGAATATCTATTTCAATTATGTATTTTCGAATTTCTAGTTTATTTAGTATCTTTGTAATTTTTCGATTTCTAGTTTGTTTTGTCATTTCAATTATCTATTTCTCATTCAATAAACGTTTGTTTTGTTTCATAAACTTTACACTAATAAAGTAACAAACTAGAAGACGTCGTTCAATTATTTATTTCTCATTCAATAAACTTTACATTAATAAATTTTAAAATATAATTTACATAATTATTTTGTTTCATTAAAAAATATAATTTACCTAATTATCACAAATGATGTTTAAATAAATTGTTAAGTTTTTCAAATTTTAATTTTATTTGCCTAAAAAAACAAAAAAAAAAATAACAAAAAAACCGTTAACCGGCCGGACCGGACCGGTACCGACCGGCCTAACGGTCGCCGGAACCGGTTCCGATCCGGCACCAATATTTGAAACCGGCATTGACCGGACCGGTAGACCGGAATCCACCGGTTTTGAAATTTTTTTGGCCCGGTTCCGGACCGGAGCCGGACTCCGGTACCGGTTCCGGACCGGACCGGACCGCTGGCCACCCATAGCACACACTGATACTCCATTAGCATTGGCAAACACCCCCGATTGGTCTCAATATTTGAACTAACATGTTCAAAGTCCCATTATTTTATAATGGGATTCATGTTTATTGTACCCTGGAGCTTTATTTATAAAGTCTAGTCTCAGTATTTTATAATGGACTTTGAACTAACATTTCAAAGTCTCATTATTTTATAATAGGATTCATGTTTATAAGTACCCTTGAGCTTTATATATAAAGTCCCAGTACTGGGACTTTAAACTAACATGTTCAAAGTCGCAGTATTTTATAATGGGATTAGTATTTAAGTGATCCCAACATTTTATACTCAGACTTTTAACTAGTTAGTTCAAAGTCCCAGTTTTATACTGGGACTTATCCGGAGGTGGCTAGTCTTCAAACAGTTTTACACCGCTAGCTATTATTCATTTAGCGCGGCGCAAATAGGCTACGGGACCAAATTTTTAGAGATTTTTACACAAAAAGACAAGCAAAAGACAAAAATTACCAAAAATAACCCATATTTTCGAATCTTACTCGACATATCATCCTTTTCCCGAGTCAGCAGCCTGCCGCAAGTTTATACAAGTTTATACACGTGTATAAAATTATATAAATTTGTATAAGTATGTATATGCGAGTGAATAAATCTGTATATTAAGGATGTTTATATGAATTTTTACTTTTTTGTGTATATTTTTGTATTTCTCTTATTGCTACGCATTTATATATGTATATTCATGTATAATTTATTTTTTGGGGGAGATTTGTGTGTATAAACTTGTCCAAAGCAATGATATAGATGCAATCAACAACATAAATAGAGTAAAATACAAAAAAGTAATGACACCACTGGCGAAGGAAGGTGTCTTCTGGCGGCTCAGTGGCAGGGGAGGGGGAGATTTGGTAGCTAGGGTATTTTTTATGAAGAAGTGCTAAAATTTGTAATTTTAAAGATGCGTGTTATGCATGAAAAAAAATGGCGTCCTATTTGTAATTTTGGGTAGTAGGCTGCCTATTTCTGAAAATTTCCCAAATTTTTAGAAATTTTTACACTATATGCCCATATTTTATAGAATATTACATATTTTTACCCATTTTAAACTTTATTACACTCCATGTCCATTTTAATATAAATATAAAAAGTTTGGCTTTTAGCCACGTTAACGAGTGAATTTAGCCACGATAGGCCCGTAGCTAATGACTGCTTTAGCCACGGGACCAACCGTAGCTAATGACCGTGGCTAACGAACTGTAGATTTCAAGACCCAACTACTATTTGCCTCGTAAATCCCGTGGCTAATTTAATTTTATATTTTACTACTTTTATATTAATTATAGTTCAACCGTGGCTAAGTAATTCCTTTTAAAAAAAATTAATATTTAAATGAGAGACATTTGCTAAATTCTATACACAATGAGACCCAAGCATATAAAAATATATGCTAATAATAATCAAGGTCTCTTAAAGATGCAACTATAAGCTATTTGTACATATTAAACAAGATTTAACCACACCTATATACAATTTTGAAACCTTAACTATAAAAAAAAAAATTATTCATATTACAAAACATAATGTTGTTACAAACAAGTAGAAAAGGAAAATCCTCACCGTCACATCATATCCCTCCGCCCTACTTTAATATATCCTTTTATTTTTTGATTGAAGTGTGGATGCTATCGAACAATTGAGTATTTAGATTTTTGTTGTTTTAAACACAGTATATTTTTTTGTATATATCGCATACTCTTTAGGATTGTCTTTTTGTGTTTGGATTGATATGTGAGTTCCTATCGAACATGTGGACATTTTAATTTTTATTATTTAAACAAAATATATCTTTTTGGTATGTCGTACACTTTTTTGGTATACCTTTTTTATGTTTAGATCAAAGTGTGATACGTTATCAAACAAATGGAGGTTTTGATTTTTATTGTTTCAAACAAAGTATACATTTTTTGTATAACATATAATCTTTTTGGTATACCCTTTTGTGTTTGGATCAAATTGTGCGATGTTATCGAGCAAATAAATATTTTAATTTTTGTTGTTTTGAACAAAGTATACCTTTTGGTATACCTTGTTATGTCGGATCGAAGCGCGATATATTACATAACACATAGACATTTCAATTTTTATTATTGTTTAATGAAATATACCTTTTTGGTATATATTGTATACTCTTTTGGTATACCTTTTTGTGTTTGGATTAGAGTGTGCGATTTAATGTCTGGTGAATATATTTTAAAGCGCCATTGTTGAGATTTTAAGAAAAATAGCGCAAATCACAAATGGGTTTCTTTGATTTGGTGTTTGTTTGATTCAATTTGCACTTTGCTGGGATTGTGGTGTAAAAGTTGCGCTAACAATCTGAGTTCAGTTGGTGAAGATTTGAGAAAGTTAGATGAAAATTTTGAGGCGAATTTGTGAATAATAGTGTCGCATCACCGAACACGACTTGAGTTATAAGATTTGGGGAAAGTTCCTCATTTTTTTTTAATTTTAGTGTTTGGACTAGATATAATTTTGTATGAGTACTTTGAATCACTTGTTAAATGGTACTCCTGTCTTGAGTTAAAGTTAGTATAAATCAGTAGCTAAAAAAAAAGAAATAGTTCATGTCAAAAATTTAAAAGTGAGGGGAAAAAAAAGATAAGGATGATGATAGCTGCCAACAATTAGCACTAGCATAGGTAAAGTTAGTACAACTTTTGGTATACTGTATACTCTTCTGGTATACCCTTTTCTGTTTGGATCCAAGTATGCGATGCTACCGAGCGAATAAATATTTTAATTTTTGTTGTTTTTGAACAAAGTATACCCTTTTGGTATACTGTATACTCTTCTAGTATACCCTTTTGTGTTTAACAAAGTATACCCTTTTGGTATACTGTATACTCTTCTAGTATACCCTTTTGTGTTTGGATCCAAGTGTGCGATGCTACCAAGCGAATAAATATTCCAGTTTTTGCTGTTTTGAACACGTATAATCTTCTGGTATACCTTTTTGTGTTTGGATCCAAGTGCGCGATGCTACCGAGCGAGAATAAATATTTCAGTTTTTGCTGTTTTGAACACAGTTAGGGTATACTGTATAATCTTCTGGTATACCCTCTTGTGTTTGAATCCAAGTGCGCAATGCTACCGAGCGAATAAATATTTCATTTTTTATTATTTTGAACACAGTATACCCTTTAGTATACCCTTTTGGTATATTGTATACTCTTCTGTGATACCCTTTTGTGGTTTGGATCCGAGCGAATAAATATTTCAGTTTTTGTTGTTTTGAACAAGGTATACCCTTTTGGTATACTGTATACTCTTTTGGTATACCTTTTTGTGTTCGAAATAGCCAAAAATTTGCGCGCACACTTACGCTCCATTAGCGTTGGAAAAACACCCCAGACTAGTCCTATAACAAAATATTGGGGCTTTGAACAAAACTTGTTCAAAGTCCCAGTATTTGGTTAGTTTACTGAAGTTTATATAAAGTCCCAGTATAAATACTTTTAAAGCCCCAGTATTTATACTGGGACTTGTCCGGAGGTGGCTATTTCTCAGCGAATTTATTTTTGACGGCTACAAATCAATTAGCGCGCGCCAAACAAGCCCCTACGCGAAATTTTTACCTAAGTATACCAAACAGCCCAAACGTGATATGACCCAATCTGAATACCGTGGGCCTGTAATGTGGACCTTGTTAAAGTTAGCTGAGTAGCCACTTTTAGGAGTGCTAATTAGCACTATATGCAATATTTTAGAGAAATAGCCACTTCACTCAAATTGCAGAAATTTTTCCCGGAGTTCACAGCCGAACTTCAATTTTTTTCTTGGAGAAACTATGGGCGATTCACTGAAAAATAAGACACTTCAGCATACTGTGTAGCTTTTGTCCGTTGTTAAGAAAATATTTAGTTTTAGCCCTTATCGCCAGAATTTGGAGCATTTCCTGACAAGTCCATTAGTGAACATTTTGTAAAAATATTTACTATTTATAAACACCTTATTTTTTGTATTTCTTTTTATAGCCAATCAGTTAATTTGAAGTAATTCATCTAATTATTTTTATTGTGTTTTTATGATATTAAATGACTTTATTTAATTGTTTTAGGGGAAGTTGACGGTTTTTTTTTTATTTATTGTATAGATATGTGTAACCTGTTATATTGGGAAGTGGAGGAGTTTAACGTATCTTATCCCATTTATTAAGGGATTAAGGGAATATGGGAAGTTATGTTCTGATTAGGCGCGATAATCTAGGGCTTGTGAATGCGATAATAACGTCTGCAGCTTTTCTTTTCATTTCCCACACGCGATCGTTTACATTCTCTATAGGGCTTCTGTATCTACTTTACAATTAATTCCATCGCAGAACCTTTTCATTTCTTCTTCTCTCTTTAAATGCTTCAATTGTTTGCATAATTTTATGTTAATTTTCACTAAGTATCTGATATATTAGTATTACATACTCTTGGCATCTACGAATATGAGTGGTAGGAGGGGTCGTCGTGCTGGTGATGATGCAGCTATGCATGCACTGAATAGTTCACAAGATGATGTATTTACAGAATCTGTACCCGTTATTTCCTCTATATCACAACCAGTTACGCATGCATCATATATTTCATCTCGTATGACTCGATCTAAGGCTGCATGCAACCTAAAAAGGAAGGCTGTTGATAAGAGACATCGTGTTGTGCATTTTGAAGATGATGTGGTTGAGGTTGATGATGCACAAATTATTCCAAATAAGAAGGTCAGACGTAAGGGATATGTTGTTAAATCTGATATTGATGCTAATAGTGATCCTGCTTTGAAGGTAATGTGTTTATACATTTTTTAGTTTCTGATCTTATATATTAATTTGTATGTTGGTGAAGGTTATAAGTTTATTAAGTTGCTTCTAATAATTTTTCAAAAGTGTTCAATATTGCAGTTTTAGTTTTGTTATCTGTGTGAGTGTTGTTATAAATTGAGTTTAATTTATACAGTTTAATGTATATATATTTATAAAGATTTATTTCTATTTATGGTAAATATTGTAGTATATTCAATTTTTTATATTTGTCAATTATGGGTAATTTATTTGTTCTGCATTTATTCAAAATTGTTATTTATTATATGTAGTAGTATTTTGAGGCCTTTTCAGATTTATTTTATTTATTTGTGTTTGTTGTTTTCTTATCCAGTTTATTATTTTATAAATATTATTTGAATATTAGCTGGTTATGTTTCAATATTAAGAGATATTTCTTTATTTGTGTATATTCATTTTTTCTGCATTTGTCAGACATGGGAATATTTCACTCCCAAGAAAAAGCAGGGAAATAGGCCAATTAATTTGCATTGCAATAAGGAGATTAGTTCAGAGCTTAAACAAAGGTTAACTGGTGGATTATATGAGAGGTTTAAAGCTACATGCTTTGGTCATTTTCTGGAGTTGCCTGCATTTCATGTTCAGAATCAGGTTCTTGTTGCTCTCTTGTTTAGAGAAGTTGTACGCCCAACTGATGATGCGCTGTTTTTTATAATCAATAACCAAAAATTAAAATTTGGTTTGAGGGAATTTGCTTTGGTTACAGGTTTGAAATGTGTAGGTGATTTTATGAAAGATTATAGTTCTAAGGAGGATAATCGTCTTATTGTTAAGTATTTTGGTGGGGTTGATAAGGTTAGCAAATCTGCATTGGAAGAATGTTTTAAAAATAAAATGTGGGACAATGACGATGATGCTATCAAAATTGCAGCTTTATACCTTATCAATACCTTTCTTTATTCTACCAAGAATAGTGAAACTAACCCTCATTATATAGACTCTGAGCATTTTGATATTATAGAGTCGGGTGAATGGGAATCATATCCGTGGGGTTATAAGATTTTTCTTGCAACTATTGAATCGTTGCACAACAAGGTTTGTGTGTGGAAATCTTCTTACAGATTTGCAGGGATGCCATACGCTTTGCTTGTATGGTTTTTTGAATGCTGCCCCACAGTTCATGGCAAGCTTGCTAACCGTTTTGCTAACAAGGTCCCGCGTATTCTTAATTGGCAAGTTACGAGGCATCTTGCTTTTAATGAAGTACAGAGGGGTTTTTTTTTTCACTAACTGGTGACAAGGTAATTCTTTGTGTTTTGTTATTTCATTGATATTATATAAATGTGAAATTCAGTATTTTGTTGGTTGATATTAATCTGATATGAGTATGTTTTTGGTTTGGTGTATTTCAGATGGTTGTGCAATGTAATAATGCTTCTGATATTGAGATTCAGTCAATGAACTTGCCAGAGGAAAATGAATCAAATATCGATGTTGATATTGGTTGTCAAGTTGAATCTGATTACGCAGGATCTGATGCATCGGCCCAGGTTGATGGTGATAGTGATATGTATGGGAGGAGAGTAGATATTATGAAAAAAATGGATGTTTTGTTACAAGAACAGGCTGTTCTTAAGGTGGAAATTCAGTCTAACACTGTTGCGGTTGCGGGATTGAAAGAGTTTATGGAGTCCACAGCTGTTCGTTTGTTCAACGAGTTGGAACAGATTTCAAATAAGTTAGATGCTAAGGGAATGGAGCAGGTTTGTTTACAGTATTTTTAATATTTATCCACTTTTATTAGTTATATTTATTAGTCATATTTATTTGTGCATGTAATATTAATACAGGATGTAGGTATGGATGGTGCTTTTAATTTTGGTGGATTTGGATCTGATAATGATGTTGGTCGAGATGTTGTAAATGTTGTGCCACGCCTATGCGTACACCTCGTGACATAAATGGTCCTGGTAAGTATACTATGGTTATTGTATTATTATATCTTTTACTGCAGATCATTTTTATTTATTTATTTAGTTAGTTTAATATTATGTATGTAAGATCTTTTTTTTGCTGTAATTTAATTTAATTTTGGACTCTTAATGGCAGGTTGTTCTATTGCTAATTCGGAAGCATTTTGAATCAATCGCCTAGTATGCAAGCTTCAGTGGCTATTGAGAAGGATGATGGCAGTGACCCAAATGTTATTGGTAGATTTTACATTTATTGTGTGTATATGTAAATATTGTAAATATTGATGTAATTTTATTGTTTTAGATGTATTCAAACTCTGGAAGATATGGTGGATTGTGATATTGTGTTGTTTTTTATCAGTACCAAGAAGACTCGACTTTGGTGAATTGGGTAACCAAGATGTAAATGGTGATGGTATTGAATCATTGTCCACCCAGGATTTAAATATAATTGACGAGAGTGTGGAGAAAAGACTTCAGGAATCTGCAAGTCGTAAAGTTGTCATTGGCCAGTTTTTTATTCTCTTGTAGAGCTACTTTTGTTATAGTCTGATTTTTAAGAAATGGCTATATGTAGTTATTTAATATCTTAAGTAGATGTTAGGTTTTAATATTTTAATATTTTCTATTTTTAGGTGTAGGCATTATGTCGTCCAGCAAAGATGCGTCACCTAATCTTGCACCTTTGGGGGAAGGTGAAGCAGTTCTTGGGAATGTACTCAGCAGTCCTTCTAATGGTAATGGATAGGTCTTTATAATATTTATTCATATTGATGTCTTAATATTTATGTATGTTTTTTCGTATTATGATCAGTTCCTAGCAGGATTGAGATGGGTCAAGTTGGTATCCATGATCGTAATGATACAGCTGTTGATTCTATGTCTATTGAGGATTTAAATATTATTGATGCTAGTGTAGAGAAAAGACTTCAGGAATCTGGAAAAAGAAAAGCTGCATGTGATGTAATTCCACAGTCAGGTTGTATGTTAAAGTTTGTATGGTATTTTTTAACTTTATTTGGGGTGTTTGTTAATTAATTTGTTTTTTTCCTAGTTGCAGGCACTGCAGTATGTATTGTTGGTGATCAAAAGAACCAGGAAGTTTTGGTGTCTGACTCGGCGGTATTTTCTGACAAAGAAGCGAGTGTTGGAAACAAAGAAATTGGTTATATATTGCTATTGAAACTGTTTATTTTGTTTTTATTTTATTGCGTGGTTACTTTTATTGTCTACTTTTGTTAGTTGAAGTATATGGTTTATCTGTAGGAGATAACTCACGCCTGTCTAAGACGCGTGTGGAACCAAATGTGGAGGCTGTAGGACTTGATTCAATAACCACTGATGACTTGATTATAATTGATGAAATTGTTGAGAATAGAATGCGTGAATTTGCTGTTCGCACTGCTTTAGTTGAAGCATCCAATGAGGATAAATGTGAGTTTATTTTCATATATTTAACAACACTGATTCAAATGAGTATTTTTATGGTAATTAATAATTTTTGTTGATTTCTGTTGTATTCTCTTATTTAGTATCTGAAACGGCAAAGGAGGATGTTGCTTGTGGTTATCCGAATTTCAGGATATTTGACACACAGGAGGAAGCGGAAATATATGGAAGAAATGATCCCCTTCTGGCGAGGGTAGCAACAGTGTCATATCAGTACAAGTGGTTCAACGTGAGTTGTTTATAACAGTTTTATTTTCATTTGATTATACTTATGTTAGTATTAAAATACTTGCTGTTTAAATATTAGTGTGTTTTTATTGCTAATAGCTTTTTCATTTAATATATTCTGCTGTGCAGCATTGGATGTCTTGAATGAATCTGCTTTGGAAGATGGTTGCATTAAAGTTGACATTTCTGCTAAGTCTGATTGTGCTGGTCCGATTATTTCTCATGGTGGTTGTGCAGGTAATATAATAAATTTTTAAATGAGTTATTTTGTTCATTAGTTGGTTTGATATATTCAGGGATTATTATAATATTGTCTATTACGTTTCATTATATTATCAATTCTAGAACCTGATATATTTTATTTTAGATGCAGTGCATAATAGTGGACAAGGGACTGATATTCATGATGATTTGGAACTTATTAGTCTGTTTAAGGATATTGATGAGTTCAGTGAGAAGGATCTTGTAAGCGGGGAAAAAAGTGTTTCAGTTGTTGGTAAACGCTTTAAGCGGCTGCTCTCAAAGCATAAATCTCTGCCTATTAGGAAGTCGTTAAGGTGTTATAGATCACCTGTGGTTTGTAGTTCTGGACATTCGGTTAACAAAGGAAATTTTGCAATGAATTCTGTATTTGCAAGGAAGCATCCATTCAGTAGCAAACCATGGCGCCGACTTGATTCTAAGTTGTCCAAAAGCTTTTCTTCTTGGATAAAAATTCGGATGATGAAGAATAGGTTATAATTTAAATTATCATATCTGTTTTTTGTAGCTAACATATATATTTTCTGTATTCAACTAAACATAATTTTGTTTTCCAAATTCTCAGGGATCCTCCTTACCACTTTACTGCCAATATACTTCGGCCAAAATTTGATTTTGGTGTCTGCCTTGTGTCATCCAAAGAATGGTTTCATACTCTTTACTCTGTTGATAATCCATTGCAGGAAACGGTATGTGAATAGTGTTTAATTATTGTACTTAGTTATTAATTTATTTATATTACTAATATTATATCATTTTGTTGTAGCATATCGATGTTATTCTCTATTACCTGAGGAAAATGGCTAAGCATGATCCATCTGTCAACGGTCTTTTTACAATAACGGACTGTTTATTTGATTCAACTATCAGGGATATTTACAAGAGTTGTCTGGAAAATAATAAAGCTCAAACTGTTGCTACTGATAATCATATCATATCTGACTATATGAAGGGGTTATCGATCCGTTGTAATATGCCGTGGCCTTTGGTAGATGATGTTCTTTTGCCTATAAAGGTTGTTGATGATTGGCACTGGATTCTGGGTAGGTTATCTTTTAAGAAAAGGGCTTTATATGTGTATGATTCTAAGTTGGACAACTTTTACTATGATGATGAACTCATTCGAGCTGTTGAGCCATATGCCATTCTGATTCCTATGTTCTTGTCTGCAATGGGTTTCTATGATATGAGAGATGATTTGAACCCTGCAGATTATATATTTGGTGATAAACCGAATATTGAAAAGTGGGAGGTGTTACACATATATGATATGACTGGTGTTCGCAAATCGTAAGTTCTATTTTTTATTTCTTTGTTTTTTTTTATATTGTTGTATCTTGAAGTGTAACATTTTCTGTGTTATGCTCAGAGACTATAGTGTTTTTGCTCTTACATTGGCTTAGCATTTCATGCATGGACGTGACTCGCCTCCTTCTGGTTGCAATATTGGAAGATATCGGAAGCGTTTTGGTGCGCTGTTGTGGGATTATGGACTAAGGAAGCAGGAGGCAAATCAGCAAAGTGATCCGGAAGATTAATTATGCTGATTTAGTTGTGCTGTGTTTGTTAGAACTGAATGTTTTTATTTCTGTGATGAACGATTTAGCTGTTGTTTTTTTTTTTTTATGTTCTATGCTAATGTTGCCTAATATGGCTTTGACATTTTCTGTGGTTTATTTAGTTTGGTCTTATGGAATGGTATTTAATGCTTATATTTTGGTTTTTTACTTTATTAATTTAAAGTTTATATAATTATTTTTGTTGATTCTTTATGGTTATAATGAAATATTCACATAGTATTGAATTTTTATATGTTCCTTTATTTATTTTATAATGTTTGTTATTTTATTGTAGTTTTATTTTGTAGTTAATATTAATGTAACCAAACTTTGTTTGCACATATTTAGTTTATTTTGTTATAAGTGATTGTATTATTCTTTTTATTTATATATGGTGTAAGTTATTGTAGAAATCTGGGTTTAAATACGTTTGTAATATTTTAAATGGGGCTTATATGAATTTATCAATTTGTAAAGTCTTGACTATAATGGTAATGTTACTGATTATGTTATATAATTAGTGAGGTACTTTTACATTAAGTTTTTTATGTAATTGATTATTAGTCTGTATTATCTAGTATTTTATACAGTGGGTTTGCTGATATGTTAAGTGGAAACCTGTTTCCCTCATGTCTACTTCAAGTTTGCATTATCCTTGCACTATTCTTTCCTTATCTATTTTTATTTAGTATGGTAGTAATTTATTCTCATTCAGACTTGAATATCTGATCTTGTTTTTTATTTGGTGTCATATATTTTTAGTGATGAGTTGATACATTAAGTTTGTTATCTAAATGTTTACTAGTTGTTTTGATATGTTATTTATACATTGATTGGTGATATGTTAAGATTAAATTTGATTTGTCAGTGAGTATTTGTAAGTGTTTTTACCTTCACCTTCTGGTTTAATTCTTTCATTTTTAGTTTGGTGGTCAATCTTTATGTATTATTAAATGTTTAAGTTCATAATTTTATTATTAATATCTTGTGAAATCTGTTGTAGGAAACACAATAATTGTAAAAACTTAATCATTTGTTTTTATGAATATCAGGTTTTGGTGATCTTATAGTCATTAAACTTATAAAACTGCATTATATATAAATAGAACTGTTGAGGATTCTAATACTAAGTAATTGACTAGTTTTGAATCTGTTACAGGCAAAACTCATCTATGTAAGCATTGGAGGATTTCTACATGTTTTTCGATTATGTCCTTGCCTTCCATAGCGGCTACATGCAAGCTTGCATTTGACTTCCCAGCCTGCTTTAATTCTGCGCTTCTTTGGTCTCCCAGCTTTTGTTCGTCTTTTAGGTGGTAGGACTTCCTCCAACAATATGTCATCAGGGACTGTCCATGCGTTTTGGTCTTGCATTGGTAAAACAGCATTGTGGTATGTTTTCACAAGGTTCTCCTTTGTGCACAATTGTGAGCAGTATTTATAAGGATCTAAGTTGTAGTATTTCAGCACTGCTTGTGCATGAGGGCAAGGAATTTCATCCAACTGGAACCTTCTACATGTACATGTCTTATATCGCAGGCATACTACATGTTTTGCTCCATTATCTTGCACCTCGTACAAGTATTCGTTTAAAGGTATGACCTGTTTTAGGCATTTATATTAGTAAATGAGATTGAAATGAAAGAGAGAACAGATTATGAGACAATATGTATTTGACTACTTATTGCATACCTTCATTCTTCGTGAAGCTTCCATATTATTCTTGAAAATACTCTGATTTTTGTTACTCAGGATCTTAAATGTTCCCATGGCTTTTTTCTTGTTTTCCCAATTCCACTTTCTAACCATATCTTTCATTGCATCCAGCAATTCTATGATAGGCAGCGATCGTGCATGTTTGTTTCTTCCATTAATAGACTCTGCTATGTTGCTTGTCATCATATCTCCCCTATTAGCTTCAGCGTATGCACATGACCATTTATGGTAACCAATATCACACAGGTATTTCTTCACTCTTTTATCTATCTTCTCTATCTCATTCATGTAGTGAGCAAACTCTTCTAATGTGTATGCCTTTGTTAATGTGAAAAATATTTCATCGATTTCTTTGTGACTAATTTTAAAGTTTGTTTTTATATTATTCCAAAGATGATACACACATATGCAGTGAGGCACTTCTGGATAAATGGTTGAACAAGCACGTGATATGCTTGTACAACGGTCAGATACAATACACATACCTAGTCGGGTTCCATATGTGTCTCTGAATGACCTGAAAAACCACTCCCATGACTTGTCATTTTCAGAATCGACGACTGCATACGCTAGTGGAACGATGCTGCCTATATCAAAAAACAAGGTTATGTTAATATTATTCAGTTTATACATAATTTTTAAAATGAATGTGCATTTATATTTGATTAAGTTTAATAACAATTATGTTACCTTCTCCATCTTGTGTTGATGCTGCAATCAGTGTTCCTCCATGAACATCTGAAATAAAGCAGCCATCTACCACTACCACTGGTCTGCAGTACTGCCAACTTTGTATAAAAGCATTCAATGATATGTACACATATTTGAAATGATTGTTGGATGTCTTGTGCATCTTTGTTACACTGCCTGGATTACTGCTTCTAACCATATAGAGATAACTTGGCAGGATATTATAGGATTTTGATGGGTTACCTCTTAACAGTTCTAGTGCCTTTTCTTTTGATCTCCATGCTTTCATGTAATTTAGTTCCAGGCCATAATCTTTCTTAATGTCTTGTATTATATTATTAGGCGTATACACCCTTTTTGGATCTGTGAACTTGTCCTTAATAATTTCACCTACAGTAGCATAACTTGCATGACTTTCAGAAAGTATTCGCTCTTCTTCGGGGCAAGTATGGTTCCCGTTATATTCGCGTATTTTAAATATACCAGAACCTCCTATACTTGATGAGCGCATGATCCAATCACACTCTTTACCAGTGCATAACAAAGCGTACCTACATAAACAGTTGTTGATAGTCTTACAGTTATTTTATGATAAAATAGATTTTGCATCAGGATTTTACTTTACAATTGTTATGTTGCAGCAGAATTATTAATAATTTATACTGTATTGACTTATACGTCATAGTTTTTTTGATATACCTTGTAGCAGATGATCTGTCGACTCTGAATTTGAAATTTTGTTGCAGCGACACATTCTTCATTACACATACCAGTGTTTTCTTGTCTTTGTATAACTGCCCTTCATAAATTTCGTTGTGCATTGTGTTGCTTATGATGATTATGTTATCCAAACAGGTTTGCTCATACTCATTGCCTTGATTGCTGTTCAACATATCTTCTGTATGTTCCATATACATGGTGTTTACTTGCAGTTCATCCTGGGACATAGCATGTGATAGCATTTCAGATCCATTATCTGCACAAACGATGGCACCAGTTTCTTCATGAATTGTTACACATAAAGGAAATTGTGTAATATCAGTTGTTCTTCGTCTGAGATCAAAGTAGAACTTCAAGCTCATATCATTGTAGACAACCATTGGTTTTAAACCGTCCTTTAACTTGTATTTGATTTCGATTGAACCATATAGTCCAAATCCTTGAAGCATCTTCTGAATTGAAGTCACTAATGTAGTGTAAGTACAGTTGGAATCAACAACTATTCCATCCGTATTGTAGTCCTCGTAGTTGTAATTGGAGGTCCATATTCCATTGAATTGTATAAGTAGATCAATATTTTCCATGGCAGGAGATTTGTTTAGTATGATGAGGATATCTGAGTTGTATTTGATTATGGAGTTCGTTTACATGTAGGTGCAGTTTATAGTCTTGGGAATTTTGGTAGTTGGTATTTAGGCTTTATACCCACTACCCGTATATAGCGTTCCCACTATCCATATTTAACGATTGGAATTTTTTATTCTGTAGTATTTTAAATATTTGTATCCTATTTACAAAATGTTAAATATTAATATTAATATCAATAAATATTTATTTTTATGGTAATTTATATTGGCTACAAATAGTGGTGGCTATTAGGAAGTAAATATTTATTGTGTGGTGGCTGTTTATGTAATCAGCCCTTTTTTTAAAAACTAGTGGGCCCTAAGTGGATCACTATAAAGTGCAAAAAATTAAACAACCTTTCCATAGGGAGTACTAACTAAAAATTAGCGATCGTCTAGACTATCGAACAAAATTTTTGGAGAAACTTCAAGAAAATACCTAAGTTTCAACTGAACTCATTTTTAGGGAGAATACAGAATTTCTCAAACTGCACGATTCTTCATGAAATTCAGAATTTCTTAATTCGAAATTCGAGATTCTTTTTTAAAGTGTGAGCTTCTAAAACTTTGCAAATGCTGGATGTTCGATCAACACTCTAAGAGCTCCGTTTGGACATAGAATTTGGAGATACATTTTCAAAATTTATTTTAAAAACAACGTTTATTTATACAATTGGCAGTTTTTGAGTAGTTCTTAAGGATGAGTTTTTCAAGTTTAAAAAGTGGTTTGAGACAGTTTTCAAATTTTTTACTCACAAAATTTTTATTTTTATTCAAGTAAAATATATATCTAAACACAACTTCAAGTTACAAAAAAATTATTTTTCAACTCAACTACAAAAACACATATTTTCAAGTTTCGACCAAATCTATGTCGAAACCTAGCTAAAAGTGGTTAATCGTCAAAATTTGCCAGTCTAAAGCCCATATCAATTACCATTCCGTTACTCTCTTTTCCCACCATTAGCAACAGATCCGATCACTTCACTTCCACATATACATACAAAATTCATATATCTATACATTATATCACCGGAAAAGTGAAATTAACGGTGGCCGGAGATGGCATTAGCACCGGGACTATCACGAAAGCTAAAGAAAGTTCTAGAAACTCGAACCGATACGCCGGATCTACTCGCATCGTTAAATACACTCTCCACATTTTACACCGAAAACACACAGCATTCTCGCCGTAATCTCCGATCTACTATTGAAAAACGTTCGTTATCGATTAATGAAGAGTTCCTTCTTTCCTCTACTGCTGCTCAAAAGGTTGAATTTTTATAGAATTTGTTGTTTTAGTAGTGATTTTGAGGTGAATTTAGGTTTAATTGTGTTTTTTGATGTGATTTTGTTAGGCGTTGGATCGAGTCGAAGAAGAAGTTAATGCGATCGTTGAATGTTGTGACAAGTAAGGAATTTTTACACTATCTGGTCACCTGATAATAAGTTGAACTAGTTACTTAACATGTTATATGTTATGTTGTGATATGATGATAATGTAAAGATTATTTAGGCGTTGGTGTACTTAATTATATTTGGATTTTATTAGATTGCGAATGTTACTTACTACATGTTAGTAGACTTGATGTGTCTTGATACTCGATAGGGAGTTAAGTAGCTACATTGTAAGAAAGAAAGTTTTATTTTTCATCTGGATAAGCCTTGATGGATAGAGTTATCTGGTACCTATGCTGGTGGAATGTAGCAGGGGAAATAGTCGAGGTTCGCAAAAGCTGGCCAGGACACCGGTGTTAAAGTTCTATTTTTTCCTTCCATCTCGCATTTTTGAATTGTTTAAAAGGAAAAGTTTTTTTTTTTTTGGGTTCTATATAGTGCATATGATGTACGGAAGAAGTGGAGAGAGTGGTGTATTTAGGAGAGGAAATTTTGGATTTTAGTAGATTGAGAATGTTACTTAGTACATGTTAGTAGACTTGATGTGTGTTGATACTCGGTAAGAAGTTAACTAGTTACATTATAAGAAAGAAAGTTTTTTTCCCATCTGCTTAAGCCTTGGTGGATAGAATTACTTGGTACTTGTGCTTGTGGAAGGTAGTGATGGAATTAGTCGAGGTACATGGTAGCTGATTTGTACACCAGTGTTATAAAAAAATTACTAATAAAGTTTTGTTTTTTCTTTTCCTCGTGGTTTTGAATTGTTGAAAAGGAATTTCTTTTTTCTTTTTTGTTGTATATAGTGCATATGATATACGGAAGAAGTGGGGAGATAGTGGTGCTTTTAGGAGAGGGGATGTACGGAAGCAGTGGGGAGATAGTGGTGCTTTTAGGATGGGAAAATGTAATGCACTATATTTCATGTTTTTTCTCTGTAAAAGACCTGATAATTAGGCATGCATTAAAAAGTGGTGACATTTAGGAGAGGACAGTAATCTTTGTATTATGTATCATTGTATGTTGGGCATTTTATTCTACATATGCCAGATGTGTATGGAATTGATCCGAAAGAAACTATAACCTATACAGTTTAGCACAAAAGTACATGTAATCCTAGACGATGATATTATATTTTCTGACAGTGATGACTATTTTAACTAAAGGTTTTTGGACTTAACTTTTGACTTGCCAGTGGATAAGGGAAATGAGTTGTGTTGAAAAATGGTGTTCATATACTCATGTAGAGATATCATAATGAGTATCATGTGATGGTGAAACTCCATAAAACTATACCTCTTTGGAACTTTCTGTCGGGAACTGCATTCTGAAATTAGTTTGATCGTTCTAACTAAGCTAATTAACATCACAACATGGACATTTTTTGGACTAGTGAAGAAAAATTTTCATTTTAAATGAACTTAAGGTGAAATCCTAAATTCATCTTAAATGAACTTTTTTCTTAGCAGAGTACTTGTGAAGGTGAAATCATTATTGGGAGTTTGCCTTTAAGTTTAGAGTTTTAGTTTGACAATACTTTTGAATAAGTAAAGGTGAATGTGATTAATAAGAATCCTACTACCTGGTTGTTCTGTAGTTAGCAACTTAGCGGAAAAGAATACGTCGTCGTTTGACCTCATTTCTCTTGAGCATGTTTCCATTACAAACTTGTCTATCTTCCCAGAGGGGGAGCTTCCCAACTAATGATGTGATAAATGCGATCAAGTAGAAGTAGTGACTCCTCGGTACTTCATATATTTAGATTTACTTCTTCAAAAAAAAACTAATGATGTGATAAATGCGATCAATATATTTTAATTACTCCTCTTTTTCAGCTAACTAACTATTTATTCATGTACCTTGAATTTGCTCCACCTGGCTATCATCTCCCATAGTATTATAACAACTCATTCTGTATGTTCCCTTGCTGTTACATCAATTATAGAGAAGTTTTTTGTGCTGACATGTGCTCTTGTAATGCCTGCATTTTTCAGAATTGCACTGGCTTTAAGCAGTTGCAATGCCACGACAGGTGATATTATTAGTACCACAGAACGGCTGAAACAGGAATTTGAAGTTACTACACAGAGGCAAGAAATTGTGTCATGTTTTCTTCGCGATTATCAGCTATCCCCAGATGAGGTTTTAGTCATTCCTTTTGAGTTCAAGTCCATCACTCATAGGCTACTGGTATTCTTTGTGTTATCAGTATAACGGTTTGCAGCTTTTGTTTTGATGTAGATAAATGCCCTAAGGGAAGAAGACCTGGATGAGAATTTTTTCAAGGCACTTGCTCATGTTCAAGAAATCCATGCCAACTGCAAAGTGCTTCTCAGGACACACCATCAGGTAAACTTCTCTCTTTGACTCTTTATCGAGCGTGTGTATATATCCCAAATCTATCTCTAACCTTCTCTAGTTACTAGCTAGCAAAGAAAAGGAGGTGAGGCAGGGAACAAAGAGAGGGAACTTTAAGCTTACCTTGCCGCAAATGCTACTTTCAAGTTTAAATAATAATAAAAACATGGTGTGTGAACTTATTCTGAAAGCAGAGAAATTTGTGCTCATCTCATTGTGGGTTTAGCTTTTTTTGATATGTTCTTTTGAGGATAATTCATGATATTCAGCAGTTCCTTATTCAATTTGGTTGTGACGTGATCTCCATGAACTTTTGAGTGCGTAACTCATTCTCTATCAATTGGACGTAGCTCGTGACATGATCTGACACAGACTACATATAGTTTGATCCAACTTTTGTTATGGTAAATGAAGGATCATCATCTTAAATGATGAATTAAAGAATCAGTTTTTTACTTATGGAATAATGGGTTTGGATGCTGGTCATACTTTGAGATGCATTTTAACATACTAATTCGGCTACAGATTAATGTTTTATTATCTAATGTTGTAATTTTCGGTACATTCAAAGTTTTGTCCATCTAAAGGTGTGTTTATCTGATCAAAGAAAGTCCAATTTTGCTAGTTTGATGCCCACATGTGTGTGTGTGTGGGCATGCTAACTTCTTTTGTAAAAAATAGGCATGAAACTTTTGCTGACAAAAAGGGATTAACCTGTACACAAGCGCTATAGAGCATTGAAATCTGCTAGTAACAGTTTTCATTAACAGATTATTGCCAACTGTATATACAAGTTGGACTACACAGATGATCCAAGGGTATACACAAACCTTCACAATTAACTGAACTGGATAAAGAGAGCTTTTCTTAACTTCAAGAACCCTTATTTGATAGGTAGATGAATAGGTGAAAAGAGTTCATTCATGTAGTTTCAATTGTCCTTATGATAGCTTTTCCCAAACACTAGTATTTGGTACTGGGCATGACTAACTTTACTTAATTCAACACAAAACATACCCAGTTTTATTCCACAAGTGAGGTCTGGGATAGGTGAGATTTACACAGGCCTTACCCAAGGTTACCCCTACCTTGGGTAAGGTAGAGGTTGTTTACAATAGACCCTTGGCTCCAGAAAACTAAAATTTACTTAACTATTTTGCGTAATTGACTAAGAATTTCTTGGCAGCGTGCTGGTTTGGAGCTCATGGATATGATGGCCATGTATCAAGAAGGAGCTTACGAACGCCTTTGCAGGTTACTCTTCTCTGCCTGAATGGACTCGTGAATATCTTAGGACATTTCATGTGTCATATCCCTATCACAATATCCTCTCGTTTAAGTGCCTATAAAATAGATGGAACTTTTGTGTTGATGTCTCGAGCCTCAAAATACTATAGCTATCTGGTAAATGTATATTGGGGGGAAAGGTATTCAGAGTTCAGACACCCATTTTTAAAAAAAATTGATTCTTGTATGATCTATTCAGGGCCTCTTCTAGCAGTACCCTTCCATGGTTTACAGTCACATATTTAACAGATAATTGCTGTATTTGTTTATGTGTCTAAATCTGTTCTGTCTCAGTGATTGATGTCTGGGTTTTCGTTTCAAGTTGGTCATTGTTATTACTGTTAGTAAGTCATATGACTTGTCCAATTCCTTATATGGATACTTAAAAAGTGCTTAAACAAGTGGTACAGTGGTCATCTGAGCCTTCTAATAAGATACCTTTACCTTATTAAAAAAATGTGTCTTGCATCTGTTCTGTCTCAGTGATTGATGTCTGGGTTTTCGTTTCAAGTTGGTCATTGTTGTTACTGTTAGTAAGTCATATGATTTGTCCAATTCCTTATATGGATACTTAAAAAGTACTTAAATTAGTGGTACAGTGGTCATCTGAGCCTTCTACTATGTTTGATATTTTGCTGGTCTTTCTTTCTAGGTGGGTTCAAGCAGAGTGTAGAAGACTTGGTGATGTTGATAACCCTGAAGTCGGCGAACTTCTGAAAACAGCCGTCAGGTGTCTCAAAGAAAGACCAGTACTTTTTAAATATTGTGCGGAAGAGGTAACTTATCTTATCTAAGAGCTAAAATTATTATCTAACAAATTTTGCAATGTCATCTGCATTTCATATTCATGCAATCCTGAAATATTAGGTGGCAAACATGAGGCACAATGCATTGTTTAGAAGGTTTATAAGTGCTCTTACGCGTGGAGGGCCTGGTGGACTTCCCAGGCCAATTGAAGTGCATGCTCATGATCCTTTAAGATACGTTGGTGACATGCTGGGATGGTTGCATCAGGTGACAGATTTAACGTGGTGTTTTAAGTTTTTCTCTTAAGCAAAATAAGGTCTTTTGTTCATTGACTTTGCTGCATCTGATTTTGTACATGTTTTTGCTTTTTGACAGGCATTGGCATCTGAAAGAGAGCTTGTCCTTGCATTGCTTGACCCCGATGCATCAGATACTAGATCAACTAGTCATAAATACTCCAAAGGCGTAGATAGTGAGTCTGGGAAGACAGAATCCGACTTGACATTTGTTCTAGACAGGATTTTTGAAGGAGTTTGCCGCCCTTTTAAAGTTAGAGTGGAGCAAGTTTTGCACTCTCAACCTAATCTTATAATTTCGTACAAGCTTAGCAATACACTGGAGTTTTATTTCTACACAGTGAGTTGAAATCTGCTGCTAGTGATCCGATCGTCTTGCCCCCGTCCTTTTTTATGTTGTCCCTGCCCTCAACTGTTTTTCCTATGCAGATATCGGAATTGCTGGGGATAGAAACATCTCTATGTAATACCTTATTGGTGCTCAAGGATGCAGCTCAGAAAACATTTTTTGACATACTAAAGAGTCGAGGAGAGAAGCTTTTGAGATATCCTCCATTGGTAGCTGTTGATCTTTCTCCACCACCAGCTTTAAGGGAAGGAGTTTCAGTGCTGCTTGAAATTATTCAAACACATGATAGCATGATGTTCCCCGCATCAGGAAAGAAGCCTGACTTTGATCCAGTTATATCTGCTTTGCTAGACCCTATTATTCAGGTTAGTATCCATCAAGTTACTTTCAATAAAGGATTGCTAATTATGTATTAGTTCCTGATTTTTGTGTTAAAATAAGTAAAAACTGCATGGTCCTCTTAATCAGTTGGTCCAAGTAATAGCAAAGATATTCAAGGATTCTGCTGTCCAAGTTCACACTTTAGACCTCATCTGGAGTTTCCTATGTGGTTTCTTTTGAGTGTTACAGGTTGTTCGGATATTGATTATACTATGTGGATAGCTAGAGTCACTTTTCTTGTGAAATGCATGGTCCATCCAATAAGATAATAATTTCTTTTAACTCTACAGATGTATCTTCTTTGAATGGGCATAGATTGTCAATCATCAGATTCTATTATCTGTGCTTAAACATCTAGATACATGATCATTATTTAAAAAAAAAAAAAAGGATTTAGACACATGATAAAGGTACAACTTAGTCTCTTTCCAACATTTTGAGCATTTTTATAATGGATGACCTTGTGTTAGATAGTCTAACTGTTCTGTGCTCAGGGGATTACTGGAGTGCTGGAAAATCAGATTTGATTGAATTCGGTAGCATTAGTTTAAGGTTACTCCTGTTTCTGGTTTCTGAGTAGATTAGTGCAAACGTGGTTCACAAGTTTCTTTGACCCTAAAATTGCATCAAAATTAAAATTTAAAAAAAGTTTTCTTTGACCCTGAAGAAGTCTAGTTTGTCGCATCCAGTAGCAGTGAATCCATGAAAAAGATACATAATTATCTAAATACAGGAATTCATCTCTAACAATATGTTGAATAATTAGTATTATTCATCTAGATTGTATTAATTTAACGTAGACAGTGCAGGACTAGTTTATTGCAAGATGACATTTGAATGTCCTAATATATCCAAAGCAATCTGTGAAATGTAAAACACCAGTGAAAATGACTATGACGTGTCTTCTAACAATTGAGTGATTGACATTGGCTGTTTATAATTTTTTTTTTTGCTGGGAGGATATTGATTTTAAAAAAATATATATAAATAAAAATTGTTAATAAAACTTTAGAGAAAAAATGGCAACTTATTCACAAATGATGAGCTTGCCTTTCCATTAAAGCAACACCAAATATTGAATTTTGTTAAATAAATGTCAATATCGGCTGATGTTGATCACAAGAATGAATGTGTTCTCAGCTGAATAAGGAGCACTATTATTTGTTTTTCAGTTGCAGTCTATCTGTTACTCTTAAACTTTGTAAAAACTCAATCCTTCGATGGGATACTGATGGTTCTGAACTTGCAAGAACCTAGTACTTGTACAAATTATCTCTGACCATTAGCTGTTTAAAGAAAAAAAGAATAGGTCTGGGAATGTTAACTAGTTGATATGAAAACCTGGAGGGCATCAGCTATTTAGATCACAAAAGCTAGAATGCAATATTGATTTTGTTCTCCTCTTTGCATCATTGCTGAGTTTACTGCAGCATGGACTATTGGCACTTAGTTTACTATTTTATCATCTGTGCAGATGTGTGAGCAAGCAGCAGAGGCACACAAGTCAAAAGGTGCCATACACTCTTCAAGAAGGAATAGAATTACTTCTGATCCAAGTCAACACCGCAGGTCATCTGTGGATGCTCTTTTGGATGGCAACAGTTCAGCGCCTTTATCACAGGTATTTATGGTCTTGTTTTCCTTGAATGCTAAAGACCAATTAGTCCATTTGTGCTGTAATTTTGGCTGATGAAATTTCGTGCCCCTTCCCATTCCCCCGTTAGAAGATAAGAAACGAACAGAAATGAAAACAGCAAGAAACCAAGGGGTCATCCTACCATCTGATACTTTCCGTAACTGTTATTTGGTTTGGGTGGGACATTTTACTTAAACAACTTTTTCAGATCGATTTGCTGGACCACCTTATATCAGGTGCATAGATCACCATAGGTCTATGTACTAGATGATTGACTAAAATCTTGATTTAGCATTTATTCCACGACTGCAGTCGTGAATAATCTGTCAATTGATAATGGAATTGTAACATATTACTATTATCCGAGATGGTGCCTTATGCCTGTTATCCGTGGTGTTAACCTACTATTTGATTTTATGCAGGCCAGTGAAACTCCATCCAAAATTTTCCTCATCAACTGCTTATGTGCCATCCAGCAACCACTTTTAGGACATGAAGTTGCAAGCGGCTACGTGAAGAAGCTCGGGGTGATGATAGACAATCACATTAACGGTCTCGTGGCAAAAGAAGTTGATGCTATTCTAAGAAGATGTGGTTTGTTGAATAAGATGTCACATTTCCACAAGTCATTAGAAATTGATGAATCTGGCAACTCGATAGCTAGGCCACCACTAGCAGAAGAAGAGGAGACAGCTCCGGAGTCGGTTGCCGAGAGTTTGAAGGCTTTCTTCGGACTCATTTTGGGCAGTGAAACTGCCATTCCTGAATTTGAGCAGATGCAAGTTCCAAGATTGCGATCAGAAACTAGTGTTCAGGTAGCTAGGTCGCTTGCCGAAGCATACGAGCTTATTTACAGGGCTATCATGGATCCCGAGAATGGCTACCAAGACCCCAAGGCATTGGCTAGACATCCACCTGATCAGATAAGAACAATTTTGGGAATTTGATCTATCTAAACGAGTTAAAAGTGTAACTTGTAGTACATTATCATTTTTGTATCAAAAGTTCGTCTGCTGTTTGTATTTTTCACTCTTATTTTTTTTTCTTTTTTCTTCTATCTTCATATGCTTCCTTGCTCTAAAAAAATATATTGACACTAATTTTTTGTCCTTGTATACGTCAAGAGTTGCAGTTAAGATATTTGATGAATAAAACTTAACAGTAACAATACTGAATTTTAGAATAGCCTTTTCCCTCAATTTCTAAATAGTTTATTGGCTACGTGAACACAAGTCCAAAATACTTCTAAATTACGATAATCACAAGAAAATATAACTTTATTTCTTAAAAAAATGAACGGATGCATTATATGCAGTGTCCTCAGTTTTAAGCAAAATTGGAACTTTCGATCCGGGAGAGCTCAATAAGGTCGAGAGTTAAAAACTTTTTTTATTCTCATTGGAGAAAGAATCGGGTAAGTTTAAAAAGAGGTCCCAAGCAAGTCTTTTAATAATGAAAAGGGCCTCAAGTTTTAAATATTTGGTATAGGGTCCTCCATTAGGATTAGTGTTAATTGGGTAAAAGATGGATAAAAACTTAACCCTCAAATTTTAAAGTTTACACTTTGCACCCTCTAATAAACCCTCATTTTACCCCCCCCCCACCCACCCCAAAATGGCAAAAAAAAATTTTCCACCCAATAGCTCCCCCCACCCCCCCACCCCCGCCGTCCCCCACCACCCCCATCACTGCTCCGCCGATTCCGGCGAGTTTCCGGCCATTTTTTTTAATTTTTTTGGTTCACTATCAGCTCCCCAAAGTAGATTTAACAACCATTTCCAAGTATATTATGTATTTGCAAAAGATTTGTTCTAAAAAAATTTGAGATTTGTCAAAATTTGCTCAGCCATTTACAACGCGAATCTCAGCTAATCGTCTTGGATTTTCAGCCACATTTGGTCTCTGGTAAGTGTTCTTTAACTTTATAGTCGAGAAATTTGATTTGAAGCTAAAAGCTACCGGATTGACAATTTTGAAGAACTGGGTTTGGTTTCTGGTCAAACATCCATCGACGAGATAGTTGATGTCTAAACATCTCGTTGATGTTTTTGTGCACATCGTATCATATGTTTAAACATATGTGGCTGCTGAGTGTATGTTTAAACCATTAAACATTTAGACTTATGTTTAAACATCATGCATGATGTTTGAATATAAATCAGGATTACTAAACATCATTGAGGATGTTTAAACATAAATGCAAATGTTTAAACATATGAGCGTATGTTTAAACATTCTCAATGATGTTTAGTAATCCTGAATGATATTCAAACATCATGCATGATGTTTAAACATAAGTCCAAATGTTTAAACATTTTAGCTGATGTTTAAACAACCTCAATGATGTTTAGTAATCTTGAATGATATTCAAACATCATGCATGATGTTTAAACATATCGGTGTTTTGACAATCCTGAATGATATTTACACATCAATCAGGATGTTTAAATATTATTCCAAATGTTTAAACATTTGTATCGATGTGTAAACACTGTAAATTTTTTTACAGAATGTTTGAAGCAGTACCTTTCATAATTTGTGAATATGGCTTCTATAAACAATTGTATTATGAAATTTATGCTATAAGGATCTAATTTAGACCATCTTTTATCTTCAGGACAAATAATGGGGCCCGTATTATTGGTAGTTGATTATCTCGGCAAATGGGTGGAGAAAGCTAATAGTTTTGTTTGGGTTCCCGTTGTGAAATAGAGTAGACCTATTCTTGTTAGTAAGCAGGTTACTTATAATGAGCTGGTTGAAAAAATCATTCAAAGTTGGGGAATTCTTGATGATCCGAGGGATCTTTCTATTACGTACTTGTTGAGCATTGCAAAGCAAAAGACTGCACCCTCTCACATTAGGAATGACATTGATGTCTCTCTTTTTATGGCTGATGTGGATGCATCTGGTGCTAGGCCCGCTCTACGTGTAAATATGGTTCCTCGGACTGAAAATTCTAATGAACAAAATCATGGGTTGGATGACATTGGGGAGGAGGCTTCATTAAATATGAATGTGCCTGAGAAGGAAGAAGAGGAAGAAGCAAAAGAAATCCAAGAAGATAATGAGGTACAGTTTCCTGATTCAATACGATCACAAGGCAGCCACACTCGGCCGGACGGCACTGGTTTCTACACAGGGCAAACATTCACGAACAAGCGCGAGTTGGTTGTGCTGTTGAAGCTTGCTGCAGTGAGAGTGCCTTTCTATTTTCAGTATGTGAAGAATAAGAAAAATGTATTTTGTGCTAGATTTGTGGACAAGAATTGCCACTGGTGGACTCGAGCCATGAAGTACAAGAGCTGTGACATGTTTTATATCACTGTCTACAACAGCCAGCACACTTATGGTTCTGAGCATTCTAAAAGCCATCATCCACACGCCACGTGCAATGTTGTTGGAGAGTACATGAAGAACAGATTTCATGATGGAAAAGCACCATCTACCAAAGAAATCAAGGATGCAGTTCTAGCAGAGTTGGGTTGCAAAATAAGCTATTGGAAGTGTCTCAAGGGCAGCAACATTGCAAAGTGTTTGGCAAGGGGGTCACCCGAATATGGCTATGCCATTCTTGGTGCATACAGCTATATGATTTGGCAGTCAAATGAAGGAAGCAAGACAGCATTACAGCTTGATGAACAAGGGAGGTTTCTGTATTTTTTTATTTCTTACGGTTCGTGGATCAGGGGGTTTAAGACTATTAGAAAAGTGCTGGCTGTTGATGGCACTTTTTTGACGGGTCCATATGATAGAGTGTTGTTGTTCGCTGTCGGTCAGGATGCTCAAAATCACATCTTTCCTCTTGCATTTTGTGTAGTTGACAAAGAGTGCGATGCTGCCTACGAATTCTTTTTTGAGCAATTGGTCGGAATAGTCCCTGACGATGATGCGTTGTGCATTATCTTCGACAGGCACAGAAGCATTGAAAAAGCTGTTTGTAAGGTTTTCCCATTTGCTAACTATGGTTATTGCATGAGGCACCTTGGTGAGAACCTCCGCACAACTTTTCATTGTGGAGATTTAATTGGTAAATACATTACCGCAGCGGAGGCGTATACGGTTGCTCAGTTTGATAAGCATCTGAAAGAAATTGAAGAAATTGACCTGAGGGTATCCAACTACCTGGTTGATCTTGGGGTTGAGAAGTGGAGCAGAGCACACTTCCCTGGAACACAGGTACCTGAATTACACCAAACATATACTTAGATATTTGAAACATTATTGTTGATGTTTGAAACATAGTGTTGGATGTTTAAACACATTAACGAATGTTCCAGTATGTGTGACTGTATTTCTAAACATTTTAATATATGTTTGAAACATATCCGTAATGTTTAATATGTGTTCACAACAATTTAGCAGATGTTTGAAACATTATGGTTGATGTTTGAAATATTTTGGTTTATGTTTAAACATATATATTGATGTTTCTGTCTGTTCAGTGCATTGTTACTGCTTGTGACATAATTTATTCTTCAGGTTTCAGATTCAGGTTCATATCAACTTTATTGTTTGTTAATATTGTAGGTTCAATGTGATGACCACAAACATTGCCGAGTCGGTTAACTCAATGTTCAGGAATCACAAAGAATTTCCAATTGATGCGCTTTTCAATGCTATAAGCGAGAACTATGCTGAAAAGTTTCTTCAGAGGCGCATGGAATTTTTGTAGAGTTCGAACACTTGTGTCCTCTTAATTGAGGAGGTGATATCAGCCAACAATTCATTGGGCAGCAAGCTTTTGGTGCATCGAGTGAATACCAGTATTTTCAAAGTCAAAGGAGGAGGTCCAACAAATATGACTTGTGAGGTGGACCTACACAACATGACATGTACTTGCAAGCGGTTTGATTTGGACAAGATACCTTGTCCACATGCTATGGCAGCTATGAGGTTGAAGTATCCAGATGAGTTTGGGAGGAAAATCTACGAATACACGTCGCCATATTATTATGTTGATTCCTACTTGCTTGCATATGCCGAAGCAATCTATCCAGTTCCGGATGAAAAATCTTGGCATGACTGTCCTCATGAGCTGAAGGAATGGAAATTACCTTGCCCTTACTTGAAACTTGGCCGTGGAAGAAGGAGGATGAAGAGAATTCCATCTGTTGGGGAGTGATTCAAAACGAGGAGAAACAAATACGGGATTTGCAAAAAGCTTGGCCACAAAAAAACTACCTGCCTAATAGTTACAAGACCAAGTCAGAATGATCCCACAAGTGTTTAGCTGCTGCTTTGAACAATCCTTTTATTTGGGTGTTTGTTGTTGAATTTCTGAACTTCTTTTTAGACAATCCTTTAATATGTAATCTTTATTTAGACAATCCTTTATTTATGTTCGTATTAAGTGATTAAGTTGTGTCTTGTTTTCTCATACTTTGCCTGCTTCTTTGTTCCATATAAATTTTTTGATCGTACTTGAGTCTGTTCCAAACATCTTGCACAATGTTTAAACATATAACAAAATGTTTCAACATCTTGAACTATGTTTAAACATCAGTGGAGATGTATACACATTAGATCAAATGTTTAAACATAAGTTAATATGTTTCAACATCACGGGTAATGTGTAAACATATTATGAAATGTTTCAGATTCCACCGAATATATTAAACATCCCACTGGATGTTTAAACATCACGACGGATGTTTTACAGTAACTGTAAAAAACTGCACGTCTACACTGAAAAGACGGGTTCTCCTGTAAAGACACATTTCAAAACTGCACGACTGCACTGAAAAGACACATTCATTCCACAAGGTGCCTTCTAAAGTATAAACGGTGACTTTTAAAAACCACATTGACATCCTATAAATACCCAACACTATATGCACCAACAGTATATGCAAATTTTCCATCACCAACAACTTCAACAGCATAAATATGTCTGAAGCAGGATCAAACGATCCCTTGCAGGTTGGCAACAGTGATCAGGCATCACGTCACAACCAACCAATACAGAATGCGCTACAAAGAGAACGACGAGGCGATATAAATTGGGAAGTTGCAATTCTAAAGGACGACATGGCAGAGATGAATCGAGCCATGGAAACAGTACGAGCAGATTTATGGCGTTTAAGGTACAGGCACGCGAGGGATCACCGAAGGGTCGTGCAAATAATTACACAAATTTTGGATGAACTGGACCTGGAGATTGAAGGCATATGAAGTTTATGATATATTTTAAGTTGTTATATATAATCTAGTTTCCGTATTTAACATATTATTAGTTGTAAACTTTATATCATGTAAAATTTATATCATGTAACGTATTATTATGTTGTAAACTTTATATCCGTACGTTGTAAACTTTATTATTATTTAATTTAGTCGTTTTGTCTCTTTTTTACAACTGCTTCTTCTCATTTTAGTATAGTAATTGCAATGTTTAACAAGCAGGCGGGATCTTAAACATTTAACACGATGTTTAAACATATGTCATTATGTTTAAGATCTCACTAATTTACTTAAACATAATGTGTTATGTTTAAACATTTGTCATGATGTTTAAACATCACACGTACGGATGTTTAAACATCATGACAAATGTTTAAGATTCTGCCAAATATTCTAAACATCAGCCGCTGATGTTTAACATTTCGTAAGATATTGCACATCGTACGACATGTTTCAAACATCTTATGGTATGTTTAAACATCAAAGCAGATGTTTGAAACATATGACTATATGTTTGAACATTTCATCAAATGTTTAAACATATCATGAAATGTTTGGATGAAGCAATCTATTTTTTTGCAAGTATGCAACCATATGTTGAGTTATGAGACGTATAATTACACATTTTGAACGATAAACTTAATGATTAAGTATACGAAGTATAATTCCATCGATATTGAAGGTGTTCTAAATGATAACACTGATGATTGGTGTTTCTATCAATCAAGATGGAGGTGTTTGAGTGAAAGGTGTTAGTGTTATGAGTGATAACACCAACAACTAAGCGTTTACATGTATTTTTATTGAAAGGTGAACATATTGGTTGTTTAAACTCCAATAATTAGTTGTTCCTATGTGCATGTGAATGATTTTGAACAAAATTGGAGTGACAACTCTATTTTAACTTTTTCACTCATGTAGATGAACATTAATAAAAGAGTTTGGAGTGACCTATCAAGTAATTAGAGTTAATCTAAGTTTTCATCGAAAATTGAAGGGTTTAGGAGTCAAAACGGTAAAAAAAATACTTTAAAGTAAGTATATATTGATAATTGAACTCATTCTTATTGAAAACTCAAGCTTAAGCTTAAACATCGTACGAGATGTTTCAAACATCTTATGGTATGTTTAAACATCAAAGCAGATGTTTGAAACATATGACTATATGTTTGAACATTTCATCAAATGTTTAAACATATCATGAAATGTTTGGATGAAGCAATCTATTTTTTTGCAAGTATGCAACCATATGTTGAGTTATGAGACGTATAATTACACATTTTGAACGATAAACTTAATGATTAAGTATACGAAGTATAATTCCATCGATATTGAAGGTGTTCTAAATGATAACACTGATGATTGGTGTTTCTATCAATCAAGATGGAGGTGTTTGAGTGAAAGGTGTTAGTGTTATGAGTGATAACACCAACAACTAAGCGTTTACATGTATTTTTATTGAAAGGTGAACATATTGGTTGTTTAAACTCCAATAATTAGTCGTTCCTATGTGCATGTGAATGATTTTGAACAAAATTGGAGTGAGAACTCTATTTTAACTTGTTCACTCATGTAGATGAACATTAATAAAAGAGTTTGGAGTGACCTATCAAGTAATTAGAGTTAATCTAAGTTTTCATCGAAAATTGAAGGGTTTAGGAGTCAAAACGGTAAAAAAAATACTTTAAAGTAAGTATATATTGATAATTGAACTCATTCTTATTGAAAACTCAAGCTTAAGCTTAAACATCATATGAGATGTTTCAAACATCTTCTCATATGTTCAAACATCATCACAGATGTTTGAAACATATCACAATATGTTTGCACATTTCATGCAATGTTTAAACATATCATGCTATGTTTGGATAAAGCAATCTATTTTTTTGCAAGTATGCAACTATATATTGAGTTATGAGACGTATAATTACACATTTTGAACGATAAACTTAATGATTAAGTATACAAAGTATAATTCCATCGATATTGAAGGTTTTCTAAATGATAACACTGATGATTGGTGTTTCTATCAATCAAGATGGAGGTGTTTGAGTGAAAGGTGTTAGTGTTATGAGTGATAACACCAACAACTAAGCGTTTACATGTATTTTTATTGAAAGGTGAACATATTGGTTGTTTAAACTCCAATAATTAGTCGTTCCTATGTGCATGTGAATGATTTTGAACAAAATTGGAGTGAGAACTCTATTTTAACTTGTTCACTCATGTAGATGAACATAAATAAAAGAGTTTGGAGTGACCTATCAAGTGATTAGAGTTAATCTAAGTTTTCATCGAAAATTGAAGGGTTTAGGAGTCAAAACAGTAAAAAAAACACTTTAAAGTAAGTATATATTGATAATTGAACTCATTCTTATTGAAAACTCAAGCTTAAGCTTAAACATCATACGAGATGTTTCAAACATCTTCTCATATGTTCAAACATCATAACAGATGTTTGAAACATAGCACAATATGTTTGCGCATTTCATGCAATGTTTAAACATAGAGAAAATATGTTTAAATATCAATATTCATGTTTGCACATATCACAAGATGTTGGAAACATACCCACACGATGTTTAACATTCTTTCGAGATGTTTAAACATTTCCTGAGATGTTTAAACATGTGTGGTGATGTTTTTATAAACCGCATTGATGCCAAAAACTATTATTTGGAGCGAATGTGTAGTATTTTTTGTGAAAATGAGCAGTCGTATTTAATGTGAATGTGCAGTTATTCTAATGTGTAAAAGGGAAAAGATGAAGGGGTGTACGTGGGGTTATGAAGGGGTGTGTTTGAATTTATGAAGGGGTGGATGTGAATAGGCACATACACAACTACATATAAATAGGCACCTCCTGTAACCAATCACATATGCAACCGAAAAGGCACCAAATTTAGCCTATATATATGTTCCATAATTACTTCCATCCAGCCCAAACAAAATCTGAAGAAAACAACACAAACCAACACTATTAGAAAGCATTTGAATCTGCAGCAAGCAACAACATTAACAACAACAAAGATGCCTCGCCGAGGAACGCACCCAAGAGCACTAGAACGTGATCGTAGAGTGCCAAGGACCACTAAAATCGAATATGTCCGTGAAGATATTGCAACTTTGAGCGCAGATGTGGATCAATTACCAATATATATTGGAAATATTGAGGATCAAGTGACGCAATCAACAACTAGGTTCGACGAATTCCTTGAGGATTATAAGATAAATATACATCTTATCAAGCGTATGCTCCGTGGTATTCAAGTTGAACTCAAGATTGACCCGCAGAACTACTCTACACCACCACATCCTCCAGCGGTAGACATGTGAAGTGAAGATATAATGTAGTTTGAATTGTCTCCTTTTAAGTCTAGTCATTTAATTTTCAGTTTGTTTACAATACCGTGTTTTGTAGTCTTATATTTTCATTTTCCGTTTCATTGTTTTGAATAATTATTAAGTGGTATTAAGTATTTCTTATCAAAAAGAAAAACAAAAAGGAAAGAAAGAAAGAAAAGAGAGCTTGCAGCGCATTAAACTAACCTTTTAAACATAAATGTGATGTTTAAAACATATTTCGAGATGCTGGAACTTCTGTATAAATGTTTCAAATGTTTAAACATTTAGATAAGATGTTTACACATATATTGACATGTTTAAACATTTAGATAAGATGTTTACACATATGATGAGATGTTTAAACATCCACACGATGTTTCTTAAATTAGTGAGATATGTACAGTGCATACAACCAAAGTATTTACATAAAACATATAATTATCCTTACATGACGACCAACAAAACATAACATAACATAAAATTAAGAAAACAAGCCAAAACAAATACTTAATTATCCTTACATGCCAACAAATACTTAATTTTCCAACCATAACTTATCAAACTACGGTACCATCTTCCCACGAAATATGTCCACAACCTATTTCACCCTAAAATCCACCATGGTGTTGTCACAGAGCTTGTCCCAGGGAGTCTTTGTAAGAAGGTGCTCAATGAAGGCAAGGGCATAACCACCTGATGCAGTACGAGTGTTGTTTGTCGGGAGGTCTTTCACACGCTCATATGGCCACAATTTTTTGTTCAGGATATCCTCCGGCAAACTTTGGAACATCTCGCACTGTCTGATGAAAATGGGGAAAAGGGAAGTGATGGGCTTGATCAGTGTGTCAAATTCATCATCAGTGAGTTTGAGCGGGCAATTAGAAACTGCAGAGAAGGAGGAGCTCGAGCTCAGCAGTACAGAATGGCATTTGCTGCGACCATTTACTACATCTGGGAGGAGAGGAATAATAGACTATAAAAAAAAAAAAAGAGAATGCCCCAGCAACTCATCAGGCAAATTGTACAGGAAATGGTCCAGAGGTGTAGCTTTAGTGGAAACTAAGTAGAATGACTGAAGACTTTAACTATTACCCTCAATGAATTATTACTTAAATAGTTTAGAGTAGAGTAGTAATGATGTACTAAGGAACCACAACTTAGACTATGTTAGTCATGTGCCATGGAGTTTTTGATTCTGAATTTGTAATGTTTTGATAATTAAATAAAAGTTTACTTACCAAAAAAATATTTAAAATTATATAAGAATAATTCATAAATTCAATGAGGCTTTTCGCAAGCTCAAAAAATACATGGGTATCATAGCTTCATACTCCTCTTTGTTCATTACTTGGCTCTGCTTCTGCATCCTCTGTACCTTCTTCACTACTTCTTGATCTTTGTTGTTCCTCTTCCTCTTCGTGTTGATTTTTGCTAAGATCCCGACTAGCTTGACTAGCACGACTAGCACGACTAGCGCTTGGGCTCTCGAAAGGGACCTGTAAAAGATTCGGTACTGCCCTGCTTCTTTGTCTTTTTGCACGAGGAGATTCACTTTCAGATTCCATGGGAATTTGCCTCTTTGTGGCTTTGGTTGTGGTCTTCTGGACCTTCTTAGCAGCAGCAGCCGTAGCCTTTACCAGTTGCCTGTTTTTGGGGGGCATGTTGCCTATATACACAAATAACAAATAAGTTTCTTTACATGTATTTCCCATATTTATAAGAACAAAACATGGTGCAAAAAGCTTGAGGCTCATTTCCTATTCAACATATACAACTATCATGATTATGTACATTAGGCTTGTTATTACCACTCTCCACAAGTTTTAAGAATATTCTAAATGCCTTATCCATATGTATTACTGAAAAATGCAGTTCAAACACTCGGAGTCAAACATAACTCATAATGTTTAAAACACCATACATACAGGGAACAAACATCATGAGTAATGTTTAAACATCACGCTTAATGTTTGTATTCTACAGGGGATGATGTTTAAATCATCTCCGGCTAAACATCTGGTGATATGGCCAAACACATCACAGATGTTTCAAACACCTTACGGGATGTTTGAAACAAACGGATTTTGTTTAACCATATCACCGGCAACTACACACAAATTTCAGTCAAAACTTCATCATTTCCTCGTCCCAAACCGACCCAGACAGAATCATAAACAACCATAACTTTTAAAACAAAATTCTACGGTTTTTTCTTAACAACAAAAACGGATCAAAAAATTGGTAAAATAATGAAAACAAATGAAGAAAACTACAATGTTGGTGTCGGAGAAGACTTATAATAGAGATTCGGTGACAATAGATGAGTTTTGACAGTCCGATTTTGAGAAAAAAAGCTGGGTTGAAAACGGGTCGAGTTTGAAGAGAGAGATGTTTGGGATTCTTTGGGAAATGTTTGGGGATGTTTGGGTTTTTGATTTTTGAAAAATCAGTAGTTTGGGTAGTGAGGTAGGTAGTGGAGTAGTTTGTAAGTTTGTAAGTTTTGGGTGTTTTAATTATGCCACATAATTTTTAAAAGAGTCTAATCACCCCCACTTAAACTTAATCACCCATTTGAGAAAACAGAAAAGAAAAAATAAATGAAAGGACCTTTTTTTTTTTTTATTTCACACTTGAGAGACCTTTTTGTGTCATTTTCTCGAAAGAATCTCCCATGTCAAGGTTTTACACATAGGGTGGAATGATTGTCAACCTTGGTCAGTTTCTTGTGGCTAAAAAGCCAGACATACAAAGTGAAGAAAAACAAGCTGAGGTTCTTGCAAGAAGTCAAAGCCTTTTTATTCTTCCATTCTTGTACTAGTCTTTCTAATCACGATTATCCTACCGTTGGTGTGTACTGTAGACGAGAGGATACAAATGACAGTGGAAAATGGAGGTGAGTTATGGAGAGCCCATGGCGCAATGGCTTTGGTACAGCTTATCTATGGTGGGTACCATGTGATTACAAAGGTGGCTCTCAATGATGGCATGAACCAAATTGTGTTCTGTTTGTATAGGGACCTTCTTGCTATCTCTATTCTTGCTCCCATTGCCTTTTTCCGTGAAAAGTTAGTTTCTTTTTCTCTTTCCCCATGTCCCATATTTTATGTTTCTCTTAGATGTGCCATCCAATTAGTGTAATCTCTTTATGTTTGCATAGATAGGGACTAAGTATAAATTTTGTTATTTAGCTAAATTAATGAGGAGTCAACCAGAGGTTATTAAATTAAGGAAAAGCACTTTAGAATATATAAGGGTCTTAGGATAAGTAAAAATGAGACATGATATGACTGCAAATTTGACACCGGTAAGAAGAACAAATTTTGAAGTAAGATTCATTGGCATTATGGTGCCTAAATGGGGACATGTTTAACCTAAAAATCGACTAATAGATTAACCAATTAAATTTGTTAAGTAGGCCACAAGAAATATAATTGTATCAAGATTACTTCATCAAAAAATATAATTGTATCAAGATTATGTAGCAAGGTTGTGGTAACAACAGAATAGCTAGAGTTAGATAAACGAATCGACTTATCTGGATTATCACTTTCGGCTAGAGAGCTTTGCAAGACAATAACAAATTAAATAATGAAAATGCCAGAGAGAGGTGTTCTTATTGCTTTTCTGTGTAATACAAGTGGTAATGATGATCTTCAGATGTCTCTCATGAGAGGGACTGGGGGGGTTTATACAGCAATTACAAGTCTTAATGGTGTACGGTTAATGATAATCTGCTTTTACTTTCCTGATTGTAACGGTCGGAGCCATGATCGGTTGGCTCCTCATCTCTCGCCTCTAATTATTGCTGCATACCCTTTTGAGTTCGCATTTTGTATCCGGAGAGACGATAACCGTAGTCGTAAGTCCGTTGTGGTTGGAGAGTCTGCCTCCGGATTCAATTGTCTTTGCGAATCATTGGATCTTCGCGCCATGTGTCGTGTTATGAAGTTGTGTTCAGATTTTACCCGATACAGGACAGTTTCGCATAGGAATGCTTAGTTTCTCAATAGAAGGACATGTGTGATAGATGAGGATGTAATGCATAAAATTGAAATAAGAGGGTGCAAATGAAGGAGTGCTACGAGAGTGCTATGTGACCGGAAGAGGCCCAATAAAGTTAGAACTTAGAAGATAGGTTATATGGAATATTTGTGAGATCAACAATGTTCTTTGAAAGTGATTGCTGGACCTTTTGAGGTCTACAAATCCATGATAAATGTAGCTGAAATCTAAATGGTAAGATATCCGTTGTTTTATATGTGTGTGTCTATATATAGATAGATGTATAATGTATTGTATAAGGTATCTCGAGAAGTTAGTTACAATATCTGGAATTATATGAGCATCTCTTACTAACATACTTATTGTTGCTGTATGTATAGGAGGTTGAGGCTTCCTCTGAATAAACGGCTTCTACTCTCATTCTTCATTCTAGGATTAACTGGGTAAGTTCGATGTCCTAAGCGTGTCTATTTGGGTTTTTTTAATTAATTTGCTTAGTTTTGTTACACTTACTAAAAGCCTCTTCCTGAAAATGCATTTTTTTCCTTCTCTCTTGGCACTGAGACAGTATTTTCAGCACCCAACTTTTGTTCCTTATCGGTCTTGGCTACACGAATCCGAGTTACGCTGCCGCTGTGCAACCTGCAATACCAGTCTTTACATTCATATTTGCTGTACTCATGGGGTCAGTAAACATCAACTCCCTTCATCTGTCAATTTTATATCTTTGTCGTCATCACTCTCAGTTCATGCATGTCCTGAGTGTTGTGTGAATCTTGTGTTGCTTAATTTGTGAGCTGTGAAAGATCATAGTGCTATTATGTATCAAATGTTGTATTCTTAATACCAAAACAGGTCTGTGCTTTAAACTGAAGTGATATTTAAGTACTTTATAGAATGAGAATTTGGTTTCAACATCTCTAGATCAATTGAATGTTTGTTGTTATTTTTCAAAAGCTATAATTATTTCCTGTAACTGAACGCTTAAATGGATCCCAAAGGATAAACTTTCAGGGAATTGGTTTTGTGGTGCTCTTTTGTTAGCATTAAAGGTGAAGGGGTGGTTCCGTTCGCCCAAAACAACTTAGATGCTCTATTTTCCCTTATTTTCTTAATAATGTTTTTGACAACTGTAGTGTCCTGGCCAGCTTGCGTACACCTCGACTAATTCCATGGGGTTCCTTAATTTCTTAATATTGTACCATTTAAACTGTAATTGTATGATCAATGATAGAGTACAGGGTGTTGGCCAAATGTCTGGGTAACAGTGAAGTAGATCACAAAGCGAATGGTGTTACCACAGAATATTTTTGTATAAATGAACTGGGTATTTGTAATGTGAAGAAAATTTTTGTTCATTACTTTAGTGATAATGGAAGGCTGGGCTTTGCAGAAGTCCGCGTTCCCTGCTTTTCAGTCATTAATTTCTTCCATCATCGTGGCAAGGAACATGGGCTAGTTCACAAAGAGGGGAAAAAACTTTACATTGATTAGAGTGGGTTGCAATTGATATTACAAAAAGCAATTACGAAAACTGGGAAACTAATAAATTAGGAAATTAAAAAGAAATTTGAGATGGCTTCAAGAGGATAAAATGCGAGAAATTCTAAAGTTGATAACAAAAAATAAAGAAATTGTGTAAGGGGTAGAGAAGCACGGTAAGGCTACAGGGTAGAGACTTAGACAGGGCAAGGCAGGGCAAATCTTTGGTAGGGGAAGAGTTGACCCTCCCAACCTACTGTCATCCTCGATGGCACCGTCCCATTCTCCCAATTCTTACTGCCAAAGCCTTCTCAGATGAAGCCTCTGTGATAAATTTTCTAAATTACATCGTTGTGCTCCATTCATTTCTGGATCATATCACATATATACGGCAGTGAAGTTGATCTCGTAGTTCAAAAGCATTTTGATTGTGTATAAAAGTTTAGTGAGGATTGGATGCTATAGCAAAGTTAGATGAAAGATACTTCAGAATATCTGATGGGGAATGGCCTAGATAATTTTGTTGAAGGGGGTTGCTGAACCCTTCTGCCTTAGCTGTTTTAAAAACAACTAAGCTAGGTTCTCTGTAAAAGTTATCTACATTTTCCATGGAGAAACTTAGATAAATAACTACTTATCATTTGGGGTGCTAAGAGAAGAACAACTACACATCATTGGCTTTTAGCATTTCATACGTCCTAGGAGTGTGCTAATGCAGTAACCATTCTGTATTTCCATCGGTGCTATTTACTTAGAATATCGATCTTTCTATTATCTAAAAGAGAAGGTTCCCCAATGGAAGTCAGGGGTCCTGGCTATTGAGAGTCGGTTCTTTCCTTTACTATGCTAGATTTCTTGTTCATACAATGGTCCTTCCTTTATCAGTTATCTGTCTTCTATTTGTGCATTTCTGATATTGTCACATAACTTGTCACTGCAGTTGTTGACCTGCTCAACATTGTTATTAGTGTTAATTATGCAGTACTGAAACAATAAAGCTTCTTACTGGGGAAGGCCAGGCAAAAGTTGGAGGTACTGTTGTTTGTGTGTCTGGCGCGATTTTAATGGCTGTGTTTCGTGGTCCAGTGGTGTTTGGAGATGGCACATCAGACTTCACAGGTCAAATTGAGATAAGTGCCAAGGGTCAAGCAGAGCCTGCTGGATGGCTACTTTCTAGTTTTCTAGAGTTGGGGTTTGATAGTTGGCACCTCGGCGTCTTATGCTTAATAGGAAACTGTATAACCATGGCAGCATACTTTGCTCTTCAGGTAACTGGGTAATCATTCCAATTGTTAAGTCAGATCGACTTTATTGGAATAAATAGCAGAGGCAGTTCTCGATGGTTAAACTGAAAGGCTGCAGACATATATCTACCTTCTAATTTCTAAACATAGTATCTAGGCATCAGCTGATAAAGTTGGCCCCCGTTGTTTATAGGACCTTCTACGATGTACCTCCTCCTCCTCTATTAACATGCTAATGAAGGTGATTTTGGCATGCTCTGATTGAGTGGCCTGTGATGCACAAGCATTTGCAGGTGGTCTTTGAAATACTGAAATTGGTATTGGATGAATGTTTACGAGTGATTCAAACCTGATACAAGTTTTTGTATTACAGTCTTTTCAAAGAAAAAGGGTTCTATGTAAAATATAAATGTAACCTATTCATGTCTAATATTCCGTCCATCATATTATCTTTCTTGTCTTCTTCTATATCAACTTAATTTTTGCTCCCATTGTGTTCTTTTGAAAAGGCTGGTAATTTTTTTTTTTTGATGAAGTAAGAAATTCATTAACGAAAAAGAAAAGGCTGGTAAATCTTTTGTTGTTTCAATCTTGATTGTTTGACTGATTTTCTTTTGTTACATCCGCAACTTTCTCTGGTAATTTCTTTCATTCTTTTTTCGATTTCTTTTTCCTTTAGTGAGGCTGAAGAAGATGCAGCTTAGATTTGAATTTCCTTTTAGTATCACGGTTCGCATTGAAGAGCAACTCTTATTTCTTATATGAAAATGAGACCTCTACATCTAGATGGCCTTTGGAAAATAAATAATATAAGAACACATTTAAGCAGGATACTATATTCCACGCCAAGAAGGGGGAAAAAAACTCATCAACTTGTTCATGTTTTTTTTTTTTTTTTTTTGGGGGGGGTGGGGGGGGATAAAGTAAATATATTTTATTAATGCTTGGGCCAATAAAAGCGGCCGTGTACAAGAAGTATACCAAAAAGTATAAATGGTTCATGCTTTTATAGTGTATAGACATATAATGGGTCCGTGGGGCCGGCAGTCTTAGATTCAGTTCAGAGCAAAAGTTGCAACAACTGCAGAGAGACCGTTGTTACCTCGTGGAGGGAGGGGGGGGGGGGGAGGGAATTAGGGGTAAAAAGAACTGATTTGGAGGCTTTTATTTAGCTGGTCAGAACCTTTCTGTCCGTCTCCAGACAGTTTATTGAATGGAAATAGGTAGATAGGAGTACCAGTTCAACTGCCGGTGTCTGCAGTTCATGAAAGCTGGAGGATATCCCTTTTTTTTTTATTATAACCAAAAGTTCCCAAGAGCCTCAAACCTGTGGCGTGCACCTAACCCACACATTATAAGCTGGGTCTTACCACTAGAGCAAAGCCCTGGGGGCTTTACTGCCAGGGCTTTACTGGAGGATGTTCTAACTTCTAACTAGGTTTGCATCTAGTAGTTTGGTCAGTGTTTTAATTTTTTAAGTTTCTTTAAAACATAAATGTAATACCCTCCTACTCGTTTTATGTTACTCAGTTCAGCAATATGTACACTAAGCTTGAAACCTTCTTGTGTTTATTATTGAACTTTACTCTCACAACCAAGTTTGTGTTAGTAGATGAAGTTTTCCTGGTTATAGCTCTAAAGTGGAATTTATAATGCCCTTTCCATTTCCTTGTTAAAGTTATCAGTTTAAGTTTTATGATATTTCCTCTCGTAATTGTTTTCTGCTCTTGTGGATTTTGATCTATCAATTGCTATTCATCTGAAATATATTAATTTGCATCCATCTGCCGCTATGTTGGACACCTTTTACTTAATCTTAGACATGTTAATTTTATATGTAAAAGTAATCCAGATTATATATTTAGTGAACATTTATAATTTATGAAAACGACTAAACGAGTACTTACAATAGCCAGATACCAATTACAGTTAACAGAATTAATGTATTAAAAGGCTCATTATTTTTGTGAAATAACAATAGATGGCCTCCAGTAAGGATTGGTACATACAGCTCCTTTTGAGATATCTGTGACACTTTAGATGTTGGGATAGCTTGAAAAGTTGTCTGGAAAAATCCTTGAGTTTCTTGGTGCATGTGTTTGTATTATTATGAAATGGATGCTTAGTTGAGTGACTTGTGAACTTTTTTCAGGCTCCAGTTTTGGCAAAATACCCTGCAAGCATATCACTGACAGCATTTTCATACCTCTTTGGTGTTATATTAATGATAGGGACGTCATTCTTTACGACCAATGGGTCAACGGATTGGTATTTGACACAATCTGAAGTTCTTGCTGTGTGCTATGCTGTAAGATTCTCTTACATCTGAATCCCTGTTCCATTTCTCCTGAATCTCTTCAATGATAAATACAGTAGAATGGGTTAAGAGATTATTAGTTAAATCTGTTTTCAATTTTTAAATCATCTAGCATGCCTTCTGTCCTGTGCATTTCCAGATTTCCTTGCTCTCCACATATCTGTATGAGGAAAATAAACATGTAAAACATGTTTGTTCATATTCGATGCTTTGGAGAAATTTTATTTTGTGTGAAACACAATACACAGAACTTGTGTGAGGTGTTAAGGCTGATGTACATGTGGAAATATGGGACCAATTTAATTATGTACCTTTGTAGCATGCACCGAGTGACACATCAATGCTCTTCATACTTCCTCCTCCGAGCTGGTATTTCAATTTGCAATCATTAATGCATCATGTGTTAAAGTTAATTTCTAATGTTTCTGGCGGATTCTCTTTCATCTTTCTACAATATCATCCCATGTTGTATGTAGATGGACGGCATTTAGTTGTGGTGAAATGAAAATAGTTTTTTCACAATCGTTAGTGTCTTGCAGGGAATCTTTGCATCAGCCCTGAACTATGGACTAATGACATGGAGCAATAAGGTTCTTGGCCCTGCTTTAGTTTCTTTGTACAATCCACTTCAACCTGCTGCATCAACATTTTTATCTAGTGTTTTCCTTGGGAGCCCTATTTATCTGGGAAGGTTAGTGCTCTGATTTATTTTTTTGAATGTACATACTCCTAAAATAAAATCTACTTGTATATCTGTATATGTTCTCATTTCTTTGTTTTATACTCGTTTTGGCACAATGAGAACCAAAAGGGCGTGGGGATGATTCGATCCTCCCATGCTGGAATGCCATGTTTTCTTGTTGAATTGCTTTCTTTTGGAGATTGGGTCTTTTGAAACTATGGGGTATTCCATTTACTGAACATTTCTGCAACTCATATGATCTTTTCTTTTCGGACCATCTTCTAGTTGTTTGTACTCAGCCTCTAGTCTAAGATATCTCCACTCTTTGTGGTTGCAGCATTTTGGGTGGATTTCTCATTATAGCTGGGCTTTATTTAGTAACATGGGCATCTTATAGAGAGAAGCAAACAGCCACTGGGACTGTTCCTCATTCTCCTCGGATGACGGATCCTCTAATTCCATATCAGATTGGACACATTTCTTCTGTTCCTTCTTCCTCAATACCAAAGATCAACGATTAGATTTTGCTACAGACAGTCATTTGCAAGTCCTTCCCTTGATCTCATTCATGTCATTATGTGATTACGCAGTGCAGTTTTATCAAGGTATTTTCCAAAAGGGCTCGAATGAGACCTCTCGTTAAGGATGTAGCCATGTGTTGCTAGCTGTGATAGGCTGTCGTATAGTAAAATGCTCTCAAAATATCAATGAGTCACAGGTGATTTGATCCACTGACATTCATAAATATTCAGCATCTCTTGCAAACATGGATCCTGAGATATTGCTGAACGAGTTGAAAGTGTAATTTGTATATACAGTAGTATATTTATCCCTCTTTTGTTTTTATATTTTATTTGATTCATATTTCTTCATTACTTCTTTTGTTGTTAAATAACATTTAAGTTTTATCCTTGTATGCGCCACTAGAACCTCAGTACTATGAGAGCTTTGTTATAAAATCCAGAGAATGTGATGTCTAATTCATTGACGGTTTTTGTTATCACTCATTCCATGTATCAATTAATTTAGAAGCCATCAATTCTTGTATTTGGGAAACGCTTTTGAATCATCATACTATTCTAAAAGAGACAATCACTTTATCAAAATGTAAACGACCTTTTTGCCCCCTAAACAAATCTTATTTTAAGTACTCTTTTGTACAAAAAAGTCAATACACACAATTAAATATCTATATCATAAATCTAACAAAAAATAAAAGAGTAAATTATATAAACTCATGTTCGCACAAGAAAAGATTCCTTCGCATAGTAAATTAGTAATCTGTTCAACAAGGAAACCCTACAAATTCTACCCATTACTGCAATAATTAATCATTAATCATCATATACATTGTACACTGCAGAGTACAGTGTATCTCAACCTTTGAGATACCCTTCCTTTCATTTTCCAACTGTTATTGACATAATGACATTAATATATATGAGCATTCTGTTTTCTATATTTATTGTTTAAGTTAAACCAAATTCCGCAATTCATTTTATTGGTGGCTGCTAATGCCACGATAACTGAGGCATGCGTAGAAGTGCACTCCATAATGGAGATGTTCTTAGTCGTAAGAGGAACTTGAACAGGTGTCTGATCATAAGATGTTTATATATACTTTGTGCAATCTTATAGAATGTTGTCATATTGTTATTTCATGTGGCATTCAATTTCTAAATGTAGGGAAAAATTTGTAAATAAAATTCCTCTTCAGCAGTAAAACTATTATAATATAAGGTGTTTTCTGCAATGCGTAAAATCTTAGACACTTTGGTTGGTTTTTTATTCTCTAACTTTTTTTTATTGCCTTGGTAACGAGATACATTTCTTTGTAGACTTGTGCAGGTAATTCAATAATAATATCTGGATGACTCATTTGGTATCTAAAAACTTTTGTGAGGACAGTACTTTTGTGAGGTACTGTCCTGCTCTGAACTTGATGATTATGCATAAAGCAGTTTTCATTGAGTTACTTTATTTAATTTTAATATTATAAATCAAGTATAATTTTTTTATTGTACTCATGTTATTAACCTGTGTGCAAATATACCTCCAACCTGAAGATAATAAAAAGATAGAAACGTTTTAAGGAATTAGAATAGTTTATGTTCTCTTAGTCATCATCCCAAAGCTATGTTATGTAAATATTTAAATTAAATTCTTATATTTTAATGTTGAACGGATAGCAGGAGTTATTATATGTTGCTCGGTGCTCTGAATGACTGCATATGAGATACACAATATATATATGGATTTGGATATGTCAAAATGGTTGAGGAGCAGCCATTTGGAATCAAAGACTATATATTGTGTCGAAAAATAAATCTAAGTGATTGAGATGGTGAGATTTATAAGTCCTTTATCGTTAAAATTATTCAGATTGAATTCAATAATTTTATTTCTTTATTTGGTGAAAAAATATAAACTTTTGATGAGATTTGTAAGTGCTTTATCGTTAAATTTATTCAGACTGCCTAATCATATTTATTTAGCAGAGAAGTTCTCTCAAGATTTACAAGACACAAGGCCATTGAAAATTTCATAACTCTATTTCAACTCAACTTTGATTGCATCACCCAAACCGATCACTGTTAACGAAAGAATTTTGGGTCTACTGCTATAAGTACAAAAGCAATCATCCACTTAGTTTCATGTATAGTATTGTATTATTTACTCAAAGCTTTGTTTTTATGATATTTATATTATTTTACATCGTGTACCATAAAATTAGACATTCACGTGCAACGCACGTGCCGAAACTAGTACTATAAATAAAGTGTCATCCTTATGACGAAGACACAGTTAAATGAAAAGAAGAAGTCCTACTTATATCTACCAATACATTCTTGCAATAAACTTATAAAGGAGGATTGTGGTAGAGAGACGAACATAGTCAAAGACTCAAAATATTTAAAATATGGTGTGTCTTCTAAATAACTATGTCATTTTACATTCTCTGTCGTTCAATTATCTGAAAGTATTTTATCAATAATTTTTTTTTTAAAAAAAAATTAATAGTAAGGATATTAAGATTTAAAATAGTTTTATTGGTGATGTGAACATGATTCTAAAATACTCTAAAATTATGAAATCACTAGAAAATTGTAACTTAAAGAGGTTCTTTATTTCATTTAGAAAAATGAAAGGTGCATTATTTCCTTTAATTAGTCTAAAAGATTAGGGATTAAACATAAATTCTTTCTCGTTTGGTTTAAAAAAGAAAAGGTCTTGTGGTAATTAAAAGCCAATTGACATTTTGAAAATGTTGGCAATAATTAGCTCATTCTGGTCGCTGAACTTACAGTCAAAGATGGTAGCGGAACCAGAATTTTAGCTAAAAGAATGAAGATTATATTACGCTAACCTAACTATAAGTTCTCATATGTAATCCTTTCGTTTCAATTTATATGAGTTTATTTGACTTGACATAAAGTTTAATAAAGAAAAAATTAAAAATTTATAATCTAAAATAAGTTATTGATATTTATGTGATTATAAATCATCTCATTAGTAATATAATAGTAAAAATAGAGTTGAAATATTTTCAAATTTAAAAAGATTCATTCTTTTAGAACTAAGTGCACGAAAGACCACTTTTACTACTGGTCTTTGGGCACAGGCCACTAATACCAAAATATTTAGTTTGTGGCCACTTTCGCTTAAAAGATAGAACTTCAGTCCAGGGCCATATGGATTGAAGTTCACTCCTTAAAGATAGAACTTCAGTCCAGGGCCATGTTGACTGAATTTCAGTCCTTAAAGATAGAACTTCAGTCCAGGGCCATATTAACTGAAGTTCAGTCCTTAAAGATAGAACTTAAATCCAGAGCCATATGGATTGAAGTTCAGTCTTTAAAGATAGAACTTCAGTCCAGGGCCTTGTGGACAGAACTTCAGTCAATGATCAGAACTTAAGTCAATGCTTATTTAGTAAAGGCCCAAAAGTGGCCTCTAGTGTAAGACCAAAGAAAATAACGGCCTCAAACTAAATACTGGTATTAAAAGTGGCTGCTTTGCGAAATTTTTACGGACTAAAAAAAAGGAAAATTTACACAGCATAGACACTTTTATTAGTCAATAACACAAAATAAACACATTTTTTGTTTATTATGAATTATAAACATTTAGCCTTATGTATTCAACATTTAATAGCCAAAATCAAATATGAAACATCTACCTTTTTATATACCTTTTTTTAAGGAATTGATGCCTTTTTATATACCATAACACGTCTCTCTTTACCCCCTTACTCCTCCCTCCATAAACTCCATGTTCGTTTCTCCTGGTATGAATTTGACCGGAACATCAATTGCAGTTTTCATATCTAGGCAAGTCCATCTTGCCACGTAAATTCATAGGAAGGCTCAATAGGAAATGTCTGAAACGCCCATTTTTTTGTTGAGAGATATTGATTAGTGCCCTCCATAAAAGAGCAATCACCATCTCAACTCGTGATGGTTTGAGACAAACAACTCCAGAATTCATCGAGTCTACTACTTTGTCCCTAAGTATTGATATTGCAGATTTAGTAATGACAAACCTCCTTGCAACCCTTTTAACATATCTAGGTTTTAGTGAAGAACTAGGACCCTTGAGAATTTTCGACAAATGATCACTTGCTGGGAAGGTGTATCCCAAATCAAAACTGAAGCAGTTGATATCCTTGTTAGAAGTTCCCATTTTACTCAATTTGGCCCACTCATATCAATGGAACACATGAATTTTCTTCACAAACCAAAAGTTCCAACAACTTGCCAAACCAAAAGTTCCAACAGTGACATATAACTGATATTGCAGAATATTTTTTCTATATTATGAATTTATTTTACATAGATGACAATATAACTGGAATATGCAACTATATCTGAGTATATTCAAGATATATTCATGGTATATTTATCTCGAATTTAACTATATCTGGTATATTCGAGATATATCCATGGTATATTCAAGAGATATTCATGGTATAAAGAGAATATGCAACCACATCTGAAAACTAACAGTGTAGGTATTCAAGATATATTCATGGTATATTTACAAGGTTAATAATCATATGTGGTAATATCTTTGTTATCCAATCCTTTCACGCATAAAAAATATTTAATGATTACAAATAATTTTGGTGGAACTAAATATATATAACCGTCAAAAATTAAAAAAAAAAAAAAAAGGAAAATCGAGCATAGAAGATGATTTGGATGGAATAGGGCTCCATAATTTTCTCCTTATTGGGTGGGAGTTGAGCTCCTTAATTTTCTCCTTTTCTTAACTACTTTTTAGAAATAGAATTTAGACATATTTATATTGGGTAAATTTTGGCTAGCATATGTGAAAATGTTCAATGGCTATTTGAATGTAGGGCCATGTTATATATTTGGTTAAATATGAAATTCTTCACAAACCAAAAGTTCCAACAACTTGCCAAACCAAAAGTTCCAACAGTGACATATAACTGATATTGCAGAATATTTTTTCTATATTATGAATTTATTTTACATAGATGACAATATAACTGGAATATGCAACTATATCTGAGTATATTCAAGATATATTCATGGTATATTTATCTCGAATTTAACTATATCTGGTATATTCGAGATATATCCATGGTATATTCAAGAGATATTCATGGTATAAAGGGAATATGCAACCACATCTGAAAACTAACAGTGTAGGTATTCAAGATATATTCATGGTATATTTACAAGGTTAATAATCATATGTGGTAATATCTTTGTTATCCAATCCTTTCACGCATAAAAAATATTTAATGATTACAAATAATTTTGGTGGAACTAAATATATATAACCGTCAAAAATTAAAAAAAAAAAAAAGGAAAATCGAGCATAGAAGATGATTTGGATGGAATAGGGCTCCATAATTTTCTCCTTATTGGGTGGGAGTTGAGCTCCTTAATTTTCTCCTTTTCTTAACTACTTTTTAGAAATAGAATTTAGACATATTTATATTGGGTAAATTTTGGCTAGCATATGTGAAAATGTTCAATGGCTATTTGAATGTAGGGCCATGTTATATATTTGGTTAAATATGAAATTTACCCTAAAAAAAATTTCATACAAAAATGATTAAAAAAGGAATAGGTTCTATAAACTGAAACAAATTGGTGAGCAAACTGATTTGGGAAATTTACGCCCCATGAACGTTGACCAAGAATAATTACTTTTTCTGTACACCTTTTCTTGTTTCTTTCTTTCCATGTACATTTTTACCCTTTTTAAATATATTTTAAATATGTATTTAATATTTTAAATATTATTGATATATATTTAATATTTTAAAAAAGTATTTAATATTTTTAATATTATTGATATATATTTAATATTTTAAATATATATTTAATATATTAATATTATTGATATTTAATATATTTAATATTATTGATATTTCATATTTTAAATATATATATTTAATATTAATATTATTGATATTTAATATATTTAATATTATTGATATTTCATATTTTAAATATATATATTTAATATATTTAATATTTTAAATATTATTGATATATATTTAATATTTAAAATATATATATTATGTTGATAGGATTCTATCATTAAGCCTAAAATAGTGCAACTACCATATAAAATAGTAATCTATTTTTTTTACCATTGATTGTTTCCTTTAATTAAGAGAGTTAAATATCATACTATTAAATATTAATATTAATATTAAGAAATATATTTAATATGTATTAAATTTTTGAATACAAAAAGTTATGGATAATTATTTCTTGATGGGCGGATATATAGGTAAAGAGCCTAAGTGATTTCGCCTTGCTCTTCCTCTTGACCCACTTTTCATTCTTCAGCACACACTGACATGATCACATGACTATTTATTGCCACATAAGTAGGTAACACATATTTTTTAAACTTTTCTTGAGAGAACATGAAAATATATAACACTCCATGGATTAAACTAACTTCACATGCTTAGCCTTTTAAATCTCAGAATAATACTGTTTATGTAGGAAAACCTTAAACCTCAAATTCAATTATGGCAGGAGTTAGTGTAGGAAATGGAAGTGATCTAGTATGGAAAGCACATGTTGCAATGGCTATGGTACAACTATTCAATGGTGGGTACCATGTAATTACAAAGGTGGCTCTCAATGTTGGTGTCAATCAAATTGTCTTCTGTTTGTATAGAGACCTTCTTGCTCTTTCTCTTCTTGCTCCTATCGCCTTTTTCCGTGAAAAGTTAGTTCCTTTTATCTCTTCTCCTTTTCTTGTTTTATTTAAATCTTTGAGCTTAGTTTTGTTAAATTGAGTAAATTAATAGGGAGTCAACGGCATACTGCCTCGAGGCTTTGGTCTAGTGGTAAGAGTGCAACTTCTGATATGTGCCGTATGTGGCCGTACCCATTAGTTAGCCAACAATCCACTTGAGATGAATACAGTTTCAAGCTGTTACAATAGTATACTCCCTCCGTTCCACTTTGTTTGTCATAGTTCGAATTTCGAGAGTCAAATGAATTTATCTTTGACTGCAATAGTTTCATGTCTTTTGATTATTTTGAATTGTAACTTATTGTACTTTTGTAGTTTCCAAATATGTATATTTTATTTAAAAATTTTAAACATTTTATGTCCGAATTCAAGATCAAGAAGTTTGACTCTTTGAAATCTGAACAATGTCAAACAAAGTGGGACCGAGGGAGTATTACTTTATTTTGTTTTTTCGTTCGTGGAATACCTTTTGTTTATATCAAGGGATTGCTATTGTACTTACAATTACCAAATCTTCATATGAATGTTGGGGGAATGATGAATTATTAAGGCAATTTGACATGAATACTTTGTTTGGAGGTTGTTTTTTGAATGAAGAAGAAGAAACCCAACTTATAGGCTCAAAACCGAATATTTGAAATAACCAACCAAATAGTCCGAAAGCAAACTTCAAAATACCAAATCCGTGCTTCTTTAGTTTGGAATTGAATTGTAATTTCATAAATCCGGACACAGAAAATCCAAGCTGGAATTTTCATAATCCAATTCGAACTACCCGAAGACCAGCCTTAAACCGAGGGTCTTGCTGTTTATGCCTTATAGTATGGTGTATGTTTTCAGTCTGTTACTACATCACTGTATGGCGGTTGGCTTGAGAAGCAAAACAAAATTTCCCTCTCATTTGTTCATTGTATGATATACTTGGAAACAGATAGATAGATGCATAACTTTTTTGTATAATTTCTGTCCTGGAGTTAGTTGCAATATTTGGAATTATATATACGCATCACTCATAAATGTACATTTTATGTTTTTCTATGTATAGGAGGTTGAGGCTTCCTCTGAACAAACGACTTCTACTGTCCTTCTTCATTCTAGGATTAACTGGGTAAGTTTAATGTCCTAGGCGTGTCTATTTGGATTTGTTTTGTTAATTTGCTTAGTTTGCTACACTTACTAAAAAGCTCTTTCTGAAAATGCCTTTTTTTCTCTCTTGGCACGGAAACAGTATTTTTGCCAACCAACTTTTGTTCCTTATTGGTCTTGGCTACACGAATCCGAGTTATGCTGCCGCGGTGCAACCTGCAATACCAGTCTTTACGTTCATTTTTGCTGTACTCATGGGGTCAGTAAACATCACCCTCCTTTAATGCATGTCTTGGGTGTCGAGTGAATCTTGTGTTGCTTGACTTTGTGAGCTGTGAAAGATCATAGTGCTATCAAGTATCAAATATTGAATGTTTAATAGAAAAACTGTTAAGTGCTTTAAATTAAGTAACAAGTACTTCAAAGTTGATAGAATATAGCCAGCCTGAAGATCAATCTCTCTCACTATCTCTGAGATTTAGACCTTCTAACGAACTAAATTGCTGAGACACTCCTGGAGAAAGCATCGAAAATGGCACAATACAAATGTGTGTGTGTGTGAGAGAGAGAAAAAGAGAGGGGGGGGGGGAGAGAGAGAGAGAGAGAGAGAGAGAGAGAGAGTAATATCAAGACTTTACACAAATAGCCGGCCAGAGTCAGTGTTTACATCCCCTAGCTGGTTTGCATAGAGTTTACACTTATTATACATGGCTAGACACAAATATACATGGGTTACACATATATTATATATCTGTGGGCGGCTATTTGGGTTAGTTTCTCTAATTCCAACTGCTATTGCTTCAGTTTGCCTGCCCCTCTTTGAATAATGAGATTACATTTCAAATTCCTAACTACCTTCAGCTTGACTAACAACCCAGATAACTAAATGATTCCTCCCCCAACAGCAGAGATGAGGCAGGGTAAGAGAACATGCAAGTTGGGCAGGACAGGGCAGGGCAAGGTAAAACTGAATTTTTGAGTAGTTTTAGTGAGGCAGGGTATGGCAATGGGCGTGTCCGCTCTTTATCTAAGATAAGATTTACTTTTAGAAAAGAAGAAAGGTGGTGTGCATTGTGAAGGGCTAGTCCATGGTTCCTCTGAACTACGTTGGTGAGTTCTAAACCCTTCACCATCTTAATCTTCCTTCTTGATCATTTCTTTAAATGTTTTGTTGATGTATATAAGCTGATGCTTTGCTACTACAAGTTTTGAGCATCATAGGAATCTAGTTAACAACTACGCCTCAATCCCAAACAAGTTGGGGCTGGCAATCTAGTCTAGTTAACAACCAAAAAAATTATAATAATAGTAATGTGTCTACGATTCTAGATCAACTGAATGTTTCTTGTCTTTTTTCAAACGCTATAATTATTCCCTGTAACTAGGCAACACTTAAATGAATTCCAGAAGGGTAAACTTTCGGGAAATTGATTTTGTGATGCTGATTGGAAACATTTAAGGTGACGTGGTGGTTCTATTCACCAAAAACAACTTAGATGCTCTTTTTTTCCTATGATTTACTAGTAGTGTTCTGTTCAAATCATTATTTTGTGATCGATGATAGAGGACATAGTGTCCTTCAAATGCCTGGGTAATACTGAAATTGATCACAGAGAGCATAGTGTTGTTGCAGAATATTTTAGTGGAAATGAAATGGGTATGCGTAATGTGAAGAAATTTTTGCGCCTTAACGGACTTTCAAAATTCCATGTTCCCTGCTTTTTAAGTCCTTAAATTCTTCCATCATCACAGAAAGGAACATGTACTCCACAAAAGGGAAAAAAAGGACTACAGTTCGATTAAATTGGGTTGCAATTCATATTATAAAAAAACCAATTACAAAACCTCAGTTTAGGATCGGGGCCCGGGTATAGTGCGGAATAAGACAAAGTAGCATTATGATGACACTAACAAAGATAATGCAAGTTGATAATTACGCAATTAAAGTAAATAAATGAGGCACAAATTTTACGTAGTTCGGTCTGTGTGACCTAATCCACAGGCGGAGTCGATCAAATTCATTATATCAACGGATACAAAATAGAGAGTACAAAATTAGAGATGATACGCTAATTAATTCCAAATACCTCGAAAGAATAACCTCACAAAACACTCACAAAGAAATCACACATGTATTTCCCAAAACAAAAATCTCTCACAAAATACTCTTTATATAAAAGAAAGAAGGAAAAAACACTGAAGAAGCAACTCAAATGTGTTTGGTGTGTTTTAACTGAGGAGCCAATGTTGCTATTTATAGCAATTTTGGACGCCCTCCAAACCAATCACATTGCTCTATTTCATTTCAATTGCAAGTTGCCGCCTACCATTGCCTCTCATTTCCTCCCATCACATATTTCTTCTCTTTTCTTTTTATTTTCTTTTATTGTACAATTTTTCTTGGCCAAAATGAAGCCCATGTTTACAAATCTCCACCTTGGCCAAATTTTGGCTGATATAGTACACTTGCTCCATCTCCTCCACAATAGTCCTACTGAGCAATCAACTATTTTTTCAATTAATAAAAAAATAGGGGAGAGGAGTCGTCTAGCACCAACCCTCAAGCACTACACCAATAATTGACAAGCTGGATAAGCCGGGTCAACTTTTCCCTCTGCTGCTACTGGAGAAACTGGATATCGACCTAAGAAAGAGATACTAGACCAGGTATGAAAGGAAGGGATGCTGCTATTGATGGATCAATAGGTCTCGACAGAGCCTGCATTTCGATCCGTCCACGTACCTACAGGAGGATCCACCTTTACCAAACAGCCTTCCCCACTACTGGTTATGTATTGCGATATAGATCTGAACCCTTTCCCAGGAAAATAAAGTTATGGGTCACCATTTCGGGAAACAAAATAAATAAGTATTTTTTCTTGGTCAACCCCGTAACCAAGTATGAATAACGAACTGTCGTTGTCTATTACTCATCCCTAGTTTACATGGATACATAGTGGCTGGCTCTACTTTATCGGTAGGGGGCAAGCCTGGGACGTGTGGCTCCCATCTCGTGAGTAGCTCATTACACAAAGGTTGTGTGTTCGTCGTAATAGAGGAATTGCAAAAGACGTATTTATAGCCCCTTATGCTTACCCATACTAGCAGTAGAAAATGCTCGAATTAGATGTACATACGCCTTTCCACACCGCCACATGATTGATCATTGCGAGAAGCCAGATTCATTAACCTCTTCAGCGAAAGGCCTCCCGCTCATTATGATATGCTCCAAGCGAATCTCTATGTCCGAGAAATAGAGAGCCGTGTCAAGGTCCGGATTCGAGGTTCGAACACAAAAACCCACAAGCCGAGCTGAACTGCTTAGTGATAGAAGCAATTCCCACGAGTTGAGAACAACTTAGAAGGATGTACTTGCCCCCTTCCCCGGCCATTACTGCTCATCCACCGCTTTTTATTAAGAAATCCTGTTTTTGTCTTTCCATTTTGTCTTTTGTGTGCTATTCCTTACGCCCTGAGAAAGAACCTCCACTTGGATTCATTTCAAGTCTGGAGTTCTTGACTTCTTGTTTAGAATTCTCGTAGATGAAGTTCGAACGAGAGCTTTGATGCAATTCAAATTTATCAGCAGTAGTGACAACATAATAAATGTCCGGAGGACAGAACAAAATCAGAAATTCCTGGGTTTCCTTTGCCAATCAATGGTGCTGTATCGAAAACAAGATTCAGTCGCTACAAGCGAAGGATAATAAGAAAACGGCCGAGTAGATTAACTAAAAGAAAATACACTTGGTCCACTAAGCACTAGGAGAGTCGCTTAGATAATATGCCTCGATCGGAGGACTAAGGGATTCTTCAGGTCTAGACGTAGCCTTCTTTAAATGTCATGCCAGTAAAGATAAGCTCTCAGTGGATTCCATTACTTGACTCAATTTATCTGGGTGATCGAAGGCCTATCGCCATCGACTCTTATTATACGTTGCTTTGACTGCTGTGTACATCCCTAGCCAATAAGAGAAGTGGGTACCATACTCGCTAAGAGGATTGGTAGTTGTGGGAAATGATTTAGCCCGGTGGGACTATTGTGGAGAAGATGGGGCAAGTGTACTCTATTAGCCAAAATTTGGCCAAGGTGGAGATTTGTAAACGTGGCCTTCATTTTGGTCAAGAAAAATTGTACAATAAAAGAAAACAAAAAGAAAAGAGAAAAATATGGGATTGGAGGAAATGAGAGGCAATGGTAGGCGGCAATTGCAATTTGCAATTGAAATGAAATAGAGCAATGTGATTGGTTTGTGGTGCGTCCAAAATTGCTATAAATAGCAACATTGGCTCCTCAGTTAAAACACACCAAAAACATTTGAGTTGCTTCTTCAGTGTTTTTTCCTCCTTTTCTTCTATCTAGAGAGTATTTTGTGACATATTTCTGTTTTGAGAAACACTTGTGTGAATTTCTTTGTGAGTGTGTTGTGAGGTTATTCTCTCGAGGTATTTGGAATTAATTAGACCATCATCTCTAATTTTGTACTCTCTATTTTATATTTGTTGATATAGTGAATTTGCTCATCTCCGCCGGTGGATTTGGTCACACTGACCAAACCACGTAAAATTTGTGCCTCATTTATTTACTTTAATTGCTGTAACTATCAACTTGCATTATCTTTGTTAGTGTCATTATAACGCTACTTTGTCTTATTCCACACTGTACTCGGATCCCGATCCTAACACTCGGGAACTACTAAATTAGAACATTTAAAAAATTGTGATGATTTTAAAGGAATAAAAATGCAAGAAATATCTAATGCTGTTAACAAAAATGAAGGAAATGTGTATGGGGCAGATAAGCATGACAAGTTGGCGAGCAGAGACAACAAGGTAGGGCAAAGCAACTAAGCAAGCCGAAGCTTTGGCAGGGGAAGACTTCTCCCTCGTTAGACGCTGCCATTCCTAACAGCACTGTCTAGGTCTTCCAGTATAACTGCCAAAGCCTTCTCAAAATGATCCTCTATATTAAATTTCATTCCCTTACACGGCACTCTTGTTCTCTCAGTTGAACTGCCAAAGCCTTCTCAAAATGATGCCTCAATATTAAATTTCAGTCTCCTAAACGACATCGTCGTGCTCCATTCATTTCTGGATCATATTACGTATATACACGATGAAGTTGAACATTTTTAGTTCAGAAGCATTTTCATTATGTATAAAAGTTTTGTGAGGATTGGATGTTAGAGCAAAGTTAGATGACATACAGTTCAGAATCTCAGATGGGGAATGGTCTAGATAATTTTGTTGAAGGGGAGATGTTTAAAAATTTAGGAAGTTAGGCACGCCATATAAGTTATGTTTTCCACGGAGAAACTTAACTAAATTACTAATTATCATTTACGTACTATGAGAAACAACTATGCATGTTTATTCCTTTACTCCGTGTTTCTTGCATTTTAATTCCTTTGCTTATGTTTTAGCATTTCACGTGTCATAGGAGACCGAGAGTACTAATGAAGTATCCATTCTGTATTTCTATTGGTGCTATTTACTTAGAACATTGATATTTCTATTATCTAAGGCATCAGGTTCCGAAATGGAAGTCGCAAGCCCTGGCTATTGGTAGTAGGTTCTTTCCTTTTCTAGGCTTGGTTTCTTGTCCATCCAATGACTTCCTTCCGTTATATGTTATCTGTCTTCAATTTTGTGCATTTTTAATATTGTCACGTAACTTATCCGCCGCAGTTGTTGACCTGCTCAACATTATTTCTAGTGTTATTTATGCAGTACTGAAACAACAAAACTTCTTACTGTGGAAGGTCAGGCAAAGGTTGGAGGTACCATTGTTTGTGTTTCTGGGGCAATTTTGATGGCTGTGTTTCGTGGTCCAGTGGTGTTTGGAGATGGCACATCAGACTTCACAGCACAAGTTGAGATAAGTGCTAAGGGTCAACCAGAGCCTGCTGGATGGCTGATGTCTAGTTTACTGGAGTTGGGATTTGGTAGTTGGAACCTCGGGGTCTTATGCTTAATAGGAAACTGTATGTGCATGGCAGCCTACTTAGCTATTCAGGTAACTAGATAATCATTCCAATTGTTGATTCAGATTGACTTGATTGGAGTAAATAGCAGAAACAGTTCTCAATGATTAAACTGGAAGGCTACACTCATATATCTACCTTCTAAAGTATATATTAGTATCTAGGCATAAGCTCAAAAGTTGGCCCCATCTTCCGTTGTATATAGGACGTTTCCCGACGTATTTCCCTCTAGTAAGTCAATAACATGCTAATGAAGGTGATTTTGGTATGCTTTGATTGAGTGGCCTGTGATGCACAAGCATTTGCAGGGATCTTCTACTATGTTGGACACCTTTTAATTAATCTTAGCCATGCTAAGTTTTGATTATGTAAAATAAATCCAGATTATATAAGTTAGTGAATATTTGATAATTGATTGAAAAAGATGATGTGAACAATAGCCAGATACCAATACTTACTCGAACAACGATAGCCAGATACCAATTACAGTTTACAGAAATGATGTATTAAAATGATTATTTTGCGACATAATCCACACCCAATAGTCCAGAAAAACAAATCATTGATTATTTTTGTTTTATAATAATCCACACCCAATACTGTTGTTTATCTGTTTATTTTGGATATCCTTTACTTTTACCGTTCCTTTTAGCATGATATTTTTGCTTGTTTTCCAAACTTTTTTTCTAAACGCTTTCTCTAGCCGAGGGTCTATCGGAAACAGCCTCTCCACCTTGGTGAGGGTAAGGTCTGCATACATTTCACCCTCTCCAGACCCCACTTGTGGGATAAAATTGGGTATGTTGTTGTAATCCATAGAGATAATAGTCAAAAACCCCCCTAAACTATCACTTTTTTGTTAGTTTCAAACTTAAATTATGGGTTGGCCACGCTACCCCCCTGAACTATCCATTTTCATATTCAAAACCCCCCTGCAGTGCCAAGTGGCATGGAAGGTGACTTCACTCTCTTCGTAGAGCATCCATACAATGAATTTTTTAAAGTAGTTGTTCTTATTTCTTATTTGATCTTTTAAAAAAAAAAAAAAATTATTAATTTTTTCTTTTAATTTTTCGTGAAAATAAAAAATCTTTACCTTACTTGAAAACCCATATTTCTAAAATAATAAATATTAACTAACAATAGTAAATTTAATTATTATATAGAACTGAATTTACTCAACTATAATAAACTCAATTGAGAACTTGCGTATTAAAATATTAAAATGATACAATGTATGTTAAGGGTTATGTCTTTTTAATTAAAATGACCATTATTGACAAAATTTGGTTGTAAATTACAACAGAATATATCACATTTGATTAAATCATTTTTAGTATTCTTATTATTCTAAGGTTAATGGGTCTCAATTAGTTTATTGTTATTGGCAAAAAAAAAAAGAGTTATGAAGAAGAAAATAATTAGTTAGAAAAGAAGAAAGGAAAAAGACAAAAATAAGTAATAAATAAGTAAAAGGATATTTAAATTTTAGAAATTGAAAAGAAATGCCACATGGATGCTTTTTATTGGTCTACTTTATTTTTCCACACACAACAAAGAGAGTGAAGTCACTCTCCATGCCACTTGGCACTGCAGGGGGTTTTGAATATGAAAATTGATAGTTCAGGGGGTAGCGTGACCAACCCATAGTTTAAGTATGAAACTAATAAAAAAGTGATAGTTTAGGGAGTTTTTGACTATTATCTCTAATCCATAGATGACCTCCAGTCTGGATTGGTTCATACAGTTCTTTTTGAGATATCTGTGACCCTTAGATCCTGGGAATCGGATAGCTTGAAACACTTTCTGGAAATATCCTTGAGTTTGACGGTGTATATGTTTGCATTATTATGAAATGTATGCAGAGTTGAGTGACTTGTGAAATTTTTTCAGGCTCCAGTTTTGGCAAAATACCCTGCAAGCATATCACTGACAGCATATTCCTACCTCTTTGGCGTTCTATTTATGATAGGGACGTCATTCTTTATGACCAATGGATCAACAGATTGGTATTTGACGAAATCTGAAGTTCTTGCTGTGTGCTATGCTGTAAGATTCTTTTACGTCTGATCTTCATTTTCCCTGATGCATGAAATCAGATTGTATATATGATCCGATGTCTGTAAATGATTTGTCTCTCATTAAAAAAAATTGTGACAATGATTAGAGAAATTTCAAGAAATATGATACCTGGTATAATTTGGTTTTAAATGAACTATTATAAAAATAAAACATTGAATTTGTGGTTGATAAAGACATTATTAAGTAAATGAAGTGTATGCTATCTGACTGCTTAAATTTTTAAACGAGGTGGTCACACAATTTAACATGGTATTAAAGTCAGACCCATCCCTATTGTTTTGTTATTCAATGTTGGTTGCCATGTCATGTTGTCCTTTCTCCACATGTCCATCCCTACGCGTGGGGGGAGGGGGGAGAAGAGAGTGGTGGTGTTAGATCCCCAAATAGTTTGAGGTATGAGTTGTAGTCTCTTTATATGGTTCTGGAAAATCCCCACCTTATGACTTAGCCCAAAGTCCATTTTTTCTCTATATAGTGTCCGAGCAGGTCCTTGGGTCAATTATTGCCATCCATTATCGAATATAATTTTCACGTGCGAATTAGGCCCGCACGTAGAGGCACGTCGAAGACATGATTAAGTAAATCAAAATGTGCCCTCTCCATAGTGTAAGTGTTTAAAGGAGGTGGTCACACAATTCATTAGTAGTGTTTGGCTTAACAAATATAGAGAGAGCAACAACCAATCCCACATACCTCCAATTGAAAAAGCCTCCAAAGTTGCTGACTCTGTTCCCTTTCTCCAGAAGTCTCCACTGATAAATATTATGGAATGGTGTCAGGAGATTATCAGTTAAATCCATTTTCAATCTGTAAAGCATCTAGCACTCTTTTTGTCTCTGTATTCTCTCTCATGTATAGGGAAAGTGAAGCCCCAGGTCTTAGCTCAAATGGATAAGTTTGAGGGACTTGTGACTTAGGTTACAGGCTGCGCCATGCCATTTAATCTTGGTATTTAAGTGGAGAAGGGTAGAGAATGAGCCAACTATCCCCGAGTTTCACGTTAAGTCCAAAAGGTTGGCCGCAGACGGATTTCTCGGTCATAAAAAATGTATTAAAGGAAAATGAACAAGGAAAACTAGTGATGTTTGTATGCGATTCATTGGAGAATTTTGTTTATGTGAAACACAACAAAACAGAACTTGTGTGAGGCGTTATGGTTGATGGACATGGGAGCCATTTAATTGTGTACCTTGTAGCATGCACCCACCTAGCAACACATTAATGCTCTTCATACTTTCTCCCCTATATTTCTATTTCAATTTCCAATCATCAATGCATCACGTATTAAAGTAAGCTTCTACTGTTTCATAGCGGATTCTCTTTCATCTTACTGTAGTAACTCATCTAGGCCTGGGCATAGAGCTGAGCCGGTTCAGAGCTCGCTCGGCTCGGTTTCCTTTTAGCTCTGCTCGGCTCGGCTCGGTCGAAGCTCGGCTCGACACAATTAGCTTGATTAATCGTGTAACTTTATCTTTAAAATATAACTTCCATTCATTAGGCTTAATTACCAAAAAAGATTAGAAGTCTACGTGTTATTTAATATTTTAATGCAATAATTAACAATTGATAAACTAGTACTTTTATCCTTATCTATGATTATGATCAAAAGAAAAATTTAAATATTATTTTTTATATTATTAAGTATGGGGACACAAGAAAAAAAGTCGGCTCGGGCTCGGTCAAACTCTAACAAAGCTCGGTTGAGCTCGGCTCGGCTCGGCTCGCTATGTATAAAGCTCGGTCCGGCTCGGGCTCGGTTAGGCTCGGCTCGGCTCGGCTCGCTCGCTCGATGCCCAGACCTAAACTCATCCCATAAATCATGCCATATGTGAAAAGGAAGTTTTTAGTTGAGGTTAAATGAATATATTTTCGTCACAATGGTTAATGTGTTTCAGGGAATTGTTGCATCAGCCCTGAACTATGGACTTATGACATGGTGCAATAAGGTTCTCGGCCCTGCTTTAGTTGCTCTATACAATCCTCTTCAACCTGCTGCGTCAGCAATTTTATCTAGAGTTTTTCTTGGGAGCCCTATTTATTTGGGAAGGTTAGTGCTGTGATTTATTTTAAATGTAAAATCCACTTATATATCTGTGTATGTTCTCGTTTCTTTGTGTTTTATGCTCATTTTGTCACAATGAGGACCAAAAGGCGAGAGGGTGATGCAATGCGTTGTTGAATTGTCTTCTTTTGGAGAGTGGTTCTTGTGAAACTATGAAATATTCCATTTGCCGAACATTTGTGCAGCTCATATAATATTTTATTTCCAGTCTGTCTTCTAGTTGTTCGGCGCTAGCCTTTAGTCTAAGTTATCTCTATGGTTTGTCATTGCAGCATTTTGGGAGGACTTCTCATTATAGCTGGGCTTTATTTAGTAACATGGGCATCTTACAGAGAGAGGCAGCCAGCCACGGGAACTGTTCCTCATACTCCTCGAGCGACGGATCCCCTGATTCCATATCAGATAGGACACATTTTCTCTGTTCCTTCTTCCTCAATACCAAAGACCAATGATTAGATATTGTAACAGACGATCATTTGCGACTTACTTTTCTTGATCTCCTTCATGACAGTATGTGCTTATGCAGTGCTGTTTATCAAGTTATTTTCCCGAAGGGAACTTTGCATGCACAAGAGATTCTACAAAACTATCTTCTTAGGTTTCAGTCTTTATTACTTGTCCAACAATTCTAACCATTTATTAATTTCTGCTCAAATCGCCAGACTAATGACTCATGCCATACTTGCCCCTGCGCTTTGGTCTAGTGGTAGGTGCGTAACAAGCGATGTGTTGGGTAGGCAAAGTCATGGTTCGAACTCTGGCACTGTTAAGGACATGGTATTTGAGTGGAGAAAGATAGAGGGGTGGATAAATGGATCCACCGAGCTTCGAACTGGTCGTCATCAACCCTGGGATTTATCGGTTTATAAAACACATACTAGCTGTCATAGGCTGTTGCATAGTTAAATCGTCTCAAAATATCAATTTGAATCACAGATGATTTGATCCACTAGCATTTAACACCTCTTGCTAACAGCAATTAAAGCCAGCCAGAAATATTGGATGGATGGCTACCATGGTGTCTCACTCATGATAATAGAAGAAGCCATACGGTTGTGAAAGCCAAGATATCTCAAGTATAGAAAACAAGAGCATTAAAGTGTACTCTTTTGTACATATTAAACTACAGGAATTGTTTTTCTATCCTTTGAAAAGTCTCTTGATTTTTTATGATCCCACAGGAGAAAACAGAAAATATAGGACAATATGCACCATACTTTTTATCTGTGTATATTCTATGTACATTATCTGTTTGTAATGTTTACTAGACTATCATCAACTGTGGTCTCTAATTTGTTTCAAGTAATTGAAGTGACAGTAGAGTATTGTATAAACAGGACAGAAAAATCAGAGCACTGTCATTACTCTTTCATAGAAACCATACCTTGACCTCAAGTTTAAGTTTTATCCATTGACGGTATAAAGAATATATACACACCCTTCATCTAACAAACTCCCGTCTTTTCCGAGTTACAACCTATGCATAATATTGATACTTGATAGAGTATTTAAACTACATATTTTCAATATGCAGTAGCCTGAGACTTTGAATGATAAGCTTAAAGCAAAAGCTTCAAGCAGAATGAAGAAAGAGAAGAACAAAAAGGAAAAAGAATATTCAAACAAAAGATTTCTTATAGAGGCAATTTAATTTTGTGCATAGCATTAATTATTAGCTAATTCAATGGTTAATAAGAGTTGCCGACAAGGAGCAAATTTTTTTTCTCAGAATTTTCCCTAGTATATGTAACTTTTTTAGATGAAGTGTTTTCATTTTCCAGTATTTGCAAATGTGGATAAATAAGATGTACCAAAAATTGACTGATCCAATCAATTATCAATTAAAAGAAATAGTTTCAGGCAGAACGCCTAAGCCAAATGAAATGGGACCTCTTGCCCACGTGAAAAAGAAAAGGACCTCGGAAAAAATTGAAAAGATACTTCATCATGATGACTGTACTACAAAATATCGACAGAACTTAAGAAAATAATGGAATCACAAGATGGCCTATTTGGTCCTCAAATTTCTGTTCTCCTGTAAAAAAATATCATAGTAACTAAAATAATACTTCCTCTGTTTCAAAATGGATGATATGTTTCGGATTTCGAGAGTCAAACGAGTTCATTTTGACCGTAAATTTAAACATATAATCTTTAAGTTTTTTGGAACGACGTTTATATATTTAGAAACTACATAAAAAGTACTATAAGTCACAATAATTAATAATTCAAAATATTTAAAAAATATATGAAAATATTACTCGTTTGACTCTCAAAATTCGAAATATGTCATCTATTGTGAAACGGAGAGAGTATACTTAATAGATTGCAAAAAGTAGATCTCCCTTCATATAGCGTAGTTGTTGGCAAATTTAAATATGGCTTCAAAGTAACATCCTAAAGACTGCTTTGGTCTCCATCATGAATCTTGTCCCCTTACCTTTTCATTTAATTATTTGTGAATATATAGTTGAGTTTGTACCTTCAAAGTAACCTTGCTCATGATGCAAGCATTTGCCGATGCATGGATAACCATATCTTCATCTTCATAATTAAAATATAGAGTCCATGCCTTTCCTAAAAATTTGTATCAATATTATCCACAAAATCAAATTCAACAAAACAATTAAGAAAATGGTAGGACTGTTACTTATTTCATGTTTTAATTCTTATCAACATTATATTCACTTTTTTCTCATTTAGTTACTTTAAAGATATATATATATGCTTCCATTGTAGATGAGGAGGATCAAACAAGCACTCATTATATGTTGAACAATGTACATTCTGTTATTTCTCATTTGGAATCAACTTATTTCCTATAGTGACGACATTATATTATATTAACTTATGATTCTTTTTTCGTGCTTGATTCTTTTATCATACTTTCTTCACGTATCCCATTCAATGTGTCTCTCCACCTCTACTATATTCAATTACAAAGGTTAATCAAACATCTAAACTAGTGAAGATAGTCGTCAGTAACAGTTGTTTTCAAGGAGACTTTCTTGTTAAACTTAATAAACTCTCTCTCCTAATTCCCTAGAGAACTTATCAGATAAGTAAGATTTTGATTGATGTGCTTGAAATATATATTAGCGCAATGCAAAAAAGTTGTTGTGTGGAGCATGAAATATAATATAAGGTGGTTTTTTATGTCCTCGTCTATAAAGATAATTTACACCGAAAAATCATTCACCTCAACATTTTCCAAAATGGAGTTATTATTTCCACATCACTATATATACATACATATATACATACATCAAAACTTATGGTTCTTATCAATCTTTTCGCCTTTCACCTGCATGAGATATTTTAGAGATGTGGAACAAAGATAAAAGTAGGGTCCTCGATCTCTTTAAAAATCTAGTGTTTCTGTGGTCAGCAACATTCTACTGTTAGCAATGGCGCATGCGATTTAAATAGCTTGAAGGGACCTATCAAATAAACCTGTATATGTAGATGATTTAACTATACATAAAATATGATCCACGTGCTATTTGAATGAGACAGCAATTATAAATGATTCCTGCTCCATGCGAAATCAATTACTGTATTCAAAAATATCTACATGATCTGAAATTAAATTTGTGCTATGTCTATACGCGACATAAAAAATAATAACAGACATTACTAAAATTTTAAAACTCAATAGCATCAGGGTTGTTTGGTAGCATGTATTATAGTGTGTAATATCCGCATTAAACTTTGCATTGCTAATACCATGTTTGGTTGCACCATTTGAAAAAATAATCCCTGCATTGAAACTTGCATTATTGTGTACCATGTTTGATTGCTTTTTTGTATTCCGCATAAAACATTGGATTGTTAATACAATGTTTGGTTCAAAATATTGATTTCCGCATAGCTAATACCCGCATAAGTTATGCGAGAATCTATGTATTATTTTATGCGGGATTGAAGGTGGAATTAGTAATGTGGGTATTAACAATGCAAGTATTAAAATTTAAAATGACGAAACTAACTCTATTAATAATAAGAATATTTTGTAAAGTTATTGAAGGAGTAACTAAATATTTTAAATTATAGCATTGTATAATAATTTGTAATATATTAATGATTCAAGAAATAATCCCTACATTAATACTTGCATAGCTAATTTCTGCATTACTAATACCCGCATTACTAATACCTACATTGCTAATACCCGCATTATTAATACCTGCATTGTTAATACCCGCATTATTAATACCTGCATTGTTAATATATACATTACTAATACCTGCATTGTTAATACATGCATTACTAATACCTGCATAAAATCAATTGCTACCAAACGACCCCTTATTGGTGTGCTTAAGAATATGTAGTATTATGCTTTTAGTAAACTTCCTAACTTCGCCACTATATTTTATCAGGTGAGAAAGAGAACTTTTTCTATGGATTCTTTTAAACATTTAGGACCCGTTTGGTTGGGGGTACAACGAGTCCTAATCTCTGTATAAGATTCAGCATAAGCAATACTGTGTTTGGTTACAAACATAATACCTGCATACAAATCAGCATAGCCAATACTTTGTTTGGTTTACCAGCTTAGTCTATGTATTCAATTCAGCATATCTAATACATTGTTTGGTTAAAAATTTACTTTTCCTCACTAATAATACATGTATAAGTTATACATCAATCTATGTATTATTCTATGCGGGGGTAGAAGGTGGCATAATAATACGTGTATTAGCAATACATGGATTAAAATATATAAATGACACAAATGCCCTCATATCAAACTCATATTCTGCTATTAATTTTTTAAATAGAATGATAGTTTTTTTTTTTTGGTAACTAAATAGAATGATAGTTAATTAACCTTTTTCTTATTTTTTTTCCTTTAGCAACTTTTGGAGCAAATCTTAGATTCTAACTTTTCATTTTTTTTAAATAATATATTTTGGTTACTTTAAAATCTCAAAGTAAAACGAGGATTTACTCAAGAAATTTTCGAGAAATTAAATATCGAATAAGAAATAATCTTCGTGTAGTAATACATATATAATTAATTCATACATAACTGATATCTGTATAACTAGTTCCCGCATAACTAATCCCAGGATAGTTAATCCCCGCATAGCTAATCCCTGCATAACTAATACCCGCACTGCTAATCCCTGCATAACTAACACCTGCATTGCTTATCCCTGTATAACTAATACATGCATTGTTAATCCCGGCATTACATGCCTTCGAACCAAACGACCCCTTAAAAAACTAACTATTTTAATAATTGTATTTTATAACTTTTAATTCAACTAACCAAACATCCAACTAGAAATCATTTCTACATTCTAATCCATGTATTATAATCTCTACATAACTTATCCCTATATTATTAATCATTGCATAACTTATCCCAACATTGTCAATCCCTGCATAACTTATCTCTGCATTATTAATCCCTGCATAACTAATCCCTGCATAGTTAATCTCAGCATAACTTATCTTCTAACCAAACGACCTGTTACAAGTGTATAGTCGGATACCAAACAACACACTTTTTGGTGGAAAAATTTCTCACCATTTTCATTTAATGAGGATGTATTTATACATGGGAAAAATTACCCACAATATAGCTTTATGATTTTTTTTTTTTTTACAAGATATAGAGATATTTAATAACTTACAAAAATAGTGATATTCCTAATATATGCTACAAAATATAGCAAAATGTGAAAAAGTATATAGTAAAAGTTAATAAAAGAGTGGTAAAAACCTTCCTATTTTGTAGGCCGAAAATTATGCTTTAGATCTTTTTAATCATGTTTTATCTTTTAAGGATTATAACTAATCTCATGTTTCTCTCCCTCAAAACCCTCATTTGCAATAAAATAGCAGATTTTTCCATATCTTTACCTCTGATTGTGGTGGCAAAATAAATTATAACTCCTATATCTTAGGACCCTTTTTAGACTCAAAATCTTTTCCCATTTTTTATCTAAACACTTTCTCTCTCCTGTCCAAATGTAGATACAACGTGCTTAAGGTAATAGTTGCACATTAAAAATCCATACACATAAATTCATAAGTCAACATCACAAATACAAATCATAGGTGATATACAGTAGAAATACATCTAAAACACACAGTAAAACAACAGCGATACAACTGTTGTACAAAAGTCATACCATTTCTATACAACAGACATACAACTATTATACATATATGAAAAATTACCAAACTACCAAAAGCACCACAACACCATTAAAATCACCATAAAATGAAAAAGAAGAAGAAATATACATACATATACACAAGCAAAACAAAAGAGATACAAACACAATACAATTGATAAATATAGCATACAAATCATATACAAGTCACATACATCTTCTATACATGTCACATACAGTTTCTATACAACTAGAATACAAGTCGAAAATGACTGGTGCTGGATCTTATCAAATCCTACCAACAATATACAACTTCCAATCATGATTTTTGCTTTGATTTAATTCAATTTTTCTATTTGTAGAATATCTAATCAATTTTTTTTATGTAATGAGGAAGCAATGTATAACGTTATTTATCGATGAGAGAGAGAGAGAGAGAGAGTAGAAGTTTTTGTAATAGTAGGAAATATTTATGAGATGTAATTGAATTCCTAAAAAATAGGTAATGCATATCCTTTCAATGTATTGTATATCTTCTTATTATATAATTTGTATAAAAAAGGAGAACAAAATACCGCTATATTTGTAAGTGGTAAAATATTGCTACTTCTTTGTAAAGTAGATTCTAACTTTGCATAGTTATGTAATTTAACCTTATACATGTCTGGAAACTTAACCTAACTTGGTGACGAAATAGCTTTTGGGCTTGGCCTAATAGCACAAAACAAAACCATATCTAGCTAATTACAAGTATAGCCCTTCAACTACCACAATTTACAAGACAAGTAATTACATATGTGCCATTACCCCCCCCCCCCCCCCCCCCCCACAAAAGTTGGAGCATGAGGATTCCTTATGCCCAACTTGTTAAGAAAATTATCGAATTGTGCCCGTTCTAGTGTCTCTGTGAAGATGTCAGCAAGTTGAGTGTCTGTAGGCACGTATCCGGGACGTATTGTGACTCCGATAATTTCGTTCTGAATGAAGTGACAGTCAACGTCAATAAGCTTACTCCGCTCGTGAAATATCAGGTTTCGAGTAATGTGCAAAGCCGTCTGACTGTCACAATTCAATCGTATACAAAGCCGGAGACGAATGGCTGATGCTAAGAGTCTACAATATTCTTTTGAGCCATTTCAACTCACATACAGCCATGCCCATCGACCAATATTCAGCTTCAGCCGAAGATCGAGAGACAATTTGTTGCTTCTTTATTTGCCACGATATCGATGAGTCCCCCAAAGAAACATACCAACCGGTCAAAGATCGTCTTGTCAACTGGCATCCAGCCCAATCAGCATCACACGTCCAAAAAAATGGAGATTGCATTGGGAGCTCATCACAATACCTTGACCCGAACAGCCCTTCAAATATTGTACCACTTGGAGAGTTGCCTCCAATTTCTCAACACGGGGACGTTGCATAAACTGAGACAATACATGAACACTACAAAATAAATTCGATCGCGTAAAGCAAAAATAAATCAGACGCTCAACTAGTCTCCTATAGCGTTCGGGATCACCAATGAACCGACTGTTTGCTTAAGCCAAATGATGATTCTGTTCCACCAGTGTACCAACCGGTTTCGCACCCAACAAACCCGCCTCCGAGATAATGTCCAATACATATTTCCTCTGACATAAGAAAATTCTCTTAGGACCCCTTGCCATTTCTGTCACGACCCATTTTCTAAACGAGCTATGACCGGCACCCGGTACCTAACCTTGACCGAGCGAACCATCTACACCTATCAATTACGTTATAATGCTGAAAATACATGTAACTCAACAATTCTCTTGAACTCATACTCTGAAAATAGTAGAAAAACAATATGGGAATAATAATAATTATTAGTAGCAACTCATCTTTAGTCTGCTTTTATGCAAAATAATGTAAGTAAGGACCACAACCCAAAAATACTAGACTGTCTATGAAACCTCTACTGATAAACTGACGCACTGCTCAGGACATGAACTTCCTGGCTAGTTCCCAAGGTAACAACTAACTAAATAATGCTGACTCGAATGAAAATACTCCACGAACAAAAGCGGAGCTCACCAACAACGGAGGATGTGAGGGAGAATCCTAGCCTGTAGTCTGATCGCCTCTGTGACCTGCGTCTACGTTGACAAAGCCAACGTAGGTTCCAAGAAAAAGGAACGTGAGTAACGAATCGCTCGTCACCCAGTGAGTATCATTGACTCCCTCACTAAGACCGGAACGAGAGTTAATAAAACATGAGTGCATAAACTTTACTTTAAGACAGTTGAAACATTAGATCAAAATAAACTCTTAAATATTGTAAAATAGCTTATACTTTCTTTCTTTAGGGAGTACCGCTCAAGTCGGACATCTTTTCTTTCTTTCTCTTTTCTATCCCCGTGGCGTCCCACAGTTCAAAGTCTGACATGCTAGCATTCATTGCCCGACTATGGCAATATAACATAGTGCTCGACTATGGCACAAACCTACCCTGTCAGGGTAGTTTCGGGGTAAAACGCAACCCGACTATGGTCACGCTCCGCAGCCCGACTATGGCTACGAACATGTTTACCCTTCTCAGAATTTAAGGTAGCTCCCAAAAATATTTCAAAAATATTGCTTGGCACCAAAGGCCTCAATTTGAACTTAACCTTTCATGTAAAATCTCATCATAGCTTCATTAGCTTTCAAACACAAATAAATCTTGAAATCATTTAATAATAATTATAAAATAACATAAATAATCTCATGAAATCATACTCAAGTAAAGGTATGTTATCGGGATGTAAGGAAGGTATGAAACATAATTCTAGATACTTGATACTAAAGAACAACTTAGAAACATTAGTGGATAATGAACGTTTGCCCGCTCCAATCAAACGTACATTAACTTTTCTAAAGCAATTGATCAAACACCTTAAATCATGCACTTTGTGAAAAAAGGGACCTTAGAAAGGGTATATCTCAACTCACCTTGATTACTCTTCAAGCCTAAACGTAAGCTCCGATTCACGCACTTCACGTCACGGGGCAACTACAACAACCACCAATTTGTCCAATCAATTCTAAAGTTTTCATCTTTTTCTCTCCATATAAAACTTAGGTTCAAATTTTAACTTCTAAGTCTTGGGAAACTTTTCTATGAATGGAATCTATTTCAATGTTAAGTTTAGTATATATATATATATATATGATGTGATAATCGTGGTTGATTCATAGGAAAGCTTACCTTGGTGTTAGCTTGGAGATTTGTTTTCGTCTAAGTAGTGGAGGACAAACGTGTTCTGCCTTTTTGTTTTTGGTTCTTCTCCCTTCCCGTAGTTGGAACATTGCTAATAAAGGTACTTCTTTGACTTTTCTTAAGTCCAGGCGTAAAGGAGAAAAGAATCAACTTTGATTCTTTATGGTTTGCTGCCCTCTTAGCTACTAGGTTATTAACGTAACCTTTTTTTTTTTTTTTTTTTTTTTGCTCTAAGGTACCACTCTAACTTGCCATTTAAACTTTAGCCTTTTTAAGCTAACTTAAATTTTTGGCTTTTTTCATACTTTCTTCTTTTACTTTCAACATAATTAAGTACTTATATTTCATCCATGATATATTTTATAATATACTTTCACCATATACTTCGTACTCGGACCTCGTCATGACATCAACGAGTTTATTTAAATTATTCTCCATATCGACAAAATCCTGAAACTTAAAAATCAGACGCTCAACTAGTCTCCTATAGCGTTCGGGATCACCAATGAACCGACTGTTTGCTTAAGCCAAATGATGATTCTGTTCCACCAGTGTACCAACCGGTTTCGCACCCAACAAACCCGCCTCCGAGATAATGTCCAATACATATTTCCTCTGACATAAGAAAATTCTCTTAGGACCCCTTGCCATTTCAACACCCAAAAAATACTTCATAATATAAGGTCCTTCATATGAAAAAAAAAAACTAGAGAGATACCTCTTGAAGATTTGAATAGCTCTTAGATCATTCCCGGAGATAATCAAATCATCCACATAAACAAGTACACTAAGTTGCACATTTCCCTTTTTCATTGTAAATAGGGAGAAATCAGAGTAAGACTGACGAAACCCATAGCTATTCAAGGCAGCCGATAACTTTTCAAACCAACATAGGAGAGCTTATTTCAATGCGTATAAACACTTCCGGAGACGACACACGTTTCTGGTTCCATGATTTCGATGACCTGGAGGCAATTTCATATATACTTGTTCATGAAGATCTCCATGCAAAAAATATTGTGCACATCCATCTGATATAATTCCTACTGTTTTGCCGCATCCACGACCAAGAAGACTCGAACAGTCACCATATTTGCAACAGGTACAAAGGTCTTCGTGTAATCAATGCCTTCTACTTAGTGATTTCTAAAGATCACAAGTCTTGCCTTGTACCATTCAACTATATTGTTTGAATTATACTTGATCTTATACACCCATCTGCAGCCGATCGAACACCATCTTGTTTGGAGGCAAGCGTTCAATAACCCAATTGTTGTTTGTTTCAAAATTCTGCAACTTCTGTTGTATAGCTATTTTCTATCTCTCATCCTTGACCACCTCTGTGAAGGAAACAGGCTCATGTCCCTCCGCTATAGCTGCAAGAAAGCTCACATATTTCGGTGAGATATTATCATAATTAACATAATGTGCTAGAGGATAAGGCTTGCCGGAGGATCGTTGAGGCTTAGGTGAACAATTGGATGTCCAGATATATGTTGATATCCGGTGACTCAGTTTTCGAACCATATTGGTGACAAAATCCCGCAAAAGTACACTCTCTTTCTTTGTTCACTTTTCTCGACCCAACTCTTCCTCCATTACTTCAGTTTCCAAGTATCCAGAGTTGGCATCAAGGTTTTGATCATCATGATCCTCCCCCTGATTCCCCGGATTCATTTCCACTTCCACTTGAAGGTCATCCTCAACATGCTCTGGTGAATTCACAACACCCCCTTACTCTTATATTTTCTTCTTCGACTATCATTTATGTCAATGGCACAACAACATGACTCAGACGCTCTTTCACAAAATCCTTTGATGCAAACGAGAACTACTCGTTCTCATAAAATATAACATCCCGATACACCAAAAACTTCTTAGTATCTAACTCGTACAATTTCCATGCCTTCTTACCATTTGAATATCCTAAAAACACACAACGATGACTCCTACATATGGGCTTGACCCAATAGCACAAAACAAAATCCTATCTAGCTAATTCCAATTATAGCCCTACAACTACCACAACTCACGAGACAAGTAATTACATCTGTGCCATTAATAAGCGTGCAGGGCTTGTTAACTCCTTGTAAGAATGACCAACTATTTCTTTAATTAATTATTTTGAAAGAAATTCTTTTTTTCTTCCTGTTATATGTGTTTGGTAGAAAACTAGAAATCATATTCAGCTCACTGGAAGTTTGGATAGTGTCTTCTTTGGAGGAAATGGGGGGTGGGGGACCATATATTAACTAGAATGGAGTGGAAACTATGTTTCTCCATCTAGTATAGTAGCTACAAGTAAATAGTCAATTGCATGTTGACAAAATGCAAACCATATTAGTTATTCTTCTATGATTGAGACAACTCATGCAAATTTAGTAATTATACAGAAAATCGCAACCTATATTTCCACTGTTAGAAATTTGTGATGGAAAGAATGAATGAATATGAAAAATAATACAAGCCGTGAGGCGTGATATATTCTAACATTTTAAAAGAATGATTTATGATTGCCTAACTGTTGAGGTAGTAGACGATATACTCTTAAATATGAGATACAACAAGTCTGTTGCACATAGTTTTGAATTGACTGATTTAAAATGAAACAACATACTTTAACTATTTTGAGAATGTTGGCAGTTAATTCTTGTTGAAGGATGCAATGTTTCAAAACATTAGCTCTTTAAAACTTTCAGGACATATATGTCATTTGGGATTTAATGTTAAATATACTACGTACGTAATAATATATAAAGTCCCAAGTCGTAAGCCCTTGCTAGCACCCAAGTCTAAATCATTAATGATATATTTTAATATTATATATACACACACAAGTTTATAAATCTTGTGTACAATGGACGAGTACTTTCTAATAAGAAAATGATGGAATGGTATATAAAGAGTCACTTATCCAATTTTATTTCCAAAATGAGATTTTTGTAGTATCCTTACTATTTTTCACTTCAACATTACAAACTATACAATATTCACTTATACTAATTCCAAATTGAACCTGAAGAAAGAGTCCCTAATAGATTGGGATATCGAACTTTGTTCATAAATTATATTATGTGCTTTCTAAGAATTACCAATTTAATATATACTATACATAACATATTTCTATAGTTTTCTAAGATCACTTTCCCTCACGAAAAGCCCATGGAAACCATAAGGCACTCGACGAGGCAATTTGACAGCAGCAACAATGTCAAGATTAGGAGACTTGGCATCCATGACCAAAAATTTTGACTCTCCTGTGTTTTCATTGTGTACATACGACACAACGTAGCCATCGTCTTCATCGGCCTCTAGATTGTTGGGATCCTTTGCCACAAAAAATGGCTCACCACCAAAACAACCTTCTCCGAATAATCGGCATGCCACTATGCAATCACGGCGATCGGATTCTGCTACAGATACGTCCAATTTTGCTATCCCTGCTACTTTTGGCATAGGGTCTCCAATGGCTGCATATACGTACCTAGTTGGAATAGTGAAAAAGGATATAACAATGAGTATATTTTGTACCCCAAAACTATTTTATTTTATTAGTATAATGTTGGCCTGATATTACCAATGAAGACGGAAAAACTTTAATACTACTTGCAAATAAATTTTACATCTAAGTCTCTCCATGATAAGCAAATGTAATATCAAACGGAACCTAATAAAATGATAATGAATCTACTAACATAGGTTAATATGATAGTGGAAAAATAATTCTAAAATATATATATATATATATATATATTGTGTGTGTGTGTGTGTGTGAGAACATTCCATACGTAGAAAAAGGGAGAAAATAGGTTTTTGTTCCTTCCGGGTTTGTCTTATTGCAGCATTGCTGCATAGGATAACCTTCACGCAATGAATCATCTTTAAATATTAGGTTTCCTCGTTTAGGATAAAGGAACATAGATATCTGGTAGTCCCTTCTTTTTGAAGGATCATGTTATAATAGGAGTATATAATAAGTTTCTAAGTAAATTAATTAGTCTTATTATAACTTAGATATTTATTGAATTGAAAAAAAAATACTATAGTCATGGCCCACAAAGTTTATAAACCATGACTAACAAATTTCCACTTCCTTTTCCCTCTCCCAACTCACTTCATCAATCTATGACACCAAGGTCACAAATTGCTAGAACTTAGGGTGAATTTGTTCTGCTTCATTAGATAAAATCATGCATATTGTTAATAGATTTTCTTTCCACAACTGCACTAATTTTGGCCCACAAAATCATCTTCACAAATTTTTATTGATCTTTTGCTCCAATAACTTTTTTTAATAGAATATGCGAAATTTTTATAACACATTTGGTATTTCTTTTGTAGGAATTTGTAGACTTAGGGTCAGAAGATATTTTGGTGAGGGAAAAGTAGGAATTGCTAATTATAGATGGTTTAGTCATGTGATTAGTAAACCAAACATAAAGGACATACATGTTGATGGAGCCCAAACAATAAATTTCTGATAGTGATAAGTGGTTATCTTTTATCCATTCCATTTCTGAAAGTGCTGAGCTATATCACAAACTATCTACCTAGCTCAATAATTCTAAAATGACATATTTGTTTATTGGACGATTTAAACTAGTTAAAGTTAAACAATTAAGCTCTTGTTTAAGTAACTTTTGGCCGGCCTCTGTTTATGTCTTTCTTTTAATCCAAAAAGTAAATGATAGTTTTTCACCATTGGTACTTCCGTTTAATTATATATGTAACTACCTAACAATAGATCAATCCTTAACTTAGTGATCAACTAAACTTCCGATTAACTAATTGTTACTTCTTACTTGTAATTTGATTTAACTATGTTTTTACCAAACTTATATGATGTTAATTAAGTTGCAGATTTATATACGTACTTGTTCTTCTTCCCAACATAAGCTGGATTGATGACTCCAAAATCAAGATTCCTTGTAGACACAGGATGTCTGCTCACCATCCCTGTCTTCAAATCTATCTTCACTTTCTCAACAGATGCATGTATCATATCCATTCTTTCAAGTGTATGCTCCACAGACAATATATTTGGAGCCACCATAACTATCGTATCACCACCATCTTCATCCCACGCATTAATTGCATGCACAATATTAAACCCTGGCACATCGAACCACTTCATTTCCGACTCGTCCTGGGCGTAACGTGGAATTACGCCAAGGCGGGGAACTTTCCCCGAGTCAGAACTCACCGGTGAACCACCGGTGATGAAATCAATAGGGTTCATTCCTATTTGTATGTCCGCGAATATCGCGTACTTCTTTGTAATTGCAAAGTCATGTAGAAATGATGGACGTGTCATAGAAAATATTGGTACGTCTGGGGACTTTGTACCATTTTGATCTATTTTGAAGTAAGATAAAAATGGAGGCATTGCACCATAACGAAAAGCAAAAGCTTCTCCAGTTTCTGGATCAATTTTTGGATGTGCTGTCATACTCATGAATAGTTTACCATCAAAATCGTGTCGGCCAAGGGTAATAATATCACCATCTGGAGCTAACTTTACTGCATATGGTAAATCAGATTCACCAAGTGCAAAAAGTTTACCACCAAATAAAGCCAAGCTTGTGTTAGCTAGGCCTATACCATTGGTGGGGTTAAATTGGCCGGAAATTGCCCGAGCAGCGGTGATAGCACCGCGCGCAGCTGAGGCAGTGAGACCGTTAAAACCAGAGAATACATTTGGTATGACTTGAAAACCAGCTTCACGTTCAACTATGTATTTGTATGTTTGAACATATCGACTACAAAGTGTAGCTTTGCCTTGAGAAATTTTAATTGAGTGAAGCATTCCATCACCATCAAAAAGATGGTACGGTCCACGTGGAAGATATTGAGGGTTGGGCCCATTTCGGATGTACGCTCCATCTAGGCAAGTAGGAAGGGAGCCTTGCACGACCTCACATTCGGTCGGTGGAAGCTCGTCTACTGGAGCGAAGTTGTTAGAGAGAACATGCTTTGGATCAACAGAAGGACGCAAAGGAGGATCAATGAAAGTGTTGATGAAATCATCAAATGCATTGAAGATAACTGCTGGAAATGATGGTTCTACTTGTTTTGGTTTTATAGGTAATTGTCTTTTTGGAGTTGCTTTTGGAGGAGTGTAGGGTGATGGATTTGGCTTTTCTTGTGGCAGCTGTGCTGGTTTTGTACTAGTAGTGGTAGTTGTTTTTTGTGGCCTTTCTTCAATTCTAACGGAGTATACTTTAAGAGAAGGAGAAGATGTTGCTGTGTTGGGAGAATTAGGAGAGAGCAGAGATTTAGGGTGTTGTGACAATGTAGAAAGGAAAGTAGAGGAGAAAGCATCCATAATGTATCTTCTTGAAGAAAAATAGAGAGAATTGATACTCCTAAAGAGTAAAGGAATAAAATAAGTGCTTGCATGATCTAAGGTCCCATACCCAATTTATGGAGAATGGAGTGAGCAGTAAGGCAAAGGAAAGGAACTATTCATTTAGGGAACACCACACTTTTCTAACGTGGGGTTACTGAAATTAGACTCCTCATATCCACAGTCTACACCACACCTAAGTTTATTCTCATTGGACCAGTTAATGTGTTTATGACACTCATAAATCCTTAAAAAAAACACCAAATATCTAAATATATTTCTTTGCCAAATTGTCCAAAAGGTTTTATTTTTCTTCTCAAAACCCTATATGGAGGAGCTTGGGGATGGAGGGTATTTTTTACTTCAAATAATTTTCTTCAACGAACTCACCAAACTTGTTTGGATAATTTCTGCTTTTATTCACATACAGGTGTTTCGAAAAGGGACTTAAGGTTACATTTAATCAAAGTTATATATTTCCCAAAAAAGTGTCTAAATAAACACCTGGAGAATTATCGTAGACGGTTTTTTATTTGATTGCAGTAATATTGCTCACCTAAGACTAATAATCAGATATACGAAATATTGTTTTATTTTCCGAATGACACGAGAATGAAATTTTGAAACAATCAAAGGTCGATGTCTGCTTAATATATATACATACACATGAAAAGTTTGTCTACAAAGTTCTTACTCACATAAAGACTAAAGAATCGACAAAAAATCATTTATATTAACGAAAGTTCTCAAGAATCAACTAAAAATCATTGACGTTAACGAAAGAAAATATTAGTACTACTTTAATTAGCCAACCAAATGAAATATAAATGTCAATATATGACCTATAACTAAACACGATCATGCATGTTCTTACGTGTAAACCTATGGCTTATAGTAACATACACCAAATATTCGGCATAAGAGAATCATATTAGACTGTTTTTTCTCTTCTTCATCTGTTATAGTATATGTTGTCTCTACCTTCTTATTTTCTTTAATTTCCTTTAGTACTGTTATTGATTGGAAGATGTCATACTCACATTGTAGCTAGTCTGGATACCGGTTCGCCCCAACCTAATAATTTAGTAATTTTTGTTCATGCATTGTATTTATGTTAAGAATATCACTAAAGATGGATAAATATTAAATTTATAACCCAATTATTAATACTTGAAGTCATCATTTTAAAATCCAGAACCATTAAAGTTAAAATTGGCATCTACTTATGTGCCTACATTTTCTTTTTCATTTTTGTATTATCCGAAATATTTTTTGTTTAATTTACATAAGATACACGAAAGCTCAAGCGATACTGGCCTTTATACTATCGATAGATCTTTATTCTTTATTGTAATTTGGGACCAAAGTTTAAATGACACGACCACAAATTGGAATGCATTTCGTGCATTGATATTCAAACAACGTAACACGTGGAATGTTATGTATAGAAGAAACAATTTACAGTATCTCAATCTGGCTTTATTTTCATTCAAATGTGAATTCATATCCACACAGAGGTTAGCTTACCTGCAGAGAGCATTGAATTTGACAGTCTTTTCTCTTTTTCCTTTTTCATGTCTTTTCTTTTCCTTCTTTAATTTCTTCAATATATGTTGATTGGTAAATGTCATACTCTATCCAAATAAAATGCTTTGAGCTTTTCTCTTTACTTGAGCGTTATAACAAGTAACTCCAAGACTGAAAAAACTTTCAAAATTATGTACTTCTACTCTTCCAAATTTTAACTTTCTTCCATTATATTTTTTACGGCATCACGGTCTTACCAATTACTACTATTTTCTAGTAACGAACAAAGAAAGAAAATAAGAAAACCTTAAAGGAGAGAGTATGTTTTCAAAATAAGCAACTCGTGGAATATATTATGGATACATTTTGATACCCTCAAATGCTATAGAAGCTAAGGAAAATATGTACTGGCCCACAAATTTCAGTGGGAGAGTGCACCAAGTTTTTTCCTTCAATTACTCCAAGTACATCGTCACCACAATTATTATCCTGAATGGAAGAGAAACAAAGGGATTACGTACTTAATTAACTGATCAAAGACTTATACAGCTTTCTTATTCTCGTAATCAAGTTGCTCCGTCCTATTTCATTTTAAGCAAGTTCATTTCTTTTTCTTTTTGCTAATATAGGGAAATTTTTTTAAAAGACGAAAGGAAATTTTTAGCAAGTTTCTCCTTACCACTCGTATACTTAAACTATAAATATATCACCAGCGTGAAATGACGGGATGTCTTCATCTTTAATCTAAGGTCTCGATTCGACCTTGCGAAAATAAAAGTTTATGAATAACGGGATTTACTCTTTAATGGGCCTCATGCAACACAAATTCAAATTAATCTTGGCTAATGGATATGCATATTTGATGGTTAGACTAAAAAAAGAAAAAATCTTTGTCCAATTGAATTCTCCTTATGACCCCACCACTGTCATCACCAACAAAAGAAGTTGCAGAGCTTTTGAAAGTGCTTTTAGTAATATTTTTTATTTTCCGCCCAATGTATGGTATACTCGTTCTGGGCTGACTAGTTCAGATTCTTGTGGGAAGTCTTATTTTTGGGATAAAGAGCTCCTCTACAAAGGTAATTTTTATTATCAAGAGTCACAATATGCTAATTAACGTTGGAGAGTACTTACATCATGCCATAACTTTTGGTGTTCAAAATAACTTTTAATATTAGGTCTTAGCCTAGGGGCGGATTCATGATTTGAGGTTTATGGATTCTAGATCATAGCTATTCTTGGTTATTGGGTTCTAAATATATTACTTATACATGTTACATAATTTTTTTAGCACAAATATATATGGAACATGTGCTCAAGTTAATTATTGGGTTCTGCCGAACCTGCACGTCGACTTCTAGATCCGCCCTGTCTTAACCGCATTGCTCTTGTATTTATTTTTCTATCGATGCGGGAAAGAAAAAATATCATGTAGGATTTACTTGGAAGTTGGATCATTTCTACTAGATTTGTGTCCTGAAATGAGCATGCCACCAAATAATATTGGATTAAAGTAGAAATGATCACCTCTTGAAGATGAAGATAATTACTTGTCCGCATCTGCTATTTAAATTTAATCATGTGAATTAAATTAAAGTAAGAATATAAATCATATTAACCATCCAGAAATATGATAAGTGAATGCATGCAAAACATACGTCGTGGACTTATTGATTTGGTATATAAAACTGCATGTGAATAAGCTCTTAAGAGTTGATATGTTGCGTAAAATACAATCATTTTCTATCTAAACATTTAATACATCAGTTTGTACATACAACAGGAAGTTGTCTCTATAATCTCTCGTAATATGAAACTTACCTAGTTACCTTACAATAAACAATGAAATCAAATAGATAATGCAATAGATAATTTACCTATTTCAAAGTCTCAAATCCCGTTATTTGTGTAGGATTACTTACATATAAGTATATTTTGTTGACTTGATGATGTACAAAACTATATATGTACATTAACTGTACACAAAATTTAAGCTCGTCTTAGATTTAGAGAATCATTTTTCTTATATACCTATATTTTTTAATTGTTACACATGGAATATCAGTATACTGTAATGAAATGAATGTTGTAATGATAGTAGAATTTACATAGCCTACTTCAACTAATTTAAATTTTACAGCACAATGAATTGATTGAGCAATTTAATAATGAAATCTAAATTAAGCAATTGGGGTGATCGAATTAAGAGAGGTTGCGTATGAGGTGATTAGTAATTTAGAGCCTGTTTGGCCAAGCAGCTGGGGAGCCAGAAGTGCTTATTTTTCTCAAAAGTGCTTATTTTATAATTTTGGGGTGTTTGGCCAAGCTTCTAGGAAAAAATAAGTGCTTTTGAGTGGCAGCAGAAGCTGTTTTTCTGCTTTGGGGAAAAAGCTGAAAAAAGTAGCTTTTGGGAAAATAAGTGTTTTTGATTATTGGGACAAAAATACCCATTTCAAACTTCCATATTTAATCAAATTAATTATTATATATCTATTTTTGTAATTTGATAATTTTTTTAAATATTGGTCAAATACAAATTAATAACAAAAGCACTTCTTTAAATTTTAGCCAAACACAAACTGCTTATCTCACAAAGCACTTATTTAAAAATATTTTTGATAAAAAATACTTCTCAAAATAAGCAGATTTTGACAGCTTGGTCAGACAGGCTCTTAGTAGATTTTGTTTTCCTATGGGCTAAAATGCGTTTCTTTTGGGGAAAAATTAAGGGAGCGATAAGTGTCCTTTTTTTTTCTAAACCAATGGATATTTCCTTTTTTTTACTTCAAATGTCCTTAATTTACTTCAATCAATTGTTTTCTCATTCCAAAACCATGTCAAATCTCGCTATAGTGGCAGCGTTTGTCTGGAACTTTCATGATCGCTATAGTGAGGTGTTGTTATATATGTATACTGAAGTTTGACGTTTACATCTCATTGGAGTAGCTGTTATAATCGAAAAGTATGCAAAAAATACATGTTAATTTTAAAATCTCAATAGATTTTCATACATTATTAGTAAATTCATAGCTAGTTGTACCGTACCGAGAAACTATACATACTTGATACAATTTTTCTATAATTATTTTTATGGTATGAATATGAAAAAAGAAATATATTGATGGTACAAATGATTATCATAAATATTTTGTATTTTATTTTACATATAATATATATATTACAAAATATAATTAAGTAATATTCAAGTATGGCTGTTATAGAGAGGTAATTTTACAAAGAGCGTTCCGCTATAGTGAACGACATTGCCGTTATAGGTAGAATGTTGTTATAGAGAGGTAAAATATAACATGAAAAATCGGTTCTGGAGAAAATTAGGTCGTTATACTAAAATGTTGTTATAACAAGAGGCTGTTATAATGATGCTTGACTGTATGCAACTCATTTTATCTCCGACACAAATACATAAATGATTATTTTGAACGATTTTCAAGTGTTTGTATTTCCCAGAATACCCAACTTTTATCTCCCATTGAATCCAGGACCACGACCAGATGGCAAATTGACAAATCCAGATACTGACTTTTAGCTGTATGTCTTGGTCACAACTCACAATACCGAATCATATTCGATGTTAATAGTCTTTTTTCTTTCAAATTTTAATTACATCGAGTAATCGACAAACTAAAATTAGTTACTATACATAATTGGAAACTCCCACATGTACCACTAATCTAAGGATGTTTATGGTTCTATCGGTAGTCCAGAATCAATTCCTTGCTATTAGCTGTAGGTAAACGGTCCAAATTAATAGTCATGTACCATAATTGCTAATTTTTGTTCTCTATTCATTTTTGGCCCATTCATACCCCTGTTTAAGCAATTTGTCTCGTATTTTCTTATCATGAAGTGAGCTCTAACGTAAAATGAGTGGACTCCATCTCCATGTGTCCAAATTCTTAACAATAGAAAGGTTAGAATTTACTCTTAAACTTTGACTACATATGATTAGAAATATGTGATATACTATAGAGAGGAAGTATATGTAAAGCAAGGATCTAGAGTCAATTAGTTAAAATAAATGCAATCTTATTATTTGTATATTGTTTTTTGGTGTAAGGATACAAGCAATGAGTTTCAATTGAACCTATTGTAAGTTTGTAACCTATCCAAAATATGATCCCTGAAAGAAGATGCATGAATCCTAAGGTACAACAATTATAATCTCATTCTTAACTCTCACAAGTTACAATCCAGTCGCTATAATTTAGTAATTGCGGGTGTCACATTATTTAATTAAACGAGATCTGATATATCGAAGGTTTATGTTTATCATCCACAAAGAAAAAGAATAATAATTCCCGGCCTTTCACCAAGAGGATCAGAGCACACCAAAATATCGACAGGTGGATATATAGGGTCACATTTGTTTTCCTATTATGGAGGAAAGACGATCACAGAAAATTAAAATCTTACTGGCTATTAATTGCGCAGCTTTCTATTAGCAGTAATTGCAAATGTCTTCTAGTAGCTTGAATATCTCGAGTTCATATCTGAATTTAGAGGTTGGCATTTAACTAATCAAAGAAAAGAAAAATTATGTACACTGATGAATTGATTGTGACACAGGATGATGACTGATTTTTACAATTGTTCTGGAGTCAATTATTATAGGTTGGTTCATTCTTGGACCACTTTATTGGCTGAATAATTCATGAATGTTGCTTGCTCAATTCCCAAATAAATCACACATCATCATTATCTTGATAATTATGGTAGCCTACTTAAGGAAATTTGAGTCGATGGTGTCAGCTCCATTATTATTTTTAGGTAGATTATTTGGAAAATGAACTCCCAATCGAAAAAGAAATTTGCATTGCAATGGATGGTTGGGACAAATTTATCTAATTTCACATGATATCGGTTGGCTTAAACATGTACTCCATACAAGAAGAACATAACTGTCTGCTAGGGAACCTGGAAAAAATTCAACCACATTCCACGTTAGGTGTACTTTATATTAAAGGTGTGCCTTTTATATGTACCTTTGTGTGCCTTTTTTTATGTACCTTTATTGCTAACCATCGTTTCTTCATATATATCATTAATCAGTATCCATCATTTAATCATGGTTAACTAAGAAGCTTACATCGGGTGTGGATAAGTATTCTTTGGAAGATCAATTTGGCAAAGTTCAAAGACCAACATTGTAATGGAACATTTGGGCACAATGAGAATCAGGCCCTACCAAGCCTCTCCTATGTCCAGTGTTTTAGCTTCTGATATGTGCCAAAAAGTTATACTTTCTCTCTTCAAAATAGGTGAAGCAAACAGATGGTATTTTGACTAAAGTTTTTACCTAACAGAAAATGGGACACTTCTCTTCTACAATTTATGAATAGTAATTTGAGTTTCAAAAAATAAGCTATAATATGTTTGATGTAGTTCCAAATTTTTGACATATTGATTTTTGATAGGCAAAGCGTGAGAATCAAATTGAGATTAGAGGAAAATGTAAGCTGTTAGTTTTGAATACACTCCATCAGTTTAGGTGTATGTTTTACAACTTTTTGAACCAAGCTAACCTTTTTGTTGTTCCATTTTTCGCTTAGATGACTGTAAACTGTTTCCATAAAATAGAATTCATCTACCAAACTTATTATATTATTGCGTCATAGTTTATTTAAATAAAAAATGAAGAGGGGAAAAGAATAACAACTATAAATTTTGAAAACAGCATGAGATTTGGGAAGGAAAAGAAATTGATCCATGTTTCTTGTTCACTGCTCAAGATACAGAAATGTGGGCAGGGTATGGACCATGTATCCCCTCTAGTACAAGAGGGCATAAACTGAGCTTTAGAAGAACTTTAGCAGATAAGAAAGAGTGGTTAGAAGAACTTTAGACCACTTTGATAAATCTATCTGGTAAAGCCTACAAGTACTTCCGATTGCAAGTATAAGTAGCATAAACTGCTTAGTCTTGGATTTGCCACAAACTGATCTTGCTCACTGCCAGGGTTCTCTTACAATACCAAGTCTGGTAGAACCATATTGCTGGAGTTCTCGCAGAGCACTGTCTCCTGCATATATGCACTTATGTCAGAGTTGTGACGGCCAAAGTAAACTTGCTATGCATCAAATCATCAGCAGCAACTTTTGGGCCTGCATTTGTCCATTGTCATGGTAACATAACAGCAACATATTTTGCAGAGTCAAGAATCATAGAGCTAATCCCAATCTTGGATAGTGATAACAGACTTGCATTTCTTGCTTAGCCACACCACATTACTTAGACTAAAAAACAAAACATTTATATGTTACCTTCACCACATAACAAATGCAGTACAGTTTAGTGCTGTAACTTGCCATCGTGCATGCAAGATTGTCTTACAACTCCTCAGAGCATCATTATATACATACGCTTGTTGATCCAGAGCATCACTATATACATAGTTACATATGCTTGTTGATCATACGCTTGTTGATCCTTGAATTTCAACTAACTCATCAAGGAAATTGGAGATGTTAACCATACGTTGGCTGCATTATATTCCATGAAAAAATTTTCGTGATATTGCAAACCATCTTCAGATATTCTTGGATACGAAGAGATATTCCATATGTAATTGTTTAACACCTTTTCAGAGCACTATTAGATACATACCCTTGTTGATTCTTGAAAGCAACTAACTTATCAAGGGAACTACGGATATTAGCCAATATGTTGGACCCAGTATAATCCAGCAAATTCCATAACCATACAAATCATCTTCATACCTTCATGGAAACTAAGAGACTATTTCCAAAGACAAGTATTCATTTTCTCGATATTACTACTCCCACAAAGCAACACCGCCTCGTTAAACAAAGATTCATGTGGTTGCAAACCAGCTTCTTTCATATCATAGAGAATCTTCATGGCTTCAATACCGAAACCATGTTGTATACATCCCATCAACATGGCATTCCAGCACGCAACATTGCTCTTATCCTCTCTCCCATTAAAGACCCTCAGTGCATCCGTTAGCAACCCATGTTTTCCATACATGTCAATCAAGCTACACTGCACATAACCATCCATATCAAGTCCTACTTTGACGGCAGTAGCATGAACCTGTTGACCACAACATCCAGCATCGCTCAACTTCCCACAAGCTTTAAGAACACTTGAAAACGTAAAACTATTTTTCTTCGCTCCTTCTCTAACCATCTCCCTAAATATTCTTATGGCCTCTTCAAACTGTTCCTCTTTACACAAATTTCCAATTCTAGCCGTCCAAACAACCGTATTACAATTCGTGACCTGATTAAACACATTATCCGCACTTTCTAAATTCCCAAACTCACCATAAAAGTTGATCAAGAAACTACTCAAAGCCAAGCTTTCACAACTACCCAACTTCAATAACCACCCGTGAATCTGTTTCCCAAGTTCCAAATCCATCATTTCCACACAAGCTTTAAGAACACACACCAAAATCCCATCATCAATAATATCACCACATTTACACAAATTCCTCATCTCACTCTGCATTTCCATAAACAAACGCAACGCCACTTCACACTCGCCATTTTCAACACAACCCGCTATGATCGCAGCCCAAGACGTAGAATTTCTCACACGCATTTTATCAAACAGTTGGCGTGCGTTTTCTAAACAACCACAACTCACAAGCATTAACAACACACGATTAACTAACGACAATCTTGGAACAACATCACTTTTACATATATGATTATAAAGTTCTATAGCTTTTAAATTATCACGAGTTTCGGTACATTCTTTTATAAGTGAACTTTATATGTCTACCGGTATGTTAAGGCCTAAACTGTCCATTAACTTTAAAATATCAGAAGTTGTGCAAGTTGGGTTTGTGGGTTTACTTGGTTCTTGAGGTTTAATGGGTTGGTTTTGTATTTTCTTGTGGGGTTTATGAAGAGGTAATTGAAGGGGTGGGTGGGTGATGGAATGGGTAGTAATGGGTATCCATTTCTTGGGGTTTCCTGAAATGGTGTTGATGTGAAATAATGGTGGTTTTGGGTATGATGATGTGATCTCCATTTGGGTTTACCAAGCTTTTTCAATGGATTTCTTAGTCGCAGTATCAGGCAAATGTTTCATGTTTTGGTCACTGGGCGCCTAAGTTCACTCGTAATCAACTCTATTTATAGGGATCTCAAGCGGTGCGGGCGGGATTTTGGCCCACTTACTTTTTCCTTTCGATAATATCCGAGCTAGCATGCACGCACCAAGATTAGATGCAGCTCTTTTTCGGCTTATGTGTGGATGCAGAATGTTTTGTATACCAAGCTGTTATTTTCTAACTTATTCTGCTGGGTACTTTCCAGCTTTAATCAGCATAGGTATTGAGTAACTCTGTCCACCGAAGCTTAGACGTATGAAAAAATATCACCTACCACTTTTTGATTCCGTTGAGATTTGAACCTGAGACTTCATGGTTCTTAATTTTTGTTTTTCATTTTTTTCTTTTTGTATTTTGCTAAACCACACAACTTCAACATTTCATTTGTTAAAATGGATATTACAATTTACTATTTCTTTCTTTTCTTTTTTTTTTCTTTTTTTGGGGTTTTTCATTTTGCCTTGTATATATTTTATTTTTTTAATTTTGCCTGAACTCTAGTTTTAATGTAACTAAACCTTCGGTATGGTGACTCTTCTAATAAAAACTAGTGGTCGGGAGTCCGGGGCCAGCCGGGCCCAAGCTTCATATTATCATCAATATTATGATAAAATTGCGAGTCATCTTCCTGAGTAAAATTATCTAAATGAGTAGAAGCACTAGAACTACCAATCGGTCTTTTACCCAGAGCACGACAACGTCTATCACTCCCTTCCCCTCGATTAGCACCATCCCCCCTCGATTACTGCGTGATCTACGGTCGCTACTCGTACGCCCAGTAAGTGCTCTCCACACTCCAGACATTATAAGTTAAGCAAAATACTAATATATGGCTATATGCTACAAATAATATTGCAAAAAAAAAATTAAAAAAAATAATAAAAGTAAGAACGAGTTTACTTAATGTCGCGTTAGAGGTGAAAGTTGAAACTTGATGTCGGTAATTGACTAGTTTCCACCCCCACTCAAAATAATTTTTATAATGCAATTTAAACCCTTTTTCAATAACAATTTAGAACAATTTAGCAAATAGCCTTTGTTGAATATAAGAGAGATTGAGAGAGAATTAAAGAGAATATCAGAAATTGTGAATAAATTATTGAAATAATGTGGTATTTATAAATAAAAATAGGTTGGGGGAGGGTATAGGGGCACTGTGGGTGAGGGTGGGGGATGCTCACATGGCCGCTTTTTTCGTTGGCCAACGACTGTTAGTAAAATAGCCGTTGACAACGGCTATATGCCAAGTAGATTTTTTAAAAAAAAATTGCAGGTCTGGTCCGGTTTCAGTTCTGGCTGGTTTGTTTAGGGGGTGACGGGTCGGAGTCGGGCCAATAGCCTATTTTGTGACAACGGTCTGGCTTGCGCCAGTACGGTCCGGCCTGGACCGACGCTGGTCCGGTCCGGTCCAAACCGGACTGTTAGACAGCCTTAGTTTCAACTAAACATTACATCTTCCATTGTGTTTGGCATGACACATCATATATCAAATTATCTAAAGACTTTTCATCGTAACCTCGAAATTATTAAACGGTGAATTAGTATTTGGACAATAATTTTTTCTAAACCATTGTACATAAAATACCAACTACATACATGACTTTTTACTTTCTCATATTCTCTATTGCCAATATCATCCCTCTTGTCGTTAATCACATGAAAATAATACAATGATCTTGATTTTACCATATTTACGTCTTGCAATTCTAACATAACTATGATTTTCAATTTTGCAACGTGCCATTTATTTTTAGGAAAAACAACAGAAAGAAAAAAGGCACAATTTTTTTTTAAAAAAAGACCGACCCTTTATACATGTTACCTAGCAATAATTAGGGTTTTATCCCAACTTTTTCTATCCACTCCCTTAGAGGGCTCCTAGCCTCCCCCTTCTTCCTCTCTTTTCCATTCGACCGCCTCCTCCTTCTTTCTCCATTACCGTCTCCTTTTTCGTCTCCCTCCCTCAATGCGTTGGCTCTCACTTTCCTACCCCGCCGCTGCTAGCATTCTCCGGTGTAGCTCCGGCCTCGTCGGCGTCTCCCTTCGACGGCCACAAAGTCTACGAGATCTGTGATGTAGACATTTTTATACTTGCCGCCTCCGCTTCTCTTTACTCCGCCAATGCTTCCTCTTCTTCTTTATTTTTTATTTTTGAAATATGATGTTATTCTATATGTATACACATCATATTATATTAAAAATGTAACCACATCATATTTTACTTAGATAACAATGTATATACAATAAATTACAAATATATGACAAAGCATATAAATGAAAACCGAATGTGTATTCACTAAAAAATTGAGTGTGTATACACTAAGGCGGGCCTATGTACGTATTTTGGGTGCACCGGTACCCGTCGACGTCGGCAAAAATTCTATATATGTAGGTATAAATACCTTAAAAATTAGATATTTATATTGCTTGGCACCCTGAGTAATTGATATATCTATGTTAAATTCAATGTGCCCCATAGATGCTTGAGTCTGCCTTTGTGTATATACTGAATATAACTGAGAAAATTAACTGTACATTTTGTATAATAAAAAATCTGATTGTATGCACCGTAAAACTAAGTGTATATGCTATGTATAAGTGAGGAGACAACTTATATACAATGTGACGTCATTTCTACACGATGTATATTAGTTTGCTCTATACTGACTATAAAAAGCAAGGCCCGGCTCCAGCCGGCTGACCCTTTATGTAATAATTCCCTATTTTTATGATGGATTGCCCTTTAATGTATTAAGCTTTTTACATAATCGTGACACAACTTATTTCTCAAAGGACTAAGTTGAAATATAAGAAAAATGAGAATATATACCTCATAAAAGCAATTTTCCATAATCCTTCTTTAAAGTTTTACTTTTTGAGAGTTAATTTGAAATAAAATATTTTCAACTAAAATTAAAATTTTCAGAAACATCCATAAATCACAATTTTCTTCCTATTACTCCCTCTGTCCAAGTTTATGGGAATGTTCTTAAATTTTGAAGGGCAAACTTCTTAATATTGATGGAGAATTCAAATTTAGAATCTTTTAATTTTTGAAATATAATTTATCTATTTATAAACTAGTACTATAAGTCACAATTATTAAAAATTTAAAATATTTAAAAGATACATGAAAAAAAAATTATAGTCAAAAGGTGACTCCGAAAGCGAAAGCGGTCACATAAAATAGGACTAATTAAACCCAATGACTGAAGTAAGATTTTAACTAAGGGGTATCAAAATATAAATAAGTAAAGATATAAAAAAACTTAATGAGATGACATATATACATAAAAAATAATTTTGCCCATCTATATAGTGTAACTTTTTGGCGAAGGAGTATTGATACCCCTTGACATTATTTAAGTCTGCCCCTGATTAGACTTCCTTAGTTTGCTTAATGGTTTTTATAAGGAAGAATTTAAATATTTAAAATATATTCTCTTCAATATTGAGATACGCGAATTAGAGATAAACAATAGATTTGTTAATTACACTCATCATGCTTTAGGCATATACTTGAGTGACTGAGCTAAAGCATATGCTTTAGGCCCCCAAAAATGAAGGCCCCATTTTTTAATTTTTTTTTGTATTATTATTATTATTATTATTATTATTATTATTATTATTATTATTATTATTATTAAGATACTGGTTTTGCTTCTAATTTAACATTCGATAGAGGTTTTTCAGTTAAAATGAGGTTACTTAATAATAGTCAATTTAATATAAGGCATATAATAATAATAAAATATTAATTTGATGAGGGACAACACTAACATACTCCGTAAGTATAATTTAACTAGAGTGGTTAAAGTCCTATTACTCACAAGTCACAAGTCAGCCCGGGTATTGAGCGCGCGAGCGGAGCCGAATCGAGCTTTATATCATATCGAGTCGAGCTTTGCTAGAGTTTGACTGAGCCCGAGTTGAGCTAGAGCCGACTTTTTTTTTATCTCCCCATACTTAATAATATAAAAATAATATTTTAATTTTTCTTTTGAACATACACATAAATAAGGATAGATGTACTAGTTTACCAATTATTAATTATTGCATTAAAATATTAAATATCACGTAGACTCTAATTTATTTGGTAATTGAGCCTAATAAATAAAAGTTTTATTTTTTTAAAAAAAGCTACACGATAAATCAAACTAATCAAGTCGAGTCGAACCGAGCTAAACCTTAGCTAAAATCGAGCCGAGCCAAGCTAAACCTTAACTAAAATCGAGCAGAACCGAGTCGAGCTGAGCCGAGCTCGAGCCGGCTCAGCTCTATGCCAGGCCTCAAGCAAACTACACTTGACAAAAAAAAAAAAAAACTTGAGATACTCGAACATTATCAAATTTAAACATTTTAAAATATTAAAATAGAGATTAATAATTATTGTTTTTTTCCATTACCACTTGTCAATGTTTGATTAAGTGAGTACACAGTATACCAGTGTACCTTTTCGCTTACTTTTCCCATGCTAATGAAAATTGACAATAATAATTCATATTTGTTCCTGTAAAAGCAAGCTCTTACCATTTTCACTCAAAGAGCAGATCAAAAGCCGCTAGACTCTGTAAGTATTTTTTCTTCTAAATCTTTAAAATTTTCAGATTGAATGTGGGGTTTTACTATTTTTTTAAAAATATTTGGTGCTTGTTTTTTTTAGATAATCTTTGTGGGTTTTAGCTGTTTCTTGAAAGTGGTGTTTAAGAAAAGTTAAAAATACTTGTTGCATGTTGAGTTTATTCTGTTTTTTTAGTTTAGGGTTTAGGGTTTTAGAGGTGAAAAATTGATTGTAATATGAATATTAGTGTTTTGAAATCACTAAATTTAGTAAAGGGCTTAATGGGTTTGCTAGAGGTGATTTTTTTTTTTTTTTGTAAGGTAGCTTATACAGTAGAAAAAATGTTGAAAGCATTTTAAGAAGAGTTTTTTAAGGAAGCTTAGCTCCCAGGGCTTTGGCAGAGTTCAACTTGTGATGTGTGAGTTAGGTGCACGTCATGGGTTCAATCCTACTACAGTCAAAAGCCTCGTATTTAAGAGAAGGGTAGAGGGACGGGCCCATTATCACCGAATTTCGAACCGTGTACCACAAGACCTCGGAGATTTCTTAGTGTTCTTTTATTTTTTATTTTAGAAGTTAGCTTTTATACATTTCAAAAAATGTTGAAATCAATTTATGGGTTTTCTAGAGGTGAAAAGAAAAGAGTTTTTCTAAGGAAGCTTAGCTCTCGGGGATTTGGTCTAGTGGTAAGAGTTCAACTTGTGATATGTGGGTTAGGTGCACGGCGGGTTGAAACCCTGCCACAGACAAAAGCCTCGTATTTAGGTGGAGAAGGGTAGAGGGGCGGACTCATTATCCATCGAGTTTCGAACCTTGCACCGTAGGACCTGGGGGATTTATCGGTTATCAAAATAAATATAAATTTTTTAAGGCATCTTTTCTAGAGGTGTAAGGAAAAGAAAAGACGGAGATTTTATAAGGTAGCTTATACATTTCAGAAAATGTTGAAAGCACTTTAAGGGTTTTCAAGGAAAAGAACAGAAAAGTTTGTAATAAGGGCAGCTTATACTTTTCATTTGATCTTTTGTTTTCTGAAAGGATGTTGAATGTCTTGGGTATTCGAGGTTTTCAGTTATTTTGTGACTTAATGGACAAATGTTAATAAGTAAATATGAGTTGAGCTTGTTTTCCTGTTATTCTCTGTTGACTCTCATCACAACTCATAGGGATTTCGAATTTCTGGTAATTTTTCTAGAAGGCATGCACGGAGTTGCATATACTCCCACTTTCAAAAACTGCATAAAAATACTATAAATTACAACCTTTTACAGTCTCTATATTGTTTAGCTTGTATCTTCTTCAGAAATAGATCAACTGAAGTGGAAATGGGTTGTCAAGAATACAGTTAACATTTATGAGAAAATTCACCAAGCAATCCCAATTTTCAGCTGATGAACATTTGTTTTTTTGTTTTGTTTTGTTGTTTGGTTGTTTTATTGGTTTCTAACTAAAACTCTATGGAAGACCAAATCTTAGCCCTTCCTACTTTTCCTTATTTAGAAACACTCATTTGGCTTTCCTGGAAGAAGCTTGGAAAATAGTGGAGATTCTCTATGTTATTGCAGTTTCAGCTGGGCTGTGTTAAGACTTTTAACTGTCAAAATTGTCTATGAGGTAAGGTCTGTTGTTGTCTAAATGATTGGAATTTGTTGTTATCGTGGTCTAATGGGTATAAAAAGAAGTTTTTCTATTGGAAATTGATAACAGCTTGCTTTGTATTTTGGATTTTGTCCGTGGTATACGACATCGTCTAGAATATAGTTTGAGCTTATGTTTTTTTAAAGAGCGGTTGAAGTTGAACTCAGCTTAATTATAATTTGGCTTGTTGATAGATTTTGTTTTTTCAATTCGGGTTGGGGTTTTTGCGATAAAAGTTGGAGCGTTTGTGTATCTTGAGCTATATATAACAAGACTGTGCTTTTTCATGAATTATAGAGTATGTCAATTGGGATTATCTTGAATAAACCCATGAGGGAGATTATTTACTATGATTAGGAATTTATATTTTGCTACGTGCTCTGTTTGAAGTCTTGAGCTTTAAACAATTGAATGGATTATTTACTATATTTTGTGTTGATGATTGGAACTGTTATTACAGTGGGCCAATGGGTATAAAAATGTCTCTCTGTTTAAATTGGTAAAACCTTGCTTGTATTTCACCTTTGTCCACTTTTATAGGAAAACCCATTTAACACCTTTATACAATTGAATGTGAAAGTGTTAAATGGGGTTTTCTTTGTTGCCTCGAAGTTGGTTTATTATCATTGGAGAAAGTAGAATGCATCTGGAGGAAAGCATAATCTCCCTTCATTGGAACAGATATATAAGAGCATCTGAATAGTTTCTCATTTTACTAGGGAAGCTCCTTATTGATTGTTTCGAAGGAGACAAAAGGGCCTGTTAGCAAGGCGTCCCCTGATGAACAATAGCAAAATTGTTGTATCTCTGAAAGAAAGTAAAAGTTTTGGCAGCTTGAAGTGTACTTAGGCTAATTGTCTGAAGAATCTATTGTCTTACCTGCTTATCTTTATCCTGCTCTAATCCTTTAGGCAGAGGAAAGAACTAGAGGTAAGTCTCATTGTTGGGTTGGGGCGGGGGGGGGGGGGGATAGTGTGATAGGTGCTGTAACTAATGAGATTGAAATCATTTCACATGATTCCTTCAGGCAACCACATCTTTGTAATGATGTTGGGGAGCTGTGTTTTAGCTGCACATTTGTCAGGATGCATGGTGAAATGTTCTCTGATACATATCGTGACTTGCTCGTTTACAGTTCTGTCTCTTAGTTGTTTGTTCATCTAATACCACTAGTCTTAACAAGTTAAAAGGTTTCTTTAAGGCTTGGAAAGCTTGTTCAATGTCCAGATTTGCATGGATTTCGTTTCTATTGTTGCATCAGATTTAGGAAGTTAGGAATGAGACCGACAGCTTGGATGATTAAAAGAATTTTACTTTTTTGTCAAGTTATACAAATAGGTGCAACATTATAATAATTGAAGGTACTAAAAGGGAATGTCATAGACCTAAAATCACATGGAGTTCAGCTGTGTCAGATTACATCCAGTCTCGTGGATTGTTGTGTACTTAGTTAAGAGCGGAGCGATGGAAGCAAAGGATCCATTTGATTTAACCAACATATAGAGATTAGGGTTTAGTTGTTACAATTACATTAAGGTTTTGATGTTTTCTTTAGTTTGGTTAGATATTTGCATGTCATTGTAGGGATACGTATAAGATTAGGAGAACCTCAAGTTTTAGAGAACCATTAATTTGCATAGGGATATTATTTAGGATATATAATGATGTGGTTCAAAGGGTGAAGAATTTGGAATGGCTATAGAGGACCTATCATGTAGCGGACCCAATTTGGAATGAATGTTCTATTACTCCATACAGCAGCGGAAGATGCTTGCTCGTTTTTATTATTTGACAGTATTTAGATATGTCTGCTTCAATCAGTTATGCTTTGTGTTTGCAGGAAAATTATGTATAGAGGTCACTCCAGCAGCAAAGATTGCTTTCATCTCAGAGGAGCTGTGTATTGGATGCGGTATTTGTGTTAAGGTTTGTATACATCACAAGTATGGGGAAACATTTTGCTGCAGATTGGTCAATTGTGCCGAGCTGACTGATATTTTATTTGTCAATGCAGAAATGCCCATTTGAAGCAATTCAGATCATCAATCTGCCAAAAGATTTAGACAAGGACACAATCCATCGTTACGGTCCTAACACTTTTAAATTGCATAGGTGTGTTGAAGCTGCTTCTCTTCTAGAGAAGTCTCTTCCTGATCAGATGTCTGTTTAAAAAGTTAACTCTTCAAAAAAATTTGTTGCAGATTACCCGTCCCCAGGCCAGGGCAGTTTCTTGGTCTGGTTGGAACAAATGGTATTGGAAAGTCAACTGCCCTTAAAGTTTTGGCTGGAAAATTGAAACCAAACTTGGGACGCTTCAGTGTACTACTCTTTTCCATCTTCATCACTAGCAAATGCAATGCCATAAAACTCGCTAATCGTTTCTTTAATTCTTTGGCAGAACCCTCCTGATTGGCAGGAGATCTTGACTCACTTTCGAGGATCTGAATTGCAGAACTACTTCACTCGTATTCTGGAAGATAACTTAAAGGTGACTTCTGATTCAGTGTTTCAAGTTTTTTGTTTAGTTGGTTTCTTTGCGAGTTGGTATTTTCGTCATTGGACATATACAATCCTTCTTGCTTCTTTTATCGAGGCTACCAGGCTAATATAAAAATATCCCGAATTTGATTTTCTGACCGGGGGGCGTTGTACTCCTCAATGCTTAGGTGTTCTTGCTCTGTACCATTGAGATTGGTCAAATCTTTACTAGTTTGCCAACTTAACTAATGGATGCTGACTAGATCTGTTACAAATTAGTGCTCTTTCAATGGTAGTGGGGCATTGTTCGTAACTTGTGTAGAAATTCCATGCACTCTTTTTTCCTACTATGGAGCAGTAAGACCTGCTACATCTGAATAATTATTTATTATGTCATATCCGTTTTGAATGATAACGGTTATGTATATATAGAAAAGAATTGTTGAACAACTTGATTCAAAAAATTATCACCCATTCTATGTGAAGATGTCTTTGTTCTTTAGCTCGTTATTTGTTGTGTCTAATCTCATTAGCTCCTTTGTAAATTGAATATGCTTTTTGAAAGGATGGATCATGTCTAATCTCATAGTCTATGACTGTACTACTAATTGAATATGCTTTTTGAAAGGATGGATCATGTTTGTGCCTGCCAATACAAGTTTGAATCTAATCTATATCTTTTGGTGCACTTTGATTTTGTTGCAGGTGCTTCATTCAAATGACAACTTCTGATTTTATGGACGAAGTGGGATGTAGTAGTGGTAAAGAGAAGTTCTCAAATGGTTCGGCACGGATGGATTTTGACATTGATGGTCTTTTCAATGATGATGATTGGGATGACGATGAGGATGAGGATGATTATCTTGATGTGGCTTCTATTAAGGAGTTGGGTGAAGGCGTATTGAGGAATTTCTGTAAAAAGGCATCAACGGGCTTTTTTGAGAAGTATAGTTTAATCAGTCACCAGATCAATTCATACAATGACTTCATCAACTATGGAATTCAAAGGGTGTTTGACTCGATTGGGGAGATCCATGTTGAGCCGGGGTATGATCCGTCAAAGAGAGGTGATGGTGATTGGAAGCATGCTTCAATAAAGTTTGGAAAAGTGAGCCTTGAGCGGCCAAAGTTTTGGGCAGGGGAAAGGTTTTCCGCTGATGGTGGGAAAGAATACCTGGACTTGTGGCCACGGCATGCTCGCCTTCAGAACATGACCTATTCTGCCAGGATTATGGTTGAGACTCATGTTCAGGTTAGGAAACGATTGTTTTTTCCTGTAGCCTATAGCTTTGCGTTATCAATTTTTCCCTGTTTGTTTTCATTCATGTGTTTGGGTAATTGAGAGACCCCGAGGGCCAATGTGCTAGGTTCAAAACTCGGTGGATAATGTGCTCGCCCCTCTACCCTTCTCCAATAAAATACCAGACTTTTTTCTGGGCCAGCATTCAAACCCATGACTCATTCATTTTCTTAGTATGCTCGATTTTGAACTGGCCAACTATATTCTAAAATGGTTGCATTGTGTTCTTCTGTAGAATAAGTTGCCAGTTTTGTTGGTCTTTCTCGAACAATTATTTATTAAATGCATTGCCCATCTGACGAGAACTTAAAAAAAATTATCACAATGGAAATCTGGGCTCTGAGATGCCTTCATTCCTAATCTCTAATACTTTCATATCATTTTTTTAACTTCACAAGATTCAACTTTCTCTGGAGTACTACTGATTTTTGAAAATAATAAAAAATATCTCTTCTCATGCATGTCATGCAATGATAGCTTCTTCCAGTTAGCATTGAGAACATATCCTTCATGTCATTTATATTCCCTCTGCTAGTTTTCTTATTCTTTTAATTACACTGGCTGCCTTCGTAAATGATTTCAGGTTTATACCAAAAAGATGGTTAGAAGCGACAAGTTCAAAACTGGGGTGGACCATTCTCTTAACAAGGAGTGTGAGATGGAAGACAAAAGGAATGTCTTGATTGGAAGAATCCCTGTGATGGTGAACTCAGAGTTGTGCTGGATGAATGGTGTTGACAAGCCTGACTGTGAATTTGATCATGGGGGGTACTTCATAGTCAAAGGGGCCGAAAAGGTAAGATCTTTCTGCTAGCACCTCATTCTGGATGCCTCCTGATCTTCTATCAGGAGAGCATAGAAAACAAGGCTTTACGGTTGGTGGTAGTTAGTATATTATTCAACCCCTAATGAGTCTAAAGGGAAATAAAAGATACATTTCAAATGTCACGTTTTACTATACTTCAGCCTAGTATGACTCAAAACAGTGCAATTTCACATGTTAACGAAACTACTTGCTCAAATTATAGAACTGGTGTAATGCAGAGTAGTATTATTACCTTTAAGAGTCTTTAGCTACTCTCATAGTAAGCTTCAGGCTGAGTAATGCAAGCTTCAGGCTGATTATAGTGTACACTGTCCCCAATTAATGACAGTTTTATTTGGGAAGTCAAACAGTATTTTTCTTGACCAGAAATTTCAGACAGTTTCAAAATACTTTAGCTAGAATAAATTGTGATTTTTATAGTTATCATGTTGTTTCTAAATATGTAATATTTATTTTCAGACAAAGAAAAAAGAATGAATGCTCAATTCAAGTCGAAATAAATGTGTTTGACTCTTGTACTCTGAGTCCACTATTCTTTTCGGGGATTCAATGAATATATGTAACTTTTGGCATGCCTTCTACACTTGTGCTATTGCTATAGTGATTCAGAATACTGTTTAACTTTCTTGGCCTTTTAGAATTAAATTTCCTCTTGCAGTTTTCTAAAGATTGAAACTTCTTGTAATTTCCATTTCAGACCTTCATTGCTCAGGAGCAGATCTGTTTAAAAAGACTCTGGGTGTCAAACAATCAAAATTGGATGGTTGCATATCGTCCCGTTGCAAAAAGGAATAGGGTCTACATTAAACTGGTAGAGACCTTGAAGCTTGAGCACATTAAGGGAGGAGAAAAAGCCCTGACCGTGTACTTCTCGGTGGCGGAAATGCCAATATGGGTTCTGTTTTTTGCTCTAGGTGTATCCTCGGACAGGGAGGTGGTAGATTTGATTGGTGTGGATGTTGAAGATACTAGAATCGTAAATATACTAGTAGCTTCAATCCACGATGCTGATAATAAGTGTGAGGATTTCAGAAGGGGGAAAAAGGCTCTTGCTTATGTTGATAGACTTATAAAGGGTTGTAGATTTCCACCTCAAGAATCTGTCGAGGAGTGCATAAAAGAATACCTGTTCCCTAATCTTAGTGGTCTCAAGCAGAAGGCTCGCTTCCTCGGCTATATGGTAAAATGCCTCTTGCTCTCTTTCATTGGTCAAAGAAAGGTTGACAACAGAGATGATTTTAGAAACAAGAGATTGGAGCTGGCTGGTGAGCTCCTTGAACGAGAGCTCAGGGCACACATTAAACATGCTGAGAGGCGTATGGTCAAAGCAATACAAAGAGATCTATATGGAGATCGACAAATCCAACCGATTGAGCACTACTTGGATGCATCAATAATTACCAATGGTCTCTCCAGGGCTTTTTCCACTGGTCACTGGTGTCACCCTTACAAGAGAATGGAGAGGGTTTCTGGTGTAGTTGCAACTCTTAGACGAACAAATCCGTTGCAAATGACTGCTGATATGAGGAAGACACGCCAGCAGGTTACATACACCGGGAAAGTTGGCGATGCTAGATACCCGTAAGTGCCTGTAAATTTATATCAACCATTTCTTTTCATGCTTTTGATTAGCAAAAATAGTGACTTTATTTGTCTTGCTTCCTGATCCTTTGCTCATTCTGTCATAATTTGTGGTTCTATTTTAGACTTTGTTTTTAGCTTAATATGCACCACGATAGTGTTAGATATATGTATGAAGGATAGAGGGAGGGAGCCCATTATCCACTAAGTTTGGATCTGTGCGCCAGCTAGCCCCCGGGGATTTCTTGTTTATCATAAAAGAAAAGAAAAGATAGTGTTAGATATATGAGTGCAGTCTAATTCAGGTCTGCCTCATTCCTCCAAAAGTCTAGCCAATTATCTATGATAGAGAAGGGGCAGCCCAGTGCACTAAGCAAATCCAAAAGGCGAGTTTTGAACTTGTGTTTCCTATTAAAGAAGAAAGAGCTTTTGGACTTGCATTCAATTCCTCTTCAAACTTCATAATAGCTGAAAAATATAGATAGTGTTGTCTTTAATGTTTTTTTTTTTTTTTTGAAATTGATAAAAAATGGTTATAAGTGTCAATAGGCAAGCATAAAGATAGTGCTTGTGAGTTACAGATCCCTCTATACAAACTTCCAAATGTATTCTTCTTTTAGTATCCTGTTTGTTAATACCCATATTGCCGTTGTTTCAATCATTTGTACGAAGCACCCATTGAATGCTAAACATGGATATTATTGTGGCCATTAATTTTGAACCAAAGCTATAACGTAGTAGGAGGTGATCCACATCTTCATGGTGCCATTGGCAGTTTACACTCACACCAAGTCTCACAAGCGCCCTTTCTTTCTTAGGTCTTCCCCTGTTAAGATTGCTCCGTCATTGGATTACCATGCAGGGAAAGACTAACATTCTTAGGAGCTTTTGTTTTTCTGAAGTGAATTTTTATAGGGCTTTGAGTCAACTTCATCATTTATGTGATTGTCATATGACCTGACAGAAACATTTTAAAGATGGTCTTTTCATAATATCTTATTAACCTCTCCCCAAAACGTGTAACACTGGAGAGCTTTTGTTTTTCTGAAGTGAATTTTTATAGGGCTTTGAGTCAACTTCATCATTTATGTGATTGTCATATGACCTGACAGAAACATTTTTTTTTTGATGAAGTAAGAAGTTTCATTAAATGGCATCAAGAAGATGCAAATTGTACAAAAAGTTGGCTTACAAAAAGCCAAAGATTTAGCCCCATTACAGTGAAAGGATTAAGTTAAGACCAGGGAGCTAAAAAAGTTCAAAAAGTCATCAAGGGAATCTACAGGACACAAATTATGCCAACTAAATAAATACAATAGGCATTTGGCCTTGAGGGAATGAGTGGGAGTTGATAAACCATCAAAACATCTTCTGTTCCTTTCTGTCCAGAGACACCAAAAAATGCAAGCAGGGATCATTCTCCAGATTTTCCTGATGGCTTTACCAACTTTCCATAAGCTCCAACATTGAAAGGCTTCCTTTGTACTTTGCGGCATGACCCAGCTTAAACCAAAAATAGATAGGAACATAGACCACAATTCAACAACTACTGTACAATGAAGAAACATGTGATTGTTTGATTCTGAGCAGCATTGACACATGTGACATCTATTTACAATGTGGAAATTCCTCTTGGTAAGATTGTCTTGTGTAAGGCAGGCTTCATAGAGGGCAGTCCAGCAGAAACATATGATCTTTGTTGGGAGCTTAGTCCTCCAAATTAGCTTCCATGGCTAACAATTAATCACTTCATTTTGAGCACATAGGTACTTGTAACCGGCCTTAGCTGAATATCTCCCACCATTTGTATTGCCCCATTTAAGGCAGTCAACAGAATGGTCATTCACTGTGAAAATATTCAGTCTAGAAAGAAGGCCAACCAAACTCTCAAACTCCCAATCTTGAATATTTCTCCTGAAGGTAAGATTCCAGGAGTTGTTCTCCCAATTTTGAGAAATGGTTGAGTCCGGATCACTAGAAATATGGAAAAGATGTGGGAAATCAACCATTAATGAATTGTCGCCCAACCATTTGTCCTTCCAAAATTTTACAGGCACACCACTGCCCACTTCTAAGTGAGTATTCAGAGAATTCATTCCATAGTTTGCAAATGTTTTTCCAGAGACCTACGCCATGAGGAGCAATAGAGACCTTGGTGCACCAATGATTATGTACACCATGTTTTGCATTGACTACCTCCTTCCATAGAGCTTGTCCCTCTTGTACATATCTCCATAACCACTTCATCAAGAGACATTTAATGTGCATAGCTAAATCCTTGATGCCTAAGCCTCCCTGATTCTTAGGAAGAGTGACTGTAGACCATTTCACCAAATGAAATTTGTGACTCTTACTGTTACCTTCCCATAAAAATGTTCTTCTAATCTTATCAATTTGATTTAGAACTTTAATTGGCATGGGGTAGAGTGACATATAATATGTTTTTTTTTTTTTTTTTTTTTGATCGTTAAAAGAAATTTTATTGAAATCCAGCAACAAAAGTGTGCTGTAAAAATTATATATAGGGGGTAGCATCACTACATGTCATGTAGTGAGCTCAAAAAGTCTATCATGGCCTCGGTATCATTTGCATTTGCCATGTTACACCAAAAAATTAAGAGAGAAATACATCTGCCTTTAACAGTAATTACAGATTCAGATTTGCTTTCAAAAATTCTTGCATTCCTTTCCTTCCATATGCTCCACCAAACTGCTGCAGGGAGAGTGTTCCAAATCTTCATCTTAACCTTCCCAAAGAGTGACATATAATATGTTAAAGATGGTCTTTTCATAATATCTTATTAACCTCTCCCCAAAACGTGTAACACTGGAGAACTTGTGGAGGAAACTTTCCACTTTATCCATTTTCAAATCCTAAGTGCATGTATGCGTATTCTTTTTGACATGTCACTTGCTAATTGTCCTTAATCCGAAAGGAGAATGCATAGGGAGATTTATCTTTCAAAGCCTTGCCAACTTCAAATGGTTCAAATATCAGCATGTATGGATTGTGATTCAGTATTTTGTTTAACTTAAGTATGATAATGCGTGTGAAATTAACTTATGCAGACATCCTTCACACTGGGGAAAGGTATGTTTTCTCTCTACCCCAGATGGAGAAAATTGTGGCCTGGTGAAAAATTTGGCTAGTATGGGTCTTGTCAGCACGACGATCTTGAATCCACTTCTTGAGACATTGTTCCGGTGTGGGATGCAAAAGTTAGTAGATGATAGTGTTACCTCATTGCACGGAAAGCAAAAGGTATTTTTAGATGGGGATTGGGTTGGAGTATGTGAAGATTCTGCACTCTTTGTTTCAAAGCTAAGACGTAAGCGCCGCAAGAATGAAGTGCCACACCAGGTTGGCTCATGATCATTTTCATTTAATTATGTACAGAAGAATCATAGAACCTTACTGATGAATATTTGTTTATATCACAAGTATGTTCATTGATACACCAAAAGCATACTTGTGGGGGGTAAGGTCTGTTTACATCTCACCCTCCCCAGACCCCACTTGTGGGGATAGTTGTTGTTGTTGTATCACAAGTATGTTCATTGATTCACCAAAAGCATGGTTATAAAACCAAATGTAAAACACTTCTCTTTTTCTCTTTGTTCCTCAAGTTCATGGTATGTTAAAATGAATGTAAAATAATATATAAGACAGCAGGATAAAGTGTCACACCAGGTTAACTAATCATTTTCACCTATCAAAAAAAAAAAAAATATTGATCATTTTTATTTATTTATGTACAGAAGAAAAGTCATAAAACTTACTCTAGAATGTTCAGTTATATTGCAAATATGCTAGTTACCGCAGATGGGGAGAAATCACCTTTTGGGAAATTTCTCTTTGCAATGTGCAGAAATTGCAAAACTCAGCAAATAAAAATTATAATATCTGAAAGGTTTTGAAGGATTTAAACAATAAATCAAATCTAAGTATTCTCTATTAAACAACATTTACCACCAATTTGGCAATTGATTTCATGTTTTCTTCTAGCACTAGTAGATTTACCAGCAAGCTAAAAGCATGGAAGTTGATGTACCTTCTCGAGTGAGGAAATTTTACCCAGTGCCTTCTTCATTAGCACTGAGTGTGCTTCGAAAAGTCTCTCTTTGTATATGGATATTAAAAAATCTAGTCTTGTATATATTAGGATAAAATGTGGTATGTTGTCCTATATTCACACATTGAACAATCGAAAATTTTCTTCTAGGTTGAAGTTAAGCGAGATGAGCAGCAGGGTGAGGTTCGTATATTCTCTGATGCGGGAAGGATTCTGCGCCCTCTTCTTGTTGTTTCTAATCTAAAGAAAATCAAAGATTTGAAAGGTGGAGACTATGGCTTTCAATCTCTTCTGGATAATGGGATTATTGAGCTTATAGGACCTGAAGAAGAAGAAGACTGTCGAACTGCATGGGGAGTTGAATTCCTCTTAAAAGCAGATAAAGAAAACCCACCCGCTAAGTATACCCATTGTGAGTTGGACATGTCATTCCTATTAGGCTTGAGCTGTGGAATCATCCCTTTTGCAAATCATGATCATGCTAGGAGGGTCCTTTATCAGTCTGAGAAGCACTCTCAACAGGCAATTGGGTTTTCAACAGTGAATCCAAACATTAGAGTTGATACAAATACCCATCAATTGTATTATCCTCAGAGGCCACTTTTCCGGACAATGTTGTCAGATTCCCTTGGGAAGCCCAAAAATGCTCGTCACCAGAAAGGAATGCTTCCGCGGCCTGAATACTTCAATGGTCAATGTGCTATTGTTGCAGTAAATGTTCACCTTGGCTATAACCAAGAAGATTCATTGGTTATGAATCGTGCATCACTGGAGCGTGGAATGTTTCGATCAGAGCATGTTAGGAGCTACAAGGCTGAGGTCGACAATAAGGAATCTATTGGAAAGAAGCAAAAGATTGAGGACTCTGTTAACTTTGGGAAAACCCAGAGTAAAATTGGGCGAGTAGACAGCTTAGATGATGATGGTTTTCCATTCATTGGGGCAAATCTCCAGAGCGGCGATATCATAATTGGGAAATACGCTGAATCAGGGGCTGATCACAGCGTCAAGCTGAAGCATACTGAGAGGGGCATGGTTCAGAAGGTTTTGCTCTCTGCTAATGATGAAGGGAAGAATTTTGCTGTTGTGTCTCTCAGACAAGTAAGATGCCCAATACCTTTATGTCTCTGCTTTACTTATGTGACTGTATATTTCCATATTGAACTTATATTGAGATGCCGATGATATAGATGGCATGTTAGATTTTTTGAGCTCACTACACAATCTGTAGTGTGGCTACTCCCTGCTAATACTTTACAGAACCTTCTGGATGCCGGACTTAATAATCCCTTTAACGATAAAAAAATAGAGGAGAGAACCACGTCATAAGTTTAAGTACCATATAGTCTTTGAAAAACTGTTTTTAGGCAATTTAGCAACCTTCTTAAAGTACTAGCTTTTCATGAAGGATGTCATATATAAAAGGAGAACGAATGCGTACATCAAGACCATAAATAGCCTCAACTCCCTTGAACCATCTCATTAGTGATGGCATCGATAGAAAAGCCAGTGATCTGAATAAAAGCTGAATTGTCTATAAGTTGCATTTTACTAAACTATGCAAAAGCTTCAAAACTGGAAGCTATTGTAGAAAACCCAATGTACCAACAGAACACCCTCCACCCCCAACAAGGAGGTAGTGGCTGCCAACTGCAAGTGGGTAAGCGCTTTAAATGCCGCCTATTGACAAATGGATCCTTCAACCACTCCTCAATGAGGCATTACTCCTCTGCCAATGTGGTGTTAGGGACTCTTTGTCCTGAAAAGATGCCTCACGAGGTGAGTGGGAGGGAGCTTGTAAGCTGTCCAAGTCCCTTGTCTTTGACATATGTGGGACAAGGTTCCAAGTTCTAACAGCTGATATTAAGTCATGTCATGAATTGAACTTTCTCTAGTTTACAGTCATACAGGATACTGCAGTACATTGTTTGATCTATCTATTCAGAAGTTGTCGTACACTTAAGTTTTAGTAAAGAAAGCTGTTAGCTGTAAGCGTTATGTTTCCTCTGTTATTGTTCAAAGAAGATGCATTTGTGAAGAAGTTGGTCACCTCTATCCATCTTTACAGGTCTTCCACACCGTCCTTACTCGAGAAAAGGAAACCCATAATACCTGGAAAACACTATATAACTAATCCTTATTCACTTTAAGTAACTCCCGTATTCTTGTACATCCTGTGCAGGTTCGTTCTCCATGTCTTGGAGACAAGTTCTCCAGCATGCATGGACAAAAAGGTGTCCTTGGATTTCTGGAATCTCAGGAGAACTTTCCGTTTACAGTTCAGGGTATTGTTCCAGATATAGTAATCAATCCCCATGCATTTCCTTCAAGGCAAACCCCTGGTCAGCTGCTGGAAGCCGCTTTGGGGAAGGGCATTGCCCTAGGTGGTGGTAAAAAATATGCTACTCCCTTCTCCTCTTTGTCAGTTGATGCCATTATAGAGCAGCTTCATGGGTAAGTTGTCTGAAAGCTATATCTAGTTGCATGTACTTTGTGCCAACCAGTTAGGCAGTGATTGTTACGTTGTATTTGCTGATTGACTATAATATGTTATATGACCTGCAGGAGAGGATTCTCGAGATGGGGAAATGAGAGAGTGTACAATGGCCGGACGGGTGAAATGGTTCATAACCTTATTTTCATGGGCCCAACATTCTACCAACGCCTTGTCCATATGTCTGAAGACAAAGTGAAATTTCGTAATACTGGCCCAGTCCACCCCCTTACTCGCCAACCTGTGGCAGACAGAAAACGCTTTGGTGGAATCAAGTTTGGTGAAATGGAACGCGACTGCCTTATAGCTCATGGTGCTGCAGCAAATTTGCATGAACGCCTTTTCACACTCAGTGACTCCTCCCACATGCACATCTGTGGGAAGTGCAAGAACATGGCAAATGTGATCCAGAGGTCTGTGCAAGGTGGTAAGGTAAGGGGTCCATTTTGCCGGTTCTGTGAATCGGTAGAAGATATAGTGAAGGTTAATGTGCCTTATGGTGCCAAGTTGTTGTGCCAGGAGCTCTTCAGTATGGGCATATCTCTGAAGTTCGACACTGAGATTTGCTGATTTCTGATTTTCATCTTCCAGATTATGGTTATGATGCTGACTTGTTGGTACAGTTGTTGACGTCAAAAACTGATCTGTAAATATATCCAATGTTGATGCAAAACAAAAATGGTCTCCTTGTATCTAACCTTTTGGCTATCAGGTCTAAAAAATTGTTTATCGTTTAGACATTACCTCTGCCCCTCTCCCCCCATGCTTGATCGTTGAATTATTAATGTAGATTTACTTGACTAGTTTGATGGGGAAATATTGGCATTTTACCTTTCGTTGCTAACAATCAGTAGAGGACCATTGCTTGCTCTGTTATGGAATTGATTTCTGTCCAGAAGGGTAATAATAAGTGATAGAAGTATGCATGGTCATGATCAATGCCATACTACACAATGACATGCCCAGTGATATCCAACAAGTGGGATCAATGCCATACTTGTCCCCCAAAAAAAAAGAATTCACTTGGCTCATCTGGTTTTAGATTAAAATTGTTTCTAAATTATTACTAATTGATTTGACTGAATACGCAGCTTTATAAAAGTAATGCATAATAGTACTCTGAAAGTGATGGATGAAAGAAGGGTAGGAAGCGAGAAGCATACAATAGCCAAATAACGATAGAGATTAAGGGACTGATTTAATAGCCAACTAAAATGATGTAGCTGCACTTAAAAAGTGATAATTTACGGTTTCAGTGGTAAAGCTTCTCACTATTCACCCAGATAAGTACAACATCATGTCCCACCAAAATAAAGTATGAAGAGAGTGAGATGTATGCAGATCTTATCTAGATAAATATTACTCCAGTTTCTATCATGCATTTTGGTAATGTACGAAGACTTATTGTATCAATGCTATATCCGAATAATCTCATTGTTTATTGTATCAATGCTATATCCGAATAATCTCATTGTTACAATCAAGTGGTAACAAGATTTATAGCGCTGAGCGAAAAGCAACACTTACAAAGTCGCAAGACCATGTAGAATGTAGGGGGGTTATGCGTGCATAATGCAGGAAGGTTAAAGAAGTTGGTGACCTAATCACATGAGAGCCTACAATTTAACTAAGTCATAAAAAAACTTATAATGTGATGGATTTAAGCCCGATGGTCTTATAATGTTACAATCTGTAAATGGATTGAAATGGAGTGGCTCGCAGAGGTTGTACGTCAAGTTTTGGACGGAAGACAAAGTTACTAATTTAGTTAATTATTGTTGGATTTTGATATTTGTACTTGGACCCCTTGTTTTTAATTTCCTGTAATTAGTATTTACTTCAATGCTTATTGTAAGAGTTACTTTTAAACCCCCTTAGTTAGTTAGAGCTTTTTCTGTATATAGTCTATTGTAACACTTTAAGGGGTCGTTTGGTCGAGAGGCAAGTTATACATGTATTAATAATACAAGGATTAATAATGCAGAGATTAGTAATGCATAGATTATATTTATCATGTGTTCGGTTCACTGTATTAAATTCTGAATATACTATGTATTAACTTAAACTAATGTTTGGTACAAACATGTATAAACTTTAGTTTACAATTATACTCTAAGAGAAAATGAGTATTAGCAGAAAAGGGTTTGTGGGAAAGGATATTTTTTTCCTTTCAAACTTTTTATACATGTATTGTAATCCATGTATTAACAATACCATGATGGACTCGGTAATAGTTTGTATCCAAATTGATGTATTAATTAATACCGGTATCAGTTATCCCAGTTTCAAATAAGCCACTGATCACATCCAACTACGCCTTATAAAAGGGACTAAGCGGTCGCGGCAAATATAGCTCGGTATTTAAAGTCCCGAGGTCGAATTCCACAGAGAACACGACTCCTAGCTGTTAATCTAGCTAAATTATCTACTCAACCAACTTTAAGTTTATATCTTTGGTTTGATTTTATACTAAAACTAGCAAACAAGAAAGTAAATAACAAGTATAGAAAGATAGATTTGATTCAAGAGATGGAAAGCCTATGATTGATTTCCCCAACTCCTAACTCGTGCTAAAGTATTGTGATATCAATTTACCCTAACTCTTCCTATTGAACAAGTGCTCCAAGTTTACAACTACTCACTTTCGTTAAGTAATCCTAACTTTCATTAATTTGCTATTCCAATTAACTAATGAAGATCGGGAGGACTACATTTATGGTTAACAGTAAGGATCAATATTCCTAATTCACCGTTTTGACAACCTAAGCAATGCCTATGTTTTAGGTTGAAATACTGCTATGTGTTTAACGCTAACTCATGAATCTATTCATAGTAATCACAAGAATAAAGAGCACAATTAATTGGGGATCCTACCAATTAATAGCAAACAATTCGTAAACAATATAGATATGAAGAATTAACAAAGTTCATTAATAACACAACAATTATCATCACACAAGTATGTAGAGTGGGTCAATCAACCCTAGACTGGGTGATTTAGCCACTCATAGTCATGTTCTAAGAAAAGAAATAACTATAAGCATGTAAAAATCACAATAAGATAGAAAGATGGATGAAGTAGAGCCTTGAATCTTGATCTCCTCTCTTCCTTGCCTCCTTTGGATGTGGAAAAGGTCAAAAGTTGTGTTTTGGGACGTGTTTTAAGTCTTTTATACCGTCCCCATAGACCTACACAAGTCAAGAATCCAAAATAAAGCCGGAATAAGAATGTCAGGATTTTAAGCCTACGGCGCCGCACAGCGCATTGCGCAGAGCGGTGCCGTAGGCCAAAATCTGCAGGTTTTCAAAATTTCCTATTCTCTGAATCTCGCCCCTGTTGCGTCGCGCAGCGCAGCGCCCAGCGCGATTATTATTTTTCCTCCACGTCTTGGTTCGCTCGACCCTTGGGCTTCTACTCTGATTTCAAAATCCTTGTTTTCACTAAACTTTGCTCCACGAATGCTTCATATCATCAACATAATTCCTACAACATGAAACACACCAAATGAGAGAAATTTAGCTCAAAGTGCTAACAAATATGACAAGTAGAACCATGAATACAAGGCGAAAGTATAGGAAATATAGTAATATCTAGCCTCGTATCAACACCCCACACTTAAACCTTTGCTCGTCCTCGAGTAACTTATACATTGAACTCAAGACACATCAAAACCACTCACACAATGGCTTGAGTTTATATAGGCACTTAACCAGTTGCATATGCACTAATCATGCTTTATTCTCACGAAATCCATGCCAAGAATATCTAAAAACAACCAAGTGCATCAAATCAACCTCTCGATCCCACATCAACTCCAGACTCATCCAATAATTCATGCAAGTACTCACTCTATCCAAGAGACCAATAAAAGAGCTCGCTTCTTATAAATCATGTGCCCTCACAATCAAATCAAATATTAGAGAAGAAATTCACACAAGAGAATGATCATAAACAAAAAGTTCACATATAGATGAAACACTCACTCTCAGAAAAGAACTCACATGCAACACAAGATGTACCATAAGCTTGCCCTTAGTGTAGGACTCGACTAATGTCTATCTACTCGGCTAAGATCAATTAGGACTTCTTTAGTTTGTAATGTAAGCAATGTGACGGGTATGATATATTTAGGTAATAGTGACTAACCACCCCAAGCAGCTTAATACACCACAATTTATTCAAGTATTTTCCTCCCAACTAATCTTTCTTTTACAAGCTCAGAGTCAACTTTTACCAACCTTTTCATTAAGCAAAGGTAGGAGCTAATGATAGGGACTACTATTTTTTTTTCTTTCTTTCAAACAGTTTCTTTTTTCGATACTCAGCTATTGCACAATATTTCAAGCCTTCACTTTCATTTTTTTTCCTTTAGTAAATCCCTCTACATAGCCTCCACTTAAAACACCTTTTGTCTTCCTCCGACAACCACAATTTTCCACTTCATTAACTAGCCTTTTAGGTTCATGACACCACAAGTACAACTCACGAGTATTTAGCACAAGAAACAGGAATCCCAACGGCTATCAAAGAAAAGGCTACAAGCTCAAAAGGGTTAGTTAGGGTCAAAGTTTCACTGGTAAACATCTAATTCTGAAGCTTCAAATAAATTGGGTATGAAAGGAATGCCTATATCACTTCCGAACCGAGCAAACTTATAATTTTGCTTTACACACACACACCGGGCAAGTTCTAGACATCAAGTATTAAACACGGAGAAAACAAAATCTTCCCTCACACATGGCACATAACCTACTCAAAACGGCTCGATTCGCGCTCTTAAACAAAGCAAACACAAGCAAACTCTCAAGCAAATCTAGAGTCAACATCATGATCATAGGCTTCAAATAATATACTCAGTGTTTCTCAAGGCAAGTAGATTATGATAGAATATATGCATGAAATTCACATACCCCAAATTAAGTATCTATATTAAACTAGTCAAAGTGGAGCCAAGACTATCTCATCCAGTTACTACACTCTAATCCTTAAAAAAAATCTACCTATACCCAGTTCAAACTACCTCATTTGGAAAAGAACCGATGCACAAAGAAAAACCAAAGAGGATTATTAATACAAATAAGAAGACTCTCACCCCACACTTAAAATCATGCATTGCCCTCAATGCATTAAGAATAAAACTAAGGGTGATAGAGAAACTCCCTGGAACTCTAAGCCCGAAGAATATCCTTGTGAGCTTCCTTAGGGCACGAGATACTCAGACTTCCCCCAAGTAGGACATCCTCATCCAATCGTACGAGGTTGCAAGTACCCCACACTTGGACTCCAAATCAGTCGAAACCTGCAAAACAAAGAAACTCACCAAGTAACGTCCTTCAAAAGATGATATTTTTTTTTTCTTTTTCTTGTTTTTTTTTTACTTGTATACAATTACAATCACGGGTTGCCTCCCGAGAAGTGCCTTAGTTATAGTCGTGGCACGACTTTACTTAGCATCAACACTTTTTCTCCAATTCGAGTTTATGTATTGCCTCCCCAATTGTAATTCAACTCTCCGGCTATGCTCTTGGGGTGGCACAAGTTCTTGTAAATCAAACATTAAGTATCTCCTTCCAAATTGAATAATTACGACAAAATTAAGACATGAGATGATCAAGACAAACTCAAAAAAACAAGGAACATTTTGAAAAAAAATAGCAAGGATGAACAACCCATATTCTGCCAATAAGAAAAAAGGGATTAACACAAATTAGGATGTTATCAAACAATAGTGTAATTTTTTCACTCACTAGACCATATAGACAATGGCGGGTATTTGGGTCGAAGCCAGCAAGGTTACGTTGCAAGCGGATGTAAGACATAACTTTGTGTTCACCCTCACCAGGAACATTAGCATCAGAAAGGATCACCTTCAAATAATCACCCAATGCAGCCCAATAAATAAGTTAGGAGAGACAGGGCATCCTGAAAATCAGAATTGTAATAAAAAAAAGAATGAGATGCATACATTTACCATGTTAAACCACACCGATAAAGCAAAACTGTACACCTTCCGCAGCATCTTTAGCAGCTCTGAAACGGCTGGTTCTCTGCTGATTCATCTTAGCTCGAGGAGCCACTCCATCTACGAAATACATAATGAAGTTAAGACTTTAAACGTTGAAGCTGTAAAGATATGCAGCATCATATAATAGTCATAACTTACCAATAGCCATATAGAGGAGCTTTCTCGGACGGACTAATGAGAAAAGATGGTCAATGTAGTCAAAAATTGATTTGAATACGTCCTCATAAGTAGCTGGTGCAGGCTGCAAGGTAGAGGAAACAAATTTAGTCAAACATGAAAGACATGATTCATCATCACACAACACATCCTTGATTAGATTCATCAGAAACTACTGTTGGGTTAAATACCTCATAGCTAACTCAACATGGAAGCACTGCGAATCCGTGAACATCATTGGTTACGGGAATCGTGGACAAATTAAATGACCAAGTAAATGCCTTAGATATCTCAATCCGATTTCTGGCTTCACGCAAATCAGGATAGGGTCAGTATAACTTTGCCACTTAATTGCATTTAAGATCCTGTCTCGTCTTATTTCAGTTCCAACAAATTCTTTCTCCCACTGTACGCTACATATGATCATTTATTTTAAGCTGCAAAAATTATTCCTTGTATCTTACCGGGTGCAAGGAATGTGCATCATTTCCTTCAACAGCTGATTAATAGTCAAACATGAGCAAGTTTTGAGGATCTCTTCATTTTGGAAACTAATGTATTCTGTATCTTGCAACTAGATGACAAAGTCTCTTATCAACTTTTTCATGTCTTAGTGAGTCTTACTTGGGAAGCTTGATCTTTGGTACTTTACTACTACTACTACAAGAAGAGGCTCCTTTCGCTTCCTTTATTACAAAACTCTCAAGTCTCTTGGATTTAATTATTCACTTTATATTACTACCATTGTAGTATCCTCAGTTTACGGGTATCTCCACAGTATCCAAATGCACTACTATCTCATAGCTTTGAGTTCATAACCCAAAGTTGCACAGGTAGTGTGTAAACGTCCTAACATTACAGAGTTGCATCAAGTGACTTCCAAATTATGCATGTCATGATTAAGATGGAAACAAAATCTTTCATTACTCCTGTATTAGTTGATATGTTCTCTACTGCTTTGATAGTTGGTCATCACAAGGCACTAATCAGTCAATTGGCACCACGATAAGGCTTTGCGTTAAAACAATCAGCTGGTTTTGTTGGCATTTGGTAGCAATCATTCTTTACTTCTTTTTCTATTTTAATATATATAACAGTAAACTATCACATTCAAACTGTAAATATGCATCTCAGATGTGACTAATAAGATTACTACCATTGCATGATATATTTTGTAATCAGTCATGGTATACTTTGATGCAACTTTTTGAACAAAAATGGAAATGATTTAGTACATCTAGGCGAAGAACAATCCTAACAACGATCATTTACAATGAATTGGAATAACGGGAGATAATACCTCACCAACCCCAAGTCATCCATCCACGCAAACGGTTCGAACCTCGATGAATAATGGGCCAACATATGTGATATTATATAGGCAGAAGACTCAAATGGACACTCGTACTTGTCCATTTTAACCGTAATCACGCTTGTACTTTTGAAAGTGTCAAACTGCCCCTCCTACTCGTTCCAAACATAACATTTAAACCCTCCCGCGCTGATGTGTCTTGTATGTTGCTTATGTGGCAAATGAGCGTGAGCCACACGGCTTTTTAGTGCGTTGAACAGTCTAAATGCAGTACTAACGACTATTTTTTGGTCTTTTTAAGGCCCTTTCACTACCAAATCATTTACCTTCATTTTTTGCTTTGTCTTTTACTTCTTTTTCCTTAGTTTCTTTCAGTTTTCTTCTTTATTCCTTAGCCTTATTTCTTAGTCTATTTTTAACCAAAATTCAGATTCAATGGTGGAAGACATGGAGCATCCACCATTGTGCTATTGTGGAATGATAGCGGACATAAAGACATCATGGACTAGTAGAAACCCCGCAAGAAGATTTCTTGGGTGTCCAAATTATGGATTGGGTATAGGGTGTGACTTTTTCTTGTGGGTTGATCCACCTCTTAATGATCATTACAAGAATGTCATTGTAGGTCTACGCAATAGAAGGAATGTAATTGAACGCAAAATGGCCAAAACCGAGGGAGGAAAGTGTGGATTGCTAGCATTATTGCCTTCTTTATTGGGATGTTTTATGCTAAACTAATGTAATTTCTATTTTTTTGTAATGTAATTCCCTTGATTGAATGCAATTCTACTAGCAATAGTACTTTAGATTTATGGAAATAAACTGATTCAACAATGAAGTTACACAACCACAACATAACAAAAAAAGTACTTCCCCTTCATAGCAACACAACAGTTTCAAGCATAATCACAAGGAAGTTTCAATGGAGTTTAAGCAAGCTTAACAAATACCATCAACCTAATGCAATAAAATCAGTTCCAACTATATCTAATTGTCTTGACATAAACATAATTTAGGCAGTTTAGGTAGTTTCAAAAAGAACTAAGGAAGGAAACACTTAAAGCTTCATAACTGCTTCAAACTTGGCTTCCTTGACTGCTCACAACCTTTCTTTGAGCCATATCTCTTTGTTGCTCAAGTTGCCTTCCAGTCATAGCATTTTTGCCTTGCCACTTGAGCCCTGGTGGTTTGAATCTACTTTCAATGTTGGTTGGAGCTGAATGCTTAATTGTTGAAGCATTGTGAATCACTCTATCCTTTACCCCAGACTGCACAAACAAAACAACAACCATTAAGACCAAACATGACAATACTAGACAGAACAACAACCATTAGGAATAAGAAATTCAAGTAGGATTGATCAAAATGAGGACAATACTAGACATACTAACCCTTTCTATAACAGAACCATTAGGACCAAAGAGTACACCATAACTAGCTGATCTAGGCCTCTTAAAGCCAACATTGCCACCAGGTGTTCTAATCATGTTAGGCTTCCTCACAGAACTTGATGTGGGCTGTGAACTACTCACAGTAGTTGATGCAACAGTGGTTTGGGGGGCATTAATGGGCTGAGAACAAGTCATACCAGATGCAGCAGTAGAAGCAGCATGTTGAGAGGCCTTCTTCCTCACTGAATTAGAAGTATTAGGTTGAGATGCCTTCTTTCTAACTGAAGTAGAAGCAGCTGCAGATCCTTGAGTGTTAGCCTGGGAAGTGGCTACACTTGATTCAGCTTCAGAGCCAGCATTACTTGCTCTATTTCTCTGCCATTTCAAGACAAAAAACAGGAAATTTGTCAAGTATAAAGAAATAGTTTAAGTGTAAAACAATTTAAGTTAGATATAATTTAAGTGTAAAAACAGTTTAAGTATAAAACAGTAGCAAAGAAATAGTACCAGACTTGGGCACCCTTTTTTGTTATGTCCAGAAGTCTTGCAATGAGAACAAGTCATCACCCTTCCCTTTCTTGACAACTTTCCAAACTTTTTCTTTGGTTCATCTGGAGCCTTCCTCCTATTTTTCTTTGGTCTCCTTGGCATTCTAGTGAACTCAGGTGGCTCAATTCTTGGGTTTGAAGTAGCTGGCCACATCTTCATATTTGTCATAGGTTGAATGAATTTGCTAAAGGCCTTCAAGTAGGTCTCCTTCCAGTACCAGTGAGCAATGTAAGTCTCAGGTTTTACATTCCCATGATGCATTGCACTAATTGCATGTGCACAGGGAATTCCCCTTAACTGCCAAGACCTACAGCACATGTAAGGCTCCTCATATCAACAGTGTGTTGGTACTTTTCATCAATCACTTCATAACCAGCATCCCCATTGAATTTCAGCTCACATTCAGTAGCTTTTTGAGCATTCTTTCCTAGAATATCCATTGCCATTGGAGACACATTACACCACCATTTCTCAGAAAATTCCCTAAGTTTAATCATTCTATCCATCATCTTGTGTCTTATTTCCTCTAATATGGTAATGATTGATTTGTGTCTAGCAGCCAATATCCAACTATTAAAAGTCTCACACATATTGTTCTCCAGAATATAACATTTACACCCCTCTCTAAACAAAGCTCTACACCAAGTTTCCTTGGGGTACTTTACTAGATCCTCCACTATATGATCTCCTAACTTCTCCATCTCCCCTAACTCATCTTCTAACAAAACCTCAAATGAGGCTTTAGAACACTTCCAGAATTGATTTCTCCTCTCCTCACCCCTCCAAGTCTGCTTCCAATTGCTCCAGATATGCCTAGCACACATTCTGTGCTCTGCATATGGCAATAAGTCTCTAACATCCAAGATCAGTCCCTACAACAAGATATTAAACTGCTTAGATTAAAAAAAATAACAAAAATCAAATAAATGAAAGGTAAAGTAATGAAAATAAATCATACCTTCTGCATATCACTCATGATTGTCAATCCTTCACCTTGATTGTCAACTAGCTCCAAATCATGCATCAAACATTTAATAAACCAAGACCAAGTGTCCTTGGTTTCTTTCTCAACCACTGCCCATGCCACTGGATACATTTGATTATTTCCATCCTTTGAAATACATGACAGTAGTGTCACGTCCTTAAAAAATTTAATTAATCATGCGGTGGTTTATTTAAAGGCTCGTGACTGGTGTTCAAAAGGTACAAAATTATTTTAGAGAAAACTCGGAGTCGCCACTTGACAAGTTTAAGGTGTGCCAAGTCACCAAAAGGTACTTTGGAACACCTCTGACTCGTCTAATGGTCTGCGTTAGAGATTCGGGTAAGGTTCTCAGTTGACTCTCGGGAAGGTATTAGGCACCCTCGAGTCCTGTGCCAAGCACAGTTGCTTTATTGTCGCAATTTTAATTTATCAAATATGGTTGTTATATTAATGCCGTTTATTTGAATTTGTACTTTGATTTAAAAAATTAAAAAGCGTTATTCTTATCCAACCTCACGGAGGACTGGACGAATTTACACTTTGATTCAGAAAAAATTTTAAAAGCGTTATTCTTATCCAACCTCATGGAGGACTGGACGAATTTACACTTTGATTCATAGTAAATAAATAAATAAATAGATAAATAAAATTTATTACGCATTTCTAACCTTACAAAGGACTTGTCTATTTTTTTTATAAAAAGAATTCAATTAACTTCAAAAAAAAAATAATAATTAACTTAGAATTAGTTTAAATCAATTTAATTTTTCTTTTAGCCTAATAAGTAGATCACAAATCATACTTATAATATTGCCTAATTGGATTTGAACCATATTTTATCACAAGATTTATCATTGACTTCTCTCAATTTAATTTGGCTCGTCACAATTTGGCTTTTTTTTTCCTTTCTACCTAATAAGTAGATCACAAATCATAGTTATATATTTGCCTAATCGTATTATATTTTGTTAAGTAACTTTCAGTTAAAATGTTTAATGGATAGTAGCTAAAATAGTGGACTATATAGATCAAACCATTTCAAATCTAACTTTAGAGTGAAATTAATTATATGGATTAGATTAAATGTAACAAAGCTTGACAGAATTAACCAATTATACATCTCTCGCCAAAGTACGATTATTTGCCAAATTAAGGACCATTTTGTAAACAGGTGGCTATTTGTCAAACCAACACAAGTAACCCTTACGTTTGAAGTGGGCTAAATTATTTGTGAAAAATGAACTGCTTCAATCGAACTTGTTTGATTTATTTCTCATATAAAATGAATATTTACATTGATAAGGAAAAAACAAACCAACTTCAACAATTTTTATTAACATTAATCATTTCAAGAAAAAATATGGTGGTTGTATAATCAAAAGGTGAGGGCTATTTGTCAACAAAGAATATGAGCAGTTTCGTTGTTTACAGTACTACTATATTCACGAGATTAGCTTTCTAACTCAGTCGATTTGCACTTTTATCATAATTTGTAGTTTTTGAAGTATTTGGACTAAATTCAAACTATAACTCGCCTCTTTTAACAGTAATTTTGTTATTTACGTACTTCATTTCTGATCTATTTCAAATTGCAGAAGGAAAGAAAAAAAAAACTTCACTATATGGCCATTTCCTAAATACTATCCAGATTTTATAATTTACTGCCATAACGGGCCTGAGTTTGCAAATTTACACTTTTAAAGTTTCTGTCCATATTGCTTTTATGCACAAACTAAAAGTATATACATGGCTCAAAAAATAGACGTGCCAGAACAACGAACATCTTCTATTTTTTCAACCATATTTAACAAAGATCAATTAAGACATTATATATTTATACAAAAGCAAAGGTAATATTATGAGGCTTTCAAAACATGCTGAAGTTGATATCATTCACATAGCCAAGTGCAAATTTAATGCAAGGTTATATTGTGTTTACCTTGCGTAATAAAGATCCAACACAAAGCAAATATCAACAGCCCTTTAAACAACCTTTACTCCATAAATCAAGCAATCAACAGCCCTTTAAACACCCTCCTAACGCTTCTATTTAACCTTTAAGCTTCAAGATTTATACCCCAAAAAGATCCTTGATGTAATGGCTTTTGGTTCTAAATCCTAATTTATACCCCAAAAAGGCCCTTGATGTAATGGCTTTTGGTTCTAAATCCTAACTCTTAAACTTACTATTTTTTTCAAGTGTTTTGCTATCTCATTTAAGTGTTGTTTTTAGCTGGTAGTTGTATATGTTTTTCAGCTGGTAGATGTATCTTAAATGAGGAGTAAAGGCTCTATTTAAAGCTGAAAAATGAGAGCCAAAAGGTGGAGTGTTGACTTGTACAAAAGTACAAGCCCACACCCCCACTACTTGAGTGTTTTGGTACTATTTTCAATAAATGTACAACAGCTATAGCCACTATTTTCAGCCCTCTAAAACAATCCCAAAAGCTAAAAATATACAAGTGGTGTCCTTTAAACACCCAATACTCATTACACTAACTAGAAGAAACTAGGACCAACTAAGCAAACTAAATCAGCCCTTAACTAACTAAAACTTACTAGATCAAAACAAATTCCTAGTTAGTTTGGCCAAAGACACAAAAATGGACCAACACCTAAAGCTCAAAAGTTAACAGAACCAAACTAGGCAGAATCTCACTCTTAGCACAAACCAGACTAGGAAAAGAAGTAAAAATCCTAACTTAGTCCTTCCTTCAATCCATGAAGATGTCCAGAAATCAAAATACCAAACATATGGCTAAACTAATCTAAAACCTGCCCAGATTGAGCTTAAGCTCATTTGAGTTTAAAAGAAAGTTACACTGACCATTTGAAACTCATAATACTAACTAACAAAAACCAAACTTAACAGGAAACTTAGACTATAATATTAAGGGACTTTTGTGCTTCAAATCTAACTCCCAGTCAAACAAAGTATCAAGACACACTTTAAACAAAATTAACGCTTAGAGAAAGAAACTATCTAGCGAACAACAACACATAGAACAAACTAGAGAATCAAACCTGAACTTAGCCAAACAAGTCTAACATTTGAACAAGTAGATGTATCTTCCTATCATTTTATTTGTGAAGGCAACCAACTACATACAACTCCAATTTTCGGAACTAATTTTCATACTTAAAGATGAAGGATTGATCACACCAGACAAAACTCTCACATATATGAACATACATACGACGAACTGAATAAGTTTATACCAAGCTTGGATCAAAATCTCATACTAATTCGAAACGACCAACAATACATACACAAACAGGGATTTCAAAGGACTAACTAAACATTGCTTTTATTGCTAAAACAGTCTGTACACATTTCCATAACTAAACACTACTATTTTTACCACTAACATGTCCTAGAGCAAACAAGAAATGAAGGGAGAAAGGGTTAGCATTTTTTGCCTAACCAGTTGAAAGAAAATGGTCACAGCCGCTGTCTCGCTTCAGTTTATGCCATCAGCGCCACTGTCGCTGCTTCGCTTCGACTCCCACTGCCTCAACATCAAACGCGGCTTCACTAAACAGCATCAACCATACGTCACCAACAACGCTGCTGCCTCTCTACCTGCCTCGTTCCACCACGCCACACAGCGATCACAGTCAGCATCATAGACTCGCTGCCTCCACCACGAGAAAACTGCTCCCTCGTCACCTCCACAGTACACCCGCTCGCACCACTGCCTATTCAACGCGACAACCCAAATGAACCATGACAGCCCCTCCACCATAACATAATCCCCACAGCCCCGATCATCATCATAAAAAAAACGAAACAGTCTCATCCCCAAGCCGCCAAAATTACCACGCCATCACAGAAAAGGAAAAGAAAAAATAAGAAGAAGAAAAACGAATAAAAGCAGAAAAGAGACATAGAAACGGGATGGGAAAGGGTAAGGGGAGAGACGGGGTATTGGGAGATGGGGTGAAATAGGTAAGGGGAAAGGGTAAGGGGAGAGAAAGAACTAAAATACTTACCGAAAAATATAAAAATCACCGAAGTTAAGCTTTGACTGAATTTTTGAAACCCGATCTACGAAAATCGGCTGTGAATTTGAGAAAACCAATAGCATAATTGGCAAGAGGGGGTTGAGATCTATCAAATGGTGTGTTTTGGTATTTTTCCGGCCACCGGAGGTGGTGGCCGGCGGCGGCACAGTGGCAGAACCGCGGCGGGAGGCGATTTCCGGTGACTGGGGGATTTTCGGCCAGAGTTTCCCCAGTCTTTGAGACTAAGGGGTGTAAAATGGGGAAATGAGTGGTTTTTAGTATATATTTATGAGATATGGGCCGGGTAATGGTGCATTGGGCTGGTGGGCCAAGTTTTGGGCTATAATATATCTATAAATGGCTATTAAAAAAAGGGTAGACACTCATTTTAAAATACACACAACTTACTATTATGAAAAATAAATAAATTTACCATACTATCACAAAAACATAGAATCATAATTAAACACATAACAAGTAATTTTTGTTAATTTTCACATTTTTATATCCTAAGTAAAGACAAATTTAGTCAAAATTAGGTGATTACAGCTGCCCCTCTTTGTTTGGGAACACGAAGAGTTTTCAGACAAAGAAGTAATCGACAACTAATTTTGGCTTTTCGGTTCTAGCCAAGAGCATGCTTTTCAAAATGGTGACCGTACCCTGAATTTCGGTTCTAACCAAGAACAAGGCTACCTACATATCCCCGGACTAAGAAATTAGGTCAGTGTAGTTCCTTACGTGCGGTAGCTGGGACTACCGCATTCAAACAGACACTAGACTCTTCTAGACTACTAGGACAACACTAGACACTCTAGACTACTAAGACAAACTAGAGACTCTTCTAGACACACTTGGGGCTGATACTAGACACTCTTAGGCATCAAAAAGGCTGTCGTTGCTGAGTACTGGTCGTTTGCTGGTGGTCGTTGCTTTACAAGGAATGGAAATACAAAGAAAAAATGTAAAATTACAATCCCTAGCCTAAATCTTCATACTTCCTTGAGGTAGATCTTGGCTGGAAAAACAACTCTTTTCCCCGTTGTATGGGCAAGCACTATCTGAAAGTTGAAATGACCGCATCTGTTTCAAACAGGTCTTGACTTGAAGTTGGGGATGGTTGCTATCTTTGAGCGCAAATGACTTGAAGTGGAAGTGAGTGCTATCTTCTAGCAAAACTGACTTGAAAAGAACACGATCGCTGTCTTTTAGCAGATATTGTCATGTAAAGGAAATGGTGCTATCTTTGAGCGAAAACTAATTCTAAGAGAAAATGATCGCTATCTTTTAGTAGATCTTGACATGGAAAGGAAATGACGCTATCTTTTAGCGAAACTGACTCGAAAAGGAAATGATCGCTATCTTTTAGCATATCTTGACATGGAAAGGAAATGACGCTATCTTTGAGCGAAACTGACTCGACAAGAAAATGATCGCTATCTTTTAGCAGATCTTGTCATGGAGAAGAAATGGCGCTATCTTTGAGCGAACTGACTCTTCTATAAAATGATCGCTATCTTTGAGCGAAACTGACTCTAAGTGAAAATGATCGCTATCTTTTAGCAGATCTTGACATGGGAAGGAAATGACGCTATCTTTGAGCGAGACTGACTCAAAAAGGAAATGATCGCTATCTTTTAGCAGATCTTGACATGGGAAGGAAATGACGCTATCTTTGAGCGAAACTGACTCGAAAAGAAAACGATCGCTATCTTTTAGCAGATCTTGTCATGGAAAAGAAATGGCGCTATCTTTGAGCAAACTGACTCTTCTATAAAATGATCGTTATCTTTGAGCGAAACTGACTCTAAGCGAAAATGATCGCTATCTTTTAGCAGATCTTGACATGGAAAGGAAATGACGCTATCTTTGAGCGAGACTGACTCTAAAAGGAAATGATCGCTATCTTTTAGCAGATCTTGGCATGGAAAGGAAATGACGCTATCTTTGAGCGAAACTGACTTGAAAAGGAAATGATCGCTATCTTTTAGTAGATCTTGGTATGGAAGGGAAATGACGCTATCTTTGAGCTGACTGACTCGAAAAGGAAATGATCGCTATCTTTGAGCGAACTGACTCGGAGAGGAAATGATCGCTATCTTTGAGCGAAATTGACTCGAAAAGGAAATGGCGTTCCATCTGACATCTAGCGCAACTATCCCAATTCAAGTGGTCTCAGCTCTTTCTTGGCAACATATCAAATGTCACACTGACTGTCTGCATCGTGGATACACCCTGTTTCTGATCTTGCAAATAAGCTTAGTGACTCTTGTTCTATTCTTCACAGTAATGTGGGATGAACAACGCCTAAAGCTTCTCCCAAACATGTCCACTCTCCATGATACAATTTTGGTATGTCGTTCCTCCGGCCTGATGTGCGGTGCTGGGCTTCAATTATCAAGGTTGGTCATAACTCGCTGAAACTTTTCCATTGTCGAGGGTGTGCCCTGCTCGCTGGAATGAAACCTGAATCCTGAAAGACAGAGTTTTGCAATTTTCTTTTGTTTCTCATGTGAGGTTAGCGCCGAAAGGGCGAGGAATTAATGGTGAGGCAAGATGTACAAAGTGGAATAATAAAAAAAGTTTAAGGGCGAAAGTCGTTTGGACAGGGAACGTCTTTCTGAAAAGGGAAACTTATCTGGCAATATACTGGCGGCCTTGATGATCATGACATGTATCTTGGGTGACCTCGTCCGACCAGTGCCACTTGTTTGTTGAGAGTTGCTCTACGAAAGATATCAAACCATAACCAAGTTGAGGTGACTCTCAAGTCGACTAGTAGCGCCCTTTAGGGTTTTCGCCAACTACCCTCTCTCTTTAATCTTTTGCCTCACTGTTTATCTTGCGGCGCCTTCTCAGGTTTTCACTGGCAAGACTTCTTTTTTTTCTCTTTTTTTTTTCTTTTTTTTTTTTTCAATTCAATTTACAACACAAACATCTCTTTTGATGGCATCATCGACTTGTCATAAAGGAAAATTTGACATAAGCTCTCCAAAATGCATCATGAGGTGATTGCGTGCAATTCACTCCCTTTTGGATATATTTTCTTTAAAAATAAAAACTTTTGCCCCACTGTTTAGAATAAATTGGGGCGCTTTATTTTTCTTCCTTGACTTCGAGACTGGTATGCCAAACATCTCATGAAACATGTGAATAGATGATACAAAAATAACAGAAGTTTGTTTTTATTTTATTTTATTTATGAAATAAAATAAAAACAACCTTCTGCCCTAGTTTAGCATAAAAGGGGGATCTAAATTTCTTTTGATGTTGGCCGCAAACTTGGAGGCAAGTTTTGCGTCAATATGAAACAGGAAAGAATGAACTTTTCATTGTTATGAACACAAAAAAGAAACCACTTGCCAGTCGTCGAAGGGTTCTCTTTTGATTGTTTTCCGCCATTGGAGGATATGTCCCATCTTGAAGGAAATTCTTGACATCAAAGTACCACGGTTGACCGTCAATTTCCTCTTCAACTACATTGCAGTATGCATGTTGACTTTGGACCTGAATCTCTACCGGATCAATATGGGCTTTATCAGGATGGACAAGCATTGAGGCTAAATTAGCCAATGCGTCAGCCAGCTCATTATGTATTCTGAGAACATGTCTAAACTTTAGAACATCGAACTTTTGGCGAAGATCGTCCATACACTGCTTGTACATGATCAGCTTAAGGTCTCAAGTCTCCCATTCGCCCTTCATTTGGCGTATCAAAAGATCTGAATCTCCGATCACCAGCAATTCTCTGATGTCCATGTCTAGCGCCATACGCAAACCCATTATGCATGCTTCATACTCAGATGTGTTATTAGTGCAACTGAAGCGGAGTTGGGCAGCTGCCGGGTAATAATGTCCCGTGGGAGAGATGAGGACTGCTCCAATACCATGGCCTTTTGAGTTAGAAGCACCGTCAAAGTACAATTTCCACACGTGCTCTTCTTCATTAATTAGTTTTTCAAGCACATCTACCTCCTCATCAGGGAAGTAAGTCTTCAATGGCTCATAATCATAATCAACCAGATTTTCAGCCAAATGATCAGCTAAGGCTTGAGCTTTCATTGCAGTTCTGGTGACATAAACTATGTCAAATTCTGTGAGCAGGATCTGCCATTTCGCAAGTTTGCCAGTTGGCGTTGGCTTTTGAAATATGTACTTCCATGGGTCCATATGGGAAATCAGATAAGTGGTATATGACAAAAGATAATGTTTCAGCTTTTGTGCAACCCAAGTTAGGGCAAACACGTCCTTTCCAACAGAGTGTATCTGGCCTCATAATCTGTGAACTTCTTGCTCAGATAATAAATTTGCATGCTCTTTCTTTCCCGAGGCATCATGTTGCCCCAGTACGCAACCAAAGGAGTTTTCATTGACTGACAAGTACAAAAACAATGGTCAGCCAGGCTCAGGCGGAGCCAAAATAGGAGGATTTGACAAGTATTGCTTGATCTTGTCAAAGACTTCTTGGCACTCTTCGATCCATGCAATTGATGCATTCTTTTTCAACAACTTGAGGATCGGCTCACATATTGTGGTAAGTTGAGCAACGAACCTGCTGATGTAATTTAGCCTACCTAGAAAGCTTTTAACATCCTTCTTAGTTCGAGGCGGAGGTAATTCTTGTATTGCTTTGATCTTTGCGAGATCTAATTCAATACCTCGCCTGCTAACAATGAAACCTAACAATTTTCCAGCAGGCACACCAAATGCACACTTGGCTGGATTCAGCTTCAGATTGTACCTACGGAGCCTTTCAAAGAACTTTCTGAGATCTCTCACGTGTTCTTCAGCAGTTCTAGACTTGATAATCACATCATCTACGTACACTTCTATTTCTTTATGCATCATATCATGGAAAATAGCAGTCATAGCCCTCACATAGGTTGCCCCCGCATTTTTCAAGCCAAACGGCATCACTCTATAGCAATACATTCCCCAAGGCGTAGTGAATGCCGTTTTGTATGCATCATCTTTATCCATCTGGATTTGGTGATATCCAGCATAGCAGTCAACGAAAGATTGTATCTCATGTTTGGCACAATTATCTACGAGAGTGTGAATATTAGGCAACAGGAAATTGTCTTTGGGACTCGCCTTGTTCAAATCTCGATAGTCGACGCATATCCTTGTTTTTCCATCCTTCTTAGGAACCGGAACAACATTTGCAACCCAAGTAGTGTACTGAACCGATTGAATTACTTTCGCATGCAACTGTTTCATTATTTCATAGTTCCGTACATATTATCATAACACAATGTAGTTCCGTGCATATTATCGTAGTATGGCGTGGTTGTGTATTTTACCCCCGAGTTACAGTGAAAGTGTTCGTGGTACTTGATGATGGAGTATGAATATTACTTGATTGTTAATGGTTTATCTTTACTTCCCATATCTTTGAGTTGTCTTGCTTTCCATTTATGAGTAACTTGCTACTTTATTTGGAGCCCTGTCCCCGCTTATTGAGTCACTCGACTCACCCATTTCCTTTTCTTTGTTGGTTTATTTATGTATTACAGATTCAACACCATCTACTAGTGAGCATCGTGGTTGACCGAGGCGGAGTATCCTTCTATTAGCAGTGAGCCAACCCTTCGTCCGTGGTGGCCACCTATATAGTTTATATTTTCCTATGATGTATTCCCAAAATTTTGGAGTTGTATAACTTATTCGACACTCTTAGATGTTCATGATTCGGGGAGTACTTAAACCTTTTATTGTTGGGAGTATTTCTATTTTATCTATGGTATTGAGATATTTATATTTTTCATTGAGAAGCTTATATTATTCATTTATAATTAAGTGGGTTCGCCCGACAGGGTTAGTTGGGTGCCCTCACGACCTATCCGTATTTTGGGTCGTGACAAATTGGTATCAGAGCCATAGGTTTAGAGTGCTCACGAATCATGAACAGTGTCTAATAAAGTCTTGCTGATCGGGCGGAGACGTCCGTACCTATCTACGAGAGGCTATGGTGACATTTAGGCAACTTCCCTTCTTTCCCTCCTTATCGTGCGTAATATTTCCATAACAAGACTAATCTTTTCCACTATGTAACGCGCAGATGGTGAGGACTCGTTTGTCAGCTCAGGAGGCGGAGGTGGAGCCGGAGGCACCACCTGATGTACCAGTTGCCGCAAGAGGTGGAGCTAGAGGTGTCGGCCGAGCGAGAGGTCGAGGCAGAGGATGTGGCCGAGGCAGACGTGGAGTTCAGATTCGTACTGCCGCCCACCCTAGGGCTAGAGCTGCTAGGGCCACGAGAGTTGTAGATCATGATGATGATACAGAGATTGAGGATCAGCCAGAGGTTCAGGTTGATCAGGGATTTATTGCTACACCGGTATTTCAGGATACTATGTTGAGGATTTTGGGTGTCCTACAGACTCTTGCACCACAGGGATCTCCCGCGACCCAGTTAGCTTCTCATGTTAGCCCACCAGTGGGTACTCAGATGCGAGGTATGCAGACCCCAGTTCAATTTGTTACTCCTCCTATGCAGACTCCAGAGGTAGCAGCTGTGGGTAGTGTACCCCAGGTTGTTCAGGCAGGTCAGCCAGGGCAGATTGTGGTTCCGGAGGTGAACCAAGTCAGACTTCTTCAGTTCACTAGGTTACAGCCCCCGAAATTTGGAGGACTTCCATCTGAGGATCCACGGGCCTTTCTGGATCGTTGCCAGCGGATATTAGGTGCTTTAGGATATCTTGAGGAGCATGGAGTTGATTATACAGCTTTCCAGCTTGAGGGTCCCGCTCTGACTTGGTGGAATACACTTACTCTAGCTAGGCAGGGCTTGCCGAAGCTGTCTTGGAGTGAGTTTTCGCAGAGGTTTATGGATAAGTTCCTTCCGCGTAGCCAGCAGGATGAGAGGCGCAGGCAGTTCGAGAGGTTGAGACAGGGCCATATGACTGTATTTGAGTATGAGGTTCGATTCTTAGACATGTCTCGTGATGCTCTTGATTTGGTTCGTCCGGAGTCAGAGAAGGTTAGGAGGTTCATTGATGGTCTTTCTGCTACTTTGAGATCTAGTATGGCTCGGGAGATAGAGGCTGGTACTTCATTTGATGTAGCGGTGGATATTGCTCGCCGATATGAGTCTTATAGAGCTCTAGAACAAGAAGAGTTTGAGAGAGATAGTAAGAGATCTCGTGGATATGGTGGACTTCCTATTGCCTCATCTAGAGGCAAGGGGTTTCAGGGGAGGTCTTCGGATAGGCCAGCTCAGTCTATGGCTCACAACTCGAGGAGCACATTCGTACCCCATCATGAGCAGGCTCGACTCTCTCAGCCTTCTCAGCCAGGCCAGTCTGTTTCACGACCTCAGCAGCACGTACCTCGCAGACCCAATTCTGAGTGCTATCATTGTCGTGAGCTTGGTCATCATATAAAGGATTGTCCTAGACTACTTCAGGGAGGTAGCCAGTCTTTTCCTCGACCCCAGGCATCTGTGCAGACTTATGGTACTGCATCAGGTTCTCAGCCAGCTAAGAGTGCACCACCGCCAGGCAGAGGTCGTGGGCGTGGTGGTAGTGGCCCTTCGAGGGGTGGTCATCAGAGTACTAGTTCAGCTCAGCCTCAGAGGCAGTTTTATGCTTTGCCAGCCAGACAGGATGCTATGGCATCCAATGCAGTGGTTACAGGTACACTTTTTATTTGTGGACGTGATGCTTATTCCTTGATTGATCCAGGTTCCACGTATTCTTATGTTTCGCCTTATTTTGCTTCGGTTTTTAATGTTGATTATATGTGTATTCGTGATCCATTTTGTGTTTCTACTCCTGTTGGAGAGTCTATTGTGGTGGAGCGGGTGTATCCTTGTTGTACTGTATCTTTTGGAGGGCGTGAGACCATAGTTGATTTATTAGTCCTGGACATGGTGGATTTTGATGTGATTATCGGTATGGATTGGTTGGCATCATGTTATGCTGCTCTCGATTGTCATGCCAAAATTATTCGGCTTTCTTTTCCTGGTTCAGTTCCGGTAGTGTGGCACGGTTCTTGTTTGCCACCTGCAGGCTGTATTATCTCATTTTTGAAAGCAAGGCGTATGATGAACAAGGGGTGCTCTGCTTATCTTGCCATGATTCGGGACACCAATATGAAGGTTCCGTCTCTTGATTCTGTTCCCGTTGTGAGGGAGTTCACTGATGTGTTTCACGATGATTTGCCTGGACTTCCTCCGAATAGGGATATTGAGTTCGGTATTGATTTGGTGCCCGGAACTTAGCCTATATCTATTCCTCCGTATCGTATGGCTCCAACCGAGCTGAAGGAGTTAAAGGAGCAATTGCAAGATTTATTGGATAAGGGGTTCATTCGACCTAGTGTGTCGCCCTGGGGAGCTCCAGTGTTGTTTGTTAAGAAAAAGATGGCTCTATGCGTATGTGCATTGATTATAGACAGTTGAACAAGGTCACTATTAAGAATAAGTATCTCTTGCCTCGTATAGATGACTTGTTCGATCAGTTGCAAGGAGCCAATTTCTTTTCCAAGATTGATTTGAGGTCTGGGTATCATCAATTGAAGATTCGGGAGTCCGATATCCTGAAGACAGCATTCAGGACCCGTTATGGTCACTATGAATTCTTGGTTATGTCCTTTGGGCTTACGAATGCTCCAGCAGCTTTTATGGATATGATGAACCGTGTGTTCACGCCCTATCTAGACTCGTTTGTCATTGTCTTTATTGATGACGTCTTGGTCTATTCGCATAACCGTGAGGAGCATGAGCATCACTTGAGATTGGTTCTTCAGACGCTTCGAGAACGTAAGCTTTATGCTAAGTTCTCGAAGTGTGAGTTCTGGTTGGACTCTGTGGCTTTCTTAGGTCATGTTGTGTCTAGTAAGGGTATTAAAGTTGATCCTAAGAAGATTGAGGCCGTTCAGAATTGGCCACGACCTACTTCTCCGACAGAGATTCGTAGTTTTCTTGGTCTGGCTGGATATTATCGGCGATTTGTGGAGAAGTTTTCATCTATTGCTGCTCCATTGACCCGCCTGACTCAGAAAGCGGTTCAATTTCGTTGGTCAGAAGAGTGTGAGGCGAGCTTTCAGAAGCTCAAGTCATTGTTGACTAGCGCTCCAGTGTTATCTCTTCCTTCTGGAGCTGGAGGATTTGTAGTTTATTGTGATGCTTCACGTGTTGGGTTGGGATGTGTCTTGATGCAGCATGGTAAAGTCATTGCCTATGCTTCTAGGCAGTTGAAAGTGAATGAAAAGAACTATCCGACTCATGATTTGGAGTTAGCAGCTGTGGTATTTGCTTTAAAGATTTGGAGACATTATCTGTATGGCGAGCCTTGTGAGATCTTCACCGATCACAAGAGCTTGCAGTACTTGCTTACTCAAATCGTACCTCAATAATATGTACGGAACTACATCGTACCACAATAATATGCACGGAACTACATCGTGCCACAATTACTTGTATATAAGGATATATTATATATAGGGTGTGGAGCAAGTCCACCAAGAAAGTGAAATACACTTACCTCGGTCCGAAGCTCATAAGCTACTCAACAATTGTTTTTCCTTTTCGAATCCCTTCCAAAGTTCTCGCTCTATTAAAGAACGTAATACAATCAATACCAAGACTAATAGTTAAACACTACAAATCTTAATCTAAAGGGGGTTAAGAAATTAAAGTCAATCCCGAGGCCCCATATTCAAACCCCAAAATTAATCTCACGATCGTGTTACCCATAGCCACACAAGACTAAGATATAATCAAGTCTCAGTCTAAAAGCTAAATTTTTCTCTACTCAATATTCTACCGAGCACAATTTAAATCATAATTACTCACAAACTTAGCAGGTGTAAATATTTGAAGAAGGTGACCACCAAGTCAAGATTTACAAAAAACCATACTATCAGTTCCATCAATAAACACTAAGCAAAAAGGAAGCAATAATTTTATCCTAAGAAACTATCAAAGAAATTTGACGGGGTCAGTAGCCGTCTCTGAAACTGCAGCAAGTGAACATTTCTTATATCACTTCCATAGACATTTAATAATTGAGCACTCATTAGTTTTTTCCTTAATCATAAGTATAATCACCCCCTTCCTCATTATTAAATGATTAAATTTTACCAACCATTAATGCTTACTTCTATACAAAATCAAATCATAGCAGTGAAAGAAAAACGAGACACTTACCTGACGTGCTTCTCACCCTCAAGCAAATTTCTACATCGCCGCCTAGGATGAAGGTTATTTCTTTCTTGCTATCTTATTCTAAAGACCATGACATAGTCTTTTATATGACCTAAAAGTGGACTAGAAATTTGTTGTGGGCCTAATTTACTATTTCGACTTAGTCAAAATAGTTCAAGGCCCAACAATAAAAATCTTTTATTTGGTCCAATAGTCATTTTGTAAATTAATTCCGCCTCACAAACATTTAGTACATTTTTTTTAAATAACTCGCTATAATTAGATTATAGGTATAAATTTTTTGGGTTGTTACATATACTTACCTACAAGAAGGCCTTGAGTTCCCTGACTGATTAGAGTCATCGGATTTCTTACAAAACTTTTGAAGTTTCATTTGGTTTATTCCGTTTGTTTTGGATTTCTATGTTAGTTGTACTGTTTTAATCGACTTTGTCAATTTGAGGTTTATGACTTTTTTGGTTTATAAATTTGTTATCTATCTACGTGATAAGAATTCAAATTAATCAATTTATAATTAACAAGCTCTCCACTATTTCTAGAGGTAAAAATTTCGCGTAGGGGCCTGTTTGGCGCGCGCTAATTGATTTGTAGCCGTCAAAAATAAATTCGCTGAGAAATAGCCACCTCCGGATAAATCCCAGTATAAATACTGGGGCTTTGAACAAGTTTTGTTCAAAGCTCCAGTATTTATACTGGGGAAGCTTCAGTAAACTAGCTCCAGTAACTTGTTCAAAGCCCCAGCATTTTGTTATGAGACTTTGTATAAAGCTTCAGTCTCATAACAAAATACTGGGGCTTTGAACAAAACTTGTTCACAGCCCCAGCATTTTGTTATGAGGACTGAAGCTTTATATATAAAGTCCCATAACAAAATAATAGGATTTATCCCTTTGATGGGACCTTTGTTATGGGAATAAATCCCATTATTTTGTTATGGGATAAAGTCCCATAACAAAATAATGGGACTTTTGAACATGTTAGTTCAAGTTCCCATTATTTTGTTATGAGATTATTTTGTTATGTGACTTCTTTAGTCCCATAACAAAATACTTGGCTTTGAACAAATTTTGTTCAAAGTCCCAGTATTTTGTTATGGGACTAGTCTGGGGTGTTTTTCCAACGCTAATGGAGCTTAAGTGTGCGCGCGAATTTTTTGCTATTCTTCAATGAATTTTGAAACGGTGGATAGTCCCCAATGAGCGCGTCCAAAAATGGCTACCGATCAAAATTTTCCTTTCTAGAGGGACTGTCAGTGGAGTGGACGGATGTTAGACTATATTTATCTCAGGTTATCACTTAAAAAAGACAGCCCACAACTTTTTCTACTAAGTCCTGAGTGAAGTTGCGGCCCATGTTAAATAAAGTTCAATGTGTCATTAATTATAATGACGACTTACAGTTTTGTTCATCTTCACAATATAAGAGTATGAAGAAGATTCTTCTCTATCACGGAGCTTACTCTATTTATTTTTTTCTTTCTTAACAGAGCTTAATGTCGCCGGCTTAATATGCTATGCTTTTGAGCTAGTAACAAATTCTTTTTACCTGTAAAACTTTGCAATGTTTTCTAGAATTTAAACTATACATGAGAGCAAATAACTTGATGATTAATGCTTATAATATTGTTATTTATTAAGTATTAGCAACAATATACTAGTACTTTTGTTTTCTCCGGCCCCTTGATTTACTATTAACTTATTGTTGAGGAAAAGAAAATAGAAATTCTCGATTACTGTTGTAAATTGGCTAGGGCCTCTACTCAATAATATAAACTTTAATTTCGTAAAGTGCCAACGAATCTTCCGACAAATAATGGAACCTCATAACAAGATCACGGAACGGGCTCCGCTCCAGTGAGCTTAGCTACTGTAAGTAGCAGTACAATGTTTAATGCCTAACACGTTATGGTTTTGCATTTTAAAGGCTAAAATCCATTTTGATTTAGAAGAAAGAGTAGTATATGTAATAAAAAAACTTAATCACAAGCTAAACTCATGCATTCTGTTATATCAAGGCAAAACCTGATTCAAGATAGGATTTAAACTTTACTATTGGTTTAATATTTAAGTTTTATAACTTATGAGTTTAAGAATTTAATATTTCCAAAAAATGTTACAAATTAAAACATAGACACATTAAAAAGGAAATTATTAACTTTGGGAGATGATAAATTTTTGCAAAGTAAAGGTGTAGTTCACATGGTAAACCGTCTGTTTTAGTGCTTTGTATTTTTTTATAATCTTTAATTAAAAAAGAAAATTGATCCTAAATCAAAATGGATTTTAGCCTTTAAAGTACAAAGCCATGACGTGTCAGGCATTTGACACTGTACTGCTACTTACGATAGCTAAGCTCACTGAAGCGGAGCCCAATCCCAAGATCACCGATTCAATTTTTATGAAATGTTTTATATTTACACCCGATGACTAATCTTTCTTTTTGTAGTAAAAATAATCTGAAAGAAGAATTGAGCTTTTACAAAAGTTTATGCATTTATGAACTTTTGATAAATCTAAATACTAACGAGGCCAAGTAATACAAAAATGGATTCTACATTTACAATAATCAAAGGAACACAAAATACAAGAACTGTTTTTTGTGGTAATTTGAAGTTCATTTGGCATATATAAACATACAACTGCAAGTACACCAAGGAGTCCCTTCACACTTATTAAAAGTTTAGAATTCAAACGTTGGGAATGAAAAATTCCTATAGAATGCACCTAGGCCTATGCCACAAATCTGAATTATCGTATGATTCTTGTTGTAATTATGTTTGAGCAAGAGTAGCTAAACTTTATTCTAGTATTATGATGTTCCTTTTTTTTTTCTTTTTTTGCGTAGAATGAAATAGCCAAGTCTGATAATCTACGTCATTATTTTATGATTCTATTTATTCTTCTCTATCCCTACAGATGATTAATTGCATGTTGTGTTAGTTGCTTGATATAATCTTGCTTAGATGATAGCATAGTGTTAGGTTAGATTTTAATACAATACTTCTCCCTAATTGATTGAAAGATAATTAGAGAGGAATTAGTAGGGTTTGGAACAATAAATATGATTGTGGCATGTAATAGCTATCTAAAAGCATAAAATTAATTTTGAAAAAGAAATCTAAGTGGAATAGCATAATTGCTTGGACGAGAGTTGTGGTAGTTCTAGCATTTATCGCCAATAAAGAAGAAGAAGATGACATAATTTTAGGAAATTGTTTGCATTTTATCTCGATAATCGAGAAAATTATAACATTCGGCTCTCTCATATGATTATCACCATCTACTTATTCATTATTTGCCATTTACTTTAGCTTTAGTTATTTAATAGTTCTTAATAAATTCAATTACGTCTTTTCGATTTGGTTGGATATAGAGACTTGGCTAGTAAAAATATTACATTGTAGTCGTGCACTTTTTGTGGGATCCGACTAGGACTTGAATCATATTTATTTGTAATTGATCGCTTAATTCCTTTTATAGGACGTAGTTGGTCTCTATTATTAACCTTAATCTACAATATGTTCACCTTAAAGGGTTTTCTCCACCAGGCAGCTTCAAAGAATTTGATAGGTTAACTAGTCTGGAATGACGTTATGTCATAATTAATTCCAAACTCCTTGCAAGTTTAATCTCTCACCACCTGTTGCTCGAGCAGCTAGTGTTACATAGTATTTCAAGAAACATCATTGAAATTAATGATTCAATATTGAGACCTACAGAGCAGTGGCGGAACCAGAATTTTCATCAAGGAGTATCAAAATATAAATAATTAAACACACCAAATATTAAAGGGGATTCAATATATAGTATATCTACCTATAAAAAGAAATATATCTAGCTACATAGTGTGATTTTCCGGCTAAGAGATATCAATTGATATCCTTAGATTTATCGGTTATCAAAATGTCCCACTTCTGGAAAAACTTTCCCTTATGCTTATTTGGTATGATTATGTAGTTGCTCAATAAAAATGTGATATTGCAAAGTATTTTAATAGTTTTTATGCTCTCGAGCATTTCGACTTGAGCAACACCACTATCGAGGTAAATGTGCTTCTTCACTACATGTTTAATACGGGAACATATTTTGGGACTTACATCATCCTGATATTACTACTAGAAATGCGCTGGATTCCGACGGCCAGTCTGCCATCAAAGGGAACATTTATTTTTTTAAAAAATTCAATGGACAGTTGTCGATACTAGAAAAATCTCCGACGAAAGTGCCGTCGGTACGAGTTTAGATACACGGTAAAAGGCAAAGTAGATCAGGTCTCGTCTCTCTCTCACACTATCTCTCTCTTTCTCACATTGTCCTCCCTCAAACTCGTCTCTCACAAAAACCACAACATCTAACAAAAATATGTCCAAAATCTAACAAAAACGAATCAAAGGTTGCCTAAAAATATCCAAAACTTTTTAGCTTCTTCTTTTCTCTCCTCTCTCACCCGATTCAGACCCAATTCCTTTTTTTTCTTCCCATTCTGTTTCTCTTTCTTCAATTTGGTCCCTTCTTCAAGCTCTTGATAAGTTTTTCTTTATTACCCAAGCTTTTTCGATGCAAATCAGATCCGTTTTCTAACTCTTTTTTTTTAATTTCAGTTACCAGCTCAAGCAAATCAGAGCCGTTCATCCGCAACAGTCACCAGCTCAAAGCACATGTTTTTTTCTTCCAGTTTTATGTTTCTCCTTTAACGATGTCATTTTTGTTGTGTTGAAATATGTACAAGCCCTGCTTTGCTCTAGAAAATAATGTTCACAAAATTTCTTAGGAATCTAATTGAATTTAGTGGATTTGACTTTTCTTTTATGCCATGTATTTAGTTGCTCTAAGAAAAGCATGTAGCATGCTTAAGTAATCGAAAAAAATAATTTATAGCATGACTTGAGTATAAAAGTTTGAGTGATAAGGTTGACAACCCTGGTTTGTTGTTGGAAGTATGTTGTTCCTGGTTGCAATGTCGTGTGATGTTGCTTGTATTCTAATTGGAAAATATCTCATGAAGTCTCTAGGGGTTATCGAGTTCATTTGTAGTTTTAAGCTTTATTAAATAAATGTATGTGGGTGTTGTTAGATCCATATTATATATGTGGATTTTGAAATACATGTGTAATATGTGTATATAAAAGAAGAATGAAAATGGGGTATGATTTGCTTGAAAATGTGTAGTATGTGTATATGAAAGTGAAGTATCGACAAGACTTTCCTTTGACCTTAGTCGTGTCAAACGTCTTTACCTATGTGGTGTCATTTCACATAAATCAAATGTGATTTAGTGTGCTTTTTTGCTTGATAAGAAGCTCCCAAATTTACAATATTAATTTGGAAATTGAGTTATTTTGTTGTTATGCTAATTAGTTTCATACTATTTATAAATGACAAACTTTTGATAATCTTTCTTAAGTGGGTACTTTTGTTTATATGAATGAAAAATTGAGTTTTTTATCATGTCTTTCATGTGATAGATTCACATAATGATACACTACTCTAGAATATCTTGAAGTGGAACATTTTTCACATGGGACATTTATTCACCTTAATGAAATTAAGTTACAAGGTAGTTTTTTAGGCATGAAACCCAAATGTTAGCTTATCAAACTTTTGTTACTCAAATCTCATATGCTGGTAATAATCCAACTGATAACTAATCTGGGTTGTTCCCACTTCCCAGCCAATAATACTCCTGTAAAACACGCAAATTGATAGCTGAAATATTAACATTTCAATGTGCATCATCTAAAACAAAAGTTGTCTATAGCATATAGAAGCACTACAAAAAATAGGTAAATTTGTGGAGGTCAAATTAAGGGGGTTTTTTAGGACCTCCGCAAATTGCAACAATTTATGGAGGCTTCGTGAACCGCCACAATTTCGTGTTACCACAATTTTATCAGCTCAATTTTTGAAATATTTCACTTATTACAAATATTAATAAAGAAAACAACTTATTGCTATTTATTTTTTTCCAACTTAATTAAAGTTATTGTTGCAAAAAATATTTATATTGTTGGTAAAGTAATTATTTGTTTTCCAGGAAAATAAAAAAGTACTCAACTCCTTAGTTTTGTCAATAACATTTTGGTTTGTAGCCCAAAAATTATGAAAAGCTGGAAAAAAGAAGCGGCAAATTTTGCCTCATTTATTTTTCACTTTTAATTCCCAAATTATTCCCTCCTCCATTTCATTTTAATTAAGCACCAGATCCTGTTTTTAAACTCTCTAACTAAAATTACAGTAAATAGGGCAGAATTGACAAGGTGGACGACGTGGGAGTCGCAGGAAGTGCTGTCTCGCTCACAGAAAAGGTAGACGGCGGCGGTGATAATCTCATTACACAGTCTCCTTGAAACCTTTTTCCCAATAGAGATCACTCTTTTCAGTTCTACATTAGGTAATAAAGGAAAAAAAAAGTATGATTTCTTGATATTAGGGCACAATTGAGGAATAGTCAATTGTTTGATAGAATATACCATTTATGATTTTCTACAGTATTGATGTAAGTAACCATTTTCAAAGGTTAACAATTTTTTTTTTCATTTAATTTGTTTGTGACTTCACTATTCCATTTTGTTGATTGATTGTGTGGTAACTTTTTTTGTTGGAATTTATTTCTTACAGCTACCTCATTCTTATCACATTAGTGGAGCGCTTTCAAACACATGTCTATGCCTTGCCTTTTTCAGATGTTTGTTCAATTTGATTGTTGGTTTGATGTTATGAACCATTATACTTCCCTTCTTATCAATCAGTTTCACGCTAACAAATGTTGGTATAAAATGGTTCGCAGCCTAGCTTTTTAAAAATTCAGTTCTGCTATAACGTCATTGTTCATGCATAGATGATACTCTTTATCCCTTTATAACTGGTCCAGAAGCTACTGTTTGCTACTCGCAACAGTATTGAAAGTATATTTGATCTGTTCCTTCAAGTTTCAAATGGGAACAGTTGTCCCTACATTTGAATCTGACTGTGATACTTCAGATTATATTGTTGAAAAGTTTGGTATAGAACAAATCAAATTTGTTGAGTTGGATAATTTGCTTTACAAGAATTATAGTATAGAACAAAGTAAATTTGTTGAGTTGGGTAATTTGCTTTACAAGAATTATGGGACAACAATGGCTGGCCTTAAGGGTAAAACTTTTTTGGCGCTTTCTTATCATAAAAAATTGATCACCAAAAGAATGTCTTTTGAGAACTTCGAGTTACTATGAGATAAGTGATTTGCTTTTGGCAGGCAATTGGCCATCATGATTTCGACTATGATGAGTAGCATAGGAAGTGTATTTATGGTTTATGTTATGCTTATTAAACTTAAACTTTCATTCTCTGAACCTCATTTGCCAATTGTTTTTGATGTTTTGTCTGTGTAAGGTTACTTTATGAAAATTTGAGGCTTAACCCTGTTTCGAGAAGTCTTTTATTAAGCTTACCAATTCGCGAAGTTGTAAGTGCACCGACACAATTCAGGAACATTAACATCCTATGGCCATCGAAAATTAACAACACGAGGTACTTTTTAGACCTTTTTTCTTTCCTGACTTTCATTACTAAATTATCTTAGAAATATTTAATCGTCACAGACTTCCTACTTTTTAGTTTTGTATTCGTACAAATTCTTGTATTGGTGGATTGCATTTATGGAGGACACAAGGATGACTTTAAAGAACTTGGGCCTGGATGGACTGAAAAGTTCTATAAAATCACGGTATGTACAATAGTACTACTTTTGTATTATGTTTCTGTTTGTTTTCAAGGTGTAGATTATGTCGATTTGACGGATAACATATTAACCATTTTCCTCAAAGAATTAATTTTGCATATTGATATATCCTCCATCTGAATTTTCGGACAGCTGAATCTTCTTTCTTGGCGAGTGATATGTGATTATGAATCCGAAAAGTAAGACACTCTATGTTGCTACACAAGTTTACACTTCTTTTATTAACTCATTGCCACACCACAAACTCTGAATTTGGGATATTTTTTTATATGTGAGATAGTATTATGTTGCAACTAGCAATTGTAACTGTGCTGCCTGCAGTGTCTCATGGTTTGGTTGTTTGGCTTAGCAGTTTATAATATGTGAGTCGAGCAACATTGAAGGTAATCACCTTTATTTAGTGCATTAATTTGATGAAAGACATTAAATTGTATTACTATTTTCTTAGCCTTCTATCTATCTCTCATGTTGGTGTAATAATATATTTTGGCAAACATATGTTTTTGATGGTAACTATTGACCAACTGATACAGTTATTCAAGGAGATGAACATCTCTGGATAGTATTGGAAAATTCAGTCCTTTAATGAATGAAAAATGGTATTCTTTTGATTGTTATACACTTATTTGACTATACTACTACAAGACCTCTTTATTTTCATGGGTTTATTCTTCCACTACTCACTTAATGGTTTTAGCATCACCATGTTATTCGCAACATTGTTGTTCAGTTCCCTTACACTCAAGCTTAAGATTGTTGCAGCTGGTAAAAAAGCTTGTCGTCGAAGAGGAAATCCCAGTAGGAGGGAAGCAAAGTTGCAAAATAGAATCGTTAACGAGAGGCCACTCTTGATTAGTTATTTAGCTGATATATACATTGGTTCACACATCAGGTCCGGGCATTGCACAGGCAGTACCCCGCTAGTAATCTACTAGTTTTCTTGTGTTTCCATGTCATTGCAACCATGTTAGACTTCATAGTTCAGTAATTTGGTTGCCTCTTTTTGTGTTATTCTACCATAAGAAACATCACCTAATTAGTCATAGACTAAACAACTTATTGCTCGCTTATTTATTAATTTTATATCTTGTTTTGATTAGGAAACTTGCTAGCTACCAGCTATGACTAGTCAGCTACCTGATTTGCTTTCCATTGGAGAGTTAGTGGTGCTACCATTGCTAAGGTTATTTCTCAGTAAGTCTTTTATTCATGAAACATATAATTGATAGATGTTGTTCATGAGAACTTTTAATATGTGTCGGACTGTTATGGTTCATTTATTTTGTGGTGCAGGATTGTTTTTATTTGGAGAACTTTGGATAGTTAAGGATGTGATGCAGTTTCATTATTGATGATTTGCCTCCCACTGAAGCCATAATGCACCTTGGAGGCTTAACTCTAGCTCGCTGTTGAATTCATGATGTTTGTTATAGTACTTATTATGTTTGTTTGTAATGAATTTTTATTTAAGTTGTAGTATGTTATTCAATAAAATCATTTCTTTAGTGCTACAATCCACTAATTATTTCTTTAAACTATTAGATTATAATACAGGGGCTATAAGTCCCCACAAATAAATTTTTTTATTACATTGGGATTATATTTTGGGGATTACAAACTGTCACTTATCGTCTTTGAAAACCCCCACTAATTTAAAATTTATTTTGTGGGGGTCAAAAACTGCCACAAATTATCAGCATAACCCCCACAAAAGAACCATTTTCTTGTAGTGAAGAATGGTATTCAACTCATGTTCCGATACTTGAATAATCTCCATCTTATTTGGTTTGTCATATTTATTTTTACGAGAGTCAAATTTAAGAAATCTGACTGTGAATTTGAACGAATTTTTGAAATAAAATTTTCATATATTAGAAATATATGAAAAGTATTATAAGTCACAAAATATTATAACTAAAAATATTTAAAAAATATATAAAAAATTTGAGGTAAAAAAAATTGGTTTGACGCTCGAATTAAAATTATGACAAATAAAGTGGGAGGAAAGGGTACACTTATCATGTTGTATTTCTTTTTCTTTTTCTTTTTTTTGGTTTCTGTTTTATATTTTACTGTATTGTTAATATAATGGATAACATAAATATATACCCGCATTATTGATCAAATTACCAACTACCACATTTATATAGTCTCCTTTCTAGATACTCCTATCAGTTAACAATGTAAATGCGGGAAAAGAAATTAAGTACAATTATGGAGTAATGTTTATTGACCCACTCCAACGAATCAACTGTATTCCCATAAAGAGCATCACCCATAATCACCAGCTATATCTCAGCTATATCTTTCAGTCTTCATCACACAATCACCATTTCTCTCTTTGCTCTTTCCATTTCGTCCCTATGGAAGAATTAGCCATGAAACCCTCACTTCCTTGGAAAACACGTTTCACACTAACCTTAATCTCCACCGTTACTGATTTTTGTCGCCGTGATAACGGCACCATCAACCGCCGTCTTCTCGGACTCCTCGGCCCCAAAACTCCACCCAACCCTAACCCAACCAACGGCGTTAAATCCTCCGACGTTACCGTTGATCCTTCCCGTAATCTCTGGTTCCGTCTCTTTATCCCCACTACCGACGAATCCCGGAACTTGAGTTCCCTTCCGATCATTGTATTCTTTCACGGTGGAGGGTTTGCGTATCTTAGTGCCGATACGACAACGTACGACGCAGTTTGTCGCCGTTTCGCGAGGAAAGTTCCAGCTGTGGTTGTCTCCGTTGATTATAGGCTGGCGCCAGAGTATAAATATCCAGCGCAGTTTGATGATGGATTTGATGTGTTGAAGTTTCTAGATGATGAGAAGAACCGGGGATTGTTGCCGGAGAATGTGAATTTGTCATGCTGCTTTGTGGCCGGAGATAGTGCCGGAGGTAACCTTGCTCATCATGTGGCTAAACGAGTGATGGAATGTACGTCTGACTTCAAAGCAATCAAGGTATGGTCCCTTTCTCTCTCTCTCATACATATGCCACGTCTGTAATTCGTATCTCTACCTATTTTAATTTGCTCCACACTTTTCATGCCCGTACGTACATATGACACGTCTGCATATACATAATGTACTGCAACATCTTATAAATTTGGACACACAATCTTAATATTTTAAAAATATGAGTCACAAAAAATAAGAATTTAATATTTTAAAAATATGAAAACATTGCAGTAAAAAAAAGGACTCAATTGATTCTTGAATCAAAATTTATGATAGTAAATAAAGTGGGACCGAATGAATATTATATATATTCATATATTCTCTTAAATTTTATGACAGACCACCACCATAATAATCATTTCTCATTGCGTTGCGTCGGTCGTTTTAAAACTGTTTATGCGAGTGCGACAAATCTCTTTAATGCCCATTTACCCTTTTTTGTTTGCATAGAGAGCATAAACACCCACGTCAGTCGTGAGTGGAGTCTGGAGTAGTATCGGTATGTACTCCCATTACTCCAATCTATGTGATCGGAGTTACGGGTGTGTAAAATCGAACCGGTACCGATAGTCGAACCGTTACCGCTAGCGATAAGTATAACGGTATCGGTATAACGGTAATTGGTTCGGTAATGGTATTAATTTTCAACACCGATAAGATATCGGTACGGTAACGATTTCTATACTCCCTCCGGTCCACTTTATTTGATGTTTTAGCTTCTTTTTTTCCCACAATATTTGATCTTTTCGAAAATCAAGATGGAATTTTACAATGTCACCCCTTGCTAATAAATGACTTTAAACAAAATGATAAGTAATAATAGCTTGAATAAGGCTAATATAGTCAATTATATTGCTAATAAATGCTAAAAAGGTGATTTTCTTAATACCCATGAAAATACCCAAAACATCAAATAATATGGACCGGAGGGAGTATCTCTTTATCATTACCGTACCGATAACCGATAAGATTTCTTTTTATAATTTTTATTTTATTTATTATTAATATATTAAGTCATTTAAACTCTTAATTTACAACATTAACTTATAGTTTAAACTTCAATTATTATTATTATTATTGGTGGTTATATGTCAATACTCACACTTTAATTAATGAGTCCGGCCTATTTTATAATTAATTTTGCTTTCTCGAATCATTGATCAGACTTTCTTATCTTGTCTTTTTTCTATTTCATTATTTTGTGTTATGTTAGCATATTGTTAAGACTTGTTGATTGCACTTGTTTACTTAGTTTGTGTGGATGGTTTGTCTATTACTTTAGTGGTTATTCATATTAATTAAAAAATATTACCCTATTGACAACCATCCACCAAGAATTCACGCATTACTTCGGTGTACCGTTACCGAACCGTTAAGAACCGATAACCGATAGCTTATTGGTACGGTATTTGTTTTACATAATTACATATCGTTAACCGATATAACGTTACCGATAAGCTCAAACCAGAACCGTACCACCCCATGAACACCCCTAATCGGAGTAATGCTGAAAAAAAAAGAGTAATATTTTTATTTATTGAAATGATGATATTTAAATTTAAGACTACAAGTTTCTAAAATAATTTACAGTTGTACATATAATTTAAAATATTTAAAATCATAAATTGTGGAAATTTTGTTAATTCTTTTAAACTTAGTGTTCATTCAAACTTAGCACATAAATTGAGATGGCTGACATAGTATTTGTTACTACGTTTTTGGAAAATGTTCAAAATCTGATAGCTGAAGAGTGAAGTATATACTATATAGAGCCAGAAATGAGCACAAAATTTTGATTATCCGAAGCCGAAGGTCATATTTTTGCAAAAGTAGAGTAAATTGCATTGCAAACCTAACTGATAATCTATATAAGCAATTTAGCAATTTAGCAATTTAACCTATTCTTTTCCGTCAAAGATATCCCATTACTAAATTTCAGTTATCTTATTTATTATAGTTTGTTTGGTCAAACTCAAACTCGGTGGAAGTTAAATATTTTTAAAATGACTAAAATAACCTTCAAAGTACTCTTCATCAACAATATTAAAAGTACTTTATGGAACCAACTATGCCTTTGTTTCAAGAATTCAAAGTTTCGAGTGGAAAAGGTTAAAAGATAAAATGCTGCTTCCTAATTAAAATTAAAGGGATATTAGTTCAGTTTACTTGCAAAAGTGAGATTGAAAATGGAATTAGCTGATTTGAGTATAGTTAGAAAGTGCGACACTTTTTTCTCAGAACAGAATTACTACTGTTGAAGCACTTGTGACATTTTACCGAACGCTATCTAATATTATAGGTAAAGATGCTCCAATTTTGTCAAAACTGATTTAAATATTTAAATAAAGTCAAAGATGGAATGTGATATGCTAGAAGATACAAGATATGGGCGCAGAGCTAGTAGATCATAACTCGATTATCCAATTCTAGAGAAAACCCCATGTAGATACTTGTACGTGTTTTCTTTCTTTTATGCCTTTCAATTTGTTAATCAACAGTTTTCATCTAGATTCTGGTCAACTGGTGGAAAACATCGCACAACGAAATGTTCACTTTCTCAACGTAATGAACCACGTAATTCACTCATTGTATAAAATTCTATTTCAGATTTTTTTTGTCTTAAAATATGGTTAAAGCTTGCGTCAATCTTCAGTTTTTCCGTCAGAGTTGGTCGGTTGCATGATTGATTCTAATTAGAGACCTCCTACCACGGGTTCAATAATTAAATGGAATTTACTTCCGTTAAGTAACGAATATTGTTTTGTTGTCTGTGTTCCATTAAAAATGTTTGGCCTATTTGCCAAAATCTAGGCATGCTTTAAACTAATCAAAGTGAAGGGACTTCTGTTCTCTAATTACGTATTTGCCGGTTACTTCACCCATTGAAATATTATAAGCCTTTTAAATATGATTAATACCATATGGGTTAAGTAACGAAAGATCATCTGACTAAAAGGTGATTGGACTTGTGGCAATACAACCATATTTTGGAGGGGAGGAACGTACCGAGGCAGAAACAAGATTAGCAAAGATTGACCAATTAATATCAGTGACTCGAACAGATTGGCTATGGAAAGCATTCCTGCCACCTGGTGAAGGGATGGACCGGGATCACGAAGTTATCAATGTAAGCGGCCCAAGGGCCGTTGATATATCAAAGTTGAACTTTCCAGCAACGATGGTAGTGGTTGGTGGTTTTGATTCTCTTCAAGATTGGCAAAGGAGGTACTACGAGTGGCTCAAGAAGTCGGGCAAAGAAGTCTATTTGTCTGAATATCCAACGATGGTGCATGCTTTCTACATTTTCCCTGAGCTACCAGAATCAACACAGCTAATACTTGAGATTAAGGACTTCATTCATAAGCAATGCTCTAAGGTTGTGAAGAATTGATGTGCCATGATACACTAGTTTTTCACCAACCAATAAGAAATCAAATTATATCACATGTAGTAATTATAGGTTCTCATGGACCTTAAAACAAGTGGAGGATATGTAATGAGGATAGAAATGAGGTTGGTGGTTCTGTCTTATTACCAAATTATTGGTGTAGTACTTATATGTTGTTATGCCCAAACTAGTTATTTGTTGGTACTTCATGACATTCTTGTAGGCTGTTGGGGTTCCTCTGGCAAATTTACATATTATATGTGCGTATGTTCTAATTACATTTTCAAGAACGTCTAAATGTTAGCTTCATTAAATTTGTCGTATATAAAGAAATGAGCTATAGACCTACGAGACTTCGACCATATAAATCTCTCATGGAGTGTATGTAAAGAAATTTTTTATTGAAGGCCTCCTAGTTCCATGTGCCTTAAGTGAGGGAGTTATAAAGGGGAGGAACTTACAATCTGTATAGGAATACATGATCCAACTAATATTTCTATGTTATTTTCATAAATATTCTATGTTATCCTTTTTGCAAATCTTTTGTATATAATATTTCTAACGAACTGCAGAAGAAAATCTCACATAGGAATTCTCCTATTTTCAAATATTGTCATATGCTCCATGGATAATATAAATTGCATGTATTATTGATCAAATTGCCAACTACCTCATGCGAGTTGCTGACATTTACATATTGAGCATGTTTAGTGATGTTAGGCTAAAAATACATATATTTTAGTATTAGTTACATCATATTTTGGTGCTTTTGTGGACTATTTTAGTGTGAACAATAGTATTTTGTGCTTATATTGAGTGTTTGAATGTGTAGGAATCAAATGGTATGAAAAAGTGTTAAAGTTTGATGATTTGGAGCAAAATTGAAGTTAATTTACAGCGTTGTAAGGTGCCAAGGCCGTGGATTAGCCATGAAAGGAATTTGAAGACGAAATGTCACGGCCCAGCCATCGTAAAGCCATGATTCAGCCATGAAGTTGAAAGCAGAATTTCGCAAGTGCATGGCCCAGGCATCGTAAGGCCATGATCCAGCCATGAGACAAATTTTCTGGCGAAAAGTGGCGAGGGGCAAACTTGTCCACGAGTTTCACATGAGGTATAAAAGGTTTTTTAACCTATTTTCAGCCCCAATCTTGACTTGGGAGAGCAAGAACACCATTGTGGAAGCACTTTGGACTCTTGGAGGCAAGGAACACACAAGGAGGCGTGGGATTAAAGACTTGAAGATTAAGAGTTTTTTCTTCCATTCTTTCTTCTCCTTTGTAGTTTACACATTCATGATTATTCTTGATTTGTTTTTGATGACCATGAGTGGCTAAATTACCCATTCTAGGGTTGATTGAACCACTCCAATACTATGTGAATTGATTAATTGATTTTGATGAATGAAACTTGATTATTCTTCCTATCTAAGTATTTACGTTTTGTTTGCTAATTGATTGGAAGGGCCCCCAATTGATTGTCCCCTTTATCCTTGTGCGTTTAGGAATAAATTCACGAGTTAGGGTTAAATGCTTAGCAATATTTCAACCTAAAACCAAGGAATTACTTAGGTTGTCAATAGGGTGAGTTGTGACCACCGAGCCCGATTGTGAACCATACTTGTAGTCCTAAACATCTTCACTAATTAATTGGAAGATTAGTTAGTGAATGTCATAGCTAATACATGGAAGTGGTTAGTTGTGAATTTGGAGCAAGTGTTCAATAGGAAGAACCAAGTTGAATTCGTTGAATCATTAGTCAATCACATAGGTAGGAGTCGGTGTAAATCAATTCTAGGCTTTTAATATCCTTGCTTGATTACTTTTTATTATTTTGCTATTTACCTTATTGTTATTTAGTTTCTACTTTAAAACCATCATTAAAATATAAACTCTTGAAGTTGGTTGATTAGATAAATTAGTTAGATTAACGACTGAATTACGAGTGTTCTCTGTGGGATTCGACCTCGGGGCTTTAAATACCGAGCTATATTTGCCGCGACCGCTTAGTCCCTTTTATAGGGCGTAGTTGGGCGTGATCAAATTTTGGCGCCGTTGCCGGGGAACACAGTGTTATTTTAGTTGTTAGGATAGCTGAATTGTTTATTCAATTAACTTCGTTTCTGTACATTTTTTTTTTAGATTAAAAAAAAAACATGGCATTAGAAAATAACATGTGGCTAGGTGATCATTATTATGGTTGTACTAATACGTCTTATTCTTCCCCGAGCCCCTATTATAATGATTTTTCTTTCTCTTATGATAACAGTTGGTACAATGAAGTAGAGGATGATGAGGAAGAATACGAAGCTAAACTGAAGAAGGTTTGGGACAGACGTAGAGCACAACTAAGCCAAATAGAAGCTCAAGTGAATCAGTTGGCTACACTATTGGGAATTCAACTAACTAGCCAAGAAGACGTGGAATTAGAAGAAGAAATCATGGCTATTGTAGAAGATCTAAAGCGTGAATTTCCATTAGATGAGAGAAGAGTTGAAAGCCAACCATCTAGCCATATGGTGTGTGAAGATGTAGATGAAGAAAATGTGGTACTAGAATTAGAGAATAAAATTAAACCTGAAATTGTAGTTGACTCTAACTCGTACCAGAAAGAGGATGTGATCGATGAATCAAAGTGTGAGAGGGTTGCACCGCATTCTAGACACTTTTCTACACTGGTTTTAGAGGGAGACATGGAAATTGATCCTTTTGAGCCAATGGAAGAGTTGAAGGATGAGGTATATGGTGCTTACATTATGGAATTTTCATTACCATCTAGACACGATGACTATCCTCGTTTGAAGGCCAAAGAGTACAAAATAGTATACTTGATGCTTGGTCAGGAGCATAGCCAACAATTCGAAGATATTCCTGAGTTAGTGACTACGCGCAAAAGGAGATGCTTAGTTTTTGGCATGCAAGAACTTGTGCCACCTCAAGAGCATAATCAGAGAGTTGGCTTACAACTGGGGAGGCGATTCATAAGCTCAAGGTGGAGGAAAAAGTATTGACTCTGGGTTATGTCGTGCCACGACTATAACTAAGGCGCTTCTCGGGAGGCAACCCGTGATTGTAATTGTATACAAGTAAAAAAAAAAATCAAAACTCAAAAATACAAAAAAAAAAAAAATTATGTTATCTTTTGAAGGATGTTACTTGGTGAGTTTCTTTGTATTGCAGGTTTCAACTGGGTTGAAGTCTAAGTGTGGGGTGTCTGCAAACCCACCATGCTTGAAGATGAATTCTTGCTATGGGGGAAGTCTGAGTACCTCGTGCCCTAAGGAAACTTACAAGGATACTCTTCGGGCTTAGAGCCCCAGGGAGTTTTTCTATCACCCTTAGTTTTTATTTTTAATGCATTGAGGGCAATGCATGATATTAAGTGTGGGGTGGGGTATCTTGATTTGTAGCTGTATTTTTACTGCTTTAGTTTTTTTTTTTTTTTTTTTTTTTTTTTTTTTTTTTTTTTTAGATTAGTGGCTTAATCTTTGGGTTTTCTTTTGACCACGGTTCTTTCCCGATGATGCCTTTTGTTTTGAACCGGGTACTTTTGATGATTTTTGAATAGTAGTTAGTTGTAATAACAAAGAGAAGAAAGAATAAATTTCCTAGTTTGATTCATTATGTCTGAAGCCTGATGACACATTGTACGATGGAAAAATGAACCATTAGGAGAGTAGAGAAGGGCCTGATTCCTAGCATTAACTCAAGCGCACTTGACTAAGTTTAGGGTGTCCACTATGGAATTATTGAGCACTTTGTTTTCCCCTATGTATGTTGGTAGTGTAAACATGACCTTTGATTAGCAAAGATGAAGAGAGTGAGCTTAAGGAAAAAAAAATCTGAGAGGTAAGTGAGCTAAAATGATTTAAAACAACCATTTGAGAGCCTATGAAAGGGTATGAAGCAAGGGGGTAGATGAAAAAGAAAGGAAAAAAAAAGAAGAAAAAAAAAATTTAGAAAGAAATTGTGCAAAGAAAGAAAAAGTAGAGATGAACAAAGGATGGGGGCAATGTTCCTATGCTCGGTTAAGGGTGAATACAAAAGCCTCGAGTATGAACACGCCAAAGGCACCCTAGTGAGGTTGAATTTCTAGGGCCCCAATCATCCAAATATTGTGAAATGTATGAATAATACCCCATTGTTGACCCTTGAGGCTTGAGATGGAAGTTGTAATTTGAGCGTGTGATTATGAGTAAAAATATGTTGAATTAAGCGAACTCTCTATACACTTGCCGCTTAGGTCCGCTGTTTCATTATTGAAATTGTAGGGGGGAACGAGCACACACACACTGTGGACTCTTGAATGTATGGTACTTGCGCAAGAGTTAAGCTAGTGCATCAATCTTGTTCTCAAATGTGCTTGATGGTTTGTGATCTTGATATTGCTGAGGGCTTTAGCATTTTGAGTTAGACTAAGGTATGTGAAAGAAGAACTCTTGTGTATTGAGCATGAATGAAGCCTGGTGTGTGGTAGTATCGTTTGGAGTCTTGTATTAGTGGTTGATTTGTCCAAGTGGGTTGTGAGTTAGATTGCTCGAGGACGAGCAAAATCTTAAGTGTGGGGTTGTGATGTTAGGCTAAAAATACATATATTTTAGTATTAGTTACATCATATTTTGGTGCTTTTGTGGACTATTTTAGTGTGAACAATAGTATTTTGTGCTTATATTGAGTGTTTGAATGTGTAGGAATCAAATGGTATGAAAAAGTGTTAAAGTTCGATGATTTGGAGCAAAATTGAAGTTAATTTACAGCGTTGTAAGGTGCCAAGGCCGTGGATTAGCCATGAAAGGAATTTGAAGACGAAATGTCACGGCCCAGCCATCGTAAAGCCATGATTCAGCCATGAAGTTGAAAGCAGAATTTCGCAAGTGCATGGCCCAGGCATCGTAAGGCCATGATCCAGCCATGAGACAAATTTTCTGGCGAAAAGTGGCGAGGGGCAAACTTGTCCACGAGTTTCACACGAGGTATAAAAGGTTTTTTAACCTATTTTCAGCCCCAATCTTGACTTGGGAGAGCAAGAACACCATTGTGGAAGCACTTTGGACTCTTGGAGGCAAGGAACACACAAGGAGGCGTGGGATTAAAGACTTGAAGATTAAGAGTTTTTTCTTCCATTCTTTCTTCTCCTTTGTAGTTTACACATTCATGATTATTCTTGATTTGTTTTTGATGACCATGAGTGGCTAAATTACCCATTCTAGGGTTGATTGAACCACTCCAATACTATGTGAATTGATTAATTGATTTTGATGAATGAAACTTGATTATTCTTCCTATCTAAGTATTTACGTTTTGTTTGCTAATTGATTGGAAGGGCCCCCAATTGATTGTCCCCTTTATCCTTGTGCGTTTAGGAATAAATTCACGAGTTAGGGTTAAATGCTTAGCAATATTTCAACCTAAAACCAAGGAATTACTTAGGTTGTCAATAGGGTGAGTTGTGACCACCGAGCCCGATTGTGAACCATACTTGTAGTCCTAAACATCTTCACTAATTAATTGGAAGATTAGTTAGTGAATGTCATAGCTAATACATGGAAGTGGTTAGTTGTGAATTTGGAGCAAGTGTTCAATAGGAAGAACCAAGTTGAATTCGTTGAATCATTAGTCAATCACATAGGTAGGAGTCGGTGTAAATCAATTCTAGGCTTTTAATATCCTTGCTTGATTACTTTTTATTATTTTGCTATTTACCTTATTGTTATTTAGTTTCTACTTTAAAACCATCATTAAAATATAAACTCTTGAAGTTGGTTGATTAGATAAATTAGTTAGATTAACGACTGAATTACGAGTGTTCTCTGTGGGATTCGACCTCGGGGCTTTAAATACCGAGCTATATTTGCCGCGACCGCTTAGTCCCTTTTATAGGGCGTAGTTGGGCGTGATCAAATTTTGGCGCCGTTGCCGGGGAACACAGTGTTATTTTAGTTGTTAGGATAGCTGAATTGTTTATTCAATTAACTTCGTTTCTGTACATTTTTTTTTTTAGATTAAAAAAAAAACATGGCATTAGAAAATAACATGTGGCTAGGTGATCATTATTATGGTTGTACTAATACGTCTTATTCTTCCCCGAGCCCCTATTATGATGATTTTTCTTTCTCTTATGATAACAGTTGGTACAATGAAGTAGAGGATGATGAGGAAGAATACGAAGCTGAACTGAAGAAGGTTTGGGACAGACGTAGAGCACAACTAAGCCAAATAGAAGCTCAAGTGAATCAGTTGGCTACACTATTGGGAATTCAACTAACTAGCCAAGAAGACGTGGAATTAGAAGAAGAAATCATGGCTATTGTAGAAGATCTAAAGCGTGAATTTCCATTAGATGAGAGAAGAGTTGAAAGCCAACCATCTAGCCATATGGTGTGTGAAGATGTAGATGAAGAAAATGTGGTACTAGAATTAGAGAATAAAATTAAACCTGAAATTGTAGTTGACTCTAACTCGTACCAGAAAGAGGATGTGATCGATGAATCAAAGTGTGAGAGGGTTGCACCGCATTCTAGACACTTTTCTACACTGGTTTTAGAGGGAGACATGGAAATTGATCCTTTTGAGCCAATGGAAGAGTTGAAGGATGAGGTGTATGGTGCTTACATTATGGAATTTTCATTACCATCTAGACACGATGACTATCCTCGTTTGAAGGCCAAAGAGTACAAAATAGTATACTTGATGCTTGGTCAGGAGCATAGCCAACAATTCGAAGATATTCCTGAGTTAGTGAATACGCGCAAAAGGAGATGCTTAGTTTTTGGCATGCAAGAACTTGTGCCACCTCAAGAGCATAATCGGAGAGTTGGCTTACAACTGGGGAGGCGATTCATAAGCTCAAGGTGGAGGAAAAAGTATTGACTCTGGGTTATGTCGTGCCACGACTATAACTAAGGCGCTTCTCGGGAGGCAACCCGTGATTATAATTGTATACAAGTAAAAAAAAAAATCAAAACTCAAAAATACAAAAAAAAAAAAATTATGTTATCTTTTGAAGGATGTTACTTGGTGAGTTTCTTTGTATTGCAGGTTTCAACTGGGTTGAAGTCTAAGTGTGGGGTGTCTGCAAACCCACCATGCTTGAAGATGAATTCCTGCTATGGGGGAAGTCTGAGTACCTCGTGCCCTAAGGAAACTTACAAGGATACTCTTCGGGCTTAGAGCCCCAGGGAGTTTTTCTATCACCCTTAGTTTTTATTTTTAATGCATTGAGGGCAATGCATGATATTAAGTGTGGGGTGGGGTATCTTGATTTGTAGCTGTATTTTTACTGCTTTAGTTTTTTTTTTTTTTTTTTTTTTTTTTTAAGATTAGTGGCTTAATCTTTGGGTTTTCTTTTGACCACGGTTCTTTCCCGATGATGCCTTTGTTTTGAACCGGGTACTTTTGATGATTTTTGAATAGTAGTTAGTTGTAATAACAAAGAGAAGAAAGAATAAATTTCCTAGTTTGATTCATTATGTCTGAAGCCTGATGACACATTGTACGATGGAAAAATGAACCATTAGGAGAGTAGAGAAGGGCCTGATTCCTAGCATTAACTCAAGCGCACTTGACTAAGTTTAGGGTGTCCACTATGGAATTATTGAGCACTTTGTTTTCCCCTATGTATGTTGGTAGTGTAAACATGACCTTTGATTAGCAAAGATGAAGAGAGTGAGCTTAAGGAAAAAAAAAATCTGAGAGGTAAGTGAGCTAAAATGATTTAAAACAACCATTTGAGAGCCTATGAAAGGGTATGAAGCAAGGGGGTAGATGAAAAAGAAAGGAAAAAAAAAAGAAGAAAAAAAAATTTAGAAAGAAATTGTGCAAAGAAAGAAAAAGTAGAGATGAACAAAGGATGGGGGCAATGTTCCTATGCTCGGTTAAGGGTGAATACAAAAGCCTCGAGTATGAACACGCCAAAGGCACCCTAGTGAGGTTGAATTTCTAGGGCCCCAATCATCCAAATATTGTGAAATGTATGAATAATACCCCATTGTTGACCCTTGAGGCTTGAGATGGAAGTTGTAATTTGAGCGTGTGATTATGAGTAAAAATATGTTGAATTGAGCGAACTCTCTATACACTTGCCGCTTAGGTCCGCTGTTTCATTATTGAAATTGTAGGGGGGAACGAGCACACACACACTGTGGACTCTTGAATGTATGGTACTTGCGCAAGAGTTAAGCTAGTGCATCAATCTTGTTCTCAAATGTGCTTGATGGTTTGTGATCTTGATATTGCTGAGGGCTTTAGCATTTTGAGTTAGACTAAGGTATGTGAAAGAAGAACTCTTGTGTATTGAGCATGAATGAAGCCTGGTGTGTGGTAGTATCGTTTGGAGTCTTGTATTAGTGGTTGATTTGTCCAAGTGGGTTGTGAGTTAGATTGCTCGAGGACGAGCAAAATCTTAAGTGTGGGGTTGTGATGTTAGGCTAAAAATACATATATTTTAGTATTAGTTACATCATATTTTGGTGTTTTTGTGGACTATTTTAGTGTGAACAATAGTATTTTGTGCTTATATTGAGTGTTTGAATGTGTAGGAATCAAATGGTATGAAAAAGTGTTAAAGTTTGATGATTTGGAGCAAAATTGAAGTTAATTTACAGCGTTGTAAGGTGCCAAGGCCGTGGATTAGCCATGAAAGGAATTTGAAGACGAAATGTCACGGCCCAGCCATCGTAAAGCCATGATTCAACCATGAAGTTGAAAGCAGAATTTCGCAAGTGCATGGCCCAGGCATCGTAAGGCCATGATCCAGCCATGAGACAAATTTTCTGGCGAAAAGTGGCGAGGGGCAAACTTGTCCACGAGTTTCACACGAGGTATAAAAGGTTTTTTAACCTATTTTCAGCCCCAATCTTGACTTGGGAGAGCAAGAACACCATTGTGGAAGCACTTTGGACTCTTGGAGGCAAGGAACACACAAGGAGGCGTGGGATTAAAGACTTGAAGATTAAGAGTTTTTTCTTCCATTCTTTCTTCTCCTTTGTAGTTTACACATTCATGATTATTCTTGATTTGTTTTTGATGACCATGAGTGGCTAAATTACCCATTCTAGGGTTGATTGAACCACTCCAATACTATGTGAATTGATTAATTGATTTTGATGAATGAAACTTGATTATTCTTCCTATCTAAGTATTTACGTTTTGTTTGCTAATTGATTGGAAGGGCCCCCAATTGATTGTCCCCTTTATCCTTGTGCGTTTAGGAATAAATTCACGAGTTAGGGTTAAATGCTTAGCAATATTTCAACCTAAAACCAAGGAATTACTTAGGTTGTCAATAGGGTGAGTTGTGACCACCGAGCCCGATTGTGAACCATACTTGTAGTCCTAAACATCTTCACTAATTAATTGGAAGATTAGTTAGTGAATGTCATAGCTAATACATGGAAGTGGTTAGTTGTGAATTTGGAGCAAGTGTTCAATAGGAAGAACCAAGTTGAATTCGTTGAATCATTAGTCAATCACATAGGTAGGAGTCGGTGTAAATCAATTCTAGGCTTTTAATATCCTTGCTTGATTACTTTTTATTATTTTGCTATTTACCTTATTGTTATTTAGTTTCTACTTTAAAACCATCATTAAAATATAAACTCTTGAAGTTGGTTGATTAGATAAATTAGTTAGATTAACGACTGAATTACGAGTGTTCTCTGTGGGATTCGACCTCGGGGCTTTAAATACCGAGCTATATTTGCCGCGACCGCTTAGTCCCTTTTATAGGGCGTAGTTGGGCGTGATCATTTAGGTAAGCTTAAAAGTAGCTTATAAGCACATATATGCTTTTTGAGTGTTTGGTAACTCAAAAAATAGTGTGCTTATAAGCACTTTTATGTTTAAAATAAGTCAAAAGTGATAAGTTCTCAAAAGTAACTTATAAACAACTTTTAGCTTACAGGGGGATTTGCAAAAATATGACACGGGAAGCTTTGGTTTGCCAAAATGCCCTCACTAACAAATGTTTAGCAAAAATGCCCTCATTAGTTTAATGAAACTTTTTTCGGACCAAAATACCCCTACAAATCATTAAAAAGACGCGCCCCAGTCCCTCCCCTTCCTTTTCTCCATTCACGCTATCAAGAAAACAATAAAACCCCATTCCTTTTACAGATTGCTTTGTTCAAGAGAAGATTCAACGTAAGATTTCTTCAAGTTGGAAGGGTAAAGTTCTCTGCAACTATTGCCAAGAGTTTAAGTTCTGCTGCAAAGACTGAAAAATCTCTAAAGTATTGGCAATAGCCAAGACTTTAAACTCTACTGCAATGGGAGGCTGTGTAGAGACTTCTTGCCTATTGCCAAGACTTTAAGCCCTGTTGCCATGGTCTCTACAACTACAGAAAAAGTCTCTACAACTATTGCCAATAGCCAACACTTTAAATTCCAGCGGAATGGGGAACTTGTACAAATAGTCTCTGCAAGTATTGACAATTGCCAGAACTTTAAACTCTAGTGGAAGGAGCAACTTGTACAAATAGTCTCTGCAAGTATTGGCAATTGCCAAGACTTTTACCTATATTGCAATGCAAAACTTGCAGAGAAAGTCTCTGCAACTTTTGGCAATAGCCAAGATTTTAAGTTCTGGCAAGGGGGACCTTACACTAAAAATCTCTAAGAGTATTGGCAATTGCCAAGACTTCTACCTCTACTGCAGTGAACAAGTTGGAGACAAAATCTCTGCAACTTTTGGCAATAGCCAAGACTTTAAGTTCTGGCAAGGGGGACCTTACACTAAAAGACTCTAAGAGTATTGGCAATTGCCAAGACTTCTACCTCTACTGCAGTGAACAAGTTGGAGATAAAGTCTCTGCAACTCTTGGCAATAGCCAAGACTCTAAGTTCTGGTGGAAGCGACAACTTACACAGAACATCTCTGTAAGTATTGGCAATAGCCAAGACTTTAAACTCTACTATAATAAGCAACTTGCAGAGAAAGTCTATGCAACTCTTGGCCATGGTCAAGATTTTAAGCTCTATGAAAAACATGAATATCTAATAGCCATAGGCAATAAAAACCTTCAAATCACTGGAATCAAGCAAACACAAGAAAAAAATCCCAAATTTCTAGCACACAAAGAAGAAAGAAGGATGCCAGGAATGGGAAAAGAGAGAAGGAAATCTTTCAGCGTGAATTAAACAAGTTGGGGGCCACACAAAGAAGAAAGAAGGAGGCCATGAATGGGGAAAGAGAGAAGGAAACCTTCAGCGTGAATTAACACAAGTTGGGGGCAAAATAGTCCTTTCATAAGGGGGTATGATGTGGAGGGCATTTATTTAAAATATTTGTAAGTGGGGACAATTAGGTAAGACCATGGCTTATTGAGGGCACTATGTGAAATTTTTTGAGCTTATAAGCTACTTATAATAAGCCCACCCAAACAAGCTCATAGTGACTATTTTAGATACCAGGTGAGAACATAGATGCCCTCAAGGACAATACAATTATAATGTCACGTTTAATATTGCTCTATTGATTCACTCCAACGAATCAATTGTATTTCCATAAACAGCATCTCATATTAGTAGTAGCAGTATTAGTACTACAGTACTACTTCCCTTTGCTAAGTAGTGTTCATAAAATCACCATTTCTCTCTCTGCACTTTCCATTTTCGTCCATAATGGAAGAATTAGCCCAAAAACCAACACTTCCTTGGAAAACACGTTTCACACTAACCTTAATCTCCACCTTTACTGATTTTTGTCGCCGAAATAACGCCACGGTCAACCGCCGTCTTCTTGGAATCTTCAGCCCCAAAACTCCACCCAACCCTAACCCAATCAACGGTGTTAAATCCTCTGACGTCACCGTTGATCCTTCGCGCAATCTCTAGTTCCGTCTCTTTATCCCCACTACCGATGAATCTCGGAACATGAGTTCCCTTCCGATCATCGTGTTTTTTCATGGTGGAAGATTTGTGTATCTTAGTGCCGAAACCACGACGTACGACGCTGTTTGCCGGCGTTTTGCGAGGAAAGTACCGGCTGTGGTTGTCTCCGTTGATTATAGGCTTGCGCCGGAATATAAGTATCCCCCGTAGTTTGATGATGGATTTGATGTGTTGAAGTTTCTAGATAATGAGAAGAACCAAGGATTGTTGTCGGAAAATGTGGATTTGTCATGTTGTTTTGTCGCCGCAGATAGTGCCGAAGGGAACCTTGCTCATCATGTGGCTAAACGAGTGTTGGAATTAGGGGTGAACATAGGTCGGGTTGGTCCGATTTTTTAATTTATCAAACCAAACCAATTATGTCGGGTTTTTAAATCAATAAACCAAATCAAACCAAATAAAGTCGGTTTTTCTATCTCAGTTTTTCTCGGTTTTTTTCGATTTTTTCGGGTTATACGGTTTTTTCGATTTTTTATTGGTAAGCAACAATTTCATGGTGCTTTTTCAAGCAAAGAATACAATAAAAAAAATTAGTTGTAAAAAATTTTAATATAACAAAAATTAAGATAGTATATGTGACATATTCTAATTGTACACATAGATTTTATTAAACATAAACTATCTAAATAATAATATATATTGATTATAATATAGGTATACAATACATAATTATACTCGGTGTACTTTATGGTATTGAAATATTTTTTTAGGATGACTTGTGGATTGTTGACTAGGATATCTATTTTTAGCGAGATAGTAGAAGATGATTTTAAAAGATAGGGATATCTAATACACATTGATTTAGGAGATTAATCGAGATTATGAAAGTAGTATTTTTAAAAATAAACTACAGAAATATAATATTAAATTCTCAAAAATTGTATTACTGAGAATATTTTAAAGTGTTGGATACATAATAAATAGAATAACTTTGGAGATGGTGTTTTATGTTAATTTCACTATTTTTTTATATATAAAAAAATTAAAAATTATATATATGTAATGTCGGTTTGGTTTGGTGTCGGTTCGGGTTTTTCTTTGTTAACATCAAACCAAACCTAATATGTCGGTTTATTTTCTTCGAACACCAAACCAAATCAAACCAAACCACTAGTTCGGTTTTTTTTCGGTTTGATTTGGTTTATCGGTTTGGTGCGGTTTACCGATTTAGTTTGTACGCCCCTAGTTGGAATGTATGTCTAGCTTCAAAGCAATCAAGGTATGGTCCCTCCCTCTATCTCTTACATATGCCACGTCTGCATTTATTTATCTCCACGTCCCTTTTTGTCTGCATTGAGAGCATAAAACACCCACGTGAATAGTGACTGAGTAGTATCTGCTCCATCACTATATTTAATGGGATTGAGAGTAATACGGCTTGACAAGCCACCATATAATTGAATTTGAGTGTAGTTGGGTATAGTTACACACAATGTTTTAAAAGGTGAAGGTGCGAGACGAGGTATTTTAACTGTTACGGGGCGAGGCGTAAGCCCCGAGGCACTGGACGTAAGCCCCACGGATCTCTAATATTTAATATTTTATATAATAAAATAATTGACACATATATTTTAAAAATATATAAATCACATTAAAAAGATAAAATCACATAGAAACTCTAGAAATTCAAAGGTTATGTTAGGCTAAGAGAAAAAAATTACGTAGAACTAAGAAATAATAAATTTTTTTGAGAATTTAATTAGCAAATTGATATTTGAGTGTAGGCATTAGATAGAAAATTTGTCGAAAATTTTTCTTTTAAAATTTGATTTTTTTGGGACTTACGCCCCGAGACTCGCCCAACGCCTAAGCATACGCCCCGAGACTCGCCCAACGCCTAAGCATACGCCCCAAATTTTGGGGCATACGCCTTTAGGATCTATGGCACGTTAAAACGCCCCGGTGCATTTTTGGTACGCCTCGCCCCGAGGCTCGTCCTGGGACTAGCCCCGAAAGTGCCTTGGGCTCGCCCCAAAAATGCCTTTGAAAACACTGGTTACACGATATGGAATTGAGTGTAATTGAGGGGTGCAATTACACTCTCCAATTCTTAGGGGAGCTGAGAATCGGTGGTAATTACACTGTGTAATTACAAGGTATTTCTACTTTTTTTGTTATTCCATTTATAATTTTCTTTTCAATTCTATTTCATTTATTTTTATTTAAAATAAAACTTCTTATTTTTTTCTTTATTTCTTTCTTTTTATTTTTGTTTATATTTTTTATTTTTTCTTATTCTTTAGTTGTGATATTACCTTTTTCATGAGTTTCTATATTTGACTACACATTGATATCACATGTTTATATAAAATTAATATAAAGAACCTTTATTTTAAAAATTATGTAACTGTATAATTACATTGATACAATCAAACATGACACAAGAAATTACACAGTAATTACTATATGTCAAACAAACAGTATTATGTAATTACTATACTGAGTAACTATGTTGTGTAAATACCACTCTAGTAATTACACAACCTAGTAATTATACAGTGGTTTTCAAACAGATGCTTACTTTTTCGTTTGTTTTGGAGAGGATGAAATTAGCTTTCTAAATTTGAAATAATTGAACTTCTTATTTAAGTGGTAATATATTATAGTTATGTAAATATTATTGTACTATTCAATATATTTAAGATCACAACTTATAGAAATTCTTTTTTTTCGTGTCCGTTCAAACTTTGCATATAAATTAAAATGAACGGAATAGTATTTGTTATATTCATGTTTTTACTTTTTAGAAAATTGATAGTTGAAGAGCGAAGTATAGAGCCAGATATCATTGCAAAATTTTGAAAATTAAAATGGTCATAATTTTGCAAAAGTAGAGTGAATTGCATTGGCAGTCCTATTATTATCTGTGTAAACAATCTATTAGCCTCTTAACTATTGTTTTCAATCTAAGATGTCCAACTATTGAATTTCAGTAATCTTATTACAATTTATCTGGAAAACACGTTATTTTCTAAATGGATAAAATAACCTTTAAAGTATTCTTCATCAACCACATTAAAAGTACTTTATGGAACCAAGAGGTAGTATCTATGCTTTTGTTTTAAGAATTCAAATTTGCGAGTGAAAAAGGTTAAAAGATAAAGCGCTTCCTAATTAAAATTAAGGATTTTAGTTCAGTTTACTTGCAAAACTGAGATTGAAAATGGAATTAACTGATTTGAGTATAGCTTGAATGTTCAACACGTTTTTTAAGAATGAATTACTACTGTTCAGGCACTTGTGACATTTTACCAAACATTATAAATATAATAGGTAAAGATGCTCCAGTTTTGTCAAAGCTCTTTTAAATATTTGGTTAAGTAAAAAATGGAACTGATATGCTAGAACATACAACTAGAAATATGGGCGTAGCTCGTAGATCACAAATTGGTTAACCAATTCGAGGAAATCCATTGTAACTTGTACGTATCTTCTTTCTTTTGGGAATTTCAGTTTGCTAATCAACACTTCTTCTAGATTCTGGTCAACCGGTGGAAAAAATCGCACAACGACATGTTCACTTTTTCAACTTTTGAACAAAATGAGAGGAATTTAATAGGGATTTTAATAAGAGTAGCCCAATATCTACTTTTGGAATCTCTATTTTATAGTATCCTTTAGGAGTAGACGTAATGAACCACGTATTTCATTAGTTGTACGACATTCTATTTCAGATTTATTTTTTATTTTTATTTATGATTAAACCTTACATCAATCTTTATTATATTTTTTCATCAGATCTGTTGGTTGCATGATTGATTCTAGTTAGAGACCTCTCACCACGGGTTCAATATATAAATGGAACTTACTTCCATCAAGTAAAGAATATTGATATTTTGTTGTCTGCGTTCTATTAGAAATGTTTCGCCTATTTGCCAAAATCTAAGCATGCTTTAAACTAATCAAAATGAAGGTTTTCCTTTCCCTGATTCTATATTTGCATGTAGTTACTTCACTTGTTGAAATGTTATCAGTCTTTTAAATATGTATATATATGGTTTAATTAGTAATGAAAGATCATCTGACTCTAAAGGTTATTGGATTTGTGGCAATACAACCATTTTTGGAGGAGAGGAACGGACCGAGGCAGAAACAAGACTAACAAAGATTGACCAATTGATATCAGTAACTCAAACAGATTGGATGTGGAAGGCATTCCTACCACCAGGTGAAGGGATGGACCGGGACCATGAGGTTATTAATGTGAGCGGTCCAAGGGCCGTTGACATATCAAAGCTGAACTTTCCAGCAACGATGGTAGTGGTTGGTGGTTTTGATTCTCTTCAAGATTGGAAAAGGAGGTACTATGAGTGGCTCAAGAAGTCGGGCAAAGAAGTCTACCTATCTAAATATCCAACGATGGTGCATGCTTTTTATATTTTCCCTGAGCTAACGGAATCAACACAATTAATATTTGAGATTAAGGACTTTATTCATAAGCAACACTCTAAATTGTGAAGAATTTATGTGCCATGATACACTTGTATTTTCACCAACCAATAAGATATCATATCATATCATATGTAGCAATTATAGAGGTGGATAGACATGACTCATGAGGTCGGCGGTACTGTCAGTAGTACCAAGTTGTTTGTACTTCTGTATTGTTATGCCCAATATAGTTATTTGTTGGTAATTCAGTTCCTCCAGATCTACCCTCATAGGGTTCATACAAATTTACATGTTACATGTGTATGTTTTGAGTAATTACGTTTTCAAAATAGAGTAAGTGGTTGCTTCATAGCATTGTTGCCTATGAGGAAATGAGCTATAGAACAAAAGAAAACTTAAAACATTTTAATCTCTGAAGTGTGTAAGATTCTATTGCGGATGCGCAAAGTTGGTAATAAAAAAAACTGGTGACATATATATATAATTTATATTGTGCAAGGGAAAATAGATAATGGATGTTGTGTTGGTAGCAAATTAGTTCTTAGATATTAGTAGTTGACAAAGAAAACTAGACCGGTGAGAAAAATAGAAGGAAAACACAATTCATAATAACATACAATTCGCACAAGATCACCGTATTTGTTTTACTAATCGATAATACAATCACATATATGAATAAATGAACTTTAAAAATTAATTCATAGTCTAAGTTGTCGTACCTAGTTACAAAAGATGTTTCAATTCATAGAAGACTGTTTCTTAGGAATCTTACAGTGAACTTCTTCGCCACAAGAGAAGAAAAGAGTTTTTTTTTTTGGGGGGGGGGGGGGTTAGGAAGAAGAGAAACAAATGTGTTTATTCTTTTATTTTTAAAAGGAGAAGTTCAATGGAAGATTCCTAAGAAGATCGGTCTTCTACAAATTGAAATATCTTTTGTAATTAGGTACGACTTAAATTGTGAATTAATCTTTATGGTTCGTATTTTCATACATGTAAGTAGTATGGATATTGATATTATGAGAGAGTTCCGTGAGTATGATAATGCTAAGGACATGTGGTCCGCGTTAAAGAAAATTTTGGTCATACTTCTGTTGCTAAGTTAAGGATACTTACTATTAAGTTTGATGCTTATAAAAAGGGTCCTGACCATACCATACGTAAGCATCTTCGTCTATGTCGAATATAGTGAATGTATTAAAGATGGTGGGCATGTATTGACTGATGAGCAACAAGTCCAGGCGCTAATTCATTTTTTACCTCAATACTCGAAAAATATGAAAATGCACCTTACCAAAACGTTAGCATCGAAATAATGAAAGATGCTAAGCATCATTTGGAACTCGAGGAAGAGCACCTCAGGGTGGACAAAGCTGCTACAAATGCATATGTGGTGAGATTCTGGTCCGAAATGTGGACAACGCCGAATACGCAAGTATGGTAGCTTTTCTCAAAAGAAGGGGAAGGGGCAACTGCGTCAGGAACACATTAAGAGTCTCTTTCTCTTTCAAAACATGTTAAGTTTTCATGCTCCATATTTCGTAATTGTCGTCATTTAGCTTATCACCTTTATTAAGCTCGACGACAATGTTCTTAGCAGCAGTTGACATACTGATATTCAAACAAGTAAAAATTAAAGTGAGAAAACTAAGTACATTATTTGAGCCTAAATTAATATACATATTACTCCTTAAAAAATAAACTTATTAATATTTATTTCACATTAGATTTAGAATAGAAAGTTCACTAAGTTCCCAATCATCATCTAAAAACTAACATGTCGTAATTTTTGCATAATTAATTATACAAGAAATACTTTGTCTTGAATAACTTAAATTCAAAACTAAATAAGCAAGGGACATGTTTTATAATAAATATAGAAATATTCAATTTACATAATGACAATTAACATCAAATACCAAAGTCAAAAAAGTATATATGCTAACACAAATACAATATTACATAGACAACTACTAAGACTAAGTAGACCTAAACTTTAATATTTTCTCATGGACATAAATAAGTTTAATAATAGATGTATATAAATCTATAGGTAATAGAAAGTCCACTCTATGTTTACTTTCTCCCAAAAAAGAGAGTCAAAAAACAAAACTCTTTTCTTCTATGTGACGACCTTCGTTGGAAAATTCCTTAGAAGAATGGAAGTTGTATTCTATAAATTTGGAACATTCTTTTGTAATTGAAATACATCTTAGACTGTGAATTTATAAGGTAGTTCGTGTTCTATTGACAAATGATTACGCTGTCGACTAGTGAAACAAAAATGGAATGTCTTAGACAAATTATGTGTTCTTGTGAATTATGTTTTTCTTAATTCATATCAGAGCCATGTATTTATTTCCTAGTTTGCGATGAATGATCTTGGGCGACAAAGAAAACTAGTAGTTGCGACGATATTACTACTATTAATAAAAGAGAAAGCCCCAAGTATTATAGTTCTTACAATAATTTCCTACCCCTCTTCATCTCTCACAAAGTTCCCACGTACCAATGGTTCTTATGACAATTTTAAGTGGGAATATTTGTCCATTCTTTTTCATATAATTACATCAATTGCCATCATATAGTCAAGTTAATATATGCAACTTTTATTCCATGGCAGGTAGAACTACTCTAATTCATTTTGTCCTTTCCTCTAATTCAATTTATTCCATGCAAATTAATCTTCTCCTATCCCACACCTTTAAGATAATTGATAAGATTCAGAGGAATTTTCTCTGAGGTTCTACCATGGACAGAAGAAAAATTCACCATGTTAACTAGCGCATATTCACCCTTCCTAAGGGGGGGGGGGGAGTGGGGTTGTCTAAAGCAAAGCACAAAAATGGATCTTTTTAACAGGTTTGGCGAGGAGATTGAGAAAAAATAGGCTACCCCATGGGCCACTATGTTAAAAGCAAAATATGGGCGTGGAAACATGACTAATATTTGTGCAAAGGGTACTGATTCCTACATTTGGAAAAGTATGGCGAAAATGGACTCTATTTGTAAAGATGGGCTCTCATGAAGTATAGGTAATGAGAGCATGATCTCACTTTGGAATGATCAATGGATTTTCAAGAATACCTTTCTACAAAGTCTTTTATGTGGACCCATTCCACGTAATGAATTGACAGCCCCTTTAGGATGCTTTTTAAGTGGGTCCTACTTCAACTTTGAGGATGTCTTTTCTCATTCCCACAAAAAACTCTCAATATCCTCAAAAGCACCCACCTGCCTATTCGGTTCAATGCATGTGCTTACTTTCATTAGAATCAAAGCCCAGATGGACTATTTTCCACTAAATCAGACTGTCACCTAGTCAAAGCTGCTGGCGCATCTCATCTCATTCATCCACATGCTTTTGATCTAAAGTAGGTTTGGAAAATAAGTCTTTAACAAAAGTTAAACACTTCCTTTGAACTTTTGCTCATAAAAAGCTTCCTACTGGTAGTCATCTCTTTCACAGAGGAATTTTACAAGCAAGCAACTATTATGTCTGTCCAATTGATTAGAAAACTTATGATTCTTATGAACATCTTTTCATAAACTGTCCAAAATCAACTTATGTGTGGAGAACTCTTGGTGTCACTCTTGCTTTAGATTTCATAAATTAGGTAAAGGATACATATCTTGTGTCAATTTCTCCCACTGTCTCCTACTTTGGCTATCATCTTCCTCTGAATGTCCTTTTACCTTTTATCATATGGTCAATTTGGAAGAACCGTAATCAAAACCTCTATGATAACATCAAGCAACTGAATTCTTTTTTCTAGCTTGTTGAATGCTGATGAGTTTTGAAGAGTGACAAACAAAGGACCTGGTTCCTAGAGGAAGGCACAACTAATCGAAAAGATGGTTGACTACTAATCTATGCAGGACTAGGAAAGGTTTGAGCGCGTGCAAGTTAATTGTCCTAGCCAGTTAAAGAGTTTGTGCCTTGGTCGCCTCTAAGGAGTATAAACGAGAAGCAGTATTACACAAGGAAAGATATTATACAAAGAAGCAGTATTATCAAAAGAGTTATCTCTAGTCATCAAAAGCTGACCATAACTAATGAGATACTTTAAGTTTAAATAGGACTTGAAAACAACAAGAGAGGTCCTAAAAGTATTCCAAAAATAAAGTTTGGTACTTTTTTGGCAGAACTGAGCGCCTTAATTTTGTGCTTCAGCGCAAGTGTGTGATGCAATTTTGTACTTGACTGAAAATCTACACAACATTAGGGAGAAACTTGGCTAAGATGCATAGCAATTTTGCGTTTGAGTGTAGAAATGTTGTGCAGGTCCAAATTGAAATCTTGACTCTGAACTTGTTCAAAGCAATCTCTTCAAGCTTCTAAACTTAATATTCTTTGCATCAATCTTCATTGTGACTCTCCGAACACCTTATAATAACCCCTTGAAGATCTTGTAGTTAATGCAATGTGCTATGCTTTACCCAGCCTATCCAGGATCATATCATAGGGGGTACGAATCGAACCGATAAACCAAATCAAGTCAAACCGAAATAAAAATCGACTAGTGGTATGGTTTGACGTTGGAAAAGAATAAATTGTATATTGGTATTAACAAAGAAAAAATCAACTCGACACAGCATAAAAATATTATTTTAATTTTTTAAAAATAAAACTATGGAAATAACACAAAATACTATTTCTAAAGTAATTTTTTCATCATATATTCAACAATTTAAATAATATTCTCATTGATACCATTTTAGAATTTAACACCATATTTTTATATTTTATTTTTAGAAGTACCCGCCTTCATAATTTTAATATTCTCCTAAATCAATGTGTATTAGATATACTTATTGCCTAAAATCCCCATATGCAATCTCATTAAAATATAGACTCTAGTCAATAGCCTACCCACATCTTCAAAAGTTCTCTCAAATCCTATTAAGGACATCCACCTTCCCAAGTTTTCCTCTTGGCCATTTTATATTTGGAGCAAAATATGTATACATATAGTATAATCAATTTATACTATTATTAAGATAGTATATTCACGTTATATGTTTAATATAATATATGTGAACATTCAAAATATATCAAAATATACCAGCTTTATTTTATTATATTAATTATTTTGTCTAGCTATATATTTTTTATTGTGTTTTTTCTTTGAGAAAGTATCATATAATGTTGCATACCAAATAAAAATAAAAAAACCAAATAAATCGCGATAAAAAAATCGACTTTATTTAGTTTGATTTTGATTATAAATTTGAAAATCGATATAATTATTTTAGTTTGATAATATTAAAAAACCGAACCAAACCGACCTATGTTCAGCCATACTAACAACCAACTAAAATAGCTAACTTTCCAAATTAGGTGGTGGAAAATTTGCTTACTATTTGGTACACAAGGTTAAGTAAATGGCTTCTTGTGCTACTTTGAAGGTGCAAATATGAGTTGTATCTAGAAAAGAAAAAAAATTGAGGGCCAAAGAGTTCATTTGGCTAATGGAAAGTATTGCTGAAAGACCAATAAACTTGAAACCGGCAACTAATGATTTTCATTTCTTTGTGCGAATTAAATATTTTTGGCATGGTCTTGAAGAGTTGAGCATTTTTTTCTCATGATATTGAATTTTTAAGCACTTTTACCAACTTCTCCTTTCACAATTTCTCTCTCTACAGACCAACTTTTTAGGCATGGTCTCTACAACAACCCTCGTTTAGTCTCTTATTTTCGGTCGTATGAGCTGACTGTTGCTCCGGTCAGCCATCCTCGTCGTTGTTGTTTCTTTTACCGTCGCCGCCGACTCGCACTCCTTTCCTTTACAGCAGTCAGATTCGCCGGATTTTGAGCTTTCTTTCAGTCTTTGTCGCTGTTGATCAGAGACTCTTCTCCAGTTGATTTTGCCGTGAATTCCTTTCATTGTAAGAAGTCTGTTTGCAGTTGTAAAAGAAATGCTGAAATACAGAGTCAATTTGGAATCGCCGTTGAAAATTGCTTTTCATGATTTCAGGATTTCTCCGATCTTTATTTGGCCCTACAACATATTTATTTATTTTTCCTAAAATGGGGTTGATATCGGGGATAATGATGGGGTGGATATTCGAGATCGGTTTAACGGATCGTTGGGGTCGATTCAGCTCCAGCGGTTGATGAAGAACGGATTCTAGTAATTTTTTTTATTTTATAATAGGTTATATTATAAAAAGTAATGACAATTTGGAGTTATTTGTTTACAAAATGTACATAGAATTTGGCTCACACTTTGAATAAAAGATGCCAGATTGCTCTTAGTTATGTTTTTCTTTAAAATTTTTAGATGAGCAAAGTGATGACGATTTGGTGTCATTTATTTGTAAAATAAATAAATTATTTTTTGCTTAGTTATGAATAAATACAGCCGTATTGTCTTCATTTTATATTTTTATATGTATTTTATGGATGGATGAAGTGAAGACGATTTGGACTCATTTATTTACAAAATATATTGGTGTAGTTATAGTTTTCTTTGAATTTTTGTATATGAATGAAGTAATGATGATTTGGTGTCATTTATTTGTAAAATAGACAAAAATAATTTGGCTCGTTTATGAATAAATGCGGCCGGGCTGTCTTCATTTTATGTTTTTATATTTTTTTTGTGAATAAATAAAACGAGGACAATTTGCCCTCATTTATATGCCAAATGTACATAATTTTTCTACTCATTGTATGAATAAGTACAACCGAAATTTCATTTTCTAAGTATAAGTACCTGAAGTTATTTTTTATGAATGTGTGAAGTGAGGTCAAATCGACCTCATTCATTAACAAAACAGACATAATTTTTTGTTCAATATATGCATAAGCACAGACGGATTGACATTGTTTCTACTTTTTAGGGAGCGGTGACATTTTTTATAATTACGGCTATATTAAGGTATGGTGACATTATTACAGTTACAGCTTCATTGAAGTACGGTGATATTTTTGTAACTATGAAAATACTCAATTTTTAAAGGCTACTTTTAAAGTCTTAACTCTTCAAAACCGCCTTTTTTTTTTTTTTTACCTATTTGTTAAGTTAAACCTATGATTTTTGTATTGGACCCCCCACTTGTGACTTGTGGTCTAATACAAAAATCAACAACAACAACAACAACAACATAACAGTATTAGAGGTGTTTATCAGTCGGTTTGGTAAGGTTTTGGACCTTATCGGTTTAGACTATCAGTTTTCGTTTTTTAAAAGTGCTAAACCAATAACCGAACCAATAAGGTATTGATTATCGGTTTTCAGGTTATCGATTTTAGATTCTTATCGGTTCGGTTTTCGGTTTAACCATTAAAAAACTTAGGCCTAGCAATTGTAAAATAATCACCCCTTAAACGATTGCATCCAATACAAAATTGGCTTCATTTTCATAGCAGATTCAAATGCCTCTTAAAGCATTCGCCATATTCAAAGAGGCAACTAATAATAGATTCAAATATGCTTCATTGTTCTATAAACTAAGGGAGGAAGTGAGGATTGAAACAATTAATCGATATTTGAAATGGAGAAAGTGAGGGTTGAAATAGTAAATCGATGTATGAAACGGAGGAAGTGAGGATTGAAATAGTAATTAAATCGATGTTTGAAATGGAGGAGGTGAGCTGAAAGCTACACAAGTAAAAGAAGATTAGGATTTGAAGTTTCCAAGTTCCAACTAAGAGTAAATAAGTATACTACTTTTATATAAATAAGCGCAACATAGTAAATTTAAAACCCTTATTGGGTTATCAGTTTTACCAATAAGAAAATGTGCAAAATCGATAACCGAACCGATAACTCAATAAATTTTTTTTGTAAATCGTTAAATAACCGATAACCCGATAACCCAATACCAATAACCCAATAACTTTTTATTGGTTCGGTTTATCGGTTTAAACCGAAAAATGAACAGCCCTAACATAAATAACTTAACCTTTTAAAAAGTAAAATTAAGTAAGAGTTTAAAAAGAAAAACAAAAATACCTCAAGACGAATAAACTTGAAAACTATTTAAAGAAATTCGAGTTCCTTTTCCTTATTTAAAGACTTAGCGGTAAGAGTGGCTAACGGCCCGGTCCGGTCCGGGACCGGTACCGAATTCCGGTTTCGGTCCGGAACCGGGCCAAAAAAATTTCAATACCGGGCTTTTACCGGTCTACCGGTCCGGTCCTATCCGGTTTAAAAAATTGGTACCGGATCGGGACCGGTTCCGGCGACCGTTAAGCCGGTCGGTACCGGTCCGGTCCGGTCCGACCGGTTTAACGGTTATTTTAAATTTTTTTTAGTTTTTTTTTTAGGCAAATAAAGTTGAAAATTGAAAATTTATCAATTTATGTAAATACCATTTGTAATAATTAGGTAAATTATATATTTTAATGAAACAAAATAATTATGTAAATTATATTTTTAAATTTATTAATGTAAAAAACTCATCCGGAGTTGGAGAATGAAATAAAAAAAAAACATCTGAGACTCCTTAATTGGCTAGTTGTAAATAGCCCCAGCGTGGGTTAGTATCTTAACCTTTGCTTTGCAGCCTCCGCTGGAAAGCCGGAATTAGCTCACGTAATTGACTTCTTTCTTAACTTAAATAAAGGAATAAACACTAAACAAACGTTAATTGGAAAAGAAATACATACAATTTATTGAAAATTCGGGAAATACATAATTCAAATGACAAAAACAAACTAGAAATATAAAATTACAAAGATACTAAATAAACTAGAAATTCGAAAGTACATAATTGAAATGACATAGAAAATTTCTTAACCATTTCTTCAATTATTACGCAGATATATGCCCCCCACACGACGACTCCATTCGTAATTATGTTGTCTTTCTAAGTGTTGTATAAGTTGATGATAGGTTCCACCCACTAAGCTCCACTCTCTTTCACAAATTCTACATTTAGCTTTGTGATCTTCTCTATTATACTTCATAAATTCCCAAATTTCAGAGCGACATCTTCGTTCAGGACGTTGTGGAGCAGCAGGAGCGGGATTAGCGGGATTAGCGGGAGCTTGATTTCCAGCTATTATAATTTATAATTGTTTGGACTTTGGAAGAAATTTAGAAAATAGCCTTTGAGAGTAATTTGAGAGATAAATTGATAGAAAATGCTAAATTGTGTGATATAATGATGAAATAATAGGGTATATATCGATAAAAATAGGTATGGGGGCGTTTAGAGGGGGGGGGGTGATAGGCAAATATAGCCGTTTTTGGCCGTTGGCCAACGGCTATATTTTAAAGAGAGCCGTTGGCCCAAACTGCCGGTCCGGTTCCGACCCGGTCTGGCAGTTCGGGCCAAATATATTTTTTTTTGTTTTTTTTTTGTTTTTCCTTTGTGTTTTATTTAAAGTGGTGGAAACTTTGAAAAATATTACAACAAAATATTATTAAGTTTTTACTTGTACATATAACATATGTTTGGAATGTTTAGTTTATTTCAATGTTTAAAGTTTAAACTTAGAATTAAAAACTTGTAGTATTTTTTTTATACTTTGAACTTTGAAGTAATGAAATTTTTGAAGTGATGATTCAAAGTTCAAACTTTTGAATTAATTTGTTAAGTTCAAAATTCAAACTTTGAATTAATTTTAGTAAATTCAAATTTGAACTAATTTACAAACTAGTAATTAATTGTAGTATTTTTTGCGCAAACTATAAATTAAAAATAAAAAGTATGAAGACAATAGTTCTGATTGAATTCCAAGACTTGGAGCAATTTTATTGAATTGTTTAAGACATAAGTAGTGCAAATTACATCTAAACTTCAAACTTGTAAATTCAAAATTCTTATTTAGAAAATTACATTCTTTTAAACATATTAGCTAGTTTCTTGAGGATAGTTGTAGGCTTTTCTTTAGGAACTGGCAATTGTTGATCTTGTTCATCATCTCCTTCTGGTTCTTCGTCTTCTTCTTCTTCTTCTTCTTCATTACCGGTTTGACTCCCTTCACTTGTTCCGTAGCTCAAAATTTGATCGAGATATGCTTTGCCCTTTTCCTTAGTAAGTTCTGGTAGACCAAAGTTTCTTCGCTCTGCTCTGATCCAATCCCTGAATAAAACTCCTGTCTCCATTGCCTCCTCCTTCAACGAATATCTGTGATCTCCAATTTGAAATCTTCCTTGGCTAAAAGCGCTTTCCGATGCAACTGATGAAGCTTGAATTGTTAATATATCCCGGGCCATTTTTGCAAGAATTGGAAATTGCGATTCTTGATTCTTCCAATAATCCAACAAATTCTTAGTTCCAAAGTTGTTAAGTTTCTTTGGATATTGAATTAAATACACTTGGAACTCGCTGTATTCCTCCCCGTACTCGTCCTGTTCTGAAAGCAACTTTTCGTCAAGTCCCCTAAAAGTGCTCATCCCCGCATGTGAAGAACTTTGCCCGGTGGATAGTATTGGTTCTGTTGGTGTAGCAGTGTCTGCCCAAGCTCTATACTTTGCAAAAACAGCCACGGTATCTGCATAAACTTTAGCAACAGCCTCGTCTACACTTGGATACTTGTTAGTAGCAATTTCAATAGGAGTAATTTCTAAATTTGCATATACTTCTCTAACAAGTCGTTCAGTTAACTTAATTTTAAAAGCAGGATGCAACACAGAAGCAATGTAAAAAAGAGGAGGAATTGGAAAAAAATATTTTCTAAATTTTTCAATCATTAACTTTACAGCCGGTTTGTAAACTTCATATTGCTTATACATTTTCAATAATTCCGATATTCCAGCTATATAATATAACATGGTAGGAGTAGTTGGATAATATTGACCGGAAAATTCTAAAGTAGCTTGATAAAATTTTTGTAAAAACTGAAGAAGATGTTGAACAACTTGCCAATCCTCATCTTTAAGGTGATAGATTTCCATAAAATGTTTATTATACATTTGAGAAATAGGCACTCTATAGTCATAAGCGACAGTCAATGCATCATATAAAGTGTTCCACCTAGTACAAACTTCCTTTGGGACTCTCCTAATTGGCATTCCTAATTCTACACATTTTCTTTCCCATTCTCGTCTTCTTTCTTGGTTTTTATTTCTAAAAATATAAGTAATAGCTATCTGCACCTTTTTGATAATGTCGTTAAACAAGGCGAGACCATCTCTTACTACTAAGTTGTAAATATGACATGCACACCTAACATGAAAAAATTCAGCAAAAGGGGGGTTCAAAATAGGTATCAAGTTCCTAAGTGCATCTGTGTTGTTTGTAGCATTATCTACCGTAATACTAAAAACTTTGTTAGATAAAAAGTACGTACGACAAATTGATGAAACTTTATTACAAATATAATTTCTCGTGTGTGGTTCATCAACAACTTTATAAGCAATAATACGTTTTTGAAATACCCAATCAGGATCTATCCAATGAACAGTAACAGTAATATAATCACATCCATTAGTAGAACGACCCATATCCGTAGTAAGACATACTCTAGTGTCAAAGTTATCAAACATATATCGCAAATAATCCTGATATTCGTTCTTAAATTTAATAATATCATTTTTAACACTAGTTCTTGGAAAACCATGAAAAAAGGGATTATATATAGACTGAACATAACGAACAAAACCAGTAGAAGAAGGAAAACCATAAGGTAAACCCTCGAGGGCAACTAGTTTAGCAATAGCTTCCCTATCCTTTTGTTTATCATAAGTAAGAAGCCCTCCTGTTGTTTGGTTAATTCTTGTTTGGGTACCCGAAGATTCATCATGCGCTACTCTCCCATATTCGATCCCTAAATATATACCACCCGTCCGCATTGACCATTCTTTAGGATGTTTATTTTGTAAGTGGGCCCTAAGTTTACCCGTCCCACCCTCATTACCCCCAGTTTTAAAAACCCACACCTTATCACAAATCCCGCATGTGGCCGTCTGCGCTGCAACATTCTTTGATGCAAATTCCCACACCTCAGATCTATCCTTACGTTTAGCCGGTATTCTAGTAGGAGGTTCAGGAGGCAAGTCAGACTGAACTTCGGGTGGACTAGCTTGAAATTCAGGTGTTTCTTCTAAATTAACCCTGCTTTGATTCCCATATTGTGTTTCTAACATTTCGTGATCAAGTATGTTATCAGCGCTAGCATTATGATAATATTGAGAATCATCTATGTGGGTGAACTGACTAGAACTACCAGCAATTTCTTTACCCCTATTTCCCCTACGACCACGTGCCCGCCCCCCACTACTAGTTCCAATTGAACCTCTTTGAGACATAATAATAGCAAATAAAATAAATATATATGAAAAAAAAATAATAAAAGAGTAGAAGTAGGAACAACCAACCAAATATAACTGTATAATTGAGGTGAAATTGAAACTTGAGCCTCCACTTCAATTAATTAGTTGAATACTTGATAATCGAAAAATTGCAAAAATAGTCAAATTGATATTTCAACCACGTAGCGCCTCCAATTGACCCAATACTTGATATTTGTAAACTTCACCAAATAGCCAAATATAACTTTGATAGAAACTCCAAATAGAACTTGATAAAGTAGCCAAATTATAAATTTTTAACAAATAGCCAAAGTAGAATAATAGCAATATTGTAGAAAATTTGAGAGAATTAGAGAGAATTGGAAGATTTGTGTGAAAAATATGATGAAATAATGGGGTATTTATAGATAAAAATAGTTAGGGGTGGTAGAGGGGGGTGAAATTGGCCGTTTTTGGCCGTTGGACAACGGCTAGGGGGTCAAAAAAGCCGTTGCCCAACGGCTAGAAACGGCTAGATGCAACAGATTTTTTTTTTTTTTTTTTTTAATTTTTGGACCGGTCCGGTTCGGTCCGGCCGGTTCCGGTCCAATTTTATACCGGTTCATCCGGTTTTTTTTCGCGAGGCCGTTTTGGAACCGGGGCCGGGGGCCGTTAGGGACCAACGGTCCGGTCTCAACCGGTCCGGGCTGGTCCGAGCCGATTTCCGGCCCGAATCCGATCCAGTCCGGTCAAAACCGGACCGTTAGTCACCCTTACTTAGCGGGGGTCTTTTTGCCTCTTTGGTCTCAATGCCAATAAACTTGAAAACTAGCAGCTTATGATTTAAAAAGAAAAACAACCTCTAAATTTCCTGAAATATGAAATTTGTGAACATTGTACAAATGCAACGCAGCAGCGCTTCTCAATCCCTTTTCACTGCCCATTTTGAGGACATGGTTGTACCTCAAGCTTCAAATTTCAGCCCCTATTTACCTTCTGTTAGACTGTAATCTTATCTATCTAATTTGAACTTTTCTAGTTGAAGTTTAGCTCAATTTCTTGTAATTGTCCATGAATCTAACTCACAAATCAATTAAATACACATGTTCAAATGTGGAATTAGTTTTTAGTTCCATGATTCTGCAGTCAAGACTGAACTTTTCATCATTAGAGAAGGGCAGTCCGGTGCAGGAAGCATCCCGCGATCGCGAAGGGGAAGGGCCGCACCCCAGACTGAACTTTTTATCATTATCATCATCAAATCTTGTCCAAACTCTACCAGATAATAGTGGGTCTAGACCCATAACAAACCCTCTTCATAACTTTTTACCTGAAACCCAAAAGCCCCAAAACATAGTTAGTTTGATATGTTCATCTCTAAAAACCAGAAATAATGATCATTTAGCCCTTTTAAAGAAAACCATCCAAGAAAATGGGCTAATTAGTTATCTCAGTTACAGTGAAATCTCAAGGGTCCTGTTAAGATGCCAGTCTGATTCATTTACTGCTCTTAGTTTCTTTAATTGGGTCAAGAATGATTTGGGTTTGAAACATAACGCGCAAAACTACTGTCTTGTAATTCATATATTGACTTGGTCAAAAAACTTTTTGCAAGCGATGAAACTTTTGAGTGAGCTGGTTGATTTGAAGAGAGATGGAGTCTTGTGTGTGGATGTCTTTGAGAGTTTGTTTTCGTCTAGTGGTGTATGTAATTGGGACCCTGTCGTGTTCGATATGCTAATTAAGGTTTTTCTTAAGGTGAATATGGTGAAAGATGGTTTTCGAGCTTTTAGAAAGACGGTGAAGCATGGCATTAAGCCGAGTGTCATTACCATAAACTGTCTTTTAAATGGTCTTTCAAAGTTGAATTATAGTAAAAAATGTTGGGAAGTCTATGCTGAGATGGAAAGAATAGGAGTGCACCCGAATTCGTGTACTTTCAATATATTAACTCATGTCTTGTGCAAGGATGAAGATGTGAACAAGGTCAATGACTTCTTGGAGAAAATGGAAGAAGAAGGGTTTCAACCTGATTTAGTTACGTATAATACATTAGTTAGTGGCTATTGTAGGAAAGGAAGATTGAAAGATGCAGTTCACTTGTATCAAATTATGCACATTAGAGGCGTGTTACCAGATTTGTTCACATATACTACTTTGATTAATGGCTTCTGTAAAAAAGGAAATGTGAAGGATGCTCATCAGTTGTTTCTGAGGATGGCTGACAAAGGGTTAAAATCAGATCTTATTTTGTATAACACTCTTATTTGTGGTTATTGCAAAGAGGGGATGATGCAAGAGGCACGGTCTTTGTTGCATGACATGATTGGAGAAGGGATGTACCCCGATAAGTTCACTTGTTTGGTTCTTGTACAAGGATATCAAAAACTGGATAATCTGGTTTCAGCTGCTAATTTAATCACCGAGCTTCAAAGATTTGAATTTGTAGTATCTCATGATATATACAATTATCTAATTGCTGCTCTATCGATGGAGAATCGGCCATTTGCAGCCAAGGCTCTACTGGATCGAGTATCTAGCGACCAATACAAGCCTGACAATATGGTCTATAGGGAGTTGGTTGAATCTTTCTGCAGATGCAATTTCCCTGATGAGGCCTTGGATTTGAAAGCTGAGATGGTGTCGAAAGATTTGAACCCCGATATAGGTACATATAGAGCTATTATTGAAAGTTTGTGTAAATCAAGCCGAAGTATGGAGGCTAACTCCTTGATGATAGAAATGATTGATTCTGATGTGCCACCTGATATTGAAGTTTGTAGAGCTTTAGTAAATGCGCATTGTGAAGAAAACAATTTCTGTGAGGCGGAATCGCTGTTAAGCTTCTTCGCTCAAGAATTTAAGATATTTGACAGAGTTTGTTACAATGCAATTGTCAGGCTTCTAAGTGCTGAAGGTGATATTGCCAAATTAATGAAATTTCAAGATATAATGAGGAAAGTGGGCTTTGCACCAAATCAGCTGACATGCAAGTACGTTATTGGCGGATTACAGAAAGCTGTAAGAGTCCAACAAATAAACACCCCACTGCAGTAATGAGGTATACATTTTATATTGGCTTCTCTTTTTCTGGCGTATCATTCTTAAATCAGTTATGATGAAAAGACTTGACAATTATACTACTGCATGAAAATTTTCTGTTGTTATGTTGAGCCAAACTCTGAATGCGGGATGCTTTGTGCATCGGGCTGCCCCAACCCCCCCCCCCCCCCCCCCCCCCTTTTCTTTTCTCTTTTTTTATCTTTTGTTGAGCCAAACTCTGGTTTAAAAATTTGGTATCCTGCAGGGTGATAACTGAATGCAGTAGTGTTTTCTATGAAAGCAAGTGTTCCCCTTTCTCTGAAAAGTACTGCTTCATAGATCATTAGATGCATTTATTTGGAAAAAGCTTGGGAAACGACATATTTGTTATTGTAGTATCTTATGGGTCTTTGGCCTTATTTTTGTTTAAAGATTGTACCAAAAAACCAATGTAACCTTCTTGGTGAGAATGAGAATAGTTAACTTTAGCCTTTTCTAATTGCACTATGTAATCTGATAAGAGAGTTAAATGGTCAAATAGTAACTCGAGGCTACAACATTGGACTCTGTAATTTATATGTTTCTAGTATTATAATTCTTGTTATGTCAAACCCAAGACAGTGAATTGAGATCTGGGCCCATTGTCAAGGGGATCTGTCTCTCCTGAGTTGTTGATTGTTGCTGATGAAGCTTCAACTTGATCCCTATTCATTTCCTTCTATCTCTGATTGGATCTCCTTTGTGGAGACCGTAAGTATCTTCTCTATGGAACTAGGAAGCTTTGAGGACTAGAGAGAACTGGGACCGTACAAAAGTGTCATTATCAAATAATCAGCATCTTCTCAGAGAATCAGAGTCCCTCTATCTCTTTGCCCATCCCTTTGCTTGATGTTGTGAGTCAGATAGCAATTGGCCTTCCATCTTGTGGCAGTTTATCCGTCTTTCTACCATACTACTTTTCAGGAATTTCTGTTGTTATCACATGTTAGAAAATCCGATAAATTAGGAACAAACACTAATTTTATTGTTTCTAACTTGCTGGAGAGTTTTTAACACTCAGAAAATGGTGTTTATGTACATAATTACATCTTAAATTAACAAGAATAACAACTAGTGATTCTTTCTATGAGTAAGAATAGAAACTACTGATTATGTCCGTACTATTTCCACTGCTACATTAACTCTTCTTCCATTTCCAGTGCTACATTAACTCATATTATTTCAAATGCTATGTTAACTACTATTGTCATTATTATTATTCTGCATTTATTGTTGATATGTTCCAACTGTTATAATAATTGTTTCCAACAGATACAATACTTCACAATCGGAGAGGAGTAAATGCTGTATCAATTTTGTGGCTTGACTATACTTGTGTGGGATGCTCAGCAGACAAATGTTTAATGGGCCTAGGCCTGGTTTCTAGTAGATGGGATAGTTGGTTTATGTACAAGAGTTGTAGATGGCCAACTTTTTCAAACAATGATGAAGAGAGGTAATGCTGTGTAGTTGGATATTTGAACGCCATTCATCTCTTTGCTTGATATTTTGAGGCTGCAACAATTGGCCTTGCATAACCCGATAAGATTTCATGTCTGACACAGCTATTAGCATTGGTCAGGACTTTGATCCAGGTATATATTGTTTTGCAACTTCTATTTGTTTGTTTTGTTTTTTTTTTGTTTTTTTTTTTGTTTTTTTTGATCTGATGGGGGAATAGATTGGGTGATTGTGACAGTTTCTCCCATCTTTCTAGCATGCTGTTATTCACGATTTTCTGTTGTTATCACATGTTCGCTACTCTTGAAACCTAAAATAGTAGGACGAAATAGAGAACTATTATAATTTCTAACTATACCTTTCTCAGCCTTTTGGGTAAGATCAAATGTAGCATCAGTTCTTATCAATTTAATATATGATAGTGAGTCATCGACTATAATTTCTAACTTGCTTGAAAGTTTTTGGCACTCAACTCATATTGTTTGTAACTTAATAACACGTCTTATATTGTTTTCCATGTGAATGGAAATGATCTCGAAGAATGAAGTGTGAAGTTTGCTACTGATATTGCTTTGTCATCCAGCAGGCTTCATTTGGCCTCACTTCCACAACTATATGCTTCATGCATGATCCAATTGCCACATTATTTACCACTATCATTTCATGACATTTTTGGTTTTCTCCTCCAGAAGCACCAATCCTCAATATGTCACCCTTGAGTTTAGATTTCTTACCCCAAATCAATTGAAAATATTACCTTATCCAACAAAAAATAAGAGGTTGTCACCCTTGAATTCTATTGCATAGGATTGCTTTCTTAGCTGATAGGTGTGTTACATATTAGCTGATGTATTGGTGCATGCATTATGAACTCATATGTGGGTTCATCTTCAATTTCCAAGATTTCAAGAACCTTTGCTTTTATTCAGTATATATCTTGTACCAAAATGTTCAATTTCAGTTTTACACTAAGTAGATTTCATTTTCTTATGTTTCTATTCCACGTGTACCCTTTTGGTTTAATATTGTGCCTTGTCAAATTCAGGTTGGATCACCTATTTGACATATCTCACCGTGTCATTGGAATGCTTTATGTCAGTCATGGTGGTGTTTTGTATGGAAAGGACACATGTATAATTTCTTCATATCAGCATATCAAAACCAAGCCATGAATCCAGTGAGGGGCATGTGCAAATGAAGAGAAGCAGCAAACAAAGTAATCTAGAACTCCTTTGCTCTAAGATGTTCAAGAGATACAATGCTTGTGGTATCATCGAGGGCTCTTGGTGTTACTAGAATTCCTATTGCCATCACTCAAACTCCTTTGCTCCAGCTCGTTTGAGTGATGTACAGATCATGGTATCACTCAAGATCTTTTGCACTCGTGCTCCGTCGAGAAATACAGAGCTTGTACACTGATCCTATCTCCAAGGAATTCAAATATACACCCGGCTAGACTAAAACCTCTCGATGTCAGTTGATATTCTTACACCGGAGTAGGAGATGAAGAACATTCAAGAGGAAGGCCAATTTCTTACATCTTTTACAAGAGAAGAAGAGAACCCATAACCAACTCTTTGAACTGTTCTCAGACCTGGTCTTTTGTTTTGCCCAACCTTCTCTTGTGTATTGTCTTTGAGGACTTGGGTCTTCACTGAAGACAGGCATCTTTTGTTTAAGAAACAAGTGTATTTCACATATATGCCTTATAGTTATTTTTCAAATAATTCAACAAGCTCATTGAATTCTTTAGCCGAGGGTCTATCGGAAACAGCCTTCCACCATGGTGGGGGTAAGGTCTGCGTACATCTCACCCTCCCTGACCTTATTTGTGGGAAATCACTGGGTATGTTGTGTGTTGTTGAACTCAATTAAAAGTTATCCAAATGGCATCCATTAATAACATTTAATTGGTTGATGAACTGAAGACTTACTTGGCTTATTAGAGATGGCTCAAGTCGCTTTGGTGGTGATAATTGGTTTACGCTCGCTCCAATCACATGTGTATTTGCAAATGAAAATGGAGAACCAATAGAACTTAAACCACCACTATGTCAAAGATTTTATAAATGATGGCATGTGTAAACTGCAGACGTTATATTATGTGATTGAAGATATCGATGTGTGGTAGTATACCTTTGCCACTTGATGATGGACAAACTAATCAGCCATCCTGGATGGTCTCCTTGAAAGGTAATTTTGTTTTCTGTTGGCTTGGGAAGTACTCAGACAAGATAGGCATTATCATCTATTTTCTCTTGCATGTGATCCTTAAATAAATAGTTTCCTATGGCGATTGCGATCCTTTGCCACTTCTAGGTGTTGGTGTTTTTTAAACCCGATAAAGGAATCCATTCTACACGTCATTGGTTATTCTATATGTTTAGGATCCAATGTATGGTGTATACTGAACTATTTCGAAATCTTGGACTTCTCTCAAAGTTTTGCATTAGTTTTCCATCCTCTTTAAGTTTTTCATTTATCTTGGCCAGAATAAATTGGTAATCACTCTTTTCTGTTTTAATATATGTGAAAGAAATTTTAGATATTTGCAAACCGCTGAAGATAATTATATCAAACGACTTAGAGAGTTCATTTTTGTTGCTATCTGCAATATCACTCCTTTAGCGAACTTCACCAAGGATATTAGTGATGATGGCAATTAGGCCAGAGTCATAGCATGGATTCTTTTGCTTTCCATTCTAAAAAGCTCATCATCCCTGGAATTAATCAGATTCAGAAAAGCTCCCATGTTATGCATGTGCCCACAGGAGCAAGCAATCTATCACTTCCTTGCTGAGTGAAGTCCAAGATTTCATGAGTTGTCATAGTACGGTGGAAGATTGCCGTGTAATGTGCATATATCACAATCACATGATTAGATTTTACTGTTATTGATTAGAAGACATGCAACAATTTCACATGAATTGAAGATAACAGAACACTAGACATAGTGTCTCTGTCCTTGACATTTCCAACTTAAGTCATTCGACAAAAGACCTTTCTTAACATCATAAATTTGAAGTTCTTATATCTAGAATTTCCTGAAAAGATACAGATCACTAAAATAAGTTCATTCACTTTTCCAATGGAGATAGATTGACTGCATCACCAGTCTAATAAAAAATAAGCATTCTCTCGCTCCATAGGGGTCCTCATTGCTAGCTCCCCACTTTCGAACTCCACAGGCTGATAGTTCTGATCCAATTTGTAGGCTTTTACTTCTTTCAATTGACTATGTGAAGGCTTGCTTCCATGATTAGTATAATGACTTGAGTTCTTCATATAAACCAAATGATCCATGAAACACGCAACCATTTCGACAGTTGAGAGTAGGTTGAGTCTCATAGGATGACAACTCCATAGCAAAGCATCCACAAATGTAGGGCACTTCCCATTAGAAGACGATACATATACATCTAAAACGTCCACTAGTGGGGTAGTATCTCTGTTAGCTTGGATAAGCTTGAAGTTATGACTGATGATTAAGGAACAGATCCAAAGGACATGTTCCTTTGAATCACTGCAGCCAAATGGATAATTCATGCAAAATCATTTAAGCTGAATATTATCAATTATCCTAAGTCTAATATTTATCTTGATAATTATGCAGGTCTAAACGTGATATGAAAAGATTGCATAAAGAGTGGATAAGGCTAAAAGATTTCGGGTAATCAAGTGAAGAAGTTCAAGTAGGACTCAAGCTCTTGGAAGCTTTGGAGTTCTAATTGCTCAAGACTTCTTCGATTATGAAAGCTATAAAACCAGGAGCATTTCAGCTATTAAGTGTTGGTGCAAGCTAATTCCGAAGACAAGCAAGCAATCGGAAATCAACAAGAACACGGCGCGGAAACGATAAAGATAAGGAGGCGGAAGTAATAAAGTAACAAGATAACAAGAAATAAGGGATGGGGAGAACAGAAATAGAAGAAAGAATTGATAATCCGAGTCAAATCATGATTGATTATCCAAGGGAGAAAATGAAACTTGAACCTAACAAGGATTCATACTGGTGATGAAATCCATTCGGTTCCAAGCCTAAGAAGGCATAAACGAAGCCTCGGGCTTCAACAAGAATGGCTCGGCCAATTCTATCTCTATTCTCTCAACTCAATATCAACTAACTCGACTAACTATCCTCTAATGAGCTATGCTAGGAGTTTATATAGACAACAATAAAAAGGGCAAAAATAGTAAAATGGTCACAGGTGACCAATAAGATAAAGCCACGCAGGGCTGGAGCAGTTTTATGTATTCGGCAGCTCAGCTCGAACACATTGGATTCGGACGCTTGTTTGCCTCGGTCATAATTGGAATCGAATGCTCTCCTGCCTCGGGCACATTTGATTCTCTGTTCGGCGTCGTTCTTCCTTGGTTCGGTTGCTTTCAGCTTCGGGCTCGAGCTTGTCATTTCTTCCTTCGGGCTCAAACTTGATCGTTGAGCTTTCAATAAATTGTGCTCGGTCTCATAGCTTCCAAAGTCAGTGTTAGCAACGGTCACTTGTTGTCTGCTCGGTGGATTTCCATCGTTGTTACTCGGCGAGGCAGTCTTTGACATCTTCTATTCCGGCCACACTTTGATCGTGGGCGTCATATGACTCCTCGGTGGATTAGCTTGATGAATCATGTGACTCCTCGGTGGACTAGCTTGATGAATCGAACAGGTGAGCCTGGTTCGTATTGCATCAAGTGTACACAAATACAGAGAGAATCGAGTCTTAGCATTGAAAGAGTTTTAATCGTATTTGTGTAATCATAAAGCTACAAGGAACTAAGTAAGAACCTGTTCCTTAGATTGAGTCTTATAAAAATTCAGTCTTAGTTCAACTGTAGTAGGTACTATCGAGTTGTATCATTTCTGTTCAAGTCGTGTACTTGAAGAAACTTCACTGTTCGTGAAAGAGGTCACTAGAGGATTAGAGTTAGTCCTAGGTTAGTAAGAAGGTACTCTTGTAACCAAGTGAGTCTTTTACATAGTGAAGTTGAAATCCTACTTGAGAGAGTAGGTTGTGGTTTTTTGATCCCGAGTTCAAGTGGTTTTTCCACGCTAATATTGGGTGTTCATTTACTTACAGTTTTAATTCCGCATATAATACAGTAAAGGAACACATTTAAGGAACTGGTCCTTAAAACAGTAAAGTGGTGTGTTTTGGGAAATAACAATTGGTATCAGAGCGGATTATCCTTGAAAAGGCTAACACCTAGGATTAGAATGAGTACATCACAGGAAAATGGTGAGGATCAGTCAACTGTTAGGGCACCTTTGTTCAATTGAAAATACTACTCATGATGGAAGGAAATGATGAGAGATCATCTTCAGGCTGAAGACTATGAGTTATGGGACATAGTGACTGAAGGTCCCATGATTCCAATGAAAAAGGATGCTGAAGGAAATGATGTTCCCAAAACAAGAAGGGAATGCAATGCTGAAGACTTAAGGCAATGGGAAAAGAATGCCAAAGCTAGGAAGTGGATTGTCTGTGGACTCAGTCCTGATGAGTGCACTAGAATTAGAGGGTATACCACTGCAAAGGAAATTTGGGATGCTCTACAGGTTGCACATGAAGGAACAAGTCGGGTCAAAAGATCTAGAGGTACACTCCTTTTTGCTGAATATGAAAGCTTTAAAATGAAGGAAGGAGAATCAATTTCTGAAATGTACACTAGATTTAATGCTATTTCATCTGAACTTATTTCTTTGGGAAGGGTTTTAACTGTTGAAGATAGAGTAGAAAAAATCTTAACTAGGGTTCTTCCAGATTCTTGGGAGATTAAAGCTTGTGCTATCATAGAAAGCAAGGATCTGACCACCTTATCCTTAGATGAGCTTATAGGTAATCTGAAAACTTATGAACTAAGAAAAAAGGCTAAAAACATAGGTGAACCAGTTAAAACTGAATCTAACCTAGCCTTAACTGCTGCTGATAAGCCTATTGATGATAAGGAACTGGTGCTTATCGCTAAAAGTGTTCAAAAATATTTGAATAAGAAAAAGGGGGCTAGTGGACAGGGTAGGTCTTCTAACATGAAACAGGCTGGAGAATGCTTCAAATGTGGAAGCATGGAGCACTATATCAGCAAATGTCCAGTTATGGATGGAGAATGGAGGAAGACATACATGGAAGAAAGGAAAAAGGCTAGGGAACAGGTGCGAAAGAAAAATGGAAATCCCAAAGCAATGGTTGCTGGTTGGCAAGACAGTGAGGATGAACAATCTGATGATGATCTGGATGAGGATCTTGCTCTAATGGCTCTTGAAGACTCGGATAATGAAGAAGATGCTGAGGTATTTGTTTCTAAACTTAGACATGATGTGAAAAGCATGCCTAGAGAGAAATTAGTTAAAGCATTTCATACTGTGCTGAATGAGTTTAAATCTCTAAGGAATGAAAAAAATCAACTGCATGATGAAATCGAAAGTCTAGGAACAGAATATAAAAAGGCAGTAATTAAAAATGACTATCTGTAAAGGAAAATTAGCATGCTTGAGGAACATGTCCTCACACTTGAATCAACTGTTCAGGAACTGGAAAATATTAAGACAGTTGAAAATGGTAAAGGCATTGCTAATTCTCATCAGATCATTGTTGAAGAGAAACTGAAAGTCACAGTTGATGAACTGTGCAAGAAATATGAAAAGATAAAATCTTTGGAAGAGGACTTAACTAAAACAAAAATAGAGTTAGGAAAAACTGTAAAATGGAACAAGTCCTCTGAAGCACTAGAATGGTTACAGGAAAATCATAGTAGAAACAGGAAGGGTATTGGATTCATGAAATCACAGTCTTCACCCAAATGAGATCCAAAAAGTAAGTACCTATCACTTCCTGAAAACTGGCTATGCACTCATTGTGGGAACACTGGTCACTTGAAAGAAAATTGCCAATCTCTAAAAATGGCTGCGCAGAGGAACAGGTCCTATAAACCAGTTCAAAATTCTGTGAGAAAGAAAACAGTTCACACAAAGAAACCATTACCATTCTGGGCTAGGAGAGATCTGATTCATCATTTTTCTCAAAGAAAGGAACCCAAACTAGTTTGGATTCTTAAAATTAACCCCTAGTTTTCTTTTGCAGGCTAGAGTGAAGGAGAAGAACCACAAATAGTACATGGACAGTGGTTGCTCAAGGCACATGACAAGACATAAGGAACTGTTCCTTGCACTCTCAGCCTTTCAAGGAAGAAGTGTTTCATGCGGTAATGGTAAGAAAGGGGAAATTATTTGCATTGGAAAGGTAGGTAGGTCTGATTCACATAGTATAGACAATATGTTTCTAGTAGATGGGCTGAAGCATTGCTTATTGAGTATATCTCAATTGTGTGACAAAGGTAATAATGTTAATTTTTCATCTACTGGATGCACTGTGACTAACCAAACCTCTGGAGAGATTATTTTGCAGGGAATAGACATGGAAATATCTACAAGGTAGATCTGTTGACACTATTTGATGGAAGCTTAAGTTGCTTAAGTGTTGTGCAAAATGATCCCCTCCTATGACACAAAAGACTTGGCCATGCTAGTCTTTCACAACTGAACAAACTTGTGGCCAAGGATTTAGTGATAGGTCTTACTAACATCAAGTTTAAAGATGATTAGATATGTGAAACTTGTGCTAGGGGGAAGCAGGTAAAATCCTCCTTCAAACCAAAGAAACATGTAAGTACTACCAGACCTTTGGAACTGGTCTATATGGACTTGTGTGGACCAATGAGAACAATGAGTCGTGGAGGTAAGAAGTATGTTATGGTGTTGGTTGATGATTACTCCAGATTTACATGGACTATATTTCTTGCATCTAAAGAAGAAGCTTTTAATGCATTTTCAATTTTTGCTAAGAAAGATCAAAGGACTCTAGATAGTCACTTTGTTGCCATTAGGTCTGATCATGGAACTGAATTTGAAAATCATATGTTTTTCAATTTTTGTAATGAAAATGGCATTAATCACAATTTTTCTTCACCTAGAACTCCACAACAAAATGGTGTAGTGGAAAGGAAAAATAGGACTCTAGAGGAAATGGCAAGGACTATGCTAATATCTGGAAATCTTCCACAAAACTTTTGGGCTGAGGCCATCAATACTGCATGCTACATAATAAATAGATGTATGACAAGACCATTAATAGAAAAGACTCCATATGAGTTGCTTAAGGGAAGAAAACCAAATATTTCTCATCTTAGGGCTTTTGGTTGCAAATGTTTCACACAACAATGGGAAAGATGCCTTAGAAAAATTTGATCCTAGAAGTGATAAGGGAATCTTTGTTGGTTATTTCAAATAGTAAATCTTATAGAGTCTTTAACAAGAAAACATTGAAAATTGAAGAAAGCATGCATGTTAAATTTGATGAAACTGACAGTCTTACTCAAGAACAGGTACAGGAGGATGAAGAGATTGGAATCCTGAAACATGGTGAAATTGATCCACAAATGCAGATATTGGATGGGGATACTGGAAGAAGTGAACTGCAAGGAACTGTTCCTCAGGACAGAACTGAGAAGAGTATCACAGAAACAGGGGGAACCAATGTTGGTCCCACCTCACAAATTGGCAGTACTACTCCCTCAGGAACTGTTCCTTAGCAAGGGACTTCTGACAATGGTTTGATACTCAAGCCTTACAAGTATCAAGGTTCACATCCTGTGGATCAAATAATCTCAGATAAGGCTGCTGGAATACAAACTAGATCAGCAGTTAAAAATCACAATCTGTGTGCCTTTAGTGCTTTCCTATCTCTTGTTGAACCCAAAAATGTGAAATAAGTACTGAAGGATGCAGATTGGATCAATGCTATGCAGGAGGAATTGAATCAATTCCAAAGAAGTCAAGTTTGGGATCTGGAACCCAAGCCAAGGAACAGGTCCATAATAGGAACAAAATAGGTTTTCAGAAACAAACTTGATGAAGATGGCATGGTAACCAGAAATAAGGCTAGGTTAGTTGTTTAGGGGTATAGTCAAGAGGAGGGCATTGACTATGATGAGACTTTTGCTTCAGTTGCAAGATTGGAAGCAATAGGACTCCTTATAGCCTTTGCTGCATAGATGGAATTTACTTTACATCAAATGGATGTTAAGAGTGCATTTCTGAATGGTTACTTAAAGGAAGAAGTGTATGTTAAGCAACCTCCAGGTTTCGAGAATGAACAGTTCCCTAAACATGTGTACAAGTTGGATAAGGCCTTGTATGGACTCAAGCAGGCACCAAGAGCATGGTATGAATGGCTATCCAAATTTCTACTTCAGCATGGATACAAGAGAGGTAAAATTGATAGCACACTGTTTTTGAAAGAAAAAAGTAAGCATCTCTTAATTGTTCAAATTTATGTAGATGATATATATCTTTGGTGCTACTTGTGAAAATTTAAGTAAGGAATTTGCAAATCTGATGGGGAGTGAGTTTGAGCTGAGCATGATGGGTGAGCTCAATTTCTTTTTGGGTTTAAAAATTAAGCAAACCTCAAATGGAACTATGATCCATCAACAAAAATATGTTAAGGAATTACTTAAAAGGTTTGATATGAATAATGCTAAGGAAATTGATACACCTATTGTCATTGCCACAAAATTAGATCTTGATGAACATGGAATATCAGTTGATCAAAAATTGTATAGAGGTATGATTGGCTCTCTACTTTACTTAACTGCTAGTAGACCTGATATTGTGTTTAGTGTTGGTTTATGTGCTAGGTTTCAGTCAGATCCTAAGGAATCTCATTTGAAAGCTGTTAAAAGAATATTGAGATATCTGAAAGGAACAGGTTCCTTGGGACTTTGGTATCCAAAAGGTGGTAGTTTTAATCTTGTTGGATTTACTGATGCTGACTATGCAGGTTTCCTTGTTGATAAAAAAAATACCTCAGGTATGGCACATTTTCTTGGTGAGTGTTTGGTTTCTTGGGGAACCAAGAAACAAAATTCAGTGGACTTTCCACTGCTGAGGCTGAATATGTGGCAGCTGCCTCATGTTGTTCACAGTTATTATGGATTAAACAACAATTACAAGATTTTGGTGTTGATGTAGGAACTGTTCCTTTCTTTTGTGACAACACTAGTGCTATTAACATGACAAAAAATTCAGTGCATCACAAAAGAACCAAACACATTGATATAAGACACCATTTCTTGAGAGATAACTATGAAAAGAGTTTGATCATCATAGCATTTTGTCCTACTGAAAAGCAAATTGCTGACATTTTTACAAAAGCTTTAGGAAGAGATTATTTTGAAAGAAATAGGTTGGAATTAGGGATGATTAAATTCACCTAAATTCATCAATACTTTACTTCCAAATTGGCTAGAAAATTGCACTTAAAAGTGAATTTTATTCAAGTCAATTTGAAATATTTAGTCCAGTTTAATGCTTCATTGTATACTCTTATACCATGATTTCTTTTTAAAGTTGCTAAAATTGAATGATGTTACCCTTATGCTCTTAGAATTTCAAATTGAGCAAAGGTGATTAAATTTGGAAGGGCACTGATTTTCGTGTTAAAATCAGGTATGTACTCCTTATTATTAATGTATCTTAGAAGGTTAAGGTTATATGTAACTTGTAATTAGGATAAAATCTCAATAGGAATCCTAATCATATCCAAACTGCATAAGAGTCCCATCCGAAGAACCAGTTCCAAATCAAATCAAGTAACTTGAAGCCTAACGGCTCTTTTTTCGGAGACTCCCAAGAGTCCTTTAACGACTGCAGTTTATTCAATGAGGTAATAGTGATCGATTTGCACTCAATCTCCACTACCCATTTCACTGTATAAATACACTTCTACTTCCTCATTATTTTTTACTTTTCTCACAATTGAATTTCTAAAATTTCAGAAAAAATAGTGAAATACCTCTTAAATCGTATTGCTAGAATGTCTCTTTCACCAGAAAACTCATCTTCCCTACCCACCTCTGATCAACCACAAATTCCCAACCCTCCTTCACCCATGGACACCAAAAATCCAAACCCTGAAATTCCTGAAAATAACCCTAAAGTACCTAAACCAGAAATTCAGGGGGAAGGACCAGTTCCCACTGCTGAGTAAATTGTAGAAAAGGTTGAAGACTTGTCAAGGGCTAGGATCATTTATCAATATCAGGTAAACTATGCCTGATAAGGATCAAATATCAAAAGACGATAAAAGATAAAAGATAAGGGGAACGAGACGCGTCTCGAACTCCCTACAAGGTAACCACGGAGAACTTGTTCCGTGATACCCTCGTATCGGTGTCAAGAAGAGCCAACGTTAAGCAACTACCCTCGATTTAACAACGAACTTGCAAGTAGAATGATCGGGGGGGTTTTGGGGGTCAACTAGAATCCACTAGTAAACTCAAACCATCTCAAAAGGGTTTCATTCAAAGAGACTCCTCTCTTGAACATTGTTCATTCAATCATTCATCATAAGAGCTAACTTCCCAAATTTGAAAGACTAATGAAGTATTTATAGGCTTCACCTAGACATTAGTGAAAACCCCTAAGTACCCCCAAAATGGGTCTAAATAACAAAAGCCACATAGGGCTATAATAGTCAAAGCATAAGAAATAAATGAAGTGTCCCGTCACATCTTCAGTCAAGTAGGCGCCCCACCTACCCTTCCAGGCGCCCCGCCTAGTTGCTCCTCACTAGGGAGTAGGCGCCCCGCCCCTGTACAGTAGGCGCCCCGCCTGTTAAACTTCAGAGATTGGAGGGGGCGGTCCGCCTAGTGAGTGGGCGGTCCGCCTCTTTCCCTGGCACCTTGAAACGCCTCGAAATGTGTCTCGTGTGCTCCTCGATCCATGGCGTTCCAATGCATAAGCTCTTCCTTGGCCTTGGATGGTGCTTTTGGATGGTTTCTCGAGTTGCCCCGCATCATCCTCCCCTTCTTGAAAAGATTTCGTCCTCGAAATCAAGGCTTGGTCTCTCATTGCATCATCAACTCCTCGGGGTGGCCAAGATTCTCCTTCTTTGTCATTCTTGTTCGTGACTTTGGCATAGGCTTCTTCCAATATCTCCTCCGCCTTAGCATGGAGCTTAGAACCTACAAGCAACGACAAGCAAATACAAGCAGACTTCCTACTTTGAAAGTAGGTTAGTGCAAGAAGTGTGGAAAGCACACTCTTGTGATATAACCAAGCATCAATAATAAGCAAAAATATCAAGTCTCCAAAGAGAACAATAAGCACTTGGTTAAAGATCAACATGCACTCAACACAATAATGAGTAAATAGGTCATGGAGACATGGAAAATGCAAGATCAAGCTATCACAATCCCCTTGAACCTTAAGCTCAAAATCAACACACCAATCAATCCTCAATGTGTGATTAAAAAGTGGGGTGGAGTGAGTCAAATAACTTAACCTACAAGTAGGATCAAGCACTCCACTCCCCTTCTTTAGAACATGCCTACTCACACCAAGGGACTCCTCTTTCCCTCCAACTTCATCACCTAAGCAACCCTTCTCAAAAGACAAGCTCTCAAGGAAGGTATTGATGATGGACTCTTCTTCATCATAACCCCAACAAGCAATAGTAGGGTCACTCAAAGAACCGTCTACCTCACCCAAAATCTCAAACAATGGGTTGCCTAAGGGGTCAAACCCTTTACACCATGGGGGTTCCATTTGACCACCCACCCTAGTCCGATACAAGTCATTTCCACTAATGAGAACACCTTCAAACAATGGATTGGTAAAAACATGCATCTCAATATCATGATTAAGCGTAGACAAGTTATCAAGACTAGGTCCACTTGAGGAGTCATCATAGAAAACCTTGTCCAATTCATGCAATTTAGACTCCTCAAGGTCAATTCCATCTTTATCACAACACATTGGCCCACCAAATAGAAGCATTTCAATAAGGGAATGATCAACTATCTCATCTTCCCATTTGTCAAAGGTTGGTGGTGTGTCATAGCAAAGGTCACAATCATGGTCAACCATCAAGTCTACACTAGGGAGGGGTTCAGTGAACAATGAGCTCACATCATGATGTGGCATAGTGCTCCTCCCAACTAGTGTTTCACAAGCAAACTCAAGTTGACAACTAGACTCTTCACTAGTGGCATATTAACTAGATACATCATAAGCACCAACTAGTGTTGAGTCATCACAAGACAAGTAGCAACTAGTAGGCTCATAAAGAGGTGAAGTAACGCTTACATTTGTAGTACTTCCTTGATCACTCACAAGGTTTGAAGTGTCATATGCAACTCCCCCTTCATGAAGCTCACTTTGAGGCTCCAATGGCTTGTCTTCAAATGTACCTACACAAGAACTTTCACAAGAAAAAGTAGAAGATGAAGAATTGTTAGTATAATGGGTGATCTCACCCTCAATTTTTCTTTCCTCACCTCTCTTCTCTCTCAATTTTACCTCATGGTCAAGTGTAGTTTGTGGTGACAATCCACTCACATCACTCCTCAAATCCTCTTCTTTTTCCTCTCTTGGATTGTCACAGGTCACTCCCTCACTTCTCTCTATCTTTTCTCTCTCATTTGAAGTGGAGTGACTCTCATTTTCATCATGCAATGGCAAGACAATGAGATTGTTTGCCTTTGGTTCAAGTACAATGGGTGACTTTGCTTTAGCCGCTTCCCTCAACTCCTTCATACGCTTGTAGTATTCCCTTACTTGCATTGGAGTCAAAGGTTTAAGCACATATTTCCTTCCATCTTGCTTGACCGTGTAGGAGTTGGTCCTACCATCATGAACCACACATCTATCATGTTGCCATGGTCTTCCCAACAATAGATGAGAAGCTTACATCGGGACCACATCACACATGATTTTATCCTTATAGTTTCCAATACTAAATTCAATCATCACTTGTTTCACCACCCTTAGTTCACCACACTCACTAAGCCATTGTAAACGATACGGTTTTGGATGCTTTAGAGTGGGTAACTTCAATTGGGAAATCAAGGTTTGGCTTACTATGTTGGTACAACTCCCCGAATCAATAACCATTGAACATACTTGGCCTATTACTCGGCACCTAGCATGAAAGAGGTTTTTCCTTTGATTATTTTCCACCTCCTCTTCCCTAAAAATGGTACTCAAGCTTCTCCTAACCACCAAGAATAATTGAGGATCCGCATCCTCCTTTATAGCCTCCTCACAATCAACTTCCTCACCCTCCTCTACTCCCTCATTTTCGGACTCACTTTCTTGCTCATACACCAAATTACCAACCACAACCATGGTTATTTTTGTAGAGCAATCCCTAGCAATGTGACCATATCCCTTGCACTTATAGCATTGAGTAGAAGTAGAAGTAGGATTACTCAAGCGAGTTTTAGAAGTACCTTCCAAGTGTGGAGTAGTCTTCACATAAGGCTTCTTTACTTCCTTGCTAGCATTTTCACTTGGGAAGCTTGTATTTGGAGTCTTCCACTCTTTTGGCTTGCTTGTGGCAATAGGAGTTTTGCTTTTGGACTTCTTTCCCTTAAGCCAATTCTCGGCTTCAATTGCGGCTTCAAGGAGATCTTGTAGTGAATGATAAGTATGCAACCTTAATTGAGAAGCTATACCATAGCTCAAACCATTCTTGAAGTGGATCATGGCTTGTTCCACACATTCGGTATCCATATCCAATGCCATCCGGATCTTCTCAAACTCATCAAAGTACTCATGCACCGTTTTGACTCCTTGTTTTAGATCATAGAGCTTCTTGAGTTGCTCTTGTCAGTACCTTGGAGTTATGTACTTGGTATTCATGTGTTCTTTCAACTCATACCAAGTCATATTCACATGCAAATTCATCATTCTTCTTGACCTCTTCATGGACTCCCACCAAGTAGAAGCATAGGCCTCAAAGGTAGAAATAACATAGGTACCCTTTCTCTCCTCGGTCATCCCATTGGTGTCAAACACCCTCTCCATGAGTAGTGCCCATTCCATGTATGCCTCCGGATCACAAGTTCCCTTAAAGGATGGAAGATTGAGCTTAACACTATTGAGGTTGTTGTTGTTGTCACGTACTCCATAGTTAGGCTCCAGTTGGCCTCCATAATGATCACCATGAGCAACATATTCCCTCCTAGCATTCCCTCTAGCATATCCCATGGGTGGCCTTCGTCCTCGGCCTCTACCCCTATCCACATTTCGACCCCAATTCATTTGCCTCCTAGGTTGATAATGAGCATCATACCCATAGGCTTCATCACCATACTCGGCCTCCTCCTCTTCTTGAGCCTCAACAACTTGCTCAAGAGGTGGAACAAATCTAACGGGTCTTCGAAGTGGAGCATTTCCTTGGGGATTGCCCAAATTGAGGGGATTGCCTTCTTGTTGGGGATTGCCCAACCCACGCTCTTGTAGAGCTTCAACTTTGCTTTGTTCATACTTCTTGGTTAACTCCAAAAAGTGTCCGGGAGTCATAGGAGTGCTATGATTTGTGCCTTCTCCGGATTCAATTTGGACACTCGGGGTCCTCCTCTCACCGGTCTCAACTTGATTCCTCTCAACGGTCTCAAGTCTCAAAGATATATCCTCCAACTTGGCCATAATGGTGGCCATGAAATCCTTCATGGGATTATCTCCCTCATTCGCCATAGTACCTACAAAAGAAACAAACATTAGTAAATACCTCACTCACACCCTCACGTGTATAACACTCGGGTCACTCGTTTAGTGGTGGTGGATATTTCACACAAGTTTGAGTCTAGAAGCTTCACGTAGTTGATCAACGAACCACAACTCAATCACTCAACTTCACAAATCCAATGCACTCCGGGGTGAATGGAGTTAATGGGACTCAATTGGGGCGATAAGCACTTTAAGTGAGGACTTGAGTCAAAGATACTACGGGTCTTTTTTGAATTCTACTCTCCTATCTAGGCACGATGATCCTAATAGCTCAAAGTAATTAGTACTAATCGAGTAGGATTATACTCTAATAGCACTAACTGGAAGCAATGTAATCAAAGAAACAAGATAACCTACGAAAAACTACCCGAAACCAACTTTCAGAAAAGTAGGCGCCCCACCTACTTCAAGTGGGCGGTCCGCCCAGTTCTCTGCAGTGGTGAGTAGGCGGTCCGCCTGGTCACAGGGGCGGTCCGCCTCTGAACTTCAGAGAGCTGGGTAGGCGCCCCGCCTACTGTGTTTTTCAGCACAGTCCCAACTCGTTCTTCTTGGCTTTAGCACTCAAAAATCCAACAAATCTCACGTTATTTTTTCAATCCGAAGGTACCCAAACGTGTTTTCAGTCATCAAGATCAAACCCCAATGATTTTAAGTAAACCCCAATCAATAACAATCAAATCACCATGTTCATCAATTTTCAAGCTTAGGGTTTCAAACTTTCAAATTTTCAAAGGGTTTCAAATTTTCAAATCTTTTGTTTCCACTCCAAATCAAGTGCTTAGGGTACCAAAATAACGGATTTCCAATAAGGAACAAACCCCAATATCAAACCAATAATGGGTCCATCAAACCAAGAACATACGATCAAATTTTTGGTGTTTTTTCAACTTTTTTTTTGTGTTTTTTCTTCTTTTCAATAACAACAATAAGAAAACTGAAGTAGAAATCGACCTAAGGAACGAAGAATCAAGGGTCGGGGTTTTGTAAAAATAAAACCCGAGCCTTGCTCTGATACCAAGATGATAAGGATCAAAAATCAAAAGACGATAAAAGATAAAAGATAAGGGGAACGAGACGCGTCTCGAACTCCCTACAAGGTAACCACAGAGAACTTGTTCCGTGATACCCTCGTATCGGTGTCAAGAAGAGCCAACGTTAAGCAACTACCCTCGAGTTAACAACGAACTCGCAAGTAGAATGATTGGGGGGGTTTGGGGGTCAACTAGAATCCACTAGTAAACTCAAACCATCTCAAAAGGGTTTCATTCAAAGAGACTCCTCTCTTGAACATTGTTCATTCAATCATTCATCATAATAGCTAACTTCCCAAATTTGAAAGACTAATGAAGTATTTATAGGCTTCACCTAGACATTAGTGAAAACCCCTAAGTACCCCCAAAATGGGTCTAAATAACAAAAGCCACGTGCTATTATAGTCAAAGCATAAGAAATAAATGAAGTGTCCCGTCACATCTTCAGTCAAGTAGGCGCCCCACCTACCCTTCTAGGCGCCCCGCCTAGTTGCTCCTCACTAGGGAGTAGGCGCCCCGCCTGTTAAACTTCAGAGACTGGAGGGGGCGGTCCGCCTAGTGAGTAGGCAGTCCGCCTCTTTCTCTTGCACCTTGAAAGGCCTCGAAATGTGTCTCGTGTGCTCCTCGATCCATGGCGTTCCAATGCATAAGCTCTTCCTTGGCCTTGGATGGTGCTTTTGGATGGTTGCTCGAGTTGCCCCGCATCAATGCCTCTCCCTTGAATGTAGTAGAGGATGAAGGGGAAAAGGAAGAGGGGTATGGAACTGTTCCTGAGGGGGAAAGGGAAACTGTAAAACGTTTGGAAGCACCCATGCATGGGTCATCTGGGTCTCCAGAGGTTCTTTTTATAGCATCCATGGAAGATGTGATAAATTTTGATGATGCAATGAGTGATAGTAATATGCCTATTATTGATTTAATAAATATTAGGAGTTTAAAGAGAAAACTTGCTAGGAAAGGACCCATTGATGACAAAATGTCTGCTGAGATTGCTGCAAAGTTGAAGAAAATTAGTGACAGTTATAAACCAGGTCTTAAGAAAAAAGGTGAAAGTTCCTCTAAGGCAAAATGACCTGTTCCTTCTGTCTCTACTCCTGCTAGTGGGGTTAGGAGGACAAGGAGTGCAGTCAAGGCTGCTGATGAGAACTTGGCTGCTGCTATGGAAAGAAGCATAAAAGGAAAGGGAAAACAGGTTGCTGATCCTGTTGAGGAAGAAGATGTTGAGTTTGTAGAAAAAGAAAGGTAGGTTGTGGATGATGAAGATGATGAGATGGAAGATGTAGAGGTAGTTGTGCCTCAGTCTAAGAAAAGAAAAGTTGCACAGGGGCGGGTGAAAAGGAGCTTTGTGAAGGCTGCTGCAGTGAAATCTTCCAAGAGGACCAGGTCCTCAAAAAGAACTTTAGTTGATGAGAGTTCTGATTCAAGTTCTGATGAATCATTTGTTGGTGAGGACAGTGAGAGTGAGGATGAGGGAGATGACGTTCAACACTGTGTCCATGATGACATTATGACTAGGAAGGTTCTGAAAGGCAGGATACTCTCTGATGTGGAGGAAGAGGGTATGGTCTGGTTGTTGCAGAAATTGCAGGTTCAAGGCTGGAGGGACATGGTCCTTCAGATTAAGGGACAGTGTGCAAAGGAGATGGTTCAGGAGTTTTACATGAACTTCTCTATCAAGAGGGACAGGATTACCAACTCTGTCCATGAACATGAGATTACCTTTGACACTAAGGAGCTGGGTGAACTGCTGAGGATTCCATTTATGAGATATGAAAGCTACATCAAGAAAGTATGGCCTGATTTGACCAATTTGCCTACTGGGCTGGAAATTACTAGGAAATTTGCTGAAAATGCTGATGAGGAAAAACCAAGGGCTGTCCAGAAGAGTGAAATGCACCCTCAGCACCAAGTGCTGTTTGAGTTTGTGAACAAAATTGTGATGCCAAGGCAGGAGAAAAGAGGGATTGCCAGTTTTATGGACCTGGTCCTTATAGAACTGCTTGATACTGATAAGCAGATCAATTGGCCCAGGTTTATGATCCACTTGATCAAAAGGGTTGTTACTGGGAAGAAAAAGCACTCTTTGCCCTTTGGCTTCATCCTGACTGATTTTTTTGCCAAATTGAAAATTCCTTTGGAGGGGGTAGTTAGGGCTATAAAGAAGGAGAAGTTTAGATGTGCTATCCTGATTAGTTGTGACTTGCCTGTTCAAGCTGATCCTCCACTGGCTGGTGTTGGAAGACAACCTTTGAACAATAAGGTGAGGGCATTGAGGCAACAGGTTGCCATACAGGCTGCTGAAATAGCAAGGTTGGAGGAGGAGAAGAACTACTGGAAGGCAGAGGCTACAAAAGTAAAGGAGACAAATGAGAGTATGCTCAAATAGATGTTTGAGTTGCTGAACAAGTCTCAGGGACCTGGTACTTCCACATCCTGATCACCTTAGCCATAAGCCATGATGTAGGGAAAACTAAACGCGGAAATAAAGATAAGAGAGCGAGACACTACTCGAACTCCTTACGAAGTAACCCCGTGGAACTTGTCCCGAGATACCCTCGTATCGGCATCAAGGAGGACCTTCACTATGCAACTACCCTCGAGACGACAACGGACTCGCAAGTAGAATGATCGGGGAGGGGGGGGGGGGTTTGGGGGTCAACTAGAATCCACTAGCAAACTCAACCAACTCAAAAAGGTTTTCATTCTAAGAGAATCCACTCTTGAACATTGACATTCAATCATTCATCATAATAGCTAACTAAGGAAAAATGTAAAGCTAATGGGGTATTTATAGGCCTTTCCTAGACATTAATGAAAGACCTAAAGTACCCTTAAGTAGGTTCTAAAGTCATAAGCCACGTAGGGGCATAATAGTAACTACATAGTAACTTAAGTCAAATTCCCGTCAAACATAACAGGGGGTAGGCGCCCGCCTCCACACCCTAGGCGCCCGCCTCAGCACCCCTAGGCGCCCGCCTCTTGGTCCGCCTCCCAAAATCCAGAGAGCAAGCATCCACTAGGCGGTCCGCCTCCTTCTGTGGGCAGTCTGCCTCTTCCTGAAGTTTCTTGAAACACCTCGAAATGTGTCTCGGATGCTCTTATTTCCATGGCGTCCCAATGCATGACCTTGAAGTGCTCTTCCTTGGCCTTGGATGGTGCTTTTCGATGGTTGCTCGAATTGCCCCGCATCATCCTCCCCTTCTTGAGAAGATTTCGTCCTCGAAATCAAGGCTTGGTCTCTCATGGCTCTATCAACTCCTCGGGGTGGCCAAGAATCTCCTCCGTTGTTCCTCTTGATCGTAACTTTGTCATAGGCCTCCTCCAAGAGCTTCCTCGCCTTAGCATGGATCTTAGAACCTACAAGCAACGACAAGCAAACATCCTACTTTGAAGGTAGGTTAGTGCAAGAAGTGTGGAAAACACACTCTTGTGATATAACCAAGCATCAATAACAATCATGAATATCAAGTCTCCAAAGAGAACCATAAGCACTTGGTTAAAGATCAACATGCACTCAACAAGATAATGAGCAAATAGGTCATGGGAAGAGGGGACATGCAAGATCAAGCTACCAAAATCCCCTTGAACCTTAAGCTCAAGATCAACACACCAATCTATCCTCGAGGTGTGATCAACATGTGGAGTGGAGTGAATCAAATAGCCCAACCTACAAGTAGGATCAAGCACTCCACTCCCCTTCTTTAGAGCATACTTACTCACACCAAGGGATTCCTCTTCCCCTCCCATTTCATCAACTAGGCAACCCTCCTCAAAAGTCAAGATCTCAAGGAAGGCATTGATGATGGACTCTTCTTCATCATAACCCCAACAAGCAATAGTAGGGTCACTCAAAGAACCATCTACCTCACCCAAATTCTCAAGCAATGGGTTGCCTAAGGAATCACACCATGGGGGTTCCATCCTACTATTCACCCTAGTTCGATACAAGTCATTACCACTAATGAGGATGCCTTCAAATAATGGATTGGTAAAAACATGCATCTCACTATCATGATCAAGCATAGACAAGTTATCAAGACTAGGTTCACTTGAGGAGTCGTCATAGACAACCTTGTCCAATTCATGCAATGTGGACTCCTCAAGGTCAATTCCATCTTTACCACAACACATTGGTCCACAAAATAGAAGCACATCAATAAGGGAGTGATCAACCATCTCATCTTCCCATTTGTCAAAGGTTGGTGGTGTGTCATAGCAAAGGTCACAATCATGGTCAACTATCAAATCTACACTAGGGAGGGGTTCAATGAACGATGAGCTCACATCATGATTTGGCATAGCATCCCTTCCAACTAGTGTTTCACAATCACGTACAAGTTGACAACTAGACTCTTCACTAGTGGTATACTCATTAGATGCATCAAAAAAACCAACTAGTGTGGAGTCATCACAAGACAAGTAGCTAGTAGGCTCATGAAAAGGTGAAGTAACACTTACATTTGTAGTACTTCCTTGATCAATCACAAGGTTTGAAGTGTTATATGCAACTCCTCCTTCATGAAGCTCACATGGAGAACTTTCCTCATCTTGTCTTTCTTTCCAAGCACATGGTTGAGGCTCCAATGGCTTGTCTTCAAATGTACCTACACAAGAACTTTCACAAGAAAAAGTAGAAGATAAAGAAGGGTTAGAACAATGGGTGCTCTCACTCTCAATTTTTCCTTCCTCACCTCTCATTTCTCTCAATTTTACCTCATGGTCAAGTGTAGTTTGTGATGACAATCCACTCACATCACTCCTCAAATCCTCTCCTTTTTCCTCTCTTGGATTGTCACCGGTCACTCCCTCACTTCTCTCTATCTTTTCTCTCTCATTTGAAGTGGAGTGACTCTCATTCTCATCATGTATTGGCAAGACAATGAGATTGTTTGCCTCGGTTTCACACACAATGGGTGACTTTGCTTTAGCATCCTCCCTCAACTCCTTCATTCGCTTGTAGTCTTCCCTTACTTGCCTTGGAGTCAAAGGTCTAAGCACATATTTCTTCTTATCTTGCTTGACCGTGTAGGAATTGGTCCGTCCATCATGCACAACACACCTATCGTATTGCCATGGCCTCCCGAACAATAGATGGCCAGCTTGCATCGGGACAACATCAAACATGATCTTATCTCTATAGTTCCCAATGCTAAACTCAAGCAACACTTGCTTCACCACCTTTAACTCACCACACTCACTAAGCCATTGTAAGCGATATGGGCTTGGATGCTTACGAGTGGGTAACTTCAATTGGGAAATCAAGGATTGGCTTACTATGTTGGCACAACTTCCCGAATCAACAACCATTGAGCACAATTGCCCCATCACACGACATCTAGCATGAAAGAGGCTTTCTCTTTGATCATTTTCCACCTCCTCTTCCATGAGAATGGTACTCAAGCTCCTCCTAACCACCAAGAACATGTGAGGACCATCATCACCCTCCTCGGCAACCTCACATTCAACTTCCTCATCCTCATCTACTTCCTCATTTTCGGACTCACTTTCTTGTTCATACACCAAATTGCCAACCACAACCATGGTTCGTTTTGTGGAGCACTCTTTAGCAATATGCCCAAAGCCCTTGCACTTATAACATTGAGTAGAAGTAGAAATAGGATTACTCAAGCGAGTTTTAGGAGTACCTTCCAAGTGTGGTGTAGTCTTCTCATAAGGCTTCTTTACTTTTTTGTTGGCACTTGCACTTGGAAAGTTTGCACTTGGAGTCTTCCACTCTTTTGGCTTGCTTGTGGTAGTAGGAGTGTTGTTTTTGAACTTCTCTCCTTTAAGCCAAGCCTCGGCATCAATTGCGGCTTCAAACATATCTTGAAGTGAGAGATAATGATGTAACCTCAATTGAGAAGCTATACCATAGCTCAAGCCATTCTTGAAACGGATCATGGCTTCTTCTTCACCTTCGGTATCCATATCCAATGCCATCCGGGTCTTTTCAAATTCATCATGGTACTCATGCACCGTTTTGACACCTTGTTTTAGATCATAGAGCTTCTTGAGTTGCTCTTGTCGATACCTTGGAGTTATGTACTTGGTATTCATAAGCCCTTTCAACTCATCCCAAGTCACATTCAAATGCAAATTCATCCTTCTCCTAGACCTCTTCATGGACTCCCACCAAGTAGAAGCATAGGCCTCAAAGGTAGAAAAGCATAGGTACCCTTTCTCTCCTCGGTCATCTCATTGGTGTCAAACACCCTCTCCATAAGTAGTACCCATTCCATGTATGCCTCCGGATCACAAGTTCCCTTGAAGGGTGGAAGATTGAGCTTGACACTATTGAGGTTTTTGTTGTTGTCACGTACCCCATAGTTAGGCTCCGGTTGGCCTCCATAATGGTCATCATGAGCAACATACTCTCTCCTCGCATTCCCTCTAGCATATTCCATGGGTGGCCCTCGACCTCGGCCTCTACCCTATCCACATTTCGACACCAATGCATTTGCCTCCTAGGTTGATAAGGAACATCATACCCATAGGCTTCATCACCATACCCGGTCTCCTCCTCTTCTTGAACTTCATCAATTTATTCAAGAGGTGGGACATTCCGCACGGGTCTTCGAAGTGGAGCATTTCCTTGGGGATTGCCCAAGTTGTGGGGATTGCCCACGGGTTGGGTGTTGCCCAACACACACTCTTGAAGAGCTTCAACTTTCTTTTGCTCATACCTCTTGGTTAGCTCAACAAAGTGTCCGGGAGTCATAGGAGTGCTATGACTTGTGCCTTCTCCGGATTCAATTTGGACACTCGGGGTCCTCCTCTCACCGGTCTCAACTTGATTCCTCTCGACGGACTCAAGTCTCAAAGTTATGTCCTCCAACTTGGCTATAACAGTAGCCATAAAAATTTTCATAGGATCATCTCCATTGGTTGCCATTGTACCTACACAAGAAACAAACGTTAGCAAAACAACCTCACTCACTCCCTTACAAGTGTTTCACTCGGATCACTCGTTTGGTGGTGGTGGATATTTCACTCAAGTTTGAGTCTAAAGCTTCAAGTCGTTGACCAACGAACCACTCAATCACTCAACTCCTCAAGTCCAATGCTCTCCGGGGTGAGTGGAGTTAATGGGACTCGATTGGAACGATAAGCACTTTAAGTGAGGACTTGAATCAAAAAGGTACTACGGGTCTTCTTTGAATTCTAGTCCCCTTTCTAAGGCACGATGATCCTAATAGCTCGAAGTAATTAGTACTAATCAAGTAGAATTATACTCTAATAGTACTAATTAGAAGCAATGCAAACAACAAAACAAGAGATCCTAGAAGAATCTACCCAAAACCAAGCCCTTCAGGACTAAGCGCCCCGCCTCAGCAGAGTAGGCGGCCGCCCAGGGCAAAGCTACGGTGAGGAGGCGCTCCGCCTCTTTGGGGAGGCGCTCCGCCTCACAAAATCCAGAGAGCTCACCAGCTTGAGGCGCTCCGCCTCTTTGTTTAGGCACTCCGCCTCCTGCAACTTTCAGCACAGTTCAACAACGTGTTTTTCGACTTTAACACCCAAAAATCCAACAAATCACACGTTGTTTTAGCAATCCAAAGGTACCCAAATGTTGTTTCAACCACAAAGATCAAACCCCAATCACTTTTATCAAACCCCAATCAAAATCCAACAATCTACCATGTTCATCATGTTCATAGCTAGGGTTTCTAAATTTTCAAAATTTTCAAGGGTTTCAAATCTCAAATCATGGAATACAACTCCAAATCGTGTGTGTTGGGTACCAAAATAACGGGTTTCCAATAAGGAACAAACCCCAATAACAATCACAACACGAATCAATCAAACAATCAAAATAGACCAAATTTTTGGTGTTTTCAATTTTTCAATTTTTTTTTTGTGATTTTCTCCTTTCCAATAACAAGAACAAGAAAACTAAAGATAGAATCGACCTAGGCACGAAGAATCAAGGGTCGGGGGTTTGTAAAAATAAAACCTGAGCCTTGCTCTGATACCAAATGATGTAGGGAAAACTAAACGCGGAAATAAAGATAAGAGAGCGAGACACTACTCGAACTCCCTACGAAGTAACCCCGGGGAACTTGTCCCGAGATACCCTCGTATCGGCGTCAAGGAGGACCTTCACTATGCAACTACCCTCTAGACGACAACGGACTCGCAAGTAGAATGATCGGGGGGTTTGGGGGTCAACTAGAATCCACTAGCAAACTCAACCAACTCAAAAAGGTTTTCATTCTAAGAGAATCCACTCTTGAACATTGACATTCAATCATTCATCATAATAGCTAACTAAGGAAAAATGTAAAGCTAATGGAGTATTTATAGGCCTTTCCTAGACATTAATGAAAGACCTAAAGTACCCTTAAGTAGGTTCTAAAGTCATAAGCCACGTAGGGGCATAATAGGAATTACATAGTAACTTAAGTCAAATTCCCGTCAAACATAACAGGGGGTAGGCGCCCGCCTCCACACCCTAGGCGCCCGCCTCAGCACCCCTAGGCACCCGCCTCTTGGTCCGCCTCCCAAAATCCAGAGAGCAAGCATCCACTAGGCGGTCCGCCTCCTTCTGTGGGCGGTCCGCCTCTTCCTGAAGCTTCTTGAAACACCTCGAAATATGTCTCGGATGCTCTTCTTTCCATGGCGTCCCAATGCATGACCTTGAAGTGCTCTTCCTTGGCCTTGGATGGTGCTTTTGGATGGTTGCTCGAATTGCCCCGCATCAAGCCATCTTTTGTCCAGTGGGATTTAGACTAGTTCTAGTACCTTAGTATTTTCCTTTTCTAGTTTTTGAATAATTTTGCAGTACTTGCTTGTATCCCCTGGTTTAACCTTTTGTTAATAATGACTTGTCTTCGATGGCTAATATCATTGTTTTGCAGTTGCTTTAGTCTGAATTGTGTTTGCATTTTGAGTTGCCTCAATGGCCATATGCTGACTTTTCTAACACTTGAATTTTTTTTTATGCAACCTTTTCAATGATGCCAAAAGAGGGAAGAGTAAGGTCTGATTTGGCGTGAACTTTATACCTAATTGAAAATATATTCCTTAATGATAAAATAAGTCTCTACTGATTGCTTTTGAGTTTCAAAGGGTACTTCAGGACATTAAGGACATGCAACTACATTTATGAGTTTGTCATCATCAAAAAAGGGGAAAATGTTAGCTTGGATAAGCTTGAAGTTTTGACTGATGACTAAGTAACAGATCTAAAGGACATGTTCCTTTGAATCACTGTAGCTAAATGGATAGTTCATGCAAAATCAATTAAGCTGAAATATTATCAATTATCCTAAGTCTAATATTTATCTTGATAATTATACAGGTCTAAATGTGATATGAAAAGATTGCATAAAGAGTGGATAAGGCTAAAAGATTTCGGGTAATCAAGTGAAGAAGTTCAAGTGGGACTCAAACTCTTGGAAGCTTTGGAGTTCTAATTGCTCAAGATTTCTTCGATTATGAAAGCTATAAAACCGGGAGCATTTCAGCTATTAAGTGTAAACAAATACAGAGAGAATCGAGTCTTAGCATTGAAAGAGTTTTAATCGTATTTGTGTAATCATAAAGCTACAGGGAATTAAGTAAGAACCTGTTCCTTAGATTGAGTCTTGTAAAAGTTCAGTCTTAGTTCAACTGTAGTAGGTACTATCGAGTTGTATCATTTCTGCTCAAGTCGTGTACTTGAAGAAACTTCACTGTTCGTGAAAGAGGTTAATAGAGGATTAGAGTTAGTCCTAGGTTAGTAAGAAGGTAGTCTTGTAACCAAATGAGTCTTTTACATAGTGAAGTTGAAATCCTACTTGGGAGAGTAGATCGTGGCTTTTTGATCCATAGTTCAAGGGGTTTTTCCACGCTAATATTGGGTGTTCATTTACTTACAGTTTTAGTTCCGCATATAATACAGTAAAGGAACACATTTAAGGAACTGGTCCTTAAAACAGTAAAGTGGTGTGTCATGGGAAATAACAATCTCCCCCACGCTATTTCAATTTTTTCGTTTTGACTTTAGAGCATTCGCAAAGATAAAGAGATATCTGAGACCAAGAGGTTGAGTTCGATAGAAATCTCCTCAACTTACAATACCACCTAGCATTTAAATCGTCCCGGAAATGCATAAAATTTTTTGAACACTTCAATTGTCTTGGCTCTTTTGCTGCAATTTTAAGCTTAGGAATATCATTATCCCTTCCCTTCCACTCAAGTGATACCAAATTAGGAGCATCAATCTGCCCAATGCCCGTAGAATCATGAATCTTCAAGACCCTTTCGGATTGACTCCCGCAATTGTTATACCTCTTGGACTCTTTAGGAACTAGATCTAACATCAACCTCTCAAGGATTATAGATTTAGAGATAATGTGCTCGTGAAGTTCATTAGATAATCTCCCACAATAATATTGCTCTACAGATTTCAGATTGTGATATTCAAAAAGATTCGATTCCTTAAAAGAATCACTAGAATAAGATAAGTGTTCATGAGTTGGTGCATGGATTTTAATATTTCTATCATCTGACTTAATGGAAACTAACCTGATGTTTTGAAGATTCCGCAGCTCAATCTTTTCCATACCATCACAATACTCAATGCTTAAATGGATGATCGAGAGGCAACTATTAAGTAGAGTCTGAAGCACGTTTTCTTCTAACCATACTTTATACAGAGAAAGCTTTCTCAAAGAGAAGCAGTTTGCCACATGAGGATCATTAGTACATGATGAGAGATGCATCAGATCACAATCAATCAGAACCAATTCTCTCAATGATTTTGCTGTCAATGGTGCAACCCAAATTACATCGAGACCATTCACTCGAAGTCAAGCCAAGGAGATCCAAGATGCTCACTTACACTTGGTTTGGAAGGGCCTTGTGGATACGAGCTCCGGAGATGATTTGATGACCATGCATTGGAGCTCAATTGAAGGAGGAAACCCCACGCTTCAGGGCCAGGCAGAGCGCCTAGCCCCAGGAGGAGCGCCTAGCTCCTGATTAATGAGGCGCCAGGAGGTGCGCCTAATAGTCAGGCGGAGCGCCCAGATGCAAGGCAAACCAAGCGGAGCGCCTGACCAACTAGGCGGAGCACCCAGCCTTTTGGCCAGTAGGTCCACCAGGCGGAGCGCCTGGATTTAGGCCGAGCGCCTACAAGGCTGATTTCTACAACTTTTTGTGTGAACTTCCAAGTTTAGCCCTAAGTGTTCTAATGTATTCTAACCTAGTTTCAGGGCTATTTAGACTTTTCATAACATGTAAAGGGGTGCTATAAATACACCCCTTCATCATTTATTTCTATTTACTTCACATTGAATACACTACATTGATGAGAAGACTCTCAAAACCTTGTAATATTTTTGGTTTGAAATCAATTGGAAGAATCCAAGTTGAACTTCAATCCTCCCTGATCATTCTATTTGCAAGGGCCGGGTGTCTCTTGAGAATAGTTGCGTTGTTGTAGGTTCTTCTTGACTCGAGCGAGGGTGTATCGAAATACCGTTCTTCGGTGCTACCTCGTAAGGTTTTTAAGTTGTGTCTCACTCTTATCGTTACTTTTATCACTTCCGTATTTACATTGCATCGGTCAAGATAGTGAAAACAGGTACGGGATATGTCGTAATCCATAATGTTTCATTTATATACACCATATTCTTCACTCTGTTTTGAAGAGCAATGCCAAGCCAATTTTCAATCAAAGGGTAAAGTTCACCAAAATCAGCATAGCACTGGTTCGTAATTTTAAACTTGTCTATAGGGATTTTTCTATCCCTATATCTTTTCAGAATTTTATACACTAATTCAATTTCTTTGTTATGTTTTAGATGATGAGGAAAAGAAAGAACTGTGAATTCCAAGTTGGGAAGTGACAACCAGGCTTGCAGCCATGTTTTGGAAACGATGCTCATCACAGCTAAATGAGCATTAGAGCTTCAACTAATCTGGATTCGCGCCGCGTAGGGCCCCATTCGGAGGGAAGCGCTCCCTACCAGTAATTTTTCCATGCCCAGGGCTCGAACCCGAGACCTCTGGTTAAGTGAGGAGTAGCCCCATCCGCTACACCACATCACTTGGTAAGGAATAAGTAAGTAAAACCCTATATATTATACGCGGAATCGACAGCTCACGTAAAAAAACTTTATTGAAAAGAAAATACTTACAAAAATTGCAAATTATACACACATACAAGTTCACCTTGCCGTCCTTGTTTATACAGGAATCAAAACTCTCGTCGTCCTTTATTTTTCTCGACTCAATTACTTAGATTTTTGAAAAGAAATTACATAAATAAATAATCCAAATTATGAAAATAACGCAGAAAAGTCACTTCTGAATTACAATAAAATCATCCAATTTAAACCCAGCACTTTTCGGGAAAAGTTATTGGGCGAAAATCATTTTCATCCTCCTATTTTAAAGAACACATCCTCCAGCTTTGAACAATAGACTTATTCATCCTCCTATTTTATGCAATGTCTATTATATCCTTGCTATTTTCAATCTAATTTCTATTTAATATTCATAAATTTTAAACTATATTGGCGCTCATGCCATATATGTTTGGACTACTGATAATTATTCTTTTCACACACACACACACACACACATATATATATATATATATAAAACACAATCTCTTGTTATTCTCTAGTGTGTGTATATATAAACTAGAGTTTTGATTGCCATTAAGATTATATTTTTTCATTATGCCATAATATAAAAGCCATTTACTGTATAAGAGCGAATTGCTTAGTAATTTTGTAAAAAAGAATTCTATTTTTAACATTTATTTTTTATATTACATGCGTTGAACATATGTTAAAAAGATATTCTTCTCTTCATTCTCAATCGTGTAAACTAATTACTGAATTTAGTTGTTATTATTAAAATATTAAATACTTGTACGAACAAATTATTCTGATTAAATTTATTTATTTTCTCAATCTTTTATTATTCCAACATTATATATACATATGAAATATTTTGTTTCATATTTTATTTTATAAATATGACTTATTTATTCTATACCTATGTCCATAACATAGACTTATAAAAGAAGAAATACAAAATTTTTTAGAAAATAAATAGATATGTTAATAATTTAGAGGGCAAATTAGGTATTTAAAATATTAAATTGAGATAAAGGGATGAGAATTGTCTATTGTCTATTGTTTCGTCCCGGTCCGGTTCGTTAATTTTTTTTTTGTTTTTTAAGTTATATATTTTATTGTTTGAAATAAATAAAAAAAATATGGTAGACTAAAATCTAAATAAACAACACAAAACATATTTTTATTCAACAATATGATTATACGACAGTACATTAAGTTGGAAAATGGAAATGCATAATTAGAAAATAAAAACTAGAAAATAGACTAGAAATTAGAAAATACATAAATCTTCAACTTCAGCAACTCAACACTCAATTATCACGTGGTTGCAGATATATGCCACCATCACGAGCTGCCCATTCGGGGGCATGATGGTATTTCAAGTAAGTCTTAAACTTCCCCGTCCCATTATTTGATTCTTCATTCCAATCCCAAACTGTCTGACAAAGAGTACATTTAGCTTTGCCGGTATCATTATTTTTTGTGATAAATTCCCAAACTTGGGATCTTCTAGTTCTTGGACTAGACGGACCTGCTGTAGTAGCACCTTGAACTTGATTAGTATTATTTGCATTTGCAGCCATGTTGATAGAAAATTTATAAAAATAGCCTTTTGTTAGAAATTTTTTAAGAGAAATGAATAGAAAATATTGAATTGTGATTAATTTGATGAAATATGGGATAATGAGAGTATTTATAGGAAAAATAGGTAGGGGAGGGCTGTAGGGGCGTTTATGGGTGTGGAGGTGGGAAAAATAGCCATTTATGGCCGTTTCCAACGGCTATTTTTCAAAGGGAGCGGATTTGGAGGTTTGCGCGTTGGGCCGGTCCGGTCCGGCCCGGTTCAAACGTTTTTTTTTTTTTTTGTTTTTTGTTTTCTGGTTATTTTTTTGTTTTTTATAGCCTTTGTAGTTTTTGAAATTTAAATTAAAAAATAATAACAAAATATAAATTGATAGCAAGACATCTATTTTTTATGTAATGACTTATATAATACTAGTAATCTAGTATTAAAGTATTAACTATTAAGTATGTAGTATTTTAGTATTTAATTAAGTATTAAATTGCAAAAAATATAATTGAGAATATATAAACAATGGTAACTTAGTAGCAAGACATAACACTTGTTATTTTTTCAAAACTTAATAGTATTTATTATTTAGAATTTACTATTTAGTATTTAGTATTTAAGTATTAAATTGTAAAAGTATAATTGAGAATATATAAAACAATGATTGATAACTTAATAGCAAGACATAACACTTGTTATTTTTTCAAACTTAAGTTAGTAGTATAATAGTATTTAGTATTTAGTATTTAGTATTTACTCTTTAGTATTTAGTATTTACTCTTTAGTATTTAGTATTGAATTGCAAAGAGGTAACTTAATAGCAAAGGATAATTGAGAATATAACAAAGGATTATAATTTACTTAATAGCAAGGCGTAACGCATTTTATTGAATAATGGTTGAATTTTTTTTTTTGCAAAGTACATAGATATTAAATTGCAAAAACTACATATTAATAAAAAAAACTTCTCATTTTCTGAATAATTTCTTCTGGCACTTCTGGAGGAACCGGTGGCAAAGAGTCATCTTCTTCATAATCATTTTCATTGTCCACACTTCCATCGCCTGATAAAATTTCTGTTGCTGCTTCTGCATCTGCTACTTCATCTTTTGCAAATCCAAAATTTCTTCGCTCCGATCTAATCCAATCTCTGAATAATACGGCCGTCTCCATTGCTTCTTCCTTCAATGAATGTCTATGATCTCCAATTTGTAATCTTCCTTGGCTAAACGCGCTTTCTGAAGCAACTGATGATGCTTGAATTGTTAGAATATCCCGCGCCATTTTTGCTAAAACTGGAAACTGTGCTTGTTGATCCTTCCAAAATGGCAGTAGTTGATCGCTTCCAAAATACTCAATCTCCTTGCAATCATGAAGTAAATAAACATCAAGCTCGTTGAACCCTCCGCTGCTACTCGAATGCCTGCTAGAAAGCCTTTGATTAAGGCTGGAAAAACTTCCCAATCCGGCTGCAGCTCTTTTACTCGCCTGCGTTGAACTTGATCCAGCTCCACTTGGAACACTTGGAACAACATTATCAGCTGCACTCCTATATCTTTCATAAATCCGTTGGCAATCTACAATTACCTGCGCACAAGCTGTTTCTACACTTGGTGTTTCTTCATCAGTAATTTTCAAAGTCCGATAAATTTCTCTAATTAGCATTTCCGTATTAAAACGTTTAAAACAGGGATGTATACAGAAGCAATGCAATAAAGTGGTGGAATAGGAAAAAAATATTTTTTAAATTTTTCAATCATTGCTTCTACCGCAACTTCATAACCAGGCACTACTCTATAATCGTTAAGTAATTCTGCTATTCCAACTATAAAATACAACATGGTAGTGATTGTTGGATAATATTGACCGAAAAATTCTTTAGTAGCATAAAAAAACTTTTCTAAAAAAAGAAAAAGACGCTCAACATTTAGCCAATCAGATTCTTCTAGGTGATATTCTACAGTCACTTTGCGATTAAAATAATTAGTAATAGGCACTCGTAAAGTGTAAGCAACGGTCAAAGAGTCATATACAGTGTTCCACCTAGTTGAAACTTCCTTAGGAACTCTTCTAGGCTGCAAACCTTCATTCACACACTCTACCTGAAAGTCCCTCCATTTATCCGGTTTTTTAGATTTAAAAATATAACTAATTGCGAGTCTAACCTTCATAATAGTAGGATCAAATAACTGAAGGCCATCTTTTACAACTAAATTATATATATGACATGCACATCTAACATGAAACAATTCTTCAAAAGGGGGATGCAATGCAGGTTTTAACTTACTAATAGCAAAATCATTGTTTGCAGCATTATCAAGAGTTATACTTAAAATTTTATCACTAAGAAAATACGCCTTACAAATATCAGAAACTTCTCTCTTAATAAATGCTCCCGTGTGTGGTTCATCGACAGCGCAATATGCTAAAATTCTTTTTTGCATTACCCAGTTAAGATCTATCCAATGACAAGTAACTGTTAAATACTCATACCCATTAACACCACGACCCAAGTCAGTAGTAAGACAAACTCTACAATCAAAGTGATAAAATATATATCGTAAATATTGTCTATATTCATTTTTAAATTTTATAATATCACTTCTAACCGTAGTTTTTGGAAAACCTTGAAAAGATGGATTATATACGGTCTGAATATAACGAATAAAACCTTGACAAGAAGCAAATGTAAAAGGTAAGCACTCTACCGCAATCATTTTTGCCATTTGTTCCCTATCTTTCTTCTTATCATAATGCAAAAGCCCCCCCCCCGTCACTGGGTTAATTTCCTGTTGGACTCCACTACCTTGCGATGGAGCCATTCTGTTCCCTGAACGAGTGCCACTCGGCCTCCTTTACCATTCATCCTTATGATGGTTTTCTAAGTGTGTTCTCAACTTTCCCGTCCCACTATTATGCTTGCCGGTTTTAAAATCCCAAACTTTTTTACAAAGCTCACATTTAGCGGTCTGAGCCGGAACATTTTTAGTCATAAATTTCCACACATCCGATCTTTCGGGTCGTACCGCTGGTTCTCTACTAGGAGGCATAGGTGGCATTTCAGTTTCTTCAGGTTCACCATGAAATTGACTAGTGGGTGTTTCATCATCTAAATTAGCCCCGTCGGTATTTTCTTGATATTGTGCCTCTAACAAATCATTATCTAGTGGTTGATCAAAATTTATATCATGCAAAAATTGCGGGTCATCTTCCTGAGTAAAATCATCTAGAAGAGAAGGAGCGCTAGAAGTACCAACTGGTCTTTTACCTAAAGCACGACTACGTCTATCATCCCCCCTCCTCGGTTAGAAGCACGTGATCTACGACCGCTACCCGTACACCCAGTAATTGCTCTCAACAGTCCAGACATTTTTATAATTTATAAGTAAATCAAACAAACAAATTACTAAAATATGCTACAAACAATAATATTGCACAAAATTAAAATAGATAATAAAAAGTAAGAACGAGTTTACTTGATATCGTGAACTTAGAATGTAGATTGTAGAACTTAGGAAGTGAAAGTTGAAACTTGACCGGAACCGCACCGAACAATTTTCCACTTCACTCCAAATATTTTTTTGTAATGCAATTTAGCACATAAACCCTTTTTGCAAGAGCAAATTTGAATTATTTAGCAAATAGCCTTTGTAGAAATAAGAGAGATTGAGAGATTTAAAGAGAATATTAGAGAAATTGTGAATAAATTGATGAAAAATGATGGTATTTATAGAAAAAATAGGTTGGGGGGTAGGGGTGGGGGAGCAAAACTAGCCGTTTTTGGCCGTTGGGCCAACGGCTGTGCGTGAAAGAGCCGTTGCCCAACGGCTATTTTTTGCACAAAGCCCACCAGATTTTTTTCTTTTTTTCCCGGTCCGGTCCGGACCGGTTCCGGTCCATTTTTTTTCGGTCCGTCCGATTCATTTTGGGGGTGTCGGGTCGGGGAACGGGCCGATTTTTTTTTTTTTACTTTGGCCCGGCTTGCGCCGGTCTGTGCCGGTTCGGTCCGGTTGCCGGTCCGGTCCGGTACAAACCGGGCTAATAGACAGCCTTAGTCCCTTCAGAAATATCGGACAAACAATAAATTTATGCTACTTCATGACTCCATAAAGCCAGGTACCACGTGCGGGCCAGTCAACCCACACGCCTGGCTTAGCCTGCTCCAACACCTAATTTAATTTTTAGCGTTGTCTTGAATTTTTCTAACTTAGGCAGCAATGTACAAAGGTAAAGCACACACCAACAATGTATAAAGGTAAAGCACACACCATTAAATGAACGTAAGGCAACCCAACGTTTTCCCTAACTTTTATATTATTCTCATCAACAATACAAAGGAGAGCACTTTTGCAATTCACTTTGAATATAGGGAAGTCTGCTGGTAGGAATTTACAAAAGACACAATAACTAACACTTAGGCTACAATGATCCTCAACGATCAATGGACACCCTCACGGTTTTCCCTCTAGAGAAAAGCTCACAATTTTCGTGTCTAAGCCTACAATAATGACAATCAATTTATACGTCACTTACTATTACGGGGATACGAGTCCAGCTGGTGAGACTAGAATTATCTTACAAGTCAACACGCCCGCTCCTGGAGCCAACGACTGTTTAGGCGGCACGACCATAGGGCGCAGGGTATACATCTCGCCGCCTAGGGTTTGCAGTCTCCTAGTTAGGGTTTAGTATATTCCACTGCTTTGAGTTATAGGCCCATAGTCTTATTAGTCTTTGTATTTTACCCTTTTTAGGACTGGGTATCACTACTACAAATACCCCTCCTTACATTGTATTGTACATCGGATGATTCAACACTGAATCCGGCTATTCTCAAGGAATAAAAATTACTCTGCATTTCTCTTAATTATTTCGTCTTATTTATTCATTACTTCTTTTATTATACTTACATACTTTTCCTTTGTAGTTACTGTATTACTTGTGACCCAAACCATAAATAATTGTTTAACCTAGACGTAAAATTTTAGGCATAAATAGTTTGGCGCCCACCGTGGGGCCCAAGCTACGTGGGGATACGTGGAGGAGCCTTGAGCGGGAGACAAAGGTAGCGGAATAGGAGAGATTACAGGGATGATTTTCCAAAGTGGGAAGATAGTGGTAAGGCCCCGACTTCATCAACTAAGGGGTCACTCAGCGTAGAGTGGGTTCCTGATTGGTTCGAAGAGTTGGGATTGCGAATCAATGTCGTAGAATTTGTAAGGGATCATATGAAGGACGCCCAAATACATTGGCCAATCATTTTGAAGGCTGAACCGGGTAGAAGAAATAAAAACCTTTATTGCAGTTTTCATAGGGACCACAGGCACGATATGGCCGGGTGCAGAGCATTGATCTTGGAAGTTATGGGTTTGTTGAATAAGGGTTATCTCAAGGACCTGCTCACCGACAGAGTAAAACAGACTTTCACCAAAAGCGAGAGCCAAGATGGACCCCCAGACCTACCTCACCCCAAGAGATCAATCAACGTCATTGTAATCACCTAATTTTGGCACAAAATTTAATTTTTTTCTCAAATTGTTATGTTTATTTTCTTATCATATTTGCTTCTTTTTCTTAGTTATTTACATTCCATTTTAGCTAGTTTTTAGTTAATCAGTTAGAAGAAAAGATATGAAAAATACCAAAAAAATACTTATTATGTGTTTAACTGTGACTTTATATTTTGACTGTGATAATCTAGCATTTGCGAAATTTTAAGTGTTAGTTTAATTAGTTTATTTGTTAATTGCGTGTGAGTTAGATAATTTGTACTTTAGTAGTTTAACCTGCAATTAGGACCATTTGTGAAATTCAAAAGGAGAACTAATCTAGCCCAACGTATTAGCCCATCCCCAGTTGACCCTGTTCAATCTAGATCGTTGGATCAACCTCATCCAACGGCTCCAATCCACCCATCACTTTCACTCATATATGCCTTATTTTCATCTACTTTGCCGTTAACCCCCAAAGTCCCTTGAGACTAATCAAATGCTGGTGAAATCTTTCACACCCACCGGAAACAACCAGCCAACCCTTCTCCGTCGGTCGACTGCCGTCAGCCGCCACCGGAAAATACAACAAAATACACCCTAGACTCCTTTTTGTGCTCTATCCAGTGCTACCATTATTCTCCCGAAAAAATAATCAATAGTTGTAGATCGGGATTTGAAAGTCGAAACCCCACGACCACATAACTTTTTCCGGTGGAATTTTACTTGTCCAGGCTCGTATTTCCCTCATCTACACGATTATGAGTTTAGATTTCTAAAAAATTGACTTTTCATCGTCAAGACTCGACACAGCCGAGTTACAAGGTTTTACTTTCTTTCTTTGGCTTTGTGTTTTTTTTATTTGGCCAGGTGTTCCCTTTTCTTCCTTCTCTAATGGAAATGATTCCATTGGGGTCATTTCGATTAGAGTTGAAAGAGTTCGGGACTGTTTTTCTTTGTCGTCTGTGGTGATGCAACGAGACCGTGGAGGGCCTGTTTGAGCAGTAAGGGGTGGTGTGGGATGAAGAATAGGTTAGGAGGCAGCGGAGCCTTGAGGGGCTGGGATGATTTGTTCTTAGTTACTAGGTGGTATCGAGGGCGGAGACACTGTGTTTGGGATGTGATGGCAGGGGTTGTGACGTTGATATTTAAGCCAATGTGAGGCCGTGTGAAGGCTGTGATGGTGTTTCGCAACGAGGAAATGAAGGTGCAGCGACGTTGGTGTTGGGCGAGTCGAATGAGTAGTGTTGATATGTATTGTTTGAATTGGTGTTGTAGCGGGTACGGAAACAGTGGCCAAGGCAGTGACATTGAAGCACGTTCGAGGGGGAGGCGAGATGAGGCTTTGACAATAGTGCAATGGCAAGTTGGGTTTGTTCAGGGGATGGAGACACATCATCTGTTGTAGCAGCGGCTTGGCAGGGCTGCTGCAATGACGTTATTAGCTGCAGCATCTTGGTTTGTTGGCAAGGCAGCGTGTGATGGTGTCGCCGTGGCTGTGCGCGGAGCTGTTTAGGCAGCGACGAAGGTGCAGGATGGGGAGTAGGCTAGGGATTCAATGGTTGGTTTGTGTCTGATCGTGAGGAGACGGGAAAACTGTAGCAAGGCGAGGGCGTGTATACAGCAGAGTCGAGGGCTGATACGCTGCAGTGTTGGTGGATGTAGCGACGTCGTGCCAATAGCACCTGCGACTGTGGTATGGTGCAACAGCTTTCCCTTCTTTATTTTCATTGATTTAGCCTACTAGTATTAGTATCATCACATATGCTTATTAGATCAGATGTGGGTTGTATTAGCATCATTAATATGAATAAATTAGTGAACATATTGGTTTTTGACAGTTTGAAGTTTTAATTCAAAGTAACCCGTGTCTCTTCACAATCTTGATGTTGTTGTGAGTTTGAATTTTCTCACACTAAATGTATGGATTTTTTCTGGTGTTCTATCTAATCATACCATTGATGTTGTTCAAGTGTTAACATGAAAACTACCTGTTGGATCTGTGCAAAGTGCGAGATGGCTTGATCCGAGTTGAAGCATTGAGATTGTTATGTGTTTTGTCAGTTCATTAGTTCAAGAGGAAATCGTTTCCTGATTTGGTGGCTAGAATGTTTAGTTTTGTTAAAGTCATCTACATTTGAGTCATTTGTTGCATATTAGTTTTAATGTAATGGGCATTCATCTAGTTATCTCGATGTCAAGCTCTGTTTGGTTTAATCAGCATTCAAAGGCATGTCTGTGAGGGAGTGTATTAGCATAGAGAGTTTTAGTTCTTATTTCGTGCGACTCATGAGTTGTTTAAGCTAAAACTTAGTCCGGTCTTAGTAAAAGAATCATGAAATTTGTTTGTTGAACTCAGTAGGGAAGCATGGAGAGTTTTGGATTTAATCTGCTATGTTAGTTAGTTTATAGGGAGCTTTAGTATTAATTTGTGTTAGAATAGCTAGTTTGCTCTTTTAATTTGTAGTGAATAATCTTAGGAATGAATGTTGGTTTCTAACTTAGGTAGCAGACTTTAGTTTGGGCTAGTGGACTTTGTTTAGCTAGTATTAAAAGGTTGGTGGGTTGGAAAATTAGTTTAGGGGTATGAAATAGTTAGTTTGGGGTTGGACTTTAGCAAGTCCAGCCCATTGAGTTAAAAATCTGATGAACAAAAATATGAAATTTAAAAGTTAAAAACAAACAAAAAAAGAGAGAAAAAAAAAGAAAAAGAGAAAATTGGAAAGGCTTGAAATTCAAATAAAATCTGCCTCATTAATGAGGCAGATTTGGAGAAGCTTGAAATGGCAAAAACATCTCTTGGCTGGGCAACACCCTTTCCCTGCCACTACATTTTCGGCCAAAAGCTCCAAATTTAATTTAATGTCCTTGCATGCTTTGCTTTATTTTTCTGAAAAAGTAAAATAAACATGGGATTTTGAGCTACAATAGCTCTTTTTCCCCAACTTTTTCCCCCATTTTCTGATTTTCCATCTCTCCTATATAACATATCATTTACTCACACACAATGACTTCACAACCATCTGAAATAGAGAGAAAGTAGCATTTAATGAAAGAAAATACTTGAAAAGAAAAGAAAGAAAAGAGTTTAGTTTTAAAAGAGAAGTGTTAGAACTAAAGACCGTTACCACTTAGGTCTTTAGAGGTATAATCTTATTAGTGTTTGGGTTGTAAAGGAAGCTGTTAAATAAGATTTTGGGGTTGTTTTTGTTTGTTGTTTGCTATTGTGTTGCTGCTGGTGCTATCTTTTGGTTCCTTCACTGTTGGTTTTACTTGGAAAGATTTAATAGGTAAACACCAAAAAAAAAAATCATTGTATACTTATTGCTTATATAATGAAAATCAGCATGTTTAAATTTATGTTAATGTATAATTGTTGTGTTTAAAATATTAGCATGTATGTCTTTGACTTTTTTTTTTTTTTTTATATATATGAGCTTACACTTATTTTGGAATAATACATGTATGAGAAAGGTAGTGATAATGGGTAAAAGTTGATTATGAATATGACCCATTTTAGTTTTCCTTTAAAGACTTGTTCTAAAATAGTTTTTTTTGCAAGATCTGAACAATTTGCACAGATTTTAAAAGATATAAATTTTTAGAACTACTCCGGCAAACACGAACCCTCAAACTGAGTTTTTCTGTACAAGCAAACAAACTGTAGAACTAGTTCAAAATTGAACCATTTGATAAAAATCTGAACATTTCCTGCAAAAAATTAAGCTATGACATGTAAGGAATTTATTGAACACACCATACCCAAAACCTAAAAAATTATGTCCAAAAGGGTCAAAATCTGAAATACTCTAAGCTATAGAGAGCAGTGGTGCAAGGCTTGAGAAACAAAACAGAATAGCGTGAGCAGAATCTTTTTTACAATTTCGACCTGTTTTGTAAAGCAGCATTTAAATTAGTTAAATAGTGGTAAATAAAAGAATAAGACATTTGTGCAAAAAAGAGAGAGAAAAAAAAAAAAGAAGAATGCTGCAATTGCAACATTCTTTAAAAGTCCAAAACGTCTCAAAAATTGACGGCAAAAGCATGTTCAGTGCAAAAGTCTTTACAAAGTGCGCTATACTTGCAAATGCTCTGAAGGCTAAAAATTAGGCGGAATCGAAACTTAAAACTTTGCGAGTTTAGCCTCGTTCAAAATCCAGTCTTTTAGCTTGTGGCCAAAAATTCCTAAATAAAAAATAAGTATCATATGTAAGGGTTTGTAAATATTTTTGCTATGTCCGTAAGCTTAGCCCTTTTTACAAGAAAAGATTTGTCAAAATCCATAAGGTTTATTAATATTATACATACATACTATAAATTTTGATAAATAATGCTTGAATGAACACAACAATGTTTTCTTTAGTAAATAACTGATGCGGTAAACAACAAAATATTTTTTTTTTAAAAAGTCAAAAAATGTGATAAAAGCAACCGTACGTGACACGGAACTCGAGGATGCCTAACACCTTCCCTAGAGTCAACCGAAGTCCTTACCCGAATCTCAAACGCAGACCTTTGACGAGTCAAAAGTGTTCCAAGGTACTTTTTTAGTGACTTGGCATACCTTTGAACTATGTCAAGTGGCGACTCCGTAAAATAATAATTTTGGTACCTTTTTGAACACCGTCACTTCCTTAAACGGAAAGCCCTAACAAAAATAGTGCAAAAAATTAATCAAAATTCCATGAGCGCTAAAACCAAGAATCCAATCGGTTATAAAAAAAGGGTTTGACATCCTTGACGACTCCGCTGGAGAAAGATCAAAACAAAAACCTCAGACTTAACAAATTGCCTATTTTTTGGCCTTTGTTAAATTGTTGTGGTCACATGAAAAGTTATATGCACTCCATTTTTCGGTCGCAATCACAAACCATAATGGCAGCATTTATTTCTATTATGGCATGGTTGAATAATAAATAGGTTCTTATCACCCATAGCCGCAGTCACAAATTGAATCCCACAGAGAACACGACTCCTAGCAGTTAATCTAGCTAAATTATCTACTCAACCAACTTCAAGTTTATATCTTTGGTTTGATATTATACTAATACTACTAAACAAGAAAGTAAATAACAAGTATAGAAAGATAGATTTGATTCAAGAGATGGAAAGCCTAGGATTGATTTCCCCAACTCCTAACTCGTGGTAAAGCATTGTGATATCAATTTTCCCTAACTCTTCCTATTGAACAAGTGCTCCAAGTTTACAACTACTCACTTCCATTAAGTAACATAACTTTCATTAATTAACTATTCCAATTAACTTATGAAGATCGGGAGGACTACACTTATGGTTCACAGTAAGGATCAATATTCCTAATTCACCGTTTTGACAACCTAAGCTATACCTTTGTTTTAGGTTGAAATACTGCTATGTGTTTAACCCTAACTCATGAATCTATTCCTAGTAATCACAAGAATAAAGGGCACAATTAATTGGGGATCCTACCAATTAATAGCAAACAATTCGTAAACAACATATATAGGAAGAATCAACAAAGTTCATTAATAACACAATAATTATCATTACACAAGTATGTAGAGTGGGTCAATCAACCCTAGACTGGGTGATTTAGCCACTCATAGTCATGTTCTAAGAAAAGAAATAACTATAAGCATGTAAAATCACAATAAGATAGAAAGATGGATGAAGTATAGCCTTGAAACTTGATCTCCTCTCTTCCTTGCCTCTTTGGATGTGGAATAGGTCAAAAGTTGTATTTTGGGACGTCTTTTTAGAGCTTTTATACCGTCCCCGTAGATCCACACAAGCCGAGAATCCAAAATAAAGTCGGAATGAGAATGTCAGTATTTTAAGCCTACGGCGATGCACAGCGCATTGCTCAGCGCGGTGCCGTAGGCCAAATCTGCAGGTTTTCAAAATTTCCTATTCTCTGAATCTCACCCCTGTTGCGTCGCGAGGCGCAGCGCCCAGCGCGACGCAACAGACTTATTTTACTGCTTGTCTAATTTTTTATTATTTTTCCTCCACGTCTTAGTTTTCTCGACCCTTGGGCTTCTACTCAGACTTCAAAACCCTTGTTTTCACTAAACTTTGCTACACGAATGCTTCATATCATCAACATAATTCCTACAACATAAAACACACCAAATGAGAGAAATTTAGCTCAAAGTGCTAACAAATATGACAAGTAGAACCATGAATACGAGGCGAAAGTATAGGAAATATAGTAATATCTAGCCTCGTATCAACACCCCACACTTAAACCTTTGCTCGTCCTCGAGCAACTTATACCTTGAACTCAAGACACATCAAAACCACTCACACAATGACTTTGTTTTATATTGGCACTTAACCAGTTGCATATGCACTAATCATGCTTTATTCTCACGAAATCCATGCCAAGAATATTTAAAAACAACCAAGTGCATCAAATTAACCTCCCAATCCTACATCAACTCCAGACTCACCCAATAAGTCATGCAAGTACTCACTCTATCCAAGAGACCAATAAAAGAGCTCGTTTCTTGTAAATCATGTGCCCTCACCTTCTAATCAAATATTAGAGAAGGAATTCAGACAAGAGAATGATCATGAACAAAAAGTTCACACATAGATGAAACGCTCACTCTCAGAAAAGAACTCACATGCAACACAAGATGTACCATAAGCTTTCCCTTAGTGTAGGACTCGACTAATGTCCATCTACTTGGCTAAGATCAATTAGGACTTCTTTAGGTTGTAATGTAGGCAATGGGACAGGTATGATATATTAAGGTAATACTGACTAACCACCCCAAGTAATTTAATATACCACAATTTATTCAAGTATTTTCCTCCCAACCAATCTTTCTTTTACCAGCTCAGAGTCAACTTTTACCAACCTTTTCATGAAGCAAAGGTAGGAGCTAATGATAGGGACTAGTATTTTTTTTCTTTCTTTCAAACAATTTATTTTTTCAATACTCAGCTATTGCACAATATTTCAAGCCTTCACTTTCTGTTTTTTTTTTCCTTTAGTAAATCCCTCTACATAGCCTCCACTTAAAGTACCTTTTGTCTTCCTCCGACAACCACAATTTTTCACTTCGTTAAGTAGCCTTATAGGTTCATGACGCCTCAAGTGTAACTCAAAGGTATTTAGCACAAGAAAGAGGAATCCCAACGGCTATCAAATAAAAGGCTACAGCCTCAAAAGGGTTAGTTAAGGTCAAAGTTTCACTGGTAAACATCTAATTCTGAAGCTTCAAATAAATTGGGTATGAAAGGAATGCCTATATCACTTCCGAACCGAGCAAACTTCTCATTTCGCTTTGCACACACACCGGACAAGTTCTAGATATCAAGTATTAAATACAGAGAAAACAAAATCCTCACTCACATATGGCATAAAACTACTCAAAATGGCTCGATTCGCGCTCTTAAACAAAGCAAACACAAGCAAACTCTCAAGCAAATCTAGAGTCAACATCATGATCATAGGCTTCAAATAATACACTCAGTGTTTCTCTAGGCAAGTAGATTATGATAGAATATATGCATGAAATTCACATATCCGAATTAATTATCTATATAAACCTAGTCAAAGTAGAGCCAAGACTATCTCATCCAGATACTACACTCTAATCCTTAAAAAAAAACTTCCTATACCCGGTTCAAACTACCTCATTTGGAAAAGAATCAATGCACAAAGAAAAACCAAAGAGGATTATTAATACAAATAAGAAGACTCTCACCCCGCACTTAAAATCATGTATTGCCCTCAATGCATTAAGAATAAAATTAAGGGTGATAGAGAAACTTCCTGGGACTCTAAGCCCGAAGAACATCCTTGTGAGCTTCCTTAGGGCACGAGGTACTCAGACCCCCCAAACAGGACTTCCTCATCAATTCGTACGAGGTTGCAAGCACCCCATACTTAGACTCCAAACCAGTCGAAACCTGCAAAAACAAAGAAACTCACCAAGTAACATCCTTCAAAAGATGACGTTTTTTTTTTATTTTTCTTATTTTTTTTACTTGTATACAATTACAATCACGGGTTGCTTCCCGAGAAGCGCCTTAGTTATAATCGTGGCACGACTTCACTTAGAATCAACACTTTTTCCTCCAACTCGAGTATGTGTATTGCCTCCCCAATTGTAATTCAACTCTCCGGCTATGCTCTTGGGGTGGCACAAGTTCTTGCAAATCAAACATTAAGAATCTCCTTCTGCACGTTGCCACCAACTTAGGAATATCCCCAAATTTTTGGCTATGCTCTTGGCAAAGCACCAAATATACCCTGTTGTATTCACTAGCTTTCAAACGAGGATTTTCATCATGCCTATATGGCATCACAAATTCAAGAGTGTAAGCATCATACACATCATCCTTCAAATCTTCAATCGGCTCAGAAGGATCAATTTCCATGTCCCCTTCTAAAATAAATGTAGAAAAGTTTCTAGAATGCGGTGCAACCCGCTCACACTTTGATTCATTACTTACATCTTTTTTCTGGCACGATTTAGAGTCAATTAGAACTTCAGCTTCAATTTTATTGTCTTACTCTAGTACCACATCTTCACCATCGGCATTTTCCCATACCATATGGCTAGATGGTTGGCTTTCAACCCTTGTCTTCTCTAATGGAAATTCACGTTTTAGATCTGCAACTATAGCCATGATTTCTTCTTCTAATTCCATTTCTTCTTGGCTAGGTTGTTGAAGTCCCAATAATACAGCCAACTGATTCACTTGAGCTTCTATGTGGCCTAGTTGTGCTCTACGTCTGTCACAAATCTTATTCAATTCAGCTTCACATTCTTCCTCATCATCCTCTACTTCATCGTACCTGCTATTATCATAAGAGAAAGAAGTACCATCATAATAGGGGCTTGAGGATGAATAAGACGTAGTATCACAACCATAATGATCAACTAGCCACGTGTAATTTCCTGATGCCATATTTTTATTATTTTTTTATAAACTAAATAAATATGTACAGAAACGAAGTTAATTGAACTAACAACTCAGCTATCCAAACAAGCTAGAAATACACCGTGTTCCCCGACAACGGCACCAAAAATTGATCACGTCCAACTACGCCCTATAAAAGATACTAAGCGGTCTCGGAAAATATAGCTCGGTATTTAAAGTCCCGAGGTCGAATCCCATAGAGAACACGATTCGTAGCAGTAAATCTAGCTAAATTATCTACTCAGCCAACTTCAAGTTTATATCTTTGGTTTGATTTTATAGTAAAACTGCTAAACAAGAAAGTAAATAACAAATATAGAAAGATAGATTTGATTCAAGAGATGGAAAGCCTAGATTGATTTCCCCAACTCCTAGCTCGTGCTAAAGTATTGTGATATCAATTTCCCCTAACTCTTCCTATTGAACAAGTGCTCCAAGTTTACAACTACTCACTTCCGTTAAGTAATCATAACTTTCATTAATTAACTATTTCAATTAACTAATGAAGATCGGGAGGACTACACTTATGGTTCACAGTAAGGATCAATAATCATAATTCACCGTTTTGACAACCTAATCAATGCCTTTATTTTAGGTTGAAATACTGCTATGTGTTTAACCCTAACTCATGAATCTATTCCTAGTAATCACAAGAATAAAGGCACAATTAATAGCAAACAATTCGTAAACAACATAGATAGGAAGAATTAATAAAGTTCATTAATAACACAACAATTATCATCACACAAGTATGTAGAGTGGGTCAATCAACCCTAAACTGGGTGATTTAGCCATTCATAGTCATGTTCTAAGAAAAAAAATAACTATAAGCATGTAAAATCACAATAAGATAGAAAGATGGATGAAGTAGAGCCTTGAATCTTGATCTCCTCTTTTTCTTGCCTCCTTTGGATGTGGAATAGGTCAAAAGTTGTGTTTCTGGACGTATTTTAGGGCTTTTATACCGTCCCCATAGACCCACACAAGTCGAGAATCCAAAATAAAGTCGGAATAAGAATGTCAGGATTTTAAGCCTAGGTGCCGCACAGCGCATTGCGCAGCGTGGTGCCGTAGGCCAAAATCTGTATGTTTTCAAAATTTTCTATTCTCTAAATCTCGCCCCTGTTGCGTCGCTCAGCGCAGCGCCCAGCGCGGCGCAATAGACTTATTTTACTGCTTGTCTAATTTTTTATTATTTTTTCTCCACGTCCGTGTTCGCTCGAGCCTTGGGCTTCTACTCTGACTTGAAAACGCTTGTTTTCACTAAACTTTGCTCCACGAATGCTTCATATCATCAGCATAACTCTTACAACATGAAACACACCAAATGAGAGAAATTTAGCTCAAAGTACTAATAAATATGACAAGTAGAACCATGAATACGAGGCGAAAGTATAGGAAATATAGTACTAATATCTAGCCTCGTATCAACACCCCACACTTAAACCTTTGCTCGTCCTCGAGCAAGTTATACCTTGAACTCAAGACACATCAAAACCACTCACACAATGACTTGGTTTTATAGGCACTTAACCAGTTGCATATGCACTAATCATGCTTTATTCTCACAAAATCCATGCCAAGAATATTTAAAAACAACCAAGTGCATCAAATCAACCTCCCAATCCCACATCAACTCCATACTCACCCAATAAGTCATGCAAGTACTCACTCTATCCAAAAGACCAATAAAAGAGCTCGCTTCTTGTAAATTATGTGCCCTCACAATCAAATCAAATATTAGAGAAGGAATTCACACAAGAGAATGATCATGAACAAAAATTTCACATATAGATGAAACATTCACTCTCAGAAAAGAACTCACATGCAACACAAGATGTACCATAAGCTTGCCCTTAGTGTAGGACTCGACTAATGTCCACCTACTCGGCTAAAATAAATTAGGACTTCTTTAGGTTGTAGCGTAGGCAATGGGAAGGGTATGATATATTTAGGTAATAGTGATTAACCACCCCAAGCAACTTAATACACCACAATTTATTCAAGTATTTTCCTCCCAACCAATCTTTTTTTTACAAGCTCAGGGTCAACTTTTACCAACCTTTTCATTAAGCAAAGGTAAGAGCTAATGATAGGGACTACTATTTTTTTTCTTTCTTTCAAAGAATTTTTTTTTCAATACTCAACTATTGCACAATATTTCAAGCCTTCACTTTCATTTTTTTTTTTTCCTTTAGTAAATCCCTATACATAGCCTACACTTAAAGCACCTTTTACCTTCCTCCGACAACCACAATTTTTTACTTTATTAACTAGCCTTTTAGGTTCATGACACCACAAGTACAACTCACAGGTATTTAGCACAAGAAACAGGAATCCCAACGGCTATCAAAGAAAAGGCTACAGCCTCAAAACGGTTAGTTAAGGTCAAAGTTTCACTGGTAAATATCTAATTCTGAAGCTTCAAATAAATTGGGCATGAAAGGAATGCCTATATCACTTCCGAACTGAGCAAACTTCTCATTTCGCTTTGCACACATACCGAAAAAGTTCTAGACATTAAGTATTAAACACGGAGAAAATAAAATCCTCACTCACACATGGCACATAACCTACTTAAAACGGCTCGATTCGCGCTCTTAAACAATGCAAACACAAGCAAACTCTCAAGCAAATCTAGAGTCAGCATTATGATCATAGGCTTCAAATAATATACTCAGTGTTTCTCAAGGCAAGTAGATTATGATAGAATATATGCATGAAATTCACATACCCCAAATTAAGTATCTATATAAAACTAGTCAAAGTGGAGCCAAGACTATCTCATCCATTTACTACACTCTAATCCTTAAAAAAAAAATCTACCTATACCCGGTTCAAACTACCTCATTTGGAAAAGAACTGATGCACAAAGAAAAATCAAAGAGAATTATTAATACAAATAAGAAGACTCTCACCCCGCACTTAAAATCATGCATTATCCTCAATGAATTAAGAATACTAAGGGTGATAGAGAAACTCCCTAGGATTCTAAGCCCGAAGAACATCCTTGTTAGCTTCCTTAGGGCACGAGGTACTCAGACTTCCCCCAAGCAGGACATCCTCATCCAATCGTACGAGGTTGCAAGCACCCCACTCTTAGACTCCAAACCAGTAGAAACCTGCAAAAACAAAGAAACTCACCAAGTAACATCCTTCAAAAGATGACCTTTTTTTTTTTCTTTTTCTTATTTTTTTTTACTTGTATACAATTACAATCACGGGTTGCCTTCCGAGAAGCGCCTTAGTTATAGTTGTGGCATGACTTCACTTAGCATCAACACTTTTTCCTCCAACTCGAGTTTATGTATTGCCTCCCCAATTGTAATTCAACTCTCCGGCTATGCTCTTGGGGTGGCACAAGTTCTTGCAAATCAAATATTAAGTGTCTCCTTCTGCACGTTGCCGCCAACTAAGTAATATCCCCAAATTTTCGGCTATGCACTTGGCCAAGAACCAAATATACCCTGTTGTATTCACTGGCCTTCAAACGAGGATTTTCATCATGCCTAAATGGCATCAATAATTCAAGAGTGTAAGCATCATACACATCATCCTTCAACTCTTCAATCGGCTCAAAAGGATCAATTTCCATATCCCCTTCTAAAATCAATGTAGAAAAGTGTCTAGAATGCGGTGCAACCCACTCACACTTTGATTCGTTACCTACATCCTATTTCTGGCACGACCTAGAGTCAATTAGAACTTCAACTTCAATTTTATTTTCTGACTCTAATACCACATCTTCATCATCGGCATCTTTCCACACCATATGACTAGATGCGGCATAGTTGTGCTCTACGTCTGTCCCAAATCTTATTCAATTCAGCTTCACATTCTTCCTCATCATCCTATACTTCATCGTACCTACTATTACCATAAGAGAAAGAAGTACCATCATAGTAGGGGCTCGGTGATGAATAAGACGTATTATCACAACCATAATGATCAACTAGCCACGTGTAATTTCCTGATGCCATATTTTTATTATTTTTTTATAAACTAAATAAATATGTACAGAAATGAAGTTAATTGAACTAACAACTCAGCTGTCCTAACAAGCTAGAAATACACCGTGTTCCTCGGCAACGGCGCTCAAATTTGATCACACCCAATTACACCCTATAAAAGGGACTAAGCGGTTGCGGTAAATATAGCTCGGTATTTAAAGTCTCGAGCTCGTATCCCACAGAGAACACGACTCCTAGTAGTTAATCTAGCTAAATTATCTACTCAACCAACTTCAAGTTTATATCTTTGGTTTGATTTTATACTAAAACTACTACACAAGAAAGTAAATAACAAGTATAGAAAGATAGATTTGATTTAAGAGATGGAAAGTCTAGGATTGATTTCCCCAACTCCTAACTCGTGTTAAAGTATTGTGATATCAATTTCCCCTAACTCTTCCTATTGAACAAGTGCTCCAAGTTTACAACAACTCACTTCCGTTAATTAATCATAACTTTCATTAATTAACTATTTCAATTAACTAATGAAGATTGGAAGGACTACACTTATGGTTCACAGTAAGGATCAATATTCCTAATTCACCGTTTTGACAATCTAAGTAATGCCTTTGTTTTAGGTTGAAATACTGCTATGTGTTTAACCCTAACTCATGAATCTATTCCTAATAATCACAAGAATAAAGGGCACAATTAATTGGCGATCCTACCAATTAATAACAAATAATTCGTAAACAACATAGATAGGAAGAATTAATAAAGTTCATTAATAACACAACAATTATCATCACACAAGTATATAGAGTGGGTCTGTCAACCCTAAACTGGGTGATTTAGCCACCCAGTCATGTTCTAAGAAAAGAAATAACTATAAGCATGTAAAAATCACAATAAAATAGAAAGATGGATGAAGTAGAGCCTTGAATCTTTATCTCCTATCTTCCTTGCCTCCTTTGGATGTGGAATAGGCCAAAAGTTGTGTTTTGGGACGTGTTTTAGGGCTTTTATACCGTCCTTATTGACCCACACATGTCAAGAATCCAAAATAAAGTCGGAATGAGAATGTCAGTATTTTAAGCCTACGGCGATGCACAGCGCATTGCTCAGCGCGGTGCCGTAGGCCAAATCTGCAGGTTTTCAAAATTTCCTATTCTCTGAATCTCACCTCTGTTGCGTCGTGCATCGCAGCGCCCAGCGTGGCGCAACAGGCTTATTTTACTGCTTGTCCAATTATTTTTTATTTTTCCTCCACCTCTTTGTTCGCTTGACCCTTGGACTTCTACTCAGACTTGAAAACCCTTGTTTTCACTAAACTTTGCTCCACGAATGCTTCATATCATCAACATAATTCCTACTACATGAAACACACCAAATGAGAGAAATTTAGCTCAAAGTGCTAACAAATATGACAAGTAGAACCATGAATACGAGGCGAAAGTATATGAAATATAGTAATATCTAGCTTCGTATCAGCCACCAAACACATGATAAAGTTGTAAAAAGTTTTAATACATGGATTAACTAGTCTATACCCCAATACACCATACCAAACGAGTCCTAAGAGATTATCAATAATAATAATAATAATAATAAAATACCCTATTAGCTTATCTCTAGTTTTGCTTAGTTCTAGTTTTGCTTTAGCTTAATTTAGCCTAGAATGGAGTCTCAAAATCCGGATTGTAACACATAATCCCCAAAAAAGACTTTGCTAACTAAAAACTACTAAGCCAAAGTTTCATTGAAACTTCTAATGGTTAATCAAATAATCAGCATTCAAAATTTCATCTTCTAATTCTAAAAGATACACATAAATTCGAGAATATTTCAATCTTAATTTTCATTAAAATGTAAAAAACTATAGCAGATTTTTCCTACGCATTTATCTGTCTAATAAAAATAGGGTTTTTTACACTACATACCCATGAAATTCAAAGTATTTACAAGCCTTACCTATTAAAAATTGCACTACCCATGAAATTAAAAGTATTTATCCAACCTACCCATTTATTACTGTATACCTTTGTTATACTTTATGGGTGTATACCTTTAAGGTATACTGCATAAATAATAGTATACAAGTCTAGATACGGGTGTATACTTTTAAGGTATGAGTAGAACATGTAAATAGTTTATGGGTAGGGATTGTAAATATGAAACTTATGGGTAGAGGTGGGTGAATATTTTGATTTTGATGGGTATTTTCGTAAACCTCCCTATTTATTTTGCTCTTGGATTTATTAGTCCATTAAAAAAGAATGACGCAATTCAAAAGTTAAAAATAACTTAACTTAACTTTAAACTTACCACTTCATCCTTAATGAAATGCTTTATATCCACATATTTATGTAAGACTTATTTTGGATCACAAGTTTCAAAAGTTTTCTTGTATTTGTTAAACTCCGATCCAAGTCAAATTATGACATTTTCTATGAAACAGAAGGTGTATCTTTTTATATCCAAATGGTGATTTATAGTTAACAATTTTAAAATTTTTATTTTAAAATGTCACTCAACTCGTAAAGTAAAATATTCAGACAATCTTAATGACTTGGCACGTGTTTTTTAAGCCAACAATAAGTAATACTATTTTCAATCCAATTTAATCAAAAACCCCATATGTTAAACCTTTCTGAAAATTCTTTTTTATGCTCGAACTTTCACTTGAAATATTATATTCTTTTTTTGGTTTCATGTTCAACTACTCTGCGCATTTTGAAAATTTGACGATTTTTCATCTACGTAGCAAAAACTGAATATATTCTAATTAGTAGCCCTAAAAATTGCTACTCGGTTGGTAAGCTGCTCTAAGAGTGGCTATATCGTCAGCTTAAAACCCTAAAGTGGCACAAAATTATCACTTATTTATCCTTTTAGGATTTTTAATTCACAGTTAATGTAAATGATAATTTTAACAATTCGTAATAATATTGGGTACAGTGCAAACTCCACACTCCGAAGTCCTAATTGAGTTTTGGGTAAAAGAGGTTCCAGAATGTTAAAACTGCACTGTAAGATGGGATAAGGACGACCCAAGCAGCACTCCTTCACCTTTCTATAATAGTAGTAATGATATAGGAAAGTGTGTCTTAGTTTGATATGCATGTTGCAAAATCTTTACACAACATGAATTTGCAACCTTCTCGGGGAATAAACACTTCATCCCAGGTGAATCATCAGGATATTTTTTCAAATTGAATGTATAAGAGGAAGAATCATATTGTGTACGTTTACATTTGTCCAACTAGTACTGCTTACCAATCTTATAGTTTTATAAAATCAATCAATCAATCTTATGAAGTAGCTACTTAGATGTTTAAACGATATGCAAATTGTTGGTTGTCACAAGTTGGTCATCAGAGCAAATTGTATTGTCTTCGTCTTTTCTTCCGTCTGTGTTTAATCATGTATATTTTCTTATTTTGAATGACCCGAAACGAAATTATTGTTTGTACGGAATATCAAATAAGAAATTATCCAAAGAAGATTAACGAACTGAGAAAGTAAGCCAAACCGACAGAAAATTGTTCTGCTCCCATGTTCATTCTTATCAGTAGGACATTAAACTAAAACACAAGAAGTTACATGGCAGACACTGCTTCAATCTATGTCAAGAAGGAATCAGCAGACAGTATAACATTGAATTGTGATTTGTGCACTTCTATTGTAAACTCAAAATGGTGTACAATCTGCTCCAATTCATGGCAACAATCATCGACTCTAGCTTTGTGTCTTTTAAGGAGATCTTAGATTGCCATACAACACCCTGATGACGCTCTTCCATTGCAACTGATGTTTGCCAATACTTAAAAGAAGAAAACATACCAAGTTCATGCCTTTTCAAGAAGATTGCTTCCTTCAATCAGATCAGATTTGACCTTCCCTTGCTGATAAGTAAAACATGTAAATGTAGCTCACTAGCAGATTACTGGTGCATCAAGTAAAAAGATGACTCTGAACAGGAGCAATTGGGCTATATAAGTATTGGCAAATCTCGCCTGAATCTCCATTGCTGACAGTGTTACTGTGGATATCAAATAGCACAATGAAGACTCACCCTTGCTGACTAAATCAAAGGTGCACATGGAACATTTAGTCAAAAGTTCATTTCGACTTCTCCTGTCTCAGGTCAAAATCACTCAGCAAGGGGAAACAAAAGGATGCAGTTGAAACATTAGATCGCAAAGAACTAAAATTTCCTGCTTCTCCTCGCAATAGAGCTCCTGACAATTTGTGATGCTTACTTTTCTGCACTGTTGTTAGAATCCTGTAATAAGTCATCATTTGCAGAAGCAGAGATGCCGGATTTCTCTCCAGAGTTGCACATAGATGAATGGTATTGTGAATCCACGCCTAATTTTCCAGATGATATGGAGTTACCACAGCATGGAATGAGGTAGGGATTGCAGGAAGTTGAAGTAAGCATATTTGATATCGAACCGCATGTCAT